>OZ005651.1:47584334-50042184 GCA_963930645.1 Salticus scenicus | reverse complement strand
TTCCTTGTTTCTTTAAAATCCATGACTCAAAATCTAATGTGCATAACAACACCATTGTTGTCCTCACTGGATTTTAAAATTGTGTGTATATGGACTGAAAGGTGGTTTAGTTACGTTGTAAATTTTGTTTAAATTTGTGTTTATATCAACCGAAAGGTAGCGCTGATGCTGATATGCTGTCATTTTCTTTGTTTATGAAAAAGTTTATCTTAAAATTTAATGGGCATAAACTGCATCATTTTTTAAATTCTGTGAATATTACACGAAATGTTGTTTGTTATCGGTCGGAAGGTAACGTTTTTATGTTGTAAATTTCTCTGAATTTTCCTTGCTTATGAAATACTATACATCAAAATCTATTGTGTAAAAGTGCACCATTTTTTTCCTACTGATGTTTAAGTTTTTGTGTGTATAGGCCGATAGGTGGCGCTAATACGCTGTATTTTTCTTTGATTCTGAAAAAACTATATGACACACTTCCGGCTATCCAATTTTCACCAAAAGTTCAAAAAATCATTTGTACACCAGACCTGCTTCAATTCTGAAGTTTCGTAGTTCTATCCTTTTTTTTTTTTTTTTTTTTTTTTTTTTTTTTTTTTTTTGAGATATGATAGTCAGAAGATTTTCCATGTACAAAGAAAGATACATACAAATTTTGTCAGGGACTATTTTGTGGGGGCTATTTTGTCGGAGGCTATTTTGTCCTGGGGCTATTTTGTCGGAGCTGTTTTGTCGGGGCTGTTTTGTCTTGGGCTTATTTGACGGGTCACGAAATTTTGTAGCTCATCTCTTTTGCTATTTTACAAAGGCGAGTCAAATATTTTTCTTTCGTTTCTAGTGTATAAGTTTGCTTGTTATATTGAGTAATAAATGAGATATTTAATTAGTCCTCTCTGCATGTGGATTTTTTAGTGGAATGCATTTTGAATGAAGTTATCAAAACTTGTACCTAGGGCCAAATCGCTGCCTTGTACCTAGGGCCAGTGTGTTTGGACTTCTTAACACTTTCGCGACCGCATGTTTTTGTTTTTTTGACAGTAAGGTCAGCCTGTGGGCGTTTTTCTCTTAAGTTACAATTTTTCAAAACAAAATTTTCCGTATTCACCTTTATATTACAAATGGATATGCATTATAATCATACTCTCTCTCCAATCAAAGTATTTGCCTCCATAGTATACTGATTGTACAAATATTAATATTGTGTATATTTTTTAGAAACAAATAACATACAAATTGCAAAAGAAACGCTCACTGGTGGAGTTTCATATTTTCAAATGACGTGAATCTACGTCAGCGGTCGAGAAAGTGTTAAGAAACACAGTATAGCCTATAGTAATTGGATGCTGACAAACCCTGGCAAACCAATCACTACATATGATGTTGCTGAAAGTGTTGACAAGTTCTATCCGTCGGCCTTTACTCCTGTAAACATTCTATCAGGCTTTCGTGTATCCGGCCTATAGCCAATGAATCAAAACACATTCACTGAGGATGAATATTTAAGTTCAAATGTGACTGAAAGACAAGATCCCTCCATATATTAAAAGAAAAAAAAAATTCCAGCAAGAATGTGAACCAACAGTGATAGAACTGTATGTCTCTGTTTCGTGTCCTGTTGAAATTTCGAAACCTTCAACATCCAACATCTTTTCGTGTGTCCTGCTTTAACAGGTACGAACCTAAGTAAAACCTTTACCTAAAGCAAAACCTCCCACATCAAAGATGTGACCGAAAACCAGAGAGATCTAGAAACCCAAGTGACACTCCAGAATAAAAAAATAAAATAAAAATAAAATCGTGTTTTAAATTAAGGCAACAACATGATAATTAGTATATGATAAATAAATATATTACTTGATATTGTTTCTTTTGTAAAATACATGTTTATATGCTTATTTTCTATTCATTACAAAGTTATACCTAATTTTGTGAGAATGTCCCTAGGTACAGTGAGGTCTGGCCCCAGATACAGTGAGGGTGTTGTACCTACGGCCACGGGTGATGTTTTCTTAAAAACCTTCTATTTGTCGGAATTTATTATTTTAGGTATTTATATTAATCCCAATCCAAAGTAATTAGTCCTAAAGATATGTTCATATGAGTTTGATAATTTTAAACAGGTCAAGAGCTTTATTTTTGGGCATTTAAAAAAAGCGGCTCTAGGTACACGGGTCTCCCCTATATTTTAAATTCGTAATTCATATTATAATGTCACATAACATCTAGCTTTTGTTCATATTAATAAGACTTTTTAATTAATAAATTTTCCTTTCAAAGTAATTAATCTATACATACCGTTTACGTTACAGATTATTTTTACAATTTAATTATTTTGATATAACTGAATAACATTTTATGAATTAAAATGCTAACAGCAATTATACTTCATTATCTAAAGTGATATTTCAAAAAGGACATTTAATAATTTCTTTGCTGTATCATCGTAAATATTTCCGAATAACTGCCACATCGATGCTATTAAAAGTATACTTAACTACCTATCCAAAAATGTTTAATATATATATGTGTGTGTGTGTGTGTGTATACTCGTAGCAAGCAAATAACAAAACGAATAAGTCGTCTATTGTTATTCACTTTTCAGTTACATATTAGTTTTAGGATATTCCAAACTATCAATAACTCTTTGATAGAACAAACAAGTTACGTTATATCCGATATTTTGTTCTACCCTGCTGATTGTAAAAATTGCAACACCATGAAAGAATGCGAATATCAGAATGATATTTATTGGGCAGATACATTATATTAGGAAGAACAATTGATAAAAATTTCAGGAAATTTGGAGTAATATGTACTGAGAAAACAGTGCATAAAGCAGCGACCTCTGTGGACAATAGCAGCACTTATCTGCCTAGGCATTGAATCAAACAGCGATTGGATGACATCTACGGGTAGCGTATTTCGTGAAGCTTCAACACGATGCCATAATTCATCGATCGTAGTTACTGGTGAGTGGTGGAGGGCCACTCGCTTTCCAAAGATTAAACAGTCATTTTCATTGGTGCGAGATCAGAAGAACGCGCTGGCCGGAGCAGCACATTCAGTAAAAGGAAGATCCGGGCAATACAGACAACTTGCGGTCGTGCATTATCCTGCTTAAATGTTGCGCTACACAGACCTTGAATATAGGGCAGAGGGGCGGGCTTTAACTCACCAGAAATTTAATGGTTGCTGTTCAGAGTGTCGGGAATGCGAACAAGAAGTAATCGAGATGTGTATCCAATGGGACCCCATACCCTCACTGCAGCTGATGGACAGCGTAACGATGTCGAATCCCAGCTGGCAATGTGCATTATTCACGATGCCGTTAAATACGGATAAGACAATCTTGGTGCTCTAAACAGGATTGTGATTTGTCTGAATGGTGATTTCACGCCATTCCTGCGTCCAGGTTCGTCGTTGATCAGCGATGCAGTTTTGCGGGTAATCAAAATTTTGGTAGCTGCATACTGTGTCACCACCTGGAGTGATGGTCTGCGGTTCCATCGGATACACGTCTCGATCACTTCTTGTTTTCATTCCCGCCACTCTGAATACCAGCCGTTACATTTCTGACGAGTTAAGGCCCGTCGCTCGGCCCTATATTCAAAGCCTCCGAAGCGCAATATTTAAGCAATACAATGGACAACCGCATGCTGTCCGTATTGTCCGGACATTCCTTGATGCAGAATATGTTCGACTGTTGCTTTGGCCAGCGTGTTTTCTTGATATCGCACCAATGAAAATGACTGTTTAATCGTTGAAAAGTGACTGGCCCACTCAACCATTCACCAGTAACTACGATCGATGAATTGTGGCATCGTGTTGAAGCTTCATGAAGTGCTCTACCCGTACATGTCATCCAGTCGCTGTTTGATTCAATGCCTAGGCAGATACTAAGTGCTGCTATTGCTTACACAGGTCGCTGCTTTATGTACTGTTTTCTCAGTATATCTTACTCCAAATTTCCTGAAATTTTAATCAATTGTTCTTCCTACTATAGCGTATATGCCCAATATATATCATTCTGATATTCGCATTCTTTCATGGTGTTGCAATTTTTACAAACAGCAGTGTGGAATTAATATTAGAGCAGCCAACTGGATATTTATTACTGCACAAACGCTTGGAGACACGTGTATGTAACACGTCTGAGGATTTATGTAAGTTTATTATTTATTTAAGAAAACTAAGATTAATCTATCCTATTATATGACGTAGAAAATTCTAAATTATATAATCAACAGGTTTAAATATATTCAAAACTGTTGAAAACTTATATAATTCTACTTGTGCGTGTTAATATTACAATGACTTAAACCAAAATTAAAAGTTTTAAAGGAAATCATGTTATTTTAAATTCGTTTGCTAACCAATTTGAAATAAATTACTTCAACTGAAAAGAATAATTCAAAAAAAAAAAAAAAAAATCTCTGTAACTAATATAACTTTAAATGTAGAATATCTTATGTTTATATACTATATTTCTAACAAAATTGATTTAAATGCACTTTTAGAACAAAGATAAGGTCTTAGATCAAGTATGAGATAACATAAGAATATATTTTCTTTTAGCATATAAGAAGAGGATTTTAGACAAACAGGATACTTAAATTGATAACTGGGCAACTTAAACAGAAATCTGGCCGAAAAGATAATAAAAAATGATCTTCCTTGACACATAACTCTAATTAAAACTTATACAAAAATAATTAAGACTTGTACTGTGAATAATTGTACGAAAAAATATTTAAACTTAATAATTTCAATTAAATATTTTAAGAGAGATGTATAAATGCTTAAATTTTATTATTTAAGGGAATGTTTTTGAAAAAAAAAAAAAAAAAAAAAATAGTAAGCTCAATATTTGAATAATATTACACTGCTTTCATGCTGTGCTCATACATTTTTTCGTTAAATATAAAATCCTACTTCATTATTACCACATCAAACAATTTTTATATGGATTTGAAATTTATGATGTTTGCTTCCAAAGTATCAACTCATTCCAAAGTAAAATTAATGCACAAAAGTGAAAAAATTCACCACAAAACTCTTTAAAAAATAATTATTAAGCTGTTTAAATAAATGTGTATATAACAAAAACATTAAAACTCATTTATTTCAGTTTGAAATATAAAACTAATATTTTTTATATATAGAATTCAATAATGTCTCATTGAAATTTTTTATTTCGAATTTACTGCTTGTAAAATTAATTAAATACTTTTATTTATTTTTTCTGTGTCACTGTGCACATTACATGAGTTATTGTCTATCAGGTTTTTCCTAATTGTCACATTTGGTATATATAATATATTATAGTAGCTAAAATTATGAATAGTTATTTTACCATTCCCAATAATTTGTGTGGAAAATTGTATAGTGTTCTTAATTATATAAATTTTAATTGGAAGTTTGTTTTAACTTTAATATATAACTTTAAAATATTTTAAACATCATATTAAACTTTTACCCTCCTTTATTCCTAATGTAAATTTTTATGTATTCGTAATGTTATTGTGAGTACCACAATTTACATTTTTATCTTTTGCAACATTAAAAGAATACCAAACATTTCTTCTCACGGAGTCTCATTTCAGAAAGTCGTAGGCAATTTTTCTCTTCAATTTCATCGTAGCGTCATGATGTAATTTAATGGTGAATAGCGTTGGGATAACCATCGTTTTTATTTTATTTTATTTCAACAAAAGAAGTTAAAATTTAAAGAAATCAAGTACAATTTCTTATTAGGAGGAATATTAAAATTAACATAGTCGCTTAATATGAAACTGTTTATTGGGTAGCATAACGGGTGAGCATTCTCCCATCTTTCTGTTACAAATACAGAATATCTGATTTGTTTTTATTTAAATACAACGCCCACATGCTTTATTTCAGATCATATAATAAACTTCAAATACACCAACATAAAATAATTTTTAATTGAGATTTATGTCGATTAAAATTATTCACAGTATTAAATTAATTTGAGTACCAATGATTTGTAAAACAAGTTAAAGTACTTACGCAGAAGAGAAATGACACTAACATAACACATAAGCCTAAAGATGAGAGAATTTGCAAATACATTGAATTATTAGTAACAGTCAACATTTGAGAGAAAAAAGAAAAAGGATAAAATCACCAAAGAGTTCCGTTAAAAGGGAAAAAAATGGAATTCATGAATTGAAAATTGGAATTTTAAATGCTGAAAAATAGAAATGTACTCTTCAGGAAACTTCCATTTCTATCAGCATTTGCAAGATTTCGTAAGACTGTATAGCTAATTCCAGCAATATACAGCTCAAGTCTCTATCTTGCAACAAAACAAAAATTAAAAAAGAAAATTGATATAAATTAAAAAGGAAATTAAATTAATCAATAACACAAACCAAAATTTAAGCAATAAATAAGTAGTTTAAGCACTCCACATGTTAAACGTTACTTACGGAGATAGTAGAAATAGACAGGTTGCCAAACCAACATTAGTAAAAAGAAAAGATTAAAAGTTTAGAAACGATTAATCGATTTAGGTGCTACTGAAATACTTTAATTGATTGCATTATTTGTGAGTTAATAATCTCTAAAAGCTTTTATCATTTTTAAAAAAGGTGATTTTTATTATTAACGTTAACCTTTTTAAAGTGCAGTTTATTTTTAACTTTCAACGTAGCGTGAGCGAGCGCCATTTCACGGGGAAGAAAGAGATTTACTTTTAGGTAAATACTTAAAATGCACGGCTTAACTGAGAATTTTTACTTACAAGGAGAGGTCACAACATGGAAAATTCAGATCGGGACGAAATTGCGCAGGATTGTAGTATACTATGAGGGTAACAACATATTAAAGCAGTAGGACCCACTATCCACAAAATTTCGAGGAAAAAGCATTTAAAGTTTCAGTAATCTTTAAATACAAGTTATTTCGCATGCGAGTAAGCGCCTCAGTGGGTTGATCCTAAAGCGCGAATCTCCCACCCAGACGGCTTTGGCTCGAGGCTACCTACAGGAGAATTTTTTTTTTCTTTAACTTTTTATGTAATCTTAACTTTTCATTTATTTTACTTTATTTTACAATTCAATTCAAAATTTGAAAATTTTAATAAAAAATTATTTAATTTTCTTGAGTATAAAATAACTTTTTCTATTTTTAATAATTATAACTTAAAAATACAATAAATTTATATAACTTAAAAAATAAATTTTAGTTTTATTTTAACTGTAAAATAAGGAAAAACTAAAGAAACTGTTTTTAATTATTTATCTAAATATTTTATTTTACTTTAGGTATATTTAATTTTATTTTTTAAATTACAAAATAATAATAATAATAATAATAATAATAATAATAATACAGAGAAATGATGATTTTAATTGCATATGTAATTACTATCCAAATTAAACAATTACTTCTCCAATCAATACAGTTTCTTAAAAATTATAGTATAGGATTGTGATGCTATTAAATTATTACAGTAAAGAAATGTTATCTTTAAATATAGATTTTAAATGTTTAATGAACATCGTTTCTTTTTTGAAAACGACTTCCTTTTTTTTTTTTTTTTTTTTTTTTTTCCTTCTGTGCACAAAATAAAATTCCACCTGCTCTTTATTATTAACAAGCTAGAAGTGTACGTAATTTATACACATTCAAACCAAATCAGGAAGCTCAAACCAAGATTTAAGTACACCTGCTAACTATATTACACTTTGTTTACAGCTTGCTTATTTTTTAATTATTTAAATATTTGTCTGTTTGACTTTATGTTTCTTATTTAGGGTTTTGTAAAACTTAACATTATTTTTTAAGTTATAGAAATTTATTGTATTTTTAAGTTATAAATATTAAAAATAGAAAAAGTTATTTTATATTCAAGAAAATTAAATAATTTTTTATTAAAATTTTTAAATTTTGAATTGAATTGTAAAATAAAGTAAAATAAATTAAAAGTTAAGATTACATAAAAAGTTAAAGAAAAAAAAAATTCTCCTGTAGGTAGCCTCAAACCAAAGCCATCTGGGTGGGAGACTCGCGCTTTAGGATCAACCCACTGAGGCGCTTACTCGCATGCGAAATAACTTGTATTTAAAGATTACTGAAACTTTAAATGCTTTTTTCTCGAAATTTTGTGGATAGTGGGTCCTACTGCTTTAATATGTTGTTACCCTCATAGTATACTACAATCCTGCGCAATTTCGTCCCGATCTGAATTTTCCATGTCGTGACCTCTCCTTGTTAGTTCAGTTATATTTTAGTCTTAAGCAACCTCATCCAAAGGCCAACTTGTCATGATTAAGACATTAAGATTATTGGTGAATTAATTATTTTTAATATTATGATTATTGGTGAATTAATTATTATTTATTTTATTTTATTTTATTTTATTTTTAGATTGTAAATTTTTTAATGAAACCACCAAATTTGATTATTCATTTAATGAAATCTTAAGTGTGAATAATTAAACAAATTTTAAGTAGGAAAATTTGAACCTTTCATAATATCAACCAGAAAAAGAAAATGTAACCTGCAATTGTAATAATACTAAGCTTCCTTTTTATTTATTTATTTATTAATTTATTTTTATTTATAAATTAAATTCATCATCCCTCCCAAACAACCAACCATACAAAATCACCCTTCCTCCCTAATCAAACTTCTTCCCTCTCAACCCCCACATTTTTTATTTTATTTTTAATATATATACACATACATATATATACACACATATATACATATATATATATATATATATATATATATATATATATATATATATAATAAACATTATTCATGTTTTTTTATATATATAGACAGCGACATTCATTGATAGATAATAGAATAAATAAATCGCTTGGGATAACCCATATCAGTAGCAGTTTTAATTAAATGGTTAATAGTTTTGTTTTTGTACTTAGATGAACAAAGTGTATGTATGTGCAATAGGTGATTAAGAATGATATTTCTATACACAGATAAATGAAGACAAGAATTAAAATGTGTAATTAAATTTACTTTAAAACAAAAATCTTTTCGTTTATCATAGAGATCAGTAGAGATTTACCACCATTAAGTTTAATTTTTAAATCTAAAAAACTAATACAATTATTGTTAATAAAATTATGAGTTAAAGGTGAGAGGGATATTTAAATGTTAATGAAGATGGAGTATAATTATTAACATAAAAAATTATAATGTCATGAATGTATCTGTAGAAAATGACATTATCATTACACAAACCTTGTTCACAATGGTAAAGATATAAGTCAGCAAACAAACTTGAGCTACTTCCACCTTGTGGAATACCGACTTTTTGGATATAAATAGTGTTATTATGTAGAATGTAATTATTATGAATGATAAAATTTAAGAGGGTCTTAAATGAAGTTGCACAAAAGTATTTAGGAAGATACAGTTCACTTTTAAAACGCACATAAAGGTTGTAAATGATTTAATGAAGATCAGTAAGAATAATATTATTAAACAAGTCAGGAAAATCATATGTAATAATATCAGTAACATTGTTCACAGTTTTGACTTTATCTTTGATAGCTATTTTTAAGACAGTAGAAATGATTGGATTTACTAATTAAATTATAAATTTGTTTAAGAATGTCTAGGAGGATTTTATTAGCATTATTGTTGTATGTATTACATCCAATAGTGACAGTTCTAAATTTAATATGATTTTTATGAAATTTAGGAATAAGAACACTATATGGATAGTTAAATGGAATCTTTAATAATTTATAAAAGCTATGAATTTTTCTATTATTAATTTTTATGTCATTACAGGTGGGATGAAAGTTAGCACTCGAAGATATGGTTTTACCAAGAAGAGATAAATAATATTTCTTACATATTATGGCATAATTATATACACTTGTTAGCAAAAAGCAATAATTAAAAAAATATTGCTTTATCTAGATAATTCAGCTTAATACCTTAAATAATAAACACACTACATGCTAGCTAAGTACTTTCATTAAAGGATAATTGAACTATTTATTTATTTTATTTCTTTTTATAATAATCATGAATAAATTTCTGTTAAAATATATGTAAGCAAAATTTTATTTTAAGACGTTAATATTCTTAGCTAGAACTTTTACGTTTATATTTCCTTTCTTGTTCAGTTATATTTTTGTTTTAAGCGCTACTGTAGTATTTGATAAACAGGTATACTTTGGTAAAGATAATTGAAACGTATTAACAGGATTGACCAATTTAGGCAAATTTAAGAACCAATTAAAAGGTGAAGCTGCGTTTATAAAATTGATTTTACTGAAGTTCTTGGTTATGTAGGTTTGCGTAAATATTAATCTCTTTTGATTAATGCGCGGGGACGTTCCAAGAAAAAAAAAAAAAAAAAAAAAAAAAAAAACGAACGACATCCGTGCGTACGTCCTGTATGTACTCCCCCTTTGAGTATATGACTTACGTGGTGATGGAAAGCGCACATTAATTCTTTTTAATATTTTCAGTTTCTCTTTAAAGGACTTTCCTGTGCATGTAAGTTCTTGTTATTACTGAATTTTTTTTTAAGTCCCATTTTATCAGAAAATTATTTCATCAGCACATTTCGTAAATCGTTTCCCTTTAAAAACATTTTAATTTAACAAGTGAAAATTATTCATATCTCTTCCTCTTTATCATCTTTCACAATTTCCGGTAAAATCCCTTCCAACGATCATTGCTTTTTTTGGCCTGTCAAGGTCACTAGACCTTCGTCAACCTTCCAAGAAATGACCCATGTGATCCTGTTATCGCTCATTCTTTTCCCACCCCATTTGAGCAATTCTTTGACCAGGAGAATATTTTGTTCAGATACAATACTGTTTTCATTAGACTTGCTCTTTGGATCCGTTAGCATTTAGTTTTTCTCATCGTTTAGTTTCTATATCATTTACTATTACTGGTAGTCCTGATACAAGGAAACAACCTAAGATGATTCGGTGTTGTAGAATTGACGAAATGCTTCACGGAAAAATGGGTAAGGGAAAAATGGGTAACGGAAAGATGGGTAACGGAAAAATGGGTAAACGGAAAAAAGGGTAATGGAAAAATGGGTAAGCGGAAAAAAGGGCAACGGAAAAAAGGGTAAGCGGAAAAATGGGTAATGGAAAAATGGGTAACGGAAGAATGGGTAAATTGCGAATTGCTACTTGCGAATCGTACTCTGAAATTGCCCCAAATTATGCCATAGAGTTAAAACTAAGCTTCGAAAACATTTCATCTTTGTTAGTGATTGTTTATTTCATTGTCAGTTAGAAATTTATTCTTTTAAGAGGGCTGAATATAAAAAATCTTTCACAGGACCTTTTTCAGTTAGTAAAATAAATAAATAAGCTTTTATTTATTACTTTATTCACATATTTACTATTTATGGTATTTTAATTATTTTTTAAAAGATATCATAATGTTAAAATAATAATTATAATAGTAATTAAAAAAAAAAAAAAAAAAAAAAAGAAAAGAAATAATGGAGACTATTTTTATTTTGCGGACAGAGATAAATTGAAGAGCTTTGTTTGAGTTAAGTGATGGCAGGTGTTTGACAGGAATTCTTTTTCTTAGAAGCGTTCTCTAGTTTTTACCATGCTCGGGGAAGTCATTGAGTTACGCTCTCCTGTAGCACGTGTCTGCATGTGTGGAAAATCCTGTTTTAAGAAATACTAGAGGTTTATTCGACTTCAGGTTTCGTGGAAAATGGACAATGAACAGGGGGAGGAATACCTGTAGTTGTATTGTAAATTGCTGGGAGTGTCTTGAATGTAACTGTTTTCTCTTTCAAATTTTAGACATGGTTAGTAATTTTTCAAATGGGGCTATATTACTTCTCTTATTTATGTTTCTTAAGAAATGACAAGTAGATAAACAAGCAAATAAATACTATGATTTTATATGTTTTATGATTCTTATTAAGGCTCTCTGTCAGTGAGCTTCAAGGTCATCCAAATCCCGTATTAATCTATTGTAAAATAATCCCCATTATTACTCATTACGTAATGCATATTTTTAAATTCTGTTTTCGCATTCGGAAAATTCATGGCCGTTAAGAGCTCCCCCATGTTTAAAAAATTGATTTTTTAAATTTTTTAAATTTGTTTTTAAGCTGTAAAAGTCGAAATTTTACTTGATTTCCTTTATCGCCCTCAAATAATTAACAAGTTGTTTTATCAATAATATAATTAATACTAGACCTTTTTAAATGATGTAACTTATTGAAGGGGAAATAATAATTTTATCTTCAGCATTCTTTTGCGCATTGCAACAAGTTTCAACTGTCCAGGACGCAGTTTTAACAGATTATTAAAAAAATCCATATTATGTCCTCAATATTTTTAAAGTGAGCTAATACTAAATGCATAAAAATATTTAAAATATTGCTCATTAGGGAAATTCGACTGTATTTCTTCTTACTAAACAATTGCATGGGGACATTAAAAATAAATAAATTAATTAATTAGTTAAAAAAAAAAAAAGAAAAAGAACTTAGCTAAATCATTTAAATTTGGTCGATGCAGAGATCTTTGTATAGAAACAACATAAAAATCCAAAGAACACAAAATATTGTTTCGAACTTATCGCTTTCACGCTACATTCGTGCCTACTTTTCCTTTTCTTTCTTTCGTTTTCTTTATTTAATTTTCTGATGAGTTTAACACTAAATAATTATTCCATTCTTTTGATTTTTATGATATTTATATAAAAAGTTCTTAATATCTGAAGTTCACCTCCCCCCCCTAAAAAAAAAAAAAAAAAAAAAAAAAAAAAGCTTTTTGCTGCAAATTCAGATTTGGCAATTTTTAAGGTCTCTTCTTTTCTTTTCTTTTCTTTCTTTCTTTGTTTTTTTTAATAACGAAATTTTCAGTTGAAGATAACCGAAAATTTAAATTTAAAAAATCAATATAATGAGCTAGGTATGTCATACTGTTTAATACGTATATTTTTTGTAACTTTACCAAACAACATAATTTTAACTTTCCGAACACTACAGTGAGAAAAGTATTGCAATCATGTCAAAAATTCGAGTTTCAGATTTTGGTGTTTCTACGTATTTTGAGGTCCCCTGAATACATATTTACTATTTTTAGGAAGATGTATGTGCGTGTGTATGTGAGTGAACACAATAGCGCCTAAACACTTTGTTTGAACGAGCTCAAAGTTGGTACACATGTTATAAGTTACCATAGCACGAACCCCATTGATTTTGGTGAATCTAGCACTTAGTTTTTTTTTTTCTTTTCTTTACACAAAGAAAAATCTTTATCATTATGCTCTATGGGCCTAATTTTTTTAAAGCGCAAAAGTGTCTAAATGCCTCACTGGAATGAACTGAAAATTTATACACATGTTATGGATCCCCGTGGCACAAACTATATAAATTTTGGTGAATGTATCGTTTATGTTTTTTTTTTTTTTTTTTTCCACAAAGATACAAAGAAAAATTCTTTATTTTTATGGTCTATGGGCCTAAATTTTTTAAAGTGCAATAGCGTCTAAATGCCTTATTCGAATGAGCTGAAAATTTATACACATGTTATAAATCCCAATTGCACAAACTATAAATTTTGGTGAATGTAACGTTTATAGTTTTCTTCACAGGAACACAAAGAAAAATCCTTTACCATTATGGTCTATATGTAACCAATTTTTTTTTTTTTTTTTTTTTTTTTTTAACTGCAATAATGTCTAAGCACTTTATTCGTTTGAGCTGAAAATTTATATACATGCTATAGGTCACCAATGTACAGAGTACATAAATTTTGAAGAATCTGGCACTTATAGTTCTTTTACAAAGACACAACGGAAGATTCTTTATAATTATGTCTTTTATCATTATTCTTTATCATCTAAGGTGCAATATCGTCTAAATGCCATATGGTATTGAACTGAAAATGTATATGCATGCTATAGATAAACATCACACTAACTATATGATATTTGAACTATGTAGCTCTCATAGGTTTTTTTTTTTTTTTTTTTTTTTTTTAGAGGAAAAACAAAGAAAAATTCTTTATCATTGTGGTTTATGAAATCAAATTATTTAAAATGCTATAGCGTCTAAACGGCTTATCCGATTAAGCTGAAAATTTATGTAAGTAAAACCTCTCTAAGTTGGACACCTGCGGTTCCAGGAAAAAGTGTCCAACTTAGAGAGGTGTCCAACTTATAGGGCTGCTTACATTTTTCGATTTAATTAAACTGTATATATGCATGCCTTTTAACTTTTAATCATATCTAAATATAATATAATTAAGTATTCATAACTTATATACAAAAAAATTATTAATTTGCCAATTTAAAATCTAAATTTAAACTAGTATATTGTGGCCATAATAACACTTTCTTCTACAATTTTTTATATATTAGCGCCATCCACCAGTTAATATAAATGAAATTTTAATCAATAAACGCTGCGGTAGTCATATGGAAAATCGGAGAATGTGATTAAAAGTAACACCACTTTGTCTACTGATACTGATATATACCCAAATTAAGATAACATTAATTTTCATAATAGCCATCTCACTTATGAAGTTTGGTGAATTTATTCGTTCTGAAAAATGAGATTTAATTTTTCCGTGAACGGGAAAAACTGCAGCATAGCAGCGACACCTGTCGATTGATATGCACCCATATTGAATCCGCATCTTTTTTCACTATAGATAGACCTCTGTAAATCTAATGCTAATCATGCTATATTCTATGCAAAGCATTTGTGCTTATAAATAACATATTTTAATTTCATAAATCTTCGTGCAAAGTAAAGTTATTAAAATTTAGTTTACAGAACTATCTCTCATAAAATGCAATGCTTTGGAATACTTTTGTGTGTCCCTGTACACAAATCAGTGGTGGTATTTACTCCATTTTATATAGGAATCATCCGATAGTGAACTTGAATGACATATTTCAATTTCTTTAAGATTTGTGTACAGTAAGGGTATGAAAATATGGTTTATAGAAATGCCTCTCATGGAACACAATGCATTAAAATATTTTCGGGGGTCCCTGTACACAAACCAGTAGAGGTATAAACTCCATTTTCAACAGGGAACATCCGATAGTGAACTTGTATAACATATTTCAATTTCATAAATCTTCGTGCAAAGTAAAGTTATTAAAACATTCTGTATATACTACTTACTAAATTTACAGTGAGTGTTGCACATATCTGGGAGGCGGGAGCAGAGCAAAAAAAGTAGTTGTTTTTACATCGCCATTCTACTTATTTATATGAAACATTGTATGACTGTCACTTACTTTTATAAAAATTATAATGAAAATTATCTGTAGTTCAAAAGAAGGGCATGTGGGGGCGGATAAAAAATAAAATAATATTTTTAAACAGCACTTATTATCGAATTTTTTATTGACATTTTGTGTAAGTATCACTTATTGTTAATGAAAAATTACAGTGAGGGTTACATGTGTGGGTGTGTGGGTGTGGGTGTAGCGGAGGGGGGGGGCGAAGACAGAAAGCTAGAAAATGATTGTTTTATATCCCTATTTATTTTAATCCTTATGAATTTTTAATTTAATAAAATTTATTATAAATATCACTTAATTTTTAGGAAAATTTATGTTGATTGTTATGTATATTTTGTGGGGGGGGGGGGGGGAATATGGAGAGGAGGCAGAAGAAAGAAATGATTGCATAAAACTCACAATGTTACCAACTTTAATTAAAATTTCAACAACTATCACCTACTTTTAATGAAAAATTATGCTGAGTGTTACCTATACTTGTGGGCGGGGGGGGGAGGTCAAAGAGAACAGAGAGAAAATATATATATATTATTTTTAAATAACACCGCTTCACATGTATAGAAAATTTTGTATAAATATCATTTATTGTTTATGAAAAATTTTAGAAAGGGCTACGTATCGCACAGTATCTTTCAGTTCTTAAATTAGTACGCAAAAATTCAGTGTATCATTAATATAAAATATTAGATAAAAATTTAATATCAAACATTAATGAAAAGATTATTCTAAAACAGAATTTTTTTTTTGTTTAATCCATCCCCCTCCCCCCCCCCCTTCGTAGAAATAAAAAAATTTCGCTATTGTTCATGTTTAGCAAGTATTTGGTAAGTTACAATAAAATAATCTGTTGTGTCACTCACACGACTTTCTCTTACCCTGAAATTTAATACCATAAATACAGGTTGGAGATTAAGAGGTAAGATAATGATGTTATGTAAACCTATGTTAAACAATTCTAATTAGGCTTCGGAAGAGTTTTATATTATAATTAATTCTGTGTGAGGGGGGCTACCGCCCCCATCAACCCACCGTTTCATTAATGCATCTACATTCATATAAAATTTAATTCGGTTATTTAAAAATAATTCTGTTTTTAAAAAATAATTTATTAAAACTATTATTTAAAAAAATTATCTTTTATGATAATGCAGACGATTTCCATATTAGAGAAGTAGTATAACACTAAATATGCAAAAAAAAAAAGTCCATTTTATTCTCAATATTAAAAAAAAAAAAAAAATACGATTTTTTTTTTTCAAAGTTTTTTTTTTTTTTTCGTTAAAAGTGAAAAAGATTGATAACTTTGTTTTAAATTTTCTCAGATCGATTGTTCAACCATTCGTTTTAAAGGTACTGGCGAGCTCTTTTGAAAGATACCCATCATAAAAATTTACTCCCCTCGAGAGGGGACTTCCCCCCTACAGGGGAGGAGGTGAGGCTCCTACATACACAATTTTTTTTTTCCCAGTTGACTATCTCTATTACAATATATATATATTCGTTTCATTTGGTTTAGTGCAGTCTACAGACGTTAAACTCTACTTACCTGCAATTGTCACCATAGACGTAATGTATTAGAATTCTCTTGATTGTCCCTGTGCACGAACCATTTGCTTCATCTTAACGAAAAGCTTACTGTATTCCTATGAAGCTTACTGCATTCCTATATGATACACATTTAGAATACCAAGTTTGAACTTTCTGCCATAATTTGTTCTTGAGATATGCTGATAATAGACAGACACACACAGAGACACACAGACATACACACAGACCATTTGCTAAAAACATAATTTTCTTATTCAGGGGACCTCAAAACGTGTAAATATAACAAAATCTCGCATTCGGAAATTTGACCCAAAAACAATACTTTCTCTACCTTATGGGTAAGAGAAACTAAAAAAGTGTCCTTTATTCCAGATCGAGGAAAAAAGGGCACTTTTTACAATAGCGTTTTATAATCTTGCTTCTAAAAAAGACAGTCTTGCTTTTGCCTCCAAGGCAGTAGCACGTGTTTTTTTGCACCTGATGAAGAAAGGGTACGTCCTTTCGAAACCGGTTGTGCTGACTTAAAATTTATGGTGTGTGAAGAAGTTTTATTATCTATCTATTTATTGTACGCCAGTTTTTGAATTTATTTTTTGTGAAAAGATAATGTGTCTTCGAAATTATTTAAGGGGTTCTAAGAGGGAGAGAAGAAGAAAATGATGTTATGATGTAAAAAACGTTATTTTATTTTTCTCTGCTCCTTAACGTCCAAACATTTTCCAAGCACACGTGTATTTTACAAGTAGCAATTGAAAAAGCGAGGAAACAAGGGCACTTTTCTTATTTTCTACTTGTATAACACATGGAAAAAATCAATGAGAGTGTAAATTTTTTATTTCTATGTAGAGATTATGGACAAATTAAAGGATGAAATTTCGTTTTTGAATAATTTTTTTACAGATTTAAATCATGCGTTGAGTTTTTGCGTACAAACTTAGGAAGAGAAAAAAACTGATACGTAACACTCAATACAATGTTTTATAAACAAGTAATATTTCTGAAAAGTTTCATTACATCGGCAACAGGATGGTGTAAAAATATATTCTTTCCATGTACCCCCAAGCTCTCACCGGATAATGTAGCCCTCTTTGCAATTTTTGATAAACAATAAGAGATATTTATACAAAATTTCCTATAAATAAAAGCAAAGTGATTAAAAAACAGTCAAATTTTCCCCTCAGCAATCCTCCCCCCCCCTCCTGGGTATATGTAACACTTGAAAATTTTCATTAAAAGTAGGTGATAGTTGTTGACATTTAAATTAAAATTGGTAACATTGTGATATTTAAACAATCGTTTTTCTCTTCTGCCCCCCCCCCCCCAATTGCCCCCAAGATATATATAACAATCAACGCAAATTTTCCTAAACTTTCAGTTATATTTATAATAAATTTTATTAAATTACAAAATACAGTGATATAAAACATTAATTTTCTTTCCTTCTGTACTCCCCCCCCCCCCAGACATATGTAACCTCCCTGTAATTGTTCATTAACAATAAGTGATATTTACACAAAATGTCCATAAAAAAAAAAAAAAACGATTATAAGTGTTATTAAAAAAGTTTATTTTATTTCTCTGTTTTTTTGCATTTCCACACGTTTTGAGGTGTGAGATATTTAAAAACAGAAAAACTAATAGGTTTTATCCGTTTGTGTCTTAGTTGATTAGTATATGGACACGACATAGCAAGAAAAAAAATATTTTTTTTTTTTTATTAAAAACTTCTTATACATTAAGATAATAAAAAAATAATAATTTTTTATTATTGTTTATAAAAATAAATTTTAATGTTAAATAAAAAAAAGTTCAAAACAATTTGAATTTTTATATTTGAATATTATATATATATATATATATATATATATATATATATATATCTTTCAAAAGCATTTATTAGCACATACATACTCACACACATACATAAACAGGCATATATAATCATACATCGTTATTTTAACTCTTTAATTCATAATATATATGATTGATCTAGTTCATATAAATTTGGTTTCTAAATATCAGCACGTATATATATTTTTAACCTAATAATAAAAATAATTTCATCTTAAGTTTTTCTTGCTTATAATGTGGTCTGCAGAGGTTTGGGGAAAGTTAAGCACCAGTAAAACTTTTTTATCCCGCTCCACCCGTCTTAAGCCGTGGTGACCTCTGCTCCTTCTTAGTTTTGTTTGAATTTCATTTATTTGAACACTGCCTTTATTTCACATAGTTTTCAGTTTTTATACTAAACATATGTACTAATCACATACTCTCTCTAAAACATTCTTACAAACTTTTAAAACGCATTTTTATTTATTTATTTTCTTTAAATACATTTTTTTTTTTTTTTTTTTTTTTTTTGGTGACTTTTTTTTCGGGTGACATATTTTCCGGTGATTTTTTTCCCGCATCACTTTCTTCCCGGTGACTTTTTATCCTCCTAAATGTTTTTTTTTTCCGTGACACCGTTTATACGTTTTTCAAGGGAGCGTTCCTAAAAAACGTATAAATAAAAAAAACAGTACAACTGAAAATTTGTTTGAACACATTAATACATAATAAAGGGTTATAGTATTAATAAAAATCGAATTAATTTTCACGATTTCCTTTGCATTTGTTCGACTAAAATATTTTTAAAACTTTAAATAATTTTAAAAAGTAGGATAAAATTTAAATTATAATTAAAAACATAGAAATTCAGAAAAATTGCTTAAAATTTTGATTTTAACCTTCCGAAATGTACCTAGATTAAATCAGAATAATTACACATGTTGTCCATCACACATACCAAGTTTGTTGTATTTATATAGAGAAGAAATTGAGATATTGTTTTTTCGTGAAAATTAGTACCAATTTGAATCAAAATCTAAGTTATCAATCATGCTTAAATTTTTTCTTTTAGTTCATGAGTTTCAAAATTTTGCTTTACACATATATTGTTTATAAACTGTGTACAGGGACACGCCAAAATTCTTAACATTACGGCGTAGGCGGTGAATTTCGTTTAAACGCATTTTAATTCCAATAAAAAAATGAAACTAGCGTAAGTAAGTAAGATGCTTAAACTTATGTTGTTTGAAGAAAATATGTTCTCTTAAGCTTTCTAATTAAAGTACAGGACTTTACAAAAGTGTTCTGACAATGTAACGTAGTCATCCAAACGATGTTAAATTTGGAACAGTTATTAATTTTAAACACAAAATAAGTTCAATAGTTTTTACTGGTGTATACAATGTTTATGGTTTGTTTTTTGTTTACAGAGACACAAGAAAGAATTTCGTAACATTAGAGCCTATGGACAAAATTTTATTTCAGCGCGCACTTTAATGCGTTTATGCTGAATTGAATTTAATAAAATTAACATACATTATAAATATGCTTAAAATCATGTTAACTCTTAAAAAAGGTTATTTATAGACTAAATAATGTATGGGACCACACAAAATAATTCCGAGTATGAACTGTAATCATCCAAATGATGTCAAATTAGTTTGAAAAAGTAATGAGTTATAATTAATTAGGTTTATTCTTATTATTGGCGTTTTTAATGACTGTGGCTACTTTTTCGGGATACATAAAATAATTTCGTACTATTACGGTCTATAGTCGGTATATCTTAAAAGTTTATTTTAACATGGTTACACCCCATCAAATATAAGGAAATTTTATTAGAATTTTAAAAGCATGTTTTCCTGTTGAAAATTGTGGGCATAGAACTGAAAATTAGTTTAAAGGCTACGCGCAAAATATTTCCGATATGCTATGTAATTTTTTTTTTTTTTTTTTTTTTTTGTATGAAATTTGGTGGTTATGAATTTTGGTATTTATGAATTTCAGAGAAATAAAACAAGACCGTCGTTTATTAATAATACATATTGTTGCGTACTTGGGGGTTCGTAAGTTGTTCGAGAATAAGGCGAAACTTGCGAAAGATCAGTGATATTCACAGAAAGTTCCAGAAAAATACAGGTCTATAAACAAAGTATCAGCTTCAATTCAACCAGTAAACGCAGCTTAAACAACAGCCGTTAACAGCAAAACAACAGTACAAACTGTTTAGCAATAACACATAAAGCAAGTCTCATCCAAAGAGTCTCAAAGCAAAGCAAGCATTTGACGAAACTGACACAGATCTGAGACTGACCGCCTTGGCAAAAAAATGCTCCTTTTATACTTTTCTATCGAACACAGACTGTTCTGGAAAATTGTCGTATCTCATCAGCCAATGAGATTAGAGCTTCCATATTTGGTATATCCTTAATAAGAATTTTCTCGCCAAGGAGGGAAACAGTCTCCAAATTTGGCACCAAATCCATTTCTTCCATTATTGGAGCTTTTTAATGCTTTTTAAAGTGAAAATTAAGCTATTTTAACGCTAAAACGACTAGAAATGCACAAAATTAGCAATTTATCAACTTAATAAACCTCTTTGAAAGAATTTATACAAAAATAAATGCAATTATTTACAATTCCATAACATTTTATATGATATAAAAGTAGGTATACAAAGAGAGATACAGGGGGGCAGCCCCCCTCAGGAATGTATCTGATTATGGTAACAAGTTGATCGAATCAATATATACTATTATATAATAAGGAATAAATAAAAATGACCTATTGAATAATGTCTGATGCAAATAGGACGTTGAGTCTCCTGATCTGCAGATCCACTAGTAATAACAATACTTAATATAGAATAAATAACCACACTTGTCGCAGAACAGAAATATCAATATTTACACAACTTTAAAAACAACAATGTAAAAAATTGTTAATTGCAACTGCAGTTTTGGTAGCTCAAGACGTACTGTCATCAGTAATGCACTTTGTCATTCTGCATTAATGATGATACGTTGTACGCTATAATTATTTTGTATAAAATTATTTTTCAACTTGTGATTCCTGATTTAAAAAAAAAAAAAAAAAAAAAAAAAAAATGAGAAAGAAAGAAAAGAGAGAAAATATTAATAAGAATCATAAAACATATAAAATCATAGTATTTATTTGCTTGTTTATCTACTTGTCATTTCTTAAGAAACATAAATAAGAGAAGTAATATAGCCCCATTTGAAAAATTACTAACCGTGTCTAAAATTTGAAAGAGAAAACAGTTACATTCAAGACACTCCCAGCAATTTACAATACAACTACAGGTATTCCTCCCCCTGTTCATTTTCCATTTTCCAGGAAACCTGAAGTCGAATAAACCTCTAGTATTTCTTAAAACAGGATTTTCCACACATGCAGACACGTGCTACAGGAGAGCGTAACTCAATGACTTCCCTGAGCATGATAAAAACTAGAGAACGGTTCTAAGAAAAAGAATTCCTGTCAAACACTGCCATCACTTAAGTCAAACAAAGCTCTTCAATTTATCTCTGTCCGCAAAATAAAAATAGTCTCCATTATTTCTTTTCTTTTCTTTTTTTTTTTTTTTAATTATTATTATAATTATTATTTTAACATTATGATATCTTTTAAAAAATAATTAAAATACCATAAATAGTAAATATGTGAATAAAGTAATAAATAAAAGCTTATTTATTTATTTTTTTAACTGAAAAAGGTCCTGTGAAAGATTTTTTATATTCAGCCCTCTTAAAAGAATAAATTTCTAATTGACGATGAAATAAACAATCACTAACAAAGATGAAATGTTTTCGAAGCATAGTTTTAACTCTATGGCATAATTTGGGGCAATTTCAGAGTACGATTCGCAAGTAGCAATTCGCAATTTACCCATTCTTCCGTTACCCATTTTTCCATTACCCATTTTTCCGCTTACCCTTTTTTCCGTTACCCTTTTTTCCGCTTACCCATTTTTCCATTACCCTTTTTTCCGTTACCCATCTTTCCGTTACCCATTTTTCCCTTACCCATTTTTCCGCCTCCCTGACGAAATATAAGGGGAAAAAATCAGTTCTATCACCAGGTCGAAGTAGCAAAGCTCTAAAATAAGTCTTTTTAAAGGCTAAAAAAAAAAAAAAAACCTTCCAAGGGCTAAGAAGGCCCTTTTTAGGGCTAAGCAATATCCAAGACTAAATGATAATAATAATAATAGATAAATAATACATTAAATTACGTTTTGAAAAAAAAAAAAAAAAAAAAAAAAATCTCTTCCCTAAAATAATTATTTTAGAGAAACGTCAATGGATCTACCCGTTTGGTTTTGTTGTCCAAGCTGTCCAAGCTGGCAAATGGGCGAGGTCGAGTTCTAATCCAAGTTACGGTAATTGACCTAGCTATGTGGAGTTTACCATGGTTTTCTCCGAAATTTATGCGAGTTTTAGCAAGGATTCCTAATAAGTACTTCTAAAAAAATCCAGGCTTTTGTAAAAGCAATCGGGTTTAAAGTTTTAACTTCACACAATCATCATCATTTATATTAGATTTTAATTTTCATATTCATGATATAGTTCTTAACTCTTGGTTTAAAAAAACTCACTTTTATTTTAAATTTCATATTCTTATAACCCAAAATGTACCTGGAGAATAAATCTGATAAATTAATTTGTCTATATTGTTTGCTATAAATAGTTAGTGTATTAAGATTAGACCGACTGGATTGGTCATTTTGACTACAAAGCTATTTTATATTAAGAATAAATAATTCTAGAGCTAAAAAGTACTTAAGTATGATTATTAAGAAAACAAAAATTATTTTATGCTGCTCTATAAACGAATTGCTGATGCTTGTCATATAGTTTTAGTTTAGGTATTAAATAAATCAAAGGTAATCGTAAAATTATATTAAAATTTCGTGGCCGCAGGCTTTTTTCCAACTTTAAAAGTGCAATGAAGTGGCGGTGCAATAAGACCAAATTGTTCCTTATTTACTCAGATATTTATCCAGTTTCGCAGAAAAACACGGAAAACTCTGAACGAATAGGACTACGAGCGCTTCTTGGCTTCGAACCCGACACCTCCTGTCTACTAGCTTCGAGTGCAGAATCTTTTGATCATTAATACGACTTGGCATTGATAATCTATGTTAATCGGGAGATTATTCTTTCTTGATTTCGTCTTGTTTTAACTGATCCTGAAAACAATAACAATATCATATAAATAACTGAAACTATAATTTTTTCTATATGTGATAATGATACATGAAATTTAGAAACTATGAATAGTCGAAGGATTAATATAGAACGGACTAATCTTTATAATTGAGAATGTGTTTAACTGCTACATTCTTTTTGCGTATATCAGGTAAAACTGAAAGTATTTCTTGGTTTTAATCTTAAAACACTTATTTTCTTATTTTTTACTTCTTATTGTTCTTATACATGAAGTAAAAATGAAAATATATCTATTATTCTTACATGTAATATATAATAATATGTGGTCTGGAAAATGCAGCTATCACAATGCAGTTTTGGTTATGAGATTAATTATAGTCAAACGCTTTCTACATATCTTCCTTGTGTGGACACAGGTATAATATAAGCATACTTGCCAACATACTAATTAATATTCCGTAGTATTGTTAGCCCCGCCTTCTTTTTCACACCAGTATATTTTTAGAGTATTTTTATTCTTACTTAATCGCAATTGAATTTGGAGAATATTACTCTAAATATTTACTGGTGTGAAAAAAAGGGCGGGACTAACAACACTACGGAATATTAATTAGGATGTTGGCAAGTATGATATAAGTAACAAAATAAAGAAAGTTATGCAATTTCTTTGTACCTAAATTAGAAAATTTTACTCATAAACAAATTAAAATAATTTTCAAAGTACATTAGAAAATTAACTTTGTTAAGCTAATAAATATGAAAAATTCAAAATTATATGTTATTTTCTTTTTTAAATAATTCGAAGAAATTCACACAAGAGAAAACCTTATATATGGGTCATTGCCAACATAAGGGGTAGAAACCATGTCCCTTAGCCCTCAAAAATAGAAAATATTTTCAATCAGAAAAAAATTTACAACTAGGCTATTTCTTACGATTTTCTCTAGTTGAATATTATTATAAAAGTTTTTAATGTTATTTATTTTTCTTAGAACTCGATCGATAAAACCTGGAATGTCCACTCCGTGGACTGTCCCCAAGGGAAATCTGCAGAATATAGCATTATTTTCAAGCTTAATATTAATGTTTTTGAATTACATTTTGATTTAAGCAGGACATAATTATCCTTAAAAATATATTTATTAAATTTTAGAGTTATAAAATGAATCTTGTTTTTTTAATTAATTTATAACAAATGTCCCTAATAAAATGCGTCCACTCCGTGGACAACTATTTAATTTCCCATAAAGTTCAGTAGATGGCACTGTCTGTCACCAGTGTGTAACTGAGAAGAAAGAGGGGGAAGCCATCTTTGTTTTTACCTACATGTGCTGAACTCAATGCTTTATTTCGTTCTGTTAAAATAGATTTCATCTGTGATACCTCTGTTTGGCTATCTCATCAGTCCACTCCGTGGTCAGAAGTATACAAGTAATTATAAGGATTATTTATTATCTAATTATTATTACAATTAATGATTATAAAACTTAATTCAACACTAAAGTTAAATTGTTCCTGACGTTGTTGCTTTGTTCCTTAAAATTCAAAATCAGACATTCTGTCCACTCCGTGGACTTCCACTCCGTGGACATCATTTGATCACGAAGTGGACACTTCTTTCCACGGAGTGGATACTTTCAAAATTAATCTTAAAAATAGATACATTTGAAAAATAATCTAAATAAATTTGATAAATAAATTTTATCCTTTTATTTATTTTTTTTTTTTTTTTGTTAGCCTATTGATTGCTTAAGGTGCAATGGAAATATATTTTCCCCCTAACTTTTATATTTTTATTCGTGATTTTCTAAAAATGTCATTTCAACGTCTTTAAAACAGTATTTGCTATTTGTTACTGAACTCTTAAGCATTTCTCTTCATGGTTTAAATGTAACAACAGAATTCGTATTAATATAATTTAAGAACAGTTTTATGAGTGTTGTTTACAGAGTAATGCAAAAGGATGATGTATACTATATGTCCTTTTTTTTTTTTTTTTTTAATTTTAAAGGTAAAATGTAGAAAAGGTGACATAACACTTTAGAAAAATAATTGCAAAAATATAATTAAATTTAGTTTCAGAAGAAAAAATAAATAAAAATGTTTTTGTTTTACAGCAAAACTAAAATTGTTTTGTATTTTTATTAATTGAATAACTTTTTTTTTTTTATTATATATAAAAACAATACTTAAAATATATCTTTATTTTCTTTGCAGAAATTTATTATGCTGTTCAAGAAAAATGGAAATTCGCATGTAACCCAATGCAGAACAAACAAATGTGCACAAACCTTCGCTCAAACTCAGTCAAAAAGAAAATTAGGTGGAGTTGAAAATCAAAAGGATAAGAAAAATAACAAGAAAAAGAAACTTCCCAGCCAAACTACAGAAGAACGTAAAGAACAAAAAAGAAAAAGTATGCAGAGAGCAAGAGACAGACTAATGCTCCTATTACACACAACACGTTTTCACACAACTTTTTAGATAATTGTAAATTTGGCTCAAATCACGTCAATGCCCAGTGTAATAGGAATTGGGAATACGATCAATTTTTTCTGGCAAGTCAGACTGCGATAAACCAGTGAGAAGAAAGCTCTTTATGTACCGAGAAATGACAGCGCCGGCGGGAATTCATTCACCGTTTTCCTCTTCGCTCTCCCATGTCGTCCCCGTTAAAACAGAAGTAAATAGGTGTGCCTTGACATGTACTGTACACCATGTAAACCAGTTTTTCGAACAATTTTTGATTCAACTATTGTAACCTTCTTTCGGTTTACAGCTTTCGAAAATTGGAGCAAAAATTGGATGAAATAAAAGTCGCGTGAAACATCTTTGTGTATAATAAGAGCATAAGAAATGATCCCGCAAGACATGAAGAAGGAAAAGCTAAAGAAAGATAAATATATCACAGAAGGAAGAATACTGTAGTTGAAATGTCTGAACTAATGAAGAGAAGCGTTAGGAAAAAATGGAAGAACCAAAACAGAAATCAAAGGGAGAGATTGAAGAAACAGAATAATCTTTGAAGAACATCTCAGAGATGATACACCTCCTGAGACACCTCGTTCAGCAGCCATAAACATCACACTACCACAAATTAATCCATCTCTGAAAACAAAACCATCTGTATCATCATCTAGCAGACTAGAAAGTGGAAGAAAAAGGTCGAAAAAGAACAGTGAAAGGCTTTGTGAAGAAAACAAAAAATTGGTTAGGAAGCTTGAAAAACACAAAAAGCATGTGTAAAGATCTAAGGATGTGAAGTCAAAAAATAATACTACTGATTCTGAAAAACCCAAGAGAAAAGTGAAAAAAATTATCACAGAAGCAAATTCAAAAGAAATTGAGAAATGTATTATTTTTGGCGAGGTTATAAAAAAGCCAATAAAAGAAAGTTTTAAAGGCGCAAAATCAAAGAAGAAACTTAAAGAAATCATCGATGTTTTAACAGGAAAAATAGCAAGAAAATACAAGTGTCTTCAACATATTAGATCAATCACATAAAAAAAAAAAAGAAAGAAAGAAGAATATGCGGAACCAACAATTATTTTCCTGTTATTTTCATTTTTCAAAAGAATTAAAGTAAAAATATTTGTTGATTATTTTCTAAAACACAAGTAAAACAATAAGGATGAAAAGATACAGCTGCAAAATAACTTTCAGGTTTGGATATTTATAAGTGTCCACTCCGTGGTCAGTGATGTCCGCTCACATTAATTTTGAAATTAATTAATTACCAACCAAAAAATAGCTAACGAGATAGCTCATCAAGTAATTTAGATTCATAGTTGTCAAAAAGGAATTAAGGAATTTTTTCAAATTTTTTTGGTAAAATTTTTATATTTTCAAATTAGTCTTCGTTTTCTACCCTTTAGATTGGCAATCACCCATTTATATATGTATTAAAATGCTAATATGCTCCACATTTGCTTTTGCTTAAGATAACAGAGTTATGTAGGAAAAAAGAAGCGGGGAAGTTAGCGTCCCGCAATACAGTCGGTAACAAAAGTGTCCGAACACTAGCAAAAATTCCTATATAAAAAAAGTAGTGTTAATACTGTTTTGTTAAATAAATCCTTGTCGAATCATGCTCTTAGACTGACTAAGAACAGGATTCGACAAGGATTTATTTAACAAAACAGTATTATCTCTACCTTTTTTATATAGGAATTTTTGCTTGTGTTCGGACACTTTTGTTACCGACTGTACCATGGTAACGGGCGAGTGAAGAACACTGAGAGGTGGCCTTGATAGGTCTATTTTTCTTACACAGAGTATAGAGATAGGCTCTCATTCATTCATTCATTCATTCATCGGCTGCTAGTGCTGCCGCGCTGCCCACGGTGTCCCTTTAAACCTCAATTCTTCCCTACTCCCGCCAGTAATTGCGAATTGTATTTTTGGTTATATTTAATTGCTAAACTTTACTAGAAAACTACCAATAATATCACTATTAAGAATTTCTGGTAGCAAATTCCGGGGGCACAAACACCCCTACATGTATTTTTTTTTTTTTTTTTTTTTTTTTTTTTTTTTTGTGGCATTGTATTTAAAACTATATTATAAATAATGCTACATTTTTCAATGTACTACATTAACATACATAAAAGAACGCTGTTAACAACAAAAATTTCTATAAAGTGTTATATAATTATAATGCTATATGGCTTAATGGGTTAATGCGAAATTTCAAATTGAGAAAAGGGGAAAAAAAATGCAGGAGAAGATATGAAAAAGAAATTGCATCCCATTTAATGTTTATAAATAACAATTTGTTAAGAATTAGTAAAATAAACTATTACAAGAAAAAATTAAACTCAATAATGATTTTACTATAAGTCGAATATATTATGTATTATAATAGATTCAATTAAAGATTATCTTTTATTCTACTAGACATAAAATTTAATTTTCACAAGAATAAGATCAGCTCATTTCTTTTTATCCTCAAAACACCAGACGGTTCATAATATTGTCAATCTTGTATCGGGTTCGTCATTATAGTCATAAAAATAAAATAATAATAATAATAATAATAATTTTTTTACTTGACGAGCTAGGTTACCACCTTACCTTTACTCTTTTCAATGATAACCCGGCTACTGAATTACAATTTATGTCTAAAAGGGGGAGGGAATAAGGAAAAAAAAAAAAAAAGAACATAGCAACTATTTTGTCTTAAAGGATATAATCGAGATCTGTAAAATTCGCTGATTCGTCTAATCTTAAGTATATATATTATATATAGACTTATATGTCGTCTTCCTCTTCAATCAACTGAATTCTTATCACTCTGACGTTCGTTTTTCTCTGTTATATTATTTGAGTCTATTTCTGGCGTTGCATAATTTTAACTGCGAGGCACCATTTAATTGAAGAAAAAAAGGAAAGTTATGTTTCAAGATAAAGTGTGATCTTTTGAATGTGAAGAGTAAGTACGGTCCATTAATGTTAGATATTGAAAAGACGAGGGATGTAGACGAAACCATTTTTAAAGGCTAGATATCATACTTATTACATGCGGATTCTTATGTGTATTATCAGTGACTAATGACCGTACTCTTTTTTCTTTCTTTTTCTAATGTCAATGCAAAAAAAAAAAAAAAAAAAAAAAAAAAAAAATGCTGTCACTTGAATATTTTTGCTTTATTGAAACTGGAAAAATATAAGCATAATGGGCAACTTTTATTTCACTCATTTCATGAAAATAATTTATTTGAATTTACTCAATAATGCGATCTGAAATTAAGTACTCCTATTTATAAAAATGATATATATATACTTATATATCAATAGCATTGATCTTTTTGCATTCAGGACAAAATTACACTTATTCCAGAATTTATTTTTCTAAAGCTTGCACTTATGCGAAACACGAACGCAAACTGTTGATAAACTTACAAATTACGCTAAAGTAATATACATATGTATAAATAACGTTACAATATTGAGTTGTATGCGTGTGAGATGATACGTGCGTTATCCATAGCTAATAACCTTATTTTATTCAATGCTTATGTGAAAAATATTTGCTGTCATTGCAATATATGTGCAGTGTTGCCAGATTTTGAGAAACTTTTATTCAATATCCCCCCACTAAATTTTAAATGCAATGGTTGCCTAATCACTTCGAAGATTACTATTGAATGAAAAAGGTGACTGTAGAATAAAAGGTGACTATTGAATGAAAAAGTAGCAAAATCTGGCAACACTGTATATGTGCCTTATAGAAATGCAAAACCTGTGAAAACGCAGGACATATTCTCTTTTCTTTTTTTTTTTTTTTTTTTTTTTTTTTTTTGTAGAAAATAAAGTATACTTAATGTACGGTAAAGTTTTATTTAAAGTCCAATAAAACAACCCAAAACCAATATCCTTCTTGATATAAAAGACTGTTTTCCATTAATAATATGAATGAACTATAGTTGCCAAGTTTTATAATTTATTCCGGAGCATTGTTGTTACTGCCTTTATTTCATACCAGTAATTTAAAGGAATAATTTTCTTCGCATTTAATCGTTGTCACATATTAGAAAGAATTATTGTACAAAAATTATTTAAAATGATCTTCATTAATTTTAGTTCGTTTCGATAAGACTTTTTTAGAGAAGAAATGCAGAAATTTGCTGCATGTATACAATTTCTTTACAATACTATGGGGCAGTATTGTCAGATTTTGCGACTTTTTTATTCAATATTCACAACTAAATTTTAAATGTAACGGTTGCTTAATCACTTCAAAGATTAATCGTCTATTATGTATATCAAATATCACTTCTCAAAATTATTGGTGAACATTGAATAAAAAATAGTAGCAAAATCTGGCAACACTAGTATACGGAGAAATGTGGCGTCATCTACTATTTCTGTCTGGTTAGAAGTTTTTTTGGTCGAAAAAACTATTGGACTTATCTTTATCTTTTGCGATACTCGAGTTAACAGTTAACCCTTTAGCTGCCAATCGCAATGCAATCGGTAACAAAAGTGTCCGAACACTAGAGAAAATTCCTATGTAAAAAAAGTACACTTCATATGGTTTTGTTTAATAAAGCTTTATCGAATTGTGTTCTAAGACCTAAAACAATTGGAACATCTTTAGCTTCAAGAAATTAGTGTTAACCCTTTAACTGTCAATCGCAACATGTAGTAGAATTTGACTTTACTCAGAAATGGATATAACGCTTTTGAATAAAGTTTGGAGTTAAGTGTCTTTTTTTTTTTTTTTTTTTTTTTTAAAGAACTAAAATGTTTGGACATATCCTCATCTTCAGGAAAATTTGCGTTAACCCTTTAACTGACAATCGCAACATATTATAGAAATTGGTTTTACTCGAAAATGGATATAACGATTTTTATAAAAGTTTGGGGTTAAGTGTTCTTTGGAGAGCTAAAACGATTGGGCATATCCTCATCTTCAGGAAAATTCGCGTTAACCCTTTAACGGCCAGTCGCAACATATAATAGAAATTAGGTTTACTCGGACAGGTGGGCAAGCAGACAGGCAGAAAAACTAATTAATGTCATAATATTTTCTTAAACCTTGTTCGAAACTGCAAGAAACGCTTAACACAACAAAAAATGCAATTCTAGAAATTTCAAATTATAGCCCCTAATATGAACGAAATTCGACCAAACTTGTATTCAGTTGGACCTTGACCTAAACTGGTGCTGATTAGATTTGGGAATCAATCGTTCAACAGGTGGTGCTACCATCCTATTTCTTTTTTTAAGTACTTAACATGACAGTATAGGAAAAATCTCATATAAATGTACATAATGTGAGTTATTTTTAACGCATGAATGTAAAATTTATATGAATTATTGATAATAGTAGTAATAAACTTGAAAAAAAAAATGTGTATGTAGGAGCATTGCTTTCCTCCTGGGAGGGAAGTGCCCTTCCCCCGGGGCCTGTGTAAATTTTCCATGTGGATATTTTAGAAAGAACTCGTCAATATTTCTAAAACGAATGGTTGAACCATAGATCTGTATTAATTTAAAACGAAGCTACCGATTTCTTTTATTTTTAATGTTAAATATACATAGATAATATATAGACATATATATATATATATACAGTCGAACCTCGTTAACGTAAACACTGTTAACGTGAATTACTTTCAACATGAACTGTTACCACAATCCCCGTCAAAATGAAGATTACTTTAGTTATATGACGATCAGTTACTGATAGCATGAACGACTGATAACATGAACAGATTTTTGGTCCCCCTTGAGATTCACGTTAACAAGGTTCGACTGTATATCTTTTCATGTCTGCACAAAAATGATTTTTTTTCAGCATTTATTATTATACTACTTTAAGAAAAAAATCGTCTGCATTCATCATGGAAAATATCTTTAATAAATTATAACTTAATAAATAATTTGTATTGCGTAAATTTGTATAGGATTACATATAGAAAAAAGTCTTGTGGTAATACTAGTTATAATGTATTAAAACAAGCGGGCTTTACCTCTGCGGCTGCTAAGTACATTTAAAAGAATTTTGAAAATTCGATATTACTTACTAATATAAAATATTAAAATTTTAAAAAAGTATTCCATTAAAAACCAAAACAGTATATAAACCATAATAATAACAAAGCAACTGATTATAAAAAATCATATTTTTCATAAATTAGTTAAATTTAACTTACTTATGAAAATTTATTCCATTTCCTTTCATAAATGTATTTGTACAATTAAAAGCCGCGCAGTATTTCGGCATTTTCAGTATATATCAACATTCTATTCCATTATTGATTTCGAGTTTTATACTCTCTCATGGCTGATGCCAAAAAACTTTTTCGGCATCAAAAATATTTGCACGTTAACATGGATATGATAGATCTATATATATTACTATATCTATGATTATATGCATACTTTTTTTAAATAAAATAAGGGGGAAAAATTGAGGAAGATAATTATTAAATTTAATCAAAAAATATATTTAAATCAGGGCCCGAAATTTCAACTTAGATTACACTCGCTGAAGAGAAAAGTTACTCGCCACAAAATATGATTAACTGACTCTATTTTTTACATATAAGGTGACCAGAATTTTTTATTGGAAAAAGAAAGAGAAATTACGCAATGTCTTTTATTTGATAAGAAAATAGAAGACATTCAATTTTGGAAAAGAGGTCATTTTAGAGGATACAAAGTTGAATGAAAATTATTATAAAAACCGATTCAAAAGCTACTTTATACAAGCGGTGGAAACATTTTTATCTCAAATGATGAATTTGGATTAGTACACCTTAATTTAAATTAATAATATAAGGATACGAGAGGAAAAATCTCTAATTTTTATAGGTGTCACTGGACAATATAGATTTTTTATCTATTTTTATTTTTTTTTTTTTTAATTATTAATTTTTTCTTGAGACAAAAACATTTTTTGTGGTACTTTCATGCAGTTACATAAAACAAGTGTTGGTATACATTTTTTTTTTTTTTTAATTAAAATCCTAATCATAAAGAAAAAAAAAATTGGCAAATGAAAAAATAAAATTAATATTCGGCAGATGAAACGATTTGTTTTAACGAACAGTCATTCTTTATCAACAATTTATAAATGTCCTCACAAGTATAATCTAAATTAGTCTTAGTAGTTGATAAGTTTTTAAAGTAGATATATAATGGGAATTTTTTTCACATGTCAACATATTATTCATTGAAGAAAACAGTCGCTTTGTGGGAGCGTTTTTGCCTGGAGGACACAAAAGGAATTCAACTAACTTTTGCATATTTTTGTGAGGTGGAGGTAGTGTTAACATTAAGGCCAATTGTCTGCACTAGGGCTCTAGGCCGGAGTAGGAGAGTCCTCCGTGGGGACTTTCTAAGAGGTCTTAGTTCATATTTACGCTAGTTTCAAAGAAAATCACGGAAAACTCCTAACATCTAAGCCAACGAGCGTGACTAGGTGTCGAACCCAGCGCCTCACGTATACCAGCTTCGAGGACTGAGCCTCTCTGTCACTGGTCGACCTATTTTTATGAGGAATATTATTCATGTAAAAGTGAGAACACATGTCAACCCACTGCATACCAACCGGAGCCCCACCTTCTTAATGATTTCATGACAATTTCAATAGCGATTCTGTGCTCTGCATCAAAGAGCCCTACAGATATAGAGAATACTTATTTTTCTTTGTGATTCAAAGAATTCGAATAGACATGAACCATAATATGCTTTAGCAAATTTATTAGAAAATTGTTAGAAAAATGTTAGTTTCACTTGTTAGATACAGCCAACAGCCGATTGAGCTTCCCAGTTTAGCGAAGTTTTTTAAATTAAGAAGTAAATCCTTTTCATTTGAAAAAGAGGACAGAAGACAAAAAAAAAAGGTCTTTTTAGTCCTGTATTTTTTTTTTTTTTTTTTTTTTTTTTTTCGTTTAAGAGGGCAGAAGCGTTGAACAAGAAGACTGTCCTCTTAAAAAGAGGATGCCTGGTCACCTTACCTAAGATTAGCATGTGTTAACGATACTTTATGAGTGGACTGTATATCAATTTAATAATTACTATTCTGAAGCTATTACTTCACAAACATTTAATTAAAGTATTATACATATATTATGTATGTATTTACAGTTATTAGAGGACGTGTTATTAACGTATTTCAACTATGTTGACACCAAAGTCAACGCAAACCATAAAAAAGGTGAACCATATCACCGAACAAGACGAACAAAATTTGTTGTTACCATTATAATGGTAAACAATACAATTACTACCGCTAAAGCGGGAAGGCAGGTGAACAAGAGATGCGCGCCAAGGTTGGCGCATTATAGCCAAACTAAGGTGAGCGGCAACATACCGGCCCACCTTGAAACATTGTTTCAAAATTAGAGTTCTAATATCTAATAGAATAATTACAATTAATTATACGAAAAGATTATATATGCAATTTGAAGAATAAAACTTATGCAAGAGAAATATTAATAACATTGTAAACAATAAAATAATAGAATGAAATACAATAAGCAAATTAAGTTTAACTAAATACATTATTAGTTTTCAAACAAAGTTTTTTTTTTTTTTTTTTTTTACTTTTCTAAAGGTAAAAAGAGCAATTTTTTAAATAGGTCGTTTATATGCCCCATTTCTTGTTTTAACCGAAACTACGCGTATTTTGTTATCCTTTCCTGGAATAATTTCTACTATTCTACCCAAAATCCAACTACATATGGGCAAGTTTTCTTCCTTTAATAGTACCATAGTCCCTATTTTTAATGTTATCAGTTTCAATTCTCCATTTGTTTCTTTGTTGTAACGTGTTTAAATAATGACATTGCCATTTTTTCCATATCCCTTGAACTATTTTAGTTAATTTTTGCCAAGTATCTAATGGATTATCTGGAATGCCAGAGAACTCGGGTTCAATCACCGCTGTGATGGGTCGACCAACTAAAAAATGACCGGGAGTCAAGACGTCCAAATCTTCGATATCGTTTGAAAGGGGGGTAAGGGGTCGAGAATTGAGGATTCTCTCAATTTGAGAAACAACGGTTAAGAATACCTCATATATCAATTTAGCGTTTTCTACGGCTCGTTTCAAATGACACTTAAACTATTTTACGCCTGCCTCCCATAGCCCTCCAAAATTTGGGGCACGGGGTGGCAGAAATTTCCAATTAATACTCTCTGAATTTAAAAAATTAGCAAGGTTTTTATCAGGCTGAGCAGCTAATCTATGTAACCTTTTTAATTCATTATTTGCACTAACAAAATTTGTTGCATTATCACTGAACAATGTTTGGGCTTTGCCTCGTCTAGCAGAAAATCTTTTTAAAGTTGCGATAAAAGCTTCGGATGTTAAATCGCTAACTACCTCTAGATGCACTGCTTTAGTAGGCATGCAAATAAAAATACAAAGAAAAATTTTGTTATAGATTCCTTTTCTTTGACCCCGATATTTAATTAAAAAAGGGCCACAGAAATCTATACCGGTACAATAAAATGGATGAGTCACATTGACTCGTTCCTTTGGCAAATTTCCCATAAGTTGACTGACCGTTAAAGGTTTAAGTTTATAACACGTAATGCAGTTACGAAATATTTTCCGAGCTAAAGATCTCCCACTAACTATCCAATATTTTTTTCTAACGTGGGTATAACAAGGCTTGAGGTCCTACATGAAAGAATTTTTTATGGAAATGTTCCATAATCATGGAAGATAATTTATGGTCGTGGGGCAACAAAAGGGGATGTTTACTATCAAAATTTAAATTAGCATTTTCCAGCTTTCCACCCACTTTTAGGAGTCCCTGAGAATCTAAAATTGGATTAAAACAATTTAATTTACCTAACACGGGCTTATTTTTCTCTAAGCAGATCAATTCTGCGGCAAACTGTGTATACTGTACCTGTCTAATTAAATGCACTTCTGCGTCGTTTAATTCGGTATTGCGGAGTGGTCCAATAATTCTGTTGGTCCTTGCTCTTGCATTCCTAATAAATCTAAAAATAAAACTACATATTCTAATTAATTTACAAAAATTATTTGTTATTGAAAACAAATTATTATAGTAGTCATGAGAGGAATCCGTAGATTGGATAATTCCACACAACACTGCAGGGTTAGAGTCACACTGGGAATTATTTTTCATTTCACCTAACACAACACTATTATCACTGGGGGACAGATAGTCAGAGTCATTGTTTATAATACTATTGGATTTACTTAGAAAGCCTGGTCCCTGCCACCATACTGATTATCCATTAAATCGGTGGCAGTTAGACCTCGAGAAATTAAGTCAGCTGGATTTTCAGCAGAGGACACATGGTTCCATTGAAAGTTTTCAGAAAGTTCTTGAATTTTGGCAACCCTGTTGCCAACAAATGTTTTCAATTTCCAAGGCTCGGTTTGGATCCAGGCAAAAGCTATTCGAGAGTCTGTATAGAGATAAATATTGTTAATTTGTAATCTCAGAGATTTCAAAATTTTCACAATTAATTTGGATAATAAAACACAACCAGATAACTCGAGTCGAGGAATAGAGACAGTTTTTAGAGGGGCAACTTGATATTTGCTGCTAACCAAATTGGAGACAATTTCAGAATTATGAATAGACTGGATATACACGGCTGCTCCAAAAGCTGATGACGATGCGTCGGCGAATCCGTGTAAATTTATTTGTTGTGCTTCAGGAAGTAAAATATAGCGATTTATTCTAAGTTGTTCTAGAGCTTTTAACGAAGTGGCAAATTCTAGCCAATTTTCAGCAATAGGACTTGGAATAGGGTCATTCCAGTCTAATTTTAATTTCCATAGTTCCTGCATAAACAACTTGGCTTTGACAATAACAGGACCTATGAGACCCAATGGGTCGAAAATGCGAGCAATGTCTGATAAAATGCTTCTTTTTGTCATAGACTTTAACTGACAAAAATTTATTTTGAATGTGAAAGCATCTAAATTGGGTTTCCAGGCAACCCCTAGGGCTTTGGTTTCCTTATCAGAGAACGTGTACTCATTTAATGTCTCTTTAGAAAAGTCAAGTAAGGAAATATGATTTGCATTCCTTTTATGTAAATTCATTCCAGCGCCTTTTAACAAGTGTATAAGTTGTTTTTGAAGCTCCCTAGTAGATTCTAGCGATTCTTCCCCACTTATAATATCGTTCATATACGAATCATGTAGCAAAATATCGGATGCTTTCGGATATTTCTCGGCTTCTTCAAGGGCTAATTGCTTCAACGTTCTAATGGCTAAAAAGGGGCACAAGCGGTACCGTATGTTACGGTATTAAGTTCATAGGTTTCAATTTCTGAGTTCACATTATTTTTCCATAGAATTCTTAATAATTTTCTCTGATCCTCGGTAATCATTATTTGGCGATACATTTTTTGAATATCGGCCAAAAACACAAATCGGTGTTGTCGAAAGCGTAACATGATTTCATACAAATCTTCATTAACGGCACCTTTATACATTATGTCATTTAATGATATTCCACTAGTTGTCGGACTCGAAGCATCAAATACAACACGAAGCTTCGTAGTAGATTTTTTGGGTCTATAAATGCCATGATGTGGCAGGTAATAACAGCCAGACTCATTTAAATTATCAACAATTTTTGTCATATGATTTAAATTAGTGTATTCTTTAATAAAATCACAATAAAGATTTCGAATTGTTGGACTCTTTTCTAATCGATTCCATAACTGCTTGAGTCTTTTTTCTGCGATAGATTTAGACTCCTCAAGAACACTAGCATCTTCCTTCAAAGGCATGGCTACCATAAATCTTCCCGATTTATCTCTCCGATAAGTTTCCAAAAAATGTTTCTCACACAATTGTTCTTCCTGACTAACTGGAAGTAAGTCAATTTCAGGAGCTTCTATTTTCCAGAATTTCTGAATATTTTCATCAAGATAATCATTGCATGCAGTAAAACCGCAAAAGGTATTTTCAGATACATTGTGTTCTATGGTTCCCGCAACAATATGTCCAAAAACGCTATTCTGAAAGGTGAATTGTCCTATTTTAAATTTATGTGCCTTTAATATTTCATAGAAAAATTCAGCACCAACTAAAGCATTTATTTTAGATTTTTTCCAAAATTCACTATCAGCTAATTCATGGTCATGTGGCAGATTTAAACTTCTTATGTTTATATTGTGTGAAGGAATTAATTCTCTTATTTTAGGTGTAATTAAAAATTCAATTGGTTCACTAAATGAATCATCTTTATTGGAAATAATGGTACGTACTGAAGCTTTCACATTTGTCATCTTACCATTCATTCCTAAAATATGAATATCGCATTTCCTTTTTTGCAAATTCAATAAATTAGCGCGTTCTCTCTCTAATATGTTACATTCGCTTCCATTATCAAGAATTACACGAACCGGAACCTTTTTTTTATTGCTACTTTCCAAATAAACTATACTTGCAGACAGCAATATATGTTTTTTACTTTTTAAGATGGGATTATTAATCTCGTTATATAATGCCATCGAAACATCTTTTATTCCTCTCTGCAATTCAGAATATGAATCATTCGATTGAAGCAGGTGCAATGAGTCTGTTTCTGACGCCGTCTGGCTTGAGTTAGGATTTTGTGTTTGCGGTTTATATCGGAAAATATTACTTTTTGTTCCCGGCAAAGAACGATGTAGAAGTGAATTATGTCTTTTAGAACACATATTACAAGATTAGTTACTTTTACAATTTGATACCTGATGCTTGGATTTCAAACAATTAATACATAACAAATATTTTTTGACTGTTAGGAATCTTTCGTGTTCATTTAATTTTAAAAATTCACGACATTTTGACAAAGAATGATTTTTTTTTACAAAGGGGAGAGTTTTGATCATTAAAAGAATCATTTTTGGAAAAGAAAGTTTTAATTCTAGTACTCTTTTCCGAATTCATTAGCTTCGGTTTAGTACTCGAAACACATTGTAAGTTTTCTAACACCAAGCATCGTTTTTGTAAAAAGTTAATGAAGTCACCCCATGTTGGCAATTCTGTAGAATTTAAAGATAATTCAAATTGTTTTTTGGTTTCTTTATCGATTTGTTTAAGAACCAAAATTATGAGTAAGGCCTCCGTAAAAGGATTCAATTCCAATCCTATACCTTTGAGTGCTCGAATATTTTTTTGACAACTATCTGTAATTGTTCGCAAATTTTTAACTGTATCTTGAGACAGATTCTCTACGTTTAATATCTCATTTAAGTGAGAATTTACAATCATTCTTTTGTTTTGAAATCTGTCTTCCAATGCTTTAAAAAGCGAAATATATGAATCGTCTTCAGTAATTACATCTAGTGCTATTCCACTAAGTGTAGATTTTAAATAATATAGTTTTTGATTATCTGAAAGTTTATCATTCTGATCAATTAAGGTTATAAATTGATCTTTAAAATTAAACCATTCATTATATTGACCACTGAATGTGGGTAACGGAATTTCAGGTGAACGAAAATTGATAACAAAATTGGGTTATCTACTTTAGATTCATTTGAAATAATTTCATTTTTACTAATGTTATTAGAGAGTAAGAATTTTCGAAGCCTTGCCTCTAATTTTTCTGTCTCTTCTTCCAATTCTGCGAAGGCGTTCAACTGAACTTCCAGTTCCGATTCATCAGCTATTTCGAAGTATTGAATTTTCAAATTATCCAGTTTGGTTACTATTTTTTGAAGATAATCCTTCTTTATTTCTAATGTGATAATGTCCTTGTTACCATCATCAACATTTTCCAAATATGTTGATATTTTTGTCAATTGGCCTTTCAAAGTTCCACGTTGTCGATTTAGGATAACCAATTTATTTTTATCCATAATTAACTTTTATCAATGAGCACCACCACTATTTCATTATATTATGTTTGATCCTCCTCCGGGTCTACTAGACCAAATGTTAACGATACTTTATGAGTGGACTGTATATCAATTTAATAATTACTATTCTGAAGCTATTACTTCACAAACATTTAATTAAACTATTATACATATATTATGTACATATTTACAGTTATTAGAGGACGTATTATTAACGTATTTCAACTATGTTGACACCATAGTCAACGCAAACCATAAAAAAGGTGAACCCATATCACCGAACAAGACGAACAAAATTTGTTGTTACCATTATAATGGTAAACAATACAACTACTACCGCTAAAGCGGGAAGGCAGGTGAACAAGAGATGCGCGCCAAGGTTGGCGCATTATAGCCAAACTAAGGTGAGCGGCAACAGCATGATTTAATGTTTTTGAGACGATATATTTTTTTGGTACCACCGTATATTTAAGAATTCTATCTACATTTAGACCGAAATTTTACTCGTCACAGTAAAATTTCTACTCGCCAATGGCGAGCTGGCGAGCGGAAATTTCACGCCCTGTTTAAATGTTTACTTAAATTATTAAAACTTTTTTTTTTTTTTTTTTTCCAACTGAAAAAAATATTTTTAATTTTTCTTTGTAATTTTTATAAATAAGAAAGAAAAGAAAAAGTAAGAGAAAAGTAAGTTTAAGAGAAAATAAATTTTATTTACACATATTTTCTTTCCTAAAGTTTCATTTAATTTTTTTTTATCAATATTTTACATCAAAGCCGGTAGTTGGAAATGATGATCGTCTGCTTTTAATTTTGTTATTCTTCGTACAAAAAAATGAACAGTATTTCTATTAAATTATTAAAACATCTTATTTCAAGAGAAAAAATGCTTTTAATTTTTTTTCTAAATTAAATAAATGAATAATTCAAAGAAAAATATTACCTTTATTTATTTATTTATATATGCTTTATATAAATTCTTAATTAATATTTTTTGCCAACGCTGCTAAAGCATAAAGCGCCTCCAAAAGTTGATCGTCTGCTTTTAATTGAATTATTTTTCATGCGGAAAAAGGAAGAACTTTTACTTATATAGTCGTTATTGTGATAAATTTTCGTTTATACGTTGCGCTTATAAATTCAAAAATGCTTATGTTTTGATCATTTTTTTATTTCTAATCATAGTCATTAATAACTTGACACTAAATTTGTAAATTTAAGCATATATATATATATATATTACAAAATTACATGAGATGAGGAGGACGAATGAGTAATATTTAACCTCAGTGCTCAGATCATAAGAAGGAAAAAATAATAAAATTTGGAATAGTGCAATATCGAGTTTAATATAATTGTGTATCGTTCTTTTAAAAGATCTTCTACTCAAAAGTTAACAAGTAGTCTCTTATTTTCAGTATAGGAGTTACTATCACACACTGTAAAAAAAGACCGTAAATTTTCGGCCAAACAACTGGAAACCTCGCTGCAAACCTTTAGCCGTAAATGTTACGCGGAGCCGTATTTTTTAGATACATGTAAACGAATAATATATATAAGATACATATAATCAAATACGTCTAAATACATTATTTCTATATAAAAAAAAGTAGAGTTAATACTGTTTTGTTAAATAAATCCTTGTTGAATCACGTTCTTAGGCTGACTAAGAACATGATTCGACAAGGATTTATTTAACAAAACAGTATTAACTCTACTTTTTTTACATAGGAATTTTTGCTAGTGTTCCGATACTTTTGTTACCGACTGTACAACTTATTTATCGTAAAATACGACACGGATGGCCGTAAATGAAGAATAAATACGATCTGTCGTTAAACCAATGACGATATATTACTTACAAACTTTGAATAAACACCATAAAATGCAATAAACTCGCAACAATTGTTTCGGGTCGAAAAAACACACGACCCTTCATCAGGCGAATAAAGTAAGCACGAGTGCTGCAGTCAAAGCGGCAACGCACAAAATCGTTTAAAATGAAAAGAAAAACTGTATAAAGTAGAAAATAAATATAGTAGAAAAGTAAGAATATAAAGTAGAAAATAAATAAATTCATCATTTATTTACTCAAAAAGTATTTATTTTTTACCACCACTATGATGGTTGTTGCCAGATTCTTCAGTTGGAATCAAATATCTCTGTCCGAGAACAAGGGCATGATATACCTAGATAAATTATTGCACTATGTTCTCACGTTCCAGTAAAAAAAATCGTTCCTATATGTCATCAAGTAGGGTTACAGAAGAAAAAGGCACGCGGTTCGGCCTAATTCGGGCTTTTTTTTTGTGCTCTTTTCTTTGGAATGTTTCCTCGGATCTATTATTCCGGGCTAATTTCTCGGAGCTCCATTGTCGGGGAATTTTGTCTTGACGCTGTTTTGTCAGTGGCTATTTTGTCATGGGTGTATATTGTCGTTAATAATTTATTGCGGCTATTTTAATGAAGCTATTTTGTCTTAGGGCTAATTTATCAAGGTTATTTTTAGGGTTAACTTGTCTGGAGTTAACTGGCAGGCGGGGGTGGGGCATTTTGTCCTGGCTAAATTGTCCAGGATATTTTGTCTTAAGAATATTTTGCCTAGGGATATTTTCTCTCGCAGCTATTTTTTCGGGGCTAATTCAACGTGCTAATTCTGTCCTAGACATATTTTGTGGAAACAAATTTTAGTACTCATTTAACGGGGCTATTTTTTTCTGTGATTGCTCTGTCGGGGCTGTTTTAACAGCATTATTTTTGTTCTGAAGCTGTTTTATCATGACTATTTTCTCTTGGGCTAATTTAGCCGAGCTATTTTGATCTTCGGCTATTTTTATTGGGGCTACTTTATCCGGGCTATTTTGCTTGGGTTTATTTCACTAAGGCGATATTTTCGGGTTGCTTTGTCGGAGCTATTTTATTGGGGCTATTTTTTCAGGGCTATTTTTTCGGGGCTGTTTTGTCGGGGATGCTTGGTCGGGGCTGTTTTGTCTTGGGCTATTTTGTCGGGGCTGTTTTGTTGTCAAGGCTGTTTTGTCGGGTCTCTTTTGTCGGAGCTCTTTTGCCTTGGGCGATTTTGGCGGGGTACCCTTCGATTCTATGCCCAGCAGAGTACTAAAGAAATATTATCGTTTATTAGGCCCTGCAGAGTTAAGTTGAGAATTTGCAGAATCGTTTATTTCTCCGATGGTAAAATGGATCTACTCGACCTTGGTATATAAAAGTTCATGTTGTGACTTTCAGACTGTCATGAGGAACGAACTAATTTAAGGACTGCTTAGACTTTATTAATATCAAACATAGACTTTAGTTTATATTCGATATCGAAGTTTCATGTGTTAAATGAACATCATTGTTTTTATGGATTACATTTAAATAAAAGATTTCATCTACAACTTGGTGGTAAGTCACTCTTTTTCTTTATTCATTTTGCTTTCACACGGGATAATTTTTTACAGACCTATTTGAGTTCTCAACAACGTTTTGTAGTACCACTATACGTGATAAAAATAAATAAATAAATAACATTAATAATAATAACAATAAGGAAAAAATCTTTTTACATTTTTTTCTTGAATTTAAATTGTGAATTCTCTTGTGTCTAAGATTCCATATCATACATAATGATTCTTACAATTAACTTTTCTTCCAGTAATTCTATTTAAAATTGTTATTATTATTATTTTTTTTTTTCTTACCAACTAATTTTATTATTTTACATAATAATGTTAAAATTGGAAATTTTAACGCTGATTAATTTTATTAATCATCCTCAAAACCTCCAAAAAGATAGTTTGGCTCTTACTTAAATAATTTATTTTTCCCCACTTAATCATATAAATTACTCAAAATTCCAAAAATAATCAATTTCAAATATTTCCTAAAATGTTTGTAAACAAACCGGCATTTTCTGATGTAAGCAAACTACTACCCCAATCAGAAAAATGAAAAGATCAATAATAATAAATTGATATAAAATTATTTAGGATCGTGCTCAAATAATCTAAAAATAATATTATTAATTTTCTAACTTTCATATTTCGCTAATTAAAAACGATGACGTCATTTCTAATTGCTGTTTCAAATTTCCTTCTAGAAAAATTCGATTAGTTCCGCGGGCCGCGGTAGCCCAGTCGGTAGAGCGCCGGCCTCGTAATTGGAAGATTGCGGGTTCGGTACTCGAGCTGGCCAAAGACCGTCGTGTACACTAATGGTGGCTGGTGAACGTAAAATCTGTCGTGGCCACAATGTCCTCCATGTTTTATCAAAAATTATACCTCTGGGGGTTACCGAAGCGGGAGAGCCATCCCTTCCGTGGAGGATCAAAATTGTGATGGCATGTCTACGGACCACCTCTAGGGGTTTGTCCAAGACCGTCGCCAATTGCCCATCTGCGCAGCATTGGTGCGACGTAAAACCCAGTCACCAATCACCAATCACCGATTAGTTCCTCACCAACGTAGTATTCCTACGCTGTTTTGAAAATAGCGTCACTTGCAAAAATAAGTGAAATTTAATAATAATAAATCAATCTTAAAAAATAGTCAATAATAAGTTTTCCTCCATCAAAAATAAGTTAACTTCACTTTAACTATTAAATAGATAAAAAACAACATTTTTACAACTTCATGCTTTACTTTGCCGGAACGTTTACACCGGGTTACCCCAATGTTCTCAACGGCACCTTTGTGCTTGAAATATCCACAAATACGCTGTTTCTTCCATCCACCGCTACTTTTAAGTACGTGGCGCCGCTACTACCCTGCCGCATCGTTGTCATTGCACGAAAAAGGAAAACTTGTAAAGAAGAAAAAAAAAAAAAAAACTGATATAACAAACTTATTCTTTTTCTTCTATAACACTGACTATTAAAACAAAGATTTTCAAAGCTCTGAGTATTGCGTAATACTCTTTGTGAATTCCCCCCTCACCATCAAACGATATCACGTGACTCACTCAAAAAAGAACAATGATGAAATTTTGTTTTCAGTTAGTGTTGCAGGTGTTGCGTTGTGCAAAGATGTAGCAGTGACTCTCTAGCCGATTGAAAGAAAATGTTAAAATTAATCCGTATCATTTCTTTTGTAAATATATACTTCTTTTGTGTGTTGGGTATCATCATGTATGACTGTTTTAAAAATTAAAAAGTTTGTGTTTTAACTGTGATAATGAGTCAAGACATATTTTATATATTTGGAACATTTCGCATTCATTGTTGAAAGTGGCAGCCCAACGTTTGGCCGAATGACTGACGTGATGTCGGCGATTAAAGAATGGAAAATAATTACAGATAAGTAAATTTCAATATTTATTTGATAGTTATTTGAACAGGAACTAAGGGATTTCGGTCATTACACAGAGTGTGTTAATGAGTTAACACTAGAAAATATTGATTATCCTAATCAATGAATATTTCTTAGAATATTAATTCTATATGCTTTGTAGAGTATTTCGATCATCCTGATCTTAATGAATTTTAGATCGCCAAGATCTTATAATATTTGCATTCCAGTTTCTTTAGTGCCTGATAATTATTTTTTCATCCATATTTGTTAATACACTGATGGGAAAAAAAATCCCAACACCAAGAAAAAATTATTGTACAGTAATGAAATTTCAGCAATACATTTGTGTAGGTAACATATTTAGATGATTAAAGTTTCAAGATCACAGGTAGAGCCATTTCAAATGTGAAATGTTGGTACATTAGTAACCGGTGTAACCGCCAGAATTTTGAATGCAAGCATGCAAACGTGCATGCATTGTGTCGTACAGGTGTTGGATATCAGTTTGTGGGATGAAGTTCCATGCCTGTTGCACTTGGGCTTTCAATGCAGGGACGGTTAATGCTGGTTGTGGATGACACTGGAGTTGTCGTCCAATGATGTCCCATACGTGCTCGATTGGAGAAAGATGTGGTGATCTAGCAGGCCAAGGCAACATGTCGACACTCTGTAGAGCCTGTTGGGTTACAACAGCGGTATGAGGGCGAGCGTTATCCTGTTGGAAAACACCCCGTTGAATGCTATTCATGAATGGCAGCACAACAAGTTGTATCACTAGACTGATGTACAAATTTGCAGTCAGGGTGCGTGGGATAACCACGAGAGTGCTCCTGCTGTCATACGAAATTGCTCCCCAAACCATAACTCCAGGAGTAGGCCCTGTGTGAACGAACCTTACAGCGCTTATTTAAAGCAAACCTCATTTGCATGTTCATAGTGTCGCTACTAGCGCCACACTTATGCGCGTAGCTTGAAATTTGAATCGACGTCATCTTTCAGATGTATAAACACGCCTACCAAATTTCGTTTATCTAGCACAGCTCCTTCCTGGTGTTGGGATTTTTTTTTCCATCAGTGTATATTAAGTATTCTGATAATTAAACATGAATGTAAAATGTTATTTCGTAAGAAATAAGTCGAAATTATAGTGTTTTGGTATTCAGTAAAATATATTTTAATATACTTCTAACACAGAAGAACAAATTAAGTAAATCCTAGCATCTAGTTGCTTAGAATAAATTAAGAACAATATTTCTGTGTTTTCTGCGCCATTAGTACTATGAGAAAAATAAACAAATGTGTTTTCATTATTATTACGCAAATTTTATCGATTTCAGTAAAAACGAAAATAAAACAATTGTTTTTTTTTTTTTTTTTTTATGAAACTTTAATCAGTAGTAAAAGATTAAATAAAGGTTGTTAAATAAATATTTTAATATTATTGAACATATTTATTTGTGATACAGGAATACAGGATAAATATTATTTTCTATTGAACACATTTTTTAATTATAAATGTAATAAGCATCTAATAATATTAATAATAAAAGAATGAATAAACAACTTTTTTTTTTCTTTCTTTTTTTTTGAATAAAACGAATTTTCAACAGATTTGTTTATAATAAAGATATATTAAATAGACATTTTGTTTGTTTTTGTTCAATATATATGATTTAAATAAAGAATTGATAATTGTATTCTTATCATTTACATTAACAATAAATTTTTTGGTGCAATTTTTACATCAATTTAAAATATATTGTATTTTCAATTTCGTAGGAAAGTTTCAGGAATAGTACTTCTTATTTACTTCCAAATAATTATTTGAAAATAGGGATTAAACGAGTTATTATTTCATTTTTATGTCTTTTATTACTTTAGTTCTTGAATTTGTTTATTGAATAAATTGGTTAATTGAAGTTGTTTAACATATAACAATAATATATATATACTAGGGGGCTCTCCCCCTGCTCGCTTCGCTCACCAACCCCCGACATACTTTACTTATTAACACATGCAGAGCTCTGCCCGCCTATTTGCTTCGCTGTTTTCTTTCATTGAAAAGGAATATTTATAGTGCCTATTACAAGACAAAAGCAGAAAATTATTATGGAAATCCTCATATTCAATGTCAAATTGAAATATATAATATTTATATATTTCTTTAATAGAAAGCAATTCATAATACCTAGACCATTTTGCATTACAACTTTAGTATATGACCCTTTTTATTTATTTTTTACAACCTTAGATCCGGACCGCGGTACCCCTTCGTAATTGGAAGATTGCGGGTTCGGTTCTCGAGCCGGCCAAAGACCATCGTGTACACTAATGGTGGCTGGTGCACGTAAAATATGTTGTGGCCGCAATATCCTCCATTTTCCCATCAAAATTATACCTCTGGGGGTCACTGAAGCGGACCATCCCCTTCATGTTGGACCAAAATTTTGGTGACATGTCTCTGGAACATCTGTAGGGATGCGTCCCAGACCGTCGCCAATTATCCATAGCGCAGTAATGGTGCGCGTCAAACACAACCTACCTAATTATCTACCTACCTACAACCATGGATCATATTTTAATTTTCCCGTGTAAGAAAATTAATTTTCTAAAGGTAGAGAAAAAAAAGTTGATATTTATTTTCTTCCTTTTTTACATCCATGGTTTCGGGCAGCGGTACCCTAGTCTGTAAAGCGCCGAGCACGAAATTGGAAGACTGCCGATTCGCTACTTGAGCCGGCCAAACACCGTCGTGTACACTAATCGTGGTTGTTGCACATAAAATCTGTCGTGACTGCAAAGTCCTCCATCTTCCCACCAACACTATACCTCTGGGGATCACCAAAGCGGAGGGATCCCTTCCGGGAAGGATCAAAATTGTGATGGCATGTGACCGGAACATCTCTAGGTGTGCGTCCCAGACCGTCGCCAATTACCATAGCGCAGTACTGATGTGGCGTTAAATCGAACCTACCTACCTACCTACGTACAACCATGGATTATATTTTAATTTTCCCGTGTAAAATGACTTCATGACAAAAGAACAACGTCACTGGGAGAAACTTTCTTCAAAATGGCAAATAGAGTACATTCATAAACTTATGTTTTTAGTTAATAACTTCTTTAATTAAAATGATAGAAATTTCTAAGCAGCTGAAATGTCTTCCTTGGAGTATTCGGAACACATTGATACCTCTCATGACGCGAAGGACCCTGCACTCTGCTAGAAGATGCTGTCGCAGACAAAAAAATTTGACGCCAGTGACAGTAACTTTTTTTTAATATATAGAGAAAAGTGATCTCTATGATTTATATACATTTTTTGGGCTATATACATTTGCGTACTGCACAATTTTAGATATATTTTTAAATTATTAAAATTCAGTTTTAATCATGGCTTATATGGCTAGAGGTAAGAAATAAGATTTAATTGAATTAACGGGCGAATTAGATATAAAAATAAATGAAAGTTTAAAACTTTTAGACATTAGAAATGCTATAGTAGAAAGTCCAGATTATGATGCAGAATTTACGAGAGAATGTTTGAATCGAATTATAAGGGATAGGAAAGAAAAAGAAGATTTTGCGCTGAAAGAAAAAGAATACGAAAGATTATTTGAACTAGCGAAAACCAAATTACAGGTACAAGCTAGTGTTGCTCCTGATACAATATCACCTACCATGGCCCTTTCTTCCGTAGACACAGGCATGACAAAATTAGAATTAAGCAAATGAATCCCCAATTTCGATCCGAAAACCGTTGATATAACCTTATATTTAGATTTATTTGAAAAAACAATTACCATTTTTGAAGGTACCAAAACCAAAGTGGGTCGTATATCTTGTAGGCCTTTTGCCAACTGATGTCGCCAAACTAATGGCAAAAGAATCAGTTGATGATGCTCAGAATTATGATAATGCTAAGGAAATTCTCTTAAAACGTTTCAATTAAGTGCTGATAAGTTTCGACAACTTATTGTCCAACACCGTAAATGTCCAGAAAGTGCATGGCGAGACTTTTATTTTGATTTGCAAAATTATTTTGATGGGTGGCTTAAAGAATCTAAAGTTTCAACGTTGGAAGAGTTAAAAAATTTAATACTGGCAGATCAAGTGAAAAAGAAAGCTCCTCCCGAATACAAAGAGCAGTTTTTGGACCACTGGAGCTAAAGGAACAATCTCTTGAACTTGCCAATAAACTAGATTCATATGAAGAACTTAGACTAGTAAGAAATAAAAATGTTAGAAAGGAATCCCTAAATTCCCACAACGAAATGCTTCCCAAAATTCATGGAATCACCCCAGAATTCTAAAACTGCGTCATTGAGAGATTATACGAAAAAGGAAGATCGACCACTTGTTAGTTGCTATGGTTGTGGCAAACCAGGCGTTATTAAGGCTAAGTGCTCCGCCTGTTACCCCTCTTCTAGGAAAAGTTCAGCTGAGTTCAAAACTATTCATTTTCGGTCATTATCTATTGAAGAACCCCAGTCGACACTTATAAGAGTAAAAATAAATGGAATAGTGTGTGCTGACACTGGAGCCAGTTACACTATAGCTGGTGAAACATTATATCGCCTCTTAACAAAATGAGGTATAGAATTTGAGAAAACTTGTATGAACGTAACGTTAGCTGATGGTCTCCAAAAAGAAGCTGAAATCTATTCAGCCAAAGTAGATGTACAAATTGAAGGACGATGTTTCCGAATAACTTTGTTTGCGTTACCTACTGCAAATAATAACAGAACCTTGTTGGGAAATGATTATTTGCGTACTACTGGAATCGTTTTGGATCTTCGAAATCATATATGGTATTACCATGATAATCTAAAGCAGAAATTTGATTTCAGTGAAGATGATTTCAGGCCGTCTGAAAATCCAGTATATTCTGCTGAAGTTAACGATCTTATGTTAAAAGAAAATGAAGGAGCCCATCTTTGGGATTAACAGAGGTCAGAATTAAATAATTTATGGAATGAATATGAAGATATTTTGAACCAGGGGAAGAACCGACTAACAAAATTCAGCACTATATCGACACTGGAAGTAGTCCTCCTTTTGCGGTACCGCCGTATCGCATGTCCCCAATAAAGAAAGAGATGCTGAAGAAAGAGCTAGACAAGTTCTTAGCCAGCAGAACAATAGAAGAATGTGAATCTCCTTATGCTTCACCGGCGGTATTAGTGCCTAAGCCTAATATTCAAGTAGGACTTTGTGTAGATTATAGAAAATTAAACTCTATTACAAAGACTGATAAATACCCTTCGCCTAGAATTGATGAACTTTTTCACGAAGCTAAACATACCCCTTTTATGTCAACCATTGACTTAAGGAATGGGTACCACCAAATTGAAGTGAATCCTGCAGACCGTGACAAAACTGCTTTTATTTGTCCCTTGGGAACTTTCCGATACCGGAAAATGCCTTTTGGCTTGAAGAACGCTCCATAAGCCTTTCAACGTATGATTAATAATTTTAGAAATTCTTTAAAGGACATATTAGTCCTTTCCTATTTAGATGATATTGTCATCTTGTCTGAAACTTTCAACGAACATTTAGATAATTTGAGGGCAGTTTTTAGAAAATTACGAGAATTTAAGTTGCACGCTAACCGTGAAAAATGCAGTTTTGCTTGTAACCGTGGAAAGTATTTGGGACATTACATTACTAGTAAAGGACTTGAAGCTGATCCTGATAAAACTGTTGTAATACAAGAAATACCAGCCCCAATGAATGTAAAGCAACTGCAGTCCTTCCTGCAAACTTGCTCATGGTATAGAAGATTTATCCCAAAATTCTCTGAATTTGCTAGACCTTTGACTATTTGACGAAGAAAAACGCTGTTTGGGATTGGGAGAAGAACAAGAAACATCCTTCAGAACCATAAAACATCTTCTGATAAGTCCACCCATTCTCAGACAAAACGATCCAACCAAGCCATACATATTAAGAACAGACGTTAGTAACTATGCCCTTAGTGCAGTTTTGTTACAAGGCACTGGTGCAGAAGAACATCCGATTGAGTATGCGAGTAGGTTACTGACAACGGCCGAAAGAAATTACTCCACTACCGAAAGAGAGGCCTTAGCCATCGTATGAGCTTTGGACAAGATTCGTGCATATATTGATGGTCAAGAAGTTACTGTAGCAACCGACCATCAACCTTTTAGATGGTTAATGAACTTAAGTCTCCAACAGGTCGCTTTGCGCGATGAGCACTACAGGTACAATCCTTCAACCTGAAGATAGAATACGTGCCTGGTAAGGCTAATGTCGTTGCTGGTATGTTGTCCAGACCTTTCTGTCCACACAAAGAAGGAAAAGGCGAAATTTGTTCAATTTCAATCGATATTACTCCGCGAAGTCCAAGAGAAATACAAGAAGAACAATTAAAAGATTAAGACATAAAGAAAATTATCGAGTCTTTAGAAAGTGTCGATGAGAATGAAGATTTCGCTAATTGAAGTGGTCGTGGTTACTTCATGAATCAAGGCGTTTTATATAGATAATCTCCCGAAGCAGAATCAGAAGAAGCGCAATTAGTAGTCAGGGTTCAAGAGCGAGAATGAGTGTTAAAAGAGCATCATGATGCACCCTTAGCTGGACATTACGGAATTGAAGGAACATTCGATAGAATCGCAAAGCGGTACTACTGGACTGGTATGCGAAGATATACTATTACAGAATATATCAAGAATTGCCCCGATTGCTGTCGTTATAAACCTAGTAACCAGAAGCCATCTGGATTATTACAAACCCCGATCTATAATCAACGATTCGAATCCCTTTCAATTGATTTATTCGGTCCTTTATCTAAAAGCAAAGAAAAGAAATGGATCTTCATCATAGAAGATTGTTCCACTAAATGGGTGGAACTATTTGCATTAACCTCCGCAACTGCTGAAGAGTGTGCGATCTCTCTAATAGAGGAAGTGTTCCTTGGGTATGGTTTACCTAGACGGGTAATAAGCAACAACGGGTCTCAGCTTGTAAATGCTGTAATGCAACAAGTTACATCTTGGGAATCGCACAAACCCCATCTCCGGTTTATCATCCACAGGCAAACCCTGTGGAAAGGAAGAATAGAGATCGAAAACCCCGTCTGGCCATGCTGATTGGGGATGATCATACTACCTGGAGTGAGAAGCTACCAACAATTAGATTTGCCCTTAACACAGCAAAATGTGATTCAACCGGCCAGACCGCTGCATATCTCATGTTTGGGTGAGAACTACGTACTACAGATGATATTTCGCATGATTTCTGGAGTGTTGTCCACAATGATAATTTCGTTCCCGAAATAACACCGTACTTAAAGAAATTTGCCAGTTCCACGAAACAAGTACGAGATCGAATTGAGGAAAGATAAGACCACAGCATAAATGCTATGCAGACAGAAAATTTAAAAGGGCTCCTTCTTTCAAGCAAGGTGACAAAGTATGGGTTAATACCCACCCCATTAGTGATTCTAGTAAAAATCGAACTTCCAAATTCATGCCGAGGCGCGATGGCCCTTATACTATTTTATCACAGAGATCACCAGTTTCGTATACATTAAGTACTATAGATAATCCTTTTACTCCCATAGGGAATTATCATGTGTCCGCTCTACAACCACATACAGGTCAGGACACCACTCCTATTCGACCAATCCAAAGGTGAGGCCGTCCAACTAGAACTACAACCTCAACCAGTACTAAAGATAGTCAACCACGAGAACAGTTTCCCAAATGCCCTACTGTGTCCACTAGGAAGCAACCCTCCAGAAAAGCAAGCTGTGTACCGATGACGACGTACACAGCTTGAGGGGAAGTGTGTAAAGAAAAAAAAACTGATATAACAAACTTATTCTTTTTCTTCTATAACATTGACTATTAAAACAAACTTTTTCAAAGCTTGGAGCACTGCGTAAATACTCTTTGTGAATTCCCCCCCCCCCTCCTCCTCATTAAACGATGCCACGTAACTCACTCAAAAAAGAACAATGATTAACTTTTGTTTTCAGTTAGTGTTGCAGATGTTGCGTTGTGCAAAGATGTAGCAGTGGCTCTCTAGCCGATTGACCGAAAATATTAAAATTAATCCGTATCATTCCTTTTGTAAATATTTATTTCTTTTGTGTGTTGTGTTTCATCATGTATGCCTTATAATTTAAACAGCTTCCCTATACGCGGCGTAATTGCGATTGTGTAATTCGCAAGTTTTTTAACATTTTCGAAACTAATATTAATCTCTTTATTAACTTTAGTTAACGCGGTGGTAATTTTTCTGGTAGAAATGTCATGGCTATGCTCCTTGATTCTAGTCCTTATTTTTAGTTTCGTTTTGCCAATATAACATTTTTCATAATTTTCATTGTCTGTAAATGGAATTTTATAAATTCCAGCTGTGTTCAACGGATTGATTAGATGTTTGTCATTACGTATAATCTGAAAGATGTTTGGATTAGGTTTGATAGGAATGTGAATATTGTGTTTTGCAGCAGCTTTTACAATTTTACAGGAGGCTCCACGATCGTAGGGAATTGAAGTTGTAAATTTAATTGGTGGTTTTTGGAAATCATTTTTTTTTTTAAGGTTTTTCATACGTTTTTTATAAAGTTTGTTGATTAATTTATCAGGATAATCTGCTTTTCTGGTACAGTCGGTAACAAAAGTATCCGAACACTAGCAAAAATTCCTATGTAAAAAAAGTAGAGTTAATACTGTTTTGTTAAATAAATCCTCGTCGAATCATGTTCTTAGTCAGTCTAAGAACATGATCCGACAAGGATTTATTTAACAAAACAGTATTAACTCTACTTTTTATACATAGGAATTTTTGCTAGTGTTCGGATACTTTTGTTACCGACTGTATATTTCTTTATAATGGCTAATTCTTGGTTAAAGTCACTTGGTTCTTTACAAACAGCTATTGCTCTAATGATATAAGCTTGGATGGCATTGATTTTATACTTAAACGGGGTTTTACTATTGTAGTGGATGATCTCATTGCTGCTATTAGGTTTTCTGTAGACTGTTGTAGTTATTCGGTTATTATATCGGGTTATATTTACACCAAATAGTTCAAATGGTTATTAACTTCTTCTTATAGGGTAAATTTAATATTAGATCAATAACATTAAGGTTGTTTAACATTTCTATTAGGTCTATATTTTGATTAATAACTGCAAAAACATCATCCACATATCTCTATCAGTAAATAATTTTATCTTTATAATGCTTCATAATTTCTTTTTCCATTTTTCGTAACTTAAAATCAGCAAAAACCCCAATGTAGGAGATCGATCCTATAGGGACCCCTTTAATCTGTTGATAAAATTTGTTATCAAACGTAAAATAGTTCTCATTAAGTAATAAATTAGATCTCGGATTAAGCAATAAATTAATATCTGAGGGTCCGGGCTATTTCAGAATTAATGTACTGTTCATTTATTTCATTATTAATTAGTTTCGTGATTTCTTTTATATTTATTGACGGATAAAGATATACTACGTCAAAGCTAACAAAACGATAATTTTCATTAATATTTATGTCATGAATCCTACTAATGAAACATTCTGTGGAGTCTAAACGATGGGGTGAAGGGGGTAATACATTTTTATAATTTTCAGTCATATACTTTCATAACCAACTTCACTTTGTTTACTTAACTTTTAATTTGAGCAAACGATCTTAAAAATGCCTTTCTTTAAGAACTAGTTACCGCGTGCATCGGCCTTTGTGTACGCTGGTTTTTAGGAGCGGGAAATTGGAAAAGTAGATTGCTCTTTTGGATCATGGCTGCCTGCGATTCAATAGTGGCTGTCCAGACGAGGCGAAAAGACCGTACAGCGAGAACTTACATTTTTTACCGCTACCCAGCAATTGGCGCTGTATACAAGTCTCGATTTTCTCTGATTTAAAGGTCCAGCCATAGGAATAACAATATACAGAAGCATTTGTAATTAACGCTGTAAACTCATTAAATTACCGATTTTTTTTTTTTTTTTTTTTTTTTTTTGAATATACATAATAATTAATATCAGTGCATGTAGAATTATATGTTTGTTTGTCAAAATGTTTTCACCACAAAAAATATAATAAAAAAAAAATCGTTTCTTCACCTCTAATTTAAAGGTCCGGTCTTAAGAATAACATTTTATCTATGCATTTGCAGTTCACGCTAGAATCTCATTAAATTCTCCAAAAATTTTTTAAATGGGCATAATAAATATATCAATGCATGTAGAATTATACATGTTTGTCAAAATGTTTTCATCATAAAAAATACAATAGAAAGATCGTTTATTCATCGTGATATTCGCGTCCATTAATGATGATTTGAAATACTAATGCCTAATAATAATTTTTTAGAACCATTCCTTTATAATAAACGAATTAAATTCGAAAGTACTATATATATAGTTAATGATGAAATAGAGTGCATTTTAGTATTTTTCTGTAAAGGCAAGGTAATTTTTTTTAAATTGTGTCAAAATATGAGGATCTTGACACAATTTTATGGTGATAGTAAATGTTTTAAATATATATGTTTGTTATTTACTGCATTACAGTTATGAAAATTTGTATAAGTATATGAAAATTTCTTGAAAACTATCTAAATAAAAAATTATATATATATATATATATATATTCTTTTTTTATTTATTTATTTTTTTAATGCTGCCTGCTTATTAATTTATAATTTCTTTCACTGGATTTTACATTATTACAATTTTTAACAATATATTCTAAACATACTTTGATATTACTTTGTTAATTCTCTCTCTCTCTCTCTCTCTCTCTCTCTCTTTTTTTTTTTTTTTTTTTTTTTTTTTTTTTTTAATGTAATTGAATGGTTGAATGCTGAAATTTAATTCAAATCTTTAACATTCAAACATTAAAAAATAAACAAAAAAACTTATTGATGAATACACCATTTTTAGATTATATTATTAAATTGTGGTAGATAGGGTGTACCGGGTTCGACCGAGGTTTCAGTTTCCCCAGGTCCCGTTAGGGGTTTTCCATGGTTTTCACCAAAACTAATATAAATACGGGGATCCCCTCCCCCCCCCAACCTTACAAAGACAACTACGAAGGCCTAGGACCCAAGTGTATTAATCAGCCTTAAGCCACACAAGCACATAATTTTAAATTGCAATACTTTAAAACCGAAGGAAGTAAAGAAAAATATGTTAGTTAATATATTAAAATATTAAAAATTTTGTATTTTATTTAATTTAAATAGTCCTAGTAACATTTTAACATACGTAATATTGTTTCACTGCAATGCCATTGCATGCAGATTTTTTATAATTCTGAGACTATGAAAAAAAAAAAAAAAAAAATAGCGACTGAATTTAGGGGACCTCAAAACATATAGAAACATTAAAGTTTCAAAGTCGATATAATGTCCATAATTTGCCTTTTTCATTCGTGTACTATTTTAGGGTTGTTATTCCCAAATAAAGATTTATCATTCTAGTATATGTTGAGAATTTAAAAAAGTTAAAAAAGTTATATAAAGCTATGTTAGAAAATTCTTTTAATTATAAAGAAAATCCAAATATGAGAATTTGGTATATCTGTACATTTTAAGATCTCCTGAAATCATTTTTTATTTCCCAAACATATACTATGTAAGGGATATATTGTACCCATGGAAAAAAAAAAAAAGAAAAAATCACTGAAGGATTTTTGTATATTTATACGTTATGTGGCTTCCTGAATTCATTTTTCTGTCTTTATAAAGATATGTGTATGTGTTTGAGTGAACACAATAGCATTTTAATATTTTACCTGATTACTATATTTCATTGCAGATGTATTATGATTATATATATATGTGTGTATGTGTAAAACAGTACTCAAAAAGCAAAATTAAAAAAAAAAAAAAAAAAAAAAAAAAAAGAAAGAAAGAAGGCAAGAAAAAGAAAGAAACACAAATAATAATTTTTTAAAGGAAATTTTTAGTGTCAGTACAAAGCGTAGATATTTAAAAAAAATAAAAAATAAAATAACTAGTAGGGATAATATAAATGTAATTTTTTTCCTATCCCGTATTTATACTTGTATTGGAAAAGATCGCGAATAAATCAGAGTGGCTGGATCGACGATCGCAACCTGGCTTTGAACCCGGCATCTCTCCTCTACCAGCTTAGAGAACAGAACTTTTCGGCTTCAAATGGAGGAAAAAGATAAGGAAAAATTTAAGAATTAATTAGCAGGGAGCATCAAAACTTTTTTACCCAATTTTTAAGTATATATATATATATATATATATATATTTTAAATAATTTTCCAAGAAATGTCAATATAATAATTATTAGTGATTTTCACTGCATATGTATAATAAAAATAACTACATATAATTCTAAGACAATTATTTTGAAAAAAAAGTTAAAAATTTACATAAAGAAAAATTTTAATGTGCGTAGAAAACGTAGATATTATTAAAGAATAAAATAAAATAAAATAAAAAATATTTCAGATACTAATGTAATAAATACTTAAAATAATTTCGAATATGGATTTGTTTTTTCAAGCATAATTATTAAATATTCCTTATATACAGTTCCCTCTTATCTTTATTATTGTTATTATTATTTGGCTTATTTCAAAGAGATTTTTATGTCTATAATTAGTCACCTTTTTTATATATATATATAAAAAGAAATACAATATCTTTTTTTTTTTTTTTTTTTTTTTTTTTTTTTTCTAAAATTCATTTTAAATTGGTTAAAACTTTTTAGTAGAAAAATTTTAAATAGCTGAACTTTCTGGAATAAATGTAGAAATAAATAATTATTTATCAACAAATAATCTTCTTAAAATATTCTGCATGTATAACAAACAGTTTTGTGCACTACAAGACAGTTGTAATAATAACAATTTGTTAAATTGTCAAAAAGCTTCTTGTGCAAGTAAGTACATATCGTAACTATGAGACGCGTAACTAGCGCACCAAGCAGAGAAGAGGGTAACTGTGCCTTGTACGGTGTTTCTATTGTTCAAGTTCGCGTCTGGACAGCCGCTATTGAATCGCAGGGAGCCATGCTTGGATAGTACACTTATGGACTAGACTTGTGGTAGACTTGTGATGGCAGACTTTGGACGTGAAGGATTCCCCTCTGCTTTTCCGGCAGCAGGCCGGGCCAGTCGTTAGGAACGGCTTTAATCATTTTTTAAGCAATTATGCCTCTATATTTGGACCTTAAGTAATCATGGAAAATCCAGCAACGATATCTAAGTGTATGTTTTTTATAGCTATAGATAATTTTGATACCAGTGGATAGCCTTTTAATTCGTCTCTGAAAGTAACTCCCTTTAAGATGCTAGGCCTAACTCGAAGCCTAAAAGACTGCACCTAAGTGAAATTATTTTCAAAAGTATGGAAAGATCCCGACTAACTGGATATTTAGTATGAGTTCTTGAACGAATCTTCATTTGATGATGCAATCAAATGAATTATGTATTACTTAATGTCCAAGTTGTACTTTACAGGATATGTACGCGGAGATGTCCGTGCTTTCTAGGCGGCATGCCAGAGCAACCGAACATTAGAATCGATATCACCATCGTACTATTCAGAACTTGTTGCTCTTTTGAAATATAAGTTTTGGAGAATGGAATCCCACCCTTTCCCATCATGGTGAATCTATAACGATCATCCAAACCGTTTAAAATCTGCTTTACCGTAGTTTATTTGACAAATACTAAAGGTTTCAGTGTTGTTTTAAGACAAACTTACCGTTGCACCGGATATTCTGAACAATTTTAAGTGTGCTTCTTGTTTTTGTATAAGATATTCGACAATGATTTTAGCACAGGGTATGAAAAATCAAACGGTGTCACAAATATCAAGAAATTTAAAATGCTATCCATTTCATTTTACTTCAACACTGTGAACTAATGTCAAAATATTTTATGTTACATATTAAAATATAAAGACCTAACTTTACTTCGTGGTCGTTTAAGATCTTTCGGTACCGGGCACCCGGTCCTCATCAGAAACGCTGCTTCTATGGTGGAAAACTTGAATCTGTTCAGTCCTCTGCTGATTTCTCATCAGATGGCTCCAGGCTCTATTTGGGGCTACTGCGCCGCTATCGTTGCATACATCGCTATTGGTTGAGATTTCAATTGACTCGCGATACATGGCTTAGTTGTAATTATCGTAATCGGCTAATTTTACGGTTTTATCAAACTCTATTTTAATATTGTTTTTACTGTATGTTTTAGCTAACGCGGTATTAAATTTTCCGGTCTTAATATCATTTTCATGTTCTTTAACTCTAGTTTTGATTTTTCTCTTAGGGCCTTATTCACCAACTTCTTAACACTCGGATTAAACCTCGGATCAGTGGTAATCGCTCGATCATACAAAAATCGGTATTCCCCAACAAAAATCCGCGGCAGATCTGTAGAACAGAGGTTCACTGGTGTTTGTTTACATTTTGGCGATATTATCCGTGCGCCAACGAACCAAGGAAATGAATTTATCTTATGGCAACCTTACAAAACGTTTGTTTACGTTCGAAATGAAAGAAATATTAATGCAGACGACTATTTAACGTAATTAAATAAAATTATCGAAGAAATTTCATAAAATGGCGATGGTTAACTATGTTTTTAACTACGATAGTTTAATAAATAAGCAAATACTTAACAAAATGCACGTTTTGTCATCGAAGTTTTAAGAGCAAACTAATTTCAACAACACAATAAATGTAATTACATAAATGAAAATTCAGAATAAAAATATAACTTTAATAGTAATTAAAAAAGCATGAAAACTTACAATATATGCAACATGAATTTTATTTATTTATTTATTTTTTCCCATTTTGAAATTTCTGTTCACTCCATAATACGTAAATCCCATATCAAATATTTCACTTCGCGCTCAGTTAATTCGTAACATTCGAGGACTCTAAAACCGCATTCAAATGAATCGAAACACATCGGTATAAAAATTATGAGAATATACAAATAAAATAAAAAACATATTTTCAAGTTATCAAATGATACGCTTTCATTTCTCCAGACACATATCGTTTAGAATTTTTCATTAACACTTACATTTCAGCGGAGGGGAAAATTCCCTAGTTTTCATAAACTTCACCAACAAGTGATTGAGTGAGTGGAGTTTTACGTCGAACTAGTGCTACGTTGTGGGCAATGAGTACGGCAACCAAATATCCCCATTTTCTACAGACAACGTTTACTTTATTCGCATTATTATAATTTTTAAAAAAATTATAGAAAGTAAACTATTTAATATTCAAATTTTATTTTTAGTGCTTATTAATTAAAAATGAAAAAAAAAAAAATTACATGCATAATTAGTTAATTGTAGCAATTTAAAGCTTCTCTGTTTTAAAAATTCACGGATCCGGCCACTGTAACGACGGAGGATGAATTGGGACATACCCCTAAGGTATATGAACCAACAAAAAAACATGGCTGTATAAAGCTATGAATGTGAAAACGCACGTAACTCGGCTCCGCGGCAATCACTGTCGCGCATGTTAAAACCAAAAAAACATCACTGGACACCCCTACCTCGCTGTGCATGAATCTGAAAACGCTCGTAACTCGGCTCCGTGGCAATCACTATCGCGCATGTTAAGACCAAAATTTCCCATAATGTAGCTCTAGTGCAACGTAAAATGCGCTCGAAACAAATGAACCAATCAAATATCGCCTAATTTCCAATAATGTAGCCCAGGATGTTTTTTTGGTTTTAACATGCGCGACAGTGATTGCCGCGGAGCCGAGTTACGTGCGTTTTCATATTCATAGCTTTATACAGCCATGTTTCTTTGTTGGTTCATATACCTTAGGGGTTATATGAATTTTAATGTTTTCCCATTTCGCCCAATTTCCCATAATGTAGCTCTAGTGCAACTAAAATACACTCAAAACAAATGAACCAATCAAATATCGCCTAATTTCCTGTAGCTCTAGTGCAACGTAAAATACACTCAAAACAAATGAACCAATCAAATATCGCCTAATTTCCTGTAATGTAGCTCTAGTGCAACGTAAAATATATTCAAAACAAATGAACCAATTAAATATAGCCTAATTTCCCATAATGTAGCTCTAGTGCAACGTAAAATACGCTGAAAACAAATGAACCAATCAAATATCGCCTAATTTCCTGTAGCACTAGTGCAACGTAAAATACACTCAAAACAAATGAACCAATCAAATATCGCCTAATTTCCTGTAATGTAACTCTAGTGCAACGTAAAATATACTCAAAACAAATGAACCAATTAAATATAGCCTAATTGCCCATAATATAGCTCTAGTGCAATGTAAAATACACTCAAATCAATAAAAAACAAATGAACCAATCAAATCTCTCCATACTGCGTCATAATAATTGTTAAGTTATGTTTACAAGGATAGGCAGTTTCTCGCTACGGAAGTTCGCCAAGCAGAAAGTGAACGTCTGTTCTACGGTTCAACCAAATCCGCTGTTCACCGGCTACTTTAATTCTCGGATTTGCTGATCCATGGTTTAATCCGAGTGTTAAGAAGTTGGTGAATAAGGCCCTTAGTGACGCCAATATATGAACCGGGTTTATTGTTTTCATCTATATATGGAATTTTATAAATGCCAGCGGTTTCAAGAGGGGGGATGGGGTTTTTATCGCTTCGGATTTATTAAAAAATATTTTTGTTGGGTTTGATGGGGATATTTATGCCATATTTATTAGCTGTATTTTTAATTTTATTAGCGGCTCCGCGATCGTAAGGGATGTATGGGGTAAATTTAAGGGGTGGTTTCTGGTGATTGGGTATTTGGTCGAGGTTTTTGAATCTATTTTTAATTAATTTGTTAACAATTTTATCAGGATATCCTGCTTTTCTTGTGAAACTTTTAATAAGGATAAGTTCTTTTTCAAGGTCTTCGGGTTCATTGCATATTAAAATGGCGCGATTAATGTATGACTGGATAGCGTTTGTTTTATAGCGAAATGGTGTTTTACTTTTAAAATGGATAATTTCATTACTATTAGTGGGTTTTCTATAAACGGTGGTTCTGAAATTATTTTTATTGTGGGTAATTTTGACATCAAGGAAGTTTAATTGTGAATCGCTCTCTTCTTCGTAGGTGAATTGGATATTTTGATCATGGCTATTGATAAGGTTGAGAAATTTATTAACATCAATATTTTTCTCGACGATGGCGAAAACGTCATCGACGTAACGATACCAATATTTAACTTGATTTTTTAAATTTTCTATGATTTGATTTTCTAGTCTTCTTAGCTTGAACTCAGCGACGAAGCCTGAGATAGGCGAGCCCATGGGCACGCCTTTGGTCTGTTGGTAAATTTTTTCGTTAAAGGTAAAATAATTTTCTCTAAGTAAAAAATTGGTAGTGGCGTTTAAAGTTTGGGCTATTTCAGGATCTGTATAAGTTTTGTTGATGGCTTCGTTTATTATTTCGCAAGCTTTGTTTATATCAATAGATGGATAGAGGTTTACAACATCAAAACTAATTAAGTGATAATTTTCTTTATTTTCAATTTCTCTAAGTTTTTTAATAAAATCTTCGGTTGATTCTAAGGAGTGGGTTGAGGGGGGAATGATTTTTCGGTAAATATTGGCCATATATTTTTCTAAGGGGTAGGTCGGTGCTTCGTTTTTATTGACAACGGGTCTGAATTTTGGGGGGGGGGGGGGGGGTTGTGATCTTTATATCTGCCAAAAATTCTAGCGGTATTGGGTGCGTGGTTTAATATTTTTGGGGGGTTATTATCAGGCCATTTTCCTTCTTTAATAATTTTGCGAGTTTTTTCAATTAATTTATTGTTTGGGTCTTTATTAACGATGTTAACTCCTATTTCTTTAATGGTGTCTTCCATTTTGGATACGTATTCTTCACGGTTAAGGATGGCGATTTTTTTGGTTTTATCTGTAAGAGTACAAGTAATTTCATTGTTCTTTTTAAGTTTTTTTAATTCTGCCAGGTCTAATTTATTAATATTTTTATTTTTAGTGGATTTTTCAATTTCAGATATGGCGACATTACGAATATTGTTTTGGTTATTTTCCGGGATTTTATTAATTGCTGATTCGATTTTGGCAATGCTATGTTTAACGTTAACGGGTTGATCCAATATGAATTTATGTCCTAAATTAAGAAGTTCGTGTTGATGGTTATTTAGTTTAGTATAAGTTAGGTTTATATATGGGATTTCATTCTTGGTAATTGGTTTATAATTCCTTTTTCCAAGCCAAAATTTAATTCTTTTGTTATGTTTATTGACAATTGCGTTCTTTTCTGTTTCATAGTAATGGCTAATTTTTTCTTTATAAATCGTCCATTGTTTTGAGTCCGTCGAATTTTCGAGTTTTTCTGCTGTTTTATTCCATAATTCTTTAGTTTGGTAAAATTCGGCTTTTCTTCGTTTAATAAGTTTATTTAAAATTTTTTGTTCGAATTCGCGGACATCATCCCTAAAATTATCAACCAATAATTTATTGCCGGCCCTAATAAACGTTGGAGTAAGTTTAAAATATTTACAGTTGTCTAAAAAGTTAATTTTCTGTTCCGTCTTGGCAAGTTTTTTGTTAACAAATCGTTCGTTAAACAAATGTTCGTTGAAGCCATGCCTGGAGCCATCTGATGAGAAATCAGCAGAGGAGTGAACAGATTCAAGTTTTCCACCACAGAAGCAGCGTTTCTGATGAGGACCGGGTGCCCGGTACCGAAAGATCTTAAACGACCACGAAGTAAAGTTAGGTCTTTATATTTTAATATGTAATTATTAATATACTTCGTTTTTCTTTTTCTTTATATTTTATGTTGTTATGTGATTACTATTATCCAAAATGATAAAAAAAAAAAAAAATCCCTTATTTTAGCAATGTGTGAATAAGTCTGATTTTTGGATAAGTCTGATAGTTTGGATTGTTTATTTATGTGCTGGCACTTAATTTCAGTATAGCATATCATTCAATAAAACGCATTTTCATATTCTATTCAAGTTGAAATTAATCTAGTGTTTTGCCTTCTACTCTTTTTCTTGCTGAAGATTGTTGGTAAGTTAACTTTTATTTACTTTAATTTTGTTAAATCATTATTCAATTATCATTATATGTTTTATTTTCTTTAATATTAGCCATGAGCTCGCGGAATACATCGCAAGTGTAATTTTTGTGATTTTGATCACTGGTCACATAATTATTTTACTTATGATTGTAAAATTCTAAACTCAGAAATCCCAAATTTCAATGGGCCGCGGTAGCCCAGTCGGTAGAGCGCTGGCATCGTAATTGGAAGATTGCGGGTTCGGTATTCGAGCCGGCCAAAGACCGTCGTGTACACTAATGGTGGCTGGTGCACGTAAAATCTGTCGTGGCTGCAATGTCCTCCATGTTCCTATCAAAAATTATACCTCTGGGGGTCACCGAAGCGAGAGAGCCAGCCCTTCCGTGGAGGATCAAAATTGCGATGGCATGTCTCCGGACCACTTCTAGGGGTGAGTCCCAGACCGTCACCAATTGCCCATCTGCGCAGCACTAGTGCGACGTAAAACCCAGCCAACCAACCTACCCAAATTTCAATTAATACTTAAACGGGAAACTCCTGATTTTCAGAAAAATTATCTAAATTTTATCATCTATTTAATTACATTTTTTTATTTCATTATACAGATCACTGAATATAATTCATATTTTATCTCATGAAAGATTAATATAAAAGTAAGATGTCTATTATAAGCAAGAAAAAAGCAAGATTTCTATTATGAGCTGAAAGAGAAGAGAGGTATTTGATATCTTAAGATTTTGGTAATTTTAGCTATCAGAAATTTGCCTCTTTAATAATTTTAAATCTCGAAAACTTCCTAGATATTTATATTCGATGACACAAAATCTACTTTCATCATTTAAAGAAAGACTATGCATCGATGAGAAATAGGATTTTTACCAAAACTTGATTGAAGGAAGACGAATGTTGTATGAAGACTGCAAGAAGTGTGTACAATGCATAAGCGTACATATTTAAATTAGATTTCATATTCTGGAAATTTTAAAAGTGAATCTATGCAAAATACAAAAAAATTCGAAATTTAATTCAAGGGCATGCCTGCGATCATTCTAATTAATATTGCGTAAAATTTTTAGTATCTGCGTTTTAGGTTGATTCCTTTAGAAATCGACTTATTGCAATCACTTCATTTATCTATATCTATCTAACGATCTATCTACCAATATATAATGAAAATTTTGTCATCACGATAACTCCCGAAATGATACTCTAAATCAAACCAAATTTGGACAGCGAAATTATCTTATAAATATCTTGGCAAAGTTCGTTAAACAAATTGCTCCGCCTTTTTGTTTTCAAGTGGCGGGCACTTGAAAATTTCAAATTCACATTCTAAAAAGTGTATTTATGGCCGGATTTTCTTGAATTTTGATGTAAATATTGACCACTTAAGGGTCTCAATCAAGTTTATTAATGAATTTTATCCGCCATTTTTAACAAAGTGGCAGATATCTTAAAATAAACGGGGCCACTTGAAATCATGCTACCACTTGAAAATTTAACATTAAAAAAACTTTCGAAATAATGCCCCAAATCGAACCAAATTTGGACAGCGAATTTATCTTTGAAATATCTTGAATGAGGTTTTTAACCAAGTTGCTCAGCCATTTTGTTTTCAAGTGAAGGCCACTTGAAGTGGAGGCCTTTCAAATTTACATTGTAAAAAGTGTATTTAAGACTGGACTTGCTTGAATTTTGATGTATACATAGGCCATATAAGGGTCTCAACCAAGTTTATTAATAAAATTTATCCAACATTTTTAACCAAGTGCGGATGTTATGAACTAAAACAGACAACTTAAAATCAGGTTACCACTTGAAAATTTGTAATCATTATAACTTTTTAAATTCTGATTCAATTCGAACCAAAGTTGGACAGTGAACTTATCATATAAATATCTTGGATCAGTTAATTGGGCAACTTCTTTCGACATTTTGTTTCCAAGTTGCGGCAACTTGAAATCAGGCTGCCACTTAAAATGTGCCATCACGATAACTTTTAAAGTACTAAACTGATTCAAAACAAAGTTGGATAGTGAACATACGATTCAAATATCTTGAATAAATTCGCATAGTAACTTGCTCCGCCTTTTTATTTCCAAGTGGCGGCCACTTGAAAATTTGTCATTATGATAATTTTTGTACTATTGAATCAATTCGTATCAAATTTTGGTAGTCGATTTATCATTCAACTATCTCAGATAAGTTCGCCAGCCATCTCACTCCGCTTTTTTGTTTCCAAGTGGTGGCCATTTGAAATCACGGTGCTACTTGAAAGTTTCTTATCACGATAATTTTTGAAATGCTGAATTAGTTTCAACCAAAGTTGGACAGTGAACTTATCAAACAAATATTTCGGATGAATTTGCTGGGCAACTTGCTCCGACATTTTGTTACCAAATAGCAGCGACTTAGACTGCCACTTGAAAATTTGCCATGACAATAACTTTTGAAATACGGCACTGATTAGGATCAAAGTTGGATCTTATGCTTTAAATATCTTGGATGAGTTTGCTGGGCAACTTGCTCCGTCATACTGTTTCCAAGTATCGGCCACTTGAAAATTTGTTATCGCGATTACTTTTGGAATACTTAATTAATTCGAACCAAAGTTGAAAAATGGATTTATCATTCAAATATCTATGATTTCGGTGGGCAAGTTTTTCCGCAATTTTGTTTCCAAGCTGCGGTCACTTCAACGTTGCTACTTGAGAATTTGTTATCGCGATAACTTTTGAAATACTGAATTTATTCGAACCAAAGTTGGGCAGTGGTCTTATCTTACAAATATCTTGGATTAGTTCACTGAGCCACTTACTCCGCCATTTGGATTCACGTGGCGACCACTTAATTTGTCAACACGGTAACTTTTGAAATTCTGATTTATTTCGAACTAAATTTGTACAGTAGACTTATCTCACAAATGTATTTGATATAGTTGTTTGTCAATTTGGTCAGTCCTCTTCTTCCCAAGTGCCAGTCACTTGGAAATTTCAAATTCACATAAAAATGCATTTATGAACCGATTTGCTTAAAACTGCATATGTATGTAGTCCACATCAATATCTCTTACAAGTCCATTAATAATTTGTAGGGTATTTGATAAGAAGAAATCAACATACCCTTCCGAATGAGCCGGAAGGACTTGTTTTTTTCTTTCACACTAATCCTTTTTTTAGAGTATTTTCTTCTTATTTAATCGTAATTACATTTGGAGAAAATTACTCTAAAAATAAAGTGGTGTGGAAAAAAAGGGGATGGATACTAACAATTTTATAGAATATTAATTAGAGTGTAAGAAGGTATGAAAGTGGATCATTTTTTAAACTGTTTTAAATAAAGAAAATAAAAAGAAATATTTATTGGTTAATATTGTTATAAATTTGTAAATAATAGTAGTTATTTTTATGTAATTTCATTCGTAGAAGCTTAGCCAGGTTATAAAATGTTAATTTTCAGCATTTCTAGCTTGCTTTGGTGTTAAAATAGCTCATTTTCCTTTAAAAACCCATTAAAAAGCTTCACCAGGGCGGGTAACGGTCTTGGCGATGAACCTGGCGACTTTATAGCTCTTTAGCGACTCTTTTGGTGATCTTGACGAGAAAATCCTTATTATCGATATATCGATTATCTAAGCTCAAACTCGATTATTTTGGAAGACACTGGAAAATTCTTGATTTATTGGAGGCTATTAAACGGATCCCGTTCCGACCATTCAGTTCAGTTTTCACGCCAAGCGACCTGGTGTTAAAAGCTCCCTGACTGGAACTCTGCTATTGTTTGATTACATCCTATTGCTGTGTGTTAATGCTAGGATACGGTTTATGCTGTAATTTTTATGTTGTCAGCTGTTATTTAAGTTGTGATTTCTAATGAAAGTGATGTTGATACTTGGTTTACAGACCTGTACATTGGGTTGCAAAATGATATGAACACCTAGTAATTTTGTGATAACAAGCCAAAAATTCATAAAGAATTGTCAGGAAACGGTATTATGTGGACAAGTGCGATTATCTCACCTAATATTTAACGATAAAATAAATACGAAACTTCAGATTTATTGAAAATACGAATTATTTAAAAAAAGTGGTGTTGAAAAATAATATGAACTCTGATCGAAATTACTACTAAACGAGCATATAAACTGATCAGGAATACTGAATACGACTCTGATAAGAAGAAAACGAGATATGCAAATTAGTTAAGCATATAAATGTGCTTCGCAGGCTTGGAAACTTTCAAATGAGTCTGCAAACTGAGTTTTAGAAGTATGGGTCGTAAAAGCAGTTTAAGAGGTTTTGAGAAAGGCAAAATTGTGACTTTCATGATCAAGGACTTTCAGAAAGAGATAACGTAAAAAAATTGAAAAGATCCTCATGTATAATATTGGATAGTCATTGATTACAAAAGAATTATGGAAGAAAGAAATCGCCAGGACGTATGCCAAAGCTATCGAAAACGGAAAAAAGAGCCATTGTAAAAAGAATAAGCGATGGGAAAACAAATTTAGGCGAACTTATGAGAGATCCAGCGATAGCAGAGTCAAAAAGTACTTTGTACAAAACTGTCAATAGCTATAAAGTGCTGAAGTACAAGAATAGAAAATCCCAACCACGTATGACTAAAAAGCACCTGCAGATTCACCTGGATTGGGCGAAATATCGTATGTCCTGGAAGTTAGAATACGAAAGAATAATATTTTCCGATGAAAAAAATTTCAATTTAGACGCTCCTGACGGTTTTTCTTTTTATTGGCACGATCTGCGCAAAGAACCTAAAACATTTTCAAAACGGCAGAAAGGTGGAGGATCATTTATGGTTTGGGCTGCGTTTGAATTTCGTGGTAAAGTCGACATTGCGCTTCCCTCTAGCAGAAGGAATGCAATAACTACCAAAATCTACTTGAAGAAAATTTATTGCCTGTTGCCAAGGGAATTGGCAGACATTTCTGGATGTTCTAACAGGACAATGCATCCATCCACGTGGCAAAAAGTACTTGGAAATTATTCCTAAATAATGGTGTACATGTGATTCCATAATCATATGTTTCTTCTTATTTAAACTCGATGGAAAACGTTTGGAGCCTACTTGATAGAGCAATTTATACAAACGGAAAGCAATATGCCATAATTTCAGAATTAAAAGCTTCTATCATCTCCCACTGGGAAAAAATCGATCAAAATACATTAAAAGGCGTATTTCGCTTCATGCCTGACCGCGTTTTTATATTAATTACAAAATCTAGTGCAAACACTGGCTACTAATTCCTATTTTTGGGTCGTGTTCACATCATTATACAACACCTTATAAACGAAAAATTCAGTTTTCTTTATATAAAAACGTCTGTTTGAATTATATTTTGCTATAAAATAAAATTATTTGTTCGGTTTCTAACGTTGATAAGTCTTAAGTTTATTTTATGGCATTGTTTTCTTTCTTATGCTTGAAAAACTTGGTGTTCATATCATTTTAAAACCCAGTGTAAACTTCTGGAATATTCTGTAAATAAACGTTTAAGCTTCTGCAAGATTCTTCTTTCATTCACAGGCAATTCACGAACCTTGAGTACGCAACAATTCTCGTGTCAAGGAGTGGGGCTTCTGCTGAATGGTCATAACTAGAGGTATGGAGGAACAGATAAAGAAATTTCTAGATGGTTTGGCTGCCCAGATAGTGATTTGAAAGCAGGACAGGAACAGATGAAAGCCAGATTGATCGAAAGGATGAAAAATAGGTAAAAATATATGAAAAATAGTTTGAGTGAAGAAATGAAAGAGAGGAAAGTTTGGGTGAAGAAATTAAATCTAATCAAGACGAGAAGAAGAAAGAAGTTTCAACAGTGAAAGAAGTAAGGAGAGTAAATTATCAATTATGGAGAACAGAATGCATAGAATGGAAGTTAAAGTTATGAACATAGAAGATAGTGTTATGAAACAGAAGAGAAGTAAAAGAAAAATTTATCAAGAGCTGAAAGGAACATTTTCAGAAATAGAAAGAAAATTTTAAAAAAATAGAGGAAGAATTTGAAACAAAAATGAAAGAAGAGTGCAAAAAAGAATTGATAGGAAATTTTTAAAATAAGATTAAAGAAAGATTAGCAAATGAATTGCAAAAGAAAATCCGGAGTGTGGATGAAAAGTTAGCTTCGTGATCTCAGGAAGATGAAAGGAAAGATAAAAGAATATAGAATCAAGAATCAATAAAGCTATCCACACTGTTAAAAATTTCAACAGAAAACTACTGGTAATCAAGTATCTTAAATCTTATGTAAAATTACAGAGAAAAACAAACGGATATGTTAAAAATAAATTTTATACATCCATTTTAATTTTAATAATTATTGGCAAAAATATATTTGTGACTTAGAATACTTTATCTAAAGCAGAAACCCTTATTTTAAACAATTATTGAGAAATTAAAAAATAAAAATTGATAAAAATATACAGAATAAAGATTGAGAATCTCGTTTGCTTACTTTTAACTAAGAATTAATGTAAATTTACCGTGATTCTGGATAATTATTACAATAAATTTACAGAAATTTTTTACAGCGCACCTACGATGGCAGACCATCTTGGCAAGCATTTAAGACACTGTTTTCCATCGTAGCTGAAGATCCTACTGCCAAGACAGTCCATTTACCAGCATCATTACGGGGCGATGCAGCTGACATACTAGAAAATCTTTCAAAGGAATAGAAGTTTGACTTCGAGGCTCTAACAAGAGTGTTGAAGCAGCGTTTTGGAAAAAAATGTTTGAAAGAATATAGTCGTCTCCAGTTAAAGTCCCGTTATTAGAAAACGAGTAAAAGTTTACAAGAGCTGGCGTTAGATATTAGGAGACAATCATATTTAGCTTTTTCGGACTGCTACGCTGAAACTCATAATGTTTTGACCCTCCAATATTTCCTCGACGCCGTGCGAAATCCAGAAACTCAAAAAGACCTGTTAGACTTGTTAGACGGAAGGAGACTGCTCACCACTATTCACCTTAGACTCGCCAGTGTCAAGGATGTCAAATCAGCTTTGATATAGGCACTGAAGACTGAGGCAGCTCAAAAAGCCTCCCGTAAAAACCGCCACATCATCACAGAAGTCTCTCTAAATGATTCCCAAGATGATCTGGAGAAAATGAAGAAAAATCTGGAAGACCTCACAAGGAGATTACGCAGTCTTGAGAGTAGTGAAGATGATAAGAATCCAAAGATTAAGTGTTAGAGCTGTGGAAGAGATGGACATGACAAGAGAAACTATCCAATGGGATAGACTGGTAAAAATAACCAGATCTCACAGACACCGCAGGGAAACTAAGAATAGGTAATCTCGCGTGGCGATGGTTTCCCGAAATGAAGTAGCCCCAATTTTATGTATTTCATGTTTCTTCGATGAGTAGCGGTGAGAATGGACTTTACGTTTGTGGACGAGTTAATAACGTTTTCTGTCTCATGATTCTCGATATTGGAGCCAATGTAACCATCGTTAGAACGGTTGTAGCTCAAGAACATAAGAAGGAGATTACCTGCACGTCACTCTATGTTAAGCTCCTGACTGTGACCGGAAAAGAACAGGATTCTACAAGGATTTATTTAACAAAACCATATGAAGTGTACTTTTTTACATAGGAATTTTTGCTAGTGTTTGGACACTTTTGTTACCGACTGTAGCAGATTAGATATAAGTGATTCTTTAATTCTTGAACTTGATTTTCTGAGAAAATATAACTTTAAGTTGGATTTTCAGAGAAATGAAATGCATTCAAGTTCAAAAGACATAGCTGTGTTTAACACTGAAAATCCAGATATAATAATCAATATGTCATATAAAAGCAAAATCCGAAATTTCCATCCCTCCACATACTGAGACAATAGTTTCCGGGACCAGCGTTGCCAGAATTTGTGACCTTTTTACTCAATATCCACCACTAAATTTTAAATATAACGGTTGCCTAATCATTTCAAAGATTAATCGTCTATTATGTATATCAAATATCACTTCTCAAAATCATTGGTGATTATTGAATAAAAATGTAGTAAAATCAGCCAACACTATCCGGGACATCTCCTAACGAAAAATACTTCCATTATGGACTGATTAAACACCCGAATTCAGATAACAGACTGAAAGGAGTTCTGGTAGCTTCATCTCTAGTTTCCCTTTCAAAGAGATAACCAGTATTTCTTTTTCATTATTCCTGTAAGAGTCCGCAACATAAGTGATAAAGTAAGGATAGTGAAGAAAGAGGAGGTGTTAGCAACCTGCATTCCGGTGACATGCATTAACCAGCACACACAATGAACCGACTATAAGTCTTCTGAGATATTAACAGCGGAATTGCTCAAGAATGCAGAGTTAAGAATTGAACAGAGGCGTGCTGCAGCGAAGCCACTTTATGAATTTAGAGACTTGTTTTCTCGAACACTTGAAGACGTTGGGAGAACGAATATTACCCAGAACAGAATCGACACAGGAAATCCTCCTCCAATCAAACAACATCTAAGAATGATTACTATTTGCTAACAAAGAAGAGGTGGCTGAACTACTAAATGAGATGGAGCGTAATGACGTCATCGAACTATCTACGAGTCTTTGGGCCTCTCCCATAATTTTGGTGCTAAAGAAGGATGGTTCAACAAGATTCTGCGTAGATTATCGTTGTTTGAATGACATCACGAAGAAAGATAGTTACCCTCTTCCTAGAAATGACGACACATTTCACACACTTTCTGGCAGTCAGTGGTTCTCGACGTTGGATCTGAAGAGCGGCTATTGGCGAGTAGAGTTACATCCTGACCAACGTGAGAAGACTGCATTCACTACGTGACAAGGATTGTGGCAAGTTAAGGTTATGAAATTTGGATTATGTAAGGCACCTGCAACTTTCTAGCGCTTGATGGAGACAATGCTAAAAGAATTTTTCTATGAAACCGGTCTTGTGTACCTTGACGATATTATCATTGTGGGATACTTTTGAAGAACATTTAGGAAACATCCGTAAGGTGCTGGAAAAACTCAGAATGGCTAACCTCAAACTAAATCCTAAAAAGTGCATCTTGTTCCGTCGTTCTCGGCCATATTTTCTCTGCCGAAGGTATGAGAACTGGTCCCGAGAAAATCTCTGCAGTCGAGAATTGGAGTCGCCCTGAAAATATACAACAATTGCGAAGTTTCTGAGGATTATGTATATACTACTGGAAGTTCGAGAAGGGCTTTTCAGATATTGCCAGACCGCTCACACAAGCTGACGGAAGCTAAACAGAAGTTTGTGTGGACAGAAGAATGTGCAGAAGCATTAAAGAGACTTAAAGAAGCTTTGACATCTTCGCCTATCCTGACGTATCAGCAGCCTGACAAACAATTCATATTAGACACTAATGCAAACCATGAAAGTGTCGGTACTGTTCTCTTGCAGGAAGTTGATGACTAAGAATGTGCTGTTGCCTAATGGAGTACATGTCTGTCTAAACCGGAGCAAAATTTACTGTAACAGTACTGTAACAATACTTCGCCTACCCTGACGTATCAGCAGCCCGACAAACAGTTCATATTAGACACTAATGCAAGCCATGAAAGTGTCGATGCTGTTGCCTAATGGAGTAAATGTCTGTCTAAACCGGAGCAAAATTTACTGTAACACCAAGAAAGGACTTCTTGCCATTGTAAAGGCCATAAACCATTTCCATCATTATCTCTAAGGAGGAAGATTCCTGCTCCGGACGGACCACGCATGTTTAGAATGGCTGCTCAATTAAAAAAATTTCAAGATTACCAGGTGAATGCAATGCCTTCAGGAATATGACTTCCACAGCTGTTAACATTATTAAATTTTAAATCACATTTATCCACCAGTATTTTTAAAAAGGAATCTGTCACATATTTTTGAAGAATACTTAAAATTAATTAAACTGAAAACATATATAAAAACTTTCCGCTATGAAATATCTGTTGAAAATAACGGAGACTTAGCACCTACGGACTTCACAATACGTCATCGTAAATGAGATCTACATGGTAATGCAGATGCCTTGTCACAGAAGTCCTACTCTGAAAGCTGAAAAAATTGCTCTATACTAAATAATTGCTCTATAATTGCTAAATACCAGCTGATAAATCCAGTTAATTGAAAAGCTAAAGTTTCAACGCCAATGAAACAGGATCCATGTAGCGATAAGGAAGTTAGACAAGCTCAGATGGAAGATTCTGACATAAAACGATAACTACAATTCAAGGAGACGTCAAGCAAAAGACCTAGATTACAGGGTATTTCCACATTGAGTCCCCTCCGGAAATGTTACTGGACACTCTGGGATTCTCTTCATATTAGAAACGCCGAATTGTACAGAAAATGAGAGTCTGACGATGGAAGGAAATTCAGGGGGCAGATCTTACTACCTAGATCGAAGATTTCAGACATTCTAGAGCAGCTACCGAGTCGCCCTGCCGGAGGCCTTTTTGGAGTGATAAAAACTCTCCAGAAAGTTCAAGAACGCTTTTTCTGGTGCAAGGCATGGCTAGACGTAGAGAAGTGGTGCAAATCTTGTAACACATTTGCGGCACGTAAAGGCCCGAAGAATCGGTGTCAAGGAAGATTACATCGTTATAATGTGGGAACACCATTTGAGCAGATCGCACTCGACATCTTGGATCTTTTGCCATGGACCTCCAGAGGCAATAGATTCATTCTCATTTTGAAGGACTATTTCACCAAATGGCCTGAGGCGTATCCCATTCCTGATCAAGAGGCATGCACAGTTGCGGAAGTATTAGTGCAGCAATGGGTGTCATGGTACGGCGCACTCCTACAGCTTCATACCGATTAAGGTATGAACTTCATACCAGCGGTATTCAAAGGACTGTGTCAGTTACTCGCCTCAGACAACGCCCTTACATCCTTAATCGGACGGCGTGGTTGAGAGGTGAGAGGTTTATCCGCACCATCCTGAATAACCTCTCTCTTCTGGACTCAAAGAACAAGCCACATTGGGACTTGAAGTTACCGCTGTTCCTGCTGGTTTATCGAAGTGCTGTCTACGAAACCATTGGCTGTACTCCAGCGCAGATGCTGTTTGGACGTGAACTTCGTCTTCCATATAATCTCCTATTTGGCTGTACAACTTATGCGCCATCATCTCCAGAGGAGTGCATCCGAGACCACCAGGCCCCAATAGACGACGTACACGACTTTGCTTCGTATTCACGCGGCAACAAAGACAAAAAAGAAGAGATATGACCTAACATCTACACATCATGAATTCAAGGAAGGAGACAGTGTTTGATTGTGGAACCCTGTTCGACGAAAAGGACTCTATCCCAAGATACAGTGTAACTGGCACGGTCCCTATACAATCCTAAAAAGACTGATTGGTATCTTTGTAAGAATTCCTAAACATCTTCATCAGAACCAAAAGTAGTAACATTATGATAGTCTAGCCTTATAGCATGGTATTTCTAAATTTCTATATATGTAATGTGAATATTTGAGTTTAAATATTTGTAATTATTTGTAAATTTTGTAAATGTTTTAATTGCTTAATTTTGCAATCTGTATTGTTATTGTTATTTTATTCACTGTAAAATTTTTTTGTAAAATTACAACGAATATCCCTCATCTTCTGATGAGATAAAATCAAGCAGTCGTGCTGTAAAAAATTTTCAAGCAAAACGTGCTGTTTTTTTTACATACACTATGACGTCAAACAGCCATGTGACACAGATACGCGAATGAGCTTCAAACATAAACTAAAACTTTTAAACGTTTGTTACGTTACGCCTTCCGCTATGGTAAACAGGAAACGCAAAAAATGGAGAAGCGAAGTCACAATTAGGATTCATATTATGACCAATGAAAAGTTTTAAGTAACAAGTAAATTATAATTGTTTTAATTTGATTTTATTTCTTCTCTTTTTTAATTCTGTCAATATAAATGTGATAAGGGGCTGCTATTATTAATAAAATCTAATTTTAATTAAAAGCTCTCTCTCATGAAACTGCATCTTGAATTATGAGTATTAAAATTTCCAACACAGTAATTATTTCCTCCCGGAATAAAACTATTAAACCCCAACATTGTCAGACTAATTTATTTTAAAAATGATTTAAATTACTATTACTTATTGGGGGAAAAATGATGTAATAGTTTTTAATTCTGAAAAATATTATGGCATTCAAAATAAGAACATTATTTAATAAATGCTTAATATGACATTTTTGTGCGTTTTTTAACATTTATTTACAATTTTTTTTTTTTTTTTTTTTTCAATTTCGAGTTTCCTTTATAAATTTTTTGTATCATATTTTATTTTTTAAATTTTGTTCTCTTTTTCAGATAATTTCTTTGTAGTTTGCTACGTAGAATGTATTGAGAAAGTTTTTTTTTTCCTTGTTTATTTTGTAAAATTAACATGTTTGCTAAAATTGTACAGATATATGTATGCTACAAAATACAGTTTAATAAAGCAGTAGAAAACTGTCAATTTCAATTTTCATGCGTTCTAAAAATATTAAAGCAGTTTTAATTATTTGAAGCACTTATTAAATAATGCTTCTGATATGACTAATTTAATATTTCTTTAGTGAATAAAAAAATTATGCGTATATATTTTCACTTTCTCTTACCCATAAGTTAGAGAAAGTATTGTTTTTGGGTCAAATTTTCAAAAGTGAGATTTTGTTATATTTACTTACATGTTCTGAGGTCCCCTGAATACGAAAATCATGTTTTTAGCAAATGGTCTGTGTGTATGTCTCTCTCTCTCTCTCTCTCTGTGTGTGTGTGTGTGTCTTATCAGCATATCTCAAAAACAAATTATGGTAGAAAGTTCAAACTTAGTATTCTAAATGTGTATCATATAGGGATGCTACACAAATTTACGTCGAGGTGAAGCAAATGGTTCGCTCAAAAGTATTCAAATACATTATGTCTATGGGGGAAATTGCAGGTAAGTAGAGTTTAATATCTGTAGACTACACTAAACCAAATGAAACGAATATGTATTTTTTGTAATAGAGATAGTCAAATGGGAAATTTTTTTTTATGTATGTAGAAGCCTCGCCTCCCCCCCCCCCCGGAGGGGGGGAGGTCTCCCCTCGAGGGGAGTAAATTTTCATGATGGGTATTTTTCAAAAGAGCTCGCCAATACCTTTAAAACAAATGGTTGAACCATCGATCTGCGATAATTTAAAACAAAGTTATCGATTTTTTTTTTACTTCTAACGCAAAAAAAACTTAAAAAAAAAAATCGTATTGTATTTTATTTATTTATTTATTTATTTTTTTTTCTAATACTGAGAATAACTTTTTTTGGTTATTTAGCGTTATACTACTTCTCTAATATGGAAATCATCTGCATTATCATAAAAGATAAATTTTTTAAATAATAATTTTAATAAATTATTTAAAAAAAAAAACAGAATTATTTTTTAATAACCGAATTAAATTCTACATAAATGTAGGTGCATTAATGAAACGGGGGGTTGAGGGGGGAGGTAGATTTCCTCACACAGAACTAATTATCATATAAAACTCTTCCGAAGCCTAATTTGAATTGTTTAACATAGGTTTACATAACATCGTTATCTTACCTCTTAATCTCAAACCTACATTTATAGTATTAAATTTCAGGGTAAGAGAAAGTCGTGTGAGTAACACACCAGATTTTTTTAAATAGTGATAGCAATATAATTTGTTAATAAATCTGTTTTTTTTTTTTTTTTTTTTTAAATGGTTAAATATTTTTATTTTGAAAAGAAGTCGTTACTGTATTACAATTCTAATATTCATTCATGAAATATAATATATTGAAAGCCTTCAAAAATATTATATTTCATATTAAAAATTCATAACATCTTCAAACTTATATTGACAGAATAATAAAGAGGAAATAAATAAGAATATTAAAACAAATGTAACTTATAAGGAAATAAAAATTTAGACACATACAGATTAAAATAAATAAATAAAATAAAAAAGAAAACTAATATAATACTTTTTTTCCCCCGAATGAAAAGAAAAAGAAAAAAAAAAAATACAGCACAGCGTGTTCTAAAATTACAACAACCTCTTTGAAAATTCAAGCACCCATTTATTTACATCACACTTGAAGCTTAACCGCACATGGTACTGGCGATTTTTTTACCCGCACATTGTGATGTAATCTAGCATGTTCATTTTTTACAGTGTTGCTATGTGCAATTTCGTTTTTGTATTCTAAAATGTAGAGCTTGTTTAGTTTTTATTTCCCGACCAAGAGTTGTACTGCCCAGGACGTGCAGTCCTTAACACGGGCAATGTTACGAACTTGTAATTAATATTACTTTCTCTTACCCATAAGGTAGAGAAAGTATTGTTTTGGGGTCAAATTTTCGAACGCGAGATTTTGTTATATTTACACGTTTTGAGGTCCCCTGAATACGAAAATCATGTTTTTAGCAAATGGTCTGTGTGTATGTCTGTGTGTGTGTGTCTGTGTATATGTCTGTGTGTGTGACTGTCTGTTATCAGCATATCTCAAGAACAAATAGTAGCAGACATTCCAAACTTGGTATTCTAAATGTGTATCATATATAGGTGCTACAGTAAGCTTTTCGTTAAGATCAAGCAAATGGTTCGTGTACCGGGAAAATCAAGAGAATTCTAATACATTACGTCTATGGGGGAAATTGCAGGTAAGTAGAGTTTAACGTCTATAGACTGCACTAAACCAAATGAAACGAATATATATATATATTTTGTTATAGAGATAGTCAACTGGGGAAAAAAAAATTGTGTATGTAGGAGCCTTACCTTCCCTCTGGGGGGAAGTCCCCACTCGAGGGGAGTAAATTTTCATGATGGGTATCTTTCAAAAGAGCTCGCCAATACCTTTAAAACGAATGGTTGAACCATCGATCTGCGATAATTTAAAACAAAGTTATCGATTTATTTCACTTTTAACGAAAAAAAAAAAAAAAAAAAAAAAAACCTGAAAAAAAAAATCGTAATTTTTTTTTTTTAAATATTGAGAATAAAATGGACTTTTTTTGGATATTTGGTGTTATACTACTTCTCTAATATGGAAATCGTCTGCATTATCATAAAAGATAATTTTTTTAAATAATAATTTTAATAAATTATTTTTTAAAAACAGAATTATTTTTTTATAACCGAATTAAATTTTATATAAATCTAGGTGCAATAATGAAACGGGGGTTGAGAGGGACGGTAGCCCCCCTCACACAGAATTTATTATCATATAAAACTCTTCCGAAGCCTAATTTGAATTGTTTAACATAGGTTTACATAACATCGTTATCTTACCTCTTAATCTCCAACCTGTATTTATAGTATTAAATTTCAGGGTAAGAGAACGTCGTATGAGTGACACACCAGATTATTATTAATTATTTTTATGTAATTTCATTCAAAGATGCTTATCAGGTTATAAAATGTTAATTTTCTGCATTTCTAGTTTGCTTTGGTTGAAGTACCTCATTAAAAAACCAATTAAAAAGCTTCACCGGGGCAAGTAGCGGCCTTGGCGACGAATTTGGCAACCTTAGCGGGAAAATCTTTATTATCGATAGATCGATTATCTAAACTCTAACTCGATTATTTCGAAAGATACTGGAAAATTCTCGATTTATAGGAGGCTATAAAAGGGATCCCGTTCTGACCATTCAGTTCAGTTTTCTCGCCAAGCGGCCTGATATTCAGAGCTCCCTGACTGGACCTCTGCTATTGTTTGACTACAGCCTATTACTGTGTGTTAATGCTGTGGTACAGTTTATACAGTGATTTTTATGTTGTCAGCTGTTATTTAAGCTGTGCTTTTTGGTAAAACTGAAGTTGATACTTGGTTTACAGACCTGCAATCTTCTGGAATATTCTATAAATAAACTTTTAAGTCTCTGAAAGATTCGTCTTTCATTTACAAGCAATTCACGAACCCCGAATAAGCAACAATATGTATATTTATATAAATAAATTCAGCTCATACTAAAATAAATTCAGCTCATACTAATATTGATAGAATATTTTATATTCTGTAAATGAAAATGCTTACTTTAAAATTCACATTGAATACAGAGTTGTCAATTTTTATAATTTATTCCGGAGCATTTTTAGTCTCGCCTTTTTTCTACGCCGCTTTATTTATAGAGTAATTTTCTCCAATATATAACTACAGTAAAATAAATAATACCACCTTTTTTTAAGTGTAATGTCAGAAAAATTTACATTAAAAAAATGTGGTATTATAAGAAGGCAGAACTACTAATTCTCAGGAAAGTAAATTATAAATGTTAGGAACTCGGTTACTAGAGAAGAATTATTCAGACTAATATTGGATATATTAAAAAATGATTTATGAGAAGTTCAAAGACGAGAAGTACCCTTTTCTTTTAAAGTAGAACTCTTTAGTAATGAGATAATTATAAACAGGCTGAGATATCCATTATATGTTGCAATACCATAGCTAGGAATAGAATATGTTTTCATTACACCTGCCAACCATCTCATTATGAAGCGTAAAGTTCTTAGTATCCGCCTTTTTTTCCACATCAGTAATTTTTTAGAGTATTTTTATTCTTATTTAATAGTCACAACATTTGGAGAGAATTACTCTATAAATAAATTGGTGTGAAAAAAGGGTGTTTTTTTCCAAGGGGCGCTAACAAGCTTACGCTTATTAAGGAGATGGTTGGCAAGTATGGTTTTAAGGTTTCCAGATCACAACACACTTCTAAAAAAATTAGCCAGTGCATTAAGCTAAAAAGTAAGAAATTACAATCTCCTTAATATATTTTGCAGAGGAAAATAGTAGAAATGCATAGGAAGAATTTAATCACTTCGAGTAACTTTTAAAGAAGACAGGAAGTTTCATAGCTGCCATCACCCTAATTAATAATCCGCAGTATTGTTAGTAAACGCCTTCCCTCCCTCTCATACCAGCCTTTTTTACAGTATTTTTCTTTTTATTTAATCATAATTACATTTGAAGAGAATTACTCTAAAAATTAAGTAGTGTAAAAAAAAGAGCGAATAACAGTACTACGGAATGTTAATTAGGATGTTGGCATTTATAAATATTGAATCTCAAATCAACAGATTGTTACCAGAATCATATTACACACACTGAAAAAAAAAAAAAAAGGTTAAAATACACTACGACGTGTGGGTAAAGAATTAATCTCCAACGCTTTGTGTGGTAAATTCACGGGTTTAGCAAATAAGTGAAAGAGTGAATTTTAAAAGTACTGTAAAACACATGCAATTTTTAAGCATAGCGTGGTATGTATTTGATCAAAAAAACGTACACATTAAATAAAATAATCACGTTTGACCAACAGGGAATCGAACTAGGGCCTCTTGTCTCCTAAGTGGATGATTTCCGGATTCGATTTCCTTTTGGTCAAATGAGACTATTTTATTTAATGTGTACGAGTGTTCCTTAAACATTTAATCCCATGCTAATTTTTGAAATTTACCGCACGAAGAGTTGAATTTTTTATCCACACGTCGTAGTATATATCGGTTATCCATATCACAAGAACCGCTTAAAAAAGTTTTTCATCGTTGATGAAAACTTTTGAATTGATACTTTGTGCAGATTCTTAATGCATATTTTATCATACATTAACTGAAATTAACAGAAAGTAAGAAGCAATTTTTTTCAAAAACAGCCCTCTGTTTTATCAGGGCTGATAAGATTTTCGAACAAGTTTCAGATTAAGAGATTAGTTATTTTCAGTCACGTAGCTCTATTTACGAAACCGCTCATGTTGCATTATTTCGGTGAAAAAAGCCAAATAATACTATTAAGAATAATGCCTTTTATCAAAATTCTGTTGAAAGAAACTCTTCACTTGAAGGAACACGCACACGGTAAATATCTATTAGGGAGTATTATCTGAGGAAAACAGAGAGTAAATATTCTAGCCTATACGGTTTTTCAATCGTAGAGATTTAGTATAAGATGTACCTATTCAGAGTAATTAAAAAACAAAAGCAACTTTACAAAATAGACACAAACAGAAAATTAAGATTAAAAAATATATATATTTCTTTTATTCTTTCTGTTCAACAAATGAATTTTTATATTCAAGTCAGTATTTGATTTCAGAAATTCTAGTTTCAAAAACAGCTCTACTAATTTTTTTTAAACTCGCTTCATAAAGTTTCTTTCAGGTATCATTACAATGTACATATTAGCGGATTTCTACGGGAAAATTGGTAGGCATCTAATTACTAAGGTTAATTTTATGTCTTCTGATTACTCTATCTTCAAAAAGAGTTTGTAATAATGTTTAGTTGTGGATAATGGAAGTCGTGTAGTTATTACACATCAGATTTTTAATTTTATCTTGAAATGTTGATAACCATTTCTACGGCAGAAGCAAACAGTTATTTTTGTAATGATACTTCGTTTTTCAAACTAAAGAAAATGCTAATCCTTCCAAAACAACTACACACTTAATATTTTTTATGATTTACATAAGAATTTCCTTTTAATATCACTTAATTTACTTGATAATTGTAGCACGACTATACCACGCAAGCAATGCTCCAATTCATGGCATTTTATATGACAGGCAAATATGTGTAAAAAAATTCTACATTAACAACAAGAAGAAATTTTTGATAATATGTATTTCAAATACACTGCAAGGTATGCGCTTACGTATTTTTACAGCAAAAAACTACAAGAAGTCTAACTTAAATTTTTCATTTGTAAAATAAACATCATTTAAATAAACAGAAAATTTAAAATCTTTGATTAAAAAGATTTACGTTTAGTAGACATTGTTTACATTGAAATTTAGTATAATAATACTTCTTCATAAGTTAACTCTTTCATGAAAATTTATTGTATTATTAGAATTCACATTAAAAATCCTCTTACAAAATTTAATTAAGGTAAAGCTAGAAGAGTTTGCGCACAATTCAACAAAATGATATAAAAATCTAAATATTAATTTTTTGCTAAACTTTTGGTGCATAACTTTGAACTGATGCATGCCTTCTTCTATGCATTTCCATTGCTATTTTGTTGCTCTGTTGTAATTTAAAACAACAGTAGTAATAAAATCAAGAGAGCTATTTTGCGCAATCTCTCCTTATAGGGTAGGAGCAGTGTTGGGCATAATTGATTAAAAAGTAATCGAATTACAATTGAACTACAATTAAATTACAATTATAATTATTTTACTGTCAATCAATTAACAAGTAATTAATTACAAATAAATCGAATTACTTATTCAGTTTATTTGTAATCAATTACTTGTTAATCGATTGACAGTAAAATAATTATAATTGTAATTTAATTATAATTCAATTGTAACTCAATTACTTTTTAATCAATTATGCCCAACACTGGGCAGGAGTGTTGCGCACGTGGGTAGCAGAGATTGCGGTTAATTATAACTACAATTACATTATCAATAATAATAATTCACTTAAATGGCATTGTTTTAAGGTATTTGTAAACAAATATTTTTGCATTGGGAGTGAATATTTTAATTCAATAATTAAAAAAAAAATTAGAAAAATAAAAGAAATTTAAAAAGAACTACAAAAATTTATTTAAAGGAAAAAATATTAAAGAAACAGAAAAAAGAACAAAATAAGATAAAGAACAAGACCAAAAAATAATATTAAGTTACTAGTTAACACGTTTAACTTAAAATTAGTACATTACCTCTTCAGCTAGGATGATTTCTGGTTTGCTGACCAAATTTCTCGTTGTCGACAATCAAGGCACATATTATTGTACATGTGAAGTTATTGTGCCACCACCTACCAGAACTGAGCCTGTTTGAGACGGTGTATCCGTCTTGAACAGGCATTTCCGAGAAAAAAAAAAAATATATCAGCACACCTTGCGTGCGATGATATGTAGCTAGTCCCGACAATTTTTAAGCGCAGAATACGCCTATTATTAACTATTTATTAAAGTTTTTCTACAAAATCTTCCGCGAAAATATCCTTTACGTTTTAAAATCTTTTACGCTTTTAAATCCTTTACGTTTATTTTATTTTACTAAAATTCAGACGATTACATTCCTTAAAAAGAAGATTGAGTAGGCTGTTATATTTTACTTGCATTTAGTTTTATCTCTTCTATTTAAGCAGCCGACAGCTGCATAAAACTTGAGCATCATACTTGAAAGCATTGCAAAGCTAAATAGATATACAATAACATTTAAATACTTTGCGATAAATTTCTCATAGGCTAACAAAACTCTAGAATTAAATCCCGTCAGAGGTGTGGTTTTTGTCGATTGTGCCACTCCTGAATAATGTTCAATTTCAGATTCTGTGGATAGTCTCTATAAAGGTGGTGCGCCGTTTCGAATGGTTTGAACTAGTCCAATGACTTATGGAAGTTAGGTTTCTGTACAGTCCGAGGCAGTGAACAAACTCATTATCATTGTCTTGTTATCATCAACAAGCTGTGAAATCTCTGTTAGTATAGAATTTTAAATGCGCAATCTCTCCTAAACAGCAAAAGCGCAAACTCTCCCATTTTGGTAGGAGAGACTGCGCAGTGTTTTATTAAATAATTACTCACCTTTAGAGGAAATCGTGGTGCTTGTACCGTTAGTCTAGGTCAGTAGGTTATGAGAAATTGATTAGTTTAAAAATATTTTGTACTACTACCATCGTATTGAAATTCTTAGGAAGGGTTATGAAAATTCAAGCATTTATTTTTGAAAACGAGACAAAATAACCACGTTTAATCTTAAACTCTTGAAGCAATCAATATGCAAATTCATGTCGGCACTTCACTATTAGAGTTGTACAAAACCACCTGAAATTTCAATTCGCCCACTCTACACTTTCCCTCCGATCCCTTATGTACATAATCTCTCCTAGCTTTATCTTATATTGTAAAAATATGGTAGAACGTCTTTTTTGTGTGTGTTTGTGTGTGTCGCATATTGTGCTTTTATAGAACCACATACTTGCTTTAAACGTATTATAATTATGGTTAAATATATTAATAATGCTTATAATTTAGAAACTCGACAAAACCTGAAAATATAACCTGAGAGTTGCAATGCTTTAGAATTTATTCCACAGCATTTTTAGGCTCGCCTTCTTTTCGCACGAAAATTATTGTCGAATATTTCTCTCCAATATGTGACAACGATTAAATAAGAAAAAATCGTTCTTCAACATTACTGGTGTGAATAAGAGGCCGGATTAATAATGCTCCGGAATAAATTGTAAAAGTTGACAAATCTGTAATATGTCGAGATTTATCATATAAGGTAAAGCTATGAGAGATTGCGCTCATAGAGAATTTGCGGGAAAGAGAAGAGTGGGTGAGTTGTGATTTCAGGTGGTTGTACAACATCAATAGTGAAGTGCTGACTTGAAGGTGTATGTTGATTGCTTCAAGAGTCTAAGATAAAACCTAAATTGTAATCTCAAAATATCCCTAAACCTAAATTTTTATCAAAATCATTGAAGTAGTTTCTAAGAAAATCATGTTTCTGCCATATTTTCTCAAGGACGAAGTGAAGGTTAGTAAATGAATAATAATCTTCGAGAAAAAGAGAATAAGACAGATGTGTTTCAAATCTAGATAAACTTATTTTAATCAAATTTTTCATATAAAGGTATGCAGTAACTGTATTTCATTCTCTAACCAACGGTTACTATATTCTCTTCTTAAAGTGATTTTAGTATAGCTTTAGCATAGGAGTCCCTTGGGAGTTTTTATATCTTTGTTTTCATTTTGACGATGAATTAAATGGGTATCGAAATTGCGTAAGTAAACATCTTGGCGAGAAGCGACCGAGCTATTTTGGTGCCAAATTTCAAATTTTGCTAAGATGTTCAAGCTGTTCCTTTGCTTTAGCAATTTTTTTTTTCAATTTTATTTTAAAAAAATTTTTCAACTTAATGCCGGGGGGGGGATTTTTTAATTAGTCTATTGGTCTAAATATATTAAATGTCTACAGATAAAATATTATCCGTTTTTCGTTCTCTTTATTAAGAGAAAAAAAGTAGTCAAAATAGTTTTTTCTATATCATTGTATTCTCTATAAATTAAATTAAAATATCCAGTAGTATTATATTTCAATCTCGCACTTTTTATTTTCTAAATCTAAAAAAAAAAAAAAAAAAAAATGCGTAATAAAGACAATGCAAAATCATTTTCTGAAATAAATTATCCTGTCATATTAAAAAATAAATAAAAATAAAAATAAAAATGAAGAAATAAATAAAATAAAAACTTGTTTTAGGTGCCCGCTACTTTCGACAGCGTATTCGACGCCGGTAATGTCCTATCAAAGTCTCCATTGCCGGCAATATCTTATCCGGGCACTTTGATTTGGTTGTTTGTGAAACAACAAGTAGCTCTGCTTTTATGCAAGAACTACAATTTTCACATAACTATATATCAGCTTCTATTAAACATTTTAGTTTTGGCACCATGTATTAGCGAAACATGGTTATACGTTTTATCTAGCATTTGCTTTCTGATAATAAAATTCCAAGTTCAATAAAATTACAATTATATTGCTATTAATTGTATTATAAAATTATAAATAAAAATAAATTTTAATTACATTTATAATTCAATTTATAACTTTAATTATTTTGACTATATAACCATACTATTTCTATAAATACAATTAAATAAATAAAAGAAAATAAATTGGATAGTAAACGTTGCTAAATATGAATATGAATTAAATTAAAATAATAATGATGATGATAATAATTTGATTATGAAATGTAAGAAATATAAGGATTAAATATTTTTTTTTTCGAAACATAAAATTATTTAATCGTACATGGCAAGCATTTGTCAATTTTTATCTTAGATTAAATTCTGCATTTTTAAATTTAACCCTTTGCCGGCCCTGACGCTCTAAAGCGTTCCAAACATTATCGCCAAACTTAGGAACACTTTTATTGAACTATCATAAATAATTTTGAGCAATGGTATTTGATATACATAATGGATGAATAACCTTCGAAGGGTTGAGGCAAACGTCACAGTTAAAATTTAGTGGTGGATACTGAATTAGAGGTCTGCACGGGCCGGGATTTCGAAGCCCGGGCCCGGCCCGGCCCGTTTATTTTTTAACGGTTTATGGCCCGGCCCGGCCCGGACAAAAAACGATAAAATCAGGCCCGACACGGCCCGGGCTGATTCAAAAATATGTAAAATAACAACAACAAAAAAAAAAAAGCCTTTTTATAAAAAAGATTTTTAGTATGTGTTTTGCAGAGGTTTTATGTAACAAAACAATAGTACGTTCTTTAACAAAACTGCTGAAATTTTACAAGACAATGATATATAAACAGAAATTCATTATTATAGACAAGGCAGAAAGACAAACAGAAAGTCAAATCGAAAATATTAGCATTCATCAAACAATATAGGAAGGTATTTAAAATGGTTAATACTACTGAAAATGTACTTTCAACCATTTTCTCTTATATACCATAATGTATCCGAGTCTTTCATATGCTCCGGTAAACAAAACTTTAATGTTAATCCAACCATATTCAATAGAAAAGTTGCTTTTGTCCATGATAAAAATGATGCTACTTTCGTCCACTGGAGAAAAGGAAAAGGAGCCTTAGAGAAAAAGTTAGAGCGGAAAGATTTTTATAGCCTTTATACCACCTAAACTCAACAGATCATAAGAAACAAACCCTTATACACAGTAATGTATCTAATTTCTTTTGTTATGTACATGTACGCAAACTGGTAGTGACATGCATACTATTTTGAATAGGAAACCATCTAATATTACTTTAAATAAAATATATTAATTTCGAGGCATGCTAAAAATATTTCCGAAAAATCAGATTTCGGACAGGCAGACTGATAGGCAATTAAACTGACGTTACAGACACTTTTTTAACAAAATAGAACTTTATGTGACATACAAGGCTGTAAAATTACGTAAAATAAATGACTGAAGAAATATTTTATCATTTTCCTTGATTAACGAGAAAACCAGAAAAAGATTCGGGCCGACACGGCCCGGAGAAAATTTCATTCAGGCTCGACCTGGCCCAGAGAAAATTTCACTCAGGCCCGGCCCGGCCCGAATATACAAAAAAAAATTGAGCCCGAGCCCGGCCCGGCCCGAGCTTGAAAAAAATTTTTAAGCCCGAGCCCGGCCCGGCCCGAGAGCAAATTCAAAAATTCGGCCCGAACCCGGCCGAGGGCCGGGACGGGCTCGGGCTCGGACCGGAAGCCCGGCCAGTGCAGACCTCTATACTGAATAAAAATGTTCCTGAATTTGTCAACACTGATAAGAGGAGTGAAATTAAATAAGACCGGCAAAGGGTTATAAATAATAAAATAAAATATTTTTGTAAAAAAATAAAACCGACTGCAAAAAGCAACTACTGTTCAAACAACTAAAAATGAAAGAAAATTGTTAAAAATGGAACTGTAAATTGCGCCTAAAAGTATAAAATAATTTCCATCGCCAAACAACCTAAATACTAAAATTAAACATAACTTTTGAAGTCGGTGCAAAATTAAATAGAATTTAATTCGTTTTTAAAAATTTCATTTTAGACCGATAGCTACAAATGCTATTGTCTCGAATGATCCATTTTTATGTTTCCTTAATTATTTTATCACTGTGTACAATTGGTCCATTAGTAACATCTACACATAAATGTGAGCATTTTTGCAATTCGGTATTTATGTTTCTACGAAGTTACTAAAGTTTTCTTTGTAAACTTGGTATAACTTTGATAACTATCATCCTTGGCGGAGTTTGGATTTGGCGATCAAAACGTAATGCAAAAATATACACTCGAGATGTATATTTTTATAGTATATATTGTACGAAGTTTTCTTTCATATTCTAGATTGTTATCTTTTATGGAAATATTTTTAATTCGGTAAAACAGTTTAAGCTCTTAAACAAAAGTTGAAAAAAACAATTATTTATTTCAAAAACGAAAGTATTGAAAAAGTATGAGCTTACCTTTTCTGAAGACTCTGGCGTCCCATATTGCTATCTTCTTAATATTTTGTTTTATATATATTGATTATGTTTCTTTCTGTAAAAGACTTGAATTAGTAAATTAATCAATCTGATGCAAAAAATCATGATGACGCCTTTTGTAATTTTAATTTGTACTTTATAATGAAAAAGAAAAGAAAAAAGAAAATTAAAGAAGCGAGAGTTTGCCTCTCACATTACATAGTTAAAACACAAACTGAATAAGTATATATGTTGATGAAAAGAGGCAGATGTAAATCACGTGACAGAATTCTATAAATAGATCTTCTCCTCTCAACTGGGAGGCAATAAAATTTGGGAGGGTTGCACTCAGTCTCTTTTTGTTTTTATTATATCGTTCGTTTTCACAGAACATATTTTGGAATAAAAAGAGTCTTTCGAGTTTGTAGTTTTCTTTCACCCTTCCTCAAACGAGGAATACGATCTTAGTTCCAAGTTTTCACGGTGTTTCAGAAAGATTGGCTTAGGAGTACGTTTTGTCAATACATCTGCAGTCATCAATTTAGTCTGCAAATATTGTAGGGAGATGGTTCCATTTTCGCACAGGTTCTTTAAGCAATGAAACCTTATATGCTTCGATCGAGCGGTCTGTTTAGGAGATTGAAACATTTTGATGGCAGACTGGTTGTCGTCAAATACTTTTATAGGTAGTTCCTGCGGCAAGTCAAGATCCTTTAGTATTCTAGTCAAACATAATATCTCTTGAGCAGCATTAGCGGATGCAATGAATTCTGCTTCGGCAGAAGATAGAGCGACGCAAGTTTGCTTTTTAGAAATCCAATCGATTGGAGTTTTTCCTATGAAAAATATATTTCCCGTCATGGATTTGCGATCGGATTTATCACCGGCCCAGTCGGCGTCGGCGTAACAAGTTAGAATTGGTTCTTCTTTTCCGCTTATGACCAAATTTAATTTTTCAGTCGTCTTCAGATAACATATAATCTTTTTCACGGCGTCCCAATCTTGCTCTCTGGGCTTCTCATTTCGTCTGCTTAGAATACTGACCGCGGCAGAAATGTCTGTCCTAGTAATTGTGGCTATATATAGTAGGAATCCGATGGCTTGTCTGTATTTTGTATTATTATTTAGTAAATTATCATCGGATGTGTTGTCTAGATAACCGGGATTCATTGGTATATTTGTGGGCTTAGCATTTTGAAGACTGGATTTTTCTACAAGTTCTTTTATTTTAGTTCTTTGATTTATGAAGTATTCTCCTTGTTTTGATTTTTGTATGTTAATGTAGAGGTAGTAGCTTATTTCTCCGAGATTTTTGAGCTCGTATTTTGCACTAATTTTCTCGATAGTTTCTTCTATTTGTTTTTCCGATCCAGATATTAACAGGTCGTCCACATAAATAATGACATGTATGGGATTTTTCTCAGCTTTCCTAAACAGGCAGGTATCTGCTGTGCTTTGTGCAAAACCGAGTTCCTTAAGAGATTCACCGATTTTCAAGTGCCATGATCTGGCGGCCTGCTTAAGGCCATAAAAGGGCTTTATCTAATTTTCACACTTTATTTTTGTTTGAAGGCGAAATATAGCCTTTAGGCTGTTCCATGTATACTATTTCATCTAAATCTCCGTGTATGAAGGCAGTTTTAATATCAATATGGTGAACCTGTGTGTTTCTGTGAGCGGCCCACTGGCTAAAAAAGCTCTAATTGCGCTATGTGATACCACCGGGGCAAATGTTTCGAGAAAGTCTTCACCATATTTTTGACTGAAGCCTTTTGCCACCAGTCTAGCTTTATATTTGGCTATTTTGCCTGAGAAGTCATATTTGACCTTATAAGTCCATTTGGATCCAATAACATTTCTTCCGGGTGGAGGTTCAACCAATGGGAATGTTTTATTTTGTTTTAAGGAATGAATTTCTTCCTGCATCGCGTTTAGCCAATTTTGTTTTTCTTGTGGGTTTGTGATGTTAAGAAAATCGTTATAATCTTGGGGTTCATTGGCCTCAAAGTTTTCTGTTAAGTAAATTAGCATTTCAGGTAGTACGCCTTTATTGTGTCTAGTTGACCTTCTTAAGGTGTCATCTGTGTTGTCGTGTTCACTAGTGATATTTTGATCTGGTGAACTTATGTCAATTCTGACAATTTCGCGCCCTATATGCGATTCTGTGTCGGGGTGTTCATTTGTGTTGTTTTCTGAGAGTAATTCTATTTCATAGTTTTCTCCTGAATTGTTTATAGTATTTTCAATGAATTTAACTGCTCTTGCAAGTATTACGTAGTCATTTTTCATGTAGATCCTATACGCTTTAGCGCTGTTGTCGTAGCCGACAAAAATGCCTTCTTGGGCTTTGTCACCTAATTTACCCCGTTTACTTTTATGAATGTATGCATAGGCTTTACAGCCAAAAGTTTTTAAGTGACTTAAATTTGGTTTCCTACCATGCCATAATTCATAAGGAGTTTTTGTAGTGGCTTTTGTAGGTAATCTGTTTTGGAGGTAATTGGCGATGTTTACAGCTTCCACGACAATTTTTTGTCTAAATTGGCTTCTGATAAAAGTGTACGTGTCATTTCGATTAATGTACGATTCTTTCTCCCCGCAACCCCATTTTGGGCTGGGCAATGTGGTACGGTGAGCTGATGGTGAATACCATTTTCTTTAAGATACTCTTCTACATTTTTGTTTATATATTCACCGCCATTATCTGACCTTATTATTTCTGGTTTCTTTCCAAATTTGTTTGTGGTAAAGTTGACGTATTCTTTTAATTTCTCGATTACTTCGCTCTTTTTACTTAGAAAATAAATCGTTGTATACCTAGAATAATCGTCAACAAAAGTTAAGATATACGATTTTGTACTTGAATAAGTCCGAAAACATCGCTATGTACTAATTCTGTTTTTCCCTGTTTTCTGCAGTTTTTGGATATGGGGTGTCAGTCAGTTTTGTTTTGATGCAAGTTTCGCATGTTGTCTCGTTGTTTGCAGTTATTGATTTTTATTCCCAGAACTAACTGATTTTTGTTTAGTTCTTTAATAGAATTGAAATTTTTATGTGCCATGCGTTTGTGCCATAGAGTAATGCAGTTAGGATTTTGGCATTCTTCAGTTAGGTATGTGTTATGTTTGTTTACTGGCATGGGCAAGTTTAACTCATATAAGTTATTATTTTTTGTACCCTCTAAAATGGTGTCATTTTTCCTAGATATGTAACACTTTTGTTTAGTGAATGTGCCTTTTTAGCCATTTTGGGTAGCCTTGTGTACAGATATAAGATTTGCCTTTAATTATGGAACATATAAGACTTCCCTTTGTATTAATTGTCTTTTTTGTTTATTTGGATCCATGTATTCAATTTTTATTTCTTCTGAACCAAGTGAAGTGAGGGTGTTACCATTTGCTACACATACTTGTGATTTTTGTGACTCATCTAAATTAACGAAAAGGTCTATATTGTTGCTTATGTGCGATGACGAACCACTGTCTATAATAAAGTTGTTCGCCATTGCATTTTGAGTCGAGAAAGCTATTTGTTTTGTTTGTGATGTTATTTGTTTTATTTCTTTTGAATGGCTTTGTTGTTGTGTATGTGTGTGTTGCGATTCATTATTGTGTGTCACTAACTGTGAGGAATTGGTTGTTTTGAATTTATTTTTGAATTGTTTTTGTTTCGAACTATCAGCAGTTTTATTCTTCAGGTGCCAGTATTTCGATTTATTATGATTGTTTTTCTTGCAAAAAGTGCAGTAATTATTTTCTTTTTTGAAATTACTATTATACTGCTGTTTTTTATTTATATGAAAAGCTGTAGAAGAGTTTGTATTACTGTCGGAGGCTTCTCTTCAACGATTGAATTCGTTAATAAGTTTGCTGCAAATGTAGTTTGGTGTCAGTTCATTTTCTGGGCGAGATTCAAGGGCAACTATTAAAGTTTCATAGCTTCTCGGAACAGAGCATAAAAGAAGTGCAGAAGCATGGGCAAATTTCATTTCTTCGCCTACCCACTCCAATTTGTAGACGATTTCTAAAATTTTATTTATGTGGGCTTGCATATCGCCCCCTTCTTCTAGTTTTGTGCTGTAGAGTTTTCTCAGTAGATACAATTTGCTACTTAGATTTGTTCTTTCGTGAACATCGCGCAACTCGTTCCAGGTTAAGGCGGTTTGACATTGTTTAATGTGTATGATTTGGGAATCCTCATTGAGCAAGTTAATTATGGCACGCGCTTTATTGTCCTTTTTCCGCCATACATCTGTGATAGGATTTGGCGGGTCGTTTGTTATTTCATCGTATAATTCATCCTTCATCAGATACAATGAAGTTTTAATTTCCATACTGAATAATTTTCAGAAATTAATTTCTCTATCATTGGACTTTCTTTAAAGATGCCATTGTTGATTTCATTTTATTTATAGCGAATACTTTATTTTTGAAAGTTTGGTTTTCGCAAAAACGTTACTTTTGTTTTTGTGATAAAGTAGATTTTTTTTATATTGATTCTTCAATTTTCATAAACAAGTTTTCTAAACTTTATTAATTCAAAAAACGTACAAATCCATTATTCTTATTTTTCATTTTCTTAAACTATGATCTCAAACACTGAATATTTATGCTTTATTAAATAATATTATTATTTAATTTTAGTGATTTATTTTCATATTAATTTTATTTTACTTTTACTTTTGTTATCGGCGGGACAGCCAGATAATTTATGACATACATATAGGTAAGCTCTAATATGTTACTTAAGAAAAATAACAAATTTTTTCATTCTTTGTTTAATATGACATCTGCCTCATAATCTTATGGAAATATTTTTAATTCGGTAAAACAGTTTAAGCTCTTAAACAAAAGTTGAAAAAACAATTATTTATTTCAAAAATGAAAGCATTGAAAAAATATGAGCTTACCTTTTCTGAAGACTCTGGCGTCCCATATTGCTTAATCCCTAATCTTCTTCATATTTTATTTTATATATATTGATTATGTTTCTTTCTGTAAAAGACTTGAATTAGTAAATTAATCAATCTGATGCAAAAAATCATGATGACGCCTTTTGTAATTTTAATTTGTACTTTTTAATGAAAAAGACAAGGAAAAAGAAAATTAAAGAAGCGAGAGTTAGTCTCTCACATTACATAGTTAAAGCACAAACTGAATAAGTACCCCACTAAAAATTATCTTGAGATAATCTTTCGACTTTCTACAGAAATATTAAAAATATCTGAATAAATTTTGCAGATTTAGATTTATCACCAAAATAACCACAGAATTTTTTACGACGTTTCATAGGCATTATAAAGATTTTGTTTCATCATTAAAATAACTTCAGATTTTTTGAAGTTTTAACACGAACAATTTTATTATTTTAGGTTATCAGCAAAAAGTTAAAATTAAATCTGAAAAATATTTGTAGAACTTTTGTGGGCATTTTGAATCATAAACAGCTTTTAGTACGTACGCGTGTTTGTGCATGGAGTGTGGTGCGTGTGTGAATAATGATAATCCATTTCTTCGCTTTTATTAAGATTTAGATAAATATAAAGCAGCGACCATATGTTTTACTTGCTGCAATGGAATTCATTCAAGTTTAGAGAATTACAACTCAACTCGAAGATGTGACCAGGTAAAAATAAAAAATGTTTGTTTACTATATTCAGCCGGCGTGCTAGCGCTAGGGGTAGCTAAAATGGCGATTAGCATTGTTGCTCGATTTCATTTTTTAAAAAATATTTTGTCTTTCATGTGTTGTGTAAATATTAATTACATTTGTTTTCATAAAATTTAATATTTAATATATAAATAAAGGAAATCAGGACTTTTAAAAATTCATTTAAACGTCTAGAATAATCACACTTCAAAAATTTCAATATCTGTTCATACAGAAAAATTGCTTAGTTCAAAATTATTTATGTTGCTATATTTTAAAGGAAACAATTGATAGTGTTTATAACAAGGTAAAAACTTCCCAAATTTCAATATCAGCTCATACTGAAAAATTGCTTAGTTCAAATTCATTTATGTTGCTATATTTTAAAGAAAACAATTGGTAGTGTTTATAAAAAGTGTAAAAACTTATGGCAATGCATTTATTTATTTCGATCTTTATTAAAATCACCTTATTATGCGTATTTATACATGTAAGTGCACATACAGCGGTAATGGCAGTAATTCGCTTGTATTTTCTTAAAAATATTTTATATGTTATTTTAATACCGTATTTCAAACTTCGGATGCATGAGAAATAATAAGCATTTTAAAAAATCAAATCAACAACAACCTTTCCATATTAAAGTTAGAGATAAGTGTTAAATATTTTCATAAAATTTAGTAAATTTCATTTGAAATTCCTATGAAAACTCCTGTATTAGAAGTGTAATTACGAAGTGTCATTTTTAAAAATTTCCATGAAAATTACTGTACTATTGCATACGTAATCTTAATGAGGCAAAGCGATCATGATTTATACTTCAATTAGGCCTGTTATGAATATTTTTAATATACTTTTACAAGAAATTTGCTCAACATTCAAAATTGTGCAAAATATAAAAATCGTAAAATATCTGTTCACTTTTTTTTCACAAAAAACTGAAAATTCAGCAATAAAACTGAATTTCAATTGTTTATAAAATTTGTACATGTTATTTATTTCAAAAGTGAATAACAAAATCCATTTTTAACTAAAAGATGTCTTACTAATGGCTTAAATTAATTTCTGGGAGGGAGCGAATAATGGCGATGAAAATAAAGTGTTATTTTTTAAAATTTTCATGCAAATCCCTGTATTATTCTATATTTCATCTTAATAAGGCAAAATAGTCATGAATTACACTTCACGTATGCCTATGTGAACATTTTTACCATATGTTAACAAATAATTTGCTCAACATTACAAATTTTTACAAACATAAAATTTTGAAAATGTTTGTTTACATTTTTTGAAAATATACTGAAAATTCATGAATAAAACTAAATTTTAGACCTTGAAAATACAGTTATGTACTATTTATTTCAAAATTGAGCATTAAAATTCCTCTTTATCAAAAACATTTCTTACTAATGGTTAAAAATAAATATTTGCAAACTACCGAATGTTGGCGATGAAAACCAAGTGCTATATTTTAGAAATTTCCAAGGAAATACCTATATTATTGCATATTTCACCTTAATAAGGTAAAATAAGCATGATTCACACTTCAATCAAACCTATTATGAATATTTTAAATATATTTTTGCAAGAAATTTGCTCAACATTCAAAATTATGCAAAACATAAATATCGTAAAATATCTGTTTACTTTTTTTCACAAAAAACTGAAAATTCATCAATAATACTGAATTTCAATAGTTTATACAACTTTTATATGTTATTTATTTCAAAAATGAGTAACAAAATCTACTTTTAACTAAAAAAATTCTCACTAATGGCTCAAATCCATTTTTGCAAGCTACCGAATACAGTCGAACCTCGTTAACATGAACACGCTTAACGTGAATTACTTTTAACGTGAACTGTTTCCACAATCCCTGACAACAGGAAGATTAGTTTTAGAGTTACTGATAGTATTAACTACTGGTAACATGAAGAGATCTGTTACCACCCTTGAGATTCATGTTAACGAGGTTCGACAATATTGGCGATGAAAACGAAGTGTCAGTTTTTAAAATTTCCATGAAAATTACTGCATTATATTGCATACGTAATCTTAATGAGGCAAATCAATCATGATTTATACTTCAATTAAGCCTGTTATGGATATTTTTAATATATTTTTACAAGAAATTTGCTGAACATTCAAAATTGTGCAAAACATAAAAATCATAAAATATCTGTTCACTTTTTTTTCACAAAAAATTGAAAATTCAGCAATAAAACTAAATTTCAATTGTTTATAAAATTTGTACATGCTATTTATTTCAAATGTGATTAACAAAGTCCATTTTTAACTAAAAGATTTCTTACTAATGGCTTAAATTAATTTCTGGGCGGGAGCGAATATAGACGATGAAAATAAAGTGTTATTTTTTAAAATTTCCATGAAAATCCCTTTATTATTCTATATTTCTTCTGAATAAGGCAAAATAATCATGAATTACACTTCAAGTATGCCTATATGAACATTTTTACCATATGTTAACAAATAATTTGCTCAACATTACAAATTTTTACAAACATAAAATTTTGAAAGTGTTTGTTTATATTTTTTAAAAATATACTGAAACTTCATGAATAAAACTAAATTTTAGACCTTGAAAATACAGTTATGTACTATTTATTTCAGAATTGAGCATTAGAATTCCTCTTTATCAAAAATATTTCTTACTAATGGTTAAAAATCAATATTTGTAAACTAGCGAATGTTGGCAATAAAAACCAAGTGATATTTTTTTAGAAATTTCCAAGAAAATACCTATATTATTGCATATTTCACCTCCATAAGGTAAAACAATAATGATTCATACTTCGAATAAATCTTTTATGAATATTGTAAATATATTTTTGCAAGAAATTTGCTCAACATTCAAAATTATGCAAAACATAAATATCGTGAAATATCTGTTTACTTTTTTTTTCCCCCAAAAAACTGAAAATTCATCAATAAAAGTGAATTTTAATAGTTTATAAAACTCTTATATGTTTTTTTTTTTTTTTTTTTTCAAAAATTAGTAACAAAATCTATTTTTAACTAAAAAAAATTCTCACTAATGGCTCAAATCCATTTTTGCAAGCTACCAAATACAGTCGAACCTCGTTAACGTGAACACGCTTAACGTGAATTACTTTTAACGTGAACTGTTTCCACGATCCCTGTCAAGAGGAAGATTAGTTTTAGAGTTACTGATAGTATTAACTACTGGTAACATGAAGAGATCTGTTACCACCCTTGAGATTCATGTTAACGAGGTTCGACAATATTGGCGATGAAAACGAAGTGTCAGTTTTTAAAATTTCCATGAAAATTACTGCATTATATTGCATACGTAATCTTAATGAGGCAAATCAATCATGATTTATACTTCAATTAAGCCTGTTATGGATATTTTTAATATATTTTTACAAGAAATTTGCTGAACATTCAAAATTGTGCAAAACATAAAAATCATAAAATATCTGTTCACTTTTTTTTCACAAAAAATTGAAAATTCAGCAATAAAACTAAATTTCAATTGTTTATAAAATTTGTACATGCTATTTATTTCAAATGTGATTAACAAAGTCCATTTTTAACTAAAAGATTTCTTACTAATGGCTTAAATTAATTTCTGGGCGGGAGCGAATATAGACGATGAAAATAAAGTGTTATTTTTTAAAATTTCCATGAAAATCCCTTTATTATTCTATATTTCTTCTGAATAAGGCAAAATAATCATGAATTACACTTCAAGTATGCCTATATGAACATTTTTACCATATGTTAACAAATAATTTGCTCAACATTACAAATTTTTACAAACATAAAATTTTGAAAGTGTTTGTTTATATTTTTTAAAAATATACTGAAACTTCATGAATAAAACTAAATTTTAGACCTTGAAAATACAGTTATGTACTATTTATTTCAGAATTGAGCATTAGAATTCCTCTTTATCAAAAATATTTCTTACTAATGGTTAAAAATCAATATTTGTAAACTAGCGAATGTTGGCAATAAAAACCAAGTGTTATTTTTTTAGAAATTTCCAAGAAAATACCTATATTATTGCATATTTCACCTCCATAAGGTAAAACAATAATGATTCATACTTCGAATAAATCTTTTATGAATATTGTAAATATATTTTTGCAAGAAATTTGCTCAACATTCAAAATTATGCAAAACATAAATATCGTGAAATATCTGTTTACTTTTTTTTTCCCCCAAAAAACTGAAAATTCATCAATAAAAGTGAATTTTAATAGTTTATAAAACTCTTATATGTTTTTGTGTTTTTTTTTTCAAAAATTAGTAACAAAATCTATTTTTAACTAAAAAAAATTCTCACTAATGGCTCAAATCCATTTTTGCAAGCTACCAAATACAGTCGAACCTCGTTAACGTGAACACGCTTAACGTGAATTACTTTTAACGTGAACTGTTTCCACGATCCCTGTCAAGAGGAAGATTAGTTTTAGAGTTACTGATAGTATTAACTACTGGTAACATGAAGAGATCTGTTACCACCCTTGAGTTTCATGTTAACGAGGTTCGACAATATTGGCGATGAAAACGAAGTGTCAATTTTTAAAATTTTCATGAAAATTACTGTATTATTGCATGCGTAATCTTAATAATGCATGCGCTGTGCACGCATATTCCTTCTCAACTCAAACTTTTATTATTAAGAAAATAAAATTTATAAAGGGCATTCTATAAAAACTGAGAGTAAAATCATAAAAAATCAAGAAATATATTTACAGCAAAAAATACATCATTCTTTTTCAAAATACCTTCCGTCAGATGATATGCAACGGTCCCATCGTTCAACCCACTTTTCAAAACAAGTAGAGAAGCCCTTTTCTGGAAGCTGCTTCAAAGAACCATCCACTGCTGAAATAACTTCAGAATCTGTATTAAATTTTCTGCCACGGAGCTTCTCCTTCAACGTCGGAAACAGCTAGAAATCGCATGGGCCGAAATCTGGACTGTAAGGGGTATGTGGCATGATTTTAATATTGCATTTACTAAGATATTGCTGAACAGAAGTAGAGACATGCGGGCGAGCATTATCGTGATGTAATGTCCAATTCCCTACCAGTTTATGGCGCTTTCTCGATATGTGTTGTCGCAAAATTTTCAAAACTGAAACATGATATTCACCATTCACAATAGTTGTTAGAGGCACAGCATGCTGATAGATTACACCTTTATGATCAAAGAAAATAATCATCATGACCTTTCCAGCAGATTTGGTTTGTCGGATTTTTTTCGGAGGCGGAGAATCAGTATGTTTCAATACACTTGTTGCGGACTTGGTAAGGGGATCATAATGATGCACCCAAGTTTCATCACATGTTATTACAGTCTTTAGGATATTTGGATCATTTTGAAGCATCTGTTTCCATTCACAACATTGGTAAATTCTTGTTTTCATTTGTTCTTTAGTAAGGTGATGAGGGACCCATCTGGAACAAACATAGCGAAGCTGTAAATTGTTGCGTAGAATGCGAAATGTCGACGTTTTCGAATTGTTTGTTGATGCCGCTATCTCCTCACATGTCATTCGCCGATTTTCTTGAAGGACTATACACACAGTGTTAACATTTCGATCATTCACAACACTTTTTGGTCGCCAGTTCTGCAGACAAACGGCCTTTCTTGAAATCACCATGCCATCTAAAAATCGTAGATTCACCAAAACATTTGTCTTTGTAAGCTCCTTTCATTAACTTAACTGTTTCTGGAGCTGTTTTGCCCAAACGGTAGCAAAATTTTATGGCACAACGCATTTCGTTTTTTAACTCTGAATCACTCATCTTCATTTTTTGTAGGGCAAATAAAACAGTTCTTTAAACAAGTACGTAAATGGGAAAATAAAATCGTCTGCTTCGTTTAGAATTTTGTATAAACTTACAGTTAACAATTTGAAAAAATCGCCTGCACTTCTATTTTTTAGTTTCGCGGTGTTGCCACTACGTAAAAAAATAACTCTCAGTTTTTATGGAATGCTCTTTGTAAAAAAAAAAAAAATCATTTTTCATCGGGTAAAAACTCGCACCGGGTCCCAACCCATGCGCTCTTCACTTGCACGTGTGAAGATATACGTGCGATGTATGCACATATTCCTTCTGAAATCAAACTGTTATTCTTAAGAAAAGAAAATTCTAAGAAAATCATTTCTCATCGGGTAAAAAGTCGTACCGGGTCTCCACTGCCTTCGGCAGCGCAGTCCCGTGCGCGCTGCGTGTGCCTATTCCTTCTCCACCTTTCCAGCCCCTCCTAATTAACCTACATATACCAATTTTGAACGGTCTAACTCAATTAGCTGAGATGCAAAAGAAAACCTAATCAGGAGACCTTAAAACGTGTAAATCAGGTGAAATCTCGAATTCCACTTTCGATAATATAAAAGAACTTTAAAATATCTTTCGAATGATGTATTAAAAATAATTTAATCATAATTAGAATTTGAAATATTGAAATTTTAAAATATTACAGCTACATCTGGCGGTAGAAATTTCTGTAATCCGCTGTTCCGTTTCAGATCAACAAATCTTTCAAATGATGCATTACTTATGAAATTATTTTTATTAGTAGCTGAGATACAATATATATATATGTGTATGTGTGTGTGTGTATAAACAGATCTGTCATATGCAAAGTGTCATAATAATTTAGTAATATATAATTTCTTCTAAACCTTCTCTTTCTGTCTTGAATAAGTATTTAAAATAATCTAAATGAATAAAATATTAAATTTGTAAAGACTTTATATTTTACTTCATTTATAATTATCTTCCATCTGATTTGAATGCAAAACTTTTCTGTATATCACACTGAAAATAATTTTAAGAGTAACTTAAAACTAGTATGTTGTGGCCACCACGAGACTTTCTTCTATCTTTTCCTATACAAATTCACTCAGTAACAAAAAAAAAAAAAAAAAAAAAAAAGTGGGACTTTGACAAAATTTTGGGTAAAATGCAAAAATTTGTTTAAGTTTGTCAGAATACGGAAACTGTGGGAGTTTGATAGAATTAGGGGGAGAGGAAAAAAAAAAAAAAAGTGGGACTTTCACAAAATTTTGGGTAAAATGTGAAAATTTGTTAAAGTCCCACTTTTTTTTTTCCTCTCCCCTTAATTCTATCAAACTCCCACTGTTTCCGTGTTCTAACAAACTTAAACAAATTTTTGCATTTTCCCCCCAATTTTGTCAAAGTCCCACGGTTTCCGTGTTTTGACAAACTTAGAATAATTTTCACATTTTACCCAAAATTTTGTCAAAGTTTGTCAAAACACGGAAACCGTGAGACTGACAAAATTAGGGGAAAAAAGCAAAAATTTGTTTAAGTTTGTCAGAATACGGAAACCGTGGGAGTTTGATAGAATTAAGGGGAGAGGAAAAAAAAAATGTGGGACTTTGACAAAATTTTGGGTAAAATGTGAAAATTTGTTAAAGTCCCACTTTTTTTTTTTTTTTTCCTCTCCCCTTAATTCTACCAAACTCCCACGGTTTCCGTGTTCTGACAAACTTAAACAAATTTTTGCATTTTCCCCCCAATTTTGTCAAAGTCCCACGGTTTCCGTGTTTTGACAAACTTAGAATAATTTTCACATTTTACCCAAAATTTTGTCAAAGTTTGTCAAAACACGGAAACCGTGGGACTTTGACAAAATTAGGGGAAAAAAGCAAAAATTAGTTTAAGTTTGTCAGAACACGGAAACCGTGGGAGTTTGATAAAATTAAGGGGAGAGAAAAAAAAAAAAAAAAAAAAGGATTTTTTTTTTCTAAGTTTTTTTTCGTAAAAAGTAAAAAAAATCGATAACTTTGTTTTAAATTATCACAGATTTATAGTTCAACCATTCGTTTTAAAGGTACTGACGAGACCTTTCGAAAGATACCCATCTTGAAAATTTTTGCCCTATATCACCCTGTTAAAAATTTAGAAAAAGCGGGATGGCAACGCAACCTGTAAGACGATTTTTACCAAAAGTTGATAGGCACTAATTTATGTCAAGGTGCAACTACATACCAATTTGTATGAAATTCTGTGCTGTAGTTCCAGAGATACAGTTGCCACAAAATTTTGTCACACACACACACACACAGACAGACAGACAGACATTTTCCAAAAATGTTAAAATCGTGTTCTACAGCTCTCAAAACGTGTAAATCCATCAAAAACCCGAAATCGAAAATTTTTACGAATCCAATACTTTCTTCTATTGAAGATAGAAGAAAGTAAAAACTATAATCTGCAGAATATCTTAAGTTATTTGGCCCACTTCTTAGGCCTATATATTTTGAAAAAAATATGATTATATTCTGTAGATTTTCTTCAGAATATATAGGCTTAAGAAGTGGGCCAAATAACTTAAGATATTCTGCAGATTTTTTTTTAAAGAAAATTTTGAGATTATTTTTTTAGTGGGGTATATATGTTGATGAAAATAGGCAGATGTAAATCACGTGACAGAATTCTATGATTTCTCCCCTCAACTGGGAGGCAATAAAAATTGGGAGGGTTGCACTCAGTCTCTTTTTGTTTTTATTATATCGTTCGTTTTCACAGAACATATTTTGGAATAAAAAGAGTCTTTCGAGTTTGTAGTTTTCTGTCAATCTTAATATACCTTATTAAAATAACCATGATTTCTCAAAGGAATTAAATATGTTTACCGATATAATTTGGCGATTTTTTTTTCACCAATGACGCTAGATATCAGCAGCTCCACCAACTTTTGCAGTTTACGAAATCTTATTTGTTTACTTGAATCAAAGCAGTTTTCTGCTGTGTTTTGCAGATGCTGACGCGAGATGTATATTTTGAATAGAATTTTATTTTTGTATTGAAGAAAGCTATCAGCTTTGTTTAATATTACGCCGACAGCAAAAGTTATGTTTAATTGTAGTATTTAGGTTGTTTGGCGAAGGAAATTATTTTTTACTTTTAGGCGCAATTTACAGTTCCATTTTTACCAATTTTCTTTCATTTTTAGTTGTTTGAATGGTAGTTGCTTTTTGCAGTCGGGTTCTATTTTTTTTACAAAAAATTTTTTTTTTTTTTCAGCGAAAATTTATTCAAGTAGCAGAACATCAGAAGACGGGCAACGACGGTTTGACAAATCACAACACAAATGAAAAGTGACACAACTCAAAAAATGGTAATTTCGAGTTTATGTCACTGAAAAATATATGAAATGCCCCCAATAGGAACAAAAAACATTACATCTCCATTAAAAAAAATATCCACTCGAGAGACAGTTATGTTAATTTTATTCTAGCCATTGCCTTATCTTTAAGCTGATTTTTCTCAAATACTGCATTTTTAAGTTGTTTCACTTTTCTTGCCGTTATCGGGTATGCGAAACAACTATCTATTGAATGACCACGCATTAAATTAAAAAGGCTTTAGAAATGTAAAGAATGAATATGCTCTATTCATAACCAAAAATTCGGATTGGAATATATTGAACTTTACAGTGAATATGTGTCACCCGCTACGCTGGAATGCGTGCAGCTAAAGTTCAAACAAAGATCAAAATATGCATTGCAGCTGACGGACAGAAGTTTCAACATCGAAGTAAAGGCTTTTTGGTTTGTTTACAGTGTAAATAACTGTGAACAAACAGATGCACATTTAAATATCCTATTTTAAACATTTATGTCTACAAGGTGTCTTTTCGTGACTAAATCAATGATGCAGTACAACTTTGTAATTTACCTTTTCTCTCATACCTTATGTTTTGAGATAGAAACGCTAACTTCGCTATTTTCCCACCAGGTGGCACTGTAAGCTGTCACATCTTAGGGACCCTCGATAGAGAGAGACTGGACATTGGCGCGCCGGCTTTTTGATGAAATTCTCCATTTTAGTGCCAGTTGCTCCATAGCTTACCATTACGCTGAGAAGAAATTTTGATTATTTTATGTCATAATCGAAAAAGAACTTATTTATTACATTTTTACTTTGTTGGGAGAGAAATTGCTTTAATTTTGGGATACTTTTAAAAGATAAAAATGCATAATTATTTATTTTATATCATGCTTTAAATACTTTGAATTCCGTTATTGCATACTGTTTGACGTATTTATTTCCTAACATATGAGATAATTACATTGTTTATTTGCTAGCTATTAGTTTTTAAGTTCTGTTGTGCAATACATTTAATATGTTAGATCTCAATGTATTTTTCTGATATATTTTAAAATACATATTTAAAATAACTATATAAAATATATATTTTTTGATTTTTTGCTAGTACGCAAAATGTATCAGATTTCTTAAAAGAAAATAATAAAAATAAAGAAAATAAGGTGTATATTATTTGCTGACATATGAAATACAAATTTCTTTTAAATAATAATTGCCATAATAAATTTTATAAATAATATTTAAATAAGTAATTATTTCTATTTACATAATATTAAAAAGAAAGAAAAGAAAAAAGAAACTTAAAAAAAAAAAAAAAAAAAAAAAAAAAAAAATCAATGAAATAAGCAAATGTAAATAAAATAAATAAAAACTTTTTTTTTAATTGCTAAATATATTAGTTAATATTTTTACAAATTTTTATTAATAAAATTTTTAATTTTTAATATTTAACTAAGTCATTATTATTAATAATGCGCAATTGAAATAAATAAAATATGTATTTTTATTTTGTAAAATAATTACGTAAATATTTTTATAAAATAATAAAAAATAATTTCTGTTCTTCTGCCGTAGTTTTACATTTATTCATGAATTACTTGACAAAAACTAAGATTACCATATTTTTGTTAAAAATTTTCTAACTTTTTATAGATAGAATGTATGTCCTCAGAAAAAATAAGGTAGAATTACTTTCACTAAGATAGAATTGCTTTCACAATCAACGTATTTTGCTTAATATAGAAATATACAACAAAAAATTCCTCTGTTTTCCGATAGGAATTGAAAAAGTAACCATGTCGAAGGTTAAAACAAAAATCGTTTTTCTTTAAATTCTTCTTATCTAAGACGAAAAAAATTACATATTTATATTCTGCATTACTTTCTGCTCAAATTTAGCACAATTTCCTTTCATTTATGTTGTATAGTAAAGCGTCAATCGCGAAGAAAAAAGCATTACGTTCTACAGGGATCGCTCCGAATTGGCACTAAGATGGCCGACTTTCGGTCAATGTCCAGTCTCTCTCTATATAGGGTCCCTATCACATCTTGCAGCGCATGGCCATTTTACAATACTTACATATTACTTTTACGAGTGTAGAGGCAGCCGTTCAGCAGTTAGAGTGAGAACGGACTTTTGTGAATATCCTGTAATTTGTTTAGATATTAATGAAATCATAATGAGACCTATTTCAGGTCAAGATCTTTGAGACAACAAAAAAAAAAAAGTATTAAAATTAAAGCATCTTTTACGTAGTTATAAGCCAACAAACCTCAACTACAACAACAAAAAACATGGTTTCAATTGAGAACCTTCTACGTTAATCTATGTGACCGCTTACAATAACCATACTTTGAATTTTACACAGCATAAATGTCACCTGCTACGCTACAACGTATGCAATGTCGTTGAAGTGTGAAGAAAATAGGAATTTGCGTACAAACATATGATCGTTTAACGTACACAAACATCAAACCGCCTCAATTATATATATTAAAAGCAAAAACGTTTTATTTATGAGACAAAAATTTTTAAGTTAAAATACATTTAAAAAACAAAAATTACATATAAAAACAATTAAAATCAGACGTTTCGAAACCCGTCCGGGTTTCCTCATCAGTAATTACAACAATATGCAAACATCACATGAACACTCAAGGAATTTAAAGGAGACTGAATATTGAGGAGCCAGTGCGCATGCTTCATTGATAGTGTGGAGATGCTTGGCAGTGTGCCAGCTCTCAAGGAAAATACGCGATTTATAATTATGAATACCAGAATTTAGAATTTTTATATTATCGAAGTCAGGAATATGATCGGTTTCTATTGAATGGATTACAATTTTAGAATTTTGGTTGCAATTTTTAAAAGATCGTCTGTGTTCTTGCAGTCTAATTTTTGCTGTACGGCCAGTTTCACCTATATAAACATATTTACAATTTTTACAAGGAATTAAATATTTAGTTAAATCCAGAGAAGGCGTTATGGGTTTAAAGTTAAAAAGGACGTTTTTTAATTGTTCAATTGGCCGGAAAGCAGTATATATATTATGTGTTTAAGTAATTTAGAAATAAATTCTGAAGGAAAACCAAAATATGGCATAGAAATATAATTGTTTTTATTAATAAGTGAATTTATTTCGTTTATTTCGTTCTATTTTTAGCATTAATGTCTACAAACTGTCTTTTCGTACTAAATCGATGATATCCTGTAACTTTCTAATTCACCTTTTTTCCCTATCTTGAACCGTTTTCGATATAGGAACGCTAACTCTGCTGTTTTCCACCAGATGGCGCAGTAGGTGGTTGAATCACGTTGCGCATGACTACTTTATTATACCTACATACAACTTTTATGATTATAGCTGCAGCCTTTCAGCAGTTAAAAGAGTCGAGACTCACTTTTTTTGGCACTCTGTATTTTCTGTTGATCGTAAAGATATTACAATGGGATCTATTTTAGACCAAGACCTTTACAACAAAACAAAAAGTATCAAAATCGAATCATCCGTTCAGAAGTTATGAGCTAACAAAAAAAAAAAAAAAAAAAAAAAAAAGGTCTGAATTGAGAACTTCCTCCTTTTTTGACGTCGGTTAAAAAGAAATAGTCCTAACCATGCCATTAAATAATTCTTCTGCTGAAATATTTTTCTTTCTTTTTTTTTTTTTTTTTTCTTTGGAGAGTTGGGGTTAAAAACATTAAGAAATGTACCATATTAAGAAAAGTTATCGTTGAAAAGAAGTTTAAATACTGAATTTGATTAATTATAATGATATTAAGTACGATTCAATTATTGGCAATTTTAACAGCGTTAAAGCGTTAAAAGAAAAAAAAAAAGTATTTTAATTTAGTGATTCCCAAACTTGCCTATTTATTTTAAACAAGAGTTTGTACATAAAACCGTCTACCGATTTAATCAGGAACAAGCTTTTTTTATTTATTTTCTTCTCGTAAAAAATACGCTAAAAATGCGTATAATACATTGAAGGAATAGTTAAATTAAGTATGCTACATTGAAGAAACATAAAATATCTCTATTATAATAAGAGCTTTATACGTTTTTATATTGAATCGTTTGTCTGTCTGAAATATTCTTTAATATAAATGAAATATAGAATTTTCATGTTACCTTTTTATTGTTGTTGTAGGCTTAAAGCAGAATGACTGCACTAGGGTCTTAGGCATGTAGGTATACCTTCCACGGTGCTCTTCCTAAGAGGTCCTAACCCATATTTACGCGAGTTTCGGAGAAAAACACGGAAAACTCCGAATAGCTAGGTCGATGAGCGGGACATGGCATCAAACCCGGCACTTTCTGTATATCAGCTTTGGGCACAGAATCACTCGGTCGATGGAAACTTCTGGAATTTTTTAGATCCTTTATGAACTTTCTAGAAACTTTATGGAAATGTCTAGAAACTTCATGAAACCTTCTAGAAACTTCATGGAACCTTCGTGGAAATTTCGAAAAAAAAAAATTAGTTTACAAAAATCTTTCAGAATTTTCTAAACGTTTCCAGAGTTACATAACTCAGTTAGTTTTTCATTTATGCAACATAAATTAGATAATTAAAAAGCTAAAATAAAAGAAGAATAAAAAAAGTAATTAAATGTAAATAAATGGCCATACTTGGAAATATGCTGCATAACATTTTCGGTACGGGCCCGTACCATCCTAAGTGCAAACTCCCTTGTAGGTGTGTGTTGGCTTGACTGGCTCTAACACTAAAGACTCTCTCTCATCTTCTTCTTGAAAAGAGTCGCCACTTGTCGATGTCCGCTATTTCGTTTTGATTGCAAATGCGCTTATTACTCATAATTTCGACAGCTTCGCAATTCACAGCGTAGTAATAATTTTCGTAATTTGCTAATTTCATGACGTTATTAAAGTCTATTTCAATATTATCGTTATGAAAATTTTTTGCTAATGCAGTAGTGGTTCTATTGAATTTAATATCAGCTTTATGTTCTTTAATGCGAGGTTTTATTTTTATTTTTGTCATACCTATATAACAAACACCCTTTACATCATCGGTTTTATATGTTATTTGATAAATTTCTGTGGTTTTCAGTTGGTTAATCTTTATCACTTCTAATTCTTTGAAAAATATTTGGATTTTGCTTAATAGGGATATTAATATTTATTTTAGATGCTTCATTTTTAATTTTATTGCCTGCTCCTTTATCATACGGGATCGCGGTGGTAAACTTCTGTTTTATTTTTTGAGCACTCTCGATGCAGTTTAATTTTTTAATGCTTTTTTTGTATAAACGATAAATTAATTTTCGTTGATATTCTGCCTTTTTTACTATTGTCGCGATTTTTTTCAAGTTCTTCATTGATTAGTTTTTCATTTGAACAAATTAAGATTGCGCGATTAATATATGTTTGGATTGTGTTTATTTTATACCTGTATGGTGTTTTGCATTTATTACTAATTATTTCGTCACTATAATTCGGTTTGCGGTAAACAGTAGTTGTTATTTCGTCATTATATTAATTTCTCATAATTGTAACATCTAAATAATTTAAACGGGGATTTCTATTTCATGTGTAAACTGGATATTTTGATCTATTTTGTTTAATCTTTCAACTATTTCATTAACTTTGAAATTTTTATTTATTACTGAATTTTTTTTTTATTTATTACTGAAAAAACGTCGTCAACATACCGGAATCAGTAATTTATTTCATTTTTAAGCGATGCGAAAATTGTTTGTTCTATCAATCTAAGTTTTAACTCAGCTATTAAACCAAATATAGGCGATCCCATCGTGACCCCTTTAACCTGTTTATAAGTTGGATTATTAAACGTCAAGTAATTTTCTGTTAGAATTAAGTTACTGGCGGCAATTAAAGTCGTACTGATTTTATTTTGACCAAAATGTTCAAAATTTTTTCGTTTAAAACTTTATTAATTTCATTAATGTCTATTGATGGAAAAAGGTTTATTACATCAAAACTAGCAATAAGTTGGCCTTGGTTAATTGTAATATTTTTTAACTGGTGAATAAAGTCTTCAGTGGAAATTAAGCTGGTATCTGATGGGGGAAGAATTGAACGATAAATTTCTTTCATGTATATTTCAATGGGGTATTTGGGCCTTTCTCTTTTATTTATTATAGGTCTAAATTTGGGGGGGGGGGGGGGTGAACTTTAAACTTGACAAACATCCGTGGGATATTCGGAGCGTGATTTTTGACTTTTGGGGATTTATTATTTGGCCAAGTACCGTCCTCAATGAACTTTTTAGTTTTCTCCATTAGTTTATTAATTGGATTAATTTTAATTTTTACAGTGCTAATTTCATCTATGGTATTTTCCATTTTCGTAATGTAATCATTTTTATTAAAAATAGCGATTTTTCCCGTTTTATCCGTTAGTACACAAGCTATGGTTTCATTTCCTTTTAATCGTTTTAATTCTTTAACATCTGCTATATCATTTTTCTTGTTGTTAATTCGTTTTTCAGTTCTTCCTGTGCAACAGTCCTAAGTTTACTTTTATGTGGTTCGGGGACGGTGTTAAGAGCTGCTTCAATTTTAGCTATACTATCATTTATATTAATTGGGGGTTCTAAAGTGAATTTTCTTCCTAATTTCAATATAGCATCTTGATGTGAATTAGATACCAATTCATAGATGCCAATATTTTAATTTATTCCGGAGTATTTTTAGTTCGCCTTTTTTTCGTGCCACTTTATTTATAGAAAAATTTTCTCCAATGTATATAACTTCGATAAAATAAGAAACATTTACTCTTAAAACATAAGTGGTAGGAAATAAAGGCGGGGCTTAAAATACCCCGGAATAAATTAAAACGTTGGCATCTATTCTATTTTGAAAAATAAGTCTCGCCTTTGTACGTTTCTCTAAATCATCAAATTATTTAACAAATTCATGATTAAATAACTGAAATTCTGTCATCAACAATCGAAACGGTAAATTTTATTCGTTTTTATATGGTAGCGTCATTGCATTTTTGCAAGTAAAGTATTGTTTCAGAAAAAGCCAGAGGGTGGGGTTTATTATTCTTTTAAGAATGCCATCAAAATCTCCCGCCAGAAATGCGTTCATTTTACGAAAATAGGTTGATTTGCATCGTAAACGTCGAACCTTACTTAGAAAACAATAAAAAAAATAAAAATAAATAAAATAAAATAAAATTTTTCAATATTGAACTGGACTTACATAAATTTTTTTGATAACACATATCCTACATAACGCGATTTCCTATTGCCCAGAACAATTATCCCGCATTATACAGGAGTCTACTGTACCTTAACTCTTAATTATGAAAAGTGTAAAATCAGTAGCTATAACTTTAAAAGTGATAATAGAGATCGGCGCTTGCGCCTCACCACCAACCGACCGAGGCTCGCTTAGTAGCCCATACAGTCCAAAATATATTGTCCCCAAAAGGAGAAATCTCGAACGCTGCGACAGCAATATACCTGCCGCACGACAGCAAGTACCTATCCAGGCATGGTCGACAATCATGATTAACACGCCCTTACTATCACACTCGGACCATCCAAGGGAAGTCAACTTCGGGACAAGGGCACTCGATCCTGGCCGAGCCATGGTTTGGCGACCAGAAGGGCACATATACCTTCTGAGGACATATACCTTCTCTCCAGATACCTTCGCCAGGCCGTCCAAAATGCCACACTCCCAACGCCGTTCACCACACTAGCCGATTCGCACCAACTGTGCCAACTAGGAGGATCTGCACACGCTTACCTATTTAGCTAAAGCAGCCTTTACTCCCACACGACAGGCTCTACTCCGGACAACTTGAACAGACCCTGTTTGCCGAGGCTTCTACCCCCATATGGGTACCGAGTCGTTATAACCAGAGGTCACATAAGCCGTCCGGTCATGCACGAACAGCCAAAATTTGGCAGACCTGCTCACATCACTGTGGGGCCAACACAGCAGCCAAGCACGGGCCGCTAGAAGAAATCTTGCAACGTATGAACGTGCAAAGAGCACCCAAAATAAAGGTGCATATACACAGGAAGTGACTGTCTAAATAGTTTGAATCATCGAGAAAAACCTTCGCATATTTTGCAACAAGTGCAAATACAAAGTTAAAACCCTCATCATCAACCAACCGTAGATTGGAAGGCATGGGTCCAACCAGTGTGGGTTGGATTTTCTGGTAATCTACCAGTAAAATTGAGAAACGCCCAAGCTTAGTCAAAACGAATCTGCCCGGACGCCCTCAAGAGAAACGAGAAGGAGCTGCTAGCTTATGCCCGATCGGGTCGCAGAAACACCCGATTTGCAGCAGATGCTAAGCTGAGGTCCCACAGATGTCCCTCTTCTGGGCGACTCCACAAATATAGGTTAGATTATACCAGTGAGAACCACTGGTATACTAAGTGCTAGCGAGAACCGCTAGCACCCAAATAAATCCCCACTTTATAGGAAAAACAATGCTTAACCTTGGCCTACCCATACAAGGCACTCCAGACACCAACGCCAGGAGACCTTTCAAGCACCTGCAACGTGGCTGGGCGTTACACTGAATTTCAAAACTTGATCAGAAGATCAAGTGGGCGAAGCCGCCCATCAAAAGACATCCTGCAATGCCTGTATCTTCTGATATATCATCTCCATCTCTGCGAGAGCTCCAGACATCACTTTTATATCCAGGCACTCGCGGACTCCAGAAGAAAGAACAAGGATCTGCTTGCTTATGCCCTATCGTGTCACAGAAACTCCCGATTTGAAGAAGAAGCTGCTAAACTGAGGTCGCACAGATGTCCCTTTTCTGGGCGACCCCGCAATTATAGGTTAGAGTACACAAGCATATTAAGTGCTAGCGAGAATCACTAGCACCCACTTAAAGTCCCCACTTTAAAGGAAAAACAGCGCTTAACCTTGGGCACTATGCAAGGCACGTCAGACGCCAACGCCAGGAGACCTTTCAAGCACCTTGCAATGTGGCTGGGCGTTACACTGAATTTCAAGTCTCGATCAGTAGATCAAGAGGTGGAAGCCGCCCATCCAAAAGACATTCTGCAATGTTGTCGTCCGTGGGCACTCCGTTAGCTGGCGAGTCCAGGAACCAGGGAAGATCACGATGAGATGGAGGTTCCCCGACGACAGTACCCACCGGACACCTTCCCCTTTAAAAGTGATAAGTCATATTATTTTGTTTTAAATTCTTTTTCGAGAAAAAATGCAGGGATGGAACATGGGCGCAGAACTCATACCACGATTAATGTAATAAAATTTTCTACTTATTAGAAATGAGGTATGAGATTATGTATATGAGAATAATGGGTATGAGTTCTGTGCCCGTGTTCTATTCCTGTAAATGTGAATTTTACACCATGATTAGAATTAATCGAAAGTAAATAATATTGCGCTTTGTTTCAATAATAGATTTTAAAAATAAATAAATAAAAAACTTTCCAATATTTGATTATCTTTTAAATAACATTTAATAAAAATTTAATGTTTTATTATGTTACATCATGCGATAAAATTTAAATAAAATAAAGCTTACAAACCGTACAGTAAACAAATGCATAAATGTCACAAGATTTGAGCAGAAAATTCGTGATTTAAATTCTTATAAAACTTATTAAATATTTATAATAATATTAATAATAATAAAACGATTAATTAATGCGTATTGCTGTTTGAAACAATAAGCCTCGCCTTACCGCTTTTTCTGAAGCATGGCATTTAACTTGAGGTGTAGGAACCCTACTATATTCGAATACAAAAGAAGGGCAACAGAGTTGAAACAGAATTTTAGCAGTGAAAACTAGAAAAAGATATTTAACATTTAAGGAGAAAGACTTAGCATAACAGGATCGGATATGTTCTTATCTTGTAAAGTAAGCCCCACCTTTACACATTTTTATAAAACTTTACATTATAGAACAAAATGATTTAACATATTTTCAATTAAATCATTTAAGTTTTGTCTTCAGTAATCGATGTCGTGAATGCCATTGAAGTTAATGTATACTGGCGTCACATATAGAGTGAAATATGAATATATTTTTTTTTTTTTTTTTTTTTTTTTTTAATATTGTTTCAGCGATATAGAGGGCGGGGCTTGTTTACTTTTGGAATTCTTTCACAATCTCTCGCGTGTATTGCAATAATTTCATAAAAATGAATTGTATGCCAATTTGTATGACAGCATCACCTGGTACAGATTGCGCGACTTTTTTCTCACGAATAATTTTACGAAGTGATATATGATATATATAATCGACGTTGCTTCCATTCTCTTCGCCTTTTATGTATATCAAATCCCACTTTTAAAATGTTGGTATCTGTTGAATAAAAAAGTCGCGCAATCTGTTCCAGGTGGCGCTGTCTAGTGTCTACCGCTTGAACTGTTGCCAAGCTTCCGAGCCACGCGGAAAGCATCTAGTTTAGGAGGGTATGATACATATTGTAACTAAGTGACGGCCGCCTAACAGCAATAAAAAATGGAATATCACTGTAACTCGAGAAATAATACTAGGAACGAGCTGTAAATTTGGAAACCCATGTTTTTGATGACGTCTGTTCTCTCCGTGCAAAAATTAATGTAGGTCATACTTCATAACTTTTTCGAATATGAATTTATTAATTTTCATAATTTAAAAAATATTTTTCAATCAAAAAAATGCATGGAATATGTTTGGGTTACTTCGTTCTAACGTATATATATATATATATATATATATATATATATATAATTGAATATAATAATTTTTCGGGAAGATATGATTTAATGTTTGTCATATTCATTTAACATTAGCATCCCCATATTTTGGCAGCTTATAGCTCTATGAAAAATTACGCGAAATATATAAACTATACCATTTTCCGCTATAACTTGATCTAAATAATCCAAAAAATTATAACAAATGGGGGTTACCATTAAAAAAAAATGAAGTTGGTGCCATTTTTAATATGTAGACAACACTCTAAGGAACATCTAACTGTACCGTTATAAACTAGACTTTATTACAAATCGATCGGTACCAACCGCATGTATCTACGATAATTTACGGCGAAATTAGGCGGGGGTAGGTGTTTTTTTTTTATTTTTTTTTATTTTGCTGATTGTACAGTCGGGGGGAAAAAAACGCAACACCCGCTGTAATTTCGTTAGTAATTGGCGCAGGAACATCTAATGGACATAATTAAACAGGAAATTAAATGCACTTTCTGAAAATGTCATCGAATTTTGAATTAGGGGTCATCTACATATTGAAATGAGCGCCAACTTTCCTTTTTTCAATAACAACACCCAATTTTGACTTCATAATCGAATTTCTGAGAGTCAGGCAGTGCGGAAAAGTATAGTATTTGTATAATTTATCTTTAGTATTTATAGAGTTATAACCAAAAATGTGTTAGGGGGTTATCTGTAAATGTAGAAAATTAAAATTAAGATCCTATATAGACAAAATTTTAATGTTTCACACCGGAAATCTTTCAGGAGAAAAAGAGTTATAAAAATGAATAAAAACGTTTTTCTATTTTCCAGTTCCATAATTATCTTGGATTCAGTTTTTTAGATTTGTATATACTTCAGTACTTTTTTAGATAATTTTAGGTCTATTTAAATACATTACTCTTGCAATTGGTCCAGACAGTACTCTTTGAAGAAAGTGCAATATTTTTCAAGTAAAAGTGTCTATTATGGCTGTACTGATCACAAATAAAGCTTAAATTTTCTTTGGTAGGTGTAACATGATATACGAAATGAAATAATATAGATATATACAACAACGCATAAACTAAATCTTTTCGGATAAATTATTGTAAGAGTTCATGAAGTAAATATTAAACAATTTTAATCACACTTACCAGTTCTGGGTCAGTTGAACTCTTCGAAACTGTACGATATTTTTATAATTTCTATGAAAATATAATTTCTGAATTAACCCTTTTGCGACTGCTGACGTAGATTCACGTCATTTGAAAATCTGTAACTCTGTCAGTGGGCATTTCTTTCGTAATTTGTGTGTTACATATTTCTTAAGTGTGTAGCCAGTGTTCATATTTTTGCAATAAAATGTACTATGGATAGAAATACATTGATTAGAAATAATATAATTATAACGTATATCCATTTGTAATATAATTGTGAATACAGAAAATTTGTTCTAAAATATTTTATTTTGAGAGAATAACGCCCGTAGGCGGATCTTACTGTCGAAAAGACAAAACCTGCGGTCGCAAAAAAGTGTTAAAATATATTTTTAAAAACTTATAAAGTTAAAATATATTAATAAAATTTTAAAGACTGAAGTATCCTTAAAATAATAATTCTCCCCCCTACAAAATAAATAAATAAATAAAAGTAAAGCAATATATGAAGCAAATGATTAAGCCATTAACTATGACGGTAGTTAAGAAACGATTTTACAAGTCAAGTCTGTCTTGCATTCCAATTCCATTCTTTTTTTTTTTTTTTTTTTCCCTTCTTTTTTAATTGAGAATTTTACATTAAACCTATTTTTCTATTTAAAACAGTAAACCCCGCCTATTTAGGTATTTTTTTTTCTTCTAGTGTTTGTTTAAAATATTCATAATTTATCACCAGTAATCGATGAAGTAAATACCACTTGTGCGTATTTTTGTCAACATGCAATAAGGAGTTTAACACGAATTCATCACTCAATGTCACATTTACTTTTCTTTTCTGTATTGTTTTGCTTTGAAGCACGATGAAGGCGGGGCTTGTCTTCTTCAGAAAACAGGAATTCTTGATGCTAACACTAATGTCTAAAAATCATCATTTTTTTTTTTCATTTCTTTGAGTTTGAAGTTGTTGTTATATAATTTGACCCGTAAATAAAAAATAAAAGTGTTTTGTTTAATTTTCTTTGTTATTTTTTAAGATTTGATTCGTTATCTCATGCAAAACTTTACAGGAGACAGCCCCTAAACTACTCCAAAAGAAAGATTTATTTATATTTCGAAAACTAATAACTGGAATTAGCGGGAAATTTGCCCACCAATATTCTTCAGCATTAGGACTCATTTTATGTAAAAATTAATATAGGTCATAATTCATAATTTTTATGAATATGAATTTATTAATATTTTTCAGCAAAAGTAATGATGGATTATGTTTGGGTTTCTTCACTGTATCTCATAAATATATATATATATATATATATATATATATATATATATATCGATCAAGTTATTTTTTGTGAAGATATTAATAAAAGTTTGAAATATGAATTTAACATTAGCTCCTTCAAACTTTGAACGCTTATAACTCTGTGAAAAAATAAGTAAAATATACAACCAATATACTTTTTCTCGTTATTGTGATACCAGGAATTTAAATATAAAATAAAAATGGGGCATTACCATTGAAAAAAAAAATCAAAGTTGGTGCGTGTTTTAATATGTAGACGACCCCCAATTCAAAATTTCAGTTCATTTTCTGACACTACTCTCAATTCCCCGTCGAATGATACCTATTACATTTTTCTACATCGATTATCAACAAAGTTGCGTTGAGTGTTGCGTTTATTATTTTTTCCCCCGACTGTACATACAGGTAATGCTGCCAGATTAAGGGAATTTTTTTTCAAAATCCACCAGTAAATTTTAATTGTAATGGTTGCCTAATTATTTCGAAGACTTCTCAAAATGTATTCGCAATGATTAGGTAACCTTTACAGTTAAACATCAGTGGTAGACATTGAATAAAAAATCCCCTCAATGTGGCAGCGCTGCCTATAGGACGTGCAAAGATCGTGAGGACGCCGCAAGTTTCAGAGGGCATCCTGCAGAGGGTTGCAGTAGGGACCCCATATTAGATCTCTATCCAGGGTCCCTAGGTTGCAGATTGTCCGAAATTGTAGGACGCGAGCGTTTTCCCATGATGTACAAAACTCCCAAATGACGGTGTGACAAGTTCTACAAAAGGAACGGAAGGCTTACACCCCTACCATGAACAATTGGTGCAGATCTTGACAATAAAGCTTGGTTCATACTAGACGCAGCAACCCCCGAACTATTCACTGTAATTTATTTTATTTTATTTTTTTATTTTATTTATTTTTTTTTTAGCTGCCGCGAGCATTGAAGGTGTTTTACGCCTCTGAGAACTGCTATTCTCCTACTGTAATAATTGGCACGGAAAACTTGGGTTTCCTTTAAAATTCTTTAAGAACAATAAAAATAATATCATCCTCCAACATGTCGAGAAGTTCAAGGATCGCTTTCCGATAACGAATAATTTATGACATTTTGCCAAGTGCCACCATGGGGAAGTGCGACCCAGCTTAAAGCCCAGCACAGACCAGGATGTAAAACGCTGGTGAATGTTGGCTCAATTTAATATTATTTTAATGTGGTATTTGAGTAAAACTGCCTTCAAATTCTGGCAACAGAGTAGAGCGTCAAAGTCATAAATTATCCGTTGTCCGAAAGTGACACTTGAAATTTTGCACACGTTTACAATGAAAGGCATTACTTTTTATTGCTCTTTTGCAAAAGAGACCCTAGTCCAGATGCAATTATCGCACTAGGAGGTTTGCGAGCGACGCCTCCAGCGAGCGACGACTCAAATACCACATCAAAAGAATATGAAAAAAGGCCGGCGGCGAAGCTTTGCAGTTGCTAGAGTTTGAACGCAGTTTTAATGCGAGCCTCGCAGGCCGATTTTCCAGAGTGACAAACCTCCTGCTGCGATAATTGACATGGAAAACTTGGTTTTCTTTTGTAATGTCCTTCAAAGAGCAATAAAAAGTAATGTCCTTCATTTTAAACATGTCTAAAAGTTCAATGATCACATTATGATAATGGATAATTTACGACCATTTTCCGCGTTGTACTCGGCTCTGGTGTGGGCAAAGGTTAATGGATCATCAGCTACGTCTTTAACCGCTGATTATCGCAGAAAATATTAGTAGAAGTTTATTTCAATTCATACGTATTGTTCACTGACGAGTGAATTGTTACACCCGTTAAGACATGTTTAACACACCTAAAATTCATGTGCAGACATTCAGAAATCCACACATCAAAAATACGCGTTCTTATCGGCAGAATTTCAGCTTAAATGTGTGGAGTGAAACTGTTCATGATCATTTAACACGTTCGCTGCCGGTTTCACGTGACTAAAATTTGAAATGACGTTTTTTTCCTTTAACCCGCCGAATATGTTTGACGTGTTGCAGAAGAGCGCTACATCGCCAGATGTTATAGGCTTTGTGTTTACCTTTGCTTGTTTGCGTCATGTGTTACGTCAATACGCTGTATTACGTCAAACGTGTAAAAATTCATCTGCTCGTTACAAGCAAACTCTGAAGTTAATGAGTAATAAGTTAAATTTCCATAGCAAATAGTTTCGTTTGTACTGAGCAGATAAAATATCTCGCTGACGCCATCACTTCGGTTGCATATTGATGATACGTGTTTTATTAGAGAGAAAGTATTCTATTTTGAAATACCCTTCCATGGAGGATCAAATTTTTGATCGCATGTTTCCGGACCACTTCTAGGGCTGAGTCCCCGACCGTTGCCAATCGCCCATTGCGCAGCACTAGTGTGAAGTAAAACCCAACCAATCATCTATTTTGAAATATGAATATTTGTGATGTTTGCGTTAGTACTGTTTGGCTGGTTGACTAGAGTTGGAATTTAAGAGGTTGGTTTGTTGATTGTGTTTTACGTCACACTAGTGCTGCGCAATGGACAATTGGCGATGGTCTGGGTCTCACCCCTAGAGTTGTCCAGGGACATGCCACCACAATTTTGATCCTCCACGGAAGGGATGACTCTCTCGCTTCGTAGACACCCAGCAGTATAATTAATATGGGAACATGGAAAACATTGCGGGAACGACAGATTTTATGAGCACCAGCCACCATTAGTATACACAATGGTTTTTGGCAAGCTCGAGTACCGAACCCGCAGTCTTCCAATTACGAGCCCGGTGCCCTACAGACTGGGCAACCACGGTCCTGAATTTTAGAGGCATATTTTTGAATTTTATGCCAATATTGGTTGCTACAGTACAAAATTTTGTATACTTTTTAATTTCATGCATTTTGAGATAGGGGTATAGTGAACAGATCAGAGTACCATTATAATAGAGAATCGTTAAAATTTGCTATAATTATCCAGTTGCAGATTTATTTTTTCATTACTAATTAAGGAGGACTATAAATAAAATATTAATGATAAATAATTTACTTTATACAACTTTTGAAAACTTTTAAATTTAAAATTCCTAAGTAAAAAAGTATACTTCATACATTTTTGTTAAATAAATCCTTGTCGAATCCTGTTCTTAGTCAGTGTAAGAACATGATTCGATAAGGATTTATTTAACAAAACCTTATGAAGTGTACTTTTTTTACATAGGAATTTTTGCTAGTGTTCGGACACTTTTGTTACCGACTGTACTTATAGCTGTTAAATTATTGGAAATAAAAAAACTATCATCTAAACACTTATCATCAATTACTAAAGCAACACACTTTTCAGGGACATTTGGTGTGATTGTATAATCTAAGTTTTATTTTTGTATTTGTGATTAGTTACAAATTCGTAATTATTTTTTTTTCTTTTAATTCTATTTTATGAAAATTTTCCTTTTGTCCTATGTATTATTATTATTCGGATTTTTTTTTCAAGACGCGTTTTCTTTTTAGGTTAGATCGCCGAAAAGCTCGCTTTCGTATGCCGCCGGTGTAAGGTTGCTATTCGGAACACGATGCAAAATGACGCCGTCTTGGCGATTTTCGAAATTTCGCCAAGCGGCAGCCTAAAGTAAACTTTCAACTGTAAAGTGATACGTCACATCCCGCGCTGGCGCGGGATCGGCAGCGAACGTGTTAATTAGCTCAAAACCTTCTGCCAGGTCGACTGAATGATGGAGAAAACTTCTGTTTTTACAAGATATCTTTCCAGAGTTATTGGAACCCGAGACGGCCGACATAAAAGCACGTATGTGGTCCGAACACGATGGACACTTTTTCACCGTGGCTGTACGAAACGCTTTAGATTCTAGTTACCCAGGTACATGGATTAGTTGGAAGGCGCCATTATCACGCAATCTCTAATGTGTGAATTTCTTCCTACCAGGCCATTTGAAAAATCCCATACACGAGAACTTTATCGATTTAAACGAGGACATTGTTGCTACCAGCCAAGTCCGGAGATGCTTCGAGAAAGTACGCCGCAGCACAAGTATAAGGCCTATCCCGATCGCCAACTTCACCATTTCACCTAGTTGTGTCATTGAATATTGTGATTGCTGTTAATAAAATGTTTTTGTATACTATTGTCTAATGTTTGTTGTCTTATGCTGGTATCGCTAACATTTTCTTGTTACATTTTTTCTTTCGCCACTTAGTTTCCAGCTTGCGTTAAGCTACAATGAATACTAAATGTTCCGATTTTTCCTATCAGCCCTTTAAGTTTTGACAATGAATATAAAATCACCCTGTATAGGTATGAATGAAATTAAGTCATATTTTAATCCAAACCAGATGTTCCCAAAGGAAAAAAAAAAAAATGTGCGACAACATGAACCTCTTTATCACATTTATAAACAACATTTTCATTCCTATTTGCTTAAAATGTTTGAGTATTAGCATTCAAAAGATAGAAAATCGTCCAGGTTATTTTATTTTACAATAAATATGACCCATAGTAAGTTACAGTCGATTGCCTACCTTCGATTACGAATTCCATTTTATTATGGGTGCACACACATTAGTCATTTTCATCACTTTTATTGCTTTCTATTATAAGAATATCGAGTTAAGAATGTCGAAGTTTTCGAGTTATGTTTTTTGAATTACACTTTTTGAACATGTCACATTTTTCCTTAGATATCCTATTTTTTCTAAAAATAAATTTGAACATTTTATTTCATCAAGTAAACTCAGAACTCTAATTTTCAATCTGGGAAAGAAATGCTCTTTTTTTTTTTCCCGCTCACTAAAAGGTAAAAGACTACATGTTCAAAAAAAAAAAAAAAAAAAAAAAAAAAGAATTCGAAAAAGTTTTGAATGATATATCCTTATAATACAAAGCAATAAAAATTCCATGGGATTATACCCATAGGATGGGAGATCGGAAAGCAGAAACATTTCACAGTTAACATCAATATACTATTATACATAATTGCATATGTACTGTCATACGTGCTGTCATACTTCGTAGCAGTATTTTTATCAATATAATAATTTGTACCGTGCCAAGCAAATTTGTAAATTCAATAAAATATCATACTTCATCAAAGAAGTAGATTGTTACATACTGTTGTCACGAAGTATAGAGATAAAAATGTTAAGTAAGGAGCTAGTCGAAAAATAATTCAGACAGATTAAAGTGCAAAAATTAAATCTGCTCATAAAATATATTGTTTATTCTTTTAATTTAAACATTATATAAATATAATTCCAACATTCCATCAAAATATAAAAATTTTAATTTATTCATTTACCCTAAAATGCTTTTAAAAACCGTGTCTTCAAAAAGCCATGCATTTTTGTTTTTCATTTTGACAACAATAGGTTCATATTTCCCAACTTTCCGATTAAAACAATTTTAATTTAATAACTTCTGTCACATGTCTCATAATAAATTAAAATGGAAATTCATAATATATTTAAACTGTTCCTGTAAAACGGTATTACTTATTTGGCTTAAATTTTTCTCAAAAATAATGTACAAAAATAGTTTTTAATGTTAATTTATATTGATTCCCATAGAACATCAAATAAATACTTTAAACATAATACCACATTGCAAAAAGCAGTGCACAAATTTAAAGTCAGAAAAAACTAAGATAAGGCCATTGAACTCAAATCCGGAAAAGAAAACTTATAACAATGACAAAAAAAAAAAAAAAAAAAAAAAAAAAAAAAAATCATTATTTTTAATATTTTGGAGTAGTAAAACGATGAAATACTCACAACAGTTATAAATAATAAAAAAGTGTACCCACATTGGCTTTAAACACTGAAAAGTATTTTGAAATATCCGTGTATAATGAGCATAATAACCACTCTAGAAAGTAAAAGGCTTATATGAAGCAACCGACAGCTTTTTTCCTTTACCAAAAATAAAATTATACCTCAAGCTACTGTCATAATATGCAAAACCATTCTAGCAAAAATACTTTCAAAAGGAACGAAAGATAATATGTGTTTATATCACACAATGAGCTATAAAAAACGTATGATGTTTGAAAGTTGGCATGTATTTCAATGCATTATTAAGGAAAACAAGATGATAATGGCAATGAATGCGTATTAAATGTATAATTTAAAATGCGAGTATAATGACAATGACTATCCATTGTACAGAAGAAAATTATTTTAAACAAAGAGAATGATATATTCAGAAAACCGTTCAGAAGAGGTGAAAAGCATAATTTATACCAATTTAATGAAACCAATTTAATTTCATATTATAAAATGACTGAATAAATATAATTCGAGGTTGTATGATGTTTTTAGTGGTTAAATTAATAGTGTTGCGAATTTGTAATTAATTCGCTTTATTTTTGTAGAAATTCTTTCAAAGAGGCTTAGTAAGTTGATAAAATGTTAATTTTCTGTATTTCTAGTTTGTTTTAGCGTTAAAATAACCTAATTTTCCCTTAAAAACTCATTAAAAAGTTCCAATAAGGCAGGTAATGGATTTGGCGCCAAATTTGGTGACTTTTCCCTTGGCGAATTTTTTGGCGACTTTTAGCGGAAAAGTCCTTATTATCGATAGATCAAATATGGAAGCTGTAACATCATTGGTTAACGGGATACTCGCAATTTTCAGAACATTCTAGGTTCGATAGCGGGTTATAAAAGAAGGCCAGTTGCGCCAAACTAGTCAATCTCCGATTTGTTTCCGCCAATACTCTATTGCTTCTCAAAGAGACCTGAGCCTTTTTGAATCGTAGTCAATTGCTATATGTGCTATTACTATACAGTTTGTACTGAGGATTTGCTGTTGACGGCTGTTATTTAAGCTGTGTTTACTGCTGGAATTGAAGTTGATACTCAGTTTATAGACCTGTATTCTGGAATTTTCTGTAAATAAACTACTGAGCTTTTGCAAGTTTCGTCTTTCATTCTCGGACAACTCACGAACCCCCAAGAACACAACAATTCTGGTGTCAGACGTGGGATTTACTGTGCATGGTAATAACTAGAGCTATGGAGCAAGAAATGAAGAAACTTCTAGAAAGCTTAGCTGCCCAGATAAATGAGATGAAAGAAGGACAAAGAGAGATGAAATACACTATGGAAACGAGACAAAAAGAATTGAAAAAGATGGAAATCGGATTAATTTAAAGAATGAAAGAAGGGCAAAACGAGATGAAAGCGAGTTTGACTGAAGAAATGAAACAAATGAAAGACAGTTTGGGTGAAGAAATGAAATCTAATCAAGACGAAATAAAAAGAGAGCTTTCGACAGTGAAAAAAGCAATAGACGGTAAATTAACTGTAATGGAAAATAGAATGAATGAAATTGAAGAGAAAATTTTGAAGGTAGAAAAGAATCTTGAAGAGAAAGTTAAAGAAAATATTACTCAAGAGCTGAAAGGAAGGTTTTTCAGAGTTAGAAAGTAAATTTAAGAGACTGGTAGAAGATCTTGAGAGAAAAATAAACGAAGAGTGCAAAAGGTGTTAGGAGATGAATTGAAAAAGAAGATCCGTAGTCTGCAAGAGCAGTTAGCTATCGTGCCACAGGAAACTGAAAAAAGAATCCAGAATCAAGAATTTATTAAGCTATCCACCTACGATGGCAGCTCCTCCTGGCAGGTGTATAAGACACAATTTTCCATCGTCGCTGAAGCTAACGGATTTTACTCTACTACCAAGACATTCCACTTATCAACAGCACTACGGGGCCATGCAGCCGATATACTGAGAACTATTTCGAAGGAAGAACGGCCCGACTTTGAGGCCCTGACTAGAGCACTGGAGCTACATTTCGGAGAAAAGTTTTCTAAAGACTATAGTCGCCTCCAGCTAAAGTCCCGTTACTAAAAAGCGTGTGAAAGTTTGTAAAAGCTGGCAGCGGATATTCACAGACTGCCCACCTAGCATTCTCCAACAGCCACGCTGACACTGGAAATGATTTGGCCCTTCAGCACTTTATTGGTGCAGTTCGAGATACAGAAATTCAAAAAGCATTTAGACTCTCCAATATCAGGGATGTTGAATCAGCTTTGGGCTATGCACTGAAGACAGAGGCAGCCCAACAAGACTCCCGTAAAAACCGCCATACCATCAGAGCAGTCTCATTAGATGATACACCAGCTGATCTGAAGGAAATGAGGAGAAATCTCGCAGACATTACGAGGAGATTGCGCAGCCTTGAAAATAATTAATAAAAAAAGGATCCGAAGATAAAATGCTGGGGCTGTAGAAGAGATGTGAAGAGAAACAGCTCTATACGACCAACTAAAGAAAGTATCCCGGCTTCACAATCACTGCAGGGGAACTAAGAGAACACCATGTCACGAGGTGGAGGTTGCCAGAAATTATAGAGACCTACTTTGCAGCATTCCATGTTTCATCGATGAGTGGCGGCGAAAATGGATTTTATGTTTATGGTCAAGTTAACACCACCACCTGCCGTATGATTCCGGATACTGGAGCCATCGTAACCATCATTATCATTAGAACGGATGCAGCTCAAGAACTTAAAGAGAAGATCATCTGGACGCCGCCCTACATCACAGATTATCATACAGATAAGACAGTGAAGCTGAAGCGCGAACCGGAAATATAGTATCACCACTAGTGTCAACAGAGGGGAACTACATGTGTTAAGTCTACATGAATACCATTTTTGATCGAAAATTGTTTTTCTATTTCGCGAGTAGTTAGTAGCAGGTTAGTATGGGAAGTTTTAATTTTCTTCACTTTCTATTCTTTTTTAATTCACAAAATTATCCTCAAAACATTCACAGCTATTCTTCTAAGAAATAAAAATTAATTTTTGTAATGTTTAAAAGTATGCTTTGTCAAACATATTCATATTGAAGTACAAATTAAAATTATAAACTGTAATTCTGAAATAGCAGTATGAAATCATTAAATATTTAACGTTGCTTGGTTTAAATAATACAAAATGCTTTAAAATGAAAATTTTTTTATTTTATGTATATTTTCGAAGTTTATTTTTTTAATATTTAGCACTTGCTTCTTAAAATAAATTACTTTTGACAATCAAGTTTGTAAACAATAATAAAGTTGCCAAACGAAAACGTATGCGCAGTTTTCTTTCCTTCACTTTTCTACTACTTTTAAATTCACAAAATCATATAACATTCACAGCTATTTTCTAAGAAATAAAACTAATTATTATTATGTTTGAAAATAAATTTTGCCAAACACATTCGTGTTCAAGTGTACAAATTAATATAACAAACTGTAATGCTGAAATAGCAGTATGGTATGAAATCTTAAATATTTAACATTGCTTGGTTTAAATAATACAAAATGCTTTAAAATGAAAAAAGTATTTCTGGTTTATGTACATTTTCGAAATTTATTTGCTTAATATTTAATACTTGCTTCTTAAAAAAAATTGCTTTCGACAATCAAGTTCGTAAACAATAACAAAGTTTCCAAACGTAAACATCAATACAATGGTTAGTTGGTTGGATGTTGGGTTTAACGTTGCACTAATATTACGATATGAACATAGATACAATAAAAATAAGACAAGCGATTGCGTAAGCTGGAGAGCTCGAGAAACTTACAGCCGTTGACAATAGGGTCGTTGCAGTCAAATTTTGGTTACCGAAGAATATACGGGAGTGTCCTATCTGTATAATAATCTGTGCCCTACGTTAAACTCCAGACTGTGACTGGTGATGAAATCAAAATACATGGAAAAATTAACTTGACCATCACTTTTGAAAATGCCAGTTACCATCATATGGCATATGTGGCTGATATGAGAGATCCTCTAATATTTGTAATTGTTTCCCCGAGAAAGTTTAACTTCAAATTGGATTTCAAGAATAATGAACTGCATTCACGTTCGGAAGATATAGCTGTGTTTAACACTGAAATCCCAGACATTTAGCCAGTTTGTCAGATAACAGCCAAGTTTGAAATCTCCATCCCTCCACACTCAGAGATAATAGTTTCCGGAACACCTTGAAAAAGCAATACTTCCGATATAGACTGATTGAATACCCGAAGATAGACAATAGCCCGAGAGGATTTCTGGTGACTTCATCTCTGGTTGACTTGTCGAAGAGCATTATTCCTATGAGAGTCGCCAACATAAGCGATAAAGTAAGAACAGTCAAGAAGGATGAGGCTATAACAACCTGTTGTCCTGTTACCTGCATCAACCGGCCCACGCAATCAACCGAGTCCAAGTCTTCTGAATTTTCAACAACGGAATTACTCAACAATTCAGAATTAGGAAACGAACAGAGACGTGCTGCGGAGACACTACTCTGTGAATTTAAGGATCTCTTTTCTCGAACACCTGAAGATTTCGGAAGGACTAACATCACCAGTAAAGTTCCATGACGTCATGAAATGGTATTAGACAGGAGATGAGTGGCAACAGCCAAAAAATGAGAGAACGGAGTTGGATGGATGAGAGAAAGGACATGTTTTAGTTCGTCCGCGAAGAATATTTTTATTTGTGTTTAAATGTTTTTATATATATGTTTGCGAAGTTTCGTAATGTGTTATTAAAAATGTTTCGTCTTCAATTAAGATATTTTTATTTTAAGGCCACGATTAAATTTAGTTAAATTTAAGTTATTGTGTCTCCATCATGCGAGATCACGCAGCGACAAGGATCTTTTAACTGGCGCAGCCTTTTAGCTGGATTGAAAACGAAACCAAGAAAATGGGGGAAGAGTTTTTGTATGTGCCCAAAAAGTATAAGTGTACATAAAAAAAAAATATATATATATATATATATAACATAAAATGAAAATAGATCGTCAGTTCTAAGATTTTGTGTTTGAATGTGTTCGATAGGAAGCACGCCAGTGCTAAATCAGTATTAAAAAAAATTTTGTTGGTATTATAACGTAAAATTATATACATAATAGAACGCCAGTTCTAAGTTTTTGTTTTCGAATGCGTTCGAACACGTTCACGCCAGTGAATGTCAATTTTAATACAATGTGAATGTATTAAGTGCATTATATTTACGCCGGTAAATAACAGCATAAAATGTCACGCCAGTGATTGTTAATTTTAATGCAACGTGAATGCATCAATTTTATTTTATTTACGTTAGTAAATAACGGTTTACATATTTCACCCCAGTGAATTTCAATTTTAATACAATGTGATTTTTTTTTTTTTTTTTTTTTTTACTTCAATAAATATACAGTTGTTCATCTGTTAAATATCTACAACTGTCGATCTTGATATTTTTTCCTCATTTTGATATATATACATGTACTATATGTTTGTTTGTCTGCTCTCCGCAATATCGAATCAAAAGTATTTTGTGTGATGAAATAAATAAGAGTAAGTGCCGTATTTTGTTTCTGAAATTGGAAAATTTGTTTTTTTACTTTCTCGTACCCATAAGGTAGAGAAAGTATTGTTTTTGGGTCAAATTTTAGAACGCGAGATTTTGTTATATTTACACGTTTTGAGGTCCCCTGAATACGAAAATCATGTTTTTAGCAAATGGTCTGTGTGTATGTCTATGTGTCTATGTGTGTGTCTGTCTGTTATCAGCATATCTCAAGAACAAATAGTAGCAGACATTCCAAACTTGGTATTCTAAATGTGTATCATATCTCTTTAAAGAAAACAAAGACAAAAAATATACATAAAGATAATATTTAATATAATTTTTTCCTTTTTCAAAATATTTAAGCATTAACCTTTTTGTTTTTTTTCCTCTCAAGGTAAAATTTAGTATATTACTCAATTTGCAGTAATATGGATTTACAATAAATTGTAAGTAATGATTTTAGTGTAAATTCATTTCTAAAGAAACTAAAAAATATACTCTGAAAAAATATTTTTACTTTAATCGAAAAGAAAAAAAAAAAAAAAAAACATCCCAAATCATCGCTAAATTGCCCGATATCATAATCCAATTAACGCCAAGTGCGTAAAAAGGTCTCTGTAGCCTTTGCAATGCTCTCAAGTTTTGCTTTCCCCGAGTATAGTTCGGAGCAAGACTCCCGGGAGTATGATTTTGGGAGTAAAAGTTGCTGATTAAGTGATTAAGACGTAGACGCTTGTGAAGTATATACATCAAAAAAAAAAAAAAAATAATAATAATAAAAAAAATAAAGAAAACTGAATTACGAATAATTAAGATACTGTGAAGCTGTTAATGCGTTTATTAATTTTTATGACTTTTTTTTTCTTGAAACATTTCCGGTGTGAAACAATAAAATTTTGTTTAATTCTTATAGGATCTTAATTTTATTTTTCTACAGTTACACATAACCCCTAACATATTTTTTTTACTATAACTCTATGAATACTAAAGATAAAGTATACTAACAGAATACTTTTCCGCACTGTCAGACTCTTAGAAATTGGAATATGAAGTGAAAATTGGGTGTTGCTATTGAAAAAAAAATCAAAGTTGGCGCTCCTTTCAATATGTAGATAACCCCTAATTCAAAATTTGACAACATTTTCAGAAATTGCGTTTAATTTCCTGTTGAATTATGTCTATTAGATGTTTCTGCGTCCATTAATAACGAAATTACAGAAAGTGTTTTTTTTTTCCCCCTACTGTACATTATACACTCATGTCCATAAATTAAGGATAATGCTAGCTGAGGCAAATAAAAGTTCAGAAGCAAAACAAACATGACTTATTCATAAAGTCCATTTATTAAACAAAGATCAAGAACAAAAAAAGGTGGTTCATGTAGGATACCATTTATAAAAACTACGATTTTTGCTCCCTGAAGCAATTACAAAAATATCTCCCTTACAAAAACTTAACATTACATGGTTGGTATGATGGTTAATACATTGTATGTCTCTCAGATGATGAAATACAGTCCTTACAACGCCTAGGAATGCTGAGTATTAAATTATTGATCTGATCTTGGGGAAGATTACTCTACTCAGTAAGCAATGCTCTCCGAAGTTCCGGTACACATGTAGGAGGTGGTTGACGGACTACAACTCGTCGGAAAAGCATGTCCTACACATGCTCTATCGGATTATAGTCAGGTGAGAATGCTGGCCATTCCATGCGGGTGATAGCTTCAGATTGTAGGCATCCGTGTACAACGTTTGCACAGTGAGGACGCGCATTGTCATCCATAAACACAAATTCTGGGCTCATGGTACCCCTAAACAAACGTACATGTTGTTCCCGAATGCTGTCCCGATAAATTTGGCCTATCATTCTTCCGATTTGAACGTGCAGATCTCTTATGGTGCCCAATATGACCCCCCCCCAAACGAACACACCTACGCCACAGTAACGGTGTCTTTCAATGATATTGTTTTGGTGGTAACGGTATCTGATGTTCTACATATGAAAGTCTGGCGTGAATCACAATGCAAGCTAAACCTGGACTCGTCGGAAAACATCACACAATCTCACCGTGCCGCTTTCCACATTGCATGTTCTCTACTCCAATTTAACCGCTGGCACAGTGCATTGTCATGAGTGGAACACATCTAACAGGTCTGCGAGCATACAGACCAATATCTCCTAAAAGTCTATACACGGTTTGTCTTGAAACTGTGGCACTCGTGGCTGCAGACAGCTGACGAGGCAGGACTGATGCTGTGCTTTATCTGCTTATTTTGGCAGTTACTGCCAAATACCGGTGGTCATTCGGCATTGTAACTCGGGGCCGCCTAGTACTGTAACGTCGACTGGCATTTCCATCATTTTGGAATCGTTGCCAAAGCCTAGAGATGACACTTTGGGCGATTCTAAGTTCCTCCGATACTTCTATCTGAGCACGCCCATATTCTAGTCGGCCGATAATTCTACCACGTAAAAAATTATCTGCATGCGTCCTCTGTGTCATAACCATTCGGTTGTGGCACTGAGCGGCACGCAAAACGCTTGTGAACAAATTTCCTTCTTTGCTCCCATTCCCTTCTTACACTTCCGTCATTGTAACATCATATCGGCGTCATCTGATGGCTTCCTACAATTTGCATATTATTCTTAAAGATGTGCGTGGTATTTCTACAGGAGAACTTTTTACATTAAAGTTCGATTTCAGTGTGAATCTGAATTATCCTTAATTTATGGACAGTATTGATCAAATTACAGTGTAGTATTGATCAAATTACGTTTTGAAAAAAAAAAAAAAAAAAAAAAAAGTATATATTTTTAATCTGTGAAATTGCTTCTCTTAAACCAAAATTTTAGAAAGCATTTAAAAATAATAAACAATAATTATCATTCAAGAAGGTTTTATATATTTCAGTTGTGAAACCTGATAATGTATTGCATCATAAAAATTATGAGATAAATAAAATAAAAATTGAAAATAAGCCCACGACAATCACTAATAAAAGATTTTAATACATTAAGAAAAAATAAAGAAAGAAAGAAAGAAACATGTAAAGAACAAACAATGGAAATTTGCTTTTACAACTTATGTTAAATTTATAATTTCAAAAGTGAATGCTGATTTATTCCAATTTAAACAGTAGTATAGCTAAAAGATGTTTCTCAGATGAGTAATTACGATATCTTTAATTCATTTTTTCATCAAAAATGAAATGTTCACTGTTTCGTCACTTAAAATGAGTATTTCATAAATGGATTATTTCATATGTCATAAAGAAATACATGTTCCAATTTATAAAGTATAAAATATCATTTTGAAATATCAAGAAGACTATAAATTGACGCAAGAAAAAGAAAACCTTGTTCACAAATATTAATAGCTCAGAAGAGAAATAAATCGTATCAAGCAATTTCACAATTAAAAAGGTCACAAATCTGAAAAATGATAGCTGGAACTCATATTCATTTCATTGGAACTGCCTGACTCCGAAACAATCTTTGAGAAATTAATATTTTTCATTTTATTTTACTGAAATTTACGTTTAAATATTTAGCTCTTTCTCTTAAGTTGACTTTGCGTGAAAAGGTGGTTTATGTATCATTATTGACCAAAACAGGGCTTGAAGTTTTCCTAAATCTTTACATACTTTTATTATATTGTCACCTCTACCTTCAAAAAGAAATTTTTAATGTCATAATAATATTAAAAAAGAAAAAAAAAAAAAAAAAAAAAAGATTGTTTGAAAATAATGATGAAAATATAAAATGTGCGTAAAATTTTAGAAACGGTGCAAGCTCCAGCTATAATTGTAAACAAAATTAACACTTTCGCGACCGCTGACGTAGATTCTCGTCATTTGGAAATCTGAAACTCCGCCAGTCGGCGTTTCTTTTGAAATTTGTATATTTTTTAATATTCCTGATATTCATATTTGTACAGTCAGTAAAAAAAAAAAAAAAAAAAAGAAAACACCACCCCCCATCAATTTCGCCGTAAATTACCGTGGAAACATGCAGCTGGTACAGATCGATTTGTAAAACGTCTAGTTTATAATGGTATTGTTAGATTTTTCTAAGAGGGTCGTCTACATATTAAAATTGGCATCAACTTCCTTTTTTTTTCATAAGTACCCCCCATTTTTTATAATTTATTTATATTATATGGATCGAATAATCGCGGAAAATGGTATAGTTTATATATTTCGCTCAATTTTTCATAGAGTTGTAAGCTGTCAAAGTATGTCAAAAAAAAAAAAAAAAAAAATTTTTTTAAATTATGAAAATTATTAATAAATTCAAAATTATGAAGTATGACCTATGTTAATTTTTGCACGAATAGAACAGGCATTATCAAAAACATGGGTTTCCAAGTTTACAGCTCGTTCTTATCATTATTTTTTGAGTTACAGTGATATTTAATATTTTATTACTGTTAGGGGGCCGTCACTTATTAAAATCTGTATCCTCTGTAAGTAGATATCTGTATATAATCTGACGAAAAATTATTTTAATTTATCATTATGTTATTATTGTTTTCTAAGCAGCACTTCGATGTTTATTATACAAATTGGCTTATTTTTGTAAAATTATGGCAATGTAGGCGAGAAATTGTGAAAGAATTTCAAAAGAAAACAAGCCCCGCCTCTATATCGCTGAAACAATGTATATATAGAAAATAGTTTGCATATTCGTATTTGACTCTATATATGACGCTAGTATGCATAAATCTCAATGGCATTTACTGCATCGATTACTGAAGACAAAACTTATATGATTTAACTGCGAATATGTGAAGCAATTTTTTTTTATAATGTAAAGTTTTAGAAAAATGTGTAAAGGCGTGGCTTACGTTACAAGATAGGAACATATCCGATCCAATATGCTAAGTCTTTCTTCTTAAATATTAAATATCTTTTTCTAGTGTTTCACTGCTAAAATTCTGTTTTAACCCTGTTGTCCTTTTTTTGTATTTAAATATTGTAGGGTTCGTATACCTCAAGTTAAATGTCATGTTTTAGAAAACACGGTAAAGCGAGGTTTTAATGCGTATTGCTGTTTGAAACAGCAATACGCATTCGATAACCATTTTATTATTATTATTATTATTATTATTTAATAACTTTTATAAGATTTTTTTCTACGAATTTTCTGTTTTAATCTTGTGACATTTTTACATTTCTTTACTGTGCTGTTTGTAAACTTTATGTTATTTAACTTGTATCCCATAATGGAACATAATAAAATATTAAATTTTTATTAAATGTTTTTTAACACTTTCTCGACCGCTGATGTAGATTCACGTCGTTTGAAAATCTGTAACTCCACCAGTGGACGTTTCTTACGCAATTGGTGTGTTATTTATTCCTTAAGAATGTACCCAATATTCATATTTGTACAATCAATATACTATGGATACAAATTCTTTGATTAGAAAGAGTATAATTATAATATATATCCAATTATATTATACATGTGAATAATAATAATAATAAAAAAATGTTCTAAACTATTATATTTTGGGAGAATAACGCCCACAATTGGACCTTGCTGTCAAAAAGACGAAAACATGCGGTCGCGAAAGTGTTAATACAGAATCAAATAGTGGATTTTTTTTTTTCTTTCTTTTTAGTTTATAAAATCTATTAATGAAACAAAGTGCAATATTATTTATTTTCGATTAATTCTAATCACGGCGTAAAATTCACATTTGTGATGGATAAAGAATTTAAAACAAAGTAAGATGTCTTATAACTTTTAAAGATATAGATAATGATCTTACATTTTTAAAAATTAAAAATTCAAGTACAGTAGACTACTGTGCAACGCGGGCTATTCGTTCTGGGCAATAGGAAATCGTGTTATGTGCAGGGATGGAATGCGCAGAACTCATACCACTATCAAAGTAACAAATTTTTCTACATTTTTAATCAACGATATTATAGGAAGAGAAATTTCTTAAATAAATACCGGTATGAATTCTGCGCCCGTGTTCCATTCCTGTATGTGGAATATACATTATCAGACCAATTTACGTAAGTTCAGTCCCAAATTGAAAATTTTTATTTCATTTTATATTATTTATTTTGATTTGTTTTATTTTTTATTGTTTTTTAAGCAAGGTTTCGACGTTTACAATACAAATTAACCTATTTTTGTAAAATTAACGCTTTGCAGGCGGGAAATTTTGATGGCATTTCAAAAGAATAATAAACCCCACCCTCTGACTTTTTCTGAAACAAAACGTTACTTAAAAAATTGTTTCTTATTTCCTTAATTTTGTTTGACTTTTTATAGAACTCTAGCATATATAAACGAAGGAAATTTACCATTTCGTTTGTTGATGATAAAATTTTAGTTATTTAATCATGAATTTGTTGAATAATTTGGTATTTTAGAGAAACGTATAAAGGTGTGATATAATTAAAAATAGGAATGCTTTTGAACAGTAGGGGAGACCCATGTGCCTAGGGCCACCCCACTTTATTTGAATAATATTTAATTATAAGTTTTAATACTCAATTGGGCAAGTAACAACACCAATTGCTACTTTTACAACTACTTTGGAACATTTGAGAAGAAAGTTTTGACAAGTTACATGTAGAAAACGAATTTACATGGTTTGAAGTAAAATTTTGCAGTTCATCTCTTTTGCTATTTTACAAAGACAAGTCAAATATTTTTCTTTCATTTTTAGTGTATAATGTTGCTTGTTATATTGAGTGATAAATGAGATATTTAGTTAGTCCTCTCTGCATGTGGATTTTTTAGTGGAAGGCATTTTGAATGAAATTACCAAAACTTGTACCTAGGGCCACATAGTTGTCTTGTACCTAGGGCCAGTGTGTTTGGACCTTTTCACACTTTCGCGACCGCATGTTTTTGTCTTGTTGACAGTAAGGTCCACCTGTGGGCGTTTTTCTCATTAGTTACAATTTTTCAAAATAAATTTTTCCGTATTTACATTTATATTATAAAAGGATATGCATTATAATCATATTGTCTCTAATCAAAGTATTTGCATCCATAGTATACTGATTGTACAAATATGAATATTGTGTATATTTTTTAGAAACAAATAATATACAAATTGCAAAAGAAAAACCCACTGGTGGAGTTTCATATTTTCAAATGACGTGAATCTACGTCAGCGGTTGCAAATGTGTTAAGAAACATAGTATTGCCTGTAGTAATTGGATGCTGAAAAACTCTGGTAAATCAATCACTATATATGACGTTGCTGAAAATATTGGCAAGTCCTATCCGCCTGTAAGCATTCTATCAGGCTTTCGTGTATCCGGCATATGGCCAATGAATCAAAACACGTTCACTGAGTATGAATATTTAAGTTCAAATGTGACTGAAAGACAAAATCCCTTCATAAATAATAATAATAATTATAATAATTTCCAGGAAGAAAGTGAACCAACAATGATAGAACTGGATGTCTCTGTTTAGTGTCCTGTTGAAATTTCGAAACCTTCAACATCTAACAACTTTTCATGTGCCATGCTTTAACATGTACGAACCTAAGCAAAACCTTTACCTGAAGGTAAACGTCCCACATCAAAGAAAAGATGTGACCGAAAACAAGAGAGATCTAGAAATCCAAGAGACACTCCAGAAAAAAAAAAAAAAAAAAAAAAAAAAAATTGAAGAAAAAAAAACGTTCTGTTAGAATATTCCAAAGAAAAAAAAAATCGTGTTTCAAATTAAGGCAACAACATGATAATTATTATATAATAAACTAGCAGGCTACGCCCGCTTCGCTGGTCACTCTTTTTAAATGAATCATTATAATTAATGAATTCTCAAAATTGCATTAATTTTTATCATGTGAAAAAGAAAAAAGAAAAAAAAAACTCTGATCGGGAAAAATGTCGCACCTGGTCCCCACTGCCTTCGGCAGCGTAGACCCGTGCGCGATGCGCACGAGCGAATGCATATATATGAGCGCTGCGCGCGCGTATTCCTTCACCATACTTATGATTTCTCAAAATTCCATGTTATTACTCATAAACTTTTATTCTTAAGAAAAGGAATACAAAAAATAAAAAATAAATCATTTCTGATCGGGTAAAGACTCACACCGGGTCCCCTCTGCCTTCATCTCACGAATTCGTACATACGCTCGCTGCGCGCGCGTATTCTTTCACCACCCTTACTGTCCCTCCTTAATTTTACACTTTCGAAAATATCCTCATTCGACTCGTAGGCACCCAAAACCTATATATACCAATTTTGAACGGTCTAACTGAATTTCTAATTTTTTGCCCCCCTTTAGGACACCTTAAAACATATAAATCAGGTGAAATCTCGAATAATTGCGATTAGCGCCCTCTATTGGATAAATTTGATGTAGGTTATTCGATAATATAAAAGAACTTTAAATTATCTTTCGAATGATATATTAAAAATAATTTAATCATATTTATAATTTGAAATATTGAGATTTTAAAATATTGCAGCGCCATCTGGTGGTAGAAATTTCTGTAATCTACTATTCAATTCCAAATCAACAAAGGTTTAAAATGATGTATTACTTATGAAATGATTTTAATTAGTGCTGAGATACAAAACAAAACCTAATCAGGACACCTTAAAACGTGTAAATCTGGTGAAATCTCGAATTCCACTTTCGATAATATAAAAGTACTTCAAAATATCTTTCGAATGATGTATTAAAAATAATTTAATCATATTCAGAATTCGAAATATTGAAATTTAAAAATATTACAGCGCCATCTGGTGTTAGAAAATTCTGTAATCTACTGTTCAATTCCAAATCAACAAAGCTTTCAAATAATGTATTACTTATAAAATTATTTTAATTAGTAGCTGAGATACAAAAGAAAAACCTAATCAGGACACCTTAAAACGTGTAAATCACGTGAAATCTCGAATTCCATTACTTACGGTAGTCGGTTAATGGAAGGTGACAGAAATTTGTGGCGTCTACTCTTGAAATTCAATTCAAATAAGTTTCAAAATGACATATTACTTTTGAAATTGTGCTGATTAGAAGCTGAGATACAAAAATGATATAAACACTATTATAAAACGATTTATGTCTGACTTTTTCGTGGTTTTCTCCGAAACTTGCGTATTTCTGGGCTAAATACTGTTAAAAATCCATAGTATGAAATGTGAAAGGAGTATCAGAATTCGAAACTCTGCAAAGTATAAAATAATAAAGGCGTTCTGGGTTTTCCGTTGTTTTCTCCGAAACAACCGTTCCTTTTCTACGTTTTTGCCCCCTCCCGCCCCCCTTCCGTCCCTTCTAATAATTTTACACTTGAAAATATCCGCAATCGATTTATCTTTCCCTAAAACCTAATAATACCAATTTCAAACGCTGTAGCTCTTTTTTTTTTGCCCCTTCGCCCCCCCTCCCCCTGAAGCCCTTCCTAATAATTCTACACTTTCAAAAATATTCAGAATCGAATTATCGGGCGTTAAAACCAAATATTACGAAATTTCAACGGCATATCTCAATTTAAAATAGTGCAAAATATAAAACAAAATTTAATCTAATTTTTTTTGTTTATCCACATATTTTCATGAAAATTGAACAGTAGCTTTATAATATGCAGTCTAGGCCGAATATTAATTCAAATGTAACGTGAATGAAATTTTTGAAAAATTTTGAAAATTGCAATTTTTCCCCCCACTACAAAACACGTGACATCTTGATCGGTTACAATCATTTCCTTTTTCATGGCAGACGGTCGTCTGGCATTTGAAATGATGTTGCCACAAAAAATTCATACTTTAGTTAATTTAAAAAAAATCTAATTGTTGTACCGATAAGCCGCTTGCACACTTAGATTCAGAAAAAATGTCCCTTTCATTTGGTATCGAAATCGTAACGATCGGACAAATATTTCTAATTTATTTTCCACTTTTTCTGCTTTAAACTCCGTTAAAATATCTTTTTTTATGCAATGGCGGTGAATTCTCAGTCATTGTGATCGCTTTTAGATTAGACATGAGTGGACATTTTAATTAATATCTCGAAAACTAAGTAAGTTACAACTTTCATTTTTGCATCGTTGAGTTTCTCGGGTCGTAAACATTAACCGTGCCGAATTTGGTCCCGCTCGGTGAAACGGCCTAGGATTCTATAGCGGACAGACAGACACACACACAGACAGACTCTGCTCTTTTATATATATAGATAAATATATTACTTGATATTGTTTCTTTTATAAAATATATGTTTATATGCTTATTTTCTATTCATTACAAAGTGAAATATAAATTTGAGAGAATTGCCCTAGGTACAATGAAGTCTGGCCCCAGGTACAATGAGGGTGTTGTACCTAGGGCCACAAGTGAAGTTTTTTTTAAAAACCTTCTATTTGTCAGAATTTCTTATTTTAGGTATTTATATTAATCGCAATTGGAAGTAATTAGTCCTAAATATATGCACATGCCAGTTTGATAATTTTAAATAGGTCAAGGGCTCTGTTTTTGGGCATTGAAAAAAAGCGGCCCTAAATACACGGGTCTCCCTATCTCCTTTTTATTGAATATTAAACATCCTTTATCAGATTTTTGTTTAAATCTTGTTATCTATATTTTTATATATTGTATATTGTAGGTTTGTACACCTCAAATTAAATGTACCACTATATAGAAGCATTTTCATGCGGGGCTTACAGTATAAAATAAAAATATACCCAACAGAAGTAGAAAATTATTTTTTCTTAAATATTAAACTTTTTTTTCCACTCTTATTATTATTATTATTATTATTACTATTATTATTTTATCTTGCTATCTACATTTTTTAAACTGAATATTGTAGTGTTCATTTGACTCAAGTTATTTAAATTTTAACGTATGAAGTGACGTAATAAACTATTTCATTTTTATTAAAAATAAAATATTTAAACATTTTTAATTTATAAACTATATTTACGAATTTAAGAAAAAAAATATAAGTCATTTGCGCCTTAGAGGAATGAAAAATTTGATTAACTGTGTGAAAATGTTAAACTTGCCTTACGCGTTGTACGGGACTGTTCTTCACGCCGTAGGAGTACTAGTCGCTGTTTATTGGTCGTGTTTTGTCTAGCGCAGTATATGATAGTCAGCTGTAGTTATTCAGATAAGTTTAGAAGCAAGAAAATTCGTTCTGACAAGCAACATCGTTTGATTTTATAATAGATAATTTTGTACTTTTTTTCCGCTATGAACCTTAATGTGAACCTTAATTAATAATGTCCATTCTGTGGTAGATCATAATTTATTTCTGCTAAATGTATAGATGGAGCCCAAATACATTTTGCTTTTAACTCTATGAAGAATTGGAATAAAGTGTATAAATAGGACTTTTTCCGAACCGTCTTGAACTCAAAAATTTGAATATGAGGGGTTGTTATTGAAAAAAATGAAGTTGATGCCTGTTTTAATATATCGATGACCCCTTAAGAAAAATCTAACTGTAACATTATAAAGTAGACATTTTTACTAATCGATTGACACTAGCCGCATATTTATACGACAGTTTGCGTCGAAATTAGTTGAGTGGGGTGGCTTTTTTTTTTTTCTTTTTTCTCTGACTGTATAATCAAAATATGTTGGATAGAAATCTTTCATTAGAAAGAGCATAATTATTATGCATATTCATATGTAATACACATATGTATACAGAAAAACGTGTTCTGAAATCATACTTACTAACATCCTAATTATGAACCGGAGGATTTTTTAGAACACGCCCCTTTTTCCACAGCCGTATATTTTTTGAGTGTTTTTCTTCTTATTTAATTGTATTTAAATTTGGAGAAAATTACTCTAAAAATATATTGCTGTGGAAAAAGGGGGCGTGTACTAAAAATCTTCCTGTTTATAATTAGGATGTTGGCAAGTATGTTAAATAATGTAGCTTGAAAGAATAACGTCCACAGATGGAACATCCTACCCAAAAGACAAAAACATGCAGTCCTTAAATGTTAAAATGCATTTTAGTACTACATAGCTGCCAACTTACTACGGATTATTCTTAGTACCCACCCCTTTTTCAACACCACTTAATTTTTAGAGTAATTCTCTTCGAATGTAGTTAGGATACAATAAGAATAAAAGTACCGTAATTTCTGGTAGATACCTCGCAGGTTATATAATCCAGTTTTGCACCAGAAATTTCAATTGATATTAGGTGTACAAATTAATTAGGTCCGTTTTTTAGCAATAAAAAAAGTATTTATTATTAAACCAAAACAAAAAATACATTATTCAAAGTATTGTCCATTATTTTCTACTATTTTTTCCCATCTCTCCGGCAATCGTCTGATTCCATCTCGATAAAACAACTCCTCTCTTTCGCTCATCCATGTTTCGAGCCATTTTTGTATTTCTTCCTAAAAAGTGAACCGCTGACCGGTCAGATCATTCTGCATTCGTCGGAACAACCAGTAGTCGGAAGGGGCGATGTCCGGAGAATACGGCGGGTGCGGTAGGACGTCCCACTTTAGCGTCTCCAAGTATTGTTTCACCGGGTTAGCGACATGAGGCCTTGCGTCTCTGGGTTTCAGTTCATAAGGAACCCATGTTCCTTCTTTTTGGATCGTTCCCATCGTTTTTAGTCTCACCGATATTGCTTGCTGAGTCACTTCCAGTTGTTCTGCAAGCTGTTCTTGTGTTTGAGTCGGATCTTCATTCAGTAATTCCTCTAATTCGTTATCTTCAAATTTTTTCGGTTGTCCAGAGCGACGCCTGTCATCAACGCTAAAATCTCCATCTTTAAATCGTCGAAACCATTTCCTGCATGTTTTGTCAGTCGGAGCACTATCGCCGTATACTTCTACGAGCGTTCGATGCGCTTCGGCGGCACTTTTCTTCCAATGAAAGAAAAAAATCAACACTTCCCGCAAATGCTGTTTATTGACTTCAAAACCTGACATGTTTAATGCAATGCTGATCAGGCTATTTCAAGCAAGCGAAAGAGTTGTACACTGAAGATTCTTAACAAATATATAACCTCTCTAAAACCACCGAAAACAGCTGTCATAGCCTAGCATTTGTGGCAGCTAGCGCCATCTTTCGAAAACGGACCGAATTAATTTGTACACCTAATAAATAAATTTATATTTGTACGAGCTCTTCCATCGAAAAAGTATGGATTTCTCTATTAAATAAAATTTCTGGTGGAGAAATGACACATCTTACCTGCGGGTTATCTACCAGAAATTACGGTACTTAAAAAAGAAAAAAAAAAAAAAAAAGACTAGTGTGTAAAAAAAAAAAAAGGCGTGTACTAGCAATACTGTGGACAGGGGGGTCGTACTCCTCACCTTTTTTTCTGACCACCTTTCTGAGATGAGAAATTTTAGCCTTTTTTGCCACCCCAATTCGTGCAAAATATTTCATGCTACTTTCATAAAAATGTGTCGTGATTAAAAATGATAGAGATTATTACATAAAAGTAGTGGTAGCATTTAAGGCAGAAAATTCTCCTTCCTGAGAGTGTCCTGAAAATAAGGCGGAGATTACGACCCCTGACTCAAAATTATTAAATAGGATGTAGGCAGCTATGTTACCAGAATAGCACATGTTCAATCTTCTAAGAATCTATTCTCAATTGAAAAAAATTACATTGTAATTTAGACTTTATCATATTTCTTATCTATTAATCTTACAAACGTTAGATATAGAAAAATAAATATAAGATAGAAATATATCCGAAATCTGTTCAAATAAATAAATAAATTCTGTAAAAATATTAAATTTTAATGGAGAATACTTAAACAAAAATCATTTAAAATTAATTCTATATCTATAAGTAACTTTCAGAAGCAATTCCGAATTAAATTATCATTATAGAGACAGAAAAATTCAAACGTTCAAATAAACGAAAGTGTACATTTTATTTACCTGTTACTTACAAATCTTACAAAAGCCACCCCCCCCCCTTTTTTTTTTAGTTAAATTTGTATAGAAAAATAAAATAATACTCTTGAGAAAAGTCATAATATTTTATCTGAAAAAGTAATCATTAGAAAAAAAAAGAATCAGTATAATAAAACAGAACAGAAATAATAATAATATTTTGCTTATAAAAAGAATGAAAACTAAACTATTCGTAACGTTCAAATCTGGATAATAAAAAAAAAAAAAGTGTAAGGTATGAAAACGCCATTAATTCCCTTTTATTCTCAAATATATATTTATAGCTACCAACATTTCGAATTTTTAAATTAGATTTATCACCGCTATACTAATCAAGAAATCTGCCATATTTATTTTATACGATTAAAGAAATAAATTATTCTTAGATTAAATTTTGGTATGAAGTCTCTGAAGAAAAACAGGAGAGTTGACAGCTATGTATATTGCAGAGTTGACAACTTTCTTAATTTATTCTGGGGCATTTTTAGCCCCACTTTTATTTCACACCACTTTATTTATAGAATAACTAGCGAGCTTGACCACTAACGGGTCACAATTTCAAAATGAATCAATGTAATTAATGAATTCTCAAAATTGTACATCATTTACTAATTTTTATGATTTAGAAAAAAAAATCATTTTGTATGGGGGAAAATCTCGTTCCGGGAATCTGCATCCTTCGGAAGCGCAGGTCCGTGCGCGCTGCGCGCTCGCATTTATGTTCGATCCTCTTAACGAGTCACTATATTACTATAAGGAAAAAACATAAAAATAAAATATTAAAAAAAAATTCTTCTCTGATCGATGAAATATCAATCTGGGTCCCCACTGCCTGCGGCAGCGTATACACGCGCGAGCTTCTTACTCCCCCTGTTACTTTTAAACTTTCGAAATTATCTGCAATCGATTTCTCGAGCCTTAAAACCTAATAATACCAGTTTTCAACGCTCTAAATCTATTTCTACATTTTTGCACATTATCCCCTCTCCCATCTCGACAATCCTACGCCTGCCCCCCCCCCACCCCCCGAAAGAAAAAACTTAATATTGTACGTTCATCAGGAGTTGAGACTTGGCTCCGCCTTAGTCACGTGGTATCGGACGATTCTATTTCGTACTTTTTGGAGAGAGAGGAAATGAATTCTCGAGAAAGGTTACCAGTTTTAGATCTTTAGCTTTTTTTCTACTTAATTCAGCTAAAATGCTTCGTTTTTTTTTTTTTTTTTTTAAGAATGTGTGCTGAAATTCATGTATTCTAAATTTAAAGTTTCAAGAAAGATTTGAAAATAAAGAATTTTGTATAATATTTCAAGACTTAATAAGTATCCTTCGCTTTAATTTAAATTTTTACGCTGGCTTTGATTTAGGACGAATTAACGTGTCATACAAATATAATCTACTCATTAAAAAATAAATAATTTAAAAATTGCAATACAGATATTGATAATGTAAACGCACGTAATAAAATTTAATGAAAGAAACTGTAACATATTATTCTTTAAATACAGGTTACTATTATATTAAAAAAATGGATAAAGTTTTTTATTTGTCTGATATATGTGTAATAAAAGTCTTATAAGTATGTAATATTTAAGTCTCATAACTATGACTTTTCTTTAAAAAAAAAAAAAACCTAGAAACTTACCTTTATTTCTTGCACAGCTATCATTTTATTTCAACTATAGTTGGTTAAAATTTATAGATTACAGGTGGGTAGCAATACATAGATAAAAATATATAATTTTATTCAAAAAGTTTAAGCAAAGTTAAAATCAGAGTCATCACTTTCGCTACTAGAATTACAATCAGTATCAGAATCTGAATTTATACAAAGAAAGAACTAGTTTCTATAACTTCTTCGATAAGTCCATCTGTTTCCCAATATTTCTTTTCAATATTTTCCACATGTTTACAGTACCTTTTCCATTTCTCGCTTCCAACACTCTGTATAGCTTCTGAAGCAAGTTTTTGGAGGCATGTTAAGCTCAGATCAGCTGTCACATTTCTTTCTCTTACATATCGCTTAATATCGGCCCAGACCAATTCGATGGGATTTAGGTCACAGTGATATGGTGGGAGTCTCAATACATCATGGCCATAGCTTTTTAAAAGTTCATCAATACAGTATTTTTTTTTTTTTTCGCGAGGTGCATTTGTACTAATTAATTCAAATAATTCAACTTTACGCATTTTTTTTATCATGTTTGATTTTATTGTCCTCTAACCATGAACACATTTTATCCTTTGTGGAATTTTTTGTGGGCACAGGGTTCTGTACTTTTGTGTGGTAAGCTGCATTATCCATACATATAACTGAATTTGGCGGAATGTTTGGTAAAACTTTCTCAATAATCCACTTTTTAAAGTTTTCAAAGTTCATCTGGCCATGGTAATCGCCAGAAGCAGATCTAGCTTTAAATATAAGGTCAGCGTTCGAAACAAATCCGAATTCTGACCCAGCATGAACCACTATCAAACGAAAGCCTGCGCCATTCTTTGACGAAATCTCCAAGTTTTTGTCAAGATACGAGACAGTCAGATATTGACAATCAGACTTCCATCGGAAAAATACATCTAGTCCCTTCATTCTGACTCCATGTGACAGAATCCGTGATGATCGCAGCGGCTTCATTTCTTCTGAATTCAAATTCCTCCAACGCAAGCCGCAACTGCAGTGAATCCCTAAATGGTTCTTCAACAGATTTCCCCAGAGGGCGCATTGCGTCAGTATGCAAATACAAGTACTTGGAAGGAGTATAAATACTTCAGGCAGACTGTGAAGAGTCGCTTGCTTCCTGGCTTGCTTCCTTCTTTGGTTTTTTTCAGGCCTGCAGATAGAGAGTATCTTGAGGCTGATGTTCGTTTTCAGTTTTTTTTCAGAAGGAATTAAAAGCACTAAACTGGTGCAAAAGCTGAATGTGTTTTGTAAAAATGCCATAATGGCTTTTTCTGTTTTTATTTAAACAAAAATTTTCATTTTAGTTTTAATAAACTAAATTTATTTTAACTATGATTATGTTTTATTTCCCTTACCATATGTGTGTAAGTTATCTTATTTACAGATCCAACTTAATTTAAATTTCTGAAAGGATTTAAAGTTTATGAATAAGGTTAAGTTATTCAAATTCTGATTTAAATATTTCTATTTCTCAAAGCTCTTTTTAGACTTAAATTAAGCATAACTAAAAATAGTGACCACGCTCCATTGTTATTGGACCTCTGCTAATGAATATATTTTATCGGATTATAAGTTTAATGTCAACCCATAATCCAACAGTTTTTCATCAGTCCAGCATTTTTCAAAGGAAAGATTACTGTCCAACCACGTTTCATCTAAATAAACAATGGACCTATTGTTTTCTCGAAATTTTTTCATTTCTCTGAGAAAACGAAACCGCCATGTCACAATATGAGGGCGTTCAATTAAAATCTGTCGCTAATTTCGGCAACGCTTATAACGAAAGCCCGCAAGATGTAGAAATTTCCATAGAGTTCCTCTTTTCCATGGAAAATTTATTCGTTCCTTCACAACAGGTAATAGCCGTGTAAGTGATGGAATTTTCTTATTTGCATAAAATTCATTTACTATGTTTCGAAGAGTGCAAAGATCGAAGTTATCCAAAGTAGCATTTCGATTATCAGGACGTTTACGGTGTTTTCCAGGGGTACATAACTGACCAGGAGTGCTAACAGCTTCCTTTTTTATTCTCTTTATCGTGCTAAGTGAAACACCAGTAGCTGCTGCAGCACGCTTTTGGGCTTGCGTAATAGGAATTAAAAGTTCTCCAACTTTAGCCTCATTTTCGAAAAATTCTGTCGCACTATTGACTAAATTTCTCTCTTTCGAGTGAATAGTCTTGCCTTTTAACCCTTTGCGGCGCAAGACAATTCGGATCATTTAAATTATACGGCCACCGGAATTCATAAACTAAACTAAAAGAAATTTTAAGGTTTAAAAAACCGGCCTTTTTGGATATGTTATAAACGTAAATTTTTGCTAATAGATTTCCGGGATGAATTTTTGCAGCTGGATCTTAAATTTTGCGTCCTCGCAGCGAGGACAGCGCGCGTTAAGGGGTTAAAGACTTGCTATGAAAACAGCAGTTTAAAAGAATATAGAGATAGTTAATCGTAAATAGATAAATTTCGCATTTAAAAAATAGATAGATAATCGTAAATAGCACACAACGAGGCGAAAAACTCAAGTGGAGGGTTTTGGCGCGCGAAACCTAGCGACGGCCTTGGGGTTACTCCATTTACTGGAATAAGGATGTTCTTTCCGTCTCCCCCGCGGTGAAATGAACCCTACCCCCGAAGAGGTTGGGCCAAGTCTCTTCTCGTCATGAACGCACTTTACTAGTTTTCAAGTCACTAACTCTATTTCTGCATTTGCGTTCCCCCTCTCGGCATATCCTAATAGTTTTGCGCAAGCCCATCTAGTTGAGAACATGAGGCTATTCGAGAATGTAAAAGTGCTTAAAAATATCTATCGAATGATGAATTATAAGTAATTTTATCGTATTTAGTACTGGAGATATTAAAATTTAAAAAAATTAAAGTGCCATCTGGCGGTAGAGATTTCTGCAATCTATTCTTCAATTCCAAATTTAGTAAGCTTTAAAATAATATATTTCTTATGAAATTATTTTAATTCGTTGCTGAGAAACAGATTGAAACGTAATTTAACCCGTTAGTAGTCGCTAGTTGGTCGAATTGCCGCCTATCCTTCAGTCTTGCCAGATTTTTTTATTCAATATCCACCAAAAATTTTTAGAAGTGTCATTTGATATACATAAAACGCGAATAAAATCGAAGAAACGTCGATCACATCACTTCTTAAAATTAATGGTTAAATAAAAAGTCACCAATCTGTAGTAGGTGGCGCTGTCTATAGCGACTACTAACGGGTTAAAATTGTTATAAAAATAATAGCGCCATCTATTGGAAGAAACTTAAAGTTTGAAAAATTTGATGTATTTTGGTGTAATTTAATGTGTAATATAAGAAAAAGTATTTTTAGAATTAAATTAACTTGTTAAACTCAAAAAACTGTTCTTTTTTTAATAAACTTATTAAACAGCAGCGCCATCTATTGAGAAATTTTCAAAATGATACAAATTTGAAAAAGAAAGCTGAATAGAGTTGAACATTAAAAGAATCAATGAGTATCTGACATTTACTTAAAAGGGTATTGTCCCCAGTAGCACATAACGTTGTTATAACTGATTTTCACTGTTTAGACTTATTTCCAACGCCATAACAACGTTATGTGCTGCCTGGGGGTAGTTTAAGTGTTAATTGAGAATAGCGCCCTCTGCTGGATAATATAATTAAAGTTATTCCTTAATTTAAAAGTACTTTAAAATATCTTTCGAATGACGTATTATAAGTAATTTAATCATAATTAGAATTGGAGATATTAAAATTGTAAAATATTAAAACGCCATCTGGCGGTAGAGATTTCTGTTATCTATTCTTCAATTCCAAATCAAATAAGTTTTAAAATTATGTATTACTTATGAAAGTATGTTTATTAGAAGGTTAGATACAAAAATAATGTAAACATGGTTACAAAAAGATTTGTGATTGACTTTTCCGTGTTTTCTCCGAAACTTGCATAATTCCAGGCTGAATATGTTAAAAATCCCTAGAACAAAGTGTGAACTGAGATTGAAATTCTAAGGTCTGCAAAATGTAAATGAATAAAACGTTCTGGGGTTTTCGTGGTTTTCTCCGAAACTCCCGTTCGAAATTTGAACGTCGTATAAGCGTTCAAGAGTCCACAAAATATAAAATAAATGTAATCTTTTGCATCATCTCCCTCGTTATTGAACAAAAAAAGAATTTGCAAAATATAAAATAATAATAATAACCGCCCCTCCTAGAAATTTTACACTTTCGAAAATATCCGCAATCGAATTACCGGGCCTTAAAACCTAATAATACAAAATTTCAACGACACATCTCAATTAAATTATTGCAAAATAAATCTAAAATTGCAAAATAACGTCGTCTTTTGGTCACTTGCGTTAGAATAAATTCCCAATAAAAATGTCACTTTTTTTGTTTATTCACTTAATTTGAGGAAATTTCAACTGCAGGCTGCTGTTGTGATGTCCAGTCCGCATAATAATTTCTGTGTGTGTAAGTGAAAATTTGGTTTGAAAATTGCAATTTTTATCCCCACTCCAAAAACATGCGTTTCCTTTCCATTGAGACAATCGTCTGGCTTTCAGTCTAGATTGAAATGAAGTGTTGTCACCTAAATTTCATACTTTTGCTAATTTTAAAATCTGATTATCTCAGAAATGAGCGGTTTGTGTCCCTGGATTCAGGAAAGTTTCCCCCTTTCATTTGTTACCGAATTTGTAATGATAGGACTGATATTTTCAATTTTTTTTTTTTTTTCACTTTTTTTTACTTTTAACTCCCTTAAAATGTCAGTCATTTGCAAAATTTTAAGACCACCCACAGAAAAATCTGATTTAACGCAATTCCGCAAAAACAACATACATATTTTACATAAAAGAACAAAATAGACTGTACATGGTTATTTGCCGTAATTAAAGTCAGTATTTTGTAGGACCTCCTTTATTTTTAATAACTCGTGCAATCCTCATAAGCATGCTATAAATACAAGACTTGCAGTAAGCTTTAGAAATGTATGTGCACAAGGCATGCTTTATTGCTTTAACAAGTGCTGTAGCAGTGGATGGTTGCTTTCGGCGACTTTATTTTTCACAATACACCAGAGATTCTCTATTGGATTCAAATCTGGGCTGTTACCTGGCCAGTCAAGCACTTTTGACTTTTCTGTGCCCTCATATATTTCTTGACAATCTTCGCCCTGTTACACGGAGCCCCATCATGCAGGAAAATTGGACATTTATGAACACGCATGTGAAGCTTCAACTTCTTACGTAACAAATTAAGGTACCATTTTCCGTTCATAGTGGTTTTAGGTGGCCCAAAATAAAGACTAGCAGTAATAGGCATTGCACCTCATATCATTTGGCTTGGGGGATGTTTCACAGTTTGAATCGTATATCTCTCATCATATCTTTTTCCCCTTGGGCGGCAAACACTTGTAACACGTGCAGAAAATTGCTGCACACACATGACTCATCCGAAAATAAGACCATACTCCATTGCTTTACTGTCCAATTCTGATATTGTCTGGCGAAAGTCAATCGTTTCTTTTTCATACTTGGAGTAAGTCGAGGTTTCCTTGCAGGTTTATGGGATGATAAACCAAAATCTTTGGCCAAACGTCTTGAATTAGTACTCAAACTGACGATGGTGCCTTTTGCAGCCAGAGAATATCTAATCGTACTGCAAGAGGTTCTTGGATCTCGTACGACCATCCTTCTTATCACATGATCATCACGTGCATTCGTTTTTCTAGGGCGACCGCTTCTCTTAAGGTCCACAAATTTTCCCAAAATTTTAAATTTACTAATAGCTTGATGCACAGCTGTCTTGCTCACAGTTACCCTTAAACTTATTTGACGTTCAGAAAATCCAATTTTATGCAGGGTCAATATTTCTGACCGTTTTGTAACGGTAAGTAAAGGTTTTTTACCCATTACAATAATTACACAACAGCACTGTCTACGACAAAATCCAATAAACAACTGGCGATAAACATGAGAGGTGAGTTCGGGCTCTATTTTGGCAATCCGAGCCCGCCCGGGCCCGAAACATTTTTGAACTGAGCTCGCCCGAGCCCGAAAAATTTTGTGTGATCAGAGCCCGAGCCCGCCCGAGCCCGATATTGAAAGTGGTGCGCTATGCAACGCATACACAATAGTAAAATTAAATACCATTTTCACTTTCAAATTAATTTTTTTATTATCAATCCTCAATTTAAATAACTATAAATGTTATTATAACAATTTATAATGTCTGTGTCTCTGTATACATGTATTGTATATATTTATAGTGCAGCCCATTGTTTATAACGCGCCTATCGGGGGACAAAAAATTTATCCGAATGAGTGATATGAGGCCCAGTATAACGAAGGAGGAAGATTACTGTAAAACACTATGTCATAATATGCAGCCTGTTGAAAAAAAAAGTTCTATTTAGAAAAAGGAAAGTCAAAGCTACTAAGGTTTGCAAGATTATTTTGTAATTTATAACCTATCATGACTATTATGGTATTACTAAAGGTGCTCTCAAAATGAATAAAATTTCTTTTTTCCCCCTTTTTTTACATTTTCCAGTTAGTGAAGAATAAAATAAACGGAACTTTTAGCTTGAATCCGAGCCCGCCCGGAGCCCGAAGACTTGCGTAAGATTTGAGCCCGATCGGGCTTGGGCCCGGGCTCGGGCTTACGGGCTCGGGCTGAGCCCGTCTCATCTCTAATGCCAGGCACCTTTATTTATAGCAGTAGACTGCGTCTGATGGAATCAGCACATGAGATGATGCAATAATCTGCGATATTGATGCAATGTGTTAAAATACTGAAAATCGGCAGTAGTGTAAAAAGGGTGATTCACCAACAGGGTGGAGGCGTAGAGGCGTATTGAGGCGTAGGGTGGTGGCGCGCCCCCACCCTTACACCTCTACGCCTCCACCCTGTTGGTGAACGCACCCTTTTTACACTACTTAGTCATCATCTTGGACGAGGGGGTGTTGCCACCGGAAGAATAGAAACTTTGGATATCATCTTGGATGAGGTTTGGTGGTGCCATCTATAGGGAATTTTGAGGAGTTAGATTTATTTTCATAAATTTCGGGACTTAGTATTTTTTGTGGAATTTCAAGGAGTTAGATTTATTTTCCTAAATTTCGGGACTTAGTATTTTTTTTTCATAATTTTGGGGACTTCAAAATTTTTTCGAAGTTAGATTTATTTTCTTAAATTTTGGACTTAGTAATTTTTTCGAATTTTTTGCAGGGGGATTAGATAACGTCACGATCTTTTGGGACTTTAATATTTAGGTGTTGCCACCGGAAGAATAGAAACTTTTGAAGAGTTGTCATTCGGGGATTATAAATTGATTACAGAATTAAATAGAAATTTTCCTATGTATTTCAGTGAATTTGACAAAATAAAACAAAGGGTTGGTGAGTACTATATAATTAAAAACAGGGTATAGACATTAAAATTTAGATGTTGCCATTGGAAGAGTATAAATAATTTCCGGTGGGACTTAACATTTTCGACTGAATGAAACAATGAATGACTGAAGTTAATTAACATCAGTAACAATTTATGAGTATTTTAGAAACTTAGCATTTTTAGAGATTAAAAATATATTGTGTTAAGATAATAAATAAGGAATTTAAATAGGAGTTCATACTTTTAGTGTTGTCATTGTAAATTGATATTTGGAAATTTTTACAGAATTTATAGAAACAAGATGATTCTAATACCTCATTCTAATTGGTTAATGAGTACACTTAGTATTTTAGAGCTTGAAATTTAGAAATTTTTACAGATTTAACTAGAAATTTTCGTATTTTGAGGATAAGTGTCATCAGTGGGTTAACACACAGATTTAAAAACAAAACAATAATAAATAATTTAAAACACATATTTTTTAATAATGAATATCATCTAGTTATACGTATAATTAGTTATTTTAAAACAAAAACGACATTATAAGCAATAAAGTTGTTTAAACTAAACTTTATACACATCATGACTTTATGTTAACACTAAATAAGTTTCACTTTTAAAATTTCTTTAAGCTCTAACTTATAAATACTATTAATACAATCGTTAAAATTGAACGCTGAAACAAAGGTAGATGAATTTAACGAATGGTATAGACATTGATCTTAATATCTGCGCATTACCATTCGGAGATTATAAATTTATTACAGAATAAATAGAAATTTGCCAATGTATTTCATGGAAGTTGACAAAATAAAACAAAGGGTTCGTGAGTATTATATAATTAAAAACATTGAATGTGAATGGTATAGACTTTGATATTAAAATTTGGGTGTTACCATTGGAAGAGTATAAATAATTTATATGTTATAAATTAAACTGAATACAATAAAAATTATTTAAATTAAACTAAATATAATAAAAATTATATAAATTAAACTTTATATTCTCACTAAATAAGTTTCACACTTATTTAAACTCTAACTTACATTCGTTAAAAATTGAACACATGCACTTTAAAAAATGACTATCATATAAATTTAAAAAAAATTACTATCATATAATAATATTAATTAAAAAAATGCATACAAAGATATATAGTAAAGTTATAAATTTTAAAAAAATACTGCCATATGATAATATTAATTAAAAAAAAAAAAAAAAAAAAAAAAAAAAAAAAAAAATTACTATTATATAATAATATAAATTAAAAAAATTACTTTCATATAATAATATAAATTAAAAAAATTACTTTCATATAATAATATTAATTAAAAAAATGCATACAAAGATATACAGTAAAGTTATAAAATAAATAAATAAATAAAATAAATAAAAATAAAAATAAAATAAAAATGACTATCCTATAATAATATTAATTTAAAAATACATACAATGTTTAAAATCAACAATTAAATTTTATATACATTATAATTAACTAAACTTTATGCTGTTACTATTAAATAAATTTATCCTAACACGAAAACTTTACATAAATTTTATAAGCAAAAAAGCTATAAGTACATGAATATGTTATTTAAATTAAACATTATATTGATACTACACAAATATTATTTAACATTTATTCGAGTTTAACGCTGTAATATAATTTAAACTATCTTAGTTGATTTAAATGAAACAGGTAAATACTTTTAAACTTGAACTAATAAAAATAAGTTCTTTTTATAAAATAATTGATATAAACTATAATAATAAAAAGGATTAGTTATATTTAAAAACTATCAGTTACTAAAAGTTATTTTATATTAAACATTTCGAAATAAATTGCATAAAAATTCAATGCATCATTTTAAATGAAAATAAACAGTTTCCTTAAAAAACAGATAATACGGAATATTCTATGAGTCAGTTATCACCTGCAACGGAAAACCCCTACAGCTGATGAATCATATGTTATATACGCTGGCGAGCCATGCCTATTAGTAATCCACACTATCTCATATAAAGATTAAGTTAAAATCATTAAAACAATACAGCGAATAATTTGGAAAATGCAATAATTTTTTCACAAAGCATATCATACAATGAGTTTAAACTATTATTACCTATCTATCACTTAAACGGTATTGAAATAAATACATATAAAAGTAAGTTATAGTTAAAAAATAAAAATTCGTTTGTGAAAGGAGTTTTATATATTGCAGAAATTAGTTTTACTCAAATAATTTCTAAACATACACAAGTTAAATGGAAACTTTTCTAGGTTTCATTTAAGCAATAATTTTCCATGTGTGAAAGTAGTTTTATTTATGCAAAATTTAGTTTTATATAAACAAAAAAATTTATAGTGTAACAATAAAAATAGTTTATAGTATAACAATAAAAAATTCCTTATAAGTAAATACCAATAAAAATTATTTTTTAAATTAATTTCTCTCTCTTCAATAAAACAATAAAAATTTCTTATATAACTTTCGTAAAGTTTTAATAAAATTTCTATTATAAACAAATATATTTACTAGAGTATACATATTAAGATATTACGTATAGAGATACATATTAAGTTAAATAAATTATCAAATAGTAATAATAAATTATAAAACTTACTTAAAATTGAAGAAATTTCCCTTAGCGAAGTGCAACCTTCATTCACACACAAATGCGAGAAACTGTTTATCGCCACACGTTGACTCATACAGATAAGAATGTTGATTCATGCTTATCTTAGTAGAATGTTGTTAGAGTTCTGTGTTTTCAGAGTAATATAAAATAGTTTATAGAGATCATTTATTTAATATCAGTTGTAAACTACATTTAAATAATGCAATAAGAGTTGAACTCTGCAATTAACCTATTAAAATATTGAAATTTTTTTATTTAATTTTACTTTTTTTAATTATGCTAAGAAAATAATGAGATCAAAACAGAATTATTTTACGATAAGACATCCTTTTTCATTCAATAAAATGTAACTATAATTTTTAATGAAAGGTTTTAAAATCACTTAATAGGATAAAATTAAAAACAGAAATCTTATTATTTTTTCTAGTTATAAAACTAAGTAATAAACTATCTATAAATAATCATATAGCAAGCGAGATTTTTGTATAATAACTATATATTATTTTAATATATACATTACATCGCAGGGTAAAATTTTCAACTTATTTATACGGATTGAAGTAATAAAACTTAATCATTTGCATAACCGCTAAATTTTATAAGTTGGATATATGATTTAAAATACTAAACAATAATCCTTGTGAGAGAATTGGGATAACACTTTCACAGAAAGAAATTGTCCTTTACAATAAGATTTGCTTAGAATGTCTAAGTGAAAATAACTTACCGTGAGGTCAGTGAGTCATGCAGTTGTATTCGAATTTATTGTTTTTAGTTAATGAAACTTCTAATGAGAGAATTATTTTTACTAGCACATAAATGTAAATTTTTATATTATTCCTATATAGATAAAATTTTAAATAATTCATTAAGTGTTAAACTTTGCATTTAATCGATTAAATAAAGTTTTCCTAAAATATAAGTGTAATATTTTAATGAATCGTTTTGAAATCACTTTAACTTTATAAGAAAAAACTAAAAAGAGGTTTTTAAATTACTTAATAGGATAAAATTAAAAATCTTATTGTTTTTAGCAATTATTTTATCTAGTTATAAACTATATATTATTTTAATATACGCCTTATAGTTAAGTCAGTTTTAGAGAAAACCAAGAAAAAATCCCAACGCGCAGGTTGATGAGTTGGAATATTCTATTATACTTAAAGAATCCAGGTACGGAAAAACCGAAATACAATACGCGGAAAAACAGGCGGGATTTTCGGTTAAAACTTCAAAGCAGTGGACGGTAAACATAACACACCGTGAAACAACCTACTCCCACGACAGCCAAACTAAGAATGAAGGGAAACGTTGAGTTGTAACACCTTATCTACTAGAGATAAGGGGGAATTCCCCATGACTCACCCCTCGTTCGTTCATGTACAACATCTTACGAGAAACTTCGTGAAGGATGACTCATCGGTGACGAGTTTGAATAATATGCATAACCGCTAAATTGTATAAATGAGAATCTTTTAATGTGATAATTATAGTAATGATAAATTTATTTTATAATCGATAACTCATCAGCTTCACACCTTATATAAAACAATACTATATTTAAAAGTTTTTACTACACAATAAACATTCACATATGGATATTCCTAAGGTTTAAGACTATGCGAGGATCCTATAAGCGAAATGCCTGTGAGTCTTTCTAAGGAATCCTAATCCGTATTTAAGCAGGTTTTAGAGAAAACCAAGAAATACTCCACTCGACTAGGTTGATGAAATGGATTCGAATCCAACACTTCCCCTTTTACCATAGAATCGTTCTCTAATCACAAGGTTAATGAGTCATGCAGTTGTATTAAAACTTATTGATTACATGTCTAAACTTATACCATTAAATATTTAACTATTGGTTCTATAAGTGGATTGCTCTGTGTGTGAGTCTTTGTAACTTATAGTTAAGCGAGTTTTAGTGAAAACCAAGAAAAACTACAAACGGGTAGATTGTTAAGTTGAATTCGAACCTAACATTAAACATAGAATCGTTTGTTCTTCTAAAATCCTTGTAACAACATGTTTATGGACTTTATAAGAAAATGCTTAATATGGTTTGCATGCGTTAGCTATATTAAACACTTAATTTTTAACATACATTAAGGTTGGTGGATGAGTGACAGGTAATTCATTTAAAACAAAAATATAATAACGGTCGATTGAAACAAAGGGTTTGCAGTTTTAGAGAAAACCAAGAAAAAATCCCAACGGTAGGTTGATGAGTTGGAATATTCTATTATACTTAAAGAATCCAGGTACGGAAAAACTGAAATACAATACGCGGAAAAACAGGCGAGATTTTCGGCTAAAACTTCAAAGCAGTGCACGGTAAACATAACACACCGTAAAACAACCTACTCACACGACGGCCAAACTAAGAATGAAGGGAAACGTTGAGTTGTAACACCTTATCTACTAGAGATAAGGGGGAATTCCCGGAAAAGCTGAGTCACCCCCCGTGGATCTTACGAGAAAGTTCGTGAAGGATGACTCATCGGTGACGAGTTTGAATAATTTGCATAACCGCTAAATGGTATAAGCGAGAATCTTTTAATGTGAGTATTATAGTAATGATAAATTTATTTCATAATCGATAACTCATCAGGTTCACACCTTATATAAAACAATACTATATTTAAAAGTTTTACTGTACAATAAATATTCACATATGGATATTCATAAGGTTTAAGATCGATTAAATAAACGAGAATCCTATAATCGAAATGCACGAGAGTCTTTCTAAGAAATCCTATTGCATATTTAAGCAGGTTTTAGAGAAAACCAAGAAATACTCCAATCGACTAGGTTGATGAAATGGATTCGAACCCAACACTTCCCCTTTTACCATAGAATCGTTCACTAATCACAAGGTTAATGACTCATGCAGTTGTATTGAAACTTATTGATTACAACTCTAAACTTATACCATTAAATATTTAACTGTTGGTTCTATAAGTGGATTGCTCTGTGTGCGAGTCTTTGTAACTTATAGTTAAGCGAGTTTTAGTGAAAACCAAGGAAAACTACAAACGGGTTGATTGTTAAGTTGAATTCAAACCTAGCATTAAACATAGAATCGTTCGATCTTCTAAAATACTTGTAACAACATGTTTATGAACTTTATAAGAAAATGCTTAATAGGGTTTTCATGCGTTAGCTATATTAAACACTTAATTTTTAACATACATTAAGGTTAGTGGATGAGTGTCAGGTAATTCATTTAAAACAAAACTATAATAAGGGTCGATTAAAACAAAGGGTTTGTAGGTTATAATTATAGGATAAAACGTTATGTGTTTCGAAAACCCTTCATCAAGATTGCAACAACCGTTTCGAATGATACTCTCCCTTCATCAGATAGACTTAAACTTTTATTTTCACAGTATGAAACAAGATGATAGAGGATTTACACTTATTGAAATCCCAACTTATAAATAATTCGACTTTCACTAAAAATGCAAGTCGCATATACACTTTGAAACAATCAATAAATTTTATATTATCACAATGCATTAAATAAGTTTCCCGTTTAACATTCAAGATGAATTTATTTTTACATTAATTAAGAATTGAACACATGTTAATTTTTAAAATAACTATTTTTTAAAAAGTTTTGAAACAGCTAATAAAATTTATAAGCTTTTACAATTAAATAAATTTAGCATATTAGGGAAGTTTTACATCACTCGGTAAAATTTTATATAAGCAATAAAAGTGATACACATTATAATTATAAACTCATAAAATAAATTTCACACTTAACATTTAAACTCTAACCAATCAATCTTAAAGTAATTTTTTATCTTTTGTACATAATCATAAACCTTTCGTTTCTATTGTAAAGTGAAGTATGACTCATGCTTTAATTAAAATCTCTAATCAAAATTATAAGAAAGTAAAGTTTAGGAAACACCTATGTATTATAAGCAAATTAATAAACTATAAATATTCATGTTTTTCAGTTAAGTAAAAAATTTATATAACTAGTTTTACAGAGTACTTAAAAAAATAATGTATAATTAAGTTTAAGATTTTTTTTTTTTTTTTTCTATAGTATGTATACATAAATTTTTAGTTAGAAAGTTTTTATTAAAATACAATAATCAAAGTTTTGTACGATATTAATTTACATTGCATCTAAAACTTTAAATATATAGAAACAATTGTACATTTGGTTTTGTCTGAAGCATATATAAATAATAAAATCTTATTCAGTTTAGTTTTTAAAACACCCTAAAGATTTCAGACACACATATTTTTATCTTGTTTAAATAAAATTTTTAAAATGAAACAATATTAATGTTATAAAATAATACACTCAGCATGACTCACCGAGTGTGCTATTCCATCAAATTATTCCGCATACGTGTAATAACATGTCTGACTTCACTATATACTGAATTACCATTATTTCAGAAAAAGTTGGGACTTACCTTAAAACACATCCTACACCCTTGGCGGACTTGAAGAAAATGAATGATACGAGACATTCTTATCAGAGACGCCAGGTCACGAGGTTAGTGACGTCACGAATGATGTGATTGGCTACGCTCAGTCACGTGATCATGACGTCATCCTCTCATCAATGACGTCACCGATTGCTTATCTGCTACCACAACGCGCGGAAATGTCCAGTACGCAGTGAAAAATATTCAAAGTCTACGGGACATTACTCGAAACGATTCCATTGTCTTATACGGTAAATTGAAATATAACACGCGGAAAAAAGATCGACATATACCGGAGAAACTATGCATAGTGCCCGATGAAACTAAGCCGCACAGCTAAGTAGATGCTACCAGGATGAGAGTCAAAATCCAACTGAATTCAAACAATATGACAAGGTCTATAAATCTCCCGTGTTGATTAGATGGTTTTGATGAATGGGTTTTCCCCCACACTTAAGCAGAATGGAGAAGTCGTAGGTTTTCCCTCACCTATCTCTTAATTAAGTTTCTTAATTAAAATTATGCAAATTATATGTAAGTCTTTCAAATATCTCTTAATTATGTTTTCTAATTAAAATTATGTAAATTTTATGTAAATCTTTCATGTTTATCATATGCCCTCCTAGTTAAAGATTTAATAAACCTATCTTTTATACAACATAAATAAATTTAATAAGTATAATCTGTTTAATGACTCATCAAACGATGACTCATCATAAACATGTCTGAACATGAATCTAGTTGAACACTAACATTTTATTGTATATGATTTTGTATTATTGCTTTTTATATTATTCAAACCAAAAGTTATTTTTATTATTATTGTTTACTTATGAGAAACTTAATTTGCATTCATTATGAATAAAAATTTAATTATTAACTAAAAAATCAGTTTACTTATAAGAAACTCAATTTTTCATCAAGTAGTGTTGTTTACTTAATTTCCAACAACGTATATTTTGTGATCCATATAGTAATTATCGCTTATTCAGTAAAATATTAGTGTTCAAGTAGATTCATGTTCAGACATGTTTATGATGAGTCATCGTTTGATGAGTCATTAAACAGATTATACTTATTAAATTTATTTATGTTGTATAAAAGATAGGTTTATTAAATCTTTAACTAGGAGGGCATATGATAAACATGAAAGATTTACATAAAATTTACATAATTTTAATTAGAAAACATAATTAAGAGATATTTGAAAGACTTACATATAATTTGCATAATTTTAATTAAGAAACTTAATTAAGAGATAGGTGAGGGAAAACCTATGACTTCTTCATTCTGCTTAAGTGTGGGGGAAAACCCATTCATCAAAACCATCTAATCAACACGGGAGATTTATAGACTTTGTCATATTGTTTGAATTCAGTTGGATTTTGACTCTCATCCTGGTAGCATCTACTTAGCTGTGCGGCTTAGTTTCATCGGGCACTATGCATAGTTTCTCCGGTATATGTCGATCTTTTTTCCGCGTGTTATATTTCAATTTACCGTATAAGACAATGGAATCGTTTCGAGTAATGTCCCGTAGACTTTGAATATTTTTCACTGCGTACTGGACATTTCCGCGCGTTGTGGTAGCAGATAAGCAATCGGTGACGTCATTGATGAGAGGATGACGTCATGATCACGTGACTGAGCGTAGCCAATCACATCATTCGTGACTTCACTAACCTCGTGACCTGGCGTCTCTGATAAGAATGTCTCGTATCATTCATTTTCTTCAAGTCTGCCAAGGGTGTAGGATGTGTTTTAAGGTAAGTCCCAACTTTTTCTGAAATAATGGTAATTCAGTATATAGTTAAGTCAGACATGTTATTACACGTATGCGGAATAATTTGATGGAATAGCACACTCGGTGAGTCATGCTGAGTGTATTATTTTATAACATTAATATTGTTTCATTTTAAAAATTTTATTTAAACAAGATAAAAATATGTGTGTCTGAAATCTTTAGGGTGTTTTAAAAACTAAACTGAATAAGATTTTATTATTTATATATGCTTCAGACAAAACCAAATGTACAATTGTTTCTATATATTTAAAGTTTTAGATGCAATGTAAATTAATATCGTACAAAACTTTGATTATTGTATTTTAATAAAAACTTTCTAACTAAAAATTTATATATACATACTATAGAAAAAAAAAAAAAAAATCTTAAACTTAATTATACATTATTTTTTTAAGTACTCTGTAAAACTAATTATATAACTTTTTTACTTAACTGAAAAACATGAATATTTATACTTTATTAATTTGCTTATAATACATAGGTGTTTCCTAAACTTTACTTTCTTATAATTTTGATTAGAGATTTTAATTAAAGCATGAGTCATACTTCACTTTACAATAGAAACGAAAGGTTTATGATTATGTACAAAAGATAAAAAATTACTTTAAGATTGATTGGTTAGAGTTTAAATGTTAAGTGTGAAATTTATTTTATGAGTTTATAATTATAATGTGTATCACTTTTATTGCTTATATAAAATTTTACCGAGTGATGTAAAACTTCCCTAATATGCTAAATTTATTTAATTGTAAAAGCTTATAAATTTTATTAGCTGTTTCAAAACTTTTTAAAAAATAGTTATTTTAAAAATTAACATGTGTTCAATTCTTAATTAATGTAAAAATAAATTCATCTTGAATGTTAAACGGGAAACTTATTTAATGCATTGTGATAATATAAAATTTATTGATTGTTTCAAAGTGTATATGCGACTTGCATTTTTAGTGAAAGTCGAATTATTTATAAGTTGGGATTTCAATAAGTGTAAATCCTCTATCATCTTGTTTCATACTGTGAAAATAAAAGTTTAAGTCTATCTGATGAAGGGAGAGTATCATTCGAAACGGTTGTTGCAATCTTGATGAAGGGTTTTCGAAACACATAACGTTTTATCCTATAATTATAACCTACAAACCCTTTGTTTTAATCGACCCTTATTATAGTTTTGTTTTAAATGAATTACCTGACACTCATCCACTAACCTTAATGTATGTTAAAAATTAAGTGTTTAATATAGCTAACGCATGAAAACCCTATTAAGCATTTTCTTATAAAGTTCATAAACATGTTGTTACAAGTATTTTAGAAGATCAAACGATTCTATGTTTAATGCTAGGTTTGAATTCAACTTAACAATCAACCCGTTTGTAGTTTTCCTTGGTTTTCACTAAAACTCGCTTAACTATAAGTTACAAAGACTCGCACACAGAGCAATCCACTTATAGAACCAACAGTTAAATATTTAATGGTATAAGTTTAGAGTTGTAATCAATAAGTTTCAATACAACTGCATGAGTCATTAACCTTGTGATTAGTGAACGATTCTATGGTAAAAGGGGAAGTGTTGGGTTCGAATCCATTTCATCAACCTAGTCGATTGGAGTATTTCTTGGTTTTCTCTAAAACCTGCTTAAATATGCAATAGGATTTCTTAGAAAGACTCTCGTGCATTTCGATTATAGGATTCTCGTTTATTTAATCGATCTTAAACCTTATGAATATCCATATGTGAATATTTATTGTACAGTAAAACTTTTAAATATAGTATTGTTTTATATAAGGTGTGAACCTGATGAGTTATCGATTATGAAATAAATTTATCATTACTATAATACTCACATTAAAAGATTCTCGCTTATACCATTTAGCGGTTATGCAAATTATTCAAACTCGTCACCGATGAGTCATCCTTCACGAACTTTCTCGTAAGATCCACGGGGGGTGACTCAGCTTTTCCGGGAATTCCCCCTTATCTCTAGTAGATAAGGTGTTACAACTCAACGTTTCCCTTCATTCTTAGTTTGGCCGTCGTGTGAGTAGGTTGTTTTACGGTGTGTTATGTTTACCGTGCACTGCTTTGAAGTTTTAGCCGAAAATCTCGCCTGTTTTTCCGCGTATTGTATTTCAGTTTTTCCGTACCTGGATTCTTTAAGTATAATAGAATATTCCAACTCATCAACCTACCGTTGGGATTTTTTCTTGGTTTTCTCTAAAACTGCAAACCCTTTGTTTCAATCGACCGTTATTATATTTTTGTTTTAAATGAATTACCTGTCACTCATCCACCAACCTTAATGTATGTTAAAAATTAAGTGTTTAATATAGCTAACGCATGCAAACCATATTAAGCATTTTCTTATAAAGTCCATAAACATGTTGTTACAAGGATTTTAGAAGAACAAACGATTCTATGTTTAATGTTAGGTTCGAATTCAACTTAACAATCTACCCGTTTGTAGTTTTTCTTGGTTTTCACTAAAACTCGCTTAACTATAAGTTACAAAGACTCACACACAGAGCAATCCACTTATAGAACCAATAGTTAAATATTTAATGGTATAAGTTTAGACATGTAATCAATAAGTTTTAATACAACTGCATGACTCATTAACCTTGTGATTAGAGAACGATTCTATGGTAAAAGGGGAAGTGTTGGATTCGAATCCATTTCATCAACCTAGTCGAGTGGAGTATTTCTTGGTTTTCTCTAAAACCTGCTTAAATACGGATTAGGATTCCTTAGAAAGACTCACAGGCATTTCGCTTATAGGATCCTCGCATAGTCTTAAACCTTAGGAATATCCATATGTGAATGTTTATTGTGTAGTAAAAACTTTTAAATATAGTATTGTTTTATATAAGGTGTGAAGCTGATGAGTTATCGATTATAAAATAAATTTATCATTACTATAATACTCACATTAAAAGATTCTCATTTATACAATTTAGCGGTTATGCATATTATTCAAACTCGTCACCGATGAGTCATCCTTCACGAAGTTTCTCGTAAGATGTTGTACATGAACGAACGAGGGGTGAGTCATGGGGAATTCCCCCTTATCTCTAGTAGATAAGGTGTTACAACTCAACGTTTCCCTTCATTCTTAGTTTGGCTGTCGTGGGAGTAGGTTGTTTCACGGTGTGTTATGTTTACCGTCCACTGCTTTGAAGTTTTAACCGAAAATCTCGCCTGTTTTTCCGCGTATTGTATTTCGGTTTTTCCGTACCTGGATTCTTTAAGTATAATAGAATATTCCAACTCATCAACCTGCGCGTTGGGATTTTTTCTTGGTTTTCTCTAAAACTGACTTAACTATAAGGCGTATATTAAAATAATATATAGTTTATAACTAGATAAAATAATTGCTAAAAACAATAAGATTTTTAATTTTATCCTATTAAGTAATTTAAAAACCTCTTTTTAGTTTTTTCTTATAAAGTTAAAGTGATTTCAAAACGATTCATTAAAATATTACACTTATATTTTAGGAAAACTTTATTTAATCGATTAAATGCAAAGTTTAACACTTAATGAATTATTTAAAATTTTATCTATATAGGAATAATATAAAAATTTACATTTATGTGCTAGTAAAAATAATTCTCTCATTAGAAGTTTCATTAACTAAAAACAATAAATTCGAATACAACTGCATGACTCACTGACCTCACGGTAAGTTATTTTCACTTAGACATTCTAAGCAAATCTTATTGTAAAGGACAATTTCTTTCTGTGAAAGTGTTATCCCAATTCTCTCACAAGGATTATTGTTTAGTATTTTAAATCATATATCCAACTTATAAAATTTAGCGGTTATGCAAATGATTAAGTTTTATTACTTCAATCCGTATAAATAAGTTGAAAATTTTACCCTGCGATGTAATGTATATATTAAAATAATATATAGTTATTATACAAAAATCTCGCTTGCTATATGATTATTTATAGATAGTTTATTACTTAGTTTTATAACTAGAAAAAATAATAAGATTTCTGTTTTTAATTTTATCCTATTAAGTGATTTTAAAACCTTTCAATAAAAATTATAGTTACATTTTATTGAATGAAAAAGGATGTTTTATCGTAAAATAATTCTGTTTTGATCTCATTATTTTCTTAGCATAATTAAAAAAAGTAAAATTAGATAAAAAAATTAAAAAAATTTCAATATTTTAATAGGTTAATTGCAGAGTTCAACTCTTATTGCATTATTTAAATGTAGTTTACAACTGATATTAAATAAATGATCTCTATAAACTATTTTATATTACTCTGAAAACACAGAACTCTAATAACATTCTACTAAGATAAGCATGAATCAACATTCTTATCTGTATGAGTCAACGTGTGGCGATAAACAGTTTCTCGCATTTGTGTGTGAATGAAGGTTGCACTTCGCTAAGGGAAATTTCTTCAATTTTAAGTAAGTTTTATAATTTATTATTACTATTTGATAATTTATTTAACTTAATATGTATCTCTATACGTAATATCTTAATATGTATACTCTAGTAAATATATTTGTTTATAATAGAAATTTTATTAAAACTTTACGAAAGTTATATAAGAAATTTTTATTGTTTTATTGAAGAGAGAGAAATCAATTTAAAAAATAATTTTTATTGGTATTTACTTATAAGTAATTTTTTATTGTTATACTATAAACTATTTTTATTGTTACACTATAAATTTTTTTGTTTATATAAAACTAAATTTTGCATAAATAAAACTACTTTCACACATGGAAAATTATTGCTTAAATGAAACCTAGAAAAGTTTCCATTTAACTTGTGTATGTTTAGAAATTATTTGAGTAAAACTAATTTCTGCAATATATAAAACTCCTTTCACAAACGAATTTTTATTTTTTAACTATAACTTACTTTTATATGTATTTATTTCAATACCGTTTAAGTGACAGATAGGTAATAATCGTTTAAACTCATTGTATGATATGCTTTGTGAAAAAATTATTGCATTTTCCAAATTATTCGCTGTATTGTTTTAATGATTTTAACTTAATCTTTATATGAGATAGTGTGGATTACTAATAGGCATGGCTCGCCAGCGTATATAACATATGATTCATCAGCTGTAGGGGTTTTCCGTTGCAGGTGATAACTGACTCATAGAATATTCCGTATTATCTGTTTTTTAAGGAAACTGTTTATTTTCATTTAAAATGATGCATTGAATTTTTATGCAATTTATTTCGAAATGTTTAATATAAAATAACTTTTAGTAACTGATAGTTTTTAAATATAACTAATCCTTTTTATTATTATAGTTTATATCAATTATTTTAAAAAAAGAACTTATTTTTATTAGTTCAAGTTTAAAAGTATTTACCTGTTTCATTTAAATCAACTAAGATAGTTTAAATTATATTACAGCGTTAAACTCGAATAAATGTTAAATAATATTTGTGTAGTATCAATATAATGTTTAATTTAAATAACATATTCATGTACTTATAGCTTTTTTGCTTATAAAATTTATGTAAAGTTTTCGTGTTAGGATAAATTTATTTAATAGTAACAGCATAAAGTTTAGTTAATTATAATGTATATAAAATTTAATTGTTGATTTTAAACATTGTATGTATTTTTAAATTAATATTATTATAGGACAGTCATTTTTATTTTATTTTTATTTTTATTTATTTTATTTATTTATTTATTTTATAACTTTACTGTATATCTTTGTATGCATTTTTTTAATTAATATTATTATATGAAAGAAATTTTTTTAATTTATATTATTATATAATAGTAATTTTTTTTTTTTTTTTTTTTTTTTAATTAATATTATCATATGACAGTATTTTTTTAAAATTTATAACTTTACTATATATCTTTGTATGCATTTTTTTAATTAATATTATTATATGATAGTAATTTTTTTTAAATTTATATGATAGTCATTTTTTAAAGTGCATGTGTTCAATTTTTAACGAATGTAAGTTAGAGTTTAAATAAGTGTGAAACTTATTTAGTGAGAATATAAAGTTTAATTTATATAATTTTTATTATATTTAGTTTAATTTAAATAATTTTTATTGTATTCAGTTTAATTTATAACATATAAATTATTTATACTCTTCCAATGGTAACACCCAAATTTTAATATCAAAGTCTATACCATTCACATTCAATGTTTTTAATTATATAATACTCACGAACCCTTTGTTTTATTTTGTCAACTTCCATGAAATACATTGGCAAATTTCTATTTATTCTGTAATAAATTTATAATCTCCGAATGGTAATGCGCAGATATTAAGATCAAAGTCTATACCATTCGTTAAATTCATCTACCTTTGTTTCAGCGTTCAATTTTAACGATTGTATTAATAGTATTTATAAGTTAGAGCTTAAAGAAATTTTAAAAGTGAAACTTATTTAGTGTTAACATAAAGTCATGATGTGTATAAAGTTTAGTTTAAACAACTTTATTGCTTATAATGTCGTTTTTGTTTTAAAATAACTAATTATACGTATAATTAGATGATATTCATTATTAAAAAATATGTGTTTTAAATTATTTATTATTGTTTTGTTTTTAAATCTGTGTGTTAACCCACTGATGACACTTATCCTCAAAATACGAAAATTTCTAGTTAAATCTGTAAAAATTTCTAAATTTCAAGCTCTAAAATACTAAGTGTACTCATTAACCAATTAGAATGAGGTATTAGAATCATCTTGTTTCTATAAATTCTGTAAAAATTTCCAAATATCAATTTACAATGACAACACTAAAAGTATGAACTCCTATTTAAATTCCTTATTTATTATCTTAACACAATATATTTTTAATCTCTAAAAATGCTAAGTTTCTAAAATACTCATAAATTGTTACTGATGTTAATTAACTTCAGTCATTCATTGTTTCATTCAGTCGAAAATGTTAAGTCCCACCGGAAATTATTTATACTCTTCCAATGGCAACATCTAAATTTTAATGTCTATACCCTGTTTTTAATTATATAGTACTCACCAACCCTTTGTTTTATTTTGTCAAATTCACTGAAATACATAGGAAAATTTCTATTTAATTCTGTAATCAATTTATAATCCCCGAATGACAACTCTTCAAAAGTTTCTATTCTTCCGGTGGCAACACCTAAATATTAAAGTCCCAAAAGATCGTGACGTTATCTGATCCCCCTGCAAAAAATTCGAAAAAATTACTAAGTCCAAAATTTAAGAAAATAAATCTAACTTCGAAAAAATTTTGAAGTCCCCAAAATTATGAAAAAAAAAATACTAAGTCCCGAAATTTAGGAAAATAAATCTAACTCCTTGAAATTCCACAAAAAATACTAAGTCCCGAAATTTAGGAAAATAAATCTAACTCCTCAAAATTCCCTATAGATGGCACCACCAAACCTCATCCAAGATGATATCCAAAGTTTCTATTCTTCCGGTGGCAACGCTCTAAAAGTTTATATTCTTCCGGTGGCAACAGCCCCTCGTCCAAGATGATGACTAAGTAGTGTAAAAAGGGTGCGTTCACCAACAGGGTGGAGGCGTAGAGGTGTAAGGGTGGGGGCGCGCCACCACCCTACGCCTCAATACGCCTCTACGCCTCCACCCTGTTGGTGAATCACCCTTTTTACACTACTATCGGCTACTGGTCTTAAACTTTTGCAAATGACTGTATTTTTATGCAATCAGCGTAGATACTCAGTCATTTTTCGATCGACATACGTCAATGTTTTAATTACTATCTCTGCTAATTAGGATAACATAATTTAGCAAATTAGATAACAAATATCTGTGATAAATTCACAGTCCGACAATACCGATCCGAAGTCCGTGCGACGATTAGGGCCGGAGTTTATCGTGTTTCAGTGGCAGCTTGACAAACAAACAGGCAGACAGATGTTCACAGATATTAATTATATAGTAATAGATATTCTCCAATGTATATCTACGGTGAAATAAGGAGGTAAAATGCCCTTAAAAAATAAGTTATGTGAAATAAAGGCAGGGCTAGCAATGCTCCGGAATAAATTCTAAAAGTTGAAAACTCTGATATTTTACGTATTTCAAGTACAAAGAAAAATATATTGCGCATTAATTAAAGGATGTTTTTATCATGCTGTTCATACAACTTGCAGCATTAAATATACGTATAACAATTACAAAAAAAAAAAAAGGTTGCAAAAGTTTTAAAAAGGAATAAAAATTATGTTGATTATCGTTTTCTTTTCAATCTAATTAACACATGTGGCAGAAAAGTATAATCGATTTAACCGTTGTAATGGATAAATACTTAGAAATATCCAAAATCTAGATACTTTTGTGCTAAATAATGCAGGGAAAAGCAAAATGGTTCATTTTGATTTTTTTTTATATTAATTACACTAGGTGGTTTGCTTTTTGTTATAAGGTATCAGATACAAATTAAAACAGAATTAACAATTGAAACGCTAATAATAAACCTTATATTTCGCTGCACATTTTAAATGACGATATAGGATAATATAAGTTTGCATAAATTTTGAGTAAATACGTACGGAGATAAAAATAATTCAAAAATTAGCCAATCAGTGTTAAATAAAAGAACTAAAAATCATGTGGTACACTTTCCGACTATATCTACTCGTTGCATCGTTTAACCTTCAATGTTCTTTAAATACATTCTAACACAACGAACAGACAGAAGGACAGAAAGGCAGACAGATAGACTAATTTAATTCGTAATCACTCTTAAAAATTGTTGAAAATTGTTAAAAAAGCTTAACACAAACAGAGATGCAATTCCAGCAATTTCCATTTGTAGCCCTTAATGTATTTGAATATTTTAGTGTAGTCCTAAAAATCTGAAGGCTAAGCATATCATATTATATATAAAACATTATTTTAGCATATTAACAATAAATGTTAATTCCATTATGATTTTTGCAGTAGAAAGTAATTTAAATGTAATTTATAAAAATGTCTCTTCTTAAACGCAATGCACTGGCATTTTTTTTTTTTTTTTTTGGCTACCCCTGTGCACAAATGAGTAATACATGGCCTATAAATCCTATTATAAATTGGGAACATTTCGTAAGGAACTTGAATAAAATATATTATTTTTAAGAAATTCGGAAAATTTTTACGGACGCTGGAGGCGAGCAGATGGACAGATAAACAAATTAAAATTATATTAAGATATAAGAAAAATAAAGTTATTAAAATTTGGTTTATAAAAATACCTCTCATAGAACGCAATGCTTTGGAATACTTTAAGGTATCCCTGTACCAGTGTTACCAGTAAATATCAGTGGTGGTATTTACTCCATTTTGTATAGAAAACATCCGATAGTGAACTTGAATAACATATATCAGTATCAAGAAATTCCTTCATATTTACGGGATTTAGAGTGCGGACAGACAGACAAACTAAAATCATAAACACTTTTCAACATTATCAAAGAGTGTTGAAAAATAGTTGTTTAATGAAGAATAATTTATGGGTTTCGTTATTTTCTGTGTTTTATTAACTTTCAAACTTTAAGCAGCATGCATATTTTGGATTAAACTTATTTGTAATATTAATTTTAACGAATAATGTAATTATTGAACATTTTAAAATCAGAACATACGACAGCATTTATTTTGTTTACCCTTAGAATCTACGTGATCGAAACACTCCTCAAAGCAAAAATTCTTTTTTCTGATCATTATTTTTCAAGTTGTGAATAGAAATATAAAAAAAGTCATCATTAAGAGTCCGCATTTCTGATGGAAAGTTGAAAATCCAGTTCCAGCAGCTTCAAATACGGGAAGTATTGAGAAGAAAAAGTATATCATTGCTCTTCAAGAAATGCATTTTTATTTTCGATAAAAAGCAATGTTTAAGTTCATATTTTAATTGTTAAGACATTTTTTTTTTTTTTTCGGAATTTTATTTTTAAATGTTTATATCATAGTTGCCAACATTTCTAATTTTCATATGAGATTGTTCACCCGTATTTTTAAAAAGGAATCTCTCACATACGTTTTCGACGAATAAACAAAACGAAATAAACTGAAAACATTTATAAAAAAAATTTCCGTTGAAGAAAACAGAGTCTTGGCACCTATAGACTTCGACGTACGTCATCGTAAAGCTCGACATGGTAATGCTGGTGCCTTGTCACGGAAGCCCTTCTCTGAAAGCTGCAAGTACTGTTCAAACCATAGACCTTATATACTAGACCACGCTACCAATACGGCTGACCATTACAGCGAATGTCTTCAACATGAGGATGTAATCTGATACCTCCATCCTTTGTTCTGAGTCTCGGAAGTCACGTGATCTTGGCCTAGGGGTGATTCCTCTCTCTCTCTCTCTCTTTTTTCCCGTATGCAAGCATTATCTCATACTTCTCTGACTGAAGTAAGAATTCAAACGCAATTTTTTCGCTTGCAAAATGATTTATCATAATTTTTTTTTCTATGTAATTAATCTATGAAAGTTTAGCTTTCCATCCATGTGTAAATCTAAATGCTAAAATAAAAAGTGCGTGCACAATAAAAATATTAAAAAACACAAAATTCGTTCCTACAGAAAAATAACATAGTGATCATTCTCCACTCTTCCTCTAGACCAACATCACGTGACAATTTTGCTGGGGAAGCTCGTTCATGATGCAGTCAAATAACGAAGGGGAATGCGTTGTCTAGTATATAAGGTCTATGGTTCAAACGGTTATACCCCCGTTTCGCCGACACTAAAATTTCCTACCCCCTTTCGTTGTCAAATTCCCCAAAAAAGGGAAAATCATCATTATCAGTTAACACCTGTTTCGCCGTGTCGGCGAAACGGGGGTATAACAAAAAATTTTCAAGTGCATTTAAGAATGTTAAACATCTGGAAGAAGTGTGTTGTTTGAAGGCAACAATCCTAAAAAACTTAAAAGCTAAGATGCAGAAAAGATTGGGAAATAAATAGTCTGTACCCAGAAATCAGAATGTGAAAAATAGGTGACAATGGCACTTAATTAATTTTTCTTACGTTAGATGCCGAAATGGTCTACCCAGGCATAATTGTTAAAATTTTTAATAGGTAAAGACTTAGTTTATTATTATTATTATTTACTTAAATAATAAATACAAGCACAAAAGTTATTATAAATATATTTATATTAAAAAAAATCTGGAGTGACTCCACTCGACTTTCCGAACATTGAGTAACTAACAGTTTTGTAGATAAAATAAAGAAAGAGGAGTTGCTAAACAAACAAAAGAGAGAAAACCATAATAGAGTGTTTGAGTCTTTTTCTCCATATATCACACGAGGTTTTATTTAACGCTACTGAACTTTGAGCCCATAGATCATAATGATAAAGAATTTTTCGTTGTGTCCCTGTAAAACTCTATAAATGCTAGATTCACCAAAATGCTTATATTTAGTGCAACAGTGATTTATAATATTCATACAAATTTTCAGCTCAATTGAATAAGGCGTTTAGATGCTATCGCACTTTTGAAAATTGGGTCTCATAGGCCATAATGATAAAGAATTTTTCTTTGTGTCCCTGTAAAAAAATTGCAAGTGCTAGATTCACCAAAATCTATACAGTTGGTGCAAATGCGACCTATAACATGTGTACAAATTTTTTGCTCAGATTAATGTGGCGTTTAGACGCTAACTTTTAAAAATTTGGCCCCATAGGCCATAATGATAAGGAATTTTTCTTTGTGTCCCTGTAAAAAAACTATAAGTGCTAGATTCTCCAAAATCTATACAGATTGAGTATCTGTGACCTATAATATGTGTATAAAGTTTTTGCTCAATTGAATAAGGCGTTTAGATGCTATCGCACTTTTAAGATTTTGGTCCCATAGGCCATAATGATAAAGAATTTTTCTTTGTGTCCCTGTAAAAAAACTATAAGTGCTAGATTCACCAAAATCTATAGGGTTCGTACTATGGTGACTTACAATATACGTACCAACTTTCAGCTTATTCGAACAAAGCGTTTAGACGCTAGCGTGTTCACTCACAGACATACACACATACATACACACATACACACATACACACACACATACATACATCATCTCAAAAATAGTGGAAACGGACTCAGGGGACCTCGAAACGTATAGAAACATCAAAATCTCCAATTCGGATTTTTGACATGATTACAATACTTTCCTCACTATAGTGTTCGGAAAGTAATAAATAAATAAATAAAATAAAAACTTCCATAAAACAGAAAAAACAGTAGAAATTATTTTTAATTACCTGTTGGCCAACTCATTTTTTAAATTCAGTCGAATTCCAAATATTACATCTTCAAGCAAAATGAGAACTACTAGAAAATATTCATTTAATTTTTTTTTTTTTTCAGTTGCTTTAATTATTAATGTTTACTTTCAGTTTTATAAGCCCAAATTTGATTAAATTAATTCAATTTTTCAGAAATTATCACGATAGTAAATTTTTGTTTATAAACAGATAAACTAAGAAATAACAATTGGTAGAAAATTAAAAAATAAATAAACTGAAACATCTTTTTTTTTTTTTTTTTTTTTTTTTTTTTAACTACAGCATTTATGTAGTTTTTTACTTACTGGTTTTTATTGAGCTTATGTATCTATGTATTTAAACTGATAATATAAGAACATTTTTAAGATATAAAAAGCAAGGATTTTCAAAATTTCAGTAGACTTCAGAAATCTGCTGACCACGACCAATGTAAACAATGAAATTTATAATAAATTTAAAAGAAGAAAATCATGATAGAACTTACTTCAATGGTGTTATTTTAGAAATGGAATCTAATGAGATAAGGAAAGCTAATTTTAAACAAGGTCTAGGTCTTGAAGGTATGTACAGTCGGGAAAAAAAAATCGCACCACTCGCTGTAATTTCATTATTAAATGACGCAGAAAAATTTAATAGACACCATTCAACAGGAAATTAAATGTACTTTTTGAAAATTTTGTCGAATTTTGAATTAGGGGTTATCTACATATTGAAATGAGTGAAAACTTTGATTTTTTCAATAGCAACACCCAATTTTGACACCATATTCGAATTTCTGAGAGTCTGGCAGTACGGAAAAGTATACTATTTGTATACTTTATCTTTAGATTTTATAGAGTTATAATCAAAAATGTGTTAGGGGTTATCTGTAAATGTAGAAAAATAAAATTAAGATCCTATAAGAAACAGATAAAATTTTAATGTTTCACACCGGAAATCTTTCAGGAAAAAAAGAATTATAAAAATTAATAAAAAAGATTGACTTTTTCAGTTTTTTAGATTTGTACATACTTCAGTACTTTTTTAAATAGTTTTAGGTCTATTTAAAACATTTGCAATTTGTCCAGACTGTACTCTTTGAAAAAAGTGCAATATTTTTCAAGTAAAAGTGCCTATTATGGCTGTAGTGATCACCAATAAAGCTTGAATTTTCTTTCGTAGCTGTAACATAAAATATGAAATGAAATAATATAGATATATGGTACCCCGTCAAAATAGCCCAAGACAAAATAGCCCCGACAAAACAGCCTTGACAACAAAACAGCCCCGACAAAACAGCCCCAGGACAAAATATCCCCCGACAAAATAGCCCCGACAAAACAGCCCCAGACAAAATAGCCCCAGGCAAAATAGCCCCGACAAAATAGCCCCAGGACAAAATAGCCCCCGACAAAACAGCCCCGACAAAATAGCCCCCGAGAAAATAGCCCCCGACAAAATAGCTCCAGGACAAAACAGCCCCGACAAAATAGCCCCCGACAAAATAGCCCCGACAAAATAGCCCCGACAAAATAGCCCCGACAAAATAGCCCCCAACAAAATAGCCCCAGGACAAAGCATCCCCGACAAAACAGCCCCGACAAAATAGCCCCCAACAAAATAGCCCCCGACAAAATAGCCCCAGGACAAAACAGCCCCGACAAAATAGCCCCGATAAAACAGCCCAAGACAGAATTGCCCCAAAAAAATAGCCCCGACAAAACAGCCTCGACAAAATAGCCCCGACAAAATAGCCCCAACAAAATAGCCCGTAAGCATTTATATGATTTAGCAGGAAATTTATTTAATTAACTTCTCGATTAGCTAGATATTTAAAACTTTTAGACTAGCTCAAAATACGATGACAATGCATTTTTTTTAATACATTTAGCCAATTTTTTCGGGTCCCCGCTGCCTTCGGTAGCGTTTTTATGATTCAATAATCATATAACTTCCCGACTTAAAGGTGTGCACGGGCCGGGTTCGGGCCGAATTTTTCAATTTGCTCTCGGGCCGGGCCGAAGTGGATGATATTTATTCTGGGCCGTGTCAGCCCGAATCTTTTTTAGTTTCCTCGTTAATCAAGGAAAATGAAAAAGATAAAATATTTCTTCAGTCATTTGTTTTACATAATTTCACAGGCTTGTGTAGCACATAAAATGTTATTTTGTTAAAAAATGTCTGTAACTTCAGTTAAAATGAATATCAGTGTGCCTGTTTGAGATTTCATTTTCCGCAAATATTTTTAGCATGTCTCGAAATTAATATATTTTACTTAATGTAATATTAGATGGTTTCTTATTCAAAATAGCATGCATGTCATTACTAGTTTGCACACATGTACAAACAAAATAAATTAGATACTCTACTGTGTATAAGGCTTTGTGTTCTACGTTCTGAAGTGTTTAGGTGGTATAAAGGTAGTAAAAATCATTCCACTGTAACTTTTACGCGAAAGCTCCTTTTTCTTATCTCCTGTGCACTGAATGAAAGTAGCACCATTTCTAGCATGTGCAAAAGCATCTTTTCTATTGAATATGGTTGGATTAGCATTAAAGTTTTGTTTATCGGATCACATGAAAGATTCAGATACATTACGGTATATAAGAGGAAATGGTTGAAAGTACATTGGCTATATAAAATCTCTACAAAACACATACTAAAAATCTTTTTCATAGAAAGGCATGCTTTTTTTTTTAAACGGGCCGGGGGGGGGGGGGGGGTTCGGCCTCAAAATTTCAGCCCGTGCAGACCTCTATCTCTAATAGCTAGAAATTTGAAACTTTTAGAAAAGCTCAGAACACGAGGACAATGCATTTTTTTTATTACTTTCAGCCAATTATTATGGGTCCCCGTTGTCTTCGGTAGCGTTTAAACATACCTGGTAACTTTTATAATTTATTACGGAGTACTGTTAGCTCCGCCCTATTTCACACCGGTATGATTGTAGAGAAATTTTCTCCAATATGTAATTACGATGAAATAAGAAGAAAAGTGCTTTTAAAATATACTGGTATGAATAAAGGGCGCTGTTAACAGTACTCCGGAATAAATTATAAAAGTTACCAGGTACAGTCGGTAACAAAAGTCTCCGAACACTAGCAAAAATTCCTATATAAAAAAAAGTAAAGTTAATACTGTTTTGTTAAATAAATCCTTGTCGAATCATGTTCTTAGACTGACTAAGAACAGGATTCGACAAGGATTTGTTTAACAAAACTCTATTAAGTGTACTTTTTTTAAATAGGAATTTTTGCTAGTGTTCGGAGACTTTTGTTACCGACTGTATGTTTATATGATTCAACAGAAAATTTTAAAAACATGGTACATAAAAAGTTCTTTTTATCTTGTAATTATTTATTGTAAAACATAATGTATTTTCGTAAATTGTAAATGACTATTTTTTTAAATGTGGATTTGTTATTTTCTTTTATATACCTAAATAGGGAATGAAATATTCCTGAAAATTTTTGATTTAAGGTTTTCTATGAATTTACACATTTCGAGATATCTGTCTGTGTGTGTCAGCAAAAGATCTGGTCGCTGTAACTAAACCAATAAGCAGAATTTAACAATACTTGATTTTTTTTTTTTTTTTTTTTTTTCATCTTGAGTTAAATTTGCTCTGATTAACTTTTGGGATACATCGCCAAACAGGTGACCTTTCATCCAGCGATTAAACTCATTTATTCTAAGACCGTGGCGAACTCCCACTTGGGGCCTACTGTCCCTTAAGCTATCCTCCAAATAACTTTACGGGCCGCGGTAGACCAGTCGGTAGAGCACCGGCCTCGTTATTGGAAGATTGCGGGTTCGGTACTCGAGCCGTCCAAAGACCGTCGTGTACACTAATGGTGGCTGGTGCACGTAAAATCTGTCGTGGCCGCAATGTCCTCCATGTTCCCATCAAAAATTATACCTCTGGGGGTCAACGAAGCGGGAGAGCCATTCCTTCCGTGGAGGATCAAAATTGTGATGGCATGTCTCCGGACCACCTCTAGGGCTGTGTCCCAGACCGTCGCCAATTGCCCATCTGCGCAGCATTAGAGCGACGTAAAACCCAACCATCCAACCATCCAAATAACTTTACACTTTCATAATTAAAAAAAAAAAAATAAATAAATAAAAAATAAAAATAAACTTGCATAATTTTATTTTAAGATAAAAATGATTTAATCAGCAACCACTTCAACTTTATGTGTACATCGACGGCAGACATCAGTGTTATGCTCCGCTGAAATAATTTAATCTTGTGTAATTTTAAGCAACAACAAAAAAAAAAAAAAAAAAAACATAAACTTTTTAAAACTTGTGTGTATAAAATATATTATCTTGATTGTATTTTGGTGTTTATTATCCGGAAGGAGGCGCTATTCTTCTGCTTATTCCACCATTTAGACTGAGACTATATCTCAGCTTCTATTGAACATTATATACTTTAAAAAAAGTGTCCGTCGTTTAATTTTCTTTCTCGCGTTAAAATCTGCGTAAATATCGGCCGAACATTGGTTCTGCTATGTTCTAATTTTCCTTGTTTCTAAAAAATCCATGACTCAAAATCTAAAATGCACAACAACACCATTGTTGTCCTCACTGGATTTTAAAATTGTGTGTATATGGACTGAAAGGTGGTGTAGTTACGTTATAAATTTTGTTTAAATTTGTGTTTATATCGGCCGAAAGGTAGCGCTGATGCTGATATGCTGCCATTTTCTTTGTTTATGAAAAAGTTTATCTTAAAATGTAATGGTCATAACTGCATCATTTTTTGAATTCTGTGAATATTACACGAAATGTTTTTTGTTATCGGTCAGAAGGTAGCGTTTTTATGTTGTAAATTTCTCTGAATTACAATATTTCTCTGAAATACTACACATCAAAATCTATTGTTTATAAGTGCACCATTTTTTTTCCTACTGATGTTTAAGTTTTTGTGTGTATAGGCCGATAGGTGGCGCGCTAATACGCTGTATTTTTCTTTGATTCTAAAAAAACTATATGACACACTTCCGGTTATCCAATTTTCACCAAAAGTTCCAAAAATCACATGTACACCAGACCTGCCTCAATTCTGAAGTTTATAATATAATAGTCAGAATATAATATAATAGTCAGAAAATTTTCCATGTACAAAGAAAGATACATACAAATTTTCTCGGGGATTATTTTGTCGGGGCCATTTTGTGGGGGCTATTTTGTCGGGGGTATTTTGTCGGGGCTGTTTTGTCGGGGGCTGTTTTGTCGGGGGCTATTTATTTTGTTGGGGCTGTTTTGTCGGAGCTATTTTGTCGGGGCTGTTTTGTCGGGGCTTTTTTGTCGGGGCTGTTTTGTCGGGGGCTATTTTGTCTGGGGCTATTTGGTCTGGGGCTATTTTGTCGGGGCTATTTTGTTGGGGCTATTTTTCTTGGGGCTGTTTTGTCTGGGGTTATTTTGTCTGGGGCTGTTTTGTCGGGGCTCTTTTGTCGGAACTCTTTTGTCGGGGCTCTTTTGTCCTTTGGGCTCATTTGTCCGAGCTATTTTGTCGGGGCTTTTTTGTCGGGGCCGTTTTGTCTTGGGCTTATTTGACGGGTCACGTAGATGGTTTAATCGCGCTTACCAGTTTTGGATCAGTTGAACTCTTTGGAACTGTGCGATTCGTTTTATAATTTCTATGAAAATATAATTTCTTAATTAACCCTTACGCGACTGCTGACGTAGATTCACGTCATTTGAAAATCTGTAACTCTCCTAGTGGGCGTTTCTTTCGTAATTTGTGTGTTACTTATTTCTTAAGTGTGTGTACCCAGTGTTCAAATTTTTGCAATAACATATACTATGGATGGAAATATATTGGTTAGAAAGAATATAATTATACTGTATATCCATTTGTAATATAATTGTGAATACAGAAAATTTGTTCTGAAATACTTTATTTTGTGAGAATAACGCCATTAGGCGGATCTTACTGTCAAAATTACAAAATCCTGCGGTCGCAAAAAGTGTTAAAATATATATATAAAAGTAAAAATATATTTAAAAAATATATAAAGTTAAAATATATTATTAAAATTTTAAAGACTAAAGTATCCTTAAAATAATAATCCTCCCACCTACAAAATAAATAAATAAATAAATAAAAATAAAGCAATATAGGAAGCAAATGATTAAGCCTTTAACTTAAGAAACGATTTTACAAGTCTGCCTTGCATTCCAATTCCATTCGTTTTTTATAGTTGACAATTTCACATTAAACCTATTTTTTTATTTAAAACAGTAAACCCCGCCTACTTAGTTAATTTTTTTTTTCTACTAGCAGGGGTCGTACTCTCCGCCCTTTTTTCAGGACAGTCTCATAGACGAGAAATTTTCAAATTTATTGCCACCACAATCTTTATGAAATAATCTCTACTCTGTATAATAGTGGCATATTAACGTAAACATACTTACAATTATTTCTTCATGAAATTAGTGGTGGTAAAAAAAGCTGAAATTTCTTATCTCTGACAGTGTCCTGAAAAAAGGGCGGAGAGTACGACCCCTGCTACTAGTGTTCGTTTAAAAGATTAAAAATTTATCACCAATTAATCGATGAAGTAAATACCACTGGTTCATACTTTTGTCAATATAAAATAAGGGGTTTAACACAAATACTCAATGTTACATTTACTTTTCTTTTCTGTATTTTTTTGCTTTGAAGAACGATGAAGACGGGGCGGGGTTTATCTTATTTAGAAAACAGGAATTCTTGATGCTAACACTAATGTCTAAAAATTATCTTTTTTATTTTATTTCTTTGCGTTTGACTTTGTTGTTATATAATTTGACCCGTAAATAAAAAATAAACATAATTTGTATATTTTTCCTTGTTATTTTTTAATATTTGATTCGTTATCTCATGAAAAACTTTATAAGAGACGGCCCCCTAAACCACTCCAAAAGAAAGATTTATTTATATCTCGAAAACTAATAACTGGAATGAGCTGCAAATTTGCACACCCATATTTTTCAGCATTAGGATTCATTTTATGTAAAAATTAATATAGGTCATAATTCATAATTTTTATGAATATGAATTTATTAATATTTTTCAAAATTAAAAATATTTTTCATAATCAAAAGTAATGGTGGATTATGTTAGGGTTTCTTCATTGTATCTCGTAAAAAAAGAATTATATCGATCAAGTTATTTTTATTGAAGATATTAATAAAAGTTTGAAATATGAATTTAACATTAGCACCTTCAAACTTTGAACGCTTATAACTCTGTGAAAAAATAAGTAAAATATACAACCAATATACTTTTTCGCGTTGTCGCGATCCCAGGAATTCAAATATAAAATAAAAATGGGACATTACCATTGAAAAAAATCAAAGTTGGTGCGCGTTTTAATATGTAGACGACCCCCAATTCAAAATTTCTGTTCATTTTCTGAAACTACTCTCAATTCCCCGTCGAATGATACCTATTACATTTTTCTACATCTATTAGCAACGAAGTTACGTCGAGTGCTGCGTTTTTTTTTTCCCCCGACTGTAACTAAATTCTTTTAACCCAATAATATTTGTGCTAAAACACACACGCGCACGCACAGAGAGAGAGAGAGAGAGAGAGAATCCATAGGCTGAAAATATAAATAAATAATCAATTTGTCTTTACCTATATTTCTAAACTGTATAATAAAAATTGCAAATTTATAATACAATTATTCTTTTACTAGCAGGCTATGCCCATTTCGCTAGTCAATATATTTAAATGAATTTTTAAAAGAAATGAATCACTATTTATTTTTATAGAATCTTATAAGTAAAAATCTTAAAAAAAAAAAAAAAAAAAAAAATTCAAATCGCTCTAGACCTTGCTTTGCGTAACCGCTGCCTACGGCAGCTTCATTTGCGCGAGCACTACATCAGGTCCAGGTTCTCACTACCTGCAGAAAAGTTTTTTCTAGGCACTCCAGTTTTGTTACTTATCGACGACAAGTGGATCTGTTATTCTTTAAGAACTGCGATTTTACAGAATGCTGTATATCAGCATGTAATACTTTAGTTTTTGAACCGTGTATTTTGTAGCCCTCGTTCTTTACATTATATTACCATTTGATTCCAACCAGTACTATAATAAATAAAAGAAAATATAGATTTTTCTTTTAAAAAGAATTAAATAAAGGAAAAACAAATAAATTTTATTTAAACTTAAATTAAAAAATAAAATAAATGATAAAAAGTTGCTATATTATAAATGTTACTCTACTTTAAATTTTATATGTGTGTTTTTATTACATTTATACTCTTTATTTGCATTCACCTATTTATTTTTTCTTTAATATTTCATAGTTTCAATCTCTGGGAGTGTCCTGTAAAAAGAGAAATAAATTTTATGAAAATAATCTGGTCATAAATTAGACGTAGAAAATGGCGAATGAATGGGATATTTTGGTCGTTAAACTATAATTTCTAGGTGCAAAATACATTTAATGACTGCTAATTTAGCACTTTGGCTATACCAATGTATGTATTTTATGTTACATTATTTATAAAAATATGTTGCAAATAAACATTTGTCTACAGAAAATTTATTTTCTTAAAACAAGAAATGTTTACGTAAATGAATAAAAAGGAAGCTACACAACAATGGTTATTAATCATACATTTTTACTTTCCGAACACTATAGTGAGGAAAGTATTGTAATCATGTCAAAAATCCGAATTCGAGATTTTGATGTTTCTATACGTTTTGAGGTCCCCTGAGTCCGTTTTCACTATTTTTACGATGATGTATGTATGTGTGTGTGTATGTGTGTATGTGTGTATGTCTGTGAGTGAACACGCTAGCGTCTAAACGCTTTGTTCGATTAACCTGAAAGTTGGTACGCATATTGTAAGTCACCATAGTACGAACCCTATAGATTTTGGTGAATCTAGCACTTATAGTTTTTTTACAGGGACGCAAAGAAAAATTCTTTATCATTATGGCCTATGGGAGCAAAATCTTAAAAGTGCGATAGCATCTAAACGCCTTATTCAATTGAGCAAAAAATTTATACACATATTATAGGTCACAAATACTCAATCTGTATAGATTTTGGAGAATCTAGCACTTATAGTTTTTTTACAGGGACACAAAGAAAAATTCTTTATCATTATGCCTATGGGGCCAAATTTTTAAAAGTGTGATAGCATCTAAACGCCTTATTAATCTGAGCAAAAAATTTGTACACATGTTATAGATCACAGTTGAACTAACTGTATAGACTTTGGGGAATCTAGCACATACAGTTTTTTTACAGGGACACAAAGAAAAATTCTTTATCATTATGGCCTATGGGACTAAATTTTTAAAAGTACGATAGCATCTAAACGCCTTATTGAATTGAGCTGAAAATTTATATGAGTATTATAAATCATTGTTGCACTAACTATAAGCATTTTGGTGAATTTAGCATTTATAGGTTTTTACAGGGACACAACGAAAAATTCTTTATCATTATGATCTATGGGCTCAAAGTTCAGCAGCGTTAAATAAAACATCGTGTAATATAAGGTCAAAAATACTAAAACACTCTATTATGGTTTTCTCTCTTTTGTTTGTTTAACAACTCCTCTTTCTTTATTTTATCTACAAAACTGTTAGTTACTCAATGTTCGGAAAGTCGAGTGGAGTCACTCCAGATTTTTTTATCATACTAAAATATTACATTTTTGTTTAACGTTTAAGCCCTTAGTTATTTTAATGAAGCAAATATCCTACAGCATCAACATAAAAAAAAAAAAATAATAATAATAAAATAAAATAAAAAAATCGAACCAAAATCAAAAAATTCACTACATATTTGTGCACCTGGGCCTGTGAGTCGTATCAACCGATAAAAAGGGATGGACTGGACACTAATCTTCGTACGTAACTAGAGAAATTAAACTTATTAAGGAAAAAATATTAAAGTTTATTTAAAAGAATTTTTGTGCTACAAAATGAAAAAATAATGAAATTAAATCGGGATGCATTATAAATTCTTAAATGAAAAATTTCCCTAAAGACAAAAAAATTCTTTAGTTCAGTATAATGTTTTTGGTTTTTAAAAATCTAAGTTAAAAATAATGGTTTAATAATAATAATAATAATAATAATAGTAATAATAAATTGAAAATTAACACACAGAAAAAATAAAAATTATTATTAAATAAAATTGTTAAAAGTCGTAAATTTGTGTTTCTAAGAGCAATTCCAATTTTTTTTTTTTTTTTTTTTTTTTTTTTTTTTTTTTAATTTGGCAATTTAAGTCTATCGATAACTTGTTATTTGATAAAACTAAAAATAATTTAGTGAAAAGAAAATTTATAATTTCAATACAATTTAAACGAATTATGAATAAATTAATTTTTTTTTACTTCTAAGAAAATTAAATAACCCGCCAGAATAGTAAATGTTTACCAGAAGCATTTTCTCGCCAACGTAAGATAAAGGTCATATCTAGAAAGAATCAACCCCACTCGTAGCTCACGCATGCAACCCAAGATTTCATCCACAGCGGTTGCGCACTGAGAACTGTCGTCACTCTAGTAATATAGGCCCCCTATTTCCTTTCCACTTGTTTTCCCCATTCGTTATAGAAAAAATCCCTAAATAGCTCAAAAGGGAAGCTTGAATGGGAAAAACAAGCGGGTAGGAAATTTTTTGTCAGCGAAACGGGGGTTACACCTAATAAACATCGAAATGTTGCTTATAACACAATAAGAATAACATAAAAGTAAATTAAAATAGTTTTCCGTCAGATAATATGCAGATATTTCCTTTAGATAATACAAATGTTAACATGTGATGGCACCCTAACTAATAGCAATGAAAAAGGAAATATCACTGTAACTCGAAAAAGAATGTTAGGAATGAGCTGTAAACAGGGATGGAACACAGGCGCATAACTCATATCACTATACCGGTATGAATTCTGCGCCCGTGTTCCATCCCTGTGTAAATTTGGAAACCCATATTTTCGATTATGCCTGTTCTATTCATGCAAAAATTAGGTCATAATTCAAATTTTTTCGAATATGAATTTATTAATAATTTTCATAATTCAAGAAATGCTTTTTAATCAAAAATATGCATAGAATATGTTTGGGTCACTTCATTCTAACGCTTAACATTGTAAACGTCCCGTGAAAAAACAGCTCTTTTTCCACACCACTTTATTTTTAAAGTAATTCTCTCCAAATGTCGTTATGATATGATAAGAATAAAAGTACTCTAAAATATGACTGGTGTGAAAAAAAAAAAGGCGGGCACTAAAAATTTTACACCTCATAAAGAGATAGTTGGAGGTATGCATTTGGTGGGCTTTCTTTTATTTATTTATTTATTTATTTATTTTATTTATTTTTTGCTCAAAAATGCATTGCCGTCTCGAACAGGTTCATTTGTGGCAGGTGGTTGCATGATAGCTTCGCCTTGTACAGTCATCAAAGAAATAAAAAACGCCACCCCCATCTAATTTCGCCGCAAATTATTCTAGAAACATGCGGCTGGTACCTATCGATCCGTATTAAAGTCTAGATTTTAATGGTATAGTTAGATTTTGCTTAAGGGGTCGTCTACATATTGAAACAGGCATAAACTTAATTTTTTTTTAAAAGACAACCACTATTTATGACTTAATATTCAGATTTCTGAGATCAAGGCAGTTCGGAACATACCTATTTATACACTTTAAATCAATTCTAAATAGAGTTACACGTGAAAATGTACTAGGGGTCCGTCTATACATTTAGAAAAAGAAATCGTGATATATCACACAGAGACATTATTTATTAAGTTTCACACCGAAAAAACAAAAGTACAAATTTGTTAATAATTATAATAGTATATAATATACACAATTATAAAATAAAATTCGAAGCTAGTTCGCAGCATGCTTTGTGTTAGTTTATAAATTAAAAGGTTTTTATTGGTTTATATTTATTTAACAACGAATAATTAAATACATCATTTCATAAGAAAAAAGTTAAATAGCTTGAGTCATATGAACCCTAGAATGTTGAATTACAAAAATCTAGATACCAAGATAAAATAATAATAGTAGTAATAATATTAATAGCGGAAAAAAAAAGTGTTTAATATTTTAATATTTGAGAAAAAGAATTATCTACTTCTGTTGGGTATATTTTCATTTTATGCAGTAATTGATACTGTACCCCGCATGAAAGTGTTACTATAAAGTTTTACATTTAATTTTAGGCATACAAATCAACAATATATAATATACAAAAATTTAGATTTAAGCTAAACTCTGAGAAAGGATATTTAACACTTTCGCGACCGCTGACGTAGATCCACATCATTGGAAATCTGTAACTCCTCCAGTGGGCGTTTCTTTCACAATTTGTGTGTTACTATATTTCTTAAGAATATTCCTTATATTCATATTTATATAAACAAAATAGTAGGAATACAAATACTTTCACTAGAAAGAGTATAATTATGTATATTCATATGTAAAATAAATATGGATATAGAAAACCTTGTTCTGACATAATGTAGTTTGAATGAATAACGCCCACAGGCGAAACAGACAATCTAAAAGACAAAAACATGCGGTCGCGAAAGTATTTAATATTCATTAAAAAGGACATACTGTTCAAAATCATTTCTATTTTGAGTAATACGTCACGTCTTTATACGTTTATCTAAAACATGAAATTATTTCACAAATTCATGATTAAATAACTGAAATTTTGTCATCAACAATCGAAACGCTAAATTTCTTTTCTTTATATATGCTAGAGTTCTATAAAGAGTCAAACAAACTAAAATTAAGGTAACAAAAACCATTTTCTAAAGTAAAGTATTGTTTCAGAAAAAGCCAGAGGGTGGGATTTATTATACTTTTGGAATGCTATTAAAATTACCCGCCTGTAATGATTTAATTTTGCGAAAGTAGGTTAATATGTATAGTAAACATTGAAACCTTACTTAGAAACCAATAAAAAATAAAACAAAACAACAAAATATAATAAAATAAAAATTTTCCGTATTGGACTGAATTTGCATAAATTGATCTGATAAAGTATGTCCCACATGAAACGGTTTCCTATTGCCCAGAATGAATATTCCCCGTTCTGCAGTCGTCTACTGTACTTCAATTCTTAATTTTAAATGTGTAAAATCTATATCTTTAAAAGTAATAAGACATATTACTTTCATTTAAATTCTTTTTTCATAATACATGTGACACCACTTTTACGCCATGATTAGAATAATCGAGAATAAATAATAGTGCGCTTTGTTTCAATAATCCATTTTAAAAACTTAAAAAAAAAAAAAAAAAAAATTCCACTATATTGTTAAGTATTAAAAAAACATTTAATAAAAATTTAATATTTTATTGTGTTACGTCATGCGATAAAAATTAAATAGCATTTGTTTACAAACGGTATAGTAAACGAATGCGAAAATGTCACAACAAGAATAAAACAGAAAATTTGTTTTTAAAAATCTGATAAAAAATTAATAAATAATAATTATATTAATTTAAAAAAAAGGAAAAAAAAAGTATTGTTCACTGCGTATTGCTCTTTGAAATAATAATCCTCGTCTTACCGCGTTTTCTAAATCATGACATTTAGCTTGAGGTGCACAAATCCTAGAATATTCAATTTAAAAAAAAAAAAAAAAACGACAACAGGGATAAAACAGAATTTTAGCAGTCATAAACTAGGAAAAGTTAGGTAATAGTTAAGAACAAAGACTTAACATTTCAGAATAGAGTACACTCCTTTTTGCAACGGAAGCCACGCCTTTACACAATTTTTCTAATACTTTACATTATAAAACAAAATTATTTTACATACTTACAATTAAATCATTTAAATTTTGTCTTCAGCATTCAATGTAGTAAATGCCATTGACATTTATGCATACCAGCGTCACACATAGAGTCATATACGAGTATGCAAACTAGTTTTTTTTAATACTGTATCCGCAATATAGAAGCGGGGCTTCATTTCTTTTGGAATTCTTTCACAATCTCTCTTTTGCATTGCGATAATTTTATAAAAGATAATCCAATTTGTATCATAAACATCGAAATGTTGCTTAGAAAACAATTAGAATAACATAAAGGTAAATTAAAATAGTTTTTCGTCAAAATATATACAGATATTTACTCACAGAGGATACAAATTACAGGGATGGAACACGGGCGCAGAATTCATACCACTATCAATGTAAGAAAATTTTCTACTTCTTAAATCAACGATATTATAGGTAGAGAAATTTTTTAGACAAATTCCGGTATGAATTCTGCGCCCGTGTTCCATCCCTGAAATTATAATAAGTGACGGCCTCCTAACAACAGTGAAAAAAGAAATATTACTGTAACTCAAAAAATAGTGTTAGGAACGAGTTGTAAATTTGGAAACACCCATGTTTTTGATGATGCCCGTTCTATTCATGCAAAAATTAACATAGGTCATAATTCATAATTTTTTCAAATATGAAATTATTAATAATTTTCATAATTGAAAAAATGTTTTTTTTAATCAAAATTATATATATAAAAAAAAAAAAAAAAAAAAAAAAAAACAGAATTTGAATACCATAATTATTTTGGAAGATATGATTTAATGTTTGTCACAATCATTTAATATTAGCATCCTCATATTTTGACAGCTTATAGCTCTATGAAAAGTTGAGCAAAATATATAAACTATACCATTTCCCTCGATGACTTCATCCAAAGAATTCAAATAAATTATAAAAAATGGGGGTTACCATTGAAAAAAAAATGATGTTGATGCCAGTTTTAATATGTAGACGACCCCTTAAGCAAAATCTATTTATACTATTATAAACTAGACGTTATTACAAATCGATTGGTACCAACCACATGTTTTTACGACAACTTATGGCGAAATTAGGTAGGGAATGTCGTTTTTTTTTTTTTTTTTTTTTTTTTTTTTTTTTTGCTGACTGTACATAAATGCAACGATTGTGGACAACGAGATGTTCAGTCAGCGAACAGGAAACTATTCAAGCTGAATAGGAAATGTACTAATTTGAAGTAAAACGTGTTATTTAGTAGATGTTATTTTTCAACCTTTATCTGGTCTTTCTTTTTTTTTTAAATTGTTTCTTTAAATAAATTTTTGTAATTCTTTATAAATTTCTTTTATTTTTCTGATCTTTCAATTATTGAATTGAAATATCCACTCCCAATACAAAAATATTTGTTTACAAACACATTACAACAATGTCATTCAAGTGTAATTATTATTATTATTAACATTGTAATTATAGTTATAATTAAGCGCAATCTCTCTTACCTATGTGCGCAATCACTCTTACCCTAAAAGGAGAGATTGTGCAAAATAGCTCTCTTGGTTTTATTGCAGCTGTTGTTTTCAATTATAACAGAACAACAAAATAGTAATGGAAGTGCATAGAAGATTGACCAATTCAAAACTGTGCATTAATAATTTACCAAAAAATTAATATTTGTATATTTTATGACGTTCTGTTGAATTGTGCGTAAATTCTCCAAGCTTTACCTTATATATATATATATATATATAATCGCAGGTACATTTACAGTTTGCCTGCATAAATTTATTATAAATTTCATGTTATAAAAATAGTGGTTCGAAAATAAAAGTAAAAAAATCGCTTGTGGCAGCCCTATGTAGGTAAGAAAATTTTATAAAATATATCTAATCACAATAATTTTTTTCACTGAATGGAAAATAAACTGATCCAGAATAACTGGAAAAACGATTTTAAGGCCTAGGTTTATCCATACATATATATTTTTTAAATCAGAAAGGAATAAATCACTAAATAAAAAGCTCTTCATTAAGTTAATTGCCGTTAGTATGTTTGCATTTAGTTTTGAGTTGTATTACATATATGTTTGTATGTAGTTTTTAGTGTATTTCGATCTTATTTATTTTTTAACTTTATTTTTAGATAAAACAAGGCAGTGGTTAATATTTATTTACTAGATGTTGATTAATATTTTTGATAGTATTTTTAAATACACGTGTTTCTGAATTTGAATGCTATATTAGGTGGACATAATTGCAGTACTTTCGGAATTTTAATTATAAAAAGCTTCATTAAATGTCTTATAAACATAATTTAAAAATCAAAAATTCTGCTGCTAGATAAATACAAAATTTAGATGTATCGTTTCATATTAGCTTGTAACTTTCAAGAATTATTATGTTCTCTGAAATTAAATATTAGGTTTTATAAAATAAAGCTAGTACTTCTTTCATTAAAGGGCTAATATTCTTTCAACAAAAGCTCTTAAATACCTTGGTGCACAATGAAAAATATTTAAGAGATTCAGGTAGATATTCTATTTTATTGACAACATAATTTCTTTCAATCTGAGTTAATTACATATAATTAAAAAATAAATTCTCTCCCATAGGAACTCTCATGCTTGAAGCAATATTTTTCTGAAAAAGGTAAATGCTAAAGCTAGTTCAATTTAAAATCTGAGAAACACTGGGTAGTTTTTTAAAAATCGTCTGTTATCGCACTTGCAGATATGAATTCTTTTGAGACACGCCGAGAAACATACTCATAAAAAAAAAAAAAAAAAAAAGAAGAAGAAGAAGAAGAAGCACGGTTTATCCTTGAACATGAAAGAGATGATTCTTTACCTCTAAGTTCACGTTCGAAGTATTTGTTTTCTGAGTATTTGCCTTATTATTTCCAACAGTCAAAAATGATGATGGGTGTTGAAATTTGAGGTCTTTTTTGTTCTTTGTTTATAACGTTTTCGCATACTGCGATACTGCCTTTGGGGATTCTATACGGTAGCACATCCTCACGTAATTATACAGCAGCATTTCCTGCTAGCTTGGAGGAGGAGATGCAACAGCTGCAATTTTTAAGCCCCAGACTTTATGTATAACTAAACTTACCTCTCCATTAGAATTTTCAAAATAGTTATCTAACCAATAGGCTGGGGGCAAGAATGGGTTTATGAGACTATTAAGTAATGGGGTTATAGGAGAATATAGGTATTTCAGGCCAAAGTAACATTAATATTCATTGGAAGCACGCTTGAATTTAAAGTAAATATTATAAATATTTTCTATCAGAAGTAGATTGATTTTATATGATTTAATACACTAGGATCCTATATATACACTGCAGTATAAGTGGTGCTTAGGTGGTAATAAGTAAATGAAAAACTTCTGGAGGTGTTATTTGATAAGAAAATATCTAAAAAGAACTTTGGAACTGATAATACTTTAAAATCAAAATTATGCCAACAACTTTAAAATTTATGATTTGCCATGCCGTTATTATTATCATTAGATTAAAATTTTAATAATTAATTTGAAGCACTTAAGTTTTCCTTTCACATACATTGCATTTCTTTTGTTAACTTAATAGGACATTTCCAGTTACATATTTTATACTTATGTGCATAAACAAAGTTAATATCAATTAGCGAGTTTGATTTATTTATAAAAATGAAAAATTTAAAATACAGTATTTAGGTAATCATTGCGATTCAGTTCAATTGATGTTATTATACAGAGATGTCAATATATTATATTATTCCGGATAATTTTTAGCCCCGCCTTTAATTCATACCACGTATTTTTTGAAGGTTTTTTTTTTTTTTTTTTTTTTAATCGTAGTTATATATCCCGTTAGTCAGAGCCTGATTAAGGGGGAAGCACACATTATCTCCGCTCTCACCGGAATATTTTTAAAATTATTTTTTACTTCATGTCATAGAAATTCCACGCTTTGACGAGGAAATATTTTTTATAAAAAATGAACGGTGTAAAACAATCCAATTTACTCACCGTTATTAGACACCAGGATTCTTTTAAAATAATTTTTAATGAGAATTTTCTGTTTATTATAGGAGGAAAGTATTTGTTAAAAAATAACGGTGTAAGTATAAATAATGTGTGCTTCCCCCTTAATCAGGCTCTGCCGTTAGTAGTCGCTAGTTGTTGATTCGCCGCCCATCCCTTCAGTGCCGCGACTTTTTTATTCAACAGCCACCAAAAATTTTTAGAAGTGGCATTTCATGTACAGTCACCAAAAAAAAAAAAAAAAAAAAAAAAAAACCGCCCCCCTCCTACCCCCTAAACCTAATTTCGCCATAAATTGTCGTAGAAACATGTGGTTGGTACCAATCGATTTGTGATAACGTCTAGTTTATAATGGTATAGTTACATTTTGCTTATGGGGTCGTCTAGATATTAAAACTGTCATCAACTTCATTTTTTTTAATGGTAACCCTCATTTTTTATAATTTATTTGAATTCTTTGGATCAAGTCATCGAGGGAAATGGTATAGTTTATATATTTTGCTCAATTTTTCATGGAGTTATAAGCTGTTAAAGTTTGGGGATGCTAATGTTAAATGAATGTGACAAACATTCATTCATATCTTCCCAAAAAATTGGTATATTCAAATTCTGTTTTTTTTTTTTATGCGTTAGAATGAAGTGACCCAAACATATTCCAGGCATATTTTTGATAAAAAAAACATTTTTTCAATTATGAAAATTATTAATAAATTCATGTTTGAAAAAAATATGAATTATTACCTATGTTAATTTTTGCACGAATAGAACGGGCATCATAAAAAATATGGGGTTCCAAATTTACAGCTCGTTCCTAACATTATTTTTTGAGTTACAGTGATATTTCATTTTTTACTGCTGTTAGGGGGGCGTCACTTGTTATAATGTGTATCCTCTGTCAGTCAATATCTCTATTCATTTTGACGAAAAACTATTTTAATTTACCTTTATATTATTCTAATTGTTTTCTAAGGAACATTTCGATGTTTATTATACAAATTGGCTTATTTTTTTTTTATAAAATTATCGCAATGCAGGCAAGAGATTGGGAAAGAATTCCAAAAGGAATGAAGCCCCACCTGTATATTGCGGAAACAGTATTAAAAAAAACTAGTTTGCATACTCGTATATGACTCTATGTGTGACACTGGTATGCATAAATGTCAATGGCATTTACTACATTGAATACTGAAGACAAAATTTAAATGATTTAATTGGAAGTATGTAAAATAATTTTGTTTTACAATGTAAAGTTTTAGAAAAATTGTGTAAAGGCGTGGCTTCCGTTGCAAAAAGGAGTTTACTCGATTCTGAAATGTTAAGTCTTTGTTCTTAAATATTACATAACTTTCCCTAGTTCTCACTGCTAAAATTCTGTTTTACTCCTGTTGTCGTTTTTTTTTTTTTTTACTTGAATATTCTAGGATTCGTGCACCTCAAGTTAAATGTCATGATTTAGAAAACGCGGTAAGACGAGGATACGAAGTGAACAATACTTTTTTTTCCTTTTTTAAAATTAATATAATTAATATTTATTATTTTTACCAGATTTTTTAAAACAAATTTTCTGTATTAATCTTGTTGTGACATTTCCGCATTTGTAATAAAATATTAAATTTTTATTTATTTATTTTTTTTTAATAATTAACAATATAGTGGAAATTTTTTTTGTAACCTGTATATTGCGGAAACAGTATTAAAAAAAACTAGTTTGCATACTCGTATATGACTCTATGTGTGACACTGGTATGCATAAATGTCAATGGCATTTACTACATTGAATACTGAAGACAAAATTTAAATGATTTAATTGGAAGTATGTAAAATAATTTTGTTTTACAATGTAAAGTTTTAGTAAAATTGTGTAAAGGCGTGGCTTCCGTTGCAAAAAGGAGTTTACTCGATTCTGAAATGTTAAGTCTTTGTTCTTAAATATTACATAACTTTCCCTAGTTCTCACTGCTAAAATTCTGTTTTACTCCTCTTGTCGTTTTTTTTTTTTTTTTTTTTTTTTTTTACTTGAATATTCTAGGATTCGTGCACCTCAAGTTAAATGTCATGATTTAGAAAACGCGGTAAGACGAGGATACGAAGTGAACAATACTTTTTTTTCCTTTTTTAAAATTAATATAATTAATATTTATTATTTTTACCAGATTTTTTAAAACAAATTTTCTGTATTAATCTTGTTGTGACATTTCCGCATTTGTAATAAAATATTAAATTTTTATTTATTTATTTTTTTTTAATAATTAACAATATAGTGGAATTTTTTTTTTTTTTTTTTTTTTTTTTTTTAAGTTTTTAAAATTTATTAATGAAACAAAGCGCAATATTATTTTTTATTTTCGATTATTCTAATCACGGCGTAAAACTGGCGTCAGATTTATTATGGAAAAAGAATTTAAAACAAAGTAATATGCGTTATTACTTTTAATGCTAAGTTTATACGTGACATCTAAGTTTTAATTTTGTGTCACGTATAAAGACGTGACGTATTACTTAAAATAGAAATGATTTTGAACAGTATCTCCTTTTTATTGAATATAAACACTTTTGCGACCGCATGTCTGTTAGATAGTCTGTTCCGCTTGTGGGCGTTATTCATTCAAACTACATTATGTCAGAACGAGGTTTTCTATATCCATATTTATTTTACAAATGAATACACATAATTATTATACTCTTTCTAGTGAAAGTATTTGTATTCATACTATTTTCTTTATATAAATATGAATATAAGGAATATTTTTAAGAAATATAGTAACACACAAATTGTGAAAGAAACGCCCACTGGAGGAGTTTCAGATTTCCAATGACGTGGAACTTCGTCAGCGGTCGCGAAAGTGTTAAATATCCTTCTCCGATTTTAGCTTAAATCTTTTTATCTATATTTTTGTATATTATATATTGTTGGTTTGAACGCCTAAAATTAAATGTAAAACTTTATTGTAACCCTTTCATGCGGTTCTTATTGTATAAAATAAAATTATACCCAATAGAAGTATATAATTCTTTTTTTTAAATATTAAACATTTTTTTTATTTATTTATTTATTTTTTTTTTTAACGGGCATTAATATTATTACTATTATTCTTTTATCTTGGTATCTAGATTTTTGTAATTCAACATTTAATTTTTTTCGTATGAAGCGATGTATTTAACTATTCGATGTTTAATAAATATAAACCAATAAAAAACTTTTAATTCATAAGCTAACACAGAGAGTTGTTCGAAGTGACATATTTTTTTTATTTTATAAATAATATTTCTGTACTTTTTTCCGGTGTGAAACTTAATAAATAATGTCTATCTTGTGGTAGATCAAAATTTATTTTTTCTAAATGTATAGACGGACCCCTAACACATTTTTTTCACGTGTAACTCTATTTATAATTGATTTAAAGTACATAAATAGGTATGTTTTCCGAACCGCCTAGATCTCAGAAATCTGAATATGAGGTCAAAAATAGGGATTGTTATTGAAAAAAACGCATATTTCTACGATAATTTGCGGCGAAATTAGGTGGGGGGGGGGGGGTGACTGCACATAAAAGGCGAATCGACTCGAATAATCGTCGATTATGTATACCAAATGCCACTTCTAAACATTTTTGGTGGCTATTGAATAAAAATGTCGCGACACTGAAGGAATGGGTGGGGAATCGACCAACTAGCGACTACTAACGGTATATTGGACAAAAATATTCTATAAATAAAGTGATGCGAAATAGAGGCGGGGCTAAAAATGCTCCGGAATAAATTATATGTTTGCAACTATGTATTACGGGGACTATAATTTTAGATATTTTCTCTTCTGGATTTAGATATTCCACGATATTCTTTCTTACTTTATGAAAACATAGCATCAAATAAAGATAATAGAATGCATAAAATAACTTTACTTAATGCTTCCTTTTGGGTCAGATGTCTTCATTTTTTCTTGGTTTAATATCCTGCCGAATTGTGTGGTAACTTCAACATTATTTCATGACTCTTAAAAAAACACGATTATTTAATAAATTTATGTACATGTATTTACAATTTAGTTGACTATATAAAGTATATTACAATTCTTTCATACGCCATTTCAGCGTTCTATCCTTTCCGAACACAATTCTCCATCCGCCTCAAAAGAAAACAAAAACGTGGCTGCTGCCAATACAAAAAAAGAAATAAACAGTAATAAAATAAAGAGTTCGAATAAGTCTTTCAGTTCATAAAGTTTATGGATTGAGAAAGTTCGGTTTCGTAACATCCTCCCCACCTTGAGCAGGGAAGGACATACGCCATGCTCAATCTGGATCGTTATTGTTCACACCAAGGCGTTGCACTGATTGCACTAAGCGACCATATCGAGTTTGCTGTTGAAGTTTAGATCGGCTTTCATCATGAAGTTCCAAGGGGCACAAACGTTGACATGGACGTAGCAGTTCACCATTTTTAGTTTTCAGTCTTGCTACACGAGACTGTCCATCTCTACCTTTATACAATTTTAACACTTTAGCCATAGGCCACTGAAGACGTTTTAGATTATCATCCTGGATTAGCACTAAATCACCTTCTTTAAATGTGGTAGATTTTTTTACCGAAGCAAATTCTCGAAGTGTTCCTAAATATTCATTACGGAATCTTTGTCGAAGATCTTCTCTTAACTTTTGCCTATAGGCATATCTCTTTTTGAACTTCACTTTATCAATCAAGTCTAAATCTGGAACTCCTATTTCACGTATGTCCTTTAAGAACATTTCTGAGGTGAGAGGTATTAAGTCATTTGGATCTTCCGACATGTGTGTGAGAGGTCGCGCATTTACTATACTTTCTGCATCACAAATCAAGGTATATAGCTTTTCATAGTCAAGCTGTGCTTTTCCAAGAGTTCTCTTCAAAATAGCTTTTATAATTCTAATCAAACGTTCCCAAAAGCCTCCCCACCACGGAGCTGATGGGGGGTTGAACTTCCAGTTAATTTTTCTAACAGTTGCGTAATCTTCTATTTGTTTCCAATCTATAGATCTTAATTCTTTATTAGCTGCAACTAGATTTGTTCCATTGTCACTGTATACAGTGTGTGGTCGGCCTCTTCTCGCTACAAAGCGTCTTAACGTTTGAAGGAAGTTTTCTGTTGATAGGGATGTTGCTAATTCTAAATGTACACATCGGTAAATGGCACAAGTATACAAAACTATCCAGCATTTCTGTCCATCTTTTAAAAACAAAGGACCGAATAGATCGATTCCAACAATTTCAAATACCCTAGCATCTCTTACTCTATCTTCTGGAAGTGGAGCACTCAGAACTTCTGCTGGTTTTGAGGAGAATCTTTTGCACTGAATGCATCTTTGTAGAATTTTCCTAATTGTTCTTCTGCATCTAATTATCCAGAATTCTTCTCTTAAACTTGACATGAGAATCTGAACTCCTGCATGATCCATTTCTTTGTGCTTTTCTTCAATTATTCTGGATGTTATATTGTGATCTGCTGGTAACACAATTGGATATCTGAAATTAAGTGAGTCTTCTCTCATTGAAATTCTGGTACGGACTCTAATTAATTCTTTCTCGTCAATAAGTGTCGGAAAGTTAAATTTTTTCTTAGCTTGATTAGAAAAACATTTCTTTTGTGCATATTTTAGCACTGCATATTCCGCTTTATTAAGTTCTTCGACTGTTAAGTTAGATAATAAGCGGTTTTCTTTTAACTTCTTTGCATTTTCACAAAATCTAAGAATCCAAGCTGTAACTTTTAGCATTTTTTGGTATGAGGAACAATTTTCATAAAGATCAAATTCTTGAGAGGAAACATCAATTGCTGTTGCAACTGTTTTTCTTTTTTCTGAGTATATAACTTCATCATCAGGAAGAATGTCACTTTTAGGCCAAAAGTCGGGCATCTTCTTTAACCACTCAGGTCCGTTCCACCACTGGGACTTCGTTAAGGTATCTGGGGAGCATCCTCTGGAGGGTAAGTCAGCTGGATTAAGATGACCAGGAACATGATGCCAATCATCGACATTCGTCAATTTTCTAATTTCTGTTACTCTATTCTGTACAAAAGTAGCCCAACCACCGTCATTTTTTATCCAATATAAAGCATTCTTAGCATCCGACCAATAGAAGGTTTTGAGATTATCTATTTTCATTTCATCGATAATCGTACAGGCTAGTCTTGCGCCAATTAAACAAGCAAGTAACTCTAATCGCGGGATCGTAACTTCTTTTAAGGGAGTCACTCTTGTTTTCGCTTGAATTAGCTGACAAGACACATTTTCACCATTCTGTACTCTTAAGAATATGCATGTGGCATAAGCAACTTTGCTACTGTCGCAAAAAACATGAAGCTGTTTTTCACTTTCACTTAAGTCGAATTCGGAAAATCTACGAGGGATCTTTATATTTCTTAACAATTCCAGTTGTTCTTTCCATTTTCTAAAGGATTTTGTCATTTCTTCTGTCAATGGAGAATCCCAATTAAACTTTTCTTTCCAACATTTTTGCAGAATCAATTTTGGCATCAAAGTGGCTGGACTTGTATAACCGATGGGATCAAATATTTTATTAACCACAGAAAGAACTAATCTCTTTGTAATTGATTTAGGTTCTTCTTTATCATTAGATGAATTCATCAATCTTATTGTGTCATCTTTCTTATTCCAGATCAGCCCCAAAATTGCTATATCAGAATTTTCTTCAGATTCTATCTCCATGTCATTAAGAAAATCTTCGTCTAGTAAGTCTTCATCAATTTGTGTATACTGCCAACCTCGAAGATCAAACTGAGCTGATGCCAAAATTTGTCTTGAAGTTTTTATGAATTCTCGCAATTCTTCTGTACTGTTTAGACTGGAAATACAGTTATCGACATAAAATGACATTTTCAGTCTGTTGGCTATCTCTTTGTAAGGCTCTTCGATTTTGTCAAATAAATGATTTAAAGTAGCAGCTAATAAGAATGGAGAAGCATTTAGTCCAAAGACAACGCGACAGTGTTGGTATACTTGTAACTTATTAGAATCACCATTTTCGAACCACAAAAATTTGACAAAGTTCTGATCATTCTTGTTCAAACCAATCTGGCAAAATGCTTTTTTGATGTCGGCACTTATTCCTATTCTTCCTTTTCTAAATCTATGTAAAATTGCAGGTATTAATTCGATTAAATTTGGACCTTTTGCGAGACAGTTATTTAACGAATAGGAAAATTTCTCTTTAGCTGAAGCGTCGAAGACAGGACGCACAGGTGTTGTGGCATGTCGCCTTATTACAGCTCTGTGAGGCAAAAAATGGCCACTATCGCGTAAATCAGATATTTTCTTGATTATACCTTCATGTAGCCAGTCATTAAATACATTTTGGTATTTCTCTAAATTTCCAGAAGTTTTCAATGATCTCAATGTTGATAATAATCTTTTTTCTGCTATTTTGCGATTTGAGGGTATTGGAGGATGATCTTTAAGCCATGGAAGAGAAACAACGTACCTCCCGTTCGAATCCCGTTTAACTGTTGAATTAAATAAATCTAGAGTTTCTTTATTTAGATCATCTCTTTTTTTACTTTCTACGGAATCCCTTATGCCCAAAAGATCTAACTCCCATAAATCACTGATTTTTTCATTTTTGATTCTAGAAAATAAAGAGACAACAAGCATAGAGCTATCGCTATTACAATTAGTTTCAGTAATTTTACCCATTAGGGTCCATCCCAGTAAAGTTACTACAGCAGCTAACCCACTAGATAACATTATATGATTACCCGTCAAAAGTTTTCCATAAATATCTGCACCAATTAGTATATCAATATTGTTATTTCTGTCAAGAGTTTTATTGAAACATTCAACATCTGAAAATATTATCCCATACTGTTCAGCTTCCCTTACCCATGGGCCATTTCTAATTTTAGGAATATCAGAACAGATTACTTCCTGGTCATAGACCTCAAAAGTACACATATAATCTTCAGAGAGAGAACTTATATGTATTCTGTAACTATTATGTGTCCTAGTTTCTTCAACGCCTCCGAAAAGGCTGTGTGTCATTTTCTCGTGTCCTAATACATCGTAACCCATTTTAGAAATAATTTCTTTAGTTGCGTAACTACGCATTGATCCTGTATCAAAAATTACCCTACAAGGTATTTCTTTCTTACCATTCCTTAATTTAACAGTCACAGTTTGTAACAAAACATCTTTCATATGTGTTCTATTCCCCAGTACTTTATTATTAATAACCTCGCTTTCTTTAGAAACGGGTTTCTTATCCTCAACTTGGCTAACTGTTTTAGATTCCGAACACATAATTTTTAAATGTCTTCTATTACACACTTCGCATTTTATCTGACTTCTACAAAATTTCGCAGTATGCCGCCGTTTTAAGCATATAAAACAAAATCCATGTTTCATTAAAAAATCTTTCTTTCTCTGTAATGGATAACTAGAAAAAACCTTACATTCAGTTAAAACATGTTTTTCCCCATTACAAGCGAAACACAAATTAGAATTTTTATCTGTTTCATTTAACAAATTAGAAGCAGTTGGGTATTTAGAAATATTCTTATTATTTAGAAGCTTTTCGTTTTTTGCACTTTGGAAGGAAGAATACGATTGAGAACTAAATTCTCTTTCGCGACTATCTTTTGTCAAAAACTGAGCTTTTTCCCTGTAAGTTACTTCAGTTTTCAAAATATCAAGAACCCTTGAAACATCCCAATTTTCATCTAAATCGCATTGTTTTGCAATTTCCAAAACAATATCCTGAGGTAATAATTTAATCAGTATTGGACAGAGTAATGAACCATAATTATCAGATTTTATTTCCAACGCATCCAAATTTCTAATCTCAGTCTGACAAGTATCCAACAATTTCCTAAAAGCAACCATATCATTTGATTTTTTAACAGGAGTTAAATTCAGAAGCTTATTTAAATGAGAATTTATAACTACCGTTTTTTTTCCCAAATCTTTCTTTTAAAGTTTCAATTGCAGCCTGATAGTTATTATTCGTTAAGCTAAAACCTTTTATCGCATCGGACGCCACACCTGTCAAATAACTGCGAAGGTAATTAAATTTATCAACATTAGAAATTGCGCAATTTTTATTTATTGCTGAATCAAATTGATCATAAAATCTCTGCCAATCAGACGGATCGCCGCTGTATTTTTCTATAGTAAGACGAGGAAGAGTTACGTAAGGGGATTCGAACGGGCGAACTATTGCACTCTCTTCTATCTTATTATTTTGCATTAAAATAGGAACAAGCGGTTTTTCCAACTTAGAAAGTGCTTTTTTAACTTTGGTTTTATTTATGACAATACTCGTATTGTATTCATCACATTTTAGTACCTCAGACTCAACTTCTTTTACGTCAGTAATATTCGAAAATATCTGAGAATCTAAATTATTTATTTCTTTTTCTTTAAGATCTAATTCGGCAAGTAATTCTTCAAGGTCATCTTCAGTATAATTCTTTTCAAGTAATTTCGTTTCAATTTTCTTAAATAACTTTGTCGTCTGCGTTCTAACTGTAGAACGTTTAGCTTTAATTACTGCATCCATAATATGTAAAAAGAGTAGCAAGTTCTATAACTTATGTTAATTTCTGTAATAATATACTCGGTACCCTTTATTACATTCAATTTTACAATTAAAATTTCTTTGCAGTAAATCAAACTAGCAACAGAAACAAATCACTTAAAATAAATTATCTGTTCATATAAAAACGATCATTATTTTTTTCTTTCTTTAAATCGAAATTCTTGCGTAATTTCTTTATCATTTTTATTCTAAACATAATTATGCAATATCAAATTAAAATGAGAAACATCTGGTCGTCTGTTCGGGCGCCAGATAAAACATAGCATCAAATAAAGATAATAGAATGCATAAAATAACTTTACTTAATGCTTCCTTTTGGGTCAGATGTCTTCATTTTTTCTTGGTTTAATATCCTGCCGAATTGTGTGGTAACTTCAACATTATTTCATGACTCTTAAAAAAACACGATTATTTAATAAATTTATGTACATGTATTTACAATTTAGTTGACTATATAAAGTATATTACAATTCTTTCATACGCCATTTCAGCGTTCTATCCTTTCCGAACACAATTCTCCATCCGCCTCAAAAGAAAAACAAAAACGTGGATGTTGCCAATACAAAAAAAGAAATAAACAGTAATAAAATAAAGAGTTCGAATAAGTCTTTCAGTTCATAAAGTTTATGGATTGAGATAGTTCGGTTTCGTAACAACCAACTAGCGACTACTAACGGTATATTGGACAAAAATATTCTATAAATAAAGTGATGCGAAATAGAGGCGGGGCTAAAAATGCTCCGGAATAAATTATATGTTTGCAACTATGTATTACGGGGACTATAATTTTAGATATTACCTCTTCTGGATTTAGATATTCCACGATATTCTTTCTTACTTTATAAAACAAATATAAAAACTATGGGAGAAGTTTTGAAGTATATATGGATATGTTAGTACTATAAAATCTTCGAGATAATCTTTGTACAGTTTCTGTTTTTGTACAGTTTTTATTGATTTTATTTACATTTCATATAAACATCGAAATGATTTTCTATAAAATGCCTCATTTCCCTTGACCAATTCTACAATGTCATATTTCAACCACTAATATGAGTTATAAAATGCATCCTTTATAAAGATAGCCTTTTCTTTATTCATTCACAGAGCTTTTTTAATAGAATGACTTGTGTTTTCATTATATATTTTCGTTTTATATCATTTATGTAATGTTTCATATTGAAAGTCTTAATTCGTCAAGTTATTGAACACACATAAATTTCTTAAAAAATAAAAATACAATATGTGTTCGAAAAAAGCCGAAAATCGTTTATTTATTTTTTAAATTCTCCTAACTTGCACAAAAAAATATATTCTGTATTTAAAACATTTTTCCTCAGAGACAAAGTTGCCAAATTTAGGGATTTTTTTATTCAATAATCACCAATAATTTTGAAGAGTGATATTTGATATACATAATAGGCGATTAAACATCGAAGTGATTAAGCAACTGTTACAATGAAAATTTAATGGTAGATATTGAATAAAAAAGTACCTAAATTTAGCAACACTGGTCAGAGACATATTTTAGCCTTTTCATATATCTAACCCTAAAATGCAACTTTTACGCTTTTTCAATACTAAAAAAAAATTAATAGAAATTTTCTATACAGTTCTATAACAGTTTTTACTGATTAAATAGTTAAAAAAATTCTTTTAAAGATTTCCTGTAGCCAGAAAGCGTAAAAGATGACAACTATATCTCACACCATCTCTGAGTAATACTATTTTTTAATTAATGTTAAGTATTTAAAAAAAAAAAAAAAAAAAAATCGAAATAAATCTCATTTAAAATTTAATTATATGTTGGTATTTCCATCTATCTTTTGTTTGCTGACTGTTACAAAGGTATTAAATTATTCAAATTATATATATATATATATATATTTAAAAAAAAAATTATACAAGCAATGTTCTGTATTTTGATAAATACTTCACTCTAATAACAATAATTTTTTTGTTATGTAATCAAAAACAAAGAAAAACTGAGTAAAGCTTATTTTTGAAAACGCTGTAAGAAAAGGCAAATATTGTAAAGTATCAACTATAAACTACAGGGTGGTCAGAAAAACATGATAGAAAGTATTTTAAGTTTCTGATTTCAAATGTATTGATGCAAATATAATTCTTTCATATTATAATAGCACATATAGTGACATTTCAGTTGAATGCTTAATTACCGGAAATAAAGAATAAGCAATATAGAATCACAAACCTTTTAAGATCGGTTATATATCGTAGGAAAATTTTATGAGAATAACCGATGTAATGTCCCCGTTCGACGGGCATGTCGTTCAGAGTTCAAAATGAAAAGGACGCTTAGTGAAGAGATAATCGCGCAGTAAGTTATCGCGCTCTAAAGTCACAGTGATTTTTAAGCCATCAGATGACTGATGTAATGGTCCTAATCTCCCACTGATTTTCATTGTTTACAGGTTGATGGACAGATATGAATCTACAGGGAGTGTTTAGGATGCAAAAAGAAAGGCGTCGGGACGAAAATCAGCAGTTGTTACTGACGACATCAGGGAGCCTGCGCGCGCATACTTTGAGAATCAGCCAACCACTTCCACTCGACAGGCGGCTTAACAATTAAGCATATCCAAAACATCATTACAAAGGCTAATGAAAGCAGTAGGATTGTGTCCATACAAGATCCAAATGTGACAGCCGCTAAATGGGGGGGGGGGGGGATACTGTGAAGTGAAGAGATTTCGCAAACCACATAATCGAGGAACTTAAAAATGGTTCCATCACTGAATACAAGATCTGGAGGCCTACAACGAACACTTCGTAAAGCTCACGACGTGAGAACGTCACGATGCCGAGTTTGGAAGATCTCACCAAAATGTTTACGACAATCACTTTTGGCCCTACAATGAACTGATCGTGAGCGCTTATCGAGAGCTAAACGGTGAGTTTGAGATTCATTCGAAATCGGATAGCATTAACCAATCACAGTGAAGTAAAATCTCACCTCCATACTCGAAAACTTTTCGCGAGTTTCAGCTTCGTATACTATCTGACCAATCGCAGTGCGTGAATGGTCGAAAATGAATACGCTCAGATATTGTCAGCCATTTTTTAATAAAAACTGGTGATTTAAAAAACAAAAATGATGAACATAAGTTATACTTTTTTGAAAAGAACTTTCAAAATTATAAATTTTTTGTGTGAACACTATACAAGTTTAATAATTTGCTTTAAAGATATTTGATTAGGAAGTTTACGAGTGACGATAGGTCTGTTGCTTTCACCTTAAAATAATAAAACAAAAATAACTCTAAAATTAAAAACTAAAGAATAACTTTCTGAAAATAATCAATTTTGACGTCCTCAGAGCTATAAATTCTAAGTTAAATCATGTGAATTCATCGTTCATAATAAAATAATTGTAAAAATGCTCATTTAAGGGCTCTGTAATAAATAACATAAGAAGGTCGTCATACGTCTCCTAGTGGCTTGGACACAGAGCATTTGGTTTCAAACCATCAGTACTCGGGTTCAATCCCCGTCAAGTCCTTTTAAGTTTTTTTTTTTTTTTTTTAATAAGTATGGGAAAAAAGAAGTTTAAAACAAATAATTTGCCAGTTGTAAGTTTTAATTCAGCAATTAATTTCAACTTCATTATTAGTTGAATTTAACTTTTATTTCAGTATAAATTCAAGTAAATATTTCAAAAGTAAGCATTTTAGTTTTAAAATTTAATTGCCTATTTTTAAAATATTTTTTTATTTAATTAAAACAAAAAAGTTAAATTTAATAAATAATGAAGTAGAAAAAAAATGAGTAAGTTAAATAATACATATATACACAATAACAAGAGATTAAATTAAGAATAAAGAAATAAATAATAAAGAAAATACATTTCAGTTTAAAGTTTAATTTCTGTTTAATAACAACTTTTCAAAAGCAGAAAAATGATCAAACATTTTATTTTTAAATTATTTTATTTAAACTAACAAAAAGAAGAGAGAGAAGAAGAAGAAAGTTCCATTTTTGTTAAATTAAATTAATAACAATAATAATTATAAATTATACATTATCAAATTAACTTAAACATTTTTATTTATTTTTAGGACTGAGGGTCTATTAGTCTTAATCTGGGATTTTTGCGTTGTCGATTTCGATAGTTGGACATTTGTCGAAATCTAAAATTTATCGAAAATATAATTGAATAATTTGAAAGCGATGTTATAATTTGAAAAAAAAAAAAAAAAAAAAAAACTAATAGTCCTCCGTCCTAAACTAAATTCTGCTTTTGCCAGAATTTCATCAAAATCTTTTTTCTTTTATTATTATTAGTGTACGTGCTCTTTCTCTAGCAAAATATTTGAAGGGATAATAATAATTTATGGGCGGAAAATTAAACTAGTTACAAATTTTAGCTTCTGGCATATAATAACTATAATTAAATTTAAATGTAATATATATATATATCGAAATATAAGCATTTTATTATTATTATTATTATTTATTTCATTCAGAAAGGGGGGAGGGATTTTTTTTCAACTTTTAAATTAAATATTCATATTTTCCTTGTTAGTAATAAGAGAAATTAGGGAATTGCTAATTCATGCAATATTACGTATAATATATATTGATTCTGAAGAATCTTCTGAAGAATAAATTTCTAAAAATAATCACTTTTGTGGTCCTCAGACCTTTAAATTTAAGCTAAATCATGTGAATTAATCGTTCGTAATGCTAGTTTCGTAGCAATCCTATCTTAAACAGAATCCCGTGCTTTTTCTATGGATTTTTAGCCCCCCCCCCATTAATTTTACGTATTAAATTCGTTGATTAAAGAGCTTGCTCATTGCCTTAAAAAAATTTAACCGAGAGTTCCCAAATTGAATCCCTGGTAAGGGATAATAGTTTATATACATGTGTATATTTTATTGCATTAAAAAAAAAAAAATGTTTTATATATATATATATATATATATATATATATATATATATATATATATATATATATGTATTTTATGCACAATATTCCACATATTAGCAATTCCTTAATTTACTTTATTACTAATAAGAAATATACGAATATTTAATTTAATAGTTAGGGGAGAGAAAGAAAGAAAGAAAATCTTTCTTTCTTTCTTTTTTCTTTCTTTATCTTTTTTTTTTTTTTTTTTTTTTCCTCATTGAAATAAAATAATAAAAAAAAATGCTTACATTTCGACTTTTTTTTTATACATTTAATTTTATTTATTATTTGCCAGAAGATAAAATTGTAATTAATATAATTTTCCCCCATAAGTTATCCTTTCAAATATTTTGTTAGAGTATGCATACAAGTAACAAAATAAATAAATAAAAATGCTTAAGTTAATTTGATAATATATATATATATTTTTAAATTATTAATTTAATTTAACAAAAATGAAAATCCCCCCCCTCCTTTTTTTTTGTTTTTTCAGTTCAAATTAAATAGTTTAAAAGTAAAATGTTTGATCTCTTTTCTGCTTTTGTAAAGTCATTAAACAAAAATATTTTTTCTTTAAAATTATTTATTTAATTTCTTGTTATTGAATGGATTACTTTTAATGGTTACTTTTGAAATATTTATTTGAATTTATACTGAAACAAAAGTTAAATTCAATTAATAATGAAGTAGAAAATAATTGCTAAATTAAAACTTCCATCTGGCAAATTATTCATTTTAAATTAATTTATTTTTCTTCATATATATAATAATTGAAAAAAAAAAAAATCTGAAATAGAGTTAATGGGGTTTGAACCCGGGTACTGCCGCACAGTGGATCGAACAATGTTAAAAAACGAACATAGGCCCAATAATCCATCTCTAAATAACCGATATTTTGCAGTGAAATAATTTAAAAGAGTGTCTAAAAAATACAAATATATGGTTATTTCTTCAATTACACGAAGTTTTATTACATATAAATAAGTTCAAAACGAAAACTTTCAGAAATAAGATTTTTCGATGAATTTCAGTGACTTTATTTGAATAGCCATCAAGTGGTACTTAAGATAACTATGAAAAAATACGAAATAAAAATACTTTTAATAATGTTCTAATAAAAGTTTAAGGTACTTCTGCCAACATTTTCTTGGTTTTTTTAGGTTGGGATTCACGCATGAAATGTGAATATGAAATTATCAAAAAAATTAAATTTATAAGTTGTGCAACTTTTTTTGTCCAAATTTGTCCAAAATTTCAAACACATTTTACTACTCCCAAAAATATACATTTTAATCTGTGAAAAGTGTTTTCGCCACAAATCGCCACTTTTGGAGAAAAATAAATTTTTATTCTGTTTACCCCCAAATTATCAATCGAGAAATTTATCTGAATAACTGTATTCATTAATGACAGAAAATATATTAAACGTTTTATGGTGAAAATATTATAAAAATTAGATGATTAAAATAGATTTAATAAATCAAAAATTATTTCTCATTTTTTTAAATGTTTAATAAAATAATTAATTTTACTTTAAAGGTACTGAAAAATACCGTTCGACCCAAAAAAGGGGGGAAATGTAAACGGTTGCTATGATATGTCATAAAATGTTAAAATTAAATAAATGTTTAATGTTAAATTACTAAATGTTAAAATTAAATATTATAATCCATATTACGATTTATAGTAAAAGTTTCTGTGCAATAAAAATAAAGACAAATGTGAATTTTTCATAGAGTTAGTCAGTAAATGCTTGCATGAGTTTTCTATCCGCGATTGTAATGAAATCCTCGCCCTCTGGTGGGCTAAGGTGAAATTACAATAAACATGCTTTAATTCGGTCCGCCATTGCATGCCGATGTTTAGTTTCACATATATTTATTGAATAAAAATGAATAAATCCGGTAAAAAAGATAACAGATACTGTTGCGTGCTCCAGTGTAACTCCAAAGGACCAAGAAATCCTGAATTAAGCTTCCATTTATTTCCAAATGACAAATTTAAAATTTCATTTGCTTCGGCTAATGGAAGTAAAGAATTAATCAGATGATTTGAAACTAATATTTGTTCAACTTCAGTTAAAAATCTACTTCCGATCGAACTTTGAATAAACTGAAATATTTTTTTCCAAAAGCAATCATTTTTCCATGATGTAATGGCGGAGAAATTATTGTACGAATATTAAGTAGAAGAACAAAAAGTACAATAATGAATGCACGTGGCTATAATATTTACTAACAACAAAGGCTGAAAAAGCGCCATCTATCGATCATTACAAACGCGGATTGAAATACTGTATAAAGAAAGAGAGAAAAAAGAAGCAGTAATGTGATGATATATTTAACATTGTGTGCTAAATTAATTGTGTTATAAATATACATTTTCTTCACGAAATTTTTATTTATTTCCTTTTATTCTCTTCTTTTTTTGCAACATTTGTTTCTTTATCAGGTATGTTTCTAAATACCTGTTTGCAGCCGAAAAATATGATACCGTTTAACCCCTTTATAATGCCAATTTTTCCTCAAATGGCACATTAAACTAATTTCTCGGATAAAAATTGATGTAAAGAAAAAAATGCATTCAGCTTATTAGAAATAATTAATTTTAATTTTGACACATTATTCTCTTAGTTAATCGCAAACTTCTCACGACCCATTATATTACCATAAGCAGAATTGCCACAAATGACTATTTTTTATATTTTTTTCGCACCTATATTATAAAAATAATATTTATGCTGATATTTTTCTAGAGAAATGATACACAGGAATCATTATTTTTTTAAAAAAAGGGTGCCAGTTGAATAAAATGATAATGAATTTGGTGGGGGAAATATTCCTGTGGCCTTATAAAGGGTTAAAAAAACATACAATTGCTTTTAGTATCATACATATATACATATTTAAATCGAAATGTGACAAAAAACATCATACATAGATAATAATAATACCATAACCTTCCTATGTTCGCCACTGCCTATACTTCGATCCACTGTGTGCCGGTTTGAAACAAAATGCTCTGTGTCCAAGCCACTAGGAGACGTACGACGATTTCCTTATGTTCTTTATTACAGAGTCCTTAAATGAGCATTTTTACAATTATTATACTATGAACGATGAATTCATATGATTTAAATTAGAATTTATAGTTCTGAGGATGACAAAAATGATTATTTTTCAGAAATTTATTCTTTAGTCTTTAATTTTTAGGGTTATTTTGGTTTTATTGTTTTAAGGTAAAAGCAACAGACTTATTGTCACTCGTAATCTTAATAATCAAATATCTTTAAATCTAATCATTAAATGTATACAGTCTTCACACAAAAAATTAATAGTTTTGAAAGTTCTTTTCAAAAGTATGACATACGTACATATTTTTTATTTTTTAATTCATCGGTTTTTTGTACTAAAAATGGCTGACTAAGTTCTCACTTCGTAATCGCGATTTCACTAGCTTTCAGTGGGTGAGATTTCAGAGGTAGATAACGAAGATAGATACCGGCAGTGAGAAGCTTACGATGAGTTCGTTGTAGCACTTTTTGGTGATTGTCGAAAAATGACGTCACAGCACAGAATTCTCGGCTAGAACTCAGCAGTGAAAAGATTACGAAGTGTTCGTTGTAGGGCCACTGGTTCAGTGATTAGACCCATTTTCAGTTGAATGGTTTCGTGAACAAACAAAACTGGCGCCACTGAGGTACGGAAAATCCTCATCTCAGCGCCATCTCTTCACTGCATCCACAAAGGGTCATGGTGTGGTGTGCCATATCGTCGAAGCAGATAATTGGTCCGATATTTATTGATGGTGTGGTCACAGGAGTGAAGTGTCGAGAGTTGCTAGAGCGTCACTTTGGCACTGATGCGGGCCATCTCAACAGGACACGCCGGTACTGGTTCAAGCCAGATGGGGCTCGTCCCCAAAAAACTTCTGACGTCTTCACGTGGTTTGAAACGATGTTTGGTGAGCGTTTGATTGCATTGGATGCAGAGAAATTCACGGGGCACGGGATAGAGTGGACCCCATACAGTCCGGACCCAAATCCGTGCGACTTATTCTTATGGGGTTACATCAAGGTTAGAATCTATAGGAATAGCCCTGATTCACTAAAGGACCGAAAATTGGCTATCAGAAGCAGTGTTGTGCACGAACGCGTTCATTTGAATGCGTTCGTGAGCGTAGCTCAAAAATTTTGAGTTTTGAGTTGAACTTCGCTTGTTTTTTAAATTATGAACTTGAGTTGAGCGTAGTTCGTTTTCTTACACGAACTTGAGCGTGAAAAAGCAGTTCAAGCTCAAACTCATATTAAATATTTCTGTCTGAAATATGAAAAGGAAAGTAGAAGAAGAAAAGGACAGAAAAGAAAATAACTGAGCAAAATGGATCCCTGAAAAAAAGGGCATTTGGAAAAAAAAGGCACTGGTAAAAAGGTCACCCTGAAAAAAGGACACCGGAAAAGGGGGCTTTTTGCAATTTTCAAATCGCAAAAACAAGAAACATTAAATAATGAATTTAAACAATGATTTTTCATAATACATTTTTAGAAATTTCAATCAATTAAATTGGCACCACTTCCAGTATATACCCCGGGGAAGGGGGGCTAGGAGCAGATTAAAAGAGAATAATTGTTTTTATATCACCTTCTTACTGATTTTAATGAACCTAATCGTCACTTGCTGTTTATGACAAAAATACTGTGTCACACATATTTCGGGGGCTGAAGGAAATAATAATAAAGGAAGGGAGCAGAAGGAAATAATTTTTTTTCTATCACCTTGTCACCGTTTTTAACGATATTTTGAATAATTATCACTTATTTTTTACGAAAATCACAATAAGTGTTATATATATATCTTAGGAAGAAGGCAAGGAGGTTCTTTCGATGCAAAAACGATTTTTTTTTAAACCGATCTATTATAGATTGAAATAAAACTTTGTGTAGATACCACTTACTGCTTAAGAAAAATTATAAAAAGTGTTACACATATCTTGGAAGGTGGGGGTGGTTGGTTGGCACGAAATGGTTGTTTTTGTATCACCATGTTAACTATTTCTCTGGAACTTTGTATAAATATAACTTCCTTTAAATATTTATTAAAATTATAGTAAATAATATATAGTTTAAGGGGGGCAAGGGGGGACGGAAGATGCAAATCAAATGTTTTTTAACCAGCCTATTATTATTTTTTCTTTTTGTTTAAATTTTGTGCATACAAACATAGCAGACTATGTCCGCTTCGCTGGTCATTAAATTTAAATGAATTTTCAAAAGAATTGAGTCATTACTTATTTTTTATATCACATTTTGTGCTTTGTAACATAATTAAAAATTCCTTTTAAGATCAAAATGTCAAAATAACATATTACAAATTAAATTAAATTAAATATTTCTTCCGTTTCGCAACAATGCTCTATGGTCTATGTGAATGATTCTCAAGAATGAACCAACAATGGACAATATTCCTGTGACGTCACCGTAGGTAAAATCGCCGAACACGTGGCCGATATTTTGTAAACAAATTAGATTCAAGATGCCATTTTATTGTTACGCATAACATTTTCCTAAATATTTCTGCAGTGAAACTTAATGTTCAAACAAGAACAAAAGAGAAATGTAAACAACTGAATCGAATGATAAAGTTAAGACTATTCCAAATCATAAAATTGCAGAACATTTTATGTATATATACACACACACACATATATATATAATGAATAAAGATTAATAAGAACATTTTATACACACACACATATATATATATAGACATCAAAGCTTAAATAATTAGAATTTCAATCATCTTAATAAAGGAATTTAATAAATGGAACATCCGTTTAAATTTGGTTAACATCGCCACAGTTCACATGGAAACATTTAATATTACATATGTTGAGTAATATTAAAGTATATTACTAAAACTGGATTAAAAACAAAACAAAGGTATCACTCTATCACTCTTACTTCAATTTCATATAATCTGTAACTCTTATAAAGAACATTGCAAGATAAAAATTTGCAAGCCACAATGCTTCGTTTATGGTAGAGTTGAGGATTGTTTCCCTACCCAGCTGATATTCTTGTAGCCTCGAACCCAAAGCGGGAATATGGTCCATTGTTTACAAATTAATGGATTATGTAAAAAAGGAAAAATGTGCACCGAAAAAAAGGGCACTTTTCAAATTCGCAATCGCAAAATAATAAATATCAAATAATGAATTTAAAAAATGACTTTCAAACTACATTTTTAGAAATTTCAATTGTTTGGTACAACATTCATTTAGTATATATCTCGGGGAAGAGGGGGGAGGGGGCAGGAGCAGATCGAAAGAAAATAATTGTTTTTACAAAAACTCTTACCGATTTAATGAAACTTTGTATAATCACGTACAATTTGTGAAAAAAATGACAGTAAGTGTCAGGCAAACTTGGGGGGGGGGGGGGGGTTAAAGAAGGGACACAGAGAAAAATAAAATTATCTTTTATTCACCGTTTTACCGATTTGATGATATATTCTATAACTATCACTTACATTTTATGAAGATCACAATGAGTGCATTATATACTGGGGGGGGGGGGCAAGTGGGGGATATGGAAATAGATTTCATTCTTCTTTAAACTAGCCTTTTAATCGATTCAAAAAACCGTATAATCACGTATAATTTGTGAAAAAATTACAGTAAGTGTCAGTATACGTACTTTGGGGGTGGGGGAGGGGTTAAAGAGGCGGAGGGGCAAAGGAAAACAGAATGATTTTTTTTATATCACCATTTTACCGGATTAATGATACATTTTATAACTATCACTTGATTTTTATGAAGATTACAATGAGTGTATTATATACCTGGGGGGGCAAGGGGAGCAGATGAAAATAAAATATATTCTTCTTTAAACTGCCCTATTATCGATTAAAAAAATTTTGTATAATCACGTACAATTTATGAAAAAATTACAATATATCAAACATACTTGGAGGGGAATGTTAAGAGGGGGGGAAAGCAGAATAAAATAAAATGATTTTTTATATCACCAATTTATCGATTTAATGATATATTCTAAAACTATCACTTACATTTTATGAAGATCACAATGAGTGTATTACACATCTGGGGGGGGGGGGGGCGCCAGATAAAAGTAAAATATATTATTCTTTAAACTACCGTATAATCAATTAAAAATAAAAACTTTGTAAACATACAACTTTCTGCCTAAGAAAAATTGCAGTGAGTTTACACATATCTGGATGAATGCTACAGGTGGAGGGGGGGCAGAGTGAAGAAAATGTTTGTTTTATACCATCATGCTACTTATTTATATTAAACTTACAAGGAGAGGTCACGACATGGAAAATTCAGATCGGGACGAAATTGCGCAGGATTGTAGTATACTATGAGGGTAACAACATCTTAAAGCAGGTAGGACCCACTATCCACAAAATTTCGAAAAAAAAAGCATTTAAAGTTTCAGTAATCTTTAAATGCAGTTATTTCGGAAGCGAGCAAGCGCCTCAGTGGTGTGATCCTAAAGCGCGAGTCTCCCAACCAGATGACTTGGGTTCGAGGCTTCCTGCGGGACTACTTTTTTTTTTTTTTTCCTCTTTAACTTTTTATGTAATCTTAACTTTTTATTTATTTTACTTTATTTTACAATTCAATTCAAAATTTGAAAATTTAATAAAAAATTATTTATTGAAAATTTTAATAAAAAATTATTTAATTTTCTTGAGTATAAAATAACTTTTTCTATTTTTAATATTTATAACTTAAAAATACAATAAATTTATATAACTTAAAAAATAAATTTTAGTTTTATTTTAACTGTAAAATAAGGTAAAACTAAAGGAACTGTTTTTAATTATTTATCTAAATATTTTATTTTATTTTAGGTATATTTAATTTTATTTTTGAAATTACAAAAAAAAAAAAAAACAGAGAAATGATGATTTTAATTGCATATATAATTACTATCCAAATTAAATAATTACTTCTCCAATCAATAGTTTCTTAAAAATTATAGTATAGGATTGCGATGCTATTAAAATATTACAGGTACAGAAATGTTATCTTTAAATGTAGATTTTAAATGTTAATGAACATCGTTTCTTTTTCGATAACGACTTCATTTTTTTTTTTTTTTTTTTTTTTTTTTTATCCTTCTGTGCACAAAATAAAATTCCACCTGCCTTTCATTATTAACAAGCTGTTTACGTAATTTATACACATTCAAACCAAATCAGGAAGCTCAAACCAAGATTTAAGTACACCTACTAACTATTTTACACTTTGTTTACAGCTTGCTTATTTTTTAATTATTTAAATATTTGTCTGTTTTTCTTTATGTTTCTTATTTAGGGTTTTGTAAAACTAAACTTTATTTTTTTTAAGTTATAGAAATATATTGTATTTTTAAGTTATAAATATTAAAAATAGAAAAAGTTATTTTATACTTAAGAAAATTAAATAATTTTTTATTAAAATTTTCAAATTTTGAATTGAATTGTAAAATAAAGTAAAATAAATAAAAAGTTAAGACTACATAAAATGTTAAAGAAGAAGAAAAAAAAAAAAAAGTAGTCCCGCAGGTAGCCTCGAACCCAAGTCATCTGGCTGGGAGACTCGCGCTTTAGGATCAGACCACTAAGGCGCGTACTCGCTTGCGAAATAACTTGTATTTAAAGATTACTGAAACTTTAAATGCTTTTTTCTCGAAATTTTGTGGATAGTGGGTCCTACTGCTTTAATATGTTGTTACCCTCATAGTATACTACAATCCTGCGCAATTTCGTCCCGATCTGAATTTTCCATGTCGTGGCCTCTCCTTGTTAGTACGACTATCACTTTCATTTTATTAAAATTATAGTGAAAGTTACCTATAGTTGATAAGAGGGGGGGGGGGGTCGTGGGGTCAAATGAAAAATAAAATAATATTTTTAAAAAACACTTATTTCCGTTTGTTTTATTGTTTTATTTACATTTTGTGCAAATATCAGTTAGTATTAATGAAAAATTACAGGAAGGTACTCAAAAATTCAATGTATGATTTAAGTCTGTAAAAAAGTTGCTCAAAAATGAAATTTCTTCTTTTAATCTGTCTCTTTTGTCCACCCCTACCCCCTCCTCACGTAGAAATAAAAAACTTATGCTCTCGTTGATGCTTAGCATGAGTTTTACAAGAAGAAATTAAGAAAAGGGCACTTTTCTTAATTGTTACTTGTAAAATACTTGTTAAACATGGACGATAGCAAAAATTTTTTGTTTCTACGAGGGGAGGGGGAGAGACAGATCAAAGAAAAAAATTCTGTTTTAGAATAATCTTTTACCAACGTTTGATATTAACTTTTATTTAATGTCTGATATTAACAATGTATTGAATTTTTGGATTACGGAAAAAAGGGCACTTTTTTTAATTTCTCCTTGTAAAACTGATACTAAACATCAAAGAGTGTGTAAGTGTTTTATATCTACATGGGGGAAGGACAAAAGAGACAGATTAAAAGAACAAAATTCATTTTTGAATAATTTTTTTACAGATTTAAATCATACATTGAATTTTTGCATACCTCAGTATAATTTTTCATTAATAGTAATTGGTACTTACACAAAATGTAAATAAAACAATAAAACAAACGATAATAAGTGTTGTTTAAAAAGATTATTTTATTTTCTATCTGTCCCCCCCCCCTTATCAACATTAGTTAACTTTCACTATAATTTTAAAATGAAAGTGATAGTGGTACAAAGTTTCATATAAGTAGGTAGCATGGTGATATAAAAACAAACATTTTCTTCACTCTGCCCCCCCCCCCCCCTGAGCAAGTCGTCCAGATATGTGTACACTCACTGTAATTTTTCATAAGCAGAAAATTGCGTAGATACAAAGATTTTGTAAATCGACAATGCGGTAGTTTAAAGAACAATGTATTTTACTTCCATCTGCGTCCCCCTTGTACCCCCCCCCCCCAAATGTATGATACCCTTATTTTGATCTTTATAAAAAGTAAGTGATAGTTATAGAATATGTCATTAAAATCGGTAAAATGGTGATATAGTTATAGAATATATCATTAAAATCGCTAAAATGGTGATATAAAGAATCACTTTATTTTCCTCTCCCCTCTTGTTTAACCCCCCCCCCCCCTCCACACACACCCACTAAGTATGTCTGACACTTACTGTAAATTTTTAATAAATTATACGTGATTGTACAATCTTTTTTTTTAAATCAATAATAGAATAATTTAAAGAAGAATATATTTTATTTCTATCTGCCCTCCTTGCCCCCTCCCCAGGTATATAATACACTCACTGTGATCTTCATAAAAAGTAAGTGATAGTTATAGAATATATCATTAAAGTCGGTAAAACGGTGATATAAAAGATAATTTTATTTTCCTTTGCACCCCCTCTTTAACCACCCCCTCAAATTTGCCTGACATTTACTGTAATTTTTTCACAAATTGTACGTGATTATACAGAGGCTGTTCGCACATTTTTTAGACGATTTTGATGGAGTGTACTGAAGCAATTTCACTCATATTTCGTGTTTTAATTGTTCAGTTTGATAGCCCTTGTTCTTAACTATCATTCTACATCGTAATTTCTATGATAATAATGCTTTTTATAATATCGGAAGAGGTATATTTTTCTACTCCTCTTGAACGGCTTTCCAGAGTCCACAAAGCGTTGTAGTCGGTGTTTGGATAATGTTGATTTTAAGAGTCAAAAAACACAAAAATCCAACAATGATACATCAGGAGATTTAGCAGGAATCTCAGTGAAGGGTATGGTTTTAATTCCCGTTTTTTGTTCCACTTTTTTCGAGAAAAGCAATTGCGGATTGCGATGTGTGGCTGCTTGTTCTGTCTTGATACAGTTCAACAGATTGATAGCATTGTGGATAAAGATCTGGATTTTCATTTTTAAAAATTGGAATTAAAATATGTTCTTCATAGTATTTAGAGCTGATTTTGACACTTTTGTCACATTTTTTTTGCTTTTATCTTGCGCTTGTATGAAAAACCAGTGGCAATCATAAATCCTTTAGAAAAACTTTCTTTTGATGCTTTGAACCATGTAGCAAAATTTTTTTTCTCCACTTTTGTGATAATAAATTGATCTTTTTTTATTGCAACCACTTAAAGAGACCCAAGATTCATCTATTGTTGCGACATTTTTCCATTTTTCTCCTAATAAATGCTTTTCATAAAGATTTCACTAAAAACTCTCTTTGGAAAGAGCGGAAACCTATCCTTCCATCCACTGCCTTTTTAAAAGCGCATTTTTGCATCTAAACAAAAATTCTAAATATCAGAAGATAAATAAAACTTCCAAAAATATAACTGTTGTAAAAATAAAATTCTCCATGCAAACGATTTTTTCTTACTGCGAAATAAAATCGTCTAAAAAATGTGCGAACAGCCTCTGTACAAAATTTCATTAAAATCGGTAAGAGTTTATGTATAAAAACAATTGTTTTCTTTCGATCCCCTCCCCCTCCCCCTATCTTCTCCGAGGTATATACTAAATGAATGTTGTACCAAATCAATTAAAATTTCTAAATATCTCATTTGAAAGCCATTTTTTAAATATCATTATTTGATATTTATTATTTTGCGATTTGCGAATTGAAAAAGTACCCTTTTTTCCGAGATCCGTCTTTTTATCTCTCTCTTTCTCCCCCCCCCCCCCTCATAAAACATACTCACATCGCGACGTTTGTTAAACGGCGCAATAATCTACATTTTTTGTTAATTTTTTTAAGTAGCTATCTGTCAATGTAATATTAAAATTTAAGATCAAGATTATTGACAGATTGGTATGTAAAAATAATCATTCTCTCTGATAGCAGGTCTTTTCCTTTTCCTTTATTTTTGTTGGGAGAAAGGCGAAGGAAGAAAGAGCTGTGAGATGACAACACCCCCTACTGTGTGTAGAGGATGAGATACAATTGTGTTTCCTTTCCTTGCTTCTCTTCTGCGAAATAGAATTTCTGCTAATTGAGGACGTCACGGTGAAATTTGTCTCCTGTATAGTACAAAAGTTCGGTGACTTTGATTTTTAAAAGGTTGCCGGTTGCCTATGTTGGTTCCCCGACATGAAAGTAAACTATTGTAATTGTAATAATAGTCTTGAGTCTACAGAACGTCCAGGACTATGCAGTCTACTATACAGAGTCTACTCTCCTGAGAACGTGTCTTCCAGGAATTGATTTATTCTTTTGCCGGCCTATTTCTGTTTTTATTTTCCATTTCCAGCAGGTATGCCTAATGAGACAGAAAAACTGAAGTACACTTTTATTTTTAACAAAAAATATTTAATCTGTTATTTCTTTTATTATTACTATTATTATTTTAGATTTTATCGTTTTTGAAAAGTGATTTTTAATCTTAAGATGTATTTAAAGTCATGTTTTTTATACTATTTTCTCTGTTATATGAACAAGAGTCTTATGTATAAACAAAACACACGTATTCGGTTAAAATATATTGCTTGAAAAATATATCGTTTTGTTTGCAGATATTTAAGACTTAATAGTAATAAATTAATAATAATGAATAAATATAGTTATTCAAATAAATGAATAAAATAAGCATAAATAAAAAGTGTATTATAGCGATTTTTCTCCTCATAAAGAAGTCGAACTAGTTTTAAAACAGCATCAGTTTTTACATTTTGTGATTTCAAAAAGAAATATTAAAAACTTATACAATTCTTTGTATTATTTTTTTTCCTTTTTTTTTTTTTTTTTTTTTTTTTTTTTTACAAAAATTATTTTAACTGTTGTGAATTTTTTTTTAATGTAAAGACCAAGTAAAAAAAAAAAAAGCATTAGCTAATGAGTAATTTGCATAACAAATTTTCTCGTAGAATTAATTACATGAAATTTGGATGCCAGAAGTGAAGATAGGTAAAGTGTCGACTAAACCTCTTAATATTACATAACGAGGCAAAATATGACATAAATGTACATTATGAGAAATATTTAATCACAAATAAGTTAGAGCAGTTTAAAATATATCATTTATGGTACCGGCATGAACATCAATAAATACCAACATTCCATTTTAAAAACTTAGAATATAATTTAAAGTTTTTCATAATGTGCCAAAACATGATACTGTTTCACATAAATTTGGATTACTGGAATTAATGTATTGGAAAAAGACACAAAATCGTATAAAATATTAGAATAAAATATTGACATCAGTATAATAACACGGTAAAGTGGTCGAGAGGTTCAGCTGTCGAAACTGGTGGACAAGTGGCGGGTTCGATCCCTTGTTATACTTGTCGACCAAGCCATTCGGAGTTTTCCATGGTTTTCACCGAAACTTGTATAGGCTAGAGAGACTGTTCATCGCTGCTGCCGAGGCTTTTGAAACGTGAAGAATAAATCTCTCAGATGAAAATTTCGAAAAAAAAAAAAAAAAAAATCTGTTATGAAATGTAAATAACAAACATCAATGATGGAATGTGTGAAAATATACACAATTGAAAGATTCTGCAATCAGTATTTTGTATTTTTATTATTAATGTATTTTTACATAAACTAGTCTATTTCATGTCTTCCTTTGCTTAAGTGGATAATAAAGTATTGTCATTATATATTTCTTTTTCCTTTAGAAAGAAATATTCTAATGAAAACCATATTTTTATGGAATAACTATAATAGTAATTAAAAAAAAAAAAAAAAAAAACTTAAAATTAAATTAAATAAGAAAATAACATAAAATAAGTTAAATAATAATAATCTTAAATATATTTAAAACACTTTAAATACACGTAAATATAAATTTATTTAAAAGATGTTAAATTTTTTTTTTTTTTTTATCCAAAGCTTTTCGCTTTAATAATAAAGCATCATCAGGGATTTATGATTCGTTTCCATTGCGCAGTTTTAAATATGTTTTCTTTTTACAGTCAACAGTTAATTCTTTTATATATAACGTGATATATTTTAAATATCAGCAAAAAACAATATGAATTCCGGTAGAGGTTGGACCAAGGAGTTAAGAAAAGTGAGAGAAGCTGGAACTATTGCATATCATACGAGGTTATTGTAGGAGAAAAAACATCATGAATAAGCAGAAATAAACTATAAACTATTTTATAATATTGTGCCAAATTATTGGTAACTGTTGACTGTAAAAAGAAAACATATTTAAAACTGCGCAATGGAAACGAATCATAAATCCCTGATGATGCTTTATTATTAAAGCGAAAAGCTTTGGATAAAAAAATAAAAAATTTAACATCTTTTAAATAAATTTATATTTACGTGTATTTAAAGTGTTTTAAATATATTTAATACAAATGACACGTGTTCAATTTAACTCTTTATTTTTTAGAGATTATTTATAATAATAATCTATATTAATAAAATCAGACTTTTGTCTGTAAATTTGTCAGAATCGAAAAATTTTGCGATATCTTCACGTTTCACACACCATGAAAGCCGAAAATGACTTCAGAAAATTTTGCCTGTGTGTGTGTATGTATGTCATCGTGTCTGTATGTCGCTTTTTTTGTCCGGGCATAACGCGAGAACCGCTGTACGGAATTCAACAGCACTTGGCAAGAATTTAGGTCACCACCCTACTTAAAATTATATCTATAGAAATTTTCAAAATTTTGATTAGTTTTTGAATTGTGGGTAAAAAACGCTTGCGCATGCGCCATAAAGATTTTGTCAGTAAAACGCTTTGAATGGAAAAATAAAATATAAAAATAAATTTTTAAGTTAAAGACTTTTTTATTCGCGTGATTCGCACTACAAATTATGAAAATATTGAAATGAAAAGTTGCCATCTAAATTCCATACTTTAGGTAATTTAAAAAAATCTAATTGTCGTATCGAAAAACTGTTTTCACCCGAGGATTCAGAAAAATCACCTCTTTCATTTGGTGCTAAATTTGTAACGATAGGTCTGATATTTCTAATTTATTTTGCCCTTTTCCTTTTTTCCGTTGCCGCCTAAATTTCATACTTTAGTTATTTTTAAAAAATCTAATTGTCACATCGAAAAACTGTTTGCACCCCTGGATTAAGAAAATTCGCCCCTTTCATTTGGTACCGAATTTATAAATATAGGTATGATATTTCTTATTTATTTTCCCCTTTTTCCGTTTTCAACCCAGATTCGGTAGAAGGTTTTATATTTATATATACGCATTTATATATATTTTCATCTTCTAGAAATAAAATGAAATATTTTTAATTTCACATGAACAAAAATAAAAATTAGAGAGAAAAATAAGTAGTTTACCTACAAAAGTTGGTGATTTTTTTTTTTTTTTTTTTAAATCAGGAATTTGCATGTGGATAAATATTTTCGTAGAGATATTTGGCATTACATTAATATTTTTATTTAATTAAGCAGTACTTTTTTTCCTGCAATAAAACAAAATTTTTCTTTGTTATTATGTACCTTATGAGGTTCTTTTATGTCCTCCCCTTAATTGTAAATGGTTATAATTTGGATCTTATTAAGATTTTTTATTTTTATTTTGTAAATAACATAAAAGAGTTTTTATTTTATTTTATTATTTTATTTTGTTTTATTATTTTATTTTGTTTTATTATTTTATTTTATTTATTTATTTTTTGTATGGAACAGATTTAGTATCGGATCCCTTTGGCAAAATTTGAAATTTGGCACCGAAGTAGCTCGGACGTTTCTCGCCAAGATCTTTAGTTGCACAATTGAGATAGGCATTTCAATTCATCGCAAAAATGGCTTAAAATATTTAACCAAAGGGGTCCCATACTAAAGCTGTGCTTTTTGTATTTATTTATTTATAATATTTTCTATTTAAGACTTCTGCAGTCACGGAATTTGGTGCGTAAGTTGTTTGTATGCATCTGGCACTTATTGTAACGGGATTTTACGAAAATCGAAATCCCCCCCCCCTTACCCCCTCTTCTCGGAGTCGGGGGGCAATAAACATATGTGAAATCATGTTTTCCGTTTGAATTCGCTTTAAATTATCTTAGAATGGCGAATTTTGGTGTGTGGATATTGATTAAGTGTATGCATTATGGACATCAGTGAGATTTTGGAAAACTTCGAACTCACCCGTTGAAGAAGGGGAAGTAAGAACTGGGTAAGTTGTGCCGAAGGCAGTGGGGACCCAGACTCCTCACGTTGCGAGCGAGAAAAGCCTCTACCGATTACAGCGAGAACTTAGGTTATTAATAAAGATATGGGATTTTGAAAACTCATTTAAGTTCAATGTCCAGCAAAGCGAAGCGGGCAAAGCCTGCTAGTTAATAAGTGAATTTAAATATGATATTATAGATATATGTGTATAATGGCTCTTTAGACACTTAAATATTTTTTCCTATTTAAAACTTAAACACGCAATTAAAACAACAACAATCTATATTAATAAAAATCAGACTTTTGTCTGTAAATTTGTCGGAATCAAAAAACTTTGCAATATCTTCACGTTTCACACCCCATGAAAGCCGAAAATGACTTCAGAAAATGTTGCCTGTATGTGCGTGTCATCGTGTCTCTATGTCGCTTTTTTTGTCCGGGCATAACTCGAGAAGGGCTGGACGGAATTCAAAGGCGCTTGGCAGAAACTTATGTCTTCACCCAACTTAAAATTATACCTATAGAAATTTTCAAAATTATGATTAGTTTTTGAATTGTGGGTAAAAAACGCCAGCGCATGTGCCATAAATATTTTTTCACTAAAACATTTTGAATGGAAAAATAAAATATAAAAATAAATTTTTAATTTAAGGACTTTTTTATTCGCGTGATTCGCACTACAAATTATGAAAAGATTGAAATGAAGTGTTGACATCTAAATTTCCTACTTTAGTTAATTTTAAAAAATGTAATTGTCGTATCGAAAAACTGTTTACACACCAGGATTCAGAAAAATCACCCCTTTCATTTGGTACTGAATTTGTAACGACAGGTCTGATATTTCTAATTTATTTTTCCCCTTTTCCGTTTTCCGTTGCCACTTAAATTTCATACTTTAGTTATTTTCTAAAAATCTAATTCTCGCACCGAAAAACTGTTTGCACCCCTGGATTCAGAAAAATCGCCGCTTTCATTTGGTATCAAATTTATAAATATAGGTCTGATATTTCTAATTTATTTTACCCTTTTTCCGTTTTCAACCCAGATTCGGTAGAAAGTTTTATATTTATATATACGCATTTATATGTATTTTTATTTTCCAGAAATAAAATGAAATTTTAATCAGGAATATGTATGTGGATGAATATTTTCATAGTGATATTTGGCATTAGTTTAATATTTTTATTTAATTAAGCAGTACTTTTCTTTCCTGCAGTAAAACAAAAATTTTTTTGTTATTATGTACCTTATGAGGTTCTTTTATGTTTTCCCCTTAATTGTAAATTATTATAATTTGGATTTTATTAAGATTTTTTATTTTTTTTTGTAAATATGAAAAAAGAGTTTTTATTTTATTATTTTGTTTTATTTTGTTTATTAATTTATTTATTTTGTGTAAGGAACAGCTTTAGTATCGGATCCCCTTGCCAAAATTTGAAATTTGGCGCCGAAGTAGCTCGGACGTTTCTCGCCAAGATCTTTAATTGCACAATTGAGATAGCCAATTCAATTCATCGCAAAAATGGCTTAAAATATTTAAAGTCACCAAAGGGGTCCCATAATAAAGCTGTGCTTTTTGTATTTATTTATTTATAACATTTTCTATTAAAGACTTCTGTGGTCACGAAATTTAGTGCGTAAATTGTTTGTATGCATCCGGCACTTATAGTAACTGGATTTCACAAAATTCGAAATCCCCCCCCCCCTTCTCGGAGTCGGAGGGCAATAAATATGTGGAAAAACATGTTTTTCCGTTTGAACTCGCTTTGAATTATCTTAGAATGACGAATTTTGGTGTGTGGATATTGATTAAGTGTACGCATTATGTGCATTAGTGGGATTTTGCAAAAACTTCGAACTCACCCGCTAATGAAAGGGAAAAAAGAAGTGGGTAAGTTGCTGCCGAAGGGGGGACCCAGACTCCTCACGTTGCGAGCGAGAAAAACCTCTACCAATCACAGAGAGAACTTAGGTTATTAATAAAGATATGGGATTTTGACAACTTAGTTAAGTTTAATGTCCAGCGAAGTGGGCAAAGCCTGCTAGTAATAATAATAATAATAATTGAGATTTAAAAAATATTTACAGTTTTCTATCAGCAGCATTGTATATATATATATATATATATATATATATATATATATATATATATATATATATATATATATATAAAGGATAAACAAGCGTGTACAGAAAGAAAAATGTGTACACATTATTTGGAAACAGTATTAAAAATGCACTTATTTTTACGAAATTTCTCTTAAAGAAATAAATGTTTTAAGAATTATAGCTTCTAATTTTAATTATCCGGAAAAAAAAAATATAAAAATAAAAGAAAGCTGTACCTTTTTATTCCACGCTCGTTTAAACGGAAGACTAAACACTTTGAGATTTTTCTTCCAATGGGCAATTTATGTACCCTTTGTAAATTTAACAATTGTTTTCTATTTAATAAGTTACTTCTTATTAAATTATATGTTATTTAAATTTATTATTAACGTTTTAATTTTATTTTGAGTTTCCTTTTGAACTAGCTAAATATTTTTAACACAATTTACCGGTTTGTCTTAGGGACCTTGGATGAAATATCACAAATCGTTAAGTGGCGGTTCCCAAATAAAAAAATTCCAAAACCCACTTGATTTTGAGCTTCTATTTTATTTTTACACACTTTATATAAAATTCATGCTTATTCCTTTATAGTACGCTAAATAGCAAGCGAAATTTTCTAGTGTTTTATTCAAGAACTAAAAGCCAACATTGGCTTTGGTGCAATTAAATAAAGATTAATTGTAATTAAATAAAGACTAATTAATTCAAACCATAACACTATTAAAAAATAATTAAAAGTTAAAAAGAACTTTTTATATACCATGTTTTAAATTTTCTGTTGAATCATATAAACGCTACCGAAGCAGCGGGAACCCGCAACAATTGGCTAAAAGTATTAAAAAATTCATTGTTATCGTGTTTTGAGCTATTATAAAAGTTTCAAATGGCTATCTAGCTAGCCCGAAAGTTAGTTAAAAATCGACTGAAAGCTTTGTACTAGTAACGCTGCAGCAGTGACTTGAAACAGATGGCTAAAAATATTTTTAAAAATGCATTTTCACCGCATTCTGAACTATTCTGAAAGATTCAACTGTCTAGCAAGTTGGGAAGTTAGCTAAATAAATTTTCTGTTGAATCATATAAACGCTGCCGAAGGTAGTAGGGACCTGAAACAATTGGCTAAAAATATTTAAAAAAAAAAATATTTTTACCGTGTTCTGAGCTATCCTGAAAGTTTCAAATGCCTAGCTAGTCGGAAAGTTAGTTAAAAATCGATTGCAAACTCTGTACTGATAATACTGCCGAAGGCAGCAGAACCCCGAAACAGTTGACTAAAAGTACTTTAAAAAATGCATTTGCGCCGTGTTCTGAACTATTCTGAAAGTTTCAACTGTCTAGCTAGTCGGGAAGCTAGTTAAACAAATTTTCTGTTGAATCATATAAACGCTGACGAAAGTAGTAGAGACCTCTAACAGTTGACTAAAAGTATTAAAAAAATGTATTGTCACCGTGTTCTGAGCTGTCCTGAAATTTTCAAATGTCTTGCTCGTCGGAAAGTTACTTAAATAAAAGTTTCTGTTGAATCATATAAACGCTGCCGTAGGCAGTAGGGAACTCAAACTGTTGACTAAAAGGGATAAAAAAAATGTATTGTCACCGTGTTCTGAGCCATCCTAAAAGTTGCAAATGTCTAGTCGGGAAGTTAGTTAAAAATCGATTGCAAGATTTGTACTGGACAAACAAACGAACGAACAAGCAAACACGAATCGAAGTTAATCAAAACATGGTAAAAAATATATTTCAAGACAACGGAATCTCTGAATGATGGAATTCGTCTCCTATGAATAAGTTTTCTCATGCCCATAAACAAAAGTATTGGAAATTTGAGAATAGAAAACCACACAAAAACAGTGGGTCCACTATTCAGAAATGTCCGTAAATAAATTTTTACCACAATTAAATTAATAAGTTATAATTAAGAGTTGTAAGTATATAAGTTTAATTAAGCATTAAATTACGAATAATTTTCATGGTAATTGGTATTTAAAAAAAAAAATGTAAATTACCTATGAAAGTGTTCACGGAGGATAAGATCGGTTAAAAAAAAAAAATGAACTTTAAATGAGTTTCGCTCCTTTTTTAAAAATGAACTTGAGTGGAGCGCGTTCATTTTTTTCAGACATGAGTTTGAGCGCGAACTAACTCGTTTTTTACACGATGAACTTGAGTTTGAACTAGTTCGTTTTTTTTTTTTTTCGTGAACTTGCAAAACACTGATCAGAAATGAGATTGATGCACTTGATTACGACACACTCCAGCGCATTTTGACAGAGTTTTGGAACCGGCTTTATAACACTATAGTCGGGGACGGTAGACATTTTAAGCATCTTGTATATTAAATGTCATTCATATCTTTATTCAATAAAATATGTTTCATGTTCTTGCATGTTGTCTTTTTTCCACAATGATCGCTTACTTTCTATCATGTTTTTCTGACCACCCTGTATCTTTTTCACCGCAGCATAATAGAAACATAGAATTATTGAGATGAAATAAATTTTAAGAAATTTTCAATTTAATGCCAATAGACAAAAATTCTTAAAATATGAATAAATAAAATTATAAAAAATATAACAATACAAAACATAAACGTTATTTTTATTTAATTAATAACATGAATAATTTATTATAGTTTCTTTGAAAAGTTATAAAAATAGCTGTATGATAACTCTTATGAACGAAATATAAAAAAGAACTAGAAAATATCGTAATGATTATTTTTTTAAATATTCGTCACCTTCACTACATACAACATTTTTACAATTAATAAACTAGTTAGGTTGAAAGAATTAGAAATCTAACACTGTATAATCTAATACTATATAAAGAATTGAAATGGATATAGTAATAATAATAATAATAATTCATTATTATAATCAAACACTAAGAAGAAAGATTTGAATTAAGCAATAAACAATTACATATGAAAATAAAGCCTTACACAATACTGTAAAAAATAACGGTAGATTTTACTGCAGAATCTGTTGTCAAAAAGAAATAATTTACCACAGAAACATCTGTAAAAGTCTCTCTTAAAAGATGTTTCCGCTGTTAATTTTCCTATTTAACAGCAGATTGTGCCAACACATTCTGCTGTAAAAAATACCGTTATTTTTTAACAGTAAAGACAAAAGATATTCAAAAGGTTAATATGATTTGTTTCTCAGACATTGATAGATGAGATCATATATAACAAAGATGAAAAAACTATAACAGAAAATACTAATGACTAGAAGAAGAAGAAAGAGCAGAGGCCACCACGGCTTAATGCAGGGGTCGTACTCTTCGCCCATTACTCTCACGGCCATTCGTAATGTCGACACAGGCATTGAAATATACATTCAAGCTATACGCTTGTTCTGCTTATTGTAAATCGTAAGTATTGATGTATTTTTCTTATACTTTTTAATTATATTACCATTTAGTTTTAATATAATTATAACACTAACAGTTGTTATTAATATTCCATTTCCGTAAATGAAATTTATTACAAAACTTTGTTTAAGCCTGAATTTGTAGCATGATCTCTTAAGATTATTTTTTAAAGGAAATCATCATTCATTGAGATAATTTTCTTTGTGCAATTTTTTTTCTATATCGCAGAGAACATAACTTAAGGTATAACGCTATTATTATTATTATTATTTTTAATAATAATATTTCTTTGAAAAATTTTAAACTAAAAGAATTTGGGATTTCAGCTAATATAATGAATTAAGTTTGATTCAATTGTTTCTTCATTTTGCATGGGATCAAAACCTGTATTTGGGGATTATAACGAAGGTATATGGAATATGATATAAAAATACATTGCAAATATTTATTTTGCTTCGTGTAAGAAGAATGCCTATTTCATACCTTTTTTTATTGCATTATTTAAGAATGATGTAGTAAAGTAATGTTTAAAAAAATAATAAGATTTTTATAGCTTTATACTTATGTTACCGTAATTTCTCTATATATTGCTGCCTTTTTTCGTCAACTGCACGATAATAAATGCTATATATACAAATATATATATATATATATATATTTTACTTTGGTTACATTATATTTTACTTATCATTATTATTTTTTCAAAGTAGTATACATATTTTATTGTTATATTTTACTGAACATTATACACATTCCAAAATCATTTTAAAACTACAGAAATATTCTAACCTTATCTCTTTTTGTGTTACTTTCAGCACTTTAAAATCTTATGCAGTAAATATTATTGCTAAGTAACTGTATCATAAAGCTGCATTAACTTTGTGTTTCCAATGTTTGCAAACTTCAAAATAATGGCGGTTTCTTCTTAAAGTGAAAGCAGGTATGTATAAAAACTTTAATCTATTAACACTCATATTAGGGTCATTGCCAACACAAGGGGTAGAAACCATGTCCCTTAGCCCTCAAAAATATAAAATATTTTCAACCAGAAAAAAATTTACAGCTAGGCTATTTATTACGATTTTCTCTAGTTCAGTATTATTATAAAAGTTTTTAATGTTATTTATTTTTCTTAGAACTCTATCGATAAAACCTGGAATGTCCACTCCGTGGACTGTCCCCAAGGGAAGTCTGCAGAATATAAAATTATTTTCAAGCTTAGTATGAATGTTTTTTAATTACATTTTGATTTAAGCAGGACATAATTATCCTTAAAAATAGGTTTTTTAAATTTTAGAGTTAGAAAATGAATCTTGTTTTTTTAATTAATTTTTAACAAATGTCCCTAATGAAATGCATCCACTCCGTGGACAACTACACACAGAAAAATGAAAAATCGAAATTTGTCAAGAGACATGCCATCTTTGTGACACTAAACGTTTGTCAAGTTCAGTGGCGGATTTAAGGGGGGGGGGGGGGGGCTAGGGGGCTGAAGCCCCCCCCCCGAAAGTACTGACATTCCCAATTGAATAAACTTTTCATTGATCTGGAATTACATCTTGAAAAATCTTAGCCCCCCCCCCCCCCAAAAAAAAAAAGTTAAGTTCTGGATCCGCCACTGGTCAAGTACATTGACAAATTTGCACAAAATTACGCAAAATTTTAAACAATCAAAACACTACCTGACAATCCCATTTAGTCATGAGACACAAAAATCGTTTTATTTTACCAGGTATCTTTAATGTGTTTCGTCTGATGATCCGTTTTGCCTCTAAAACTTGTCAGATGACAAATTTCCCAGGTACAGTTTTCATTTTCCTCAAATTTGACCGGTTAGTCAGATGAGAGAATAAAAAAAAATTGTTCCCGTTTTGTCAATTGACTAAGAAAAATGTGTTTGGCTAGTCCAAAAGCTAAACATTGTTCTTCTTCTTCTTTTTTTTTTTTTTTATTTGTTATTTATTTTTTGTCTCCTATTGACAACTTGTGTTAGTCAACCGAAACCGAAAAATAAACAATAAACTCATCGCATTTGGCGGGATACTGCGCCGTTAGAGTAATTTTCATTTTAGAAAGAGAACGAGAGATTTTTTAGTAATCCGAATCAGCGAGTCGAGTTTACAGCCAAAAGTAAGTGCTAAATACTTTATTTTATTGTAAGCTTTGTAAGAATAGTAAATTGTAAATTTGTAGAATTCTAAAGCTTCGGCAATCTTCTAACAATATGAATCGTAATTAGAATTTGTTCTAATTTATAAAGTTGTTTAAAATGTATAAAATTTAAAATACGTTATTATAAATCTAGTTTTACGTATCGTTGTATTATAAAAGTAAGTATATTTAATTTGTCTAAGCTATAGTTGTTTACATACACTTTTAACATTAAGCTCATATTAATATTTTTATACACAGAATAGCAATGATTTATTTTTCCCTAAAGATGGTTCAGAAGGTATTTGGATTTCCAAAGGACGTCAGTTTAAGAAAGATATAGAAAAATGCTATCCATGGGGATTTTGAAAGAAATCCGAATTTTAAGGTTTGATTTTTAAATTATCGTTTGCAACATTATATCGATCTTAGAACAATAAAAAATAATATTAATACTTTTTTTTATATTTAAACTTTTTAATGAGATGAATTAAAAAAAATTTAAAGGTTTCTCCTTTATCTGTTATTATTTATTTATTTATTTATTTTTTTAAATTCCTGTTCTAAATAAATAATTTTTTTAATTTAAATAATTTTGGCAAATGGTTGATAATAGTATGTAATAAAAAAATGACTTTTTTATTATTAAATGTTTGACACCAATTTTTTTCAAAACAACTTTTAGCAAAAATAATATGAATTTAATATTGCATACTATATTCTGTTCTCAATTTAAAGTCAAATTGTTCTTGTATACAATATTAATTATTAGCGATAAATAATAAATATCTTGGTAAATAAATAAATAAATATATATATATATATATATATATATATATTCAACTTCATGTTATTTGTTTCATTCAAATGATTGATGATTGTAGTAAAAGGTTGATATTTTTAGTTATTAATAATGTTTTTTTTTCATGTTTTTCAAAGTGTATTTATTTATATTAACAACAAACATTAATCAATGATATATTGACCATTTTGTTGGATGACCTTTTGCCATCTTTCGGTAAGTTTAAAAATTCCACGTTCGAAGAAGCCTTGGTTTTAAGAAGCGAAGGTTTTAAAAAACGACATTATTTATCGAACAACCCAATATATATATATATATATATATATATATATATATATATATATATATATATATATATATATATTTTCAAAACAAATTTGATCAAAAATAATATGAGTTTAAATTATTAGATACTGTATTCTCGATTCAAAATCAAATTGTTCATGCGCAGCATATTAAGTATTCGTGATAAACAAAAGATATCTTGTTAAAAATATGTACTTAATTTCATGTTATTTGTTTCATTCTTAACACATTTAAATTTAAAAACTATTGGGTATGTCAATTTAAACAACATTTTTTTCTTTTAACTATGCTCTATAAATTAAGTAATTCTTGCAAACATTTAGTTGTGTACTCTATTTCCACAATAACTTAAATTTTTTTTTGATTTTTTTCTACATATATAAGAATGAAGTACTGGATTTTTCAAAATTTTCTTTTTCTGGCTTTTGGTGCATTTACAAATTTGAGATTTCCTTAAACTCGATTAAACCATTTTTAGGAGATGTCTGTCTGTGTATAATCAAAATTTTATGTTTTGGGTGCTGTATCTCACATAATGATGAACAGAATTGTACAAAAGTTTATATTTGTATGCACTTTCACATAAGTTCGTGCTGAATAGCTTTTGGTACATATCACCTAAGAAGTGGCGCTACTATGCTGCAATTTCCCACAATTAAGGAAAGACTATATCTTAGCTTCTATTGTGTAGAACTTCACATAACTTAATGTTCAAATAGTCGATTGTGAAAGACTATGTTTATTCAACTTAGGTGCATATCGCTCATCAGGTAATGCCAGTATGTTGCAATTTTTCACATTTAAGAAAATGCTGTAACTGAGCTTCTGTGATATATAAATGCACTAAACTTGATATGTGCAACAGCCATTATGAACTGTTATGCTGATTTAATTTGGACGCATATCGGCCGACAGGTGACGGTGGCATGGTGCAATTTTCCCTATTTATAGCAGAGCCATATCTCAGCTTCTATGATATGTATGTGCACCGAATTTGATATGTAAGGTGTATGTCATACATCCAAAAACTATGCTAAACTAGCTTTTTAAAAACTATGCCGAATCAATTTGGGTGTACATCAGATGACGTGCCGCGCTACTATTACTCTTTGTAAATTTCCAGATAGTTATAGTATCTCAGCATCTATTTGTTAAATTAGTTTGTAAAATCTTTATTTGTGAGAAGCTGTGTTAATTACTTTGTGCATTGTAACAGATATATGGTGCTATTATATTAAATAATAATAGAAGAAAATTTTGTAATGGCTACAGCATGTACTAATTTTAGATATAGTGGGTTAAATATATGTTAGTAATTTGCAACTGGTAATTATGAATGATTTACTTATAAATTGTCAAATATAGTTCCCCCAGAAAATTTTTTAAATTCATTAATACGTAACATTTTTCCCCCACAATAGTATCAAGACACGGTAAAGGTATATAAACTTTATCATTAATGGTATAAATGGCAAACATTTCCAATTTAACAATAAAACTTTTTTTAATAATTTACAACAAGTAATTTAAAATACTTTATTTAAGTGGGCATGAATATTATAATACTTACAAAACTTTAAATTGACACCATAAAAATAAAATATCTCGCAACAATTGTTTCGGGTCGAAAGAGCACACGACCCTTTGTCAGGCACCCAAAGTAGGCACGAGTGCAGCAGTCAAAGTGGTAATGCACGGCTTTGACTGCTGTACTCGTGCCTACTTTGGTCGCCTGACGAAGGGTCGTGTGCTCTCTCGACCCGAAACCATTGTTGCAAAATTTTTTTATTTTATGGTGTTTATTCAAAGTTTTGTAAGGATTATTTTGCAACGCCAGTTCTGTGGTGCGAATAATTGATAAACCTTTTTTCATTTTCTTTCTGAAACAACAGACAGACTATCAGCCTCTCTCTCTCTCTCTCTCTCTGTGTGTGTGTTTTTTCTCTCTGTGTTTGTTTATCTTCGATAGCGCACATTCGATCTACGACTGCAATTCACAGCTATCGTACTTCTCACCTTTCAAAATATTTTTTACAATTATAAATCTAAATTTATAGGCATATTTATAACTCTGTAACTAATTTAACATTATACACATGCTAGACATGTATCGGAGCTCCCTATTCGTATCCAGAAAATTAGATCCGTATTTGTATGGATCTGTTTTCTTTTCTTCAACGAAACTAATATGTATCTTTTGTAGAAATTGTATGAAAATTAGAAAAGTATTATAAATCTTTTTTGACTGTTATTAATATATAAATTAAATAAATACAGTATAACCTCGTATTTACATCCTGGAAATTGAAAAGATTTCGCAATTTACATTTTTTTTTTTTTTTTCTTTATTCTATATTCAATAGAAGAAAGTACTAGATTCATAAAAATTTTCGACTTCCGTTTTTCGATGAATTTGCACGTATTGAAAGTTCCAGAACACGATTTGACTATTTTTAGAAAATATTAGATATGCCTCTGTGTGTGTGTGAGAGAGACAAAAATTTTGTGGCGACTGCAACTCTGGAACTACTGCACGTAATTGCATATAAATTTATATGTAAATGCACCTTGACATTAGTGCCTATCAACTTTTGGTGCCCATCCATCAAGAAATGGTACTGCTATATAGCGATTTCTAGAGACCATATATTAGGAAACTATATTACACAGGGTCTCTAGCGATTTCAACAATTTAAGGGAATGCTATGTCTCATGAATTACTGTAAAGAATTGCATATAAATTTATATGTAGATGCACCTTGACATAACCTAGTCCTTATCAGCTTTTTATGTCAATTTCTCAAAAGATGGCGCTGCTATACAGTGATTTTCACAATTCAAGGGAAGGCTATATCTCAGGAACTACTACACATAAATTTATATGTGGATCTCCCTCGAGATAAATTATTGTCCATCCTCTTTTGGTATCAATAATTCAATAGGTGACGGTGCTATATAGCGATTTCCATAATTTAAGGAAAAGAGATATCTCAAGTTCTATTGCGTACAATAATAATAATAAATGATATGTGAAAAGACCATTATCAGACATTATGCTAATTCAATTTGGATGCATATCGGCCAATAGGTGGCGCTACTGTACTGTAATTTTCCCCGAGAACGGAAAAGCTATATTTCATCTTCTATGGTGTATAACTGTACAAAATTTGATATGTGAGATAACCATTATGAAAACGCATTTCTTAATATATTATTTATAGAGAATAAAGCTGTCTTTCTTTGTACATTCAATGCAATTTTTCTCTAAGATGAAAATCGTCTGTTTCAGTATGGTAGGTAATTTAAATAAATAAGAGCTTTAATAAATTATTTGTACTGAGAGAATTTGTATTAGAAAATATCAAAAGAAAGTCTTGTGGTGGCCACAACATACTTTTTTTTTTCTTGTTTTTTTTAAATACCTTTATTTTTAATAAAATTCAATCCTCGCTTTTATGTGAACGAAATTTTCAAATCAAATATAGAGGAAATACTTTTCGTGATTTCATTTAAAGCTATTATGTTGTGACCACCGCAAAACTTTCTTCTATATTTTCCTATAGGAAAATTCATTCGCCCAGTAAAAATATTTTCTTAAAACTATTATTTTTTAAAATTATCTACCATAATGAATGCAGATAATTTCATTTTAGAAAAAACTAACACTAATAATAAGAAAAGAAAGACAGTTTAATTCTCTATATAAATAAAGTCTTAAAAAATGCTTCTTCATAATGGTTACCTCATATATCAGGTTTTGTACAGTTATATGACAAAGAAGTTGAGATATAGCCATATCCTGTTCTCAGAGAAAATTGCAGTATACCAGCGCCACTTATTGGCTGATATGCATCCAAAATGAATCTGCGTAATGTCATATAATGGCTACGTTGATACGTGTCAAGTTTTGTTTGATTATACACAACAGAACCTTAGATACAGCCTTCCCTAAAACGCGAAAGTCGATGTATAGCTGCACCAACTGTTGAGCAGTTGACAAAAAATATTGGTGGGCACTAACTTACGTCAAAGTTTATCTGCATATAAATTTATGCAAATTCGTTTAGTAGTTTCTGAGATATAGCCTTTCCTGAAATTGCGAAAATCGCGGTCTAGCAGCGCCACTTGTTGAGCAAATAACACCAAAAGTTGATAGGCACTAACTTAGGCCAAGGTACATCTGCATATAAATTTATATGCAGTTATCTGCAGCAGTTCCTGAGATACGTTGCCACAAAATTTTTGTCTCACACAGACACAGACACATATTTTTCTAAGAATGGTCAAATCGTGTTCTGGAGCCCTCAAAACGTGTAAATCTATTGAAAAGCGGAAGTTCAAAATTTTTACGATTGAAATACTTTCTTCTATTGAATACAGAAGAAAGTAAAAAACAATATAAAATAAATACATTTAGGAAACTGATTCCATCAAGGCAGATAATAATAATATTCTTTATCGTCTTCTCTAGAACAAATAAAAGCAAAGCAGATGTTTAATTGCGAATCATATATATCCGTGCAACCCAAATTATTATAGTAAATGAACATTCCCGTCGAACAAATGCAATAAATAAAGATACTTTTTTTTTTTTTTTCCAGAATATAAGCATTAAACAGTGAATCACTGACCTTGAAGCACATTTCTGCAATCTTGAAGTTCACAACTCACATAAGTGTTTAATCATTATTATTAGACTTTATTTTTTTTTTTTTCCTTTCCTTCAGATTTTTAACGCAATACAATTAGTAATTACATCTTTTATTTTTTTTTCTTGTATGTTCAATGGAAGAAAGTATTGGATTTGTAAAAATTTTCGACTTCCGGTTTTCGACGGATTTACAAGTTTTGAGAGGTTAGCCCACGATTTGACCATTTTTACTTTCTTCTATATGTAATATAGAGAAAGTATTGGATTCGCGAAAATTTTCGACCACCGTTTTTTGACGGATCTACACGTTTTGGGGTGTCCTGAACACGAATTGATAGTTTTTAGAAAATGTCTGTCTGTCTGTGTGTCTGTCTGTCTGTATCATTTTTTTGTGGACACTGTATCTCACGAACCAATCAATGAAATTTAACCAAACTTGGTATTTAGTTGCACCCTGACATGAACTGGTGCTGATTAGATTTGGGGATCAATAGCTCAAAAGGTGGCGCTGTGATCGCATTTTATACAAATTTTTAACATGGCAGCATAGGACAAAATTCCGTATAAATGGGCATAATGAGAGTTATTTTAAACTTGTGATTGTAAAATTAATATGAATTATTGATAATAGTAGTAGTTAACTAGGGAAAAAATTTGTGCATGTGGGGGCATCGGTTCCCCCCCTCCTGGGGGGGAAGTACCCCCCGGGGAAGTAAATTTTCAAGATGGGTATCTTTCGAAAGGTCTCGTTGATAATAGTAATAGTTAACTGGGAAAAATTTTTGTGAATGTGGGGGCATCAGTTCCCCCCCCGTGGGGGGCAAAGTTTCAAGATGGGTATCTTTCGAAAGGTCACGTCAATACCTTTAAAACGAATGGTTGAACCATAAATCTGTGATAATTTAAAGCAAAGTTATCGATTTTTTACTTTCTTCTATATGTAATATAGAGAAAATATTGGATTCGCGAAAATTTTCTAAGTCCACTTTTTGATGGATTTACATGTTTTGGGATATGGAGAACACGAATTATTAGTTTTTAGAAAATGTCTGCCTGTCTGTATCATTTTTTTGTGGACGCTGTATCTCACGAACCAATGAATGAAATTTAACCAAACTTGGTATTTAGTTGCACCCTGACATAAACTGGTGCTGATTAGATTTTGGGATCAATCGCTCAATAGGTGGCGTTGTGATCGCATTTTATGCAAATTTTTAACATGGCAGCATAGGACAAAATTCCGTATAAATGGGCATAAAGAGAGTTATTTTGCACTTGTGATTGTAAAATTAATATGAATTATTGATAATAGTAGTAGTTAGCTAGGAAAAAAATTTTGTGCATGGGGGGGCATCGGTTCTTCCCCCCCCGGGGAAGTAAATTTTCAAGATGGGTATCTTTCGAAAGGTCTCGTTGATAATAGTAAGAGTTAACTTGGAAAAAATTTTTGTGCATGTGGGGGCATCGGTTCCCCCCCCGCCGGGGGGGGGGGAAGTTCCCACCCGGGGGGGGGCAAAGTTTCAAGATGGGTATCTTTCGAAAGATCTCGTCAATACCTTTAAAACGAATGGTTGAACGATAAATCTGTGATAATTAAAACCAAAGTTATCGATTTTTTTTACTTTTAACAAAAAAAAACTTAGAAAAATATCGCAATTTTTTTTTTTTTTTTAACGAAATTTAACCAAACTTGGTATTTAGTTGGTCCCCGACATAAACTGGTGCTGATTATGTTTGGGGATCAATAGCTCAACAGGTGGCGCTGTGATAGCATTTTATCTAAATTTTTAACATGGCAGAATGGGACAAAAATTCGTATAAATGTGCATAATTAGAGTTGTTTTAAACTTGTGATCGTAAAATTAATATGAATTATTGATAATAGTAGTATGTAACTAGGAAAAAAATTTTCTGCATGGGGGGCATCGCTTCCCCCCCTAGGGGGGGTAAATTTTCGCATTGGGTATCTTTCGAAAGATCAGGTTGATAATAGTAGTATGTAACTAGGAAAAAAATTTTCTGCATGGGGGGGGGGGGGCATGGGGAAGTACCCCCCCGGGGGGATAAATTTTCAAGATGGGTATCTTTCGAAAGGTCTCGTCAATACCTTTAAAACGAATGGTTGAACTATAAATCTGTGATAATTTAAAACAAAGTTATCGATTTTTTTCGCTTTTAACAAAAAAAAAAAAAAAAAAAAAAAAAAAAAACTTAGAAAAAAAAATCGTACTTTTTTTTTTTTTTTTTTTTTTTTTTTAAATATTGTTACTGATTGAATATGTATAGGTAAATATAGAAGAAAGTCTTGTGGTGGCCACAACATACTAGTTTTACTTTTAGCGAAAAAAAACTTAGAAAAAAAATTGTATTTTTTTTTTTTTAACGAAATTTTACCAAACTTGGTATTTAGTTGGTCCCCGACATAAACTGGTGCTGATTATATTTGGGGATCAATAGCTCAACAGGTGGCGCTGTGATAGCATTTTATCTAAATTTTTAACATGGCAGTATAGGACAAAAAATCGTATAAATTGGCATAATGAGAGTTATTTTACACTTGTGATTGTAAAATTAATATGAATTATTGATAATAGTAGTATGTAACTAGGAAAAAAATTTTGTGCATGGGGGGGCATCGCTTCCCCCCTAGGGGGGAAATACCCCCCAGGGGAGGTAAATTTTCACAATGGGTATCTTTCGAAAGATCTCGTTGATAATAGTAGTAGTTAATTAGGAAAAAAATTTTGTGCATGTGGGGGCATCGGTTCCCCCCCCCCACCGGGGGGGCAAAGTTTCAAGATGGGTATCTTTCGAAAGGTCTCGTCAATACCTTTAAAACGAATGGTTGAACCGTAAATCTGTGATAATTTAAAACAAAGTTATCGATTTTTTTTACTTTTGACAAAAAAAACTTATATTAAAAAAAATTGTATTTTTTTTTTAATTTATTTATTTATTTTTTTTTTTTAACGAAATTTTACCAAACTTGGTATTTAGTTGGTCCCCGACATAAACTGGTGCTGATTATATTTGGGGATCAATAGCTCAACAGGTGGCGCTGTGATAGCATTTTATCTAAATTTTTAACATGGCAGTATAGGACAAAAAATCGTATAAATTGGCATAATGAGAGTTATTTTACACTTGTGATTGTAAAATATGAATTATTGATAATAGTAGTACGTAACTAGGAAAAAAATTTTGTGCATGGGGGGCATCGCTTCCCCCCTGGTGGGGGGGGTAAATTTTGAAGATGGGTATCATTCGAAAGATCTCGTCAATACCTTTAAAACGAATGGTTGAACTATAAATCTGTGATAATTTAAAACAAAGTTATCGATTTTTTTTTACTTTTAACAAAAAAAAAAAAAAAAAAAAAAAAAAAAAAAAAATAGAAAAAAATTCGTAATTTTTTTTTAAATATTGTTACTGATTGAATATGTATTACTTTTAACAAAAAAAAAAAAATTAAAAAAAAGCGTATTTTTTTTTTTTTTTTTTTTTTTTTTTTTTTACTTTCTTCTATATGTAATATAGAGAAAGTATTGGAATTGCGAAAATTTTCGAAGTCCACTTTTTAATGGATTTACATGTTTTGGGATATGGAGAACACGAATTAATAGTTTTTAGAAAATGTCTGTCTGTCTGTCTGTCTGTCTGTATCATTTTTTTGTGGACGCTGTATCTCACGAACCAATGAATGAAATTTAACCAAACTTGGTATTTAGTTGCACCCTGACATAAACTGGTGCTGATTAGATTTTGGGATCAATCGCTCAATAGGTGGCGTTGTGATCGCATTTTATGCAAATTTTTAACATGGCAGCATAGGACAAAATTCCGTATAAATGGGCATAAAGAGAGTTATTTTGCACTTGTGATTGTAAAATTAATATGAATTATTGATAATAGTAGTAGTTAGCTAGGAAAAAAATTTTGTGCATGGGGGGGCATCGGTTCTTCCCCCCTCGGGGAAGTAAATTTTCAAGATGGGTATCTTTCGAAAGGTCTCGTTGATAATAGTAATAGTTAACTTGGAAAAAATTTTTGTGCATGTGGGGGCATCGGTTCCCCCCCCACCGGGGGGGGGGAAGTTCCCACCCGGGGGGGGGGCAAAGTTTCAAGATGGGTATCTTTCGAAAGATCTCGTCAATACCTTTAAAACGAATGGTTGAACGATAAATCTGTGATAATTTAAACCAAAGTTATCGATTTTTTTTACTTTTAACAAAAAAAAACTTAGAAAAATATCGCAATTTTTTTTTTTTTTAACGAAATTTAACCAAACTTGGTATTTAGTTGGTCCCCGACATAAACTGGTGCTGATTATGTTTGGGGATCAATAGCTCAACAGGTGGCGCTGTGATAGCATTTTATCTAAATTTTTAACATGGCAGAATAGGACAAAAATTCGTATAAATGTGCATAATTAGAGTTGTTTTAAACTTGTGATTGTAAAATTAATATGAATTATTGATAACAGTAGTATGTAACTAGGAAAAAAAATTTCTGCATGGGGGGGGCATCGCTTCCCCACCCCTAGGGGGGAAATACCCCCCAGGGGGGGTAAATTTTCGCATTCGGTATCTTTAGAAAGATCAGGTTGATAATAGTAGTATGTAACTAGGAAAAAAATTTTCTGCATGGGGGGGGGCATCGCTTCCCCCCCTAGGGGGGAAATACCCCTTCAGGGGGGGTAAATTTTCACATTGGGTATCTTTCGAAAGATCAGGTTGATAATAGTAGTAGTTAACTAGGAAAAAATTTTTGTGCATGTGGGGGCATCGGTTCCCCCCCCCCCACCGGGGGGGGAAGTTCCCACCCGGGGGGGCAAAGTTTCAAGATGGGTATCTTTCGAAAGATCTCGTCAATACCTTTAAAACGAATGGTTGAACGATAAATCTGTGATAATTTAAACCAAAGTTATCGATTTTTTTTACTTTTAACAAAAAAAAACTTAGAAAAATATCGCAATTTTTTTTTTTTTTTTTAACGAAATTTAACCAAACTTGGTATTTAGTTTGTCCCCGACATTAACCTGTGCTGATTATGTTTGGGGATCAATAGCTCAACAGCTGGCGCTGTGATAGCATTTTATCTAAATTTTTAATATGGCAGCATAGGACAAAAATTCGTATAAATGTGCATAATAAGAGTTGTTTTAAACTTGTGATTGTAAAATTAATATGAATTATTGATAATAGTAGTATGTAACTAGGAAAAAAATTTTCTGCATGGGGGGGCATCGCTTCACCCCCTAGGGGGAAATACCCCCCCAGGGGGGGTAAATTTTCGCATTGGGTATCTTTCGAAAGGTCTCGTCAATACCTGTAAAACGAATGGTTGAACTATAAATCTGTGATAATTTAAAACAAAGTTATCGATTTTTTACACTTTTAACAAAAAAAAAAAAAAAATCGTACTTTTTTTTTTTTTTTTTTTTTTTTAAATATTGTTACTGATTGAATATGTATAGGTAAATATAGAAGAAAGTCTTGTGGTGGCCACAACATGCTAGTTTAATATTGTTACTGATTGAATATGTATAGGAAAATATAGAAGAAAGTCTTGTGGTGGCCACAACATACTAGTTTACTTTCTTCTATATGTAATATAGAGAAAGTATTGGATTCGCGAAAATTTTCGACCTCCGTTTTTTGATGGATTTACATGTTTTGGGATGTCTAGATTACGAATTAATAGTTTTTAGAAAATGTCTGTCTGTATCATTTTTTTGTGGACGCTGTATCTCACGAACCAATGAATGAAATTTAATCAAACTTGGTATTTAGTTGCACCCTGACATGAACTGGTGCTGATTAGATTTAAGGATCAATAGCTCAACAGGTGGCGCTGTGATCGCATTTTATGCAAATTTTTAACATGGCAGCATAGGACAAAATTCCTTATAAATGGACATAATGAGAGTTATTTTAAACTTGTGATTGTAAAATTAATATGAATTATTGATAATAGTAGTAGTTAACTAGGAAAAAAAATTTGTGCATGTGGGGGCATCGGTTCCCCCCCCCCCCCTGGGGGGAAGGACCCCCCGGGGAAGTAAATTTTCAAGATGGGTATCTTTCGAAAGGTCTCGTTGATAATAGTAATAGTTAACTGGGAAAAATTTTTGTGCATGTGGGAGCATCGGTTCCATCCCCGGGGGGGCAAAGTTTCAAGATGGGTATGTTTCGAAAGGTCTCGTCAATACCTTTAAAACGAATGGTTGAACCATAAATCTGTGATAATTTAAAGCAAAGTTATCGATTTTTTTACTTTTAGCGAAAAAAAACTTAGAAAAAAAATTGTATTTTTTTTTTTTTTAAACGAAATTTTACCAAACTTGGTATTTATTTGGTCCCCGACATAAACTGGTGCTGATTATATTTGGGGATCAATAGCTCAACAGGTGGCGCTGTGATAGCATTTTATCTAAATTTTTAACATGGCAGTATAGGACAAAAATTCGTATAAATGTGCATAATAAGAGTTATTTTAAACTTGTGATTGTAAAATTAATATGAATTATTGATAATAGTAGTATGTAACTAGGAAAAAAATTTTGTGCATGGGGGGCATCGCTTTCCCCCCTAGGGGGGAAATACCCCCTCCCCCCCCCCCCAGCGGAGGTAAATTTTCACAATGGGTATCTTTCGAAAGATCTTGTTGATAATAGTAGTAGTTAATTAGGAAAAAAATTTTGTGCATGTGGGGGCATCGGTTCCCCCCCACCGGGGGGGCAAAGTTTCAAAATGGGTATCTTTCGAAAGGTCTCGTCAATACCTTTAAAACGAATGGTTGAACCATAAATCTGTGATAATTTAAAACAAAGTTATCGATTTTTTTTACTTTTAACAAAAAAAACTTAGAAAAAAAATTGTATTTTTTTTTTTTTTTTAATTTTTTTTTTTTAAACGAAATTTTACCAAACTTGGTATTTAGTTGGTCCCCGACATAAACTGGTGCTGATTATATTTGGGGATCAATAGCTCAACAGGTGACACTGTGATAGCATTTTATCTAAATTTTTAACATGGAAGTATAGGACAAAAATTCGTATAAATTGGCATAATGAGAGTTATTTTACACTTGTGATTGTAAAATTAATATGAATTATTGATAATAGTAGTATGTAACTAGGAAAAAAATTTTGTGCATGGGGGGCATCGCTTTCCCCCCTAGGGGGGAAATACCCCCCCAGCGGAGGTAAATTTTCACAATGGGTATCTTTCGAAAGATCTTGTTGATAATAGTAGTAGTTAATTAGGAAAAAAATTTTGTGCATGTGGGGGCATCGGTTCCCCCCCCACCGGGGGGGCAAAGTTTCAAGATGGGTATCTTTCGAAAGGTCTCGTCAATACCTTTAAAACGAATGGTTGAACCATAAATCTGTGATAATTTAAAACAAAGTTATCGATTTTTTTTACTTTTAACAAAAAAAACTTAGAAAAAAAATTGTATATATATATTTTTTTTTTAAATTTTTTTTTTAACGAAATTTTACCAAACTTGGTATTTAGTTGGTCCCCGACATAAACTGGTGCTGATTATATTTGGGGATCAATAGCTCAACAGGTGACACTGTGATAGCATTTTATCTAAATTTTTAACATGGCAGTATAGGACAAAAATTCGTATAAATTGGCATAATGAGAGTTATTTTACACTTGTGATTGTAAAATTAATATGAATTATTGATAATAGTAGTACGTAACTAGGAAAAAAATTTTGTGCATGGGAGGCATCGCTTCCCCCCCTAGTGGGGGGGAAGTACCTCCCCCCCCGGGGGGGGTAAATTTTGAAGATGGGTATCATTCGAAAGATCTCGTCAATACCTTTAAAACGAATGGTTGAACTATAAATCTGTGATAATTTAAAACAAAGTTATCGATTTTTTTACTTTTAACAAGAAAAAAAAAAAATTTCGTAATTTTTTTTTTTTTTTTTTTTTATATTGTTACTGATTTAATATGTATTACTTTTAACAAAAAAGAAAAAAAAAAACTCAGAAAAAAAAATCGTATTTTTTTTTTTTTTTTTTTTTTTTTTTTTTTTTTTTAATATTGTTACTGATTGAATATGTATAGGAAAATATAGAAGAAAGTCTTGTGGTGGCCACAACATACTAGTTCACTTTCTTCTATATGTAATATAGAGAAAGTATTGGATTCGCGAAAATTTTCGACCTCCGTTTTTTGATGGATTTACATGTTTTGGGATGTCTAGATTACGAATTAATAGTTTTTAGAAAATGTCTGTCTGTATCATTTTTTGTGGACGCTGTATCTTACGAACCAATGAATGAAATTTAACCAAACTTGGTATTTAGTTGCACCCTGACATGAACTGGTGCTGATTAGATTTAAGGATCAATAGCTCAACAGGTGGCGCTGTGAGCGCATTTTATGCAAATTTTTAACATGGCAGCATAGGACAAAATTCCGTATAAATGGACATAATGAAAGTTATTTTAAACTTGTGATTGTAAAATTAATATGAATTATTGATAATAGTAGTAGTTAACTAGGAAAAAAATTTTGTGCATGTGGGGGCAACGGTCCCCCCACCCCCGCCGGGAGGGGGGAACCGATGGGTATCTTTCGAAAGATCTCGTAAATACCTTTAAAACGAATGGTTGAACCATAAATCTGTGATAAATAAAAACAAATTTATCGATTTTGTTTACTTTTAACAAAAAAAACTTAGAAAAAAATCGTATTTTTTCTTTTTTTTTTTTTTTTTTTAAACGAAATTTTACCAAACATGGTATTCCCCGACATAAACTGGTGCTGATTATATTTGGGGATCAATAGCTCAACAGGTGGCGCTGTGATAGCATTTTATCTAAATTTTTAACATGGCAGTATAGGACAAAAAATCGTATAAATTGGCATAATAAGAGTTATTTCACACTTGTGATTGAAAATTTAATATGAATTATTGATAATAGTAGTACGTAACTAGGAAAAAAATTTTGTGCATGGGGGGGCATCACTTCCCTCCCTGGTGGGAATATGTATTACTTAAAAAAAAAAAAAAAAAAACTTTAAAAAAAGTCGTTTTTTTTTTTTTTTTTTTTTTTTTTTTTTAATATTGTGACTGATTGAATATGTATAGGAAAATATAAAAGAAAGTCTTGTGGTGGCCACAACATACTAGTTAGAAAATGTCTTGTCTGTCCGTCTGTGTGTGTATGTATGTGTGACAAAAATTTTGTGGCAACTGTATCTACGGAACTACTGTTTAGAATTACATATAAATTTATATGTAGATGCACCTTGACCTAGATTAGTGCCTATCAACTTTTGGTTTCAATCGCTTGAAAGGTGGCGCTGCTATGCAGCGATAGCATTTATAATATGGTTGTCAACTTTGAAATATGCTTAACAATAGTGTTCTAACAGGGATATATTAATTTAAAAAAATAATAATTCAATAAAAAAAAATCAATAAAACCAGATCAATTTAAAAAAAATCTCGTGCTTGCTTTTTTAAAGTAATCATACGAATTATAAGGTATGGTGTTATATGACAATATATATCATCATTACCAATTTCAGCTTCTATCAACCCCTGCAGGATGAAGGCCTCTGCTAGGCGATTCCAAACTGCCCTGTTTTCACACACACACACACTTATGCATAGATTAAGAAAGGTTTTGATAGAATATTTCGTCTCCTCATTGATTTATTTGATTTCCAATGAAGCCATCTATGATATATGCAAGTTCTTAATTGAATGCAACCTATGCAATGAGGTGAAATTTACACCTCATATAACGTATTTCTTAGTAATGTCCTGATGTCTTTTTTTTTTTTTTTACTTTTTTTTTAAGGTTTGTGAGCTCTATCCTAAACCTGGTGGAATTATACAAACAATAACTTATTTTGATGAAAAAGAAGGAAAGTTATATCAAGTCCCAAGAAATAAACCAATTGTTAAAGATGGTGCTATTCCTACAATTTGCAGCGGCTTGCCATCTTTAGGAATAAACAAATTACATTTTATTAGCTAATTATATTTGTGCTTTTATATTATTATTATGATTAATTTTTATGTAAATTATGGAGCAATCTTCTTCATGTATATGAAACATTTATAATTTTCAATAAAATTATTTTTATCTTGATTTTTGTCTTTTATGTATTATTTCAATTACATAGAACGTTGAAAGTAATGTTTAAAGTAATGTTATCAGGTAAGTGAGAGTTATTTTGGATGATCAAATACTTATAAATTATTGTTATATATAAAATTTCTCTGGGCATAAAATTTACAGAGATGATTAAAAATAAAAATTCTTATTATATATGTTAAAGTGTTTTTAATGCAAATTTTATGTCCACCCTCACCTTGAAAAAAAAAAAAAGTATATAATTAATATTTATGATTTTAAAACTTTAAATAACCTGAAATTTGGAGTTCGATGTTATTTATAGTTTAGTACATTGTATCGTCTATACCGTGCATATTGTTTATATTGCCTGTATCAATTGTTAAAGCACATTGTATCGTCGTACTTATCTGTAATTCTAATCAGGTGGAAAAAATCCATTATTTAAAAAAATATATACATATATTCAGGTGGCTTAAATATTAAAAAAGGAACTTAAAAAAAAAAAAAAAAAAGTTTACATTTATTTTTGTAACCACAGCGTATAAAATGAAAGCACCGATGAGAAAATATATATATATATATATTTCTAAATCCATATATGAGGATGTGCATAAAAAGTGGACTAAATCATGTGGCGCCACAATCCTCTTGGAATGCCTTGATAAAAAAGTGTTGGATAAATGCGTGCGTTAATGATGAATAAAGGTAGGGAAGAATGATTAAACTAGCAAATTCTTTGTTTCAGTAGTTTGTTAAATTTCCAGTATTCATAGCTGCTAACTTTTTTAATTGATTCCGGAATGTTGTTAGTATATCGCCCTATCTTCAAACCATATTCTTTGAGGAGTAATTATCTTCATATTTAATTGTAATTACATGCTAAAGAAAATTATTCTATTAAGAATATAGTATGAAGAAAAGGGCGAATGTTAACAACATTCCGGAATAAATTGAAAAAGTTGGCAGCTATGAGTATTTTATTCCAGTTGATGGACAAGTAATATTTTTCAGAAAAGTTTTTAAACATTTTTTCAAGGTTGAACATTTAAAAGGGGAGGGAGGATTAAACAATTACAAAAGTAAAGAGGTTAAGACTAACAACAATGCTTTTTCAAAAGCCCCTGCAAACAAGTATGAGGCCACTTCCTCATAAAATATGAGGGATTTTAATCTATTAAATTTTTTTGATTAATCTCTCTCAAATATTATGAGACAGGCTAGTCAAATATTTTTTTTTTCGGGCTAAAATTCCTCCACAAATATTATGAGGCAGCTTAGTCAAATAGAGACTAGTTTTCCTTTTCAAATATTACCAGACAGATTAGTCAGGTAAATAGTCTTGACTATCCTGCCTCTTCAGATATTCATTGAAAATTGACTAGCTGGCTTCGTAAAATAACTGTTGGCTGCTGACTAACCATCTTAATCAAGTGCAGATTCTGACTAACTTGCCTTGTCTGGCAACTGCGGTTGTTGACTAACCTTCCTGGTCAGATAATTATGATTATCGACTAGCCTTCTTTGTCTAATAATATTAACCTTCCTAGTCTGGAGTAGTGTTTTGGTGACTAGTTTAGCAAGTACACTTTTTAGTTTTGGAGACTAGTTCAGCAAGTACACTTTTCAGTTTTGGTGACTAGTTCAGCAAGTACACTTTTCAGTTTCGGTGACTAGTTCAGCAAGTACACTTTTCAGTTTTGGAGACTTGTTCAGCAAGTACACTTTTTGGCTAGTCAGTTATTTTGGTTAGTCAATTCTGTATTGTCAGCTGAGCATTTTGGCAGGTCACTGTGACCAATTTATTTTTCTGTGCGTATTTAATTTCCCATAAAGTTCAGTAGATGGCACTGCCTGTCACCAGTGTGTAACTGAGAAAGAAGAGGGGAAAGCCATCTTTGTTTTCACCTACATGTGCTGAACTCAATGCTTTATTTCGTTATGTTAAAATAGATTTCATCTGTGATACCTCTATTTGGCTATCTCATCAGTCCACCCCGTGGTCAGAAGGATACAGGTAATTATAAGGATTACTTATTATCTAATTATTATTACAATTAATGTTTACATGGCTTAATTCGACACTAAAGTTAAATTGTTCCTGACATTGTTGCTTTGTTCCTTAAAATTCAAAATCAAACATTCTGTCTACTCCGTGGACTTCCACTCCGTAGACATCATTTGATCACGGAGTGGATACTTTCAAAATTAATCTTAAAAATAGATACACTTGAAAAATAATTTAAATATATTTGATAAATGAATTTTATCCCTTTTTTTTCTTGTTAGCCTACTGATTGCTTAATGTGCAATGAAAATATATTTTCCCCCTTAACTTTTATATTTTTATTCGTGATTTTATAAAAATGTCATTTCAACTTCTTTAAAACAGTATTTGCTATTTTTTCTGAACTGTTAAGCATTTCTCTTCATGGTTTAAATGTAAGAAGAGAATTCGTATAATATAAATTTAAGAACAGTTTTATGAGTGTTGTTTACAGAGTAATGCAAAAGGTATGATGTATACTATATGTCTTTTTTTTTTTTTTTTTTAAGTTTTAAAGGTAAAATGTAGAAAAGGTGACATAACACTTTAGAATAATAATTGCAAAAATATAATTAAATTTAGTTTCAGAAGAAAAAAAAAATTAAAAATATTTTTGTTTTACAGCAAAACTGAAATTGTTTTGTATTTTTTATTAATTGAATAACTTTTTTATAAAAACAATACTTAAAATATATAATTATTTTCTTTGCAAAAATTTATTATGCCGTTCAAGAAATATGGAAATTCACATGTAACCCAATGCAGGATAAACAAATGTGCACAAAACTTAGCTCAAACTCAAGTCAAAAAGAAAATAAGGTGCAGTTGAAAATCAAAAAGATAAGAAAAATAACAAGCAAAAGGAACTTTCCAGCCAAACTACAGAAAAAAGTAAAGAACAAAAAAGAAAAAGTATACAGAGAGCAAGAGAAAGACTAATGCTCCTATTACACACAACAAGTTTTCTCTACAACTTTTGGGACAATTGTTAATTTGGCTCAAATCACGTTAATGCCCAGTGTAATAGAAATTGGGAATACGAACAATTTGTTCTGGCTAGTCAGACTGTGATAAACCAGTGAGAAGAAAGCTCCTTATGTGCCGAGAAAAGACAGCGCCCGTGGGAATTCATTCACCGTTGTTCCCTTCGCTCTCCCATGCCATCCCTGTTAAATCAGCGATAAATAGGTGTGCCTTGACATGTACTGTACACGGTGTAAACCAGTTTTTCGAGCAATTTTTGATTCAACTATTGTAACCTTCTTTCGGTTTACAGCTTCCAAAAATTGGAGCAAAAATTGGATGAAATGAAAGTCGCGTGAAATATCTTTGTGTGTAATAGGAGCATAAGAAATGATCCCGCAAGACATGAAGAAGGAAAAGCTAAAGAAAGATAAATATATCACAGAAGGAAGAATACTGTAGTTGAAATGTCTGAAGGAATGAAAGAAGTGTTAGGAAAAAATGGAAGAACCAAAACAGAAATCAAAGGGGGAGATTGAAGAAACAGCATAAACTTTGAAGAACATCTCAGAGATGATACACGTCCTGAGACATCTTGTTCAGCAGCCATAAACATCACACTACCACAAATTAATCCATCTCTGACAACAAGACCAACTGTATCATCATGTAGCAGATTAGAAAGTGGAAGAAAAAGATCGTAAAACAACAGTGAAAAGCTTCGTTAAGAAAACAAAAACATTGGTTAGGAAGCATGAAAAATACAAAAATAATACTACTGATTCTGAAATACCCAAGAGAAAAGTGAAAAAAAAATTATCGCAGAAGCAAATTCAAAAGAAAATGAAAAATGTATTATTTTTTGCAAGGTTATAAAAGAGCCAATAAAAGAAAGTTTTAAAGGCGTAAAATCAAAGAAGAAACTTAAAGAAATCTTCCAAGTTTTAACAGAAAAAATAGCAAAGAAATACAAGTATCTTTAACATATCATATCAATCACATAAAAAAAAAAAAAAAAAAAAAAAAAGAAAAAGAAAAATGAAAGAATATGCGGAACTAACAATTATTTTCTTGTTATTTTCATTTTTCAAAAGATTTAAAGTAAAAATATTTGATGATTATTTTCTAAAACACAAGTAAAACAATATGGATGAAAAGATAGAGCTGCAACATAACTTTCAGGATTGAATATTCATAAGAGTCCACTCCGTGGTCAGTGATGTCCGCTCCGTTGAAACATTAATTTTGAAATTAATTAATTACCAACCAAAAAATAGGCAACGAGATAGCTCATCAAGTAAATTAGATTCATAGTTGTCAAGAAGGAATTAAGGAATTTTTTCAAAAATTTTTGATAAAATTTTTATATTTTCAAATTAGTCTTCATTTTCTACCTCTTAGATTGGCAATCACCCATTAACACTTTTATTGAATAAAGTAAATTTAAAATTCTGTGTACTGGAAAACTGAAAATTTATTTATTTTCTGACATATTATAAAATGTATATAAAACTATAATTTATATGAAAAATTGCATAGTTGGTAGTGTTTTTTAGAAATGTATGATGTTGTCGTTTCTGCTCTGCGTATGGGGTACATTACATTATCCGCCCATACTGAAAAGTTAATTTAGTTAAAACTACTTACTATTATTTAAATTTTAAGAAAACAAATGATACGTTTTAATAACGATTGAAAATTCAATTTTAATTATTAAAATGTTATTTTTGTTAAATCAAAACAAAAAAAAGTTTTTCTTTGAAACTTCATTTTATATTTTTGTAAAATTTAAGTTTTGTGAATTTTGTTATAGAATTATGAAATAAAAGATTTCCTTATTATGTTATTTTTTTTAAATGAATGAGATGTTGTTTTTATATGGTGAAACTTAACAGTGATATAAAAGAGTTTATTAATTCTTTTTTTTTTTTTTTTTTTTTTTTTTTAATGTGTACAGAAAGCAGAAATAAAATAATCAAATTTCATTTTCAAATGGTATTGAAAAATAATTTAGTTTAAAATACAGTTTTTTACTTAAAATAGATGAAAATACAGAGTTGCCAACTTTTATAATTTATTCCGGAGCATTGGTAGCCCCGACCTTTTTTCATACCAGGAATTATGAAGAATAATTTTCTTTTTATTTAAACCTTGTCGCATATTAAAGAGAAATATTGTACGAAATTTCTGGTGCGAAAAGAAAGCGGGGTTGAAAATGCTCCGGAATAAATTGTAAAAGTTGGCAACTGAAAATACTAGCATGCTTTACAAGAAATAATAGTTAAATTTTAGTTGCAAATAGCATTTTTTCAGAAGACATGAAAATGCTTTTTCGAGAAAACTGCCTTATAAGTTCAGGAAAAACTTAAATTTTGTAAATGTTGTTACATAAGTATGCAGTAAAAACTTTCATAATATGAATATTTCAAATCAATGAAATGTTAATTTTGTATGATGAAACTAAAAATTGGTGTAGTTGTTTAGAAGTCGGTCTTTTAACAAGTTTTCGCTTTTCCCTCTTGTTTCATTTTCGCATCAATTTATATTAAAAATAATGAACTTTAAAATACTATTTGTTGCTTAAATTTAATAAAAATAATAGAATTCTTCATAAGAAATGATAAGAATTAAAATTTAGCCATCAATATTTAGAATTTTCTGTAAAAATTCTGAATATCTTCTTTGTCGAAACAGTGCTTTTACGTTTCAGTAAAATTTGACTTTTGTAGGTGTTGTTACATAATTATCAGTAAAGAATGCTAAGATAAACTGTCTTTTAAATGTCCATATATGATTTTTATATGGTAAAACTTAAAAGTGGTTCAGTAGCAAATCTTTTAAAAATGATTGCCCTGCCCTCGGGTTTTGCTTCGACAGATATGTTAAACTTCACTATAAATTGAAACTGAAAAATATATTTATATTTAAAAAACTTTTTTTTTTCACTTTAATTTCATAATAATAGTAGTATTTTATATAAAATGGTAAGAATTCAATTCAATTTTAGCGGTCAATATTTTAAATATTGTGACAAAACTCGGAATTGTTTTTTATCGAAACAGCCCTGTGCGTTTCAGTAAAATTTGTCTTCGTTAGGTGTTGTTAATTATCAGTAAACAATTTTAAAATAAACTGTCTTTTAAATATTTAAAATATGATTTTTATATGGTAAAACTAAAAAGTGGTTCAGAAGCAAATCTTTTAAAAATGATTGCTCCGCCCTTGGGTTTCGCTTCGACAGATATGTTAAATTTCAGTATAAATTGAAACTGAAAAATATACTTACATTAAAAAATTTTTTTTTTTTGCTTTTATTTCATAATAATACTAAAGTCTTTTATGTAAAATGATAAGAATTAAATTTTAGCTGTCAATATTTTGAATTTTGCAACAAGACTCGGATGAGCTTTTTTGTCGAAATATTGATTTACATTTCAGTAAAATTTGACTTTGTTATGTGTTGTTACATAATTATCAGTAAAGAATTTTAATATAAACTGTCTTAAAGTGGTTCAGAAGCAAATCTTTTAAAAATGATTGCCCCACCCTCGGCTTTCTCTTCGACAGATATGTTAAATTTCACTATAAATTGAAACTGAAAAATGTATTTACATTTAAAAAACTGCTTTTAAATTTAATTTGATAATAATAGCAAAGTCTTTTATATACAATGATATGAATTAAATTTTAGCTGTCAATATTTTGAATTTTGCGACAAGACTCGGATTAGCTTTTTTGTCGAAACATTGATTTACATTTCAGCAAAATATGACTTTGTTATGTGTTGTTACATAATTATCAGTAAAGAATTTTAAAATAAACTGTGTTTTAAATATTTAAAATATGATTTTTATACTGTAAAACTAAAAAGTGGTTCAGAAGCAAATCTTTTAAAAAGGATTGCTTCGCCCTCGGGTTTCGCTTCGACAGATATGTTAAATTTAACAATAAATTTAAACTGAAAAATATATTTACATTTTAAAAAAATGTTTTTTGCGTTTAATTTGATAACAATAGTAACGTCTTTTATATAAAATGATAAGAATTAAATTTTAGCTGTCAATATTTTGAATTTTGCGACAAGACACGGATTAGCTTTTTTGTCGAAACATTGATTTGCATTTCAGTAAAATTTGACTTTGTTAGATGTTGTTACATAATTATCAGTAAAGAATTTTAAAATAAACAGCCTTTTAAATATTTAAAATGTGATTTTTATATGGTAAAACTACAAAGTGATTCAAAAACAAATCTTATACAAATGATTGCTCCGCCCTTGGGTTACAGTTCAACAAATATCATAAATTTCATATCAAGTGGTACTGAAAAATAATTTTGTTTAAAATACTGTTTATTACTAAAATTGACGAAAATATTAGTGCTATTTTTTTAAACAGTTAAATTCTGCTAATAAAGAAAAAATGTTTTTGTCTTTCAGATTCTCTTTAAGAAAATGAAAATTTGAAGCTAATTAGTAATCGAAAAATTATAATGCCGAAGAGTATAAAAAAATGTACAATTTAAATGAAATAAAATCTAAGTTAAATAAAATGAAATGAAGTGAAAGCTTTCTTTCTTTCTTTCTTTCTTTTTTTTTTTTTTTTTTAACTTTTAATTATAGGAATATTTTATTTAATTCATTTGAAATGCAAAAAGAAGAAAGAAAGTGGAAGATCCAGGTCTATATGAATAATGAATATGTTTTACCATCTTAAAAAGGGTTTCCTCCCCTCCCACCATCTACTTGTTTCATGTATTATTGAATTAAGTAGCATGCATATGTAGTTTAAATTCCTTGTGAATTTTCATTTTAATTTTATCTACTTATGTTTTACAACTATCAGTAAACGTTTAAATTGAAAATTATTAATTTAATTGATATATATGAAGTTATAAAAATCTAAAATTATTCATGAATTGTTTTAAATATTGTTTAAATTAAATATTTTAAATATTTAATATTTAAATATTAAGATCTTAATTAAACTAATAAAAGCTTTTTAACACTTTCCAACAAGGTTGAAAAGTGTTTATGCTTTGGGATTTTCTGTCTGTCTGTCTGTCTGCCTGTCCGCGCTTTAACTCCCGTAAATATTTATGGAATTTCTTGAAACTGATATATGTTATTCAAGTTCACTATCGGATGTTCCCTATTGAAAGTGGAGTTTATACCTCTACTGGTTTGTGTGCAGGGACCCCCGAAAATATTTCAAAGCATTGTGTTCTATGAGAGGCATTTCTATAAACCATATATTCATACCCTTACTGTACAAAAATCTTAATGAAATTGAAATATGTTATACAAGTTCACTATCGGATGTTCCTATTGAAAATGGAGTTTATACCTCTACTGGTTTGTGTACAGGGACCCCCGAAAATATTTCAAAGCACTGTGTTCTATAAGAGTAATTTCTATAAACCCTACTTTCATACCCTTACTGTACAAAAATCTTAATGAAATTGAAATATGTTATACAAGTTCACTATCGGATGTTCCTATTGAAAATGGAGTTTATACCTCTACTGGTTTGTGTACAGGGACCCCCGAAAATATTTCAAAGCACTGTGTTCTATAAGAGGCATTTCTATAAACCCTACTTTCTTACCCTTACTGTACAAAAATCTTAATGAAATTGAAATATGTTATACAAGTTCACTATCGGATGTTCCCTATTGAAAATGGAGTTTATACCTCTACTGGTTTGTGTACAGGGACCCCCGAAAATATTTCAAAGCATTGTGTTCTATGAGAGGTATTTCTATAAACCATATTTTCATACCCTTACTGTACACAAATCTTAACGAAATTGAAATATGTTATTCAAGTTCACTATCGGATGTTTCCTGTATTAAATGGAGTAAATACCACCACTGATTTGTGTACAGGGCCATACAAAAGTATTCCAAAGCATTGCGTTTTATGAGAGATATTTCTATAAACTAAATTTAATAACTTTACTTTGCACGAAGATTTATGAAATTGAAATGTGTTATTTATAAGCACAAAAGAAAATGCTTTGCATATAATATAGCATGAGTAGCATTATATTTACAGGGTGACACAAAAATGTTCAGTTAGATTAAGAGCTATTAATAATTATTTGCTAAAATTGTACTTTCGTTTACATTAAGCGTTTTTAACACTTTCTAACATTTTTAACTCTTCCCAACAAGGTTGAAAAGTGTTAATGACTTCGGTTTGTCTGTCTGTCTCTCCACGCTCTAATTCCCGTAAATATTTGTGGAATTTCTTGAAACTGATATATGTTATTCAAGTTCACTATCGGATGTTCCCTTTTGAAAAGGGAGTTTATACCTTTACTGGTTTGTATACAGGGACACCCGAAAGTAGTTCAAAGCATTGCGTTCTATGAGAGGTATTTCTATAAATCGTATTTTCATACTATTACTGTACACATATCTTAATGAAATTGAAATATGTTATTCCAGTTCACTATCGGATGTTCCCTGTTGAAAATGGAGTTTATACTTCTACTGGTTTGTATACAGGGGCACCCGAAAGTATTTCAAAGCATTGTGTTCTATGAGAGGTATTTCTATAAATCATATTTTCATGCCTTTACTGTACACAGATAATAATGAAATTGAAATATGTTATTCAAGTTCACTATTGGATATTTCCTGTATAAAATGGATTAAATACCAACTCTGTTTTATATACAAGGACACTCAAAAGTATTCTAAAGCATTGCGTTCTATGAGAGATATTTCTCTAAATCAAATTTTAATAACTTTACTTTTGTACATATTTATATGCACAAAAGAATGCTTTACATAGAATATAGCATGATTAGCATTAGATTTACAGGGTGGCACAAAAATATCCTGTTATGTTAAGAGCTATTATTAAAAATTTGCTAGAATTCTACTTTCGTTTACATCAAGCTTTTTTAACACTTCCTAACATTTTTTTAAATGTGAATATGATATCAATTTGTGTATCTGTCCGTCTGTCCGTCTGCCCGCGCTCTAACTCCCGTAAATATTTATGGAATTTTTTGAAACTGATATATGTTATTCAAGTTCACTATCGGATGTTTCCTATTGAAAATGGAGTTTATACCTCTACTGGTTTGTGTAGAGGACACCCGAAAGTATTTCAAAGAATTGTGTTCTATGAGAGGTATTTCTATAAACCATATTTTCACATCTTTACTGTACAATAGCTTCATGAAATTGAAATATGTTATGCAAGTTCCCTATTGGATGTTTCCTATATAAAATAGATTACATACCACCACTAGTTTATGTACAGGGACACTCAAAAGTATTCCAAAGAATTGCGTTCTTTGTGAGATATATCTATAAATCAAATTTTAATAACTTTACTTTCTACGAAGTTTTAGGAAATTGAAATATGTTATTTATATGCACAAAATAATGCTTTACTTAGAATATAGTATGGTTACCATTAGATTTACAGGGTGACACAAAAATATTCAGTTATATTAAGAGCTATTAATAAAAAATTGCTAGAATTGTACTTTCGTTTACATTAAGCGTTTTTGACACTTTCTATCATTTTTTTAGTGTAATATTAATTTCAAATTTTGTATATGTCTGACTGTTCTTCTGTCCGTCTGTCTGTCTCTCTGTCTGTTTTTCTGCACTCTAATTCCCGTAAATATTTATGGAATTTCTTTAAACCGATATATTTTATTGAAGTTCACTATCGGATGTTCCCTATTGAAAATGGAATGAATACTTCTTCTGGTTTGTGTACAGGGACACCCAAAAGTATTCGAAAGCATTGTGTTGTATGAGGGGATTTTCTATAAATCATATTTTAATACCTTTAATGTATAGAAACTTTAGTGAAATTTTAATATGTTATTGAATTCCCTATTGGATGTTTCCTATGTAAAATAGAGTACATTTCTAACTGGTGTGTGTACAGGGGCACTTGAAAGTACTCCAAAGCATTGTGTTGTATGAGAGTTATTTTTATAAACCAAATTTTAATAATTTTATTTTCCACAAAGCTTAATGCAATTGAAATATATTATTCGTATACACACCCTAACAGCACAGTTAGGCTTAACTTATCCACAGTACATCTTAAGGATGTTTCTGGGATGTCTTTTCATCCAGAAGACATCTTGAAGATATCCTGGGGTGGTGATGTGCTGTCTGGGACAAAAGAGTGTGCCTTCTATGCAATATAGTATGGTTAGCATTAGATTTACAAAAATAATCAGTTACAGTAATAGGTATTAATAAAAATTTGCTGGAATTGCACTTTTGTTTACATGAGCGTTTTAACATTTTCTTATAGTTTTAGTGGAAATATGATTTCAATTTGTGCATCTGTCTGTCCGATTGTCTACCTTTCTATCTGTTTGTCTTCGGCTCCTATCATCCGTGAATATTTTGAGAATTTTTTAAAAATGATACACTCAAGTTCCCTATGGAATGTTTCCTATTTAAAATGTCATTAATAGGTCCTGTACAACTAGTTTGTTTACAGGGACAGCAACAATAACAATAAAAAAAAAAGCCAATGTATTACGTTTTAGGACAGAATTTTTTAAAAGTCATATTTAAAAAAACTTTCTACTACAAAAACTTAAAAGCATTGACATGTATTATTAATATTCTAAAATATTGTGTTGTATAGAATATGATATGATTAACTTTCAGATTTACAGGGCTACAGTAAAGTATTCAGAGAGTTTAAAAGCTATAATTATAATCTAACGACTGTATTTTCTTTTGCGTTAAGCCTTTTTAACACTTTCCAAAATGCCTAAGAGTAATTTTAAAATCAATTAGTCTATCTGTATGTTTTTCAGACCTTCTATCTGTTGTGTAATAACGTAAGCAAAGAATATTAATAGTTATTCGATACAACAATTGCGTACAGTTGGAAAGTGTTACTAATCAATACGTACTGCATGATTTTTCTTTCTTGTTTTTTTTTTTTTTTTTTTTTTTTGTTTGTCTTATTCAGTAAGAGAAATTTTATTCGAATTTATTTTTAAATCTAATTAGGAACAAAAATTAATATTCTACGAGGACAATGGTTGCACTAGGTATCAAGTCCCTTCCCCACGCCTACTTTTTCCTTTGTTGATATAACAATTGAGATAATTTGTTATTATATAAACAGTATTATGACTAATTATATAATGATCAATAGCAGGGTTGCCAAATTTGGCCTTTTTTTATTCAATAGTCACCAATAATTTTTATTTGTAACGTTTGACTAATCACTTCGAAGATTGATATTGTATTATGTATATGAAATGTCACTTCTCAAAATTATTGGTGACTATTGAATAGAAAAAAGGCTAAATTTGGCTACCCTGATCAATAGTACACTGTTAAAAAAATGCAGAAAAAATACAGAAATTCTCTGTAATTTCAGAAAAAAAGGCGTAAATTACGGAAAAATTACGTAGACAAAACGTATTTTACGACTTTTTTTCTGAAATTACAGAGAATTTCTGTATTTTTTCTGCATTCTTTTAACAGTGTACTGTTACCTTTTGAAATAAAAGTTAAAAAAAAAAAAAAAAAAAAAAAAAAAAAAGAAAGAAAAAATGAATTGAATTTAGATATAATTTATTGAACTAATATACTTCTGACTGAATGTTACTCATTTTATATATTTAAATATATATATATATATATATATATATATATATAATTTATTTTTTAAGATATCTATATTTTGTTTTTATTATTATTTTAGATTGATTGAAGCCGAAGTGGTAGTAATAAATGACTGATTATAAGCTATCTAAGTATTTTGAGTAAATAATTTTTTTATAATTTGCAACCAAAATCTTTTTTTATTAATATTCAACGATTAGGGTTCATTAGTATCAGCATTTTATGAATCTTTTGAAGTATGTGATTTAAGGTAGCTCGTTACTGTTAACTAATCATATTATTATTTATAATCAAAGTTATTCTATGGCCAATGATTTAATTCTTTCTTCACATTTGTAAAATTTGTAATTGTTAAATTAGTTTTGTTTTCTAAAATATTTAAATTTATTTTGAATAATAATTATTCAAAAAATGATATAATTTTTTGAAATCAATTTTTAAAAGAAGGACTAATTTAATATGTCTATGAATTAAACAAAATTAAAAATATATTTTATGTAGGGTATTTTTTTATTAAATAACAGTTTTATTCATTTGAATTTTATGTTAAAATTTAAATATAGATCGTGCGTTGTATGCTCCAAGTATATACATTTTTTAATTTAAGTATGGTAAAAAATATTTTAACTTTGAATTCAGGGATGGAATTTATTATGTTTATAATAATTTATTTTTATTCTCCCTGTAATGATGTGACACATAACAAATTTTGTGCTTTGTAAAGTGAAGTTTTTTCTTATGTGTATTTCTGTTACATCATCTTATTAAATGAGGTTTTACATGTTGATATTAATGAAAACATAGTCGTTTTTTATATGTTAGAATAATTTATTTCTACAGTGTGCTTTTGCCAACTGGTGTACTGCTGTTCGGCTTAAGACCAGTTGTCTGCACTAGTGACCTGAGCCTAAGGGGTTGCTCTCCATAGGGGTCTTTCTAAGGGAACCTATACTGTATATTTATGCAAGTCTCAGAGAAAACTGCAGAAAGCTCCAAATAGCTAATCTGACGAGTGCAACCTGGGATCAAACCCATCACTTCCTGTCTACCAGTTTGAGTACAGAAACACCTGGCTACTGATGGCTGACTTAGTTTCTTAATTAATTAATTTATTTATTGTAAGTGTACATTTTACATATTTTATCAATTGCTTACTCTCTTTGATACTAAATTTAATCCGGTATTCCGGAATCACTAATAAATTTTGCTTTGCTGCAGGTAGATACAGAAAATTCTGCTTCTGGACGTATAATAACATAACAATTTTTTTTATATATATTTTAAGTAGTTTCATTAATGCATATTATTAAAAAAATTATCATCTAACAGAGAAAATATTTTTTCTAAAATATTTTTATCAGATTTTTAAATTTATCATGAATAAATATAAAATCATTAAGCATCTTTTTTTTTTTTTTTTTTAGATGAATGTTCTCAGCGGAAGAGGCCAGTGCCCAGTATTTTATTACAGCGAAAAAAAAAAAAAAAAAACTCTACAGGGAACCTATGTCAGTTTTACTTGTCAGAGTATATTTTATTCTGAACTTCCCCGTAACATGCAGTCAATTTTTTAGATTAGTTCAAATTGTAACTGTTTAAGAAATTTTAAAAACAATTTCTGTCAAATCATTTGATTAAAATATTTCAAATGTTGATGCGAATGTTAATAAGATATAATTTTTTAACTGGCTATTATTTTATATTTACTACATATTCGAAATATTTAGCAACAAAACTCTAACAAATTTTATTTTTATTCCTTTATTCATTAGGTTATCTGTGGTAATTAAACAGAAATAAAAATGTTATATTGATTTTAGTAAGGAAATCTGAAGAAAATACTAATATTTCATGTTTATCTCCTTTATGGAACTAGCAGTGCTGAAATTTTAGTTATTGAGTACAGGAGTCGCAATGTTCCTATATTTTATATGCAATTTATTATATTGTTACCACTATTTAAAAAAAAAAAAAAAATCTTGAAGTTTTAATGTTATAATGTTTTAAAAATTATTGATCTCAAATAATAGCGGCAAAAGACTAAAGTAACACATACAAATATAGCAACACTGTGACCCTGTAAATGTTCTAAATAGCAGAAAAAGTAAACTGACAAACAGTAAAATAATTATTGTAGGAAAAATTGGCTCAAAAGAATTTTCTTTTCAGCAGCATCTTTCAATTAAATGATTTTTTTCATTTAAGTTTTTTTTTTTTTTTTTTTTTTTTTTTTCCCAAAATGTAAGTATTTTAGTATTTTTGTATTCAACAAAGTATTCTGCAATTCAAGTCAAATTACTTTCTCAAAAAGAAAGAACTAGGAAGAAAAGGGAAGAAGGGGGGGGGGGGAGATAGAATGTACTGGATTTTTAAAATGCATTGCTTAATTAACTGTAATTTACAAACATTTTAAATTTTATGATTATCAACTTCATAAAGGTAGTGTTAATATGTGAAGTCAAGAAACTAATTGCAAATTATGAGATATTAGGCTTAAATTTTATTAATTTGTATATATTTAAATTTTTAATATGTTAATATTAGTTGAACTGAATATAATTGTAAAGTGCATGCGCATACGCAACAACACTTTAAAGATAAAAAAAAAAAAAAATTGCCATAAATGGAAAAAAGCAAATAACAGTTGTTTTGGATCAAAATTATTAAGCTTGATGCACCATCAGGAAAAAGAAATGTTGGCTAATTCTTTTCAAAATACAGAAATTTTGCTACGAAAACAGCATGAAAGCTGCAACAAATGTTGTGGCTTTCATGCTGCATCTTTTTCTTTTTTCCCCCCTCTATATGAAAGATTGCGTTTAATTCAGAAAAGTAGTTATTGAACTATATTCATGTGCATTCCTATAACTACTTTTTTGGTCATTTCTTGTGAATGATGTATATTTTTTTTGTATCTGATTCATGCAAATTAACATATACATAAGCTTAACCCCATAAATTGGGAGAAATATACAATTATGTATGTACAAATAACCATAAACCTTTTAGTAGGGTAGGTGCACCAGTGATTGACATGCTCCAGTTATTGACATCCATGCCGAAATAATTAATAAATAAGAAAAATAATAAAAGCATATATTTTACACATGAGAATTTTAACATTGTATGTTAAACACTGGAGCATACGGTGCTAATAACTGCTAAAATGAATAAATAGCAGTGTCAAACGTTGGAATACAGGGTGCCAATTACTGGTAAAATGAAAAACTGGCAGTGTCAATTACTGGAACACTGAATGTGTGTAAATATTGGTAAATAAATAGTATAATGTATCAGTCCCCCCCCCCCCCAAAAAAAAAAAAAAAAAAAAAAATTTATATATAAGTATATATATATATATATATATATTGGTTTATTTTATTTTATTTTATTTTTTAATAACTCAATGTATAAATATAACAAAATTTTTCTCCAGATTTACTTAGTACAAATTACAAATTGAGCAGTTTTATAAGTTGGAATATGTCTAACTCTCTGTAAATACTTATACAACGTATAAAGTAAATCTAAATGTAGAAAAATAACCTAACAATTATAATTTAAAATATAATTTTTCACTTATAATTTAAAATCAGTTTATGGTGCTTTTTATTATTGCAATGCAATAAAGTTAATTATTAAATCGCATTTTTAGTTAAACTATTGAATGATGATAGTTTCTAAATTTTATGTACAGTCGAAGCTCGTTAACATGAACACCCTTAATGTGAAATATGTTATCATGAAATGTTTCCACAATCCCCGTCAAAATAAAAAGCAATTTCTGAGTTACTAGTAGCATAAACTACCGATAACATGAACAAACTTTTCATTCCCCTTGAGATTCACGTTAACAAGGTTCGACTGTATAACGGTGTTACGATTTAAAGTAAATAAAATGCTTTTATTCCCTTCTTTTTCTTAAAAAAAGTAACAGTTAAATAGATGTTGAATACATATTACTTTACAAAAGAAAAATCTGGAAACCAGTGGAAAAATTGAGATGAAAACTTTCAAATGCGTAAATATAGGTCAAGGTCAATTAACAAGCTTGGAAAACTTAATATATCAACACTTTTACTGAAGCCAATGGTTTCGGGTTAATTTCCTTCTCTAGACACTTTTTTCCCTTTAGCTGGAAATTTTCAGTTTGTCTTTCTATTAACCCTTTGCCCGGAACATGTTTTCATCATGCTTATCGGGAACATCGGTCTCACAGACCGCTATTTTTAGAAAAAGGTACTGAATGTATTTAGCGAAATTTCGTGGCGATAAATTGTGAATTCTTGCTGCCATAACTTTACTTTCTCAATCATGACGTATTATAGGGACGACAGGGTATCATATGGTTGATTGGATTTAATGCCGCATTAGTACTGCGCAATGGGTAATTGCCGACGATCTGGAACGCACCCCTAAGGTTGGTCCGGAGACATGCCATCATAATTTTGATCCTCCCCCGCTTAGGTGACCCCCAGAGCTATAATTTGGTATATTATATGATTGAATCATCTGGTTTCTGAAATTATTCTTTTTTAATATGATTATAGTGACCAGTTTAGAGTAATTTTATAAATACGAAGCATTAAAATTATTAAAAGAATGTAATTAAGGCGCTAATTTTTGAATTCTAAATATCCACACTAATAAAAAGTTATAAATAAACAATTTCTTATTATTTTTCGAACTGCAGGAAATGAGTCTGCGCTCGGATTCGAAGAAATTTTGTCACCCTGTTTCGACTATTGAGTTACAATCGGTAACAAAAGTCTACACTAGCAAAATTTCCTATGTAAAAAAAGTACACTTAATACAGTTTTGTTAAATAAATCCTTATCGAATCATGTTCTTAGTCAGTCTAGAAACAGGATTTATTTGACAAAACTGTATTAAGTGTACTTTTTTTTACATAGGAATTTTTGCTAGTGTTCGGAGACTTTTGTTACCGACTGTACTAAGAAAAGCAATGAAACTTAAAAAACAAAACTTTTTGAAAGAATTTGCAATTATTGACATTTCTACGTAATGTGTCTGTTAGCGCTCAAAAATTGAGATTCCTAATATTCTCATAATATTTTACATGTCTTTTTTCAACATTAAGGGGATTGCCCATTGCGCAGCACTAGTGCAACGTAAAATCCATCCATCCAACCAACCAACCGTCAACACTAAGCGGCTCCGGGCCCTGCTCACTTTTCCAACCCCAAAGGGTAGCAACAGATTTTACGTTGTACTAGTGCCACGCTGTGAACAATTGGCAATGATTCGGGACTCATCATTAGGGTTGTTCTGAGATATGCCATCCTCTACAGGTTGAGTGTATTTTACGTCGCACTAGTGCTGCAGTTAGATAGACTTGGCGTCTTCAACATTTATCGCCAAACGTGCCGGTACTCTATTCTAGGAATATGCATCCGCAAGTCCCTACACTAAGCCTAACTTTTAGCGGTCTCTGAGACCGATGTTCCGGTATAAGGGTTAACATAGGTTGCAATAAGTTTAAAATGAAAATATTATGCATACATCATTCAGTTATTTGTTATTTTGATGTATTATGAGCTGTGTTTTGTCAGTACAGTAAAATATCATTAACAAAATATTACTGAAATAAATCTGTGTCAACTAAATCTTTTGGTTTTAGCAGAGCATTGCCACGCGAGAATTTTGGGAAAGATTGCTATTACACATGATTGACATTTTACACTATATACTATAAAAGCTTTTATACTATAAAAGCATTGTAACTTAATTCCAGTTTGTATTAGAATAGATAATTCAAATCAGATATATTTATATTATACATTTTTTAAATAAGTTTTTAACAATTACCTACATGATTCTCCGTTTTATACAGTCATTCATGCATATTTGTCAGATTATCTTGTCCATTTTTGAGAATGGATTGAAAAAATTTTTTACTATGAATTTTCTTCTGCAAAATTGTAATTTCCATTCATCAAAGTTCATATTAGCATTGGTATATAATTGGTCCATTAGTAGCATCTACATAGTACAGTGAACATTCTTCACAATGCAGTATTTATGTTTCTACGAAGTTAGAGTTTCCTTTACAATTTTGGTATAACTTTGATAACTAACATCCTTGGTGGCTTTTGGATTTGGCATTCAAAACGTATTGCAAAAATATACACGCAAGATGTATATTTTCATAATATATTTTGTACGAAGTATTGTTTCATATTCTTGATTACTCTCTTAATATACCTTATCAAAATACTCATGATATCCCAAAGAAATTACATATGTTTGCCAGATAATTTTGCGCTTTTTCTTTCACCAAGGACGTCAGATACCGGCATCTTCGCCAATTTTTGCTGCTTGCGAAATCTTATTTGTTTTCTTGAATTAAAGTAGTTTTCGGCTGCGTTTTGCAGGTGACAATATGAGATGTGTATTATGAATAGGATTTTATTTTTGTATTGAATAAAGGCATCAATTATTATTTAATTTTGCGCCGACTTCAAAAGTTATGATTAATTGTAGTGTTATAGGCTGTTTGGCGAACAGAATTATTTTATACTTTTAGGCGCAATTTACAGCTTCATAATACAATTTTTTTTAGTTGTTTCAATAGCAGTTGCTTTTTGGAGTCGGTTCTATTTTTTTTTACAAAAAGATTTTATTTTTCTCTTTTCAGTGAAAACTTATTCATATAGCAGAATATCAGTGAGGTTCGACGGCAGTTTCACAAATCACAACTTCCAAGAAAAGTGACATAACTCAAAAAATGGTTTATGTCACTGAAAAATTCATGCAATGCACCCAATGTGAACAAAAAAGTTACATTTCCATCTAGAAAGTTATCCACTTGAAAGACAGTTGGGCCAATTTTATTCTAGTCAAGTAATTTTTAAGTTGATTTTTCTCAAATGCTGCATTTTTAAGTTGTGTCACTTTTCTTGCATTTATCGGATATGAGCAAAAAAAAAAAAAAAATCTATTGAGTGAACATACGTTAAATTAAAAAGTCTTTAGAAATGTAAAGAACGGATACGCTGTATTCGTAACCAAAAATTCTGTTAGACATATATATTGAACTTTACAGTGAATACGTGTCACCCGCTGCGCTGGAAATTGCGCAGCATAAAGTTCAAACAAAAAGCAAAATATGCATTGCAGTTGATGGACAGAAGTTTCAACATCGATACTTACATACTGCTTTTACCAGTGTAGCTGCATGCAATCAACAGTTAGACTGAGAACAGACTTTTATGAGTATCCTGTAATTTGTTTATATCTTAATGAAATCATAATGAAACCTATTTCAGGCCGAGATCATTACGACAACAAAAAAAGTATTAAAATTAAATCATCTCTTACGAAGTTATAAGCTAACAAATTTCAACAACAACAACAACAATGAGAAACATGGTTTGTATTGAGAACCTCTTCCTTTATGAAGTCGGTTTAAAACGTCTATGCGTTAATCGATGTGACCGCTTACAATAACCATAATTTGAATGTTACATAGCATAAATGTCACCCGCTACGCTACAACATATGCAATGTTGTTCAAGTGTGCACAAAATAGGAAATTTTGAATAAATAAATGCACGTTTTAATCGTTCTGTTTTTAGCATTAGAGTCTAAACTATCTTTTCGTACTTAATTGATGATGCTCTGCAATTTTATAATTCACTTTTTTCCCCTGTCTGGAACTGTTTCCGAGATAGGACCGCTAACTCCACTGTATTCCACCAGGTGGTGCTGTAGGCGGTTGAATCGCGTAGCAAGTGTCCACTTTACTATACCTACATACCACTTTTATGACTATAGCTGAAGCTGTTCAGCGGTTAAAAGAGTCGGGACTGACTTTTTTGGGCACCCTATATTTTCTTTTGATCGTAAAGATGTTACAATTGGACCTATTTCAGACCAAGACCTTTACAATAAAACAAAAAGTATCAAAATCGAATCATCCGTTCAGAAGTTATGAGCTAACAAACAAAAACAAAAAACATACGCTTTGAATTGAGAACCTCCTCCTTTTTGAAGCTGGTTAATCAGAACATCTCTTACGATGTTATAAGCTTACAAACACCAACAACACATAGCTCGTATTAAGAACACCCTCCTTTCTGAAGTTGGTTGAAAATGACTTTGCGCTAATCGATGTGACCGCTTACAGTAACTGTACATTGAACCACAGAGTATGCGTGTCATCCACTACGCTGCAAAGTGTGCAACGTAGTTCAAGTGTGCACAGTGTAGAAAATTGCGAAGAAACAACGTCACTTTTTATGCGTTCAATTTTTAGCAATAATGTCTAAAAACTGTCTTTTCGTAGTTAATCGATGATGCTCTAAAACTTCGTAATTAACTTTTCTCCCATCTTGAGCCGTTCTTGAGATAGGAGCGCTAATTCCGCTGTTTTTCGCCAGACGACGCTTTATTTTCTTTAGATTGTAAAGATATTACAATGGGACCTACTTCAGACCAAGATATTTACAACAAAAGAAAATGTATCAAGTAGCCGTATTTTGAACTATATAGCGTATGTCTCACCAGCTACGCTACAACTTGTGCAATGTAGCTCAAGTGTGCATAATGTAAGAAATTGCGAACAAACAAATGCACGTTTTTAGCATTGTATTTTTAGCATCAATGTCTAAACTATCTTTTCATAATAAATCGATGATGCTCTGCAATTTTATAATTCACTTTTTACCCCTGTCTTGAACCGTTTCCGAGATAGGAACACTAGCATGATTGTCTAAACTATCTTTTTGTACTAAATCGATCATACTCTTCAACTTTGTAATTCACTTTTTCCCCCTGTCTTGAACCGTTTCCGAGATAGGAACGCTAGCATGAATGTTTAAACTAACTTTTTGTACTAAATCGATCATACTCTTCAACTTTGTAATTCACTTTTTTCTCTAGAACCGTTTTCGATATAGGAGCACAAACTCCGCTATTTTCCACCAGGTGGCGCAGCAAGCGGTTTAACCTTGTACTGCATGGCCACTTTGCTATACTTACATACCATTTTTATCACTATAGCTGCAGCCGTTTAGCAGTTAAAAAGAGTTGGGACTGATATTTTTGGGCACCCTGTATTTTCTTTAGATCGTAAAGATATTACAATGGGACCTATTTCAGACCAAGACCTTTACAACAAAATAAAAAGTATCAAAATCGGAGCATCCGTTCAGAAGTTATGAGCAAACAAACATAAAAAAAAACATACGGTTTGAATTGAGAACTTTCCTTCTTTTTTGAATTCGGTTAAAAAACTGGTACATCATGGAATTTTTTTACTGTTTTTTCCTATATATATATATATATATCAGCTTCTAAAAATCTATCAGTATTAGCTATTGGTTTCTAAACACTTTCTTGGGTGCAGGCCTGTGTTATTAGTGATCCATTATACAGGGATCGCATTCTCCTCCTTCCTTTTAGGGTTCATTCGAGCTTGAGAAATTTTCGTCTTTTTATCACGACAAACTTTATAGAAAAATCTGTATAGTGCTTAATCATGATGCACTCCTAAAAAAATACCATAAAAATGTTTCTATAAAAATACCGGTGGGAAAAAAGTCTTGAAATTTTTCATCGCTGAAAGTGCCTTAAAGAAGAGGCGGAGAATGCGACCCGTGATTACGGTTAAAAACTTTTATTGATCCCTTTTTCAGATTTTTGAATTTTTAACTTAATACAATTAGTAATTACATTTTTAATTCCTTTTAAAATAATTTACCAACTATGTGACAATGAAAACTTACATTAGTTTAAAATTTAAAAGAATTTTGCTTGATTTTTAAATGAATTAGTAATCTTTATTTAGTTTTCGGTCGGTTTCCGGTCAGTTGCGCGTAACAAAAATTCTTGATTGCATGTTCAGGTTCGGATCAGTTTTCGGGTCAATGAAAATTTTTTTGTCGGGTTCGAGTTGGGTTTCGGGTTGATTTGAAATTTATCTGTCCGGTTCGGGTCGGGTAAAACCCGACCCATGCAGGACTCTGACATAAATTAAGCTCTTTTTTAAGTACTGACATAAATTAAGCTCTTTTTTTTTAGTGTTTGTGCATAGCCTCCTAAACTGTGGCTCGGAAACTTGGCAACAGACAGCGCTACCTGGTACAGATTTCGCGACTTTTTATTCAACTGTCACCAAAAACTTTTAAAAATGGGATTTCATATACATAAAAGGCGAATGGAATCGAAGAAACGTCAATTTTTTATATCATATAACACTTCTAAAAATTATTGGTGACAGTTGAATAAAAAAGCTGCGCAATCTGTACCAGGTAGCGCTGTCTACCGCTTGAAATGTTGCCAAGTTTCAGAGCCACGTGGAAGGCATCTAGTTTAGGAGGTTTGTGACTTGTAAACAGGAACATATAAAAAAATTTTAAACCATTACGTTTGGTGGATGTCCTTTCTTTTATTAACATGGTTATATTCCAGTCAATATCATGAAATCCGTATATCTTATGCATACGAGAGTGGTTTCTGTAGAATATGATAGGCAAAAAATTAGTAAATAGTTTACAGGTCTACACAAAAGAATTCGGATACATTATGTAAGCATTTGTTTAGCCCTTTACAGCACACTACCCTTTAAATTTGGAATTTCAACAAAAAAAGTTGTAGGCTATCTACTTAGGTCTAAAGGAGTACACAGGTATAATTTTGTAAAGATAGTACTTACCGTTTTGAATCTGTGGGTGTTCCATCAGCGGGAACACTGCGCCACTAGAGCTCTGAAAAGTGCGTCTAAGAGCATCGGAGTGAAGCGCGTAAATGAGTAAAAGATTTTGCATATGAATTAAAAAACACAGTATTATACCTGTGTAGTAGATTTAGCATGACCCATGGTGCATCACGTGGAAGCCTGTTACTCTACACCCCCTCCACCCCCCCCCCCCCAAAAAAAAAAAAAAAAAAAATCTTGGTTATATGATTTTTCATGAAATAATTTGATATTTACTGTTAGCATACATATAAACAAGTCCTATGTGCAAAAATATTTACAATTAGTCTATTTTTTGGCTTCATGAAATTTTTGGAAGCACGTCACACTCTTTTGGTAGAAGCACAAACCAACATTGCAGGTTTTGCACATGAAACTAGTTTTGTGCGTTTTATTTATTTATTTATTTATTTTATAAACAACCAACCCTCTCTCGCAGCATCTGATAGCTTGACGCCATTCCCGCCTAACAGAGGAAAACAGAGTACGTAAACACAGCTGTATTCTCTCATCATTGTTTTCGGTTGCACAGTATGAAAAGCGCTTGTGTTGCAGTGTTCCAGGAGATGGAACACCTTATTTTATTCAACGATTCCTCGTATGTTTAGCGTATAAAAAATTAAAAATAATGTAGAATAAATAATTTAGAGTACAGCCAACGATATAAGATAGAAATCTTTTTTCAAGTAATCTTTTTTGTAACACAAAAAAAAAAAAAAAAAAAAAAAAAATATATATATATATATATATACAAAATTTCTTGTAAATACGAGGATTTAAAATAACGCGTCCCAGCTAAATATCATGGATTGCCTTGTGTAGTGATGCCATCTATGGATGAAAAGGAAAGTTCAAAGTAAAAAAGAAAACTAATTTTATGCATTTGCAATTGAATTTAACGGTTGGAGCATCTAGCGAAGTTAGGTGTTCCATGTAGTGGAACACTGGACGGCAAAGGGTTAACTGAAATTTAATACAAATATTAATGTGTTATATGGAATCAACTGTATAATTTTTGGTAGTGTGTAATGTTTGTAGATATTGTACAAAATCACAACCAAAAGAATTTCGATAAATTACAGGGTAAAAATATTTTCCCTGATTCTTTCACCAGTATTTTCCTTCAGAATTTTTAGAAGTAAGTTTTCACGATTAATTAAATCAAAAAAATTATATAAATATACTGGTGAAAGAATCAGGGGAAATTTTTCGATTGTCGACACCCTGAATTACTGCATATATAACATTTCATTAAAAAAAAATATTTTCACACCGTTACTTTGCATTAAAAAATTATCATACGTTTTTAAGAGCATGGCTCATGTAGATGACAGTGAACACAGAATTCGTAATCTGAATAAAAGAGTTCCTAAATTTGGCAGCACTGTTTAGAGCGTTAGAAAAAGCAAAGGATTAAATGACTGCCAGCTTGCAAATATTCCGGTGGATTGTTCGAGCGCGACCCTTTTCCCATGCCACTTTCAAGGGTCGTACTCTCCGCCCTTTTTTCAGTACACTCTCAGATATAAGAAATATTCGCCTTTTCAGCCACCACTAATTTCATGCGGATATACTTCTGGTATATTTAACATGTTGGACAATGACTGAACAGGGTAGAGATTATTTTATAGAAACAGTGGTAGCAATTAATTTTAAATTTTCTCCTTCATGAAAGTGTCCTGAAACAAGGGCGGAGATTACGACCCCAGCACTTTAATTTTGGAGAAATTTTCTTCAAATGTAATTACGATTAACACTTTCGCGACCGCTGACGTAGATTCATGTCATTTAAAAATCTGTAACTCCACCAGTGGGCGTTTATTTCGACATTTGTATGTTATTTATTCCAAAAGAATATGTACCCAAAATTCATATTTCTACAATCAATATACTATAGATACAAATTCTTCGATTAGAAAACTTTCAGGGATCATTTAGAGTGACGCTATAAACTGTCATTAAATTCAGAAATTATTCCGAGAAACCACAAAAAATATATGTGCCATTTTATTAGCTGTCCTCAAATGAGGATACTGGGCGCTAACGGGTTAATAATCCTTTATCGCTATAATAATAAAACCATTCGGATATATTAAAAAAAAAAAACAAAAAAAAAACTATTCTACACTACCTTTTTAACACTTTCCAACAAGGTTGAAAAGTGTTAATGACTTCGTTTTGTCTGTCTGTTTGTTTGTCAGTCTGTCCGCGCTCTAACCCCGAAAATATTTATGGAATTTCTTGAAACTGATATACGTTATTCAAGTTTACTATTGGATGTTCCCTATTGAAAATGGAGTGTGGACATCTACTGGTTTGTGTATAGGGACACGAAGCGATTTTAACCGTCCCCACTTTCTACTTTGCTGGATCCAGCTTAATTCAAACAACTGTGGAGACGTTCTGTAGTCTCAACCTCACAGTCCCCCTCCAAGAAAAAAAAATAGTCGGGGAAATCCCCAACGGGTTTCATCGAGTGATTTTAAAACAGCTTAATTCCATATCTAACTATCTGATATCTTGGAAGTGTGAGTGCAGCCGTCACTTAAATTTTAACCGGGTGAGAGAAACTTAAAAAAAAAATTGTTAAATCCCTGAGAGAAAAACTCAGGGACGCAAAAAAAATTAATTTTAAACTTTTAAATAATAGGCGTTCCTTTACCCCGAGAAACTCCGGGACCCTGACTGAGCTAAAACCAGGATTACAGTAGGTTTAACAAACGTCTCCCTGTTATGCCCGGAAGGAAATATCTTAATTTGACTTGAGCTTGCCTGGCTTTACACAGTAAGTCGCTTTACAATGCGATATAAGAGTTGAACAGAAAATTTAAAAGTTCAGTAGGAAAAAAAAAAGGTGATGCTTCACAAAAAAAGTCTTTATTGAAAAAAATAATTCTTGCAGCGACTTGGATGGGAATGGGAGACCCAAACGAGCACAGGAGATGACTAAACGAAGATCAGCATCAATTAGCTTCATACATCAAACGAATGTGGCTAGGACAACAGCAGCAAGGAATGCAGATTGAAGACCTGGGACCTCAGAAAAGACAGTCTGGGTGCAAGAAACGTCAGATAGTACTTAGGTCATCAAAAAAACGAGGCTTTCCATCTTTGGCTTACAGTAGAGTAACACTGTGGACATCAGATTAGACTCTGTAATATAAAAGCTTTTTAGAGTAACAAAGTCGAAGGGAGAAGTTAAAATCCTCTTCTAGAAGAAACGGAGCCATGCTCGTCTCTATTAACATAGTACATAGTTTATAAACAGAAATATTTCTCCCTCCTGAGCTAAAGCATAAGCGGAAAAATTTAGCAGTTAGTCTTTTTAATGTTATATAGTTAAACACGCTTTTTATGCTTATAGCTAAAAAAAAAACATTTTCCCCCCTCTAAGAGTACATACAGATAAACTTTTAGAACATAATACAAAAGTTTTACAAATACAAATATCCAGTTTATATATACATCATTTATAGAAATACAAAAGAAAAAGGGGGGAATATTTACAAAGGGTTAAGAAAAACAATTTATATTACCAGCTCTGCAGGTGATGGCTACAAAGTTAAAGAACTTAATACATACATAAAATAGCTATTAAGTGAGAACAAAAATGCTGACATCGAAGCTAAAACATGAATTTTAATTTGAAAGTTCATGGCTAAATTAAATTTTGCATATTTCCATTAACTCGCTGGCGATGAAAGTTACTTTCTTCCCTTGGAGGGTCACGTTCTTGGTACTTGGATAAGGTTTGAAACAGGCTATCGTAAGAAGTGACAGGTTTCAGATCAAGATAATCTGGAATAGGTATAGTCAATAGCGGGGTTATAACTTCCATTGCAGCGGAAAAAGATATAACTAAATCCAGCTGCTTTATAATGTCGAATTTACGTAACAAAAATGTGGTAGGTTTATCATAAAACGACATTTTAGTCGTGTAAAGTTCTTGACGAAGTCTGGTTTTATCAACGATAGAAGAGAATGAACTCTTAATTTTAAGTTTCAAATCCTCATACGTGGGATTTTGGCCTAGAGCTCTAGAGGCAATAGTGTCATACCAGATTTTAGCATCTCCTTTTAACACGTTCGCTGCCGATCCCGCGCCAGCGCGGGATGTGACGTATCACTTTACAGTTGAAAGTTTACTTTAGGCTGCCGCTTGGCGAAATTTCGAAAATCGCCAAGACGGCGTCATTTTGCATCGTGTTCCGAATAGCAACCTTACACCGGCGGCATACGAAAGCGAGCTTTTCGGCGATCTAACCTAAAAAGAAAACGCGTCTTGAAAAAAAAATCCGAATAATAATAATACATAGGACAAAAGGAAAATTTTCATAAAATAGAATTAAAAGAAAAAAAAATAATTACGAATTTGTAACTAATCACAAATACAAAAATAAAACTTAGATTATACAATCACACCAAATGTCCCTGAAAAGTGTGTTGCTTTAGTAATTGATGATAAGTGTTTAGATGATAGTTTTTTTATTTCCAATAATTTAACAGCTATAAGTACAGTCGGTAACAAAAGTGTCCGAACACTAGCAAAAATTCCTATGTAAAAAAAGTACACTTCATAAGGTTTTGTTAAATAAATCCTTATCGAATCATGTTCTTACACTGACTAAGAACAGGATTCGACAAGGATTTATTTAACAAAAATGTATGAAGTATACTTTTTTACTTAGGAATTTTAAATTTAAAAGTTTTCAAAAGTTGTATAAAGTAAATTATTTATCATTAATATTTTATTTATAGTCCTCCTTAATTAGTAATGAAAAAATAAATCTGCAACTGGATAATTATAGCAAATTTTAACGATTCTCTATTATAATGGTACTCTGATCTGTTCACTATACCCCTATCTCAAAATGCATGAAATTAAAAAGTATACAAAATTTTGTACTGTAGCAACCAATATTGGCATAAAATTCAAAAATATGCCTCTAAAATTCAGGACCGTGGTTGCCCAGTCTGTAGGGCACCGGGCTCGTAATTGGAAGACTGCGGGTTCGGTACTCGAGCTTGCCAAAAACCATTGTGTATACTAATGGTGGCTGGTGCTCATAAAATCTGTCGTTCCCGCAATGTTTTCCATGTTCCCATATTAATTATACTGCTGGGTGTCTACGAAGCGAGAGAGTCATCCCTTCCGTGGAGGATCAAAATTGTGGTGGCATGTCCCTGGACAACTCTAGGGGTGAGACCCAGACCATCGCCAATTGTCCATTGCGCAGCACTAGTGTGACGTAAAACACAATCAACAAACCAACCTCTTAAATTCCAACTCTAGTCAACCAGCCAAACAGTACTAACGCAAACATCACAAATATTCATATTTCAAAATAGATGATTGGTTGGGTTTTACTTCACACTAGTGCTGCGCAATGGGCGATTGGCAACGGTCGGGGACTCAGCCCTAGAAGTGGTCCGGAAACATGCGATCAAAAATTTGATCCTCCATGGAAGGGTATTTCAAAATAGAATACTTTCTCTCTAATAAAACACGTATCATCAATATGCAACCGAAGTGATGGCGTCAGCGAGATATTTTATCTGCTCAGTACAAACGAAACTATTTGCTATGGAAATTTAACTTATTACTCATTAACTTCAGAGTTTGCTTGTAACGAGCAGATGAATTTTTACACGTTTGACGTAATACAGCGTATTGACGTAACACATGACGCAAACAAGCAAAGGTAAACACAAAGCCTATAACATCTGGCGATGTAGCGCTCTTCTGCAACACGTCAAACATATTCGGCGGGTTAAAGGAAAAAAACGTCATTTCAAATTTTAGTCACGTGAAACCGGCAGCGAACGTGTTAAGGAATATTTTAATAAATTAAATTTATCAGCTTCGTCAATTTTACAAACATCAAAATATTGTTCAAGATCCTCAAAAAATTCAAGTACATTGTTTGAGCCAGTAAAATAAACCCGAGCAGGGGGGGGGGGTGTCGAACTGATTTGGGCGCCACTGTGAAGTTTGCGTTGATGCAAACTCCATCTTAACTTAATTAGATCACTAAATGGATAAGTAAGAGAACACAAGACTTGAATTAACAATAACTAAAGTTTATTTGAGCAGATTAATGGGAGGGTGGCCTGGCAATTAAACTAGCTCAGTCAGCGTATTACTCAATCAAAATATATGCATCAACAATTAAATTAGAAAATCTTAAATATCTCACCCCAGCAAACAACTGAAGGTGTAGAGACGGTTGCACTCGTAACTCCACTGCTGCGACTTCACTTTCGATCAGAGGATTCCCTACAGATCGAAATTCACTTTCACGAGCGCTAGCCAATACTCGTACTAACACTCATCACGACTTATTCCTCACTCCTCTAAATTTCCACTACTCAATATTCGCCAAAATAAGACTTTCCACAATTCACTATAATACTCTAATATCCACGCTATAATATGCTCCGACATCCACACTATAATATCCTCCAACATCCACTGTAATATCCTCCAACATCCACTATAATATCCTCCAACATCCACTATATCTACTAAAACCATCTGCATTTTATACTTCTTCCTACACCCTCCTTTCTCTTCATTTCAATGCATCCTTTTAAAATCACTTCTAATTTATCTAATACTCAGAATCTAATTCTTTCATTGCAGCACCCTGCCGACACAAAACTAACTCGACCTCAACTTTCGCCGAGTCACTGGCGACGAAGCGATTTTAACCGTCTCCACTTTCTACTTTGCTGGATCCAGCTTAATTCAAACAACTATGGAGACGTTCTGTAGTCTCAACCTCACAACGTAATTAGCAGAATGTAATACTTTGAATCTTCATTTTTTACAAAGTGTGGACCAGCATAATCCAGTCCCACAACATCGAAAGGATTTGTTTGTTTTATTCTAGCTGAAGGCAAAAATGCCATTTCTTGTTGCATTGGTCGAGAATTATACCGTTGACAAATAACACAACTCCTTATAACACGTTTAACATTTTGTCTGGATCTAATTATCCAATATTTTGCGCGAAGGAACGTGAGAGTATTTCCTATACCTGTATGAAGAATCCGTTCATGTGCATCACGCACAAGTGGATCAGTAAAATGGATTTTAGAAAGTATAATTATAGGATGTTTTTTATGAAAACTCAATGATGACTTTTGTAGTCTACCACCAAGTCTTAGTACTCCTTCATCACTCAGGAAAGGGTTCAATTCATAAATTTTAGAGTTTTTGAATATCAACTCTCCAGATTTTAAACATTTAATTTCATCTAGAAAATGTTTATATTGAACTTCTTTAATCAAATGTAACTCTGCAGCAAAAAGTTCTTCTGCATTCAAAGCACCCTTTCTTTTTTCATTTTTATTTCTTAAATTGTAAATAAATCTAAATACCCATGCAGTGACTCTAATTACTTTACTTAGTTTGCTATACTTTTCAATATTCAAGATTGTGTTATAATTTTCTGCCAGCGAAGGTAAAACCGATGTATCATTTACCTGCTTTTTTTCTTCTAAATCAAAATGAGGAATTTTCATTGTCGAACTAAAATGTATAGGCCAAGCACTCATAGGTTCAGTTAACCAATCTGGTCCTGAACGCCACGGTTTAGATGCTAACAAATATTCAGCAGAACAACCACGTGATAAAATATCAGTATGATTAGTTTTACCACTACAATTTTTCCAGTTGCTTGGGTTAGTTAAATTTTGTATTTCAACAACTCTATTTTTTACAATCAACTTCCAACTTTCGGGAGCACTATGAATCCAATAAATCACTATCATGCTATTATCACAGCGTATATTTAGTCTTTGGTGCTGTGATTAACTTTTTCGTTTTTCAAGAAATTATCTTTCGCAAATAAATAAATAGTTTAACAGGTATAATTAATCTTTTGTGCTGTGATTAACTTTTCCTTTTTAAGAATTTTTTCTTTTCCAATTAAACAAATAGTTTAACTGGTGGGGTGATAAAAATGTAAATGTTAAGGAATGCTAGGTGGAAAAATGCTTAGTAAAATAATATTTTGTATATGGATAATCCTAGTGGGAATGCATCCTTTGTGTGTATGATCAGTATAAGAATTCCATTTGGGGATTTGGGTAAACAGAATTTATTCTGTAAAATATGTAGAAGTATCTCCCTGAAATGTAAGGAGATTAAGCAGGACAAGGCAATGAATAGGATATAGGAGATTCTTTGTTTCTTTTTATAAAGTAAAGCATTCATTCAGCTCTAAAACATTCTATCAACTTAAAATGCTTAATCTATGAATGGAGTGTAAACAGCTTTAATTCACAAAGAAATGAGTTGGAACTTGCCATGAAAAGCAGCTGTGAAATGCAATCGAGATTCCGTATTTCATCCGGTCAGTAAAAGACAAAAATTCAAAAGCTTTCTTTTTCCCCTTTTCTCTTTTTTTTTCCTTTAGCTGAGTACAGCGAGAAGCAAGTTCTTGGAAAAGGCACCTGACCGATCAGCTGTAGTTGTAGGTGGGGTCCTCTTTTCACCCCGTTCTGTGACGTCAGTACTGGAATTACCATTTGAGAGTCACGGGGGGCGTGTTACGAGCTGTACCTTGTGGTGTCGCTACGCACTCATTCGGTTTAGTGGGTTTGCTGACGTATCATGGGGGGAGGAAGGCGGGGCGTCTGGTTTCCCTCCCGGTTTGGTTAAAAAAAGCAGAGGAAAAAGAAAGGAAGGCAGATCTTAACTTTTCGTTGGGAAGTGGTGGAGTAGTTAGTTAGTTTTTGATCTGATTTTCGCTCTATGGTGGTTGAGGAATGTCGGGAATCGGAGAATGGAGCAGCCTTAAGACGCTACGTGGTGAAAAATAGCAGCTTGGAGACTGGTAGTAGGATTGATATAGCAGAGCGTTTGTACAGAAAGAAGAGGAAGGAATTGGGAAGTGATACATGGATGTGTTGAAAGCATTGTGTATGCAGTTGTGTTGCTAAGGCGCTATGAGATCAGCGGAAATGTAGTAATCGGTATCATTTCTTCTGGAGCTTAAAAAGGAACGAACGCGAGCGTGAATAAGGGTCCGTGAGATGTATAGGACCCAGAACCACTGTTGTATGAGTAAGGACGGAAGCTACTGGGATCTTGCTGACTTGTGCGGAATAAGTGGCTCTGCTTTGTCTCTCAGAGCAATGTTGTGTGTTAGACGCCTCCCCCCTCTTCTTGCAGCACTTCCATCTCGACCCGACCGTACCAGCTAAAGAAAATAATCATGTAAGTTGTGAAATACTATTTTGCCTTGCACATTCATTTAATTGTATCTATTGTATGATTTTTTTAAATATATTAACTTGCTTTAAGAACTGAGTTTGTACGAAGAACATAGATGGTTGTCTTTATATAGTAACTGTGGTCTGAGAGGTATAACAGCTTATTGGTTCTAGTTTTTTTTGTATTTACTACTGATGTCGTTTTCCTTAAGTATAAATTAATGTTGATAGACTAAATAATTTGTATAGCCCTGTTCAAATAATGTAGTAAAATACAGTTTTTTTTTAGCTCAATTAAAATTTCTGCATTGTAAAAATCAAAGTAGTATCTGTGTTTTTTTTATTTGTGAAATGTACGTTTGGAAGTTATTTTTCTAGAGAAACATGAGTTGTTGTACTCCTGTCTACGGGTATTGTTTTACCCATTTTTCTGAACTCGTGTTATTGCGACTATAAATTTAATAAGTACTAGGTTAAGTTTTAAGAACACAACGCGAACTTAACCTTTTTTGCTGTTTGTAGGGATTAAAAGTAAAAGTAAATATTTTATACGATCTAGGTATAAATGTTAAATGTTTTATTATTTATAATTCATAATTTAAATGTTTTTGGTGTATTAAGGAAGTAATTTAATTAAGTGATTTATTTGAGTAACTTGGTATAACCCTGTAGATAAAAGAATATATAAGATGATATATTAGTTACAGAAAGAGATTGAAGTAAAAAGAAAATTTGATAATAGTATAACATAGAATTTCATTACATTAAAATAAAAATACAGTAAAATAAAACAATAACCACAAAACAAAATTATGATACTATCAGTGCATATAAAAATATTTTCCCCCAAAATAGAAAAAGTTTCTTGCAGACTTTTGGCAAGTTTTGCTGTTGTTAATACCCCTAACAATTCTAACCTTGGCAATATGAGTTTTTGTTTCATTGGTGCGATTCTAGATTTTGCCATAACAAATGCTACTTCTCCATTTTTAATTGATCTAAAATACGTGACTGCCCCATAGCTTTGACAGATGCATCACAAAATAAATGCAATTTTTTATCATAAATTTGATTCAACTCACCAGGAAAATATTTGCGAGGAATTTCGAATTTCTTTAACGTTTAAATTTCACCGCACCACTCGGACCACAAGTGCCTACTTACGGGTGAAACATAGTCATCGAAATTTAAACTGCCAAAGATTTTGCATTATCAATTTTGCACGTAATACAAATGGTGCCAAAAAACCCACTGGATCAAAAATAGTAGCTGTTACTTTTAATATGTTCTTTTTGTGATGTCTCTACACCTATTCAATGTTTCGCACAAGTTATCTATGTTCAAAGATATTACATCTCTACTATTACACCAGTTCAGACCTAACACTTTAAGCGAATTACTTTCTCCTGATTCTGATTTAATTTTATCACTCCTATCCCAAAAAAATTTGAGTTCCTCTGAATTTGTACTAAATTGACGCAATTTCATTCCGGCATCTTTTAACATATTATGTGCTTCAACACTAAGTTCAAAAGCTTGCTCTACGGAATTTGCCCCATAAAAAAGATCATCTACATAAATCGAACTGTTTAACATCTGGTGAATATCAGTTTTTTCCGCCATTATTTTCTTTATGTGATATTTTATGGTGCATGCTAAAATGAAAGGACTGCAAGATACACCAAAGGGAACTCGTGTCATTCGATAGGGTTTCAAATTGAAATCGGTGTCTAATGTACAAAAAACGTAATGCATTTCTATCAATGTCTGAAATACCAATCTGGAGAAAATCTTTTTCAATATCTGTGGTAAATGCAATATTTATATAATCTAAATCGTAATATTAAGTGTAAAACTGAAGGATTTAAATTTGGACCTGGTACTAAGCAATCGTTCAACGGTATTTCATTGTTGCATTTTGAGGATGCATCGAATGAATACGGACTTTAGTTTTTATTGCATTTTTCCTAACAACAGGAGATTGTGGCATATAATATATTATATTCCCATCATGAGTTTCTAAATTGCACTCCTCAATTATTTCGTGATTTAATTGATCGTTTATTATGCTATCATAATTCTCTTTGGGCCATTCATCATTTTTTGATTTATTAATCAAAGACATTAGACGCTGTTTAGCATTTTGAAAATTATCATCCAATTTTTCATGATGCGACTTCCATAACAAACGAGCTACTTACCCGCCATCACTGAATTTCAAATCATTCTCAAATTTCTCAATTATTAATTTATCATCATCTTTATTTTCGTTTTCTCCTAAACCCATATTATCTAAAGTCCAAAACTTTTTCAAACAATCATTAATTGCATTTTCCTCTTTTTTCACGTTCCGAGAAGCGCCTATTGTAAACATAGAGGCACTAGATTGGTTCTCCCCCAAATATCCTACCAAGGACCAACCAAATATTGAGAAAACCGCAAATAAATTTTTACTAATTCTATTCTTTTCTCCAGTCTGTACCTCCCAACATGTATCAGATCCTAATAATATTTTTATTTCAGAGGATTCCCCATTATACGCTAATTTCAAATTTTCTAATATTAACAATTCCAAGATATTTTTAGAAGATAATTTTATGATTGCTCCAGAAATAGTGTCTGTAACAAGTGCTTCAATTGTAATAAAATCGTTAGGGCAATGAATACTTTTGAGAGTAACTTTAACAACATCATATTCCATTAACCTGTCCCCAGTATACCCAAAGGAATAAATACATAAACTTTCTTTCCTCAGACTTTTTAATTTCAGTTCTTTAGCTAAATCGGACTTTATAAATGATTTTTGAGAACCCCACCAATTAGAATTTTTATCAATTAACATCTATTATTATCTTTATCAGAAGCGAAAACAGAACAAGTGTGTAAATACACACCTTTATCAGTTTCAAAAACAGAATTCAGTGACAGCAATGCGACTACATTTTGTTTAACCTCAGTAAGAGTTTCTGAGTCACGAACATTTGATTTACAAAATAACTTATTATGGTTTAAACCATTACATAATTAACAAGGCGGGATTTTGACCTTACACCAAGATGACACGTGACCTTTTTAAAAGCATTTATAACAACGATCTTGAGTTTTCAATATAGATCTATTTTGTTCCTCTGTTTTCGCACATTTTACTAATTCATGCGTATTTTGATTACAATAAAAACAGTAAGATTTATTCACTACAGTTAAAACGGAAGCAGTAGGAACGCTCATCCCTTTCGAATAATTACTTTTATTTTGCTTAACAACATAATTTGTATCCCTTTTCTTAGAATTTATAATCAAATTAGAAGCCTCCCTACTCTCAATCTCTAATCTAATAAAATCAAGAAGTTCTGTTAAGCTATATTGACCCCTAGAATTATGTTTTCTATTAAATTCTAAGTTCATATCATCAGGTAATAATTTTAAAATAACTGGTCCTAAAACACTTCCATAAGATTTCGATACAATTCCCAAGGAATTTAAGCTTCTTATATGTATTTCACAAGAATCATAAAGTTGTCTTAGCGCTTTAATATTACCCGAGTTTTTCACAGGTTCAAGGTTCAGGAGTTTATTCATGTGGGAAGAAATTATCAAATCTGTACGACCGAATCTTTATTTTTATACACTCTTTACAGTCCGTTAAGAAATTATAAGACCACTTTAATTTTGTAAATTATAAGAAAAATAAAGATTTTAATCATAATTTAAATACGTAAAATAACATATTGCTGTATATTTTTTTTATAATTAGTTTGCAATAACTTGGTATAATGCAATAAGTGTTTAATTAAAATATATATTAGAAATAAGTAAAAAATAACCTGTTAAGAAAATATAAGACCACTTGTGAAAAAACAAAATTGTATAAAAAATTAATATGATATTGGTCCTCTATTTTTCCTGATGACTTCAAACACTCTGTTTTTCATTGAAGTAACCAGGTGATTAAGTTCAGTTATAGAAATATTGTACCATTCTTTTACAATGGCTACTTCCAGTTCATTGGCAGATGAAAATTGTTTATTATTAGCATAAGCTTTGCAAGATAATTTACCCCATAGGTTTTCCATGGGGTTCAAGACTGGACTTCGACTTGGCCATGGCAAAATATTATTTTTTTCCTTTTTAATCCACTCCTGTGTGGATTTAGATGTATGACAAGCAGCATTGTCCTGTTGAAACATCCAGTTAGCACCACCTAATTAAGGTCCAAACGGTATCATATGATCATATATTATAGACTGATATTCTGTAGAGTTCATATGATCCGAAATCCGCTGTAAATCACACAACCCCTCATAACTGAAAACTCCCCAAATCATTACTGATCCTCCACCTATTTGTCGACTGAAGCATTATTTTGGTTCCTTCCTCAAGTCATGCCAATAGTGTTTGTAACCATCTGGACCATCAAGGTTAAATTCCTTTTCATCAGAAAATATAATTTGTTTCCACTCATCATTCCATGACATGGCATTTTCAGCCCATTTTAATCTTTGTTCTCGATGGCATTTCAATAACATTGGTTTTTTCTTCAATTTCATAAATTTAGTATTAATATTTAATTTAAGACTCTTCCAGATTCTTCCAGACTGTTACACGTGAAGTTTTCTTACAGAAACGTTTCGAAATTTCACGAGTTTAAACACTTTTTTTAGTTGACTGTCAAAAAATTTGTCTATTATCACTTGCTGTCAAAATATTTTTTCTACCAGATCGTTTTATTTTGTTTGAATATTCTTTTCTAATTATGGCATTATGAATGACCGTTTTAGAACGGTTCATTAACCTCACAATATCTCTTTTAGAATTACCAGAACCTTTATAAAATAAAATTTTTCTCACTTCGCACTCCGATAATTCTTTATCTCGAGGCATCGTCATATTAATCGTAGATAACACATTCAAAACCTAAGCCTTTGCTTCTTAGGTAATGCTTTTACGAAATACTGACGCATGCGCTTTATATTGAGTTTGACGTCATGTATAATATGCTAATTTTCTCAGGTGGTCTTATAATTTCTTAACAGTCACAGTCTTTAATTTTTAGAAAAATGAATAAGTTTTAATGAAATTTAATTTAATTTTAAAAGTTGGAATTAGTATAATATGCGTTTTCCTACCAATTTTAAATACGCAACTAAAAATTTGCATATTATGCTCTCTTCTTCAGAAATGCACCAATACGCTTGTGGTCTTATAATTTCTTAACGCACTGTACTCTGTTTTGTACTATTTTTCTACTTTTGTCATCTTTTATATGTTCACCCTGTCTTATTTTACTATTTTTTTCTCATCTGACCATCTGGATGGGTAAACCCATCCAGAAGCTACTTTTTTAGCCTTTGTTTTTCATTCATCACAGTTTAGCGCAGCATGTCCCATTGTGGACCTTGTGCCAATAAAAGGCAACCAACCAACCAACCAAACCGAATCTTTATTTAATCAATTTAATAGATTCATCATAATTTTCATCGAAAGAGGAAAACCAGAAATAAGCACTTAAAGCAGGCCCTCCAAGTAAAGATTTAAGATACGTAAATTTTTCCACTTTCGTCAACTTAGTATTATTTCCAATTAGCATTTTCAAATGAATTAAAAAACTCTAAAAATAAACTAGGATCGCCATAGTACCTTGCTATCGAAATCTTAGGCAATCGAATTTTACTTTTATTTTCAATTTTATTTTCAGCAGTGTGGTCACTTATGGGATAGTTACTTACAATTTCAGGATTTAATTTAAGCCTCTTTTGCGCTCTAAAAACGCATAAATTAATTTTTCCTTGTATTATATTACCGAATCACATTCTTTTTCAATTTCAGATTCATTACCTTTAAAGCATTTAATATTTTATCATTAATAATTTTTAAATCAGATTGTATAGAATTTAACAAAAAAAGATTTTCCTCAATTATATTTTTATCAAAGGTTCCATTTTTTATTTCCGATTCCAAAATATTTATACTCCCTTCCGTGGAGGATCAAAATTGTGATGGCATGTCTCCGGACCACCTCTACGGGTGCGTCCCAGACCGTCGCCAATTGCCCATCTGCGCAGCGCTAGTGCGACGTTAAACCTAATCATACAACCATCCATCAAAATATTTATTAATTTTGAAGCAGACTGCAGCAGAGTTTTCCTCGCGGATTTAAGTTTCACCAAATCTTCAGTCATATCTATAATAATAAAAGGAAAAGGTTTGTCTGTCTGTTCTTCTATACGTTCAGCCCCTATTGAACGCAGAAGTACAAAAACTGACATCCGGATGCTCAGGAGCCTTCCTTAGGGGCTCCTGAAAACAGAATTTTAAAATTTTAATTAGTTTCCGAGATATTAATTAAAACATCGACCCATATCGATCGAAAAATGACCGAGAATCCACGGCTAATTGCTTAAAAAGAGACATTCTATCAGTAGAAGATTTTTTCCGCTGTCTGGAACGAACGTCTCTTTGTACGATTTATCTTATCATATTCGTTGAGTGTTTGCCTTGCATTTTCTTGAGCAATTTTTCGAACTTCATTAATATTACAATTCAATTCTTTTACATATTGGCTTATATCTGTCATTCGTGGTTGCTCAAAATTGTTAAAGGGATTGCGTATTTCCCTTCCAAAAAATAGTAGTGCAGGGGTGTACTCAGTCGACCGATGTTGCTGTGTATTATACGCGAGTTAAAAAAAGTTTAGTTATACATTCCAGTCAAAAGACTTATTACATATCAATGCAATTGAATTTTTTATAGTTCTATGTACAAGTTCTATTAACGCATTGCTCCTCGGTAAATATGGGCTACTGTGTCTACCTTAGATATTTAATGATGTTAAATATTCTTTAAATAATTTTTTGAAACATGGTTCATTGTCCATTTGTAAAGTTTGGCTTAAGCCAAATCTTCCAAAATAGTTATTAAAACATGATATAAGAGATTCTGTATTCGTATTTGGCAAAGGAAAAATTTCTAAAAACCGTGAAATACTATCAATTACAGTGAGGATGAATCTATTCTTTTTATATGATAATGGTAGAGGCCCTACAATGTCGCTTTTTAAATAAGAACCTGGTGGGTCATTTCTTTCAATTTTGGTTAATTTAGGGTCACAAGTCGGTCTGCTTTTAAATGTATTGCAAGTTATGCATTTAGCTACATAATATTTAATTGTATTATACATACCAATCCAATAAAATCTGGTTTTTATGATATGATACGTTTTTGCGAAACCAAAATGGGGCTTATGTCCCACTCCCATAATTCTTTGCCTTAATCTATATGGCGCTATATAAATATGATTATCATACTGGTTTTCTTTATCCTTTAATACCAATATTTCATTATCAATTAAATGATATTTCTTTTTTAATTTTGTATTTGTATCATTAATTAGAGCTTGTCTTATTTTACTGATCTGTGTGTCCTTATGCTGCTCTTTTTTTATATTTTCTCTTGTTAGACCTTTTTCCACCGTAAAAAATATCAATTTCTCTGGCCTGTTGGTGGGATAAAGTATTTAAATGTCAACTCATGAAATCCGCAGGATTATTTTTTCCTTGTTTAAACTTAATCGAATAATAAAAATTTTTGATATTAAAAATACAACGATTAATTAAATCTGATTGGTTTTCCAGACTTATATTTATACGTTAGTGCTTTACTATCTGTCAAAATATTTATTTTTTCCCCTAATATTAAACGTTTGAAGAACATCAAAGAATCGTGAATACTAAGCAATTCTAACTTCATCGATGGGTATTTACATTCAGTGTGTTTTAATTTTCTGGCAAAATATTCGATTGGAATTAATTCGCCTTGATCGTTCTTTTGTGCTAAAATGCCGCAGATTGCAATTTTTGAGGCATCACTTATAAGATAAAATTCTTTATTAAAATCTGGAGGTCTTAACGGTGGATTATTTATAATTGCTTCTTGTATTTTCTAAATGCATTTTCTTGTATTTCCGTCCACCTAAATTTCTTAACATTCCTCGTTAATTCCGTGAGTGGGTGTACGATTTCGGAATAGTTGTGAATTAGCGTTTTAAAAAAATTTGTAAAACCGATTAGGGATTGTACGCCTTTCTTGTTAATGGGTCGTTTAAGATTTTTCGCTTTGGTTATATTATCCTCGGATGGCGAATATCCATTTTTATCAATTTTATAACCCAAAAATTCTATTTTTTCTTTCATAATGTGTGCCTTTCTTGGGGCAATCGTTAAATTATTTTCTTTTAAAGTTTGCAAAACCTGTTCTAATATTTCTAGCATTTCCTTCTGTGAATTTGCCGCCAAGATAATATCGTCGATATAGTACTGAACTTTACTTTTATCAAATTTTCCCAGTACTGTGTCCATTAATTCCGAAAAGTATATAGAACTTAATTTATTCCCAAAACATAAGCGGTTGGATTCGAATAGTCCAAACTCCGTAATAAATGCAAATTTATGCCTGTCTTCAGGCCGCAAATTAATCTGAAAAAAATGCGCTGTGGAAATCTAAAGTCGTATAATACCGTTTTCCGCTAATGGAATGTAAAATATTTCTCAATTGCGGCAAAGGGTAAGGTTTATTTTCAATTATCTCATTAATTAAACGAAAATCAATGGCCGCTCTCATCCTAATTTGGCCATTATTTGTATTTGGTATAGGCTTTTTTTTTTAACAAAAATTACAGGAAATGCGTACTTAGAGGTGGATTTTTGAATAATTCCTGCATCTAATAATTCGTCTATCTCCTTTTTCGAAGCTTCTCGGTAGTGTTCTGATATTTTATATGGGCGAGATTGTATGGGATAATGATGTAAAAATTTAAATTCCGGCATCACTAAAGAGGTCTGGCCCAGAGTAGCATAACTGTTTGAGAATGCTCCTGCATTCTCCAGCAAAGTTTTTTTGTACTTGTGATTTTATTGGTTCACTTTAATGATCTAATTGGAAATCTTCTTTTTTTAATTGATTTATTCTTAATTGTTTGATTTCTTGTAACGACAGTGCATTAATTTGTTCAGTATTCAAATCATTATTCTCAGAAATATCTTCCTCTATTATGAAATCTGTTTCAATTTTTGCAATTTTAGTGTGTTTATTTATAGTTAATTTCTTGTCCGATTTGTTAGTAACAATTACCGATATACTATTATCTTTATCAACCGTATGAATTGATAAATCTATTATAATATTATCCGTTTCTTTATATTGTTCTAACAGAATTGCTGTATCGGGTTCAATTTGTGATGCGCATCTCAACTTAATTATCTTTGCTTCTTTAGTTCCTAAAAATACTTTTTTTTACCAATTTCGCAAAAACTGCTTTATTATCTCTTTCCTTTAATTCAGTCTTTCTATTGTTTTTTATTTCCAAGTGATTTATTTGTTGATTATGTGTTATGGAATTTTCTGTTTGTGTATCATCTAAGAATGGGATTTCTCTGTCTTTTAATTTTAATTGTTTTTTGGACAGTCTAATAAAATTCTATTTGACTTTAAAAAGTCATAACCTAATATAAGATCACATTGTCTGTTAAAATTTTGGGTTGTAACATAAAATGTACCTGAAACATAAATTCCTTCTATTCTGAAATTAATCTTAATGCAACATTTAAAAGGGATTGTGGAATTATCTAAAGTATGGATTGTTACATGTCTTTATAAATAGTGTATCTTTATACTTTCGTTTTTTAATTGATCGTATAATTCATCACTAATTAAGGATACACTGGCACCAGTGTCAATCAGCCCTATAACTAGAAACTTTGCTATACTGAATTTGATTAAGGGCACATTATTTATATTGTCTCTTTGTGCACTAGTGACATGTTCTCTTCTGATACATGTATCATTTTTTTGTCTGTCATCTATTCCATATTCAGTTTTTTACACTTTTTCTCATTTGATAATTTTTTAAGGAAAATTTATAATTATCAAATTTATACTGCCCGTTCTTAGTGAATTTTCTGTAGGCATTAAAGTGTTTTTTGTTACTATTATACGATTGCGAAAATTCCCTTCTTAGTTTCCCTGATTATTATTTCATCTGGAATCTTTATAATATTTCTTCTGTTGATCGAAATTTTGCTTAGGGAAGTTTCTATGACCTTCTCTATTATAATTAATGGTATTTTGTTGCCTATAACTTCTCCCTTGTGGGTACCCAGTCTTTTTTTCAAATTTATTACCTGGTTGAAATGAATTTTGTCCCTGATAATTTTCTCTATTCAATTCTCTCTCATCGTGATAATTTATTGGTCTGTACGGGTCAATATTTTGGGGGAAATCTCCAGTATTGTCTTGTGAATTCGGATTATAGTAAATAGGTGGTATATAATTTGTTGTCATATGTTGTAGATTACCTATTACTGGAACTGACTGATATTGTATTTCATGACTTTCTCTATGTTGCCAGTTATTTTTTGGTTTTATTCGTCTTTTTTGCACTCTCGAATTAAACCAGCATATATCAGTATTATGACTGGTGTTTCTACAAATGTCACACCATCGACTTTTCCGCTCATTGTGTCTTACTTTCTTCATTAGTATTTTTAATTTTTAGGGAATTAATTTCCTCTTTTAACCTGTTAATCTGATCATTTTGATTTTTTTTATAATTCCAATAGTATTGAACATAATGTATTAACTTGCTCCGTATTATTAGCATCTGATTGTTTGCTTTCAAAAGTCAACTCTATTTGTTTTGCAATTTTCGTGGCCTCTTCATATGTTGCTGGAGCATTTTTTCTGACTTCAAATGCAATGTCATTACGAATTGCATCGAGAAAGCGCGATAATTTTATTGTTTTTAATAAATCCAATGCGCCTTCATTCGCATTATGCCCTGATTGTTTCAAATATTTTGCTGATATTATACCAAATTGTTTTTGAAATTCATCTATGTTTTGGTTAGGAAGCTGTTTTAACTCCATAAACTTTTTGTGTCGTTTCAAAAGACTTCGGAGTGCTAAATATTTCTTTTAACTTTGTTTTCAAATTTTCATAATTTATTTCTTCTGAAATTTCTGTAGAGTTGTTAAGCAAATCCCTATTCTTACCTTGGATTTTATTTTTAAGTAGAATAATTTTTATTGGTTCTGGCAACTCTAAACTAGTTGTTATATCATCAATTTGTTTAATTAATGAATTTATGTCAATTTGTTTTTTATCATCAAAATTAGGCACTAAATTAATTAGCGTATCCATGCTTATTGTGGGTTTGTCCCCCATTTTTCATTTTTCTTTAATTTTGTGTCTAAATTCCTTTTCACAATAATTAATCTGTTTTTTAACTTCTCTGGGAAGCTGTGGCCTTTTTGACATAAATTATTTCTTAAATACTCATAGAATTTTACCCCAAAGATTTTCTTCAAACTCTTTCGTAACTTATGTATCAATTGACATGCAAAATTTTGGCATGAAAACCTCTAACTCTTACCAAAAGCCTTTTAAATCATACATAACATAATATATCTATATACATTACTAAAACCATGACAATATTTAATACACATACAAAAAAAAAATTCATTTAACTCTTGGAATTAAAGGCACCAAATATATCAAAATGTGGGAAATATTTTTTTATTCCCTTATCACTTAGGCCATTGATCATACAGTGAAAAAAAAAACGGATAAGATCCCAGGTTAAAATTTTAAAACCATTAAACAAATATTTTAACTTTTCTCTCTCTAATTTGACCGCTATTTCTTTCTTAATTTTTTTTAATCTGAAAGAAAAATTCTCATAAAGCGCACTCACGATATTTAAAGAATATCCGAACTCTTTCTTAATCTTTCTTAATCTAATGACTTGAATTTAGATTTATTTTATACATTCTTTATTTAATTGTTTATTCATATATTTTCTTTTTTGGATATTCATTTATTTTATCGCAATAGCTTTTCATAATTAATATCTAGGCATTTATTAAAGCAACTAAGAAGAAAACACATAAATATTGCTAAAAGGCTCCTCAAACAATTTTTTATTATATTATATTATATTTTATTTTATTTTTTATTCTTTAATCTTTAAAGATTTTTCTTGACTACTATTTCATATTTGATTACCCTGGTGGTTTTACCAATATATATAAATTGCAATTAGTGGATATATCAATAAAAACGAATATCTTTTTTTTTTTATATCTATACATATATATCTAGGATCTTTCTCTGATCAATTATATGTTATATTTAAGGCAATCACTTACCCCACTGACGACGAATTTCCAGTCATACGAGTTCATATATTCAACGTCATAACTTCAGTCAAATTTATTGTCCCCAATTTAAAACGTAATCAGTCTATTAATAATTGTTCATTTTAAATCCATATTCCACACATAACAAATATATAGGTTGCATCACATAGGAGATAAATGTTCATAGTTCACTCATATCAATATATATTTGGAATCATGACAGCGATAAATATTTCATCTCCGGCATAGTTTGCCATCGTTAAAAATATCCACGCTTCCATCAAAGAAGTTCCTTCAATATGCAGTTCTATATCATAAGTGATGTAATTGTAAATTATTATTATTTCTCCATCTATCAACTAATTATCTTGATTTCTAGAATTATCGTGCTGGCCTCTAAATTATGCTGGTCCAAAAATATTCTCTTTTATAGCATTCAGAGATTTTTTTTCTTCATTTTTCCTTTGGTGTACAAACTACCCACGCTAATCTTCGCTCTCAGTCTCTCTGACTTCTTCTATCTTACCCATACATGGGGGTGGTAGGGAGTTTTTCTTTCTTTTTTTTTTTTTTTTTCGGTCAGTCAGAGACCAATCCACGTAGAGTTGTATCCATTTACTTTTTATTATTTTGTTGATTTTTCTCCAGAATTCCAGTACGTGTACTTGAGAGGGGAGTCTTATCTTATCAAAAATCTCCCGCTTTTTTACTTGGGTTCAGAAATACCAGTGGGCAGTGGGGTATTTGTATGATCAGACATGTTTTAAATTTTATTTTTAATTGATTATTAAAATCTTCTCTACAGAAAGAATATAATTATAATGTATATCCATTTGTAGTATAATTGTAAATACAGAAAATTTGTTCTGAAATGTTTTTTTTTAATAACGCCCGTAGGTGGATCTTACTGTCAATAAGACAAAATCCTGCGGTCGCAAAAAGTGTTAAAATATATTTATAAAAGTTAAAGTATATTTTTAAAAGTACATAACGTTAAAATATATTAATAAAATTTTAAGGACTAAAGTATCCTTAAAATAATACTCCTCCCCCCTACAAAGTAAATAAATAAATAAATAACGCAATATGTTAAGCAAATGATTAAGCCTTTAACAATCACGGTAGTTAAGAAACGATCTTACAAGTCTGTCTTGCATTCCAATTCCATTCGTTTTTTTTTTTTTTTTTTTTTTTTTTTTAATTGACAATTTTTACATTCAACCTATTTTTCTATTTAAAACAGTAAACCCCGCCTATTTAGTTATTTTTTTTCTTCTAGTGTTCGTTTAAAATATTCAAAATTTATCACCAGTAATTGATGACGTAAATACCACTTGTGCATATTTTAGTCAACATAAAATAAGGGGATTAACACGAATACTCAATGTCACTTTTACTTTTCTTTTCTGTATTGTTTTGTTTTGAAGAACGGTGAAGGCGGTAGAAAACAGGAATTTTCTATGCTAACTCTAATGTCTAAAAATCATCATGTTTGTTTCATTTCTTTGCGTTTGACGTTGTTGTTATATAATTTGACCCGTAAATAAAAAATAAAAATATTTTGTTTAATTTTCTTGAATATTTTTTAAGATTTGATTCGTTATCTCATGCAAAACTTTACAAGAGACAGCCCCGAAACCACTCCAAAAAAAAAAAAAAAAAAAAGATTTATTTATATCTCGAAAACTAATAACTGGAACGAGCTGAAAATTCGCACACCCATATTTTTCAGCATTAGGATTCATTTTATGTAATAATTAATATAGGTTGTAATTCATAATTTTTATGAATATGAATTTATTAATATTTTTCAGAAATAAAAATATTTTTCAGAATCAAAAGTAATGATGGATTATGATTTAGTTTCTACACTGTATCTCGTAAAAAAAAGTTATATCAATCAAGTTATTTTTTGGGAAGATATTAATAAAAGATTGAAATATGAATTTAACATTAGCACCTTCAAACTTTGAACGCTTATAACTCTGTGAATCAATATACTTTTTCGCGTTGTCGCGATCCCAGGAAGTCAAATAGGAAATAAAAATGGGGCATTACCATTGAAAAAATCAATGTTGGTGCGCGTTTTAATTTGTAGACGACCCCCAATTCAAAATTTCAGTTCATTTTCTGAAACTACTCACAGTTGCACGTCGAATGATACCTATTACACCTTGAGTGGAAAGGCACCAGAATTTACGAAAAAATGTTACAAGAGAAATAAATGATATTTTTTCTCCGCTAATTTATGAAAGTAAAATTTTGTTGAAGAATTCCGTGATACATTTTTCCAGTTGGGAATTACCAATTGTTTACTAGTAGCAAGAATGCTGCGCGTTAAAGGGTTTTAAAGGAGTTAATCTTAACACCGGATATTTTTAAATTGCCATTAAACTTAAAAATAAATGAATACACCCCCCCCCCTTTTTTTTTAACCCTTGCGGTACATTTGACGAGTGAGACTCGTCATCTGCTTACTTGGGCGAAGTTACGGTGGACGAGTCTCACTCGTCATCTGAATTTAAGAAGTAGGCGTTGGTGTTTGCAGCACCCCCACCAGTAGGCGTTGATCGCAAACAATTGCCTGACGTTTGTTTATGATATCGTACAACCATACTAATATCATCAATATAAGTATATTCCAAATAAAATGTATTACTTTTACATATTAACACTTTCGTGACCGCTGATGTAGATTCACATCATTTGAAAGTCTGTAACTCCACCAGTGGGCGTTTCTTTTGCAATTTGTATGCTATATTTTTTCTTAAATATATAATCAATATTCACAATTTTACAATGAAATATACTATGGATGCAAATACTTTGATTAGAAAGAATAAAATTATAATGTACATCCATTTGTAATATAAATGTGAATACAGAAAATTTTGTTCTGAAATATTGTAACATGGGAGAATAGCGCCCACAGGCGGACCTTACAGTCAAAAATTCAAAATCATGCGGTCGCAAAAGTGTTAATCCATATAGCGACAAATTAAATTCGTCCCATGGGTATAAAAACTTCAAATAATTCAGTACTCAAAGGGTTAATTCGCATTTCTCACTTTTTAAGAATTTTTTTATTTTAAAAGTAGCAAGCATTATATCTCAATATCATTTATACAAAGATCATTACTTAATATCTCTTTATTCAATAATCTCTTTACTCACATTACTCAATATTTTTTTACATTGTATAACTTCTTACACATTCTGATCAACTAAAATTTCTCATAAGTTCACCGATTTATGTTATAATATAGGTTCCCAAAGCTCTTTTGAATTATCCCCCCCTTTTCTAATAAGTAATTCGATACCGCCCTCCTTCTCACACCAGTTAAACAATAGAGCATACCTGCCAACATCCTAATTATGAATCGGAAGATTTTTAATAATTCCACGCCAGTTTATTTTAGAGTAATTATCCCCAAATGCAGTTACGATTAAATAAGTATGAAACTACTCTAATAAAAGACGTGTGAAAAAAAAAAAAAAAAAAAAAAAAAAAAAGATGGGTTCTAAAATCCATCCGATTATTAACGAGATGATTGACAGGTATGCAATAGCCATAACCTCCTTAACTAGATACCTGTCGCGTAGCTCGGAAACTAGGCAGCAGTTGAAACGGTAGACAGCGCCACCTGGTACAGGTTGCGTGACTTTTTTTATTCAACAGCCACCAAAAGTTTTTTAAAGTGTGATATGATATACATAAAAGTCGAATAGAATCGAAGAAACTTCGATTATAAATATCGTGTATCACTTTTTTAAATTATTGGTGACAGTTGAATAAAAAAGTCCCATAATCTGCACTAGGTGACGCTGCCTACCGTTTCAACTGTTGCCTAGTTTCCGAGCTACGCGACAGGCATCTAGTTAAGGAGGCTATGCAATAGCATACATAATACATCGTAAAAGAAAAAAGAAAAATTTATATGTCAGAGGTCGTACTCTCCTCCCTTTTATCAAGAAATTTCCGCTTTTTGTGCAACCACTAATTTCATGTAGAAATACATATGGTATATTTATAGTAAAGAGCCATGATTATACAGGATAGAGATTATTGTATAAAATAGTGGCAGCAATAATTGTAAAATTTTGACGTCCCTGAGAGTGTCCTGAAAAAATGGAGGAGAGATACCCCTGATATATATATATATATATATATTGTTAAGCAAAAACAATAGGAGTGAATTTCTCAGAATATCATAATTAGAACAAAAATAAATAAAATGCGCTATGTAAGAGATGAATATAATATTACTAGTGAGACATCTGCGCTTGATCAGAGTTGCCAACATCTTAATTTATTCCGGGTCATTTTTAGACGGGTCTAAAAGTGCTCAGGAATGAATTAAAATGTTGGCAATTATGGATTGATGTGATGAATCTAATTTTTCGATGTTTGCATAGCTGCCAATATTTTAATTTATTCCGGAGTACTTTTTGCCCATCCTTTATTTCGCACCACTTTATTTACAGAAAAATTTTCTTGAATATATAACTCCGATAAAATAAGAAAAAATTACTTTTAAAAAATAAGTGGTGCGAAATAGAGACGGGGATAAAATTACTCCGGAATAAATTAAAATATTGGCAGCTATGTGTTTGGTGCCATACATGCAACCACTAGTATTAAATCCTCATTCCACTATTGATTATCTGTTTCTTTTCTTCGTTAATAGATTAGTGTCTATGCAAATTCCTCTTTTGGCTAAATAAGGTCATCGGAATGCCATAAAAATTTTCTTTGCTTCAGCTCATAAAGCGGGATTTAATATTCGATTTCGACTCTGTAGCCAAAATTCTTGATATATTTTTTTTCTTAAATAGTATTTTTAACTTTTCATTTTATGACAATTCTATTAATTCTTCCTACAGTGATAATTCTACTATTTGTAAATTTCAGGAAGAATCTACGGCCTATTCTGGGATAATCATGTTATTGGTGTCGCACTTCCGACCGGGACAAATCCGACCGGGGTTAAAATCTTAGCATTTCCGACCGTTTTGGTTTGACGGTAGCACTTCCGACCGGTTCTATCCGAAAGCAGGTGCAACACAGGAAGTATATTTGTGTGTCAAGGTCAAGGGGATGGGGGCTTCACTGATTAAATTCGTTAAAAATAGTTACCAAAACTTCATTTATTTACCAATTAGAAAACCAAAACGCGTACAAAAGACGATAAAATTTAATGGAAAGAGTTCTTTTTTTTTTAATTACAATATAGCTTTCCTTATATAACTTTTTTCTTTAGGGAAAAAAGAAAAAAAAACGAGTAAAATAAGACTACGTTTAATTTTTATTATCAGAAACAATTATCGTAGTGTAATTCAGGTGCGTAGCTTGAGGAGGGGGGGGGGGTTAAATGCTAGTATGCGCTAGTATTTTAGGTCTTTTCCCCTACCTTAATAATCTGGTGTGGCACTCACACGGCTTTCTCTTACCTTGCATTTCAATTTTATAAAGACAGACTGCATAACAAGGGGTGAGATAACAAGTATTAATCGCATATAAACCTACGTTAAAAAGAATTCAAACTACATTGAGGATCAGTTTTATTTGATAAATAATTCCTTGAAAGTATGTGTGTGTGCGGAGGGGGGGGGTACATCTGTTTTAAGTCGTGTTTGAATATTGCTGTTATTAAATTAAAAGGTTTATTCTAAACTATTCAGATAACTTTCACTCTCACCACTCCTTGAAACGTCAGTTTTTTTCAAATAGAAACATGATATAAATTTGAAATGCAATTGGATTGTCTGCAATTATTTATTGTTAAGTTACGATAAATAAGTAATTACGATAATTAAGTTTGATTAATATTATTATTTAGAAAAAAAAATATTATTAATTTACCAAAAACTAAATTCGAAAACTGGCGTATAATCAATAAAAACATATTAAAACTTCTTCACACACCATAAATTTTAAGTCAGCACAACCGGTTTCGAAAGGACGTAGCCTTTCTTCATCAGGTGCAAACGCGTGCTACTGCCTTGGAGGCAAAAGCAAGGCTTGACTTAAAATTTATGGTGTGTGAGGAAGTTTTAATATATTTCTATTATTAATTTAAACTTTTAAAATATTGTTTACTAGCAGGCTTTACCCGCTTTGCTGATCCACTATATTTAAATAATAAAAAAGGAGAGAAAAGAAAAACTAGAATGAAAATGCATTGAAATTGTTCAAAACCTCGCTTCGTAGCTCCGCTGCCTACGGCATCGTTTTTCTTACCCGCAAAATCTAAAATCCGTGTCTCTATTTTCTGCGACAACATTTTGGTGCTTAGCGGATGACAGTTGTGAAAGAGACAGTATTAAAAAAAAAAAAAAAAAAAAATCGAAATAGCACTTTTTATATTTAAACCGCAATTATATATCAAAAACACTAGGCATAGTACATTGTATTTACTGTTATGTTATTTCCTACACTTTATTGGATGTATACTCTCGATTATAAAATGACCGCAATTTCACGCTAAATATAGTATTACAATATGCTATGAACACAATTTCAACCACGTTTTAGATAATTAGTATTTTTATGGTTATATATATTTCCCAATCTAATTAATTTATTTAAAAAAAATTATTTAAATAGTAATTTGAACTAATTAAATATTTGTGCCCGCCAGCGTTCAAGTGCACGGATATCTCGCAGTTAGACAAAGCAGCCTATTTATTTGTATGTTACATTAGTTTAGTAGTTGGCATATAGAAAAATAAATAAACAAGGACGAAAAATCATACGGTACGCATTGATTATTAACACTTTCCAACTGTACGTACTTGTTGTACAACTTTCAATGTTCTTTGCCTATATTATCACACAACGGACAGACACAAGGACTGAAAATCATACAAATAGACTAATTATATTCATAATCACTCTTAATTTCACTTGCAGCCCTTAATGTATCTGAATAAATTTGCGCAGCCTTGTAAGACTGAAGGTTAACCATACCATATTCTATTAAAAAAAGAAAAAAGTTATTTTATCATATTAACAATAAATCTCAATTTATCTATGATTTTTTACAGTAGAAAGGTATTTAAATGTGATTTATAAAAATGCCTGTCAAAAACGCAATACACTGGCATTTTTTTGGGTGTCCCTGTGCGCAAACCAGTTGTACAGGACATATTAGAGCCATTTTAAATAGAAAACATTCCATAGTGAACTTGAATAACACATATATTTTTAAAAATTTCTGAAAATATTTAAAGACGATGGGGATTGGGCAACGGACAGATAGAAAGCTGGACAGCCGGACAGGCAGATGTACAAATAGAAATCATATTCACAGTTGAAAAACATTTAGAAGTGATAAAAACATTTAATAAAAACGAAAATACAATTTAAGTAAATTTCCAATAATAGCCTTTAATGTAACTGAATATGTTTGTGTGGCCCAGTAAATCTCATGCTAATCATACTATATTCTATGGAAAGTATTCTTTTGTGCATAGAATAATATATTTTAATTTCATTAAGATTTGTGGAAAGTAAAGTTATTAAAATTTGATTGAAAAAAATACCTCTCATAGAACGCAATGCTTCCGAATACTTTCGTGTGTCCCTGTATACAAACCAATGTTGGTATTTACTCCATTTTCAATAGGGAACATCCGATAGTGATCATAAATAACATATCGCTTTCAAGAAATACCATGAATAATTAAAGGAGTGAAAGTGCCTACGGACAGACAAACAAACCAAGCCATTAATACTTTTCAACCTTGTTGGAAAGTGTTAAAAAGTAAATCTTACTTTTTCTGTACCTATTTTGCTAATATTTTTATTGGTTGCACCTTTTCCTTAATTTATAAAAATCCTTCATATTCTGTTTATATTACTAATGCACGGCTAGGTTTAAAATAGTGATTGCAGAAATATTTTTTCTATTTTTAAAAGGGCATTTTTTCTATAAAATGATCTAATCAGACAAAATAGATCATTTATGTGACTATTATTTCTGCTTTTTTTATTATTATTATTGTTCGTAATGTTTTATAATGTGTTTATATTTTTAGATATAATAATAAAGAGAGAGAGAGATTTCTCCTTGAAATGGATAAATTAAATAAATAAAAAGCTAGTATGATGTGGCCTCCAAAAGACTTTCTTCTATAAAATTTTACCCAAAATTCATGCAAACAAATTATTTATTACATTATTAAATTATTTTCCATTATAAATGCAGACGATTTTTATCTGACAGAATTATACTATTAAAAGGCTGAAAGAAAGTCAATTTTTTACCAATATCAAAAGAAATGTCATTTTTTTTCTTTTTTCGTCAAAAAATGAAAAAAAAAAAAAAAATCGATAACTTTGTTTTAAATTGTCACAGATCTATTGTTCAACCATTCGTTTTAAAGGTATTGACGAGATCTTTTGAAAGGTACCCATCGAGGAAATTTACCTCCCCCCCCCCCCTCAGGGAAAGAGGCGATGCTCCCACATGCGCAAATCTTTTTTCCTAGTTTACTACTATTATTATTAATAATTCATATTAATTTTACAATCACACGTCAAAAATAACTCTCATTACGTCCTATACTGCCATATTAAAAATTTAGAGAAAATGGGATCACACCACCTGTTCAGCGATTGATCCCCAAATCTAATAAGCACCAGATTATGTCAAAGACCAACTAAATACAGACTATATAAATAAAACTAAATATGCTTTGAATTCGATGACTTTAATAGTTTATAATAATGATTGTGAAAATGATTATACACCATCACTACATTTATATAATTATTAATAGAATTTGGTCATATTATTATACTATAACATATTTTAAAGGATTTTTGCGTAGTAAAATATTTAATCTTTTTGGAGAGAAAAAATTCAACAACAAATATAGAGTTTTGAAATAACATTCATTAAATTTAATATGCATTGCTAAAGGAATCAGGGTGATCTTTTTTTTTTTGCCTCTCGTAAATATGATAGATCCATAGACGCAGCGATTGTCATGCTTTTATTAAAAGTGGTTGGATAATCTAAATCGCGGTGATCAGGTGTGCATGGATTTAAGAATTCGGTCGGAAGTGCTACGATTTTATTTGCGGTCGGAAGTGCGACGTAATCAGTCATGTTGAGTATATCCTGAAACCTATTTGTAAAGTCTGTTATCAGTGCTTCCATATGTTAGTTTGTCATAACAAATAATCGATGAAGTGCTGCCATTTTGTCAAATTTTCTCTGAACTGAATTATTTATTACTCAACGGATTTTTTTTTTTTTTTTTTTTTTTTTTTTTTTTTTTTTTTTTCAGCCTGTGGTTTATGTAGTGTAATACGCAAAACTTCACTCACTTCCCCAACAGTGTGGAGGTTTCCTCATTTAGCAATAAGTAAGGAACTATTGAACCAGGTCCATAATCCATCCTTTTCTTCTTTTGATGATGCAGAATGATTATAAAAACTGTGTCTTATTTTTACCTGGTTTTGATTTCGTCATTGATTGATTCTTCAGTGTTTGAATTTTTGACTAAATCTGTTGTGTAAATTCCTGACCTGATGTTGCTAGCTTTAAAAAGAAAAAGAAGATTAAGAAATCGTCGGTTATTAAAAATCATCTAGAAAATTAGAAAATTAAAATACTAATTTCAAAGTTGTATTATAATAAAGAGAAATTGCTGGAATTATTCACGCTTGTTATCAAAATAACATCTGTTTTTCTTTCGTTTTTTTTTAATACAATATAATCATTCATAATTTTTATTTGACAAATTCTATTCCTAAAAATACAAATAGTAGATCACATGAAGTGAAAAATATATTACCATGTCTCACTTCCTCTAATATAAAGATCAATAAAATGTTCAAATTTATTAAAATAAATAAATAACTGAATGATTAAAGAAATACATCTAAGAAAAATTTTCCAATAAAGCTTCATAACAATTCCGATTTATAAAGAAGTGTTAATAATAAGAGTAACTGAATAATAAATAAATAATTTTGATAATGAGTAAAAAAATGTTTAATTTCTACTTTACTTCAACTTTACAGTAGACCTGATAAAGATTAATATTACCGAAACACATCCGATTTTTTGCAAGAAAATACATAATATTTTATCAGGTTATTAAAATAAAAACAGTAATAACTATAAAAAAAATTTCGTGATAATAATTATTAAAAAAAGAAAGAAAAATCCAGAACAGTTCTGTAAATATTAATTTACAACTTATTATGTACTCATAATATTCTTCAAACATGGCACAACATTTATAGCTAAATTCGGTCTACTGCATCATTAATATTGGCAAAAGCCAAAAAAATTCGTTCTTAACCACATGATCTTTATCTTTCTGTGCTTGCTGAAAGAGGTGAATCTTGTCCAAGATAGCTTTGCCATATAAAGGGATTTTTTTAATTTAAATGATTACTATTAATATTTTAAAAAATGGGTAAAATGCAATTTTAAATCGCCGTAACTATAAGTAAAAATCGGTTATATAAAGATTGTGGCAGTAATAATAATAATAATAATAATAAAATTCTTCAAATTAGCAATATTTTTTCAACGCCTTCTCAGTATAATTTAGACACAAAATGCACCTCATTAGACTTATTAACGCCTTCCTGAATCCGATTTGAACATGCAACGCCCCTCTTAGAATTTTCAACGCCCACGTTGGAAACCACTTTCTTAAAACTTTTAAAATTTATCGATTGCCTTCATTTGTGACTTGATAATAGTTTAGGTCTCTGCTATATAAAATGTATTTTAACATTTAGATAATTGTATGCGTTACTTAGTCATAGCTGGCAACTTCATCATCATCATCATCATCTTCTTCGTCTTTTTTTTTTTTTAACTATACTATTTCTAAGTTAACATTTTCTCTTTATTCAGGTATCGCAGCGTTCCTAAATTTTTATATGAATTTATTACATTGTCACCATTGTTTTTTTAAAGATATTTTCTTTTAAGATTTAAATGCTATAATATTATTTAAAAAATGTCTTTCTCAACACAGAGATGACATTGTAATAAAATATGACGAGTAACATCTTACCGACGCTTCAAGCCCTATTTATTTAATAGTAGAAACTTATACAACAATTTGTAAAAAGTTCCTATTAAAATTTTCTTGTAAAGAAGAAAATGTTACAAATTAGTAGCTATGTGTTTAGTTTATAAATAATGATTTCATGAAAAAAATAATTGAAAAACATCATATGATTTTATACTGTTATAAGTTCCAGCATACGTAAGCAACTTAATTTAATATATTTATAAACATATATATCTTATATATAAAATTGTTTGTCCTGAGTGAGCGAGTGCATGATTCATCATCACCCAGCCAAAACCTCTAAACCTAGAATCACGAAATTTTGTGACAATGTTCCTTCTATGATGTAGATATCCACTATGAAGCGATTTTACAAAATTCGCCCCCCAAGTGGGGAAGGGAGGGCAAAACGTGATTTCACAAAATCCTTCATATCTCAAACAAAAAAAAAACAAACAGATATCCGTAAAATTTTTGCTTTAAAATATAGCTAACACAAATATCTAAAAACCAATTTCTGGAATTTTAGAAATTCGGGCCCTAACGGGCGTAAGTTGGCAAAACGTGATTTCACATAATCCTATATATCCCAAAGAAAAAAACAGATATACGTGAAATTTTTGCCCTAAAATATAGCTAATACAAACACCTTAAAACCAATATCTGAAATTTTAGAAATTCAGCCCCCAAGGGGGGGGGGGGCAAAACGTGATTTAAAATAATCTTTTATATCGCAAACAAGCAACGAAAAAAAAAAAGTGAGATTTGGCTCTAAAATATAGCGTATACACGCGCGCAGCGTATACACGGCAGCGTATGCACTGGCTGCACGCTGCCGCAGTCAGTGGGGGCCCGGACTGATTATTCCACCGATGAAAGAAGAATTTTTTTGTATTTTATATTTATGATTTTCTCTTACGATTATATAGTGATTCGTTAAGAGTGTCTAACATTCAAGCGCGCGCAGCGCACAATAGCCTGCGCTGCCGAAGGAAGCAGGGACCTGGTGCGGCATTTTTTCCGATCAGATTTTTTTTTTCTCTTTTATTCACATGATAAAAATTAATGCAATTTTGAGAATTCATTAATTATAATGATTCATTTAAAAATAGTGACCAGCGAAGCGGGTGTAGCCTGTTAGTATATATATATATATAAATGTGTGTGTGTGTTGTGCTGTTATAATATACGTCATGTAATACATAGGAACTTATATGAATTATGTGATTGTAGAGTCTTTTTTCTTTAATGAAAATGTTAAATTGCTTACTAGCAAATACTAACTTATTTTTGAGTCTTTAATAAATTTCTATGTGATAGTATGATCCATGCTATATCATTTCAACTCTGATCAATAAACGACAAAATTTGATTTATGAGTATTTTGTGATAATTTCAAAACAGAAAAGAAAAATATATGAAATGCACTCTCAATAGAAATTAATTCATCTATTTTTTCTATGTGTATGTATTTTATTTATAAATATGAATATATTTGCTATAACTGTACAACTCTTTTTGTATATATATATATATATATATATATTACTGTTCTTTTTAGAATAAAATATATGGGATCATATACAATAATATAGTTATTCACCAGAACAAAATTACTTTTATGAAACAAATTAGAAATTTTTTCATTTGTATATTTCAAGAAATTTAATAGCTATAAATTCTTCTTCAATAAAGAAACTTTTAGATGAAATTCAGGTAATTTTAATCTGAAAAGCTATGAATCCTCGCAACAATATTATAGTGTAAAGATAAACCTATTAAAATACGATTGAAGTCTAATGCTATCCATGATGCTGTCCAGTTTCTATAGAAATACAAACACGGAAATTTTTTATATATGTGAGTGATCAAATTCAGAAACTTTTAGGAAAAAGGACTTTCTTTGTAAGATTTATATCTAATGTCTTGTAGATGCAAAGATGCATTATCAAATGGCCCTCATGACTGCGTTTAAATTCTCATAGTTCTATTCATACATTCACGAAAATAGCTGTATTTTACAGCTTCCTGCCAATGAAAGTAGTGGCGTGAGAGTTTTTCTCTCAGCTGTTTCACTGTACAGCTTACACCTGTCTGATAATCACGTATCCGTATATCTGACGAACCCTCTATCAGACATAATGTCTGCTGTATAACCCCGCTTCAAGGGTATTTTAAAGAAGAAAAATGTATTGTAAAGTTGTTTGGTATGTTTTATATCAAATCAAAATGAATTTAATAAAAATAATAATTTGTTTTTATTTAAATAAAGAATCGCTTCATTATCTCGCTATAATAAAATTATCTAGGCATAAATAGACGTTAAAATTGAAAACATCTTATGAATATTTAATAATTTGTGACTGTTTTCGGTATATCGAAGAAAATATTCCAAAACTATTATGGTTCGTTTTATAATGGAAGTGTCAGCAAAGGCTTTGCATTGGCATAGCTGGTAAATTTTACGCTTTTGGTTATTGAAAATTTTTAATAGAATTTTGTTATGTATTTTTGCATAGTTGCCAACATTTTAATTTATTCCGGAGCATTTTTAGCCCCGCTTTTATTTCACACCAATTTATTTATAGAATAATTTTCTCCAATATATGACTGTGACATAGTTCATACAGTCCTTGAAATTTCTTAATTTTCTGCATCAGTATTATTGCTTAACAAATTTTGATAGTAAAAAGGCATTAAAACTTAAAAGGAAATACGTTGTATAAAAATACCAGGGATGGAACACGGGCACAGAATTTATACCGGAATCTGTTTAAGAAATTTCTCTACCTATAATATCGTTGATTTAAGAAGTAGAAATTTCCTTACATTGGTAGTGGTATGAATTCTGCGCCCGTGTTCCATCCCTGAAATACTGAAGGCATAGTTGCCAATATTTTAATTTATTCCGGAATAATTTTAGCCCCGCCTTTATTTCGCACCACTTACTTTTTTAAAGTAATTTTTTCTTCTTTAATCGAAGTTGTGTATTGAAGAAACTTTTTCTATAAATTAAGTGGTGCGAAATAAAGGCGGGGCTAAAAGTATTCCAGAATAAATTAAAATATTGACAGCTATGCTGAAGGAAGAGTCCTTGAAAACAGGCATGGTCGTAAGAACCATGTATGAGAAAACAAGAAAAAATTACTCTTAAAACAAAAGTGGTATGAAATAAAGGCGGGACTAAAAATGCAAAAATGCTCCGGAATAAATTAAAATGTTGGCTGTTCCTGTAATAGCCACTATTGCCAGACTTGGGGAATTTTTTATTTAATAGCTACCAATAATTTTGAGAAGTTATATTTCATATACATAATAGACGATCAATCTTTGCAGTGATTAGGCAACCACTACAATAAAAATATAGTGTTGGATATTAAATAAAAATGTTCCTAAATCTGGCAACACTGGAAACAATTACTTACTGATTAAATAAAATAAATGTTCTATTAAAAATTTTCCGTAACCAAAAAAAAAAAAAAAAAAAAAAAAAAAAAACGTAAAAGTTGGCAACAATACATTGAGCAAAGTTATTCAAACCTTCAATTACACTGAAATTTTTTTTCTGGCATTATGAGAGGTGACAAGTTATTACGAAATTAAAATCAGTTTCATACAGCTATTCAGAAATCGTAATCTTCGTCTTATTTAATCGTAGATAATTATTATAAATGAATACTATTAAAAATTCCTCGGTATGAAGGTTACGGATAAACCGTAATAACATGGCACCTCTGTGTGATACATCTGTAGCACATTATTTGATAGCAAATTTTTATTTTACAGCCTATTGAAAATTTTTAATACTGATTTTAGTTTTATTTTAGACGTTATTCAACAAATTATGATATACTAGTTGATTTTATTTAGTACATTTTAAGGTGAATCTTTGACCTGTGTCGCAATTCTACTATATATATATGAGACATATACAGAGGTACCAACTTGTACGGTTTTTTAACACCACTACTTCTTTGTAAAAAAAAAAAAAAAAAAAAAAAAATCATGAAGTTTAACCGCAGAAAACTGCTAAAAAATATATTAAAATTTTCCGGATACAAAACAACGTATAAGTTGGCAGCTACGTATATAAGTTAGTAATTAATTTTTTCTAGTTTTATTTTATCTTTATTTTATTTTCTGTATTAAATTTATCTTGTATTCTTGTTTAAGTGATTTCTTTCTGGTGAATTGGGTAACGATATCTGTAAAATTTTTTGGCTAGATGATTACAGGTATACAAAAATTCACCCATTTTTGCGTACATTATTCACGGCTGTATTCACCAATAATTTTAACTCCCGGTTGAACACGAAAACTTGAGAAGCGCATAAAGTCAGGGTACAACTTTTCAGCAAAGTTGGATGTGTTGCTTACGCCATCTAGCAGCATAGTTACTTTCCGATTTTTTAGCGGAAAATAACCAGTCAAAAATTACATGAAATCTTCGTCGCTAGATGGCAGAAAGAGCCGGTCAATTTTTTAAGAAACTACTCTGCCTTTAGACGTTTTTCAAGTTTTTTCGTTGAACCGGAAGTTGAAGTTAATGGTGAATACGGCCGTCAGTCATTGGCTCTGAGGAAGTATTGTGTAACTTATGCTTTCATTTTTAGAATATTGATAATCTTTTTCTGCCATTTCTTCATGTGACATTTTCATTTCTTCCAGGGAAATGTTTCAAAAGGTATTCATATGTATATTGTATGTTTACATTTAGGAAGTTCATGCATGGAAATAATCCATGAAATCTTCGATCGAAAAAATGCGCTAAATATAAGCAACGATTGGTAGACATTCATTGAATTTTGCATATCATATAAATTGCAGCAACAAAAAGGAAAAGTGACAAGATCAGAAATGAAATTTCAGTTCTAGGTATAATATGCTTCAAACACTAAGCATTATACATATTTAGCCTTAATGTAAAATAAAAATAATAATAATAATAAAATAAATTTTTAAAAATCAGTTTTTTTTTTTCAAATTAATTCTATATAATTCTCTAGATCGCAAAACTCGTCACTTATCTTTGCAGTTTATGATAATTTAACTAAGTTATAAATTATCTTACACCAATTTGCCTCGATATATACAATTGGTAACAAAAGTGTCCGAACGCTAGCAAAAATTCCTATGTAAAAAAAGTACACTTCATACGGTTTTGTTAAATAAATCCTTGTCGAATCCTGTTCTTAGTCAGTGTCAGACAATGATACGATAAAGATTTATTTAACAAAACCGTATGAAGTGTGCTTTTTTTACATAGGAATTTTAGCTAGTGTTCGGACACTTTTGTTACCGACTGTATATATTAAGTTAAAAATATATTTAGGCCGCAAAGATAAAAAAGTTATATGCTTCGTTATTTTTCTCTTTCTATCAGAATGAATTTAATTTGATGATCGAGTGTCAATGTTATTGAAATACAATGGTGTTTGGTAAAACAGTCTGTCTATTTTCCACCAATGCACGTATGAACACAGAGAAAACTACCATAATACTTCAATTAATTGGCGTTTGATCCATGACACTTCAGATGAAATTCATTCAAGGAATTTTTTCACTAGGCATTGCGTATATTATCTGCGTCACCGCCTATTTCATGTTAGGTATCTTCATTTTTAGCAGCGTAATGCACTCAATTCCAACAAGCTCTTACTTATATTGAAATTTTATTTTTCCGCCTGAGTGAAAATAATGCCTGGACCGGGAGTCGAAGTCATCTTTGACTTACGGCTTTCTCTGACTTTCCTGCGGCTTATTTCTGTCGAGCTATCTACATGATAGACCAGAGATGTTTCTGCCTAAAGGTTGTCTGAGTGAGTAATGCTGACCGGGGTGTCGGCCTGGATAGCTCAATTGGTAGAGCCTTGACCTTGTAAGTCAAAGATCCGGGGGTTCGACTCCCGGTCCAGGCATTATTTTCACTCAGTCGGAAAAATAAAATTTCAATAAATATGATTTTCTTCCACAGTTGATTGTGTGATTTTAATAAAAACTCTTACTTATACTTGTCACAACTAAGTTGTATAGAGCAGTATGTAATAAAGAAAGGGGGAAGAAACTTCTGTTGAAAATTTTCTCTTCAAACCTTTTAATAATGGCTATTTCATAAATAAACCAGTAAAAACTTCTTACACTAGATTGTAATAGAAAAGTCTTTGTAAAGATTGATACACTGTTATATACAGTCGGTAACAAAAGTCTCCGAACACTAGCGAAAATTCCTATATAAAAAATGTACACTTACTACAGTTTTGTTACATAAATCCTTGTCGAATCCTGTTTTTTGACTGACTAAGTACAAGATTCGAAAAGGATTTATTTAACAAAATTTTATTAAGTGTACTTTTTTTTTATATAGGAATTTTTGCTAGTGTTCGGAGACTTTTGTTAAAGACTGTATACTGGATTCAAGAAAAACAAACGTAGTGATTCCAATAATATTCGAAAAAAGAAAAAGAAAAAAAAAATTTCGGAGGGGGGCTGAATACATACTACTAATTGGACAGTTCAGATAGTATGATTTTTACAATATTTAAATATTTCAAAAGCTTATGGCAATTTGTTTCAATGGCTTTTATTATTTAGCTATCGAAACAGGAAATGAAATATTGGGTGAGTGCAAAATTTCTACCCGTTTTTATTACCCATAAAGAAGAGCAAATACACGCAAAATCAAAAGTACCTATTATTGTGCATAATCCCCATTGCTATATATGACCTCCTGCCATCTTTCTGGTAGGAGATGAATCCCATGACGGTAAAATTCCGGCGGTTTCTAGTCAAAAAAGTCTTGAATGGCAGTTTTCACACCATCAGGATCATCAAAGATTTTCTGACTGAAGGAATTGTTCAACGCACGAAATAGGTGATATTCAGTTGGTGCCAAGTTAAGAGAATAAGGAGGGTGCGGAAAAACTTCCCAACCAAAACCCAGTAACTTTTGGCGAGTGATTTTGGCATGTGGCCTGGCGTTATGGTGATGAAGGATAACACCGTCACGGTTCATGAGACCTGGCCACTTTGCTACCAAATTTGAAAACAGCCTGTCTAACTGTAGACAGTAGAAGGCAGCATTGATGGTCTGGTTGAGTGGCAGGACCTCTCAGTGAATTATTCCTGCACATCTCACCACACACTCAATAACACTTTCTTGAGATGAAGTTCAGCTTTCGAAGTCGATGCAGGTGGATCGGAAGGGCGACACACAGTCCAACGACGCTTTACGTTACCATAGACTCCTAAACTAGATGCCTATCGCGTGGCTCGAAAACTTGGCGGTAGATAGCGCTACCTGGTACAGATTGCGCGACTTTTTTATTCAAGAGCCATCAAAAATTTTTAAAAATGAGATTTGTTATACATAAAAGGCGAATTGAACCGAAGAAACGTCGATTATATATATCATATATAACTTCTTAAAATTATTGGTGAAGTTGAATAAAAAAGTGTACCAGGTGGCGCTGTCTGCCGCTTGAAATGTTGCCAAGATTCCGAGCCACGCGACAGGCATCTAGTTTAAGAGGCTATGGCGTTACGGTGCATAACCCACTTCTCATCGCCTGTCACAATTCGTGCCAAGAATGAGTCATTTTTGTACCGGGAAAGCAAGAAAACCCAGGTGGTGATTCAGTCATCCCGTTGATTAGCTGTCAGGTTATGTGGAACCCAATGACCCAACTTTCTCGTAAAACCCAACTTAACCCTCTCGACCACTGTCTGGTGTACGTTGAAGGTCTCCACTAATTCTTGCACGGTTGGGTTCGGGTTGTTCCTTATGGCATGGTCAATATCGTCGTCTCCAACGTGTGATGGCCATCCACTCCTAGCCTGATCTTGGCAGCTTCTGTCTCCTTCCCTCAATTTACGAAACCATCGACGACATGTGCTTTCGTCTATTGCGTCCTCCCCATAAACTTGACAAACATTGCGACATTCTGCGTCTGCCGTACTTTTTTTTTTCACTCGTATAACAAACAATGTCTTATATGCTCCTTCTCGCTTTCCATAATACACCCTCTAATATATATATATATATATATATATATATTTAGATGATTAACTTTGTGAGACACGATGCATTTATATGCAAGGCATCCACACGGTTGATTGGTCGACGATTTGCGTCATTACAATGTCATGTGTGACGTCAATTCCATTGCAAATTTGCATATCCAAAAACGGGTAGAATTTTCGCACTCACCAATAGATGAAAGTAAATCCCCTCTGATATTTAAAGAATTTTTATCCATCTTTTAGATTTGTAACTAAAGCATTTCTACACTTTCTTCTTTTTGCTATTCTTCTTCTTGTTTTCGCTTTTTTTTTTTTTTTTTTTTCTTTAGAAATGTTTTCGAGAGAACTTCATGTAGAAATGAATTGAATCTTTATGGGTATACACATATTTAACGGAATGAACCTGACTTGATGGCAAATACATTTTACTTAGTTAACTATAAGCAATATTTCTGTTTCAGTCTACTGTCATTATTTCTAGTTATGGATCTTAGTAGGAGTGAGGTAATTTTGAATGTCGCTCAGATACCGAATGGGTGGTCTTCTTTTTCCTTCCTCATCCTAAAGAACTTGCACATCATTAGTTCATTGCAGCCAGTGTTGCCAGTTTTGTCGGATTTTTTATTAATTAATCACCAATAATTTTGAGAACTGATGTTTGATATACACAGAGTTCCCAACTTTTATAATTTATTCATGAGCATTTTTAGCTCCGCCTCTTTTTCATACCGGAAATTTTGAAAAATGATTTTCTTTTTATTTAACCCTTTTAGGGGCGGTGATGGCACTACAGCATCACTTAATTTTAATTTTCGACTGCAAAAACTCATCCCGGAAATTTTTTAGCAAAATTTTACTTTTATACCATAGCAGAAAAGGTCGTCAATTTCTTTTCTTTTAATTTTGTTCGTGAATTCCGGTGGCAGTGTAATCTAAATGATACCAATTACCTTGCACCGCGAAGGGTTAATCGTTGTCACATGTTGAAGAGAAATAATCTACAAAATTTATGGTGCGAAAAGAAGGCGGGGCTAAAAAAACTCGTGAATAAATTATAAAAGTTGGGAACTCTGGATATACATAATAGACTATAAATCTTCGAAGTGATTCGACAAACGCTACAATTAAAATTTATTGGTGATTATCGAATAAAAAATTCGCCAGATCTGCCAACACTAATTGTAACAGTTTTATTTATTCGTTCTGATCTCTTAATATGGCCCAGGTATCAAGCAAAAAAATCCACACTACAATATAAATTTTGAATTTTAAACTTTCTTCTATTTCTATCCTACAACTTGTGCTCAGGAATTTAACAATATTCACGAAGGAATTTTTCTTAATTTTTACTTGAGAAAATAGTCTTAAAATTTAGAATGTAACCATTATCTGAGAATTTTTCCAATTTTTTGATACCAGCATTATTTTCACTTTATCCAATCACAGAAAACTTCTACAAAAACTTCTAAAAACTTTCTATAAAAAATATACCCGTATCTTAAAATCGAAAAATTGTCAACTATGTGTGAAATCATGATTAAATTCATATTAAAGATCTGTACTTGAAAAAAATTGGAATGTTTTTTGTTTATAATATGCAGGATTTTTCAAACCAATGCATTGTTTTTCTTTTTCAGAGCACAGGTTTAATTTTTGTGTCATGATTTCACATGTGAATTCGTAGCCCGTTGTTACACTCACCCCAGGAATTTTGTATGTCTGCCTATGGAGTAGGCTGTGTTTTAAGGTAAGTCCCAACTTTTTCTGAAATAATGACAATTCAGTATTTAGTTAAGCCCGGCATGTTATTACACGTATTCAAAATAATTTTATGTAATAGCAAACTCGGTGAGTCATGGTGATTGTATATGTGTATTATTTTCTAATATTGATGATGTTTCATTAAAACAATGTAAAAATATGTGTGTCTAAAATATTTACGGTGTTTTAAAACTAAATTCAATAAGATTTTATTATTTATATATGCTTAGGTCAAAACCTCCTGTAAAATTGTTTCTAAATATTTAAAGTTTTTGGTGCTCTGTAAGTTAATATCAGAGAAAACTTTGGTTATTGTATTTTAATAAAACTTTCTAACTAAATATTGATATATATATATATATATATATATATATATATATATATGTACGTACTATAGAAGAAAAAAAATCTTAAACTTAATTATTCATTATTTTATAAGTACTCGGTAAAATTAATTATATGACTTTTTTGCTTAGCTAAAAAACATGAATATTTATACTGTATTAATTTATCTTTATTATATAGGTGTTTCCTAAACTTTACTTTCTTGTAACTATTCTAACTTTGATTAGAAACTTTAATTAAAGCATGCTCAAGCATGACTCATACATGATGACTCATATTTCACTTTATAACAGAAACAAAAGATTGACGATTATGTATAAAGAGATAAAAATTTACTTTAAGATTGTTTGGTTAGAGTTTAAATGTGAAATGTGAAATTTATTTAATGAGTTTAGTTTATATAACATTCATTATATTTATAATGTGTATAACTTTTTATTGCCTATATAAAATTTTATTGAGTGATTTAAAACTTTCATAATATGTTAAATTTATTTAATTGTAAAAGCTTATAAAATTTATTGGCTGTTTTAAAACTTTTTAAATAATAGTGATTTTAAAAATAAATATTGCATACGTGTTCAATTTTTAATGAACGCAAAAGTAAATTCATCTTGAATGTTAAATGTGAAACTTATTTAATGCATAGTGATAATATAAAGTTTAATTTATAGTGTAAATCAATGCATACTGAGTATAAAATTTATTGATTGTTTCAAAGTGTACGTGCGAGTTACATTTTTAATAAAAGTGAAATTATTTATAAGTTGGGGTTTCAATAAGTGTAAATCATATATCGTTTTGTTTCACTCTGAAAATTTTTCAAAATAAAAGTTTAAGTCTATCTGATGAAGGGATATTGCCATTCGAAACGACTGTTCTAATCCTGATGAAAGGTTTTTGAAACACGAAGTCGTATCGTTTTATCATATAATTAAAATCTACAAACCCTTTGTTGAAGCAATCATTGCACAACCCTTATTAAAATGTATATTTTGTTTTAAATTAATTACCCGATTATATGATACTCATCATTAAAGGCATGTTATTATTTTAAATCCTATGTAATAACCCATGAATCTCCCGATTTTTAATTCTGTCAAAACTTCTAAACCATCGAAATATCTCCAAAAATGCTAAGCCCCTAAAATACATGCAAAAATATTCATAAGTTTTTATTAAAGGCTCTGCATTTATCACATAAATCTGAAAAGTTACTTCAATGTAATACCAGCTCCTAGAAAAATTTCAAGTTCTAAAATAGTATTAAGTGTACTCATTAATCAATCAGAATGCACTATTTTATCATGTGACACAATTGAACCAATCATATTACAGCATGAGTGTTGTTTTTTTATCTGTCAATTTATAAATAAGATAGGATAATCTTTCGAAACTACCCTTCAAATCCTGATGAAAGAAGATAGTCATTCAAAATGTGTAACGACATTTCGTTTACAATTCAATTATAATCCGCAAACTCTTTGTTTAAGCGTTCATTGAACGACATTCATCAACCAACAACCCCTATATAAATATTAATTATTTAAATCGAATAAAAAAAAATATTTTTTTTTTTTTTTTTTTTTTTTTTTTTTTTTTTAATAACGTTAAGTTATTTATTTTAAATGAATATTGATTTCTATTTTTTATTGTATGCTGAAAAATTAGTAAAACTTTTAATCCTAGTGTTGTTTTATATAAGTCTCTTAAGCACATGCGTGCATAAGTATAAAGATATGATTCATCAAATACGAAAAAAATTTATAAGTTTCTACTTCTAAATATTTTAACAACTAAGCATTTTCTCACTGTCTATTGGGGTTTTTCTTGGTTTTCTCTAAAACCCGCTTAAATACGCATTAGGATTCCTTAGAAAGACTCTCATGCATTTCGCTTATAACATCCTCGTTTAATTAATCGATCTTAAACCTTAAGAATATCCATGTGCGAATCTTTATTGTATAGTAAACTTTTAACACATTATTGTATTATGTAAGATGTTTTAGTAATCCTGTTTACGCATAAAGGCTAAACGATTCTGTGTTTAAAGCCGGGATCAGAGCTTTCCTTGTTTTTCTCCGAAACTCGCTTTAGTATAAGTTAGATCCTTTAGAAAGACTGTCATGTAGGATATTCCGCTTATAGGATCCTCGGATAGTCTTATCCATAATGCATATCTATTATGGTTTTTTATTGTGTAGTAAAATTTGGTAACACTTTTGAATATATTATTGTTTTATATAAGGTGTGAACCTGATTATGTATAAATGAGTTTCAATTTAACAGCTGAATAGTTTAAACTTTTATTTAGCTAGCGATACATAATGCATGATGGATAAATATAGTTAAACAGCGTATAGTGAAAAAATTTACACCTATAGATGTTTCATTAGCTGTTATATAGCTAACTCATGCAAATCTACTAAGTTCAAACCCTATTAAGCATTTTCTTATTAACCGACTTCAAAAAAGAAGGAAGGTTCTCAATTCAAATCGTATGTTTTTTTTTATGTTTGTTAGCTCATAACTTCTGAACGGATGCTCCGATTTTGATATTTTTTGTATTGTTGAAAAGGTCTTGGTCTGAAATAGATCCCATTTAATATCTTTACGATCTAAAGAAAATACAGGATGCCCAAAAAAATCAGTCCCAAATCTTTCAACTGCTAAACGGCTGCAGCTATAGTGATAAAAATGGTATGTAGGTAAAGCAAAGAGGCCATGCAGTACAAGGTTAAACCGCTTAAAGCGCCATCTAGTGGAAAATAGCGGAGATAGTGTTCCTATCTCGAAAACGGTTCTAGAGAAAAAAGTGAATTAGAAAGTTGAAGAGTATCATCGATTTAGTAGAAAAAGATAGTTTAGACATTCATGCCAGCGTTCCTATCTCGGAAACGGTTCAAGACAGGGGGGAAAAGTGAATTATAAAATTGCAGAGCACCATCGATTTAGTACGAAAAGATAGTTTAGAGATTGATGCTAAAAATACAATGCTAAAAACATGCATTTGTTTGTTCGCAATTTCTTACACTATGCACACTTGAGCTACATTGCACACGTTGTAGCATAGCTGGTGAGATGTACGCTATATAGTTCAAAATACGGTTACTTGATACTTTTGTTTTGTTGTAAAGATCTTGGTCTGAAGTAGGTCCTATTGTAATATATTTACAATCTAAAGAAAATAAAGCGCCATCTGGTGAAAAACAGCGGAATTCGTACTCCTATCTCAAAAACGGTTCAATATGGGAGAAAAGTTAATTGCGAAGTTGTAGAGCATCATCGATTTACTACGAAAAGACAGTGTTTAGACATTATTGCTAAAAATAGAACGCTTAAAGCGTGCCGTTGTTTGTTCGCAATTTTCTACACTGTGCACACTTTGCGACGTAGAGGATGACACGTATACTCTGTCGTTCAAAGTACTGTTACTGTAAGCGGTCACATCGATTAGCGCAAAGTCGTTTTCAACCAACTTCAGAAAGGAGGGTGTTCTTAATTTGAGCTATGTGTTGTTGTTGGTGTTTGTAAGCTTATAACTTCATAAGAGATGCTCTAATTAACCAACTTCAAAAAGGAGGAGGTTCTCAATTCAAAGCGTATGTTTTTTTGTTTTTGTTTTTATTTGTTAGCTCATAACTTCTGAACGGATGATCCGATTTTGATACTTATTTTTTTTTATTGTAAAGGTCTTGGTCTGAAATTGGTAATATCTTTACGATCAAAAGAAAATACAGGGTGCCCAAAAAAGTCAGTCATGACTCTTTTAATTGCTGAACAGCTGCAGCTATAGACATAAAAGTGGTATGTAGGTATAGTAAAGTGGACATGTGCTACGCTATTCAATCGCCTACAGCGCCGCCTGGTGGAAAACAGCGGAGTTAGCGTTCCTTTCTCGGAAACGGTTCAAGACAAGGGAAAAAAGTGAATTATAAAATTGCACAGCCTCATCGATTTAGTACGAAAAGATAGTTTAGACATTAATGCTAAAAACAGAACGCTTAAAAAGTGCATTTGTTTGTTCATAATTTCCTGTTTTGTGCACACTTGAGCGACATAGCATATGTTTTAGCGTAGCGGGTGACATTTATGCTATGCAAAATTCAAAGTAGGGTTATTGTAAGCGGTCACATCGATTAACGCATAGACGTTTTAAACCGACTTTATAAATTAAGAGGTTCTCAACACAAACCATGTTTCTCATTGTTGTTGTTGTTGAAATTTGTTAGCTTATAACTTCGTTAGAGATTATTTAATTCTAATACTTTTTTTGCTGTCGTAATGATCTTGGCCTGCAATAGGTTTCATTATGATTTCATTAAGATATAAACAAATTACAGGATACTCACAAAAGTCTGTTCTCATTCTAACTGCTGAACGCATGCAGCTACACTGCTAAAAGCAGTATGTAAGTATCAATGTTGAAACTTCTGTCTGTCAGCTGCAATGAATATTTTGCTCTTTGTTTGAACTTTACGCTGCGCAATTTCCAGCGCAGCGGGTAACACGTATTCACTGTAAAGTTCAATATATATGCCTAACAGAATTTTTGGTTACGAATACAGCTCATCCGTTCTTTACATTTCTAAAGACTTTTTAATTTAACGTATGCTCATTCAATAGATAGTTTTTTGCTCATATCCGATAAAGGCAAGAAAAGTGATACAACTTAAAAATGCTGCATTTGAGAAAAATCAACTTAAAAATTACTTGACTAGAATAAAACTGGCTCAACTGTCTCTCGAGTGGATAACTTTCTAGATGGAGATGTAACTTTTTTGTTCACATTGGGTGCATTTCATGTATTTTTCAGTGACATAAATCATTTTTTGAGTTGTCACTTTTCTTGGAATTTGTGATTTGTGAAACTGCCATCGAACGTCTGCTGATGCTCTGCTATATGAATAAGTTTTCACTGAAAAGAGAAAAATAAAATCTTTTTGTAAAAAAATAGAACCGACTCCAAAAAGCAATGACTATTCAAACAACTAAAAAAAAAAAAATATTTGGTTGCGCCTAAAAGTATAAAATAATTTCCTTCGCCAAACAACCTATAACACTACAATTAATCATAACTTTTGAAGTGATTTATCTTCTAAAACTGTCAAGTTGACATATTAACATATTTTTGCTGAAAATGATGTAATTGAAAATGCAATATTAAATAACTGTGTGTCTCAACATTTAGTAGCTAATTTACATGAAAATGTCGTGAATTAAAGTGACAGATTAAAATATTTCCACGATAATTTTCAACCTGCTAACTGTAAACATCAGCATACGGGTTCGGATGTTTTTTCCTGAACCATTTCTAGTAACTGAGCTTTCGACAACATAAGCGAGACTAACTTTCTTTATGGGCCTTTGCATTTTAATATAATGATATTTTTTACAGAGCCAGCTGAGCCTTCCTCTGGAACTCTAGATATTGACAAGGTGCCGTGTTTGAGCCCACCCCAGGAAAGTGCCTCTCCTACGCCTGACTAGGTTCTGCAAACCGCCAGCCCTGAGATTTCCCCGACTAGTGCGCAAACCAGCCTGACCAAGGTGTTTGATCTTACTAATGTTACAGCTGCAACCTTAAGTAAGGTGATATCGTTCTGTATTTTTTTTTTGTTACAAAGTGTTTTTCTATCAGAGCTGTACCAAAATGTGCGACATGCCTTGAATCTTTTTGGACTTTAGAGCTTTTTATAAAAGCAATGGACTTTCTCAAGCTAAAAAATGCAAAATTCAAATTTTTACATGAACTTTCAGTGCGAAATCCATGTCCTGCTTCTATGTCAGCATTTTTGTTCTCTCTTAATATATATTTTATGTATGTCCGTTGATTTCTATTATCTTCTAGCCCTCACCTGCTGAGTGGGTAATATAAAATATTTTTCTTACCCCTTTGTATAAATTTCCCTCCTTCATATTTCTATAAGTGATGTATTTGTATGTATAAAATGAATATTTGTAATTGTCAAACTTTTGTATAAGTCCTAAAAGTTTATCTGTATGTACTTTTAGAGTGGGGAAACGTTTTTTTTTTTTATTTTTTTTTTTATGTTTTTTTTATTTGCTATATCCATCAATTGTGTTTAACTCTAACATTAATAAAATTAACAGTTTATTTTTATTTTTTCGCTCATGCAATAGCCAGGAGGGAAATAATTATTATGTATAAACTATTTTATGTATATCCTTCGAGACATGGTCTCAATTGATCGACTACAAGATGTAGTTTAACTTCTCTTTTGAATTTGATACTGTAAGAAGTTTTGTATTATAGAACTATTCTTACTGACGCCCAAATCCTCTTACTCTGATCTTAACCGGGATGGACTACCAAGATAAACTGATGTTCAAGTATCGGTCTCATTTAAACCAAGGATGGAAAGCCTCGATTTTTCTGATGACCCAAGTAGTAGCTGGCGTTTCTTGCCCTTAGCCGGCGTCTTTCTGATGTCTCCAGAAAATTGATCATGTTATAAGTTTACCCATCTAGAATGATGGTTTAACTCTACAATTCCAGACTTTTTTTTTCAAATAAACACTTTTTCTTCACATTACGATTAAACTTTCAATATCACAATTGTCAAAGCGACCCACTTGTGTTAATCAACTTTAGACTACAAGATTTTTTTTGTTTTGTTAAGATTGTATGTCGCATTTATGTCAAGCGACCTCCCCCCCCCCCCCCTGTTATTAAATCCTCCTTGAATTCAAGATTTTCCCTTTCTGGATTAACAGAAAGATGAACTGTTACCCTCCTCTGTATTTATTCGGCTAAACTCATTTTTTTTTTTTTTTTTTTTTTTTTTTTTTTTTTTAGTTCCGGAGTCTACAGTAAAGGGTCCCCATTTTAATTTAAATCTTAAATTTCTTTTTTTCGGGGTTTGTAGGTTTTTCTCTCAGGAGCGTTTTTAAGCAGCAATCATTTTTTTGCTCTCTAAATTACTTTCGCCCTTTTTCTAAATTATTCTAAAGTTTAGTTTTAAAACTATAGGTAACGACTACTCTCACATTAAAGTTGGCGTATTTAGATCGGATATCGTGCTTTAAAAATTTAACGGGTAAAAACCCGTTGTGGATTTTTATGTTTTTTTTTTTTTTTTTTTTTTTTTTTTTGGGGGGGGGGGGGGACTGTAAGGTCGGTGTATAGTAGAGTTCAAGTCATCATGGCGCTGCAGCTAAGTTCACAATTTGCGAAGCGCGAGTGAATAAGGAGAAGTCTTAGAATTAAATTAAGTGAATGGAATGAATGAAGCTTAGATATAAATTGGGATGTGTAGTGGAAAGAGGGAGAAGGAGAGTAGGAGAATGGTGAAGAGACGACGAGGAATAGAGTTTTCTTAAGCGATCTTTCGTGATAAGTTCTCAGTTTGGTGGATGTCATAGTCGTTTTGGAAGGTGCTAATCTACAGTGTAGAGTTAGGCGAATTTAGGGAATCTTTTCACCGCCGGAGCGTTGTGGATCGGCAGAGAGCAATCGTCGACAGTATCTGAATTGGTGTAAATAGTTTACGTTTATTTAATGATTTACTGAAGTTATCCCCTAAAGTTATCTAAGAGTTACTTATGAGTTAGCCCAACACCCACCTTGAACTTGAACTCTAATAAACTTTATTTGTATTTAATTTAGAGTCTCTGTGCTAATTTCACATTTGATACTTAAGTAGTTAAGTTATTAAGTTAATCATTGAGGAATGGAGACCACGTATTCCTCACAAACTTTCATTAAATTTATAATGTATATAATATCATTTGCTGGTTTTGAAACTTTTGTTAAAAATATATAAAGTTTAGTTTATATAACTTTTATTATATGATAAAAATTTTTAATAGTAACAATAATATAAAGTTAGTTTATATAACTTTTATTGTATTTATAACTTTAATGCTTATAAAATTTATTGATTGGGTTAAATTTTAAATTAATATTATTATATGATAGTAATTTTTTTAAAGTGCATGTGTGTTCAAGTTTTAACGAATGGAATAGTATTTGTAATTTAGAGCTTAAATAAATGTTAAAAGTGAAACTTATATAGTGATAACATAAAGTGAGAATTTTTAAGTGTCTTACATTTCTAATGAATGTTAAATTATTTATAATTTGACGCTTCAATAAGTGTCAATCTTTGTTTCATTCAAAATAAAATTTAAGTCTATCTGATGAAGGGAGAGTATCATTCGAAACGACTCTTCCAATCCTGATGAAGGGTTTTCGAAACACATACCATTGACTTTATAATTAAAATCTACAAACCCTTTGTTTTCAATGTTCATTGCACAACCCTTATTATATTTTTGTTTTAAATGAATTACCCGATACACATCCACAAATCTTAATGTATGTTAAAAATTAACTGTTAATTAAAAGTATGTTATTGTTTTCAATCCTATGTAATCCCTCTGATTTTGAATTGTGTTAAAACTTCTAAGTCTCCGGAATATAATTTCCATCTATAAAAATGCTAAAGTTCCTAAAATATTCATAATTTTTTATTAAAGATTCAGCATAATTGTAAAAATTTACTTGAATGCAGTATTTTATCATGATTCAACCAATCAGAATGCAGCATAAGTGTTGTTTTTGTTTTAAAATAATTAATTATACATATAATTGTATGACATTCATTATTGAAAAATATGTGTTTAAAATTATTTATTATTTAATGTTTTTTTTTATCGATGTGTTAATCCATCGATGACGTTTATCCTCAAAATACGAAAACTTCTATTTAATTCTGTAAAAAATTCTAATTTCCTAAATTTCAAGTTCTAAAATATTAGGTGTACTCTTTAACCAATTAGAATGCAGTATTAGAATCATCTTGTTTCTATAAATTCTGTAAAAATTTCCTAATATAAGTTTAGAATCTTCCAATGCAACCAAAAAAGTTTAAAGTCTGCACCCTTATTTAAATTCATTATTTATTATCTTAACGAAATACATTTTCAATCTCTAAAAATGCTAAATTCCTAAAATATTCATAAATTGTTACTTATGTTAATTAACTTCAGTCATCCATTGTTTCATTCAATCGAACATACTAAGTCCCACCGGAAATTATTCATAATCTTCAATATCAGCGTTCCAAAAGTTTCGACTCTCCCAATGGCAACGCCTAAATTTTAAAGTCTATACCATTATTTAAGTTCATTATATTTATCTACCTTTGTTTCATTCAACCCAACCTATTCATTCCCTGTCCATCGTAAAAAATGCTAAGTCCAAAAAATTGTGAAAATAAAACTAAGTCCCGAAATTCATTTTCAAACGCAAAAAGTTTAAATACTTGACAATCGTCGAATGGCAACAGAACACTCATGAAAGATGATGACTTTGGGAGGCATACTGTTGTAACAATCGCAGCTATCCTAGATCACAAGTAGGATCGTACACTCGCCAGCAAAAGTATCCGAGCACTAGCAATAATCCCTGTCTAAAAAAAAGTACGCTTAGGGGTACATACAAATGAAACACTTCCGTTTGCAAAGTCGTTTGCAACCGTTTGCAAGCGTTCCATATGTATGACTACAGTCGGCAACAAAAGTACCCGAGCACTAGCAAAAATTCCTATGTAAAAAAAGCACACTTAACACTGTTTTGTTAAATAAATCCTTGTTGAATCGTGTTCTTAGACTGACCAAGAACAGGATTCCACAAGGATTTACTTAAGAAAACTGTATTCAGTGTACTTTTTTTACATAGGAATTTTTGCTAGTGCTCAGATACTTTTGCTGCGGACTGTATTTGCAAAAAACTTGCAGAATTTACGTCATCGAAGTTGCAAGCGTTCCGTTTGTATGTAACCCTTAATGTCTAAGAACATGATTAGACAAGGATTTATTTAACAAAGCAGTTTTAAGTGTACATTTTTTGACGGTGATTATTGCCAGTGCTCGGATACTTTTGCTGCCGGCTGTACGATCAACACCTCCTGTAATAATGCCCCCGAGCTGAGCCGTACGCCATGGAAGATCGGCCGATCTTATCCAATCAACACTTCGTATGATGCATGTTGGATCGTGGGGATTGGATGAAATCGGCCGATCTTCCGTGACGTAGAAATCAGCTCGGAGGCATTATTACAGGTGGTGTTGGTACGATCCGACTTGTGATCTACGATAGCTGCGATTGTTACAATAGTATGCCTCTCTGTGCAAAAAGGGGGTGTTCCCCAACGTGGTGGTGGCGCGGGGGAGCTTGCGGAGACGCGGGAAAATAGTTAATATTTAATCATAGTCTAAAAATAAATAGGATAAACATAATGCATGATTAAAACTTGTATTTTTTAATTAAAGTATGTTAGATTGATGTAATCAGTGAAATAGTATATTTTTTACGGGTGAAGGTCGTGTTTATATACTTTAAAAATTGTTAATATATAATTTAAGTTTGAAAATTTATAGGATTAATGAAATACATTATTAAAACTTGTATTTTTTGTTTTTAAAAGTTAATACTAAATGCAATAATGTTTTCTATGTACGAAGAACGGATTGATATACTATGAAAATTGTTAAATCTAATCTAAGTTTGAAAATTAATAGGACCAATATAACATATAATTAAAACTTGTAACTTTTGTTTTACCTTATTTGGTTTTACTTTATTTACTTTATTTTATTTATTTATGTATTTATTTATTTATTTATTTATTGTTATTGTTTTTAAAAGTTAATTCTAAGAGTAATAATTTTTTCTTTGTGCGAGGAATGGGTTGATATAGTATAAAAATAGTTAAAATTTAATCCAAGAGTAAAATATAATAGGAATAATGAAATATATTATTAAAACTTGAAAGTTTTGTTTTGAAAACTTTATATCTCTATATATTAAAAAAAAGTTCCTGTCACTGGCGTCAAATTTTTTTTGTCTGCGACAGCATCTTCTAGCGGAGGGCAGGTTCCTTCGTGTCATGAGAGGTATCAATATGTTCTGCATACTCCAAGGAAGACATTTCAGCTGCTTAGAAATTTCTATCATTTTAATTAAAAAAGTTATCAACTAAAAACGACAAGTTTATGAAGGTACTCTATTTGCCATTAAAAAAAAAGTTTCTCCCAGTGACGTTGTTCTTCGGTCATGAAGTCATTTTACACGGGAAAATTAAAATATGATCCATGGTTGTGTGTAGGTAGGTAGGTAGGTAGGCAGGTAGGTTGGATTTAACGTCGCACAAGTACTGCGCTATGGGTAATTGGCGACGGTCTGGGACGCACGCTTAGAGATGTTCCGGAGACATGTCATCACAGGTTTGATCCTTCACGGAGGGGTTGATACCCCGCTTTGGTGATCCCCAGAGGTATAGTATGGATATAAACATGGTGAACTTTGCGGCCGCGACAGATTTTATGTGCACAAGCCACCATTAGTGTACACGACGGTCTTTAGCCGGTTCAAGTGCAAAAAGGATGAATTCCTTTTGCACTTTCCTTTTTCATCCTTTTTTGCACTGAAGACTTTAGGCTACTACATCTTTAGGCTACCGAAACAGCTGTATGCAATTCCAATATTTTTCATTGGCGTTTCTGACGTAATAGTTTATTCGGGTTTTAACATATCCTGTGCTTTTGACAAATGTATCTATTATTGAAAAATTGAATAATTTGCGGATCAACGTCTTTAGTTTTCAAGAAGATGAGGTGTGCCCTCTCTATAGTTCCTCAAAAAATGTCTCTGGTGTAATCAAATTCTTATTAATATCCAATGAAGAAAGACAATATTATTGCCTTATATGCAACTTTTCATGGATACTAGGTGGTTCTACCAAACACCATCTAAAAGCATATTACTGTTATAGATGTTCGCACCGATTCACAAAAGAAGAGGTTTAACGCAAATTTTCCTGAAGATGAGGATATGTCCAGACGTTTTAGTTCTGTAAAAAAAAAAAAAAAAAAAGGACACTTAACTCCAAACTTTAATCAAAATCTTTATATCCATTTCTGAGTAAACTCTATTTCTACTACATGTTGCAATCGGCATTTAAAGGGTTAACACTAATTTTCTTGAAGCTAATAATGTTTCAATTATTTTAGGTCTCCAAAAAGAACTTATCTCAAACTTTTATTAATATCGTTATAACCATTTCCGAGTAAACATAAATTTCTACTATACACAGTCGGTAACAAAAGTGTCTGTACACTAGCAAAAATTCCTATGTATAAAAAAGTACACTTCATACGGTTTTGTTTAATAAATCCTTATCGAATCGTGAGGTGTACTTTTTTTACATAGGAATTTTTGCTAGTGTTCGGACACTTTTCTTACCGACTGTATTGAGATTGGCAATTAAAGGGTTAACTCGAATATTTCAAAAGATGAGTATAAGTCCAATAGTTTTTTCGACCAAAAAAACTTCTAACCAGACAGAAATAGTAGATGGAAACGATAAATTTCTTTAAATGTCGTTATTCCATGTAAAAAAAAAAAAAAAGAAGAAGAAGGAGAAGGAGAAAAGAGAGAAAGAAAAATGAGTATCTGGAGTTTTTTCATTCATCTTTAGTACGTAAATTACTCATAAATTTTATTTGCTAAATTATCTGCATGTATTCCCGTGTATATTCACTCGGGAAAAGAAGTCCAAAGGAGAGTAAAATGGCCGTCTTTCCCCGAGTAAAAAAGGCATCACTTTTTCGCCCTCGCTGATCAATCTATGTCTTATTACTAAACTGCTGTTTGTAAAATTTACAACACCATGAAAGAATGCGAATATCAGAATGATATTTATTAGGTACATACATTATAATAGGAAGAACAACTGATTAAAATTTCAGGAAATTTGGAGTAATATGTACTGAGAAAGCAGTACATAAAGCAACGACCTCTTTAAGTAATTGCAGCACTTATCTGCCTAGGCATTGAATCAAATAGAGATTGGATGACATGTACGGGTAGAGCACATCATGAAGCTTCAACACGATGCCACAATTCATCGATCGTAGTTACTGGTGAGTGGTGGAGGGCCACTCGCTTTCCAAAGATTAAACAGTCATCTTCATTGGTGCGAGATCAGGAGAACGCGCTGGCCGGAGCAACGGTTAAACACATTCTGTATAAAGGAAGGTCCGGACAATACAGGCAACTTGCGGTTGTGCATTATCCTGCTTAAATTTTGCGCTATGCAGACCTTGAATATAGGGCAGAGGGGCGGGCTTTAACTCACCAGAAATTTAATTGTTGCTGTTCAGAAAGCCGGGAATGCGAACAAGAAGTAATCGAGACGTGTATCCAATGGGACCCTATAACATCACAGCAGCTGATGGACAGCGTGACGATGTCGAATCCCAGCTGGATATGTGCATTATTCACGACGCCGTTAAATACGAATAAGGCAATCTTCATGCTGTAAACAGGATTGTGATTTGTCTGAAAGGTGATTTCACGCCATTCCTGCGTCCAGGTTCGTCGTTGATCACACATTAAAGGCGCCCATATCAGTGATGCAGTTTTGAGGGAAATCAAAATTTTGGTAATCGCATACTGTGTCACCACCTGGAGTGATGGTATGAGGTACCATCGGATACACATCTCGATTATCTCTTCTTTTCATCTCCGCCACTCTGAATACCAGACGTTACATTTCTGACGAATTGAGGCCTTTCTCTCGGCCCAATATTCAAGACCTTCGAAGCGCAATATTTAACCTTCCAGCGGGCTCGCTGCTTATACGAACATGAAAAGTCGCTCGTATTTTTCACATACACTACTGTAAAATGTGTATTTTAAAGTATCTGAATATTTTAATTATACTATAACCATTTGAAGATTAATAAAAACATTCAATTAGAACTTTTATTCATTAAAAAAAAAAAAAAAAAAAAAACTGAAAGAATGTAACTTAAAGCACAAAATCAATATAAAGTAATCAAAGAAGCATCGGAATTACTTGAAAATAAAATAAAGAATATAGTTGATGTTTTGTCACTTTAATAAAAAGTGTAAAGTTAAAAGTTAATTAATTAAAAAAAAAATATTTAAAATAATAATGTTTAAAACAAAAACAACAAAGAATCATTTTAAACCACGAAAAAAAAAAAAAAAAAAAAAAAAATCAACTATAACAAAAAAATACATGAACGGTCGCGTGCATTTTTCAAATATAAACAGAAAATATACAACTTCATATCATTGTCTTGAGGTTCAAAAGATAAAAAAAATAGATAAATATATCATATATGTTCAGTAAATAGCCAAAGATAAGTGTTCCAAATGCTCTCTGACTTTAAGATATACAGCGAGATTCACCGCTAGTGTATTTCTCATACACGCGCGCCCGCTGGAAGGTTAAGCAGGACAATGGACAACCGCATGTGTTCCGTATTGTCCGGACATTCCTTGATGCAGAATATGTTCGACTGTTGCTCTGGCCAGCGCGTTTTCTTGATCTCGCACCAATGAAAATGACTATTTAATCGTCGAAAAGCGACTGCCTCCCCTCCCCCCCTCCATTCACCAATAACTACGATCGATGAATTATGACATCGTGTTGAAGCTTCATGAAGTGCTCTACCCGTACATGCCATCCAATTGTTGTTTGATTCAATGCCTAGGCAGATAAGTGCTGCTATTGCTCACAGATGTCGCTGCTTTACGTACTATTTTCTCAGTACATATTACTCCAAATTTCCTGAAATTTTAATCAATTGTTCCTCCCACTATAATGTATGTGCCCAATAAATATCATTCTGATATTCGCATTCTTTCATGGTGTTGCAATTTTTACAAACAGCAGTGTATATCTATGGTTCGAAGTGGAGTAAGGCTCCTATATATACGAGCTGGCGCATCCGGCATTTTGTTGCCTTATGGTTGCCACATGTACCCAGCGCGTTTCTCTGATAAACAAACGACAAACTTTTTTTTTTTTTTTTTTTTTTTATCGTCTTACGTTACTTTAGAGTAACTTGTTTTATTATATTTCATAATTTTAGCTAAGTAAACTATGATATGGAAGTTTGTTTAGCTATAAACTGCTATAATCATTCAAGAAGTAAATATAAAGTGTTCACAGACCTTCTATTGCTGTGTATTTGAGTTTTGGCGACATTTTGTAAAAGAAACAGAAACCGCCCTGACAACACATCGTATATCCATAGGATATCCTCAGAATAAATTGACATCCTGAGAATGTACTGTGAAAAAAATGTGTTTTTAGGAATATTATTGTTGCTTATTGCTCTTACCTTGACCGGATTAGCTACAGATCAATATTTCTTAATATCATTAGGGAAGCAATAAGGACGCCAAGCGGGAATGCTGTCCTCTTTTGAGGCAAAAAAATGGCGGTGATGCGCAGGCCCATTATTTTATTTAGGGGCTCTAAAGTGGAGCAATATAAATTGCTAACGACGCAGCAAAATACAAGATTCAAACAAGTAGTCCGGTCGTACTAATAAATAAAAATAAGAATGCGTTTAATTTGAAATACATATAACCATAAAAAAAATTGTCTAAAATGCGGCAGAAATAGTGCTCATAGTATATTGTTATAAGGTATTAATTCTTTGCCCCGCATCATTAACACAGTTGCAATGAAAGCAGTTTTACAGGCGAAGTAAAAATAAAAGGGCATTTCATTCATTGACTTTCAGTAGGATCAACCTTCGCAAAAAGTTATAAATAGGAGTGAGTTGATTTGTGCGAGAGTGTATGCACTCACTGCGAATCAGAGCTATTCACAGACCTATTCTGAGTGATTGCACTTTAAAGATTGAGCTCTAAGCGAATGAGAATTTTTCTTGAGCTAACGAAGATTTATGCTCCGGAGTATTTGATGTTATTTGCTTTACTCCTGTGGATCAAGTGACTGTTTTTCAGAATGTTCCAGAACATTCATAGAATAGTGACTTTTGCTATATGAGTAACAGCTTCAACTATTTCCAGAATAGTCGAAGAATAAGTTTTACTATTGGACTATTTTCGAGAATATTCGTTTTAATAATAATGTTGTATACACTAGGCGACAAAAAAAAAAAAAAAAAAAAAAAAAAAGCCGCACTGCAGAAAAAATGATGTATAACTTTTTTATTTGTAACTAGCAGGATTTGCCCGCTTCGCTGGTCATTAAATTTAAAGGAAACTCTTTTCTATATAGCTTTATAAAAATAAAATAAAGCAAAATACTAAAATTGCCCAAAAGCTCGCTTCAGGTCCCTGCTGACTTCGGCAGCGATTTGGTCACCCGCTAAAACTCAGGCGCCTGTCCCTATTACCTGCGACATTGGTTTAACAATAGTCTTCCATTTAGGTGCTTATTAGATAACAGTTTCGAAATAGATAGTATCGAAAAAAATGAAGTATCCCTTTTATATTTGAATCCCAGTTACATATGAACAACACTATGCGTGGTGCACATAATATTTGCTTTTACGTTATTTCCTATGTTTATTTTGTTTATCTGATCAACCATAAAATGACAGCAATTTCACGCCAAGTATTACAATATGCTATGACTGGCGACAACCGCATGTGTTCCGTATTGTCCGGACATTCCTTGATGCAGAATATGTTCGACTGTTGCTCTGGCCAGCGCGTTTTCTTGATCTCGCACCAATGAAAATGACTATTTAATCGTCGAAAAGCGACTGCCACCCCTCCCCCCCTCCATTCACCAATAACTACGATCGATGAATTATGACATCGTGTTGAAGCTTCATGAAGTGCTCTACCCGTACATGCCATCCAATTGTTGTTTGATTCAATGCCTAGGCAGATAAGTGCTGCTATTGCTCACAGATGTCGCTGCTTTACGTACTATTTTCTCAGTACATATTACTCCAAATTTCCTGAAATTTTAATCAATTGTTCCTCCCACTATAATGTATGTGCCCAATAAATATCATTCTGATATTCGCATTCTTTCATGGTGTTGCAATTTTTACAAACAGCAGTGTATATCTATGGTTCGAAGTGGAGTAAGGCTCCTATATATACGAGCTGGCGCATCCGGCATTTTGTTGCCTTATGGTTGTCACATGTACCCAGCGCGTTTCTCTGATAAACAAACGACAAACTTTTTTTTTTTTTTTTTTTTTTTTTAATCGTCTTACGTTACTTTAGAGTAACTTGTTTTATTATATTTCATAATTTTAGCTAAGTAAACTATGATATGGAAGTTTGTTTAGCTATAAACTGCTATAATCATTCAAGAAGTGAATATAAAGTGTTCACAGACCTTCTATTACTGTGTATTTGAGTTTTGGCGACATTTTGTAAAAGAAACAGAAACCGCCTTGACAACACATCGTATATCCATAGGATATCCTCAGAATAAAATGACATCCTGAGAATGTACTGTGAAAAAAATGTGTTTTTAGGAATATTATTGTTGCTTATTGCTCTTATCTTGACCGGATTAGCTACAGATCAATGTTTCTTAATATCATTAGGGAAGCAATAAGGACGCCAAGCGGGAATGCTGTCCTCTTCGGAGGCAAAAAAATGGCGGTGATGCGCAGGCCCATTATTTTATTTAGGGGCTCTAAAGTGGAGCAATATAAATTGCTAACGACGCAGCAAAATACCAGATTCAAACAAGTAGTCCGGTCGTACTAATAAATAAAAATAAGAATGCGTTTAATTTGAAATATATATAACCATAAAAAAATTGTCTAAAATGCGGCAGAAATAGTGCTCATAGTATATTGTTATAAGGTATTAATTCTTTGCCCCGCATCATTAACACTGTTGCAATGAAAGCAGTTTTACAGGCGAAGTGAAAATAAAAGGGCATTTCATTCATTGACTTTCAGTAGGATCAACCTTCGCAAAAAGTTATAAATAGGAGTGAGTTGATTTGTGCGAGAGTGTATGCACTCACTGCGAATCAGAGCTATTCACAGACCTATTCTGAGTGATTGCACTTTAAAGATTGAGCTCTAAGCGAATGAGAATTTTTCTTGAGCTAACGAAGATTTATGCTCCGGAGTATTTGATGTTATTTGCTTTACTCCTGTGGAACAAGTGACTGTTTTTCAGAATGTTCCAGAACATTCATAGAATAGTGACTTTTGCTATATGAGTAACAGCTTCAACTATTTCCAGAATAGTCGAAGAATAAGTTTTACTATTGGACTATTTTCGAGAATATTCGTTTTAATAATAATGTTGTATACACTAGGCGACAAAAAAAAAAAAAAAAAAAAAAAAAAAAAAAGCCGCACTGCAGAAAAAATGATGTATACCTTTTTTATTTGTAACTAGCAGAGCTTTGCCCGCTTCGCTGGTCACTAAATTTAAAGGAAACTCTTTTCTATATAGCTTTATAAAAATAAAATAAAGCAAAATACTAAAATTGCCCAAAAGCTCGCTTCAGGTCCCTGCTGACTTCGGCAGCGATTTGGTCACCCGCTAAAACTCAGGCGCCTGTCCCTATTACCTGCGACATTGGTTTACCAATAGTCTTCCATTTAGGTGCTTATTAGATAACAGTTTCGAAATAGATAGTATCGAAAAAAATGAAGTATCCCTTTTATATTTGAATCCCAGTTACATATGAACAACACTATGTGTGGTGCACATAATATTTGCTTTTACGTTATTTCCTATGTTTATTTTGTTTATCTGATCAACCATAAAATGACAGCAATTTCACGCCAAGTATTACAATATGCTATGACTGGCTACGTCTGTCTCATGAGACATTTTTTGTGGTTATATATAATTCATGGTTTGTAAACCTGATCATAGTACAGCCTTAATATAGTTCTCTTTGGCGAATTTTGAATTTTTGTCACCATTTTAGACTTAATCCCTTGTAACAATATGCTATGAGCACTATTTCTGTCGTATTTTAGACAACTAATCTTTTTATGGTTATATATATTTCCCCTTAAACATATTTTTATTTATTATTAAATATTACTTATTATTAAATTTATTTATTATTAAATATTAATTTGAATTAATCAAATATTTCTGTTCGACGGCATGCAAGTGAAGTCACATACAGAGGCTCATTTATTTGTATGATAAATTAGCATAGTGATTAGTATATAAAAAAAATAAATAAATAGGTAAACATTATCGTGCTACACAACTTTATTATGTTGCTCTATTGGCGGCTTTTGACTTTTTGTCGCCATATTAGCGATGGATTTTTTTTTTTTTTTTTTTTTTATGAAAAGGGGAAGACTATTTTGCTAATAATTTTATCAGACACCTTTTTGTTTATATATAAGAATCCTTCCTATTCTGTTTATTTTTTGAATGGTTTTTAGGTTTAAAATAGTGCTTGCTGAAATAAATTTGCTATCTTTAAAACTGCATTTTTTTTATAAACTCCTTTCTATAGTCGCCAAATTTGGCGCCAAATTCATTACCTGCCTATTGGAGCTTTTTAATGCGTTTTAAAGGGAAGATTAAGCTATTTTAACGCGAAAAAGAGCTAGAAATGCAGAAAATTGACATTTTTATCAACTTACTAGCCTCTTTGAAAGAATTTATACAAAAATATATACAATTATTTACAATTTCGTAACAATACGCATTGATAAAGTGCTAATGTAGTTAGTTCTATAGCTATGATTCTACAGAAAATTTAAAAACATGGTTTATAAAAAGTTTTTTATGTTATAATTATTTATATTTTTGTTGCGCTACTTAGATTAAAATGGCTGTTGCTATATTAAACTTCATGTCGAGAAACATTCTGTGTACTTCAACACCAAAATTTAAAAAATCGTCCAGGCGGATCTATTAATGAAACTGATAAAATAAAAATATGGTTCATAGAGTTTAAATAATCTATTTAAAACAGAAAATTTTTTTCCATACAATCTTCTGCTGTTGCCACCTAAAATTCATGCTTTAGTTAATTTTAAAAAATCTAATTGTCCGATCGATAAGCTGTTTAATCCGTTGGATTCACAAAAATTGTTTCTTTCATTTGGTATCTTATTTGTAACGATACGACTGATATTTCTAATTTATTTTCTAATTTATTTAATTTACTTTCCTCGTTTTAAATAAATGTACTTTTTCTTTTCTTTTTTTATTCTGTCGAAAAAAAAAATTGGCAACAATAAAATTATGGAAAAAATTTAAATTGCTAATTTATCAGAAATTAGAAGGTTATGTTTTTTCACATTTTAATTAATTAAAAGAAAACTAATAAGAAATTCGAAAATCCGGCTTCGAGGTGCATCAGGGAAGGTCATTACGAACCTCCATGCAAATTTGTGTAGCTCTGCGATCTGCCGTTTTCCTAAAAGGCTCTGGATATACATACACAATGACACACACACACAGACACACAAACATCTTATTTTATTATACGTATAGATAACTTTAAAATTAATGTTTGAAATAAATAAAAATGTCTTGTTTGCATAATACCAAAGGGATGAAATGATACCTATGTATATTTTCGATTTAATAATTCGCTTTATTGCACACTACGATGTACTTTTTAAAAATCTGCTTAAAACTTTCTTTTTGAATATAATGCAATAGCCATACACTTTGTATTCTATTATGATTTATTAAAGGGAATTAACAAGTTATATTTTAATATATGAAATAAAAGTATTTATTTGTTAGATCTAAGCAATTTTTTATTAAAAATATGTATTGTGCATTGGGTTAATTCCACATTTATATGTGATTACTGCTTTAATGCGCAATGGCAAAGTTTTATACAGTGTTTTTATATAAATCTCAGAAATTTCAATGTGCCAAATATCACAAATAAATTTTTCTAGTTCTGGCAGAGTTACAGGCTGCAAATTTCGATTTGTCTCCCCTCTCCCCCGCCTTTTTATAGACGAAACATTTTCGAGCGGATCGCGATTAGGACTATTTATATGTCTGGTAAAGAAGAAATTCTACTATATCCTTTGTGCGATTTTAACTTAAAGTGAAAAAAGGTATGATTACTTACAGAATTATAGGTTCTCATGGGTATGGATAGGAAATTTTGACATTTGAAGTGAATAAACTTACCCCAGACGCCGTGTAGTAAGGCGCATGATTATCTTGAAATGCTGTTTTTGGAAATGTCCAAGATATCTCCAAAATAGTCGGTCAAGCACCACTTTTATAAAGATTGTGTTTTATTTCGAGTTAATTGATCCCTTGAGCATAAAAATTTAACCAGCTGTTTGAAAAGTTATGCACCTCCGTACCTTAATGTACGGAGAATGTGTCGCTGTTTTAAAAGTGCGATTTTCATTAAGTCAGTGATATTTTCGTTGTCAGATCTGCTTGTTTTCTTTAGCTCGAAATAAGTTGAACTTTACTCATCAAAGAGAAAAGTAGTGATATAATGTTCGTTCTGCGACAGAGGATGTGGAGGATGTATGATGTGCTGATGTGCTAACGCGCACATCGAACGCATCATCATCAATCACTACTACCATTTCGACAGATATAAGCTTGAAATTAACCTTCTATAGTATGGAACATAGAAATTTAGGGATTTAGGTATTGTAACATATTATCATATTAAAAGTTTTTGTATAATACAAAATAATGATATTTTCTCAAAACCTGCATTTAAGGTTAGTTAGTAAAGTTTGAAATATTAAAATTAAGTCACGAAATTATTTTTCATACATAGAATATGCAATCTTTAAAAAAATTGTAAATAAATTTTTCCTTTGAATACATTCCTGGGTCTTTTAATAACATAAATTTATAAAAAATTTCATTTTTTCCTTTTAATAAAATAATTTTTGTAATAATCATGCTTTTCTAAAAACTTGTATTTAGTATTAGTTTTAAAGTTAGTAAAGTTTAAATTAAATCATCAAATTGCTTTCTATTATATATCCCTTTAATAAAACAATTTTCTTTTTCTTTTCTTTTTCACCTTTTTACTTTTAACCTATTAATAAAATTCACAATAATTCTAAAAAAATAGTAACTTAGAAATAAAACAGACACTGTTTACAGTTAATTTAAAAAAACTATATTATAACAATATTTTCTAAATATCCATCTAGTAAGTGAACATCTCGATAATTAGTATATACATACAATTTCATCAAATATAACTAAGTTTATGGTATTAAATCTTAATGTATTTCAACATTTTTGCAATATTTATAAGAATTGTTCCTCTAATAAGTTACATTACATCATAAAAAGTACTATTATAGATAGACATAATTAGTATACACATAGAATTTCATCAAAAATAACTAAGTTTATAGTATTAAATCTTAATGTACTTCAACATTTTTGCAATATTTATAACTATTGTACATCAAATAAGTTACGTAACATCATAATAAGTTATTATACTCACATAAATTCATAAAATATAAGTAAGTAACTATTAAACCTTAATGTACTTCAACATTTTTGCAATATTTATAACTATTGTACATCTAATAAGTTACGTAACATCCTAATAAATTATTATAATCACATAAATTCATAAAATATAACTAAGTAACTATTAAACCTTAATGTACTTCAACATTTTTGCAACATCTATAAGTAATATTCATCTAATAAGTTACATAACATTATAAAAAGTATACTATACACACATAAATTCATCAAATATAACTAAGTATAAAACCTTAATGAATTTCATCATTTTTACAATATTTACAAGTATTACTCATCTAATAAGTTACATCATAAGTATTATATATAATTTCATTCAATATAATTAAGTTTGCAATATTAAATCTTAATCAATTTCGCAATGTCCATATGCTAAACTTGTTATTCCATCTTCAGCAATGTATCGTTTGTCATCAAAGGGACTGAGACTGATTTTATTTTGACAGATTGTATACAGTTTATGTTTTTCTTGACCTATTTTTAATTGTTTTTCTATGCTTGTTTTCTGTTGCAGTAAGCACTGTAAATAGTCTTCATGACTAACTTTATGTCTAACAACCCTGGTTGATACACATTTAGCTCTCTTTTTTTCACTTTTACTTGATTTGATAGAGTACATTTTAGCCTTCAGTCCTACAAATTCCAACGCTATTTCACCACTCAATTCATCTTTAAATTTCCCAATAACCTTTTTATTATCATCGGAATAAACGGGGTGAGTTTTGGGATAGTCAGAAAAGTCAAAGATAGATGAATTATTTTGCATGTCTTTTTATATGCCATCGGTAGTATTATGATATGTAAGGGAGTCTGTGTCTGTAAATAACAGTACAGCTTGATAGTTATACATTGGTTTTATATAATTATAAGGGAAATTATACATGGTACTGGGACATAGCCCAACCGTAAAGGTTGTTCACATCCCAGTACATGATATATTTATTAGGTTCATTTGGGTTATAGTCGTCCATATAGGGGTTATTTGCTCTTGCCAGTCTTCTGCTAATCATGCTAATACCGCCTCGTATCCCTTTTTCTATAAGCAGCAACATGTTAGTATCTGTTAACAGCTCTAGGGGTGTTTCAGTCATTTTTAGGCGTGCTTGCCATGCAAGTCCTGGAGTTGTAAAAAGATGCGCGCAATCAATTTCATAGTACTGCTGACATAAAATTCTAAAATTTTGAAATACATCCGCTAGTAACAAAACGTCCGTTTTTACATATAAATTATGATAATCACCCAGTGTCTTCATATTAAACGTGTTCCAAATAGTTTTTGCGTGTTCATAATCGTCATCATCGATAATTTCATCAATCAGTGTATTATAAAAGGCGCATGCTGGTGGTAGTTCGGTTTCTTCAAACTTATTGAAAGAGAAGTATTCGTATGGATAGACTCCTTTCCTCGATAGCATATTCAGCGGTGTATTAACAGGGAAATTCTCTTTCAAAATCTTAAACTGTGAAGAATCAAGATTTTTTACAAGTTTTTCTAGCGATGTAGGTTGGAATTGAAAGCTGTCTAAAAAGACTAATTGTACAGGATCCTTAGGTTTCTTCAATCTGAATGTAATATAGTTTTCCAAACTTCTAGCAATAACCTCTATCTGATGATTATTATACTTGCCTAGATTCGTCATGATGTGATGTCCATAATAATTTTTTAAATTGTGAAAGATAATCGGTATTTTTTGAGGTAATTTAAAATTCAAGTTGCAGGTGTTATGGGCTGCACCCCCTAAATTCTGCTGAAATGTGACAATGATCTCTTTGACGATCCTCAGCTAACTGTTTATAGCATATATGACATACTTCAGCTTCTTGAAACTCCTTTTCCTGTGCTTCCGTTAAGTCTATAGGCTTTACTTGTGATATGCAATTTTTTCCCTATGTGAAATATCAGATGATGGTGAAGCCGAAGTAACAGGAACAAGAAGGCTTTCGAAATCTGCATAAATACAGTAAGCGACAGGATGTTGTAAGTGTGTACCTGTAAATTTTAAAATGTTATTTTCCTCAGAGGGCATTTTGATAACTTGCACTTCATGTTCTTGAAAGTACTGAATGTGGGTTTTCAATAAATCTTCTCTTGTAAATCGGTGTAGACATCTGAAACAGTAATGGGCTTTTAGATGGTGTTTGGTTAAATCACCAAGTAGACGCGAAAAGTTTCTAATCAGGCAATAATGCTGTCTTTCTTCATCAGAAATTAATAATAAGTTGATAACATCACAGTCATTTTTTGGTAAAATATAGAGTGGGCACACTTCATTGTCTGCATACCCAAAGACATTGATCCGTAGATCATTCAACTTTTCAATACGGGGTATCTTTGTTAATGGCACGGGACATGTTACATTACCTAGTTTAATTGTATTTTCATATGATGCATAGTGAGATACGTGTTCAGGATGTTCACTACGATCTATATTCAGTTTATAAGCAATTAAACACCAAACGAGACATTCTTGGTCTTCGTTTTTTATATTTAGCACAGCTTTTTCAAAGCAAGTTTGTAAGGTAGATTAATATAGCTACTAGCAGCTAAAGGATGATATTTCGCCATTTTTAGATCCAAATAATGAATTTTCTTAAAAATCCATCCAGATCCTTTCTGGATGAATTCTTCCAAGGACTTATTAATCTTTGCATATCCTTCACGAATATGATGTTCAATAGTATCATCTAAAAGTTCAGTAAAACAGCAACTTCTAAAAAAAGTTTGAATTTCTTCCATTTCATCATTGCCTCTTTTACGTTCCAAGGATACTTTCATGACCATATACCATTTCAAAGCATTTTTTTCTCGTATCTCATTCAGAAGTTTTTCATATAATGCGCCCTTTATATATGTTTGAAATACTTCCATATCACATTCATTGCTTTCGTTTGGATAAAAAAGCTCTGTATTAAACACATTAGAAGTGTTAATCTGTTTTTTAACTCTTTTAGACTTTACAGCAGGTGCAGTTATCTTCCGTTTTCCAGTAACAAGTTCATGGTCTTGACGCTTGTGAGATATTAACTCTGATTTTCGATGAAACACATTATCACAGACGTTACATGAATATCGTGAACTTTCATGAAATTTTAAATGTCTCTGTAAGTTATCCAGACGCGTGAAAACTAGGTCACATTGTTCACACTTTATCGAAGATACTTCATCTTTGCTTTTATGAAGTAACATGTGACGAATCAAGTTTGACTTCACACTGAACATCTTTTCACATTTATAGCACTTAAACAACTTTTCTTTCAGATGACTTTTCTCATGACGATTCAGCAACCATCTATGAGAAAATTTTAATCTAAGTTCTACATGAGTAAGACTTATTAGTTTTTTATAATTTAAAAAAATATTTTTTATATGTTATTAATAGCAAGTGTTTGTGAAAGTTTTAATTTTTTCCTTTGTATGAAAAAAAAAGATTGACATAGTGTAATAATTAATCAAAATGTGATGTATAATGATTATTTAATCTAACTCTTGGATTATTTCACAAAACCCGTCGCCCCCCCCCCTCTGGGATGTAATGGTATAGCCTATCGAACCCGGCACCCCTTGATTTGAAATGCAATGATCTATTTTTCTCTATTAGTAATTAAGAATTTGAACTTCATTTGTCATTCGCTTACCTTCTTTGAACTTGAACGGACGTATATTTCTACTCTCTGTTGTTTCAACATCGACTTTGTTAGCGCCTTTCAGATTTGATTAGACTTGAATCCTGATCGATCTTGCATTGACCTTGCGTGTTTTTTTATTGAGACCGAAACTTTTCGTTTTTTTTTTTTTTTTTTTTCGTCATGGAGTTTAACAAGAACTCATCTTTGTTACCTGTTGATGACAAAGTAAGTTGTTCATTCATTTTAGTTATTCTTTGAAATTGTTCTAGTTTCATTTTAATTTATATTAAAAATTATAAATCAGTATTTAAAAATCGAGATAAAATTTTTGTTTAATCCTATAAAAGAATTTTTTCATAATATATACATTTTTGAAATCTAAAATATGTTTTTCTTTTATGAATGTTTTAAAATTGACAATATATTTTTTTCTTTTCTGAAAATTTTTATTAAGCTTATGCTTTTAATTCAATTTTTATGTTTATACTTTTTCTATGGTTAATTTTTTAACTTTTTTATACATTGCATTTTAACTTTATAAAGATCTTTCAACATGGATTTACATTTTGTTGATGTTTACAAATTGTAATGAAGAATTTTTTTGAAATAGTATTTTTTTAGGATGAATACTTAGCATTTGATTTATTCAAAGGATTAATTTTCTTTAAAAGGATTCTAATAACTTAAAAATTATTTTGCAATAGTGAATTTTTTAAATGAAAAACCATTTACTTTTTAGTTTTTCATTGACTGCGGTTTGTCAAGAGAAGAATTGTTGAAGATTGAAGAATCGTATGTAAAGAATGTGCATGAAGAACCTCAACTATCCTTTGTAAGTTTGTTTTCTTTTATGAAACAATATCTTTTTTAAACTTGTATTAATTCAATCTTGATTATTTTCCATACCAACTTAATTTTTTTTTTCTTTTTTTAGGTGAATGAAAGTGTGAGATTCTCTAATGAAACAACCAATATGAATCATACTGAGGTGTGTGTTAATCTTTTTACATTTTTTAAAGACTTTTTTATTATATTTTAAAGATTTTTTAAAGATTTTATCTCTTTTAACCTAAGTTTTTATTCCTTTCAGATGTTTGATGACAAGTCTCCTACAGTGGGTGTTGATAATCCCATGCCCTTAAGCCTTTTGAGTGATAAAAATAAGGTGAGTCATGTATTTTTTCTTAGGCATATAATATTTTTTATGTTAGTAAATATTCGTGATAGGAAAATATTTTTACGTTTGAAAAGAAACTTTTTTCAAAATAGAATTAAACATTACATGAGTAAAAATTTGTAAAACTATCTTAGAAAAATTTATTAAGATAGTAAACATTTTTAATGTAACTAGATTTTTTACATTGTATTAGTAAAAAATAGAATCAAGTTAGTAAAATTACGCTAAGAAAACTTTTTATAATTACTATTTATGAGTATAAAAATTCTAAAACAAACCTTTTTTTAAATTTTTTCAGAGTTGTCCAATATGTAAGAAGACATTTTCAAGGACATGGTTAGTGAATCGTCATTTGATGAGCCATTCGGATGAAAAGTTATTCAAGTGTGATGACTGTGGAAAGGCATTTGGCTTAAAATCAAACTTGATTCGTCATACGTTGATACATAAAGACCAATCTATATCTGCTGAAAAGAATGTTATGAAAGCGTCGCAAAGTTTCAGTTGCTCCCTTTGTGAAAAAGAATTTTCTCATAGATGGTTGCTGAATCGTCATGAGAAAAGTCATCTGAAAGAAAAGTTGTTTAGGTGCTATGAAAAGATGTTCAGTGTGAAGTCAAACTTGATTCGTCACATGTTACTTTATAAAAGCAAAGATGAAGTATCTTCGATAAAGTGTGAACAATGTGACCTAGTTTTTACGCGTCTGGATAACTTACAGAGACATTTAAAATTTCATGAAAGTTCACGATATTCATGTAACGTCTGTGATAATGTGTTTCATCGAAAATCAGAGTTAATATCTCACAAGCGTCAAGACCATGAACTTGTTACTGGAAAACCGAAGATAACTGCACCTGCTGTAAAGTCTAAAAGAGTTAAAAAACAGATTAACACTTCTAATGCGTTTAATACAGAGCTTTTTTATGCAAACGAAAGCAATGAATGTGATATGGAAGTATTTCAAACATATATACAGGGCGCATTATATGAAAAACTTCTGAATGAGATACGAGAAAAAAATGCTTTAAAATGGTATATGGTCATAAAAGTATCCTTGGAACGTAAAAGAGGCAATGATGAAATGGAAGAAATTCAAACTTTTTTTAGAAGTTGCTGTTTTACTGAACTTTTAGATGATACTATTGAACATCATATTCGTGAAGGATATGCAAAGATTAATAAGTCCTTGGAAGAATTCATCCAGAGAGGGTCTGGATGAGTTTTTAAGAAAATTCATTATTTGGAACTAAAAATGGCGAAATATCATCCTTTAGCTCCTAGTAGATATATTAATCTACATCACAAACTTGCTTTGAAAAAAGCTGTGCTAAATATAAAAAAACGAAGACCAAAAATGTCTCGTTTGGAGTTTAATTGCTTATAAACTGAATATAGATCGTAGTGAACATCCTTAACGCGTATCTCACTATGCATCATATGAAAATACGATTAAACTGGGTAATGTAACATGTTCCGTGCCATTAACAAAGATACCCCTTATTGAAAAGTTGAATGATCTACGGATCAATGTCTTTGGGTATGAAGACAATGAAGTGTGCCCACTCTATATTTCACCAAAAAATGACTGTGATGTTATAAACTTATTATTAACTGATGAAGAAAGACAGCATTATTGCCTGATTAGAAACTTTTCGCGTCTACTTGGTGATTTAACCAAACACCATCTAAAAGCCCATTACTGTTTCAGATGTCTACACCGATTTACAAGAGAAGATTTATTGAAAAACCACATTCAGTACTGTCAAGAACATGAAGTGCAAGTTATCAAAATGCCCTCTGAGGAAAATAACATTTTAAAATTTACAGGTACACACTTACAACATCCTGTCGCTTACTGTATTTATGCAGATTTCGAAAGCCTTCTTGTTCCTGTTACTTCGGCTTCACCATCATCTGATATTTCACATAGGGAAAAAATTGCATATCACGTACCTTGTGGATATGTATATGTTATTATCGGGCCAGATGGACGCTCCGTTAAACCGATTCAAGTATATAGAGGAGAAGACGCTGTGGAACACTTTTTTGAAAAGATGATGACTGAAAAGGAAGAACTCACCAAGGTTTTATCACAAGTCAAGCCTATAGTCTTAACGGAAGCACAGGAAAAGAAGTTTCAAGAAGCTGAAGTATGTCATATATGCCATAAACATTTAGCTGAGGATCGTCAAAGAGATCATTGTCACATTTCAGGAGAATTTAGGGGTGCAGTTCATAACGCCTGCAACTTGAATTTTAAATTACCTCAAAAAATATCGATTATCTTTCACTATTTAAAAAATTATGATGGACATCACATCATCACGAAACTAGGCAAGTATAATAATCATCAGATAGAGGTTATTGCTACAAGTTTGGAAAACTATATTACATTCAGATTGAAGAAACCTATAAGGACCCTGTACAATTAGTCTTTTTAGACAGCTTTCAATTCCAACCTACATCGCTAGAAAAACTTGTAAAAAATCTTGATTCTTCACAGTTTAAGATTTTGAAAGAGAATTTCCCTGTTAATACACCGCTGAATATGCTATCGAGGAAAGGAGTCTATCCATACGAATACTTTACCTCTTTCAATAAGTGTGAAGAAACCGAACTACCACCAGCATGCGCCTTTTATAATACACTGATTGATGAAATTATCGATGATGACGATTATCAACACGCAAAAACTATTTGGAACACGTTTAATATGAAGACACTGGGTGATTATCATAATTTATATGTAAAAACGGACGTTTTGTTACTCGCGGATGTATTTCAAAATTTTAGAACTTTGTCAGCAATACTATGAAATTGATTGCGCGCATCTTTTTACAACTCCAGGACTTGCATGGCAAGCATGCCTAAAAATGACTGAAGCACCTCTAGAGCTCTTAACAGATATTAACATGTTGCTGCATTTAGAAAAAGGGATACGAAGCGATATTAGCATGATTAGCAGAAGACTGGCTAGAGCAAATAACCCCTATATAAACGACTATAACCCGAATGAGCCTAATAGTTATATCATGTACTGGGATACGAATAACCTTTACGGTTGGGCTATGTCCCAGTACCTACCTTATGGCAACTTTGAATGGGTTGATACACATAATATTAATGAAGAATGGATTTTATCCCTTGATGATGCATCAGATATAGGGTATATATTTGAAATTGATCTGCATTATCCTGACCACCTTCTTACATTACATAACCATTATCCGCTTGCCCCCGAAAGATTAACCTTGAACGAAGAAATGCTATCACGTTATGCTAAAAGTATGCTACAAAACAGAAAATATGTTGGTACACCAAAGTTAATACCTAACTTATGTAATAAAAAGAATTTTGTTGTGCATTATAGAAATTTAAAACTTTATCTGCAACTGGGACTAAAAATTACAGCAGTGCATTAAGCCATCCGATTTCAACAAGCACCATGGTTGAAAAAGTATATACTATTTAACACCAATAAAAGGAAAGAAGCTACATTATCATTCGAAAAAGACTTTTTTAAACTCCTTAACAATAGTGTATATGGCAAGACTATGGAAAACTTGCGAAAAAGACGTAATATAGAACTTTGTAGTAATACCTCTAAGAGAGCACTAAAATTGATAGCATCACCTACTTTTAAATCGTTAAAAACGTATGATGAAGATTTAACCGCTGTAGAAAGACTTAAAACAAGCATTCTGATGAATCGACCTATTTATGTAGGGTTTACAATACTCGAATTATCGAAACTACTCATGTATAATTTCCATTATAATTATGTAAAACCAATGTATAACAATCAAGCTGTACTGTTATTTACAGACACAGACTCCCTTACATATCATATTACTACCGATGACATATATAAAGACATGAAAAATAATTCATCTATCTTTGACTTTTCTGACTATCCCAGAACTCACCCCCTTTATTTCGATGATAATAAAAAGGTTATTGGGAAATTTAAAGATGAATTGAGTGGCGAAATAGGATTGGAATTTGTAGGACTGAAGGCTAAAATGTACTCTATCAAATCAAGTAAAAGTGAAAAAAAGAGAGCTAAATGTGTATCAACCAGGGTTGTTAGACATAAAGTTAGTCATGAAGACTATTTACAGTGCTTACTGCAACAGAAAACAAGCATAGAAAAACAATTAAAAATAGGTCAAGAAAAACATAAACTGTATACAATCTGTCAAAATAAAATCAGTCTCAGTCCCTTTGATGACAAACGATACATTGCTGAAGATGGAATAACAAGTTTAGCGTATGGACATTGCGAAATTGATTAAGATTTAATATTGCAAACTTAATTATATTGAATGAAATTATATATAATACTTATTATGATGTAACTTATTAGATGAGTAATACTTGTAAATATTGTAGAAAATGATGAAATACATTAAGGTTTAATACTTACTTAGTTATATTTGATGAATTTATGTGTGTATATTATACTTTTTATGATGTTATGTAACTTATTAGATGAATATTACTTATAAATGTTGCAAAAATGTTGAAGTACATTGAGGTTTAATAGTTACTTAGTTATATTTTATGAATTTATGTGATTATAATAATTTATTAGGATGTTACGTAACTTATTAGATGTACAATAGTTATAAATATTACAAAATATTGGAGTACATTAAGATTTAATACTATAAACTTAGTTACTTTTGATGAAATTGTATGTGTATACTAATTATGTCTATCTATAATAGTACTTTTTATGATGTAATGTAACTTATTAGAGGAACAATTCTTATAAATATTGCAAAAATGTTGACATACATTAAGATTTAATACTATAAACTTAGTTATATTTGATGAAATTGTATGTATATACTAATTATCGAGATGTCGACTTACTAGATGGATATTTAGAAAATATTGTTATAATAAAGTTTTTTTAATTAACTGTAAACTGTGTGTGTTTTATTTCTAAGTTACTATTTTTTTAGAATGATTATGAATTTTATTAATAGGTTAAAAGTAAAAAGGTGAAAAAGAGAAGAAAAAGAAAATTGTTTTATTAAAGGGAAATATAATAGAAAGTAATTTGATGATTTAATTTAAACTTTACTAACTTTAAATCTAATACTAAATACAAGTTTTTAGAAAAGCATGATTATTACAAAAATTAACTTATTAAAAGGAAAAAATGAATTTTTTTTATAAATTTATGTTATTAAAAGACCCTGCAATGTATTCAAAGGAAAAATTGATTTACAATTTTTTTAAAGATTGCATATTCTAAGTATGAAAAGTAATTTCGTGACTTAATTTTAATATTTCAAACTTTACTAACTAACTTTAAATGCAGGTTTTGAGAAAATATGATTATTTTGTATTATACAAAAACTTTTAATATGATAATACAATACCTAAATCCCTAAATTTCTATGTTCAATACTATAGAAGGTTAATTTCAAGCTTATATCTGTCGAAATGGTAGTAGTGATTGAGGATGATGCGTTTGATATGCTCGTTAGCACATCAGCACATCATACATCCTCCACATCCTCTTTCGCAGAACGAACATTATATCACTACTGAGAAATAACTCAGCCCAATAATTAACTAATCATTTTTTAATTTTTTTTAGCCGTCTGTGGTCTTCCTTTCCTAATTTTCTTCACTAAGAATGGAATTTTTTTCAAATTTTCTGTCATTTAAACCTGTTTTGTTTAATATTTGTTGTACTGTAGTTAAAGAAAATATGCTGCTAAACACTTTTTCTAAATCCCTTTTATGTTCTAAATGTAATACAAACCGATTTCATAAGAAATGGCTATTTAACTTATGGTCATCTCGCTTGGATGAGCAACATAGCCGCCTAAAACCAAATTTCCAGTTTAAAAGGCCAAACAATTTTATATCTTGATAAAAACCCTTTTACCAATATTTCGTCAGCATTTAATTAATTTGCCATCTCACATATTAAATTATCTTTTCATTTTCATTGAAAAATTAATACTTTTTGTGTCATCGTTGACTGCCTTATTTTTACCATTTTTGAAATAATTTCTAAAATTACAATTTTCCTGACAATTGCATTTTGTTTTTAGCACTGGACTCAAAGCTAAAGTGTATGTGGAGGACAACATAATAAAATCTGTTCGAAAATTTGCTTTTTACGAGATAAAATTGGCGGCTTTAGAAGGCAAAAAGGAAAATATCCAAGTGCGGCTTTTTTTTTTTTTTTTTTCTTTTGCCGCTTAGTGTAGATTCGATAAGCTTAAAAAAAAAAAAAAAAAAAAAAAAAATTAATGTCACTGAGGAGATTCCATACTAAAGCTGTGTCTAAATTAGTCGCCAATCGAGATATATTTATTTAAACGTTTCCATTATTCAATTAAAAGAAATCATTTTAATGTAGTAACCACTGAAGCGGGCAAAGCCTGCTAGCATTTAATAAAAAAGAGATACCATTCAAAAGCATTCCTATTTTAAACAGTAAGCCACGTCTTTATACGTTCCTCTAAAACACCAAATCATTCAACAATTCCCTGATTAAATAACTAAAATTTTGTCGTCAACAGTCAAAACTGAAAATGTCATTTTCTTTATAAATGTCAACATCTTATAAAGAGCCAAACAAAATAAATAAATAAACATTTTTAAAAGTAAAGTATTGTTTCAGAGAAAACCAGAGGGCGGGAATTAAAATTCTTTTGAATGTTTTCAAAATTTCCCGCCTTTAATCAGTGTTGCCAGATCTGGAGGATATTTTATTCAATAAATATTAATAATTTTTTATTGTAATGTTTGCCTAATTATTTCGACGATTAATATATCAAATATCATTTCTCAAAATTATTGGTGATTATTGAATAAAAAATTCGTAAGATCTGGCAAAACTGTCTGCAATGCGTTATTACCATGTTTTTATCAACTTCGATTCTTGTTTGTTTGTCCAGTACAAATCTTTCAATCGATTTTAAACTAACTTCCCGACAAGTTAGACATTTGAAACTTTCAGGATAGCTCAGAACACGCTGACAATACATTTTTTCAAACAAAATGGCAGAGCAGTTTAGTAAATGAACTCATCCAAGATATTTCAGAGAAAAGTTCGCTGCTGAAGTTTGGTTGCGTTTGTAGTATTATTTCGGATGTCATCGTAATGAGCCCATGGCAGAAAATGCAAGGCGCAAGATATATGTCACAGATTTTTTTTTTTTTAACAACATAGCGTAGAAATTTCAGGTTGCTCGATTTTTGCAGAAAAAAAATTCATTTTCCAGTCTTTTTCCATCCACAGCATAAATGTAAATGCTCATTTTAAACACATTTTATTAGCATCTAGAACCTATAAAGTAGTAGAATTGTTCAATACCCTTTACTAATGAAGTTTTTAAATATCCCCCCCCCCCCTTCTCGCTAACAATCGGCAACCAAACGCCTGATGAAATCTTTGCGATTTCCAATCTTTCTCTATACACAACATAAAAAGAGTGGCTACAGAAGTTCCAAAAAAAGTTCCCTGATTTTTCCTTGATTTCCATGTCTAATTTTGAGAAATTGCCATGATTTCCATTACCTATTATATACATTCCATAATTTTATGTATATCATACTCTCTTGTGTAACATGCTCCCTAACCATTGCAATTCAAAAAACTGTACTGATGGGGCAAAAATACCCCAATCTTTTTATTTTTCTTCTTTGTTCACTTGAGAAATTAACAAAATTATAAAAATATGACTCATTTTAATTGCATAACATATTAATATCAAGACATAAAATTATTTCTCAAATTAAAGCAAGTAAAAACTACAACGTTAGGAGCGCCAAAGAAATTATAATATTGGGAAGCAGACAGCTGTTTTGGTAGCCTTTAGCATACTGTCTTCTGTGCATAAAGAAATCAGAGAGAAGTGCTCCTATATATAGAAAAAGGGACCTAATTTTGTTCAACCAATAGAATTGCTTAGAAGGTGAGGGGGAGTGGCCAATAGGAATTTTAGAAACAGTAGTCGTGAAAACTGTAGAAAAATTAAGAAAATGAAGACCGAATGCAAAATTTCCAACAATCAGACAAATAGGGTACAGCAAAATTGCAATATTTTTAAGACTTTTATAAATATAGAAAGCTTCAAAAAAATAGAGCACATGATAGGATTTAGGCCTGCAAATTATTTTAGTTGAATCAAATTTAACCCTTATCGCTCGCATGTCCCTTCTTAGGGGACATTAAAAAATCGAGCCACGCCTTAAGGTGTTCCTCTGCTAATGAAATGTTATTTTTCTAAAACGTGTAACTATAGGCTACCTTTCGGCTACCGGAAAGTTTTAACAGAAAGATTTATTTTATTTAATGATGAAGTAAAATAAAACAAATTATTACAATTTTTCGGTAACCAAAATGTAGTAAGTTGTAAACTATACGTGTGACGTTTTAAAGGAACGCCAAAAGGCGTGTCTCACGGAAAATATGCCGAGAGCAAAGGGTTAAAATTATGATTTTCCTCCCAGCCAATATAGTTTTCTCTTTGTCGTTCCTAACGTTGTAGTTTTTACTTGCTTTAATAATCCAGCGCCAAGTCTCTTTTTAATATTATTTCTCAAATTGCTGCACTAAAAATAAATATTTATTATTATCACCATCATTTTTTTTATGTTAAGTAGGTGAGATTCAACTAAAAAGTTGTCAATCCTGTGCAATCATGCTTAAGATAACACCTGTTTGGCTATCTTGCAGACAAGCTTGTTGGGCAAAAATGAAAATTTCCATGATCTTTGGATATTTTTACAAAATTTCCTTTGTTTTTCCAGATATTTCCAGATTGAAAAAGTACCATGATTTCCCTGACTGTCACCCCCTGATAAATGTCAACGTTCTTTTTTTATATTTTTTTAACCCCTTCCACATTCCCCCCGCCAACAAACGGCAATCAAATGCTTTGCAGAAATGTTGTGATTACTAATCTTTCTCCATCCTGAACATATATGTCAATTTCTTTTTCAACTTACTTTAATAGATTCTAGAATCTATAAAGAAATTGAATAAGTTCGATATCTTTCACTCATATACTATTTTGGGACGCTCCCCTTTTTCCTCCACTTTAACACTCGGTGATTAAGTGCACTGCAAAAGTCATGTAATTTCCAATCTTTCTCTATCCACGACATAAATGTCAGTGTTCTTTTTAAACACCCTTTATTAAAACTTATCGCTCGTATGTCCCTTCTGAGGGGACATTAAAAAATCGAGCCATGCCTTAAGGTGTTCCTCTGCAAATGAAATGTTATTTTTCTAAAACGTGTAACAGGCTACCTTTCGGCTACCGGAAAATTTTAACAGAAAGATTTATTTTATTTAATGATGAAGTAAAATAAAACAAATTATTACAAATTTTCGGTAGCCAAAAGGTAGTAAGTTGGAAACTATACGTGTGACGTTTTAAAGGATCGCCAAAAGGCGTGTCTTACGGAAAATATGCCTAGCGCAAAGGGTTAAATTCTAGCAGCTATAAAGAAGTAGAATTGTTCAATACCTTACACTCATGTAATTTTTTGAGATGCCATAATCCTTGTGTTAATGATTGGCGACCAAACACCTCATTGAATTCTTACGATTTCTAATCTTTTTCATACACAACATAGATGCCAATATTCTTTTTAAACATGTTTTATTAAATTGTGAAATATATAAAGAGGCAGAATTGTACACCTCAGCAGACACTTTTCGGACAATTCTATAACATACTATACATTTCAGTAAATTTACCAAAAAAATATTTTTTATTTTGTTTTGTACATATTTCACTTTATTTCATAACGAAAAGAAAATATGTTAAGAAAAAAAGCTGATACACAATAAAAAAAATATGTGGTGGTGTCGGACGTAAGCAGTATTGGATGTAAAAAAAAAAAAATTACGTCAAAAACCTATTTTTTTTTTTTTTTTTTTTAATAAAAATTATTCAATATTCATAAAATTTAAATAGGTCATATCAATGAGATTTACAATCTTGCTTTTAATAAAAATAATTCGTTTATGCAGCTTTTTTATTCTTAGATCAGTATAATTAATAATGAATTTTGGTGTCAGACGTAAAATACTACCTAAAGTGCCAAATAAATATTTTTTTACAAATCAAAATGCATAATATTTTTAGACATTTTTGCAAGATTATCTGTTTATGTATTGCCCATTTAACTATTTATTTGCTTTAATTCATAATATTAGTATGTGTTTTTTGAAAGAACAGTGTTTCTTTGAGAGTGAGAAATTATGGCTTAAAATACATAGGGGAATGACCTTTGTTTAACACCTTGTAGCACGGTAAAAACTAAATTCATCATATAATAAATAAGTACAGTCAACTCTCAAAAATACGCAACCCTAAAATCTACAATTCTCTGAAATCTGCATATAATTTGCAATGTAAACAAACATTGTCACAACTGATTTGTTAATTAGTAGATTGCAAAAATTCAGCTGTATTAGGAGAGAAATCAATTATTAACTTGTGGTGGTAAATCATCAACCACTCAGCATGTTACAGAGGAGGAAATGATAAGTGTAATTATATATAATTATCAAAAAATAAATCATATTAATTTAGAGGAAGAAGGATAAAGACAGTTTTCGTGAAAGGTTTTCTCTCATGAAGATAAATATTGAAACTTTCTCATAGCGCAAACTTATGTGATTAATCAAGAATTGCTGACTTTTTTGCAGGTTATAGAAAAATAAATATGTATGAATATTCTTACTTAAATTACTATTGGTCAGACTTTTCAAAAATCTAGATTATTTGCAACTATAATACTATGCATAAAAATTGTTCTTTAAATTAAAATTTCATGAAATATTTGTACTTTTAATAGGTACACTTTATTTCAGCATTGTATGTGGTAACACATAAATTATTTCTTAAAGATTTACTACTCAAATGAGGCTGTAAGATGTAAATACAAGAAATTATTCTAAAATCTGTAAAATTAAGAAATCTGCAAAACATTCATTTTAAGCTGTGCAGATTTTTGAGTGTGTACTGTATTTCAAAATATTCAACTCTTTAACTTTAAAATGACACCATGTTTGTTTAATTGTTAAAATATATATATATGAAAATTTGACCATCAGGTTGACATTATTGTGAAATTGACCCATACCCAAATTCCTCGATCATCCCTATTGTTTTAGCAGTTCATAAAATACGTAAAATTTGCAGCTACAAGGAAAATAAATTAAGAATATATACACTTCCTTTACTATGATTTAAAGGTAAGTGTTTCATAGTTTTATTTTCTGAAAAAGTAGTTATTCATATATAATTTTTTCCAAAAAGTAAATAAATGTTTGTTGGCTAAAACTAAAATATTCTCAAGCATAAACAAATCACTTAAGTAACCTCTATTTTCCGAATATGCCTGTTTTAAAGTTTAAAACTTCAATATCCAAACATTTACTCAAGAAATTTGTTAGAGTAATAGAATAATTTAAACTAAATAAATAAAATTTCAGAATAAAAATATAACTTTACAATTAATTAAACAAGCATTCAAATTTTAAAATCAAAATATACAGGTTATGCAACCTAAAACTAAATTTCCTTCCTATTTCCAGCAGAGGTCAATCTCGGTTTTTGAGAATGGTACCATATTTGTGAATTTTACATTTTGTAAAAAAAATTAAGTTAGTGAAAATTAAAAATGCTCTCTAAACAATTAACCAACATATAAAAAACATTTTTTAAATACATTTAAATATGATAAAAACAGAACAATTGAAAAATAATCATAGATGTGGGCTAGGTAAACACCTAAATTAAAGACTTTCAAATCACTCTGTAATATGATGGTACTAAAATTTAAAGCCTGCTAGCAGAAATAGTGCATCATGCAGCAAGTGCTGCAGATTGTTGGAGGAAACTTATTATTAGAGTTTCCTCCAGACAGTTTCAAGAGGGTATTGCACCCTCCCTACCCTTAGGTTGGAAAAATAGCATCTTTCTTGACCCTAATCTAAAAAAATGCACCCTTCATGTCCCTTACTTTAAAAAAAAAAAAAAAAAAAAAAAAAAAAAAAAAAAAAGTACCCTTATTGCTTTTTTGTATTAGAGCTCAAATTCAAGAGAGAATAACCTACACACTGAAGCATATAGATATACTGAAATACCTGCATAAGTAAAACAGTTTTATATGACCTTCAACATTTATTTATATATAAGTAACAAGCAAAAGCAAAGAAAGTTAAAATTAGAAAAGAAATTTGTTACACTATGTATATTTGTTGTAAAATTTTAAAATGTGTGGACATTTTAAATGTTAAATATGGCCTTAAAAATACTAAACTGCTCTCAAAATTTAAAAAAGTGCCATTTTCTTACTAAATGCTCTGCACATTTTTAAATCAAAGGGAAACTTATTATGGAGCTGTAAAATATTTTTTGGATTACCAGTTTAATAAAAATAATAAGAAAGCACCACAGAATTGGCGTTTTAAAGTAATAAGTACAAAACTTTGAATAAACAACGTAAAATTGCAATTTATAGTGTTAAACTATTGCATTTTATGATGCTTATTATTTAAAGTTTTGTACTTATTATTAGCTTAATAGTTTAATCATAATTGACTGCTTACATACTGTTATTTCGTTGCATATCAATAAAATTTGTATTTTTTTTTTTTTTTTTAAGCTCCTCGAACAATATCTTTTGCTTATGACCGCCAAATTATACAATAACTTTGTTTCTTTATCTGTAAAAATCTGCGCTCGATAATTTTGCTGCCTATTAAAAAATATGAAATATTACTCCTTACCACTAATAATTACCAAAATGAGAGTATTTTATTGTTAATTGTTAAAATTCTGTCTCTACTTTTAATTTCCTCAAAGCTATTTCTCGAAATCCATGATAATTTTGTGGCCTATTATTAATTGAAATACAGAATATTTTGCCACTAATTAACAAATCTGTGTTTATTTCGTATTTCGGTATAAGTAGCCTTAAAAAAAAAAAAAAAGTTGTATTGATTTAGAGCAAAATGTCTGTTTCCACAGTTTTGCATTATTAAACATACATTTGGACTGTTGGCGGCAAAAATGGTTGTGCATTTCAATAACAAATTACAAAATTATTGCATATTTTGGTAAACAGAACTGAAAAAAGTAAAAATTTTATTGATAGGCAACGAAATAATCATGATTTTTTTACTATTATTTGTATTATTAAAGATAAAATTTGTTAATGGCAAATGATTCTGTATTTCAGTAATAGGCCACAAAATCATCATGGATTTCGAGAAATAGCTTTGGTGGAAAGAAATAGAAATGCTTATCAATTAGCAATAAAATACTCTAATTTCAGCAATTATTTGGGCTAAGCTTTATTATAGGGTACCCATTGGCGATTTGTGATGCTGTGATACGATTCAGTGTATCGGCACTTTTAAAAAGTAACCTTTTGTATCAGAAACCTTTTGTATAGTAAACTTTTTGTATCAGAACTTCGTTTAATCGTCTTGGAACTTTGTTTCTCTTTTTGCGCCGACCATTCGTGTATGTTTATCGTTATGCGGCCCAGCTGAACTATTTTTTTTAAATGCATTTTTGAGATTTAAAATTTTTTTCGGGTGTATTTTAATAGTAGTTCTTTTTAATAAATGGTAGTGTTCTTTATGGTATAGTGTTCTTAATGGTAGTAAGGGTAGTGTATTTTTTAATAAATGGAATTATTTAGGGAAAAATTAGTGCATGGTAGTAATTGATGCAGTACAGATTTTTATACATTTTCCGATGCATGCGCTACGAATTAGGGTTATCCAATGATGTTTTTTGGTTTTAATATTAGGGTACTGACCGCTGCAGTACAGATTTTTATACATTTTCTGATTTATGCAATATGAATTAGGGGTATCAAGTGATTTTTATTTTTATTTTTATTTTTTATTTTTTATTTTTTTTTAATATTGGGATACTGACCGCTGCAGTACAGATTTTCATACATTTTTTAATTCATGCGTTATGAATCAGGGGTATCCAGTGATGTTTTTTTTTTTTTTTTGTTTTAATATCGGTATTCTGATTGCTGCTGTACAGTTTTTTATGCATTTTCTGATTCATGCACCTCGAATTAGGAGTATCCAGTGATTTATATATATATATATATATATATATATATATATATATATATATATATATATATATATATATATATATTAGAATATTGAGCACGGATTTTCATGCATTTTCAGATTTGTGCACAATGAATAAGCTGCATCCAGGGATTTTATTTATTTTTTTTTTTTTTGTGGTTGCTTCTGTACAGATTTTCATGCATTTTCAGATTCATGCAAGGCTGTAATTTTGAAATTTGTGGAAAATCTTCAAGTTATACATAAGTCACAACACTGAATTTTATGTGCTAAAGCTTGAAATCCCTCCGAATTTTTTTTTTTTTTTTCTTGAGGTGAAGTAACTCAATTTTCTATTACTGTTTTAAATGTTTATTCTATTAATCTTAAATATGCTTAATTTATTTAAGTGATTTTCAAAACAAGCACCAGAGCGAAACAATAATTTATTTTATTAAAATGAACTTTTGATGTTTTGTAATGATTCAGAGTATCGATTCGCGATGCGATTCGTAGTATCAACTCATCCGTTGAGCTGTATATCGGCAATAGCAATGAGTGATTTATAGTAAAGCTCTTCTATTATTTGTATTGGTAAGCATAAATTTTCTCGAAAAGCAGCAATTTGATTCGATATTTTAACAGGCTGCAAAATTATCGCTCACTTCAAAATAGTTTTCAAAAAATCACATACTTTTATAGATACAAAAACAAAATAATTGTGTACTATAGCGATTTTAAACAAACAATACTTCAGGAATCGCTAGAAAAAAAATTCTGAATCCTAAAAATTAATAATTAATATCTGCGTTCGACCTTCGACCGAGGCTTTTAAAAAATAAACACACGCGGAGGGATACAGTGTAAGTGTAAACAAATAGCGAGCGTCTAGCGAGCGCTGAAACTTTTGGATCTGGATAATGTGCCCATGCGATCTATAGACCATGGTATAAACTCGTGTGCATAAGTGATTAAAATTTTTCGCTTTAAAAAAATTGTAATTCATTATGAATAATGATGAAATAGAATATCTATAATTAGATAATTATATCTATAATATCTATAATATCTATAATATCTATAATTAGATGATGAAATAGAATATCTATTATCTATAATCTTCTTTTATTTTAAATATTATCTGAACACTTTTTTGACGAAATGGGAAATTTTAAAATTAAAAATATTTTCCTTATAACAAAAATTTATTGAACAGGGAGCAGCCCTCGCTCACCGCTCGAAGAGCGGTGTTGAGCGCTTCTAGGAAAATCCACGTGAGCTGCTTGCATTCACGTTGGTCAGCCAACCAACGTGAGCAACTGAAGCCTTGCAAGTGAGAAGTAAGAACCGCATCACGTCATATACGCCAAAGAAAAGCATGCAATTGATGGGGCAATATAGTTCTATTTGTAAAACAACGTTTATAAAAAACAAGAGTTTTCCTGGAAAAAAAAAAAAAAGACAATACTAGATTCAGAAAAATCCCATTAACAACATATATTAATTAAAATAAAATCGTTCGTGCCATTTTAGAGATATTTTTAGACCATTACAAACTTACACCATCGTTTTTCCCCATTTAATGTTAAATTCAGATTTCAGATATCAAAACATACTGTATGTTCAAATGTAAAATTTTCAGGATAGATTAAGACCGAAGATAAAAGACTATTTTGAAAAGGTCAGAACAAAATATGACATATTTGCTGAGATATTACGTGTCGGCTTTTACAAATCTCTTTGATGTCAAACTAGTCGTATATATGAGTTCGCAGCGTTCCGTTTGTCCTTCTGCTTGCGTCACTCGAAAAACTGCCGTTTTTCATGATTAGATGTCCTTTCGATTGATATAGTTGTTCAGTTCGAGAAAACTGATAAACGTCCTGTATAAATAGCTTAATTTCAGGTCTCGCAAGTACATTCCTTTAATAACAGCTATACGCATTCTTTTCAAACTCGCCATATTAACTCCCTTTTAAATATCATTTTGTACATAATTATTGTTTTCCGGTCAATAATTGAGTATGCCATTTTTTCGTAAAAGTTGGTACCTCAAAAACGGCTCTAACGATTTTCTTGAAAATTGTTACATAAATCGATTTTAGATATTTTTTCTCATTACGTGATTATTACAGAAAAATTAACAGTCATCCTGATTAGGTAGATCCTTTTTAGATCTCGGAAATTGGTGTTTCAAAAAATAACTATCTTTTTTTTTTTTCTTTTTCTTTTTTAACTTTCTATGTAAACTCTGTTTTACATGCATCTTTATATATATATACATATATATATATATATGAGCTTTCTCTTATAGGAAATTTATTAGGAGTGTACTTCGTTAGGTCAATTTTATGTCTTTTGATCACATTACTTAGTGTATGCGTGTAATAGTGGGTAATGGAAGTCGTATGTTTGTTTCACGGTAGATTATTTTTTATATATATAACTACACTCATGTCCATAAATTAAGGATAATACTAGCTTCGGCAAATAAAGGTTCAGAAGGAAAACAAACATGACTTATTCATAAAGCCCATTTATTAAACAAAAGATCAAGAACAAAAAAAGGTGGTTTATGTAGGATACCATTTATAAAAACTATGATTTTTGCTCCCTAAAGCAATTACAAAAAATATCTCTCTTACAAAAACTTAACATTACATGGTTGGTATCCCTGTGGCAGAAATTTATTACGCTTTCTGCGACAAGCTTCATCAACACCAAAATCTTTCTGCAGGAATAGTTTGTGAAGTTAACATTTACGAATTCAAAATAAATTATTTTTAAATAGTAAATAATATTCAGTATAACCAAATGTATTTAAATTTTAACTAAGGTACAAATTCATATATCTGCACTATTGCAAGAAAATACTCTTTTTTTTTTTTTTTTAAGAAAGGTGAAAATAAATCTATTGATCTTAATTGCTTCAGCTTTTTTGTTCACATTAATATAATACAATATTGTTTATAAAATATTCAATGAATTCAAACCATAAAATGCAGTAACACATCAAAAATAATCTGCAAAATTTTTGAAGGCATTTAAATCCTGAAATGTCGAAATCAAACAAATGTTACAAATACTTTTAAAATTTCATTACTTTTCTTTTTATTTAAATATATATATTTAAATACACAAATGCACTTATTTCGTAAGATGCAAACCAAACAACATAAAATATAATACAGAACTAAAAATTAAAATACAACAAATTAAAAGTAAAAATTAATGTAGAATACTAAATATTATAATGAAATATAAATAATTTACAACATTTATAGTTTTTAAGATTATTAGAAAGATACACGATATCATTCTAATACACAAGATTCATTTTTGGTATTATATACAAATAGCATAAAGATGTGTATTTGAAATCTAAAAAATGTGATTTCACAATAATGAATTTAGAATGTATAATTATACCATCATTTAAATACATAAAGTAAAACAGAACACAAGATCTAAGTAATACAATTATAGACAAAGCATAGTCGAAATATTTTCATAAAGATTGAGGCAAGTGAAATATTTAATTTTTAAGGAAATGTTGAAATCTAAAATGTAATAGATTTCATGGATAAAATCTATAATAGAAAATAATGATTACACATGAATGAAATAGATAGAAATCAATTAAAAGTAATATTTGGTAATGGTATCTATACGAATAAGTAAATAAAAATAAATAAATAAAAGCATTTGCTATTTAATTAGTATTTATTCAAAACAACTACTATTAGATAAAATTCCATTTGATTACAAAAACATAAATAAAAATAAAATAATACACACACACACACACACACACACATATATATATATATATATATATATATTCAACAAAACCTTTGGTTTGATTCTTATTCAAAATAACTATTTAATTTGCAATATTTCAATTAAAAAAATAAACATTTTTTTAAAAAATTCAAATGTTTAAAAAATAAAATGAACAAGCTGTAGAAACTAATGATAAGAGTATTTGTGTAAAATAAATTAATAATTTTTTTAATGACTTCATATGCTTAAACTAGAAAATTTAAAGCTAAGAATTTTAATCACAATTAAAATAACTAATGTTTAGTAAAGAAAAAAAATAGAAGAGTTACCAATTTTATAACTTAAGATACGCATTAATATTTATTGCTAGGATCTTTTACTACATATAAAATGCTAAATATAAATAAAATATTTTTAAGATTAATTTCTTAATTTTCTATTTTTTGAAGCAAGGTTTGAAGCTTCATTTTTTATTTTGCGTATAACTACAGACGTTACAAATTTCCCCATTGTCGTATTTCTGTATATATTTGTAAAATGTATTGCATAGTTTGAACCAAACGTTAAAATTAATGCAGCTTTAAAAAATTACCTGTATTTACTACCACGCACGAATGCACGCTTCGCGTACATTAAAGAAAAAAACCACTAGATGCAACTAATTTGTCGTGCTTAAATCATAAAATGTATGAAAATCGGTACAGCGGCAATCACGCACTCGAAAAAAAAAAAAAAAAAAACACAGGATGTAGCTATTTTGTTATGCCTGAATCTGAAAATGCAGGAAACGTGAAATTTGCAAAGTGGTCGCAAAGCCACATTCTTTCGATAAAACATCTTTTTGCAATACAATAAATACACACGACACAAGCGGCAGGTTTTGTTTGACAAACAAAGTTTGGATACACGAAAATGAAGATCCGATGTGAAGAGGTTACCAGTGAAAAGTGTCGATATACCGAATCATATCATCGCATCACGAATCGCTAATGCATGCCGTATCAAAGCTAACCCAAGTGAGTTACATCCGCTTTATCTCCTCTCCTTATTCAGGATTGAGGCGATCGTATCTGCAGAAACGAAAATTTGTTCTGCAGAACAGTTTTAAAATCATTCTTTGAGTTTCTTTCTTTCTCTCTCTCTCTCTCTCTCTCTATTTTTTTAAACACAATGACAACATTTATTTGACTTAACTAAAATATTTCTACAAGAACACTGTTTCTGCGACATTTTCGCCGTGTCGCCGTGTTTCTGCCACGGGGGTTGGTATGATGGTTAATACATTGTATATCTGTCAGATGATGAAATACAGTCCTTACAACGCCTAGGAATGTTGAGTGTTAAATTATTGATCTGATCTTGGGGAAGATTACTCCACTCAGTTAGGAATGTTCTCCGAAGTTCCGGTACACATGTAGGAGGTGGTTGACGGATTGCAGCTCGTCGGAAAAGCATGTCTTACACATGCTCTATCGGATTCTAGTCAGGTGAAAATGCTGGCCATTCCTTGCGGGTGATAGCTTCAGATTGTAGGCATCCGTGTAGAACGCTTGCACGGTAAGGACGTGCATTGTCATTCATAAACACAAATTCTGGGCCCATGGCATCCCTATATAAACGTACATGTTGTTCCCGAATGATGTCCCGATGAATTTGGCCTGTCATGGTTCCGATTTGAGATGCAGATCTGTTCTGGTGCCCAGTATGTCCCCCCCCCCTCCCAAACGAGCACTCCTGATCCCACAGTAGTGTCGTTCAATGATATTGTTTTGGTGGTAACGGGTATCTGACGTTCTACATGTGAAAGTCTGGCGTAAATCACATTGAAAGCTAAACCTGGACTTGTCGGAAAACATCACACAAGTCCACTGTGCAGCTGTCCACATTGCATGTTCTCTGCTCCAAGTTAACCGCTGGCAACTGCCGCGAGCGGAACACATCTACTAGGCCTGTGAGAATATAGACCAGTATCTCCCAAACGTCTATACACGGTTTACCTTGAAACTGTGGTACCCGTGGCTGCAGATAGCTGACGAGACAGGTCTGATGCTGCGCTTTATCTGCTCATTTTGGCACTTACTGTCAAATACCGGTCGTCATTCGGCATTGTAACTCGGGACCGACTAGTACTGTAACGTCGACTAGCATTTTCAACATTTTGGAATCGTTGCCAAAGACTAGATATGACACTTTGGGCGATTCCAAGTTTCCCCCGATACTTCTATCTGACTACGCCCACATTCTAGTCGGCCGATAATTCTACCACGTAAAAAATTATCTGCATGCGTACTCTGTGTCATAACTATTCGGTTGTGACACTGAGCGGCATACAGAACACTTGTGAACAATATTCCTTCTTTGCTCCCAATCCTTATTTACTCCCTTCTTACACTTTTATCATAACATCATATCGGCGTCATCTGATAGCTTCCTATAACTTGCATATTATCCTTAAATATGTGTATGGTATTTCTACAGGTGAAATTTTTGCATTAAAGTTCGATTTCCGTGTGATTCTGAATTATCCTTAATTTATGGACATGAGTTTATATTAATACATAACCTCAGTAATGTTTCTTTCTTCCTTCTTTCTTTCTTTCTTTCTCTTTTTTTTTTTTTTTTTTGTTAAATTAATTAAATTAATTACATCAGACCACAACTTTTTTATTATAAAGAATATTTCCTTGTATTAAATTTCAATGTAATAGCATTCACTCTTATAACTGAGATTCTGAAACGGGCTGAAACTAGCATAAAGTAGTTGGTCGGATCGGACAACATTATCAAAATATATACAAATGGATAAAAATAAATAAAGGAAGCAGTTTGATGTCATATTAAAATGAAATTAGCAAAAAAAAAAAAAAAAAAAAAAAAAAAAAAAACAGAAAACAGAAAGAAAGAAATGGTCAGAACAAAACAGCCAAATTACCATGACGCAGCTGACGATTATTAGTCTCTGACTGACATTTGATTTATGATTTTAAAAAGTCAGTGATTCGTGAGTGATCTGTCAATCTTCTCAATTACTTAACACGTCCTGTCATACTACGTGGTACACTTGTAAATCTGTGTTTCTTCCGAATCGGAAATTTTTTTAGGTGAAGAGGGCCGTTAAGCTTGAGTAAAAATGTAGTGTTAATGGAGTAGTCCCATTAAAACCTGCAAGAACCATGACTTTTATCAATTTTTAGATGCTATTTTAGCGAATTTTTACACATTATATCTCGATTAAATACATCTCAAAGCTGAAATGGGTGCATCAAAGAACACGTTTGTCTATGCTCTTTCGATTTCTGCTTGTTTTGGATTCGTTCATTATTTCAGCAAGGCGTGGTGTTATCAATTCAGGCGTAGTCAACATTTTTGTACTTGAATATTGTAAGGGTTCATATGACTCAAGCTATTTAAATTTAAACATATAAAATGACGTAACAAACAATTTCTTTTTATTAAAAATAAACTATTTTAAAAATTTTAATTCATAAACTGTATTTAAGAAGAAAAATATAAATCATTTATACCTTAGAGGAATCAATATTTTTATTAAAGGCGTGAAAATGTTAAATTTGTCTTAAGCGTTATACAGAACTCTTTTTCTCGCAGTACGAGTACTAGTGTTTATTTATTGTCGTATTTTGAACTAACACATTATACAGGAGTCAACTGCAATTATTGTGATAAATTTAGAAGCAAACACACCTTCTATCAATCGATTTCGTTTTATTTTAAAATCAATATTTGTGTACTTTTTATTCCGGTATGAAAACTGATATAAAGTATATAAGTAGGATTTTTTCCGAACCGCCTTGATCTCAGAAAATTGAAAATGAGGTCAAAAATAGGGGTTGCCATTGAAAAAAAAATTAAGTTGATGCCTGTTTTAATATGTAGATGACCCTTTAAGCAAAATCTAACTATACCATTATAAACTAGACGTTATTACTAATCCATCGGTACCAGCCGCATTTTTCTACTTTAATTTATGGCGAAATTAAGTAGGGTGATGGCGTTTTTTTTTTTTTTTTTTTTTTTTTTTTTTTTCTTTTGCTCACTGTACAAAATCAAAATATATCTATATTGTAAAATTTTAAATTAGGTACAAAAATACGTAAATAGATAATACACCGATATTACAGTAAAGCTTTGAAAATCAATAAAATAACCCCCCCCCCCCCTAAAAATAAAAATAATAAAAATAAAAATAAAAATAATAAAAATAAAATAAAATAAAATAAATAAGGGTGGACCCTTTTCAGAGGGCATGTAGGGCGACTTACCAGCCCTTTAATCTCGCTCGAACGTCAGAAAAGCAAACCTTTAAAACGAAACTTAAACAAAAGTGTTATCTTCCAAATTTAAAATATTCTTTCATTGTATTAGGCGGGTAAGAGTTAATCGTTAATTGTTTTTTAGGTTCCCGAAAACAATAGTTTTTTGTAAGAGCAATTACCAGAATATTCCCACATTTTAAATTTATTTATATGGAACTTTACAAAGGGTGGCAAAATTATTACCAGCTTTATCTACAATTGGAACAATAAATTTATTTTTTAAATTAGCAATGCTTTCTTTTAAATTAACATCGTACCAAACACTTCATAAACTTTATTTCTGAATTAATCACTGTATTATGTGTATATAGTGTGTATATACAGTGGCGGCTCGTGCAAATTTTCATAAGTGGGGCCCGACCCATCGTATGGTGTATAACTTAACAATAATAATAATCATAGTTCAAACATAAATACATACATTATTAAGAAGGTATATAAAGCGTAAGTTTTTTGGAAGAAATTTTTTTTTATGGCGAATCTTAAATTTAACAATATGGAAAAAACTGCGTAAATTTATCTCAGAAATTAATGTTTTACGACTTCATTTACAAAATTCTGCAGTTTTCTGATCAGTGGAGTATCAAAATTTAAATATCTGGAAGATGGTAGATAGGAATTGCCGAGTTCTATTCCAGGTCGCTTTAGCTGATATATGCTTTTGCAATTTTCCATGGTTTTCTCCGAAACTCGCATATAAAATAAACTTTAATAAATTTATAACAAGTTATATTGAAATTTAGAAAGTCATGAATGATGTACTAATATGAATACACATCAAAAAACTACCATGTTTATCATTTTAAGAGCTTAATTTTAAATAATTTAAATTAAATTTCTTAATTTTTGATTCAATTTAAAGAAAATTATCTAGAAAACATCTATTTAAAATTAAATATCTTTATTTTTATGAGTTTCGAATTTTCATGCGTAAAATTATAAAAATGTGCATTTAGAGAAAATTTAACTTAAATTTCGAACATTGAAAAATGTCATTTTAAAACTTTTCAATTACGATTATAAAATTCCTACTTTTTGACACAATTTCATGATGTTTTTATGCATAATGTTTGTTGAGAATTAAAGATTGATTCTTAAATTAAAAGAAAGAAAAAAAAAAAAAAAAAAAAAAAAAGACGGTCTATCGTCTTTAAATAATAGTCATAATAAAACTGTTTTATCAAATCGTATTTTTAAGAAATCCAGTAAAAAATAAATAAATAAATAAACTACATTTTTATGTAGATAGTTAATCTATATACCCATGGAAATCCACTATTTATTTATTTAAAAATTTTACAATTTATTTGCATAAAAGTTTTAGTATACCAATCTGAAGAAAAATATCGCAGTTGCACATTTTCTTTCCATTTTTTCATTTAAATTCAAAATATCGCAGTTAGAGAGGTGTTTCAAATTCTTAATTAAGAGCTTTTATATCTCAAACGCTAATCTAAACTAGTATGTTGTGGCCACCACAAGACTTTCTTCTATATTTTCCTATATACATATTCAATCAGTAACAATATTTAAAAAAAAAAAATACGATTTTTTTTCTAAGTTCTTTTTTTTTGTTAAAAGTAATACTTATTCAACCAGTAACAATATTTAAAAAAAAAAAAAAAAAAATTCCAAGTTTTTTTTTTTTTTTTTTTTTTTTTTTTTGTTAAAAGTAAAAAAAAATCGATAACTTTGTTTTAAATTATCGCAGATTTATGGTTCAACCATTCGTTTTAAAGGTATTGAGGAGATCTTTCGAAAGATACCTATCTTGAAAATTTACCCCCCCCCCGGGGGGGGGGGAAGCGATGCCCCCAAATGCACGGAATTTTTTTCCTAGTTGACTATTACTATTATCAATAAATTATATTAATTTTACAATCACAAGTTAAAAATAACTCTCATTATGTACATTTATACGAAATTTTGTCCTATACTGCCATGTTAAAAATTTAGAAAAAATGCGATCACAGCGCCACCTGTTGAGCTATTGATCCCCAAATGTAATCTGTACCAGTTTATGTCGGGGACCAACTAAATACCAAGTTTGGTTAAATTTCGTTAAAAAAAAAAGAAAAAAAAAAAAAAAAAAAAACAAGATTTTTTTTCTAAGTTTTTTTTTTTTGTGAAAAGTAAAAAAAATCGATAACTTTGTTTTAAATTATCGCAGATTTATAGTTCAACCATTCGTTTTAAAGGTATTGACGAGATCTTTCGAAAGATACTCATCTTGAAAATTTACCCCCCCCCCCCGGGGGGGAACCGATGCCCCCACATGCACAAAATTTTTTTCGTAGTTAACTACTACTATTATCAATAATTCATATTAATTTTACAATCACAAGTTTAAAAAAACGCTCATTATGTACATTTATATGAAATTTTGTCCTATACTGCCATGTTAAAAGTTTACAGAAAATGCGATCACAGCGCCATCTGCTGGGCGATTGATCCCAAAATCTAATCAGCACCATTCCATGTCAGGGTCCAACTATATACCAAGTTTGGTTCAATTTCATTCATCGGTTCGTGAGATGCGGTGAAAAATACGAAATTTTGCGATCACAGCGCCACCTGCTGGACGATTGATCCCCAAATCTAATCAGCGCCATGCCCCGTCAGGTTCCAACTATATACCAAGTTTGGTTGAATTTCATTCATTGTTTCGTGAGATACGGTGAAAAATACGAAAATTTGTCTTATACTGCCATGTTAAAAATTTACATAAAATGCGATCATAGCGCCACCTGCTGGGCTATTGAACCCCAAATCTAATCAGCACAATGCTCCGCCAGGGTCCAACTATATACCAAGTTTGGTTGAATTTCATTCATTGGTTCGTGAGATACGGTGAAAACACTAAACCACAGACACACAGACAGACAGACATTTTTTAAAAACTATCAATTCGTGTTCAGGACACCCCAAAGTAGATCCGTCCAAAAACGGAGGTCGAAAATTTTCGCGAATCCAATACTTTCTCTATATTACATATAGAAGAAAGTAAAAATATATTAACTATCAACAGAATTCATTTTTAAACACTAAAATTTAAAACTATCATATGTAAGTTTTAAAAAATGCACCGAAAAATCATACAAATAAAAGTAATGCAAAAGTCGCCAAATTTCATCAAGGAATTGTATGGTTAACATACCTAATAAAAGAGACAGTTTTTTTCCCTATAGTTTTGTCTCAAAGGGCCACTCTGCCGGTGCCCTACTGACGATAAATTACAGCGTGCTAATGCTGATAAAGGCGATCATCGCCAAATTTGTTAACCTTCTGATCTAATAGAATAACTGTTGTATAAATGAATATGCCAAGATGGGCAGTTTATGATGCGGCCCTACGCTTAGATAACGTAACCGCAGCCGCTCCAAGGCTGTATATATATATTTTTTTCAACATTTGATGGGTGAATCATTAACACTTTCACGACCGGCATACTTTTGTCTTTTCTAAAACTGATTGCCGGGGAATATCGAAGTAAACTAAAGCTATTTGCCGCAATCTTTTGAGGTTTAAACGTGGATAAAAGTTGAATGTAATGTTTTGAAATGTTACCATTGTAATTACCTAAAGCTTTTAATGAAGATTAGTTATATAATATTAGAACGAACCTATAATTCTATCAAAGAACTGATACTCTAATAATATTATACTATTATTAGTATCAATATAATACTAATGTATTATTTCCATAGAAATTCTTGAAATGACGTGAATTCACGTAGTTGTAATCAGGAATAGAATCTAAAAATACGTGAATTTACGTCAGCGGCAACTAGCTATAGAAGTTGAAATGACGTGAATTCACGTCAGCGGTCGCGAATGTGTTACGTGATTTATGACTCTTGAAAAAAACTTATTGACAAATAAATGATAATGAGAAGCGTATTAAGAAAAAAATGGATGCAAGATGTTAGTTTGTATATATATTTTTTGAGCAGTAAAGAAAAAGAATGAAATAATGAATAAAAATAATAATAATAATCGAAAAAAAATGTTAGGTGGGGCCGTGCCCCGCTGGCCCTTAATGACGAGCCGCCACTGTATGTATATATATATACTAGCAGACCCGGCCACGCGTTGCTGTGACTAAGTTATACGTTGAATTATACGGCTGTAAACTATTTAGTACAGTTAAATTATTATTTACGAACAAAGACGAAAACGTTGTAGCCGATGTAAAAACCCACAGGGTTGAGATTTGAAACTTAGGTCAAAATTTGGAAGCGATTGATAAAAATTTTCGTAGTGTTGATATTAAGCACAAATTAATTTTATTGTAGGGTCCTATAAATTTTAATGGAGAAGTGATACATATTATTTCTAATGCTACTTTGGATAAAATTGCTAAAATGACTAATATATAAATTAAATTCTATTAAAATTCTATTAAAATAAAAGTATAAAAGAAACAGACGATTTTAAAATCAATTTTTATGGAGGAGTGAAATATAATATATGCTATAATGGATAATTTTACTATTAAATGACCTCATCATTTTAAATATTTTAAAGAGGGCAACAGCTGTAGTTATAAAAGGGAAAACAATAAGGCTAAACCAGAAAAATAAGTAAATTTGATAAATATTTTAAAACTTTAAAATTGGAAATCTTATGAAATATTGGACATTTAAAGTAAATACATGTATCATTTTAAATACAAAAAGATTTTGGAAAAGTTTAGTGTATTTTAACGAAGTGATGAGAAGTTTTTGAGTATGTTAAAATTTTAATAGTAAATTCAAGTCAATAAAGATGGGAAACATTGAGGATTAAGATAAGAATAATTATAAGATTTAAAAAAAAAAAAAAAAAAACTTTTTATATACCATGCTTTTAAATTTTAATATACTAATAATATACAAATTAAAAGGAAAATGATAAATATTCTATCATAGTTTGAAGTCAAATTTGTTTTCAAATGTCTAAATAAAATATCTGATGTAAGATACTAATATTTTGCAGCGGAATAGATTTCATTTCTGTCATCCTTGGCGAAAAAAAAAGAATATCGCCAAATTATCTGGCGAAAATATTTAATTCCTTTCAAAAATCATGGTTATTTTAACAACTTATATTAAAAGAGTAATGAATAATATGAAACAATATTTCGTACAATACATATTACATGTCATACATACGTACAATGAATAATACATATTACATTTCGTACAATGCATACATCTGGCATGTATATTTTCGTGTTACGCTTTTGATCGCCAAATAATAATATTAATAATAAAAAAAGCCAAGGGCGACAGAGTTTAAAAATTTAAAATTAAAAGCAAAATAATTCAATCTAACACCCGCGATAACTAATACATATCTATACCCAAATATAAGGATTAAAATCGGGAAATAAATTTCCTCGATTTTTAATAATTTCTTACAAAAAATCCAGTGGGCAATTAACATAGGAAATCTTTTTCTTGGCTGCACAGACGGTCAGTGAGTCACACTTCGCTTGCGTATAGAACTCATAGATATAGTATAGCATATATAGAATAGAGTGATCATTGGGGAGAAAAAAGTTATTCCTTTTCATTTGGGAAAAGACGACGTTTTTACCAAAATATGGCCGTCTTTCCCCGAGTGAATACACACGGGAATACATACTAATATTTTAGCAAATAAAATTTATGAATAATTTATTTGCTAAAGGGGAATGGAAGACTCCAGATACAGTTTCAAATTCATATTTCTTTCTTTCTTTTCTTTTTCTTTTCTTTTTTTTTTTTTTTTTTTTTTTTTCAATACCACTTAATGGCTGTTTCCAAAGCTTTTATTTTTTATCTTTTTTCGGCATCAAAAATCTTTCTACGATAACATGGGGATGAGAGATCTATATATATTACTATATCTATGATAGAACTACATTAGCACTTTATCAATGTGTATAAAATCTTTAAATTGATTATGACGTCAATTTTCGTGAGATGCATAATTTAACTTTTTATAATTTTTTAACGTTCACGTTTGATTAAATGTATTTATTTTTATGTCGAAAGAAAATGAACTCGTATTTTTTTTTTTTTTTTTTTTTTTTTTTTTTTGGCAACAATTAAATTAATGGAACTCACAGATATTTTGGAGCAACTTTAATAAAGGTCTATAATTTACAAATAATTGCAATAAAACAATATTGTGACAATAAATTGAGATAAAAACTATCCTATCTCTCAAGTTGGATCAAACTGCACACAGTGTGCAAAATTTCATCAAAATCAGTTCCTTAGTTTAGGAGTTTACCCCGGACAAACATCGTGACACGTAATTTATATATATATACAGATTAAATTATAAAGTTTTGATCAATGAAGCACAAATAAGTAAAAAACAGGATTAATTTCACTGTATTATCTTCATTATAATATGAATTCAATTTACACTTCAGTCTAAGTAACACGTGGCCGGCTAAAATTTAAAAAGTGGAAATAATTGAATTATACGAAATTTATTAATAGGTTAAAAAGTTGAAGATTCTTTGTGTAGATGGCAGCACCAAATATATTTCAGCTTTCATTTCAACCCAGTCGAAAGGTATCGACATCTGTTAGAATCATTTGGAGTTAACAGATAATTGTGACTGTCAAATAATAACAGACAAATAATTAGCAATAAATTAAAATTGCGACTATAATTTGAGATTTAAACTATCCTGTCTCTCAAGTTGGATCGAACTGCACATGGTGTGCGAATTTTATTATAATCGGTTAAGTGGTTTAGGAGTCCATTGAGGACAAACATTGTGACACGAGATTTATATATATTAAGATATATATATAACACTTTATTTATTTCTGTGTTATATATATATATATATATATATATATATATATATAACACTTTATTTATTTCTGTATGCGGGTGTAAAAAATAGGAATTAGTGAGTTGAATAGAATGAAAATAGATATTAATTTACTAAAATTAAAAATTTATTAAATGAAAAATACTCGTTTTAACTTTACTATTATGATTCTAAGAAATACAAACTATATTTTCATATATATAATAATTTTTTAAATTATTAACAGCTTTAAAAAACAAATAAATAAAATAAAATAAACTTAATTTCATTGTGCAACAAATAAACTAGTTTAACATTGGGTAAATTTTTAACACTTTCCAACAAGGTTGAAAAGTGCTAATGACTTCGGTTTGTCTGTCTGTCCGTCTGTCTGACCGTTCTAACTCCCGTAAATATTCATGTAATTTCTTGAAACTGATATATGTTATTCAAGTTCAATATCAGATGTTCTCTATTGAAAATGGAGTGCATACCTCGGCTAGTTTGTGTACAGGAATACCCGAAAGTTTTCCAAGGCATTGTGTTCTATGAGAAGTATTTTTATAAACAATATTTTCATAACTTTACTTTACACAAATCTTAATGAAATTGAAATATGTTATTCAAGTTCCCTATCGAATGTTCCAGATTGAAAATGGAGTAAATACCGCGTCTGGTTTGTATACAAGGACACCCGAAAGCATTCCACAGTATCGCATTCTATGAGAGGTATTTCTATAAATCATATTTTAATTACTTTACTTTGCTCAAATCTTAATTAAATTGAAATAAATTATTCTTATGCACAAAAGAATGCTTGTTGTAGAATACAGTATGATTAGCATTTGATTTACAGGGCCCCACAAAAATATTCAGTTACATTAAAGGTTATTATTGGAAATTTGATGGAATTTTATTTTCGTTTATATTAAGCGTTTTTAACACTTTTTAACACTTTTTAAGTGTGAATATGATTTCACTTTGTGCATTTGTCTGTCCGACTGTCCATCTGTCCGTCTGCTCGCCTCCAGCGTCCGTAAATATTTTCAAATCTTTTAAAAAAGGATATGTAATATTCAAGTTTACTACGGAATGTTCCCATTTAAAATGTCCTGTAAAACCGGTATGTGTACAGGGACATCCCCCTCCCCTCAAAAAAAAAAAAAAAAAAAAAAAAAAAAAAAAAAAGCCGATGCATTTAGCTTTAGGACATACATTTCTATAAATCACATTTAAACAACTTTCTTATTCAAAAAGCACAAAGAAAAGTTAAATTTACTATTAATATGCTAAAATAATGATTTGTATAGAATGTGATATGATTAACCTTCAGATTTACAGGACTACACTAAAATATTCATATACATTACACACCGCAATGAGAATTTAAGGGCGGCATTTTCTTTTGGAATAAGCATTTTTAACACTTTCCAACAATGTTTAAGTGTGATTATAAATTCAATTAATCTCTATATGTCTTTCAGTCCTTCTGTCTGTCAGTTGTGTGATAACGTAGTCAAAGAATATTGTAAGTTATACGATACAACAAGTACATACAGTGGAAAAGCGATATTAATCAATGCGTACCGCATGATTTTTCGTTCTTGATATTTATCAAAGCCTGATACTTCTTGTTACTGCGATTTTTTTTTCTTCTTCTTCTTTCGTAATATTTAACTTAAATATGTCTATCAAAGTATAATTAACACAAGTTACGAGTAAAATTAATTATAATTCTTACAATGATAATGTGCAAATTACTTTTGTCTTATTCTGACAAATTTGCTTTCGCTTTTTTTTTTTTTTTTTTTTTCACTCGCCCAAGTAGATAGCAGCACTGCAATTAAAACAAGTAAACTAGAGTTATATCTCTAGAAATATAAAATCTCACCTGAATATATATATATATATATTCAAATAATTGGTTCATAGTATTTAATAAATATTCAATAATTAATATTCATAAATATTTAATAAATTAAATCAATAATGATATTTCTGAGGCCATGCTGAAATCTTCTACTAAACTTCATGTTTGCTTTGATGTTTCATACTACTTACGATTAGTGTGACTCCAAACGTGTGCTTTATGAATTTATTTCTGGTGAAGCTTCGTTCATTCTAATTGCAGATTATAATCTATCTTATTTTATATTAATTCATTGAAAACATCTGCAAAACAGCTTATTTAATCACCGATATCTCTATGAATTTTTGTGATATCAACTGCATATATATATATATATATACCGGGTGATTCAAAATAGATGTTACAGCAATTATATCGTAAACTAAGAAAGATAGAAACATACTTCCAATTACAAAATTAGAGCAAATTAAGAGTAGATTTCAGATATGGCATTTTTTTGTCAAAGGGGCTGTATACATATTAAATACGAAATTTAATTTTTATACGGTCCCTCCTATCATGTGACTTATATTTAGAAAAATATTCTCCTCGCTCTAACAAGCAAAATAAAAAAAAAAAATCATCTCTCTAAGTCAAAATCTCGCTGAGTTATTGCAATTTGAAAATGATGACTTACACCACTTTTTTTTCAATTTTGGCATCTATTTTTCGACGCCAACGGGCTAACTTTAGGGGGTTATCTATGAGTTGAGAAAAATTAAAAAAAGATCCTTTATTTTAAAATAGCAACTAAAATCGTTCAAACGCGTGAAATCAACAATTTTAAGAATTTAATGCAAATTTACATTATTCGTATTGTTAAAAAATTTAATAGTTAAATTTCTGAGGGGGTCACCTGCAAATTATAACACGTTAAGAGAGGGAAAAAACTAAAAGACTAGCAAAACCGTGTGAAATTTTCGCGCTTTATTTTTACCACTTTCCATCATGGTTGATAAATTTAATGACTTCGGCTCTTTAACAATTCCAGCAAGATTGAAAAGTGTTAATGACTTCGATTTGTGTGTTCTGTCCATCCGTCCTTCTGTGTGTCTGCACTCTAACTCCCGTGAATATTCATAGAATTTCCTGAAACTGATATATGTTATTTGAGGTCACTATCGGATGTTCCTTATTGAAAATGGAGTGAATACATCTGCTAGCTTGTGCACAGGGACACCCGAAAGTATTCCAAAGCATTGTGTTCTATGAGAGGTATTTTTATAAACCATATTTTAATACCTTTAATTTATGCATATATTAATAAAATTGAAATACGTTATTATAGTTTTCTATCGGATATTTTCTATAGAAAATGGAGTAAACACCATCACTGGTTTGTATACAGGGACACCCGAAAGTATTCCAAAGCATTGCGTTCTATGTGAAGATATTTCTATAAACCAAAATTTAATTACTTTGCATAAATCTTAATGAAATTGAAATATGTTATTCATATGCACAAAAGAATGCTTTCTATACTGTACAGTACGACTAACACTAGATTTACAGGGCACGCAAAAATATTCAGTTACGTTAGAGTTATTATTGGACATTTGCTGGAATTGTATTTTCGTTTACATTAAACATTTTCTAACAATTTTTAACTGTGAATAAGATTTCAATTTGAATTTTTTTTTTTTTTTTTTTTTTTTTTGTCTGACTGTTCATCTGTCCGTCTGCCCGCCCCCAGCGTCTGTAAATATTTTCAGAAATTTTCAGAAATGATATATGTTATTCAGGTTTACTATATGATATTCCCTATTTAAAATGGCATTAATTAATTCTTTACAAATGGTTTATGTACAGGAAATCATAAAAGATGCCAATGTATTGCGTTTTGGGACAGATATTCTTATGAATTACATTTAAATAACTTTATACTGTAAAAATCATAAGGAAATTCATATTTATTATTAGTATTCTAAAATAATGATTTGTATAGAATATGATATGGTATAGATGTATAATTCTATGCCAGGGGGTTACCGCCCTTCTCAACCCCCGTTTAATTATAGTGCCTATACTTATCAAAACAAAAATCAAGTCTGTTATCAATTTCCTTGAAACTTGCAAACCTTCATCAACTTTTCAAGTGGCAACTAGATATGGAATCCAAAGTACCAAATTCGTATTTCCTGTACTTATTACTTTCTCATACCCATAAGGTAGAGAAAGTATTGTTTTTGGACCAAATTTTCGAAAGTAAGTTTTTGTTATATTTAGACGTTTTGAGGTGTCCTGAATATGAAAATCGTGTTTTTAGCGGTTGGTCTGTGTGTGTGTCTGTCTGTTATCAGTTTATCTCAAGAACAAATAGCAGCAGACATTCCAAACTTGGTATTTTAAATATGTATCATATAGGGATGCTACACTAAGCTTTTCATTGAGATGAAGCAAATAGTTCGTGTACAGAGACACTCAAGAATATTCAAATACATTACGTCTATGGGGAAAATTGCAGGTAAGTAGTGTTTAACACCTATAAACTGCACTAAACCAAATGAAATGAATATATATTTTTTATGTGCATAAAAACATGCCTCATGTAGAATATGGCAGGGAAATCATTCACTGTTCATTTACAGGGCTACACAAAATAACTAGATTATAATGCGACAATAGCTGAAAATTGATGGAAGTGCATTTTAGGTTGTGCCGTATATTATTACTATAGGTTTATATTTAGGTGCACTTTGTGGCTTGTACATATTCTTCAAAAGATATACAGGGTTGCAAATATTTAAGCTATAATATTCTTTTTTATTGTTAGTGAAAGTGCTTTACTATAATATTTTACCATGTCCAGGAAAGCTGCTCAGGAATGGAAATGAATTCCTCATAGACAATAATGTATGTTTTTAAGCTAAATATGCATCGCTTGTGTTTTGTGTATTTACACGTTTTAAGGCTTCCTTATTACCAAAGCCATATTTTTTAATGTTTGATTATTGCCTGCGTCGAATAATTTCAGGAAACGAATAATTTCCGGAGATCCCCCTCACACAGAACTAATTATCATTAAAACTCTTCCGAAGCCTAATTTGAATTATTTTAACGTAGGTTTACATAACAGTACTCACATAACAGTACTCATTCTGTTACCTCTTAATTTCCAACTTGTATTTATGGTATTAAATTTCAGGGTAATAGAAAGTCGTGTGAGTGGCACACCAGATTATTTGTTGTTAAATTATGCTGATAATTCATATATATACAGATCAACGAATAAAAATTTACCTTCCGTATTCAGGAGGTCTCAAAATTTCATATTATACAGAAAAAAAATCGCTCTCCAAAAGCTACTTTGTTTACAGTATGGGTATGAGAAATTAATTTCATTGTGTCAGCAGTGTTCTTCGAAAAAAAAAAAAAAAAAAAAAATGCAGCAAACACTTACCCCAATTACATTTAATAATAATTTAAAAAAAAAAATGTTTACCTTAATTTTGGGTAGCCCTGTATATTGTCTATAAACTATATACACATGACTTTGTGTACGTAAATTTAGTGTTATATCTAAAAGAAGTAGCACAAAATGAAATACACTTCCAGCAATTCCCAAGTATAGCTCCAATATATCGAAATACTCTGGGTAACCCTGTAAATGAATGATGAATGGTTGCTATACCACAATCTACATAAAACATGCTTTTATGCGTATAAAAAATTTGTTCTTTTCATTTTGTTTAAGGCAGTCTGTACATGTCACACTGTACACATGAGAAATTTCGCTCACAGACGTAATGTATTTGAATTCTTTTGGATGACCCTGTAAACAAACAAATATCTGATCATAACGAATACTTTAGTGTAGCACCGCAATATGATACGGATTTAGAATGTCGAATTGGATTTTCTGCTACTATTTGTTCTTGAGATATTCTAATAACACACAGACACACACACACACACACACACACAGAGAGAGAGAGAGACCAACCACTAAAAACATGATTTTTGAATTCAGAGGATCTGAAAACGTGCAAATATAACAAAAGCTAATTTTCGGAAATTTGACTCAAAAACAATTCTTTCTCTACACCGTGTATATGAGTAAGAGAATGTATAAAGAAAGAAAAAGGAATTTGAAAATTCCCTTTCAGTACATAAATTATTCATAAATTTTATTTGTTAAATTATCAATGAGTATTCTCTTGTGTATTCACTAGGGAAAAGGAGACATAACAGGTTAAAATAGCAGTCTTTCCCTGAATGATTTCTTTTTCTTCGCGCCCCCCTCCCAAACGCTGATCAACGTGTGCCTTATAACAAAAGCAATAGTAATTCACTTTTGATACAACCCCTTAAGACTTGGCAAAAAATGCTAGAATTTTCAAATTGCAATAACTCAGCGAGATTTTGACTTAGAGAGATGATTTTTTTTTATTTTGATTGTTAGAGCGAGGAGAATATTTTTCTAAATATAAGTCATATGATAGGAGGGGCCGTATAAAAATTAAATTTCGTATTTAATATGTATACAGCCCCTTGTACAAAAGAATGCCATATCTGAAATCTACTCCTAATTTGCATCAATTTTGTAATTGGAAGTTTGTTTCTATCTTTCTTAGTTTACGAGATAATCGCTGTAACATCTATTTTGAATCACCCGGTATATATATATTTAAGGGGCTCTATTCAGTGGGTATATAAATATATATCAAAGTTTTTTGCTATAGTCCCCGCATGCGCAGCAATAAATTATTTACTACAACTGTCTATATCTCTTTGAATATTAAATATATTTGTTTTAAACTATAGTATAATGATTTAGGCATATGATGTCATGTTTTCCAAAAGTTTCATAGAATATGAAGAAAAACCTTTGAAGTTATGCACTAAGCGACAAAAAAAAAAAAAAAAAAAAAAGCCGCACTGCAGAAAAATTGACTCATACTTTTTGGGTTTGTAATAATTTAACCCCTTAACGCGCGCCGTCCTCGCTGCGAGGACGCAAAATTTAAGATCCAGTTGCAAAATTTCATCCCGGAAATTTTTTAGCAAAAATTCACGTTTATAACATATCAGAAAAGGCCGGTTTTTTTCAACCTTAAAATAAAAAATTTCTTTTAGTTTAATTTAGTTCATGAATTCCGGTGGCAGTATAATTTAAATGTTTTAAATTGTCTTGCGCCGCAAAGGGTTAAAATATGGGACCTCGCTAGAAAACATTGATTCAAAATGATGTAATATACAAGAATAACGCCCATAGGCGGAGCTAACTGTCAAAAGGACAAACATGCGGTCACAAAAGTGTTAATTTATTCTAAAACATTTTCAGCTCCACCTTCATTTCGCACCACTTTGTTTATAGAATAATTTTCTCCAATATATAGCTACAGTAAAATACGGAAAAAAAAAAAAAAAAAAAAAAAAAAAATAGACTAAAAAAAAGGGTGGGATATGAAATAAAAACTGGGCTAAAAATACTCCACAATAAATTAAAATGCTGGGATTTCTGCACACTTCTAGATACTATACCCAAATCCTGTGCAAGTCCAAATTGTTACAAAGAAAAAGTTAAAATGGAAATTTTAATATTATTATGTGAAAAATAAATTATTATTTTATTATTACCTATATTTATAAACCAAATTTATATAAACTAAACCAATCATATATATCACATTTTAAAAATAATTATTGATATACATATATATATGTATTTATATATGTTGTTGTTGTTGTTATTGTCGTGTGCCACTCGGAAATTCCGAGCCCCGGTAGTGGAACTAACCGGATTTTTAAGGCATGAGGGGGTGCGTCTTCCGATATTAGGAGCGCCTCATGTATATATATAGATTACGTTATATTTTTAATTTTAAAATTGTTTTAACGACATAATATATATCAAACAATATTATTATAGAATCATTATATATTATTTTGTATGACAATAATTTGAAATAAAATAATATTCACCTTTATTAAAAATTACTTACTGTTCAGTTAAATTTGTAATAGAAAGTATAATAAATTGAATTTCTCGTCAATTTGAAACTATATTATTGTTCAATTGAATTTATAAAAGAATATGGATACTATATTTTATCTCGATAGATGGTAGCAATATTACAGTTATTAATTACAGTAACATTTTAAATTGATTTCACAAAATGATATATCAGGGGTTGTAGTCTCCGCCTTTTTTTCAGGACACTTTCAGGAATGAGAAATTTCCACCTGTTATGCCACCACATTTTCCTTACCAGGAAACCATCCTACAGTGTAATAAATAAATAAAAAAAAAACAAGCATTAATTGAAAGAGCATATACGAATATGTTTTTTGATGCATAAAGCAATAGCCCTCGTTAGCTCGTTTTCGAGTTATAAATTCAGAAAGTTTGCTAATAATCGGTGCAATCACACCCTAATCGATAACACCACGCCTTACTAAAATAATGAATAAAATCCCAAACAAAGAGAAATCGAAAGTGCATAGTCAAATGTGTTCTTTGATGGAATAATCAGTTGCCCATTTTAGCTTTGAGATATATTCAATCAAGATATAATGTCTAAAAATTCGCTAAAATAGAATCTAAAAATTAATAAAAGTCATGGTTTTGGCAGGTTTTTACGGGACACCTACTCCTCTCATTTCTTTCAGATTTACTATATTTTTACCCGAACTTAAAAATAGATTTCTGGAGAACGAGCTTACGAGGGCTAACAATTTATGCGTCAAAAATCACGTTATATTACACCCTCTCAAATGCAGGGGGCGTACTCTCTGCCCTTTTTTCAGGACACTCGCAAATATAAGAATTTTCTGCCTTTATTGCCACCTCTAGCTTTATACAAAATATACTTCTAAATACATTTATAGTACTGTCCCATGATTATAAAGGGTACAGATTATTACATAAAAATAGTGGTAGCAATAAATTTAAATTTTTTTCATTCCTGAGAGTGTCTTCAAAAGGGCGGAGAGTACGACTCCTGCAAATAAACATAATTTAATTTACTTCTATTATTACACTATTGGGATAGTTTCCTGGTTTGAGAAATCTTTATGTTATTTTTAAAGTAATGTGTCAGGATAGAAATTATTGTACAAAAATAGTGGTAGCAAAAAGGTATAAATTTCTCATTTCTAAAAATGTCCCGAAAAAGAGGCGGAGACTACGACCCCATGATATATAAATAATAGCTGTTATGGAACACTGGCACAGAACTCATATCACTAAATTAATAAAACATAAATTTCCACTTCTTAAATCAACGATGTTATAGGTAAAAAATTTCTTAAATATACCAGTATGATTTCTGTGTCAGTGTTCTGTTTCTGTAATAACGACACAATATCTTTATAAAATAAATTACTCTTCTCTTAAATCTAAAAATCCTATATTATTCAGTTTTAATTGCAATAAAATTTGAAATAATTTAAATTTAAAACATTTTTTTATTGTTCATTTGAATTTTGTAAAGTAATATAAATATTTTTGTTATAGAATATAAATATATTTTATCCTGCTATATAGCGGAAACATTGAAATATGTATCTTTTTGGTGAAGACAATTTTATTTTTCTTTCCTTTTATTGATTTAAAAATATATTAATTTTTATAATGTACTTTAAATAATATTATTTTATTAATTTTATTGCAAATGTTCACACATATTAAATTTTGAAAGTGTTTCAATTAATCTTAAAGAATTCGGGTGATTCAAAATTTTTACCAGCAACATGTAAGATTTTATTCCTTATCGATTGAGTTACTTACTCATATATTTTTTCCTATGACACTAAACTTCATAAATTACTGTCTATACCTCAATTCTTATAGTACATTAAATATCGTTTTTTCATTTGACTTGAGGTTTATAACTGTATGTGCTATTTTTTTTTTTTTTTTTTTTTTTTTTTTTTTTAAGTATTGCACGATTTTTGAGGACATAATTCTTCAGTTTTTGAGCATTTTTTCAACATTTAATAGAATTTACCATTTTTAAATTTTTGATATTTAAAATTTTGGTATGGATAGACAATCCTCTTGATTGTCAATTTATTATTTTTAATCTGTTCCTTATTATCAAATATGGGTATTTCTGGTTCATTGTAAAGTGCGTATTGTGGATTATTTCATATTTCTTTTAACAATTCTTGGACATACCTATTTTGGTACTTAGGATAAATTTGAAATTTGATCCCATGTTTCTCTTACATTTTATAAAATTGTGGCATTACACATATACAGGCCTCGCAGCGTTCCAAAAATTTTAGGAATTTTAGGAATCATTTTGCTACATTGTCACCACTATTTTAAATGAACACTTATTTACCTAATACTTTAACATTAAAACCTTGAAGAAAACAGTTGTTAACAATAGTGGTGGCAGTATAATAAAAGGCGAGTAAATTTTTAGGAACGCTGCGAGGCCTGCATATATATAAACTCATCAAAATGCACACATTGCTTGCGGGTCACGTAAAAATACGTTTTTTTAAGTAGAACGAGCCTCTCCATTTTGTACTGCTCTAAAACAATACTTTACATTAAAAAGAAGTTAAGGCGGGGAATATTGTACAAAATTGGTAAATACCCCGAGGATAATGTATTAAAGTTTAGAATATTTAACTTGCGTTGTAAGTTTTTAAAAAACGAATTCTCATTATATGATGAATTATATTTTAATGAAATAGCATTCAAGATTTTATTCATATTTTTAGTTCTTTAATAATAAACTATTTGTGAGTTAACTGAATTTTCTACTGATACTGCTTATAAGTAAATCTTCTCAAATCAAAGGAACTTTAATAAGTTTCCCACAGGCAAACAAAGAAAAAAAAAAGAAGAAAGAAAAGACAAATAGAAGAGAGAAAGAAAGAAGCCAGCTGTTGATGCGTTATACTTAATCACGGCGAACTAAAAAGGAGCGTTAAGTGAAATACAAAAGTGGTCTGGTTGAATTCCTTTATTTGCTTCACTTTATCTCGCATTTTTTAAGCTGATCATATCGTTGTTTTTTCAAGATAAAAATACCAGTAAACAAACTGATATAATTCATACATACCCTGAAGTGGAAGCTATTCAAACAAAAGAACAATTTTGCCTCAAAAAGCAAGAAATAAATCAATTTGTTTTAAGTTCGTTAGGCAAATTCACTTATAGCCTATTGCTTTTACCTCTCAAAATCACGTGATTAAATATTTGTATAATCGCGATTTTAATGTATTTTTCTTAATCAAAGCATTAGTGAGTTAATTGTATATTTTTCAAAATATGCGATCGTTAGTTTTTCTTTTCTTTTCTTTTCTTTTTTTCTTTTTTTTTTTTTTTTTCTCTCTCTCTTTTTTAATTAAATAAAACAAGATATTTCGATTCAGTCGTTGTTATCTGTTTGTATGGGACGATAACCATTTCATTTTAAGGGAAATAATATATATGTTGTTTTATTACTAATATATTGATCTATTGGGATAGAATAAAAATGCCGTAGAAAGAATTAAATTTAAATTAAATTTTATAACAAGTTATCATTTACAATTTTAATAATATTAAAAACTTATTTTACTCATAAATTTATTAGAAAAGATCTCGGGGCTACATCCAATGTTGCTAGATCTGGTGGATTTTTTATTCAATAATCACTAATAATTTTTAATTGTAACGTTTGCCTAATCGCTTCAAAGATTGATAGTCTATTATTGTATATCAAATATCACTTATCAAAATTATTGGTGATTATTGAATAAAAAATTCGCCAGATCTGGTAACACTGGCTACGTCTCGCTAGCAATGTTGCCATGTTTTGCGACTTTTTTATTCAATAATTTTGAGAAATGATAGTTGATCTACATAATAGACAGTTCTTCGATTCGATTCGTCTTTTATGTATACCAAATGTCGCTTCTCAAAATTACTGGTGACTATTGAATAAAAAAATCGCAAAGTCTGGCAACACTGCCAGCTAATATATGGTGACAAAACTAAAATGTTTAGTAGATGATGAGGTATAGCCATCTGACAAAAGCTGTGTTTCTAGATTTTCGGGGATAGAAATCCACTGCACGTAATTTCGAAAGTGTAAGATTAAAATGGGAAGATAGGGGAGGGTCCATGAAGATAAAGCGTTACCGCAGGCGGTAACAAACTGTAGATGACAATGTGCACCTTAGCAGAGTTGCCAAGTTCTTTAATTTATTTCGGAGCATTTTTAGCTCCGTCTTTTTTTCATACCACTTTTTTTATAAGAATATTTTCCCCCTAATTTATCCTAGTTATAGATTATAGAAAATTATTCAATAGATTAAGTGGTGTGAAATAAAAGCGGGGATAAGAGTGCTCCGGAATAAATTAAGGAACTTTGCAACTCTGCAATAGATGCTGTCGAAAGCAACATGACCCTAACTGAGGTTTGCGTTTGAGTTGTTTTCATTCTCTGCTCTAACGCGCCACGCATGGGTAAAGACGCTGCCGAAGGCAGTGTGGCCCCAGGACAGGCATAGTGCGGGCGGTGATAGCACTACTGAAACATTGGGGACCCGAGCCGAGATTATTTACAGATTTCATGTTTTTTTTTTTTTTTTTTTTTTTTTAGTTATCATTTTTTTATATTTATTTTTAAAAATTTAAATTTATATTTTAGTATTTATTTTTAAAAATTAAATTTATTTAAAATAGTGACTGAAGCTCGCTAGTAGGGATAATAAAACATGTGAAAAAGGCCATAAAACAATAATTACTAGCAAAGTCTTTGGAAATATAAAAGATATAAAATTCAGTCAATTTAGGTTGTTATAAAAATGAAAGCATACTGTTAAGAATATGAATTACAATATATAATAAACTATTATAATACAATAACAAATAGTTACAAACAAGTGGATTTTATCTTTAGCTTATAATGCAACTTTGAGTATATAGAGTAGGCGCACGTGACGTCACTGCGACAGGTGATTCCGCACGTACTTTAGAATGTAGGCAAAAGGTGGGAAAAAGCACCAATGGAAAGGCAGATATTTTGCCTACATGCGCAAAAGTTGCAGAATAGCGTCGCTTGTTTATAAACATGCTCCTGCTCTATTCTCTAGAACTTTTTGTATTCACATACAAACAGTGTTGCCAGAATTTGCGACTTTTTTACTCAATAGTCATCAGTAATTTTCAGAAGTGATGTCTGATAAACGTAAACGACGAATCCATCGGTGCAAACTTTAGTTTTTTAACACCAGAATTTCTCTGTAAAAAAATCATTATGATTAATCAAAGAAAACTGCTAAAAAGATTATTAAAAATTTCTATAAAAAATTTCCGGTAACAAAAAAAGTACAAGTTGGCAGCTATACGAATCGAATTAAAGAATCGTGTATTATGTGTATCAAATATCACTTCTCAAAATTATTAGTGACTGTTGAATAAAAAAGTGGCAAAATCAGGCAACACTGCATACAAGCAGTAAAAAATATTTCACACTAATTTTTACGTTATTTAAAAACACCATTCTTTAAGAATAAAACTTGTATTACTATCACAAAAAAGGAAAAAAAAAAAAAAAAAAAAAAAGAAAGAAAGAAAGCTCATTTCATTAAATATTAGAGCTCATAACACATTTATAAGTAGTAGCTTACTTAAAAATTCGATATTATGTATGCATTTGTAAAATTAAAATTTAAAGTTAAATGTAAAGTATCATGCAACTTATTTTTTCTTTCGAAAAAGATTAATAATCTATTTAGTATCAGCGCGTATTTTTGGTTCTTTTACTTACCAATGAAGTTTATAACAGCATGGCGACATAAATGTCGCCAGAATCACTCACATGGACGACGAATTTGTTCCTTATTTTTATTTTTATTTTTATTTTTTTAAACCTACTTTTTTATTTATATTTTTAAAAGGAAAACAGATATAAGGAAAAGCTAAGAGAATATGCGCACATTTCAACAAATTAATATAAGAAATATTCATTTTTTGCTAAACTATTGCTGAATAATTTTGAACTGATTCGTTCTTTTTTGCATTTCCTTTACTGTTTTGTTGTTATGCTATAATTTAAAGCAACAGCTGTAACAAAACCAAAAGAGCTATTTTGCGCAATTTCTCCTTTAAGTGTAGGTGTGATTGCGCACATGGGTAGAAGAGATTGCGCTTAATTATAACTATAATTAAATTATTAACAATAATAGTTGCACACAAATGACATTGTTGTAAGGTTTTCGTAGACAAATATTTTTGTATTAGGAGTGGATATTTCAATTTAACAATTAAAAAAATCAGACAAATAAATGAAATTTTAAAACGATTAAAAAATTTTATTTAAAGAAAAAAATTTAAGGAATCAGAAAGAAAAAAAAAAGACCAGTTAAGAATATATATATATATATATATATTTGGGATGGACCGGATATGGATTTTACCGGATAACCGGATACGGATATCCGGCATTCCGGATATTGTTTTACTTTACCAGATCCGGATAACCGGCAATCCCTTTTCCCAGTACACATGAAAATTTCAGATTTTTAGAGCACACAATAACTAAACTAGTATGTTGTGGTCACCACAAGACTTTCTTCTATATTTTCCTATACAAATTTAATAAGGACAAATAATTTATTAAAATTAGCTAACATGAAGAATGCAAATGATTTTTATCTTAGAGAAAACTAAAAAGAAATATCCCTATAAGTAACATCTTAAAAAATGCGTATTTATAATAGTTATCTCACATATCAAGTTTCTAACAGTTATATGCCATACAAGTTGAGATATAGCCTTCCCGTTACCGAGGAAATTTCTAGTATAGCAGCACCATATGTCGGCCTATAAGCATCTAACTTGAATCAGCGTAATGTCTCATAATGTCCTTCTCACATATCAAGTTTTGTTTGATTATACGCCATAGAACCTGTGATATAGCCTTTTCTTAAACTGCAGAAATCTCTATGTGGCAGCGCTTTGTTGAGCGGCTGATACCAAAAGTTGACAGACACTAATTTATGTGAAGATACAACTGCAGATAAATTTGTATGCGATTTTGTGCAGTAGTTCCTGAGATATAGCCTTCCCTTAAATTGCGGAAATCGCTTATTTAGCAGCGCCACCTGTTGGCCGATAAGCATAATGTATTAAAATTACGTACCACGATGAATGCAGGCGATTTTTATCTTACAGCAATATAAAAAACTGCACTATAGCAGCGCAACCTATTGGTAGATATACATCCAAATTGAATTTGCATAATGTCTCATAATGGTCTTCTCACATATCAAGTTTTGTTTGATTATACCCAATAGAACCTGAGATATAGCCTTTCCTTAAATTGCAGAATTTGCTGTGTGTGCATCATCTGTTGAGCGGTTGACACCAAAAGTTGACAGATACTAATTTATGTTAAAGTACATCTACATATAAATTTATATGCAAATCTGTACAGTAATTCCTGAGATATAGCCTTCCTTTTATTGCGGAAATTGCTGTATAGCAGCGCCATCTGTTAGACAATAAGCATTTATAGCAGCGCCACCTGTTGAGCAGTAACACCAAAAGTTGATAGGCACTAATTTAGGTCAAGGTGCATCTATATACGAATTTATATACAATTCTGAGTAGTGGTTTCGGAGATAAAGTTGCCACAAAATTTTTGTTTCTCTCATTCACACACACACACATTTTCTAAAAATGGTAAATTCATGTTCTAGACCTCTCAAAACGTCTAAATCCGTCCAAAATCGGAAGTCCAAATTTTTACGAATCCAATACTTCCATTGCATATAGAAGAAAGTAAAAAAGGAATTTGCATTTCCTTTCCATACAACTGAATTCCATTCACATACGTAACTAGTATGATGTGGCCACAGCATGAATGTTTTCTATATCATGAAAAACGGTAGTTTTTCCAGTGATGCAAGCGGAAGGACAAACGAATGGAACGCTGCGAACTCATATATACGGCTACTTTGACACTAAAGAGATTTGTAAAAGCCAACACTTAATATCTCAGCAAATATGCCATATTTTGTTCTGATCTTTTCAAAATAGTCTTTTATCTTCGGTCTTAATCTATCCTGAAAATTTTACATTTCTACATGCAGTATGTTTTGAGATCTGAATCTCAATTTAAAGCCAAAAAGGGAAAATGTATGGTGTAAGTTTGTAATGGTCTAAAATCATGAAAAATATCTCTAAAACCGCACGAACGATTTTCATTTAATTAATATATGTTGTTAAAGGGATCTTTCTTAATCTAGTAACGTTTCCGTTTTTTTTTTTTTCAGGAAAACTCTTGTTTTTTATAAAAGTTGATTTAAAAATAGAACTATATTACTCCGCCAAAATGCATGCTTTTATTCGTTGAAAATGTCATGATTTGGTTCTTACTTGCAAGGCACGTTGGTTGGCTGACCAACGTGAATGCAGTCAATAAATTTTTGTTATGAAGAAAATATTTTTAATTTTAAAATTTCCCATTTCGTCAAAAAAGTATTTAGATCACATTTAAAATAAAAGAAATATTTTTTAATTATAGATATTCTATTTCATCGTTATTCATACTAAATAAAACAAAAATTAAAGCAAAAAAATTTAAAGTACTCATGAACACGAATTTATACCATGGTTCATGGTCTTTGGAGCGCATGCGTACTACATCCGGATGCGTAGATCATTCGCGCTCGCTGTAGACACTACGCTAATGTCGCTAATTGTTTACACTGTATCCCTTCGCGGTGTCTGTTTATGTTGTTGAAGTTATATTTCAGGAATAGTTTTTTTTCTATAAGGTCCAAATTTTATTCTTAAGCAGTAAATTTGCCCCCAAATCTAGACAATTAAACGTGGGAGAACAGTTTGTCGACGAGGTAAAGAACTTTCAAAGCTAAAATTACGATTTTATGAACATACTTTTTATATTTTGTATTACAATTTTTCTATGTGACTTTGAACTTACGTTTTTAAAGAAGACGTTCTAGTAAAAATATTTTGATACGAATATGGATGCAAATCAATTTCAAGAATTTTTAAAAACTTTTCAAATGCAACAACAGCAGTTTTTTGATAAAATTCTTTCTAAACAAATTCCAAGTCATAGTGAACAAAACCAAAGTACTCGATTACAACCTGTGAATCCCGTTTTACTTCAACCTTTTGAAAATTTCGATCTGAAGGTGTAATTGTTCAACTATTATCGAAAACGCTTTGAAAATTTTCTTGAAATAAAAAATGTACTTTCAAATAAAGAAATTTGTTCTCAGATGTTACTAAACTCAATAGGTGCTACTTATTGCATTACGTTAGCTTCTTTAGTATATCCAAAAACTCCAACAGAATTGAAATATTATAAACTTATACAAACCCTAGAAGTATATAGGGCTCTAAAAAGAGGGCTCTATCTCTGCTCTAAAAAGAATATTATTGTTGCTCAACACCAGTTTTTATCAACATGAACATTAAACAATTCCTGCATATATCGCCACGCTTCGACGTTTTACTTGACTGTGAATTCGTATCCCCATGTGACTGTAAGGTATCTCATGCTGATATATTTCTACGCTCGCAGTTTGTACGTGGCATTAAACATAATTCAATTCCAGAACACATTTTACAATCAGATATCACTGAATTTGATGACACTGCAAAGAAAGCTATAGCTTTAGAAGCATCAAAAGTTGATAATAAAAGATTCTCCAAACAAATTGGTACTAGTTGTAGTGCAAATGAAATACATAGAATTTCAAGAGATTGAAATCTCAAACATCATTCAAATAATGCAAGAAATTCCCCGCGTTCAACTTCTCGATTTAGAACTGAAACAAAAAAAGTCACACTTTCGTATCGATTATGAAAAAAATTGGTATACAAAATCTTTGCCTCTGATGTGGTCGAAATAATCATACTGCAAAAAATATCTATCAAATGTAATGCATGTAAGAAAATGAGGCACGTAAAGATGGTATGTATCCGAACTCTACTGGAAGAAAAGAAAAAAAAAAATTCAAAAGTCGAATCTACAAAGTCGAATCTCTAATTATGTTTCAGATGATGAATCATCCAGCCACTATGGTGTTTTTCAAACTGTACATATTTATCAACAGAAGGAACACCATTCTAAAGATAATGAAAAATATGTTGTTTTGGTGTCCATTGAAGGTCATAAACAGAAGTTTGAAGTACATTCGGGTACAGTGTTCACTTTTATTCCACGAGACAAATTTCAAAAACTTAATATTAAAGCTGAATTTCAAGATCATGAAAAACGACAGTTTTTTGAGTGACGCAAGCGTGAGGACAAACGGAACGCTAAAAACTCATATATACAGCTAGATTGACATCAAAGAGATTTGTAAAAGCTGACACTTAATATCTCAGCAAATATGCGATATTTTGTTCTGATCTTTTAATAAAATCTTTTTGTAAAAAAATAGAACCGACTCCAAAAAGCAACTACTATTGAAACAACTAAAAAACATTGTATGAAACAAAACTGTAAATTGCGCCTAAAAGTATAAAATAATTCTGTTCGCCAAACAACCTATAACACTACAATTAATCATAACTTTTGAAGTCGGCGCAAAATTAAATAAAATTTAATTAGTTTTTAAAAGTTTGTTTTTAGATCGGTAGAAACAAATGCTGTTGTCTCGAATGATCCATTTTCATGTTTCCTTTATTATTTTATCACTGTATACAATGTGTCCATTAGTAGCATCTACATAGAACAGTGAACATTCTTAACAATGCGGTATTTATGTTTCTACGAAGTTAGAGTTTCCTTTGCAAATTTGGTATAACTTTGATATCTATCGTCCTTGGTGGCTTTTGGATTTGGCGATCAAAACGTAATACAAAATTTATACACGCAAGATGTATATTTTCATAATATATATTGTACGAAGTATTGTTTCATATTCTTGATTACTCTCTTAATACACCTTATCAAAATACTCAAGATATCCCAAAGAAAATACATATGTTTGCCAGAAAATTTTGCGCTTTTTCTTTCACCAAGGACGTCAGATACCGGCATCTTCGCCAACTTTTGCTGCTTGTGAAATCTTATTTGTTTTCTTGAATTAAAGTAGTTTTCGGCTGCGTTTTGCAGGTGACAATGTGAGATGTGTATTTTGAATAGGATTTTATTTTTGTATTGAATAAAGGCATCAATTATTATTTAATTTTGCGCCGACTTCAAAAGTTATGATTAATTGTAGTGTTATAGGTTGTTTGGCGAACAGAATTATTTTATACTTTTAAGCGCAATTTACAGTTTCATTTCATACAATTTTTTTTAGTTGTTTCAATAGTAGTTGCTTTTTGGAGTCGGTTCTATTTTTTTTACAAAAAGATTTTATTTTTCTCTTTTCAGTGAAAACTTATTCATATAGGAGAATATCAGTGAGGTTCGACGGCAGTTTCACAAATCACAACTTCCGAGGAAAGTGACATAGCTCAAAAAACGGTTTATGTCACTGAAAAATACATGAAATGCACCCAATGTGAACAAAAAAGTTACATTTCCATCTAGAAAGTTATCCACTCCAGAGACAGTTGTGCCAATTTTATTCTAGTCAAGTTATTTTTAAGTTGATTTTTCTCAAATGCTGCATTTTTAAGTTTTGTCACTTTTCTTGCATTTATCGGATATGAGCAAAAAAAAAAAAAAAAAAAAAAATATCTTGAGTGAACATACGTTAAATTAAAAAGTCTTTAGAAATGTAAAGAACGGATACGCTGTATTCGTAACCAAAAATTCTGTTAGGTATATATATTGAACTTTACAGTGAATACGTGTTACCCGCTGCGCTGGAAATTGCGCAGCATAAAGTTCAAACAAAGAGCAAAATATGCATTGCAGCTGACGGACAGAAGTTTCAACATCGATACTTACATACTGCTTTTACCAGTATAGCTGCATGCAATCAACAGTTAGACTGAGAACAGACTTTTGTGAGTATCCTGTAATTTGTTTATTTCTTAATGAAATCATAATGAAACCTATTTCAGGCCGAGATCATTACGACAAATAAAAAGTGTTAAAATTTAATCATCTCTTACGAAGTTATAAGCTAACAAATTTCAACAACAACAACAATGAGAAACATGGTTTGTATTGAGAACCTCTTCCTTTATGAAGTCGGTTTAAAAAGTCTATGCGTTAATCGATGTGACCGCTTAGAATAACCATAATTTGAATGTTACATAGCATAAATGTCACCCGCTACGCTACAACATATGCAATGTTGTTCAAGTGTGCACAAAATCGGAAATTGGGAATAAATAAATGCTCGTTTTAATCGTTCTGTTTTTAGCATTAGAGTCTAAACTATCTTTTCGTACTTAAGCGATGATGCTCTGCAATTTTATAATTCACTTTTTTCCCCTGTCTTGAACCGTTTCCGAAATAGGACCGCTAACTCCACTGTATTCCACCAGGTGGTGCTGTAGGCGGTTGAATCGCGTAGCCCGTGTCCACTTTACTATACCTACATACCACTTTTATGACTATAGCTGCAGCTGTCCAGCGGTTAAAAGAGTCGGGACTGACTTTTTTGGGCACCCTACATTTTCTTTTGATCGTAAAGATGTCACAATGGGACCTATTTCAGACCAAGACCTTTACAATAAAACAAAAAGTATCAAAATCGAATCATCCGTTCAGAAGTTATAAGCTAACAAACAAAAACAAAAAACATACGCTTTGAATTGAGAACCTCCTCCTTTTTGAAGCTGGTTAATTAGAACATCTCTTAAGCCGCTATCAAACGAAGAACCATACGATAGTCTTTAGCACAAAATACTTCATAAACAGGTTTTTCATGCGGGAAACGATCCAAATATGCCGTTTGAAACAAATTGCTGAACGTACGTTCGTCAATCACGCATTTTCGACTGTTTAAAGCATATACGGTAGTCTTTAGAACGAAATCCTCCAATCAGAGAATCGCGATTACAGAACACCCTCTGTTCTTTTCCATTTTAAACAGCCTTGGGGGGAATAATAGCCAAATGTTGGGTCCGTTGTTTACATTTCTGGATTTCGTTCTTCCGTTTATGCTTAAAAACAACCCTACTGAAGTCGTTTGGTCACTTTTGAGCGGCAATAGCTTATATTTTAGAATATATCGTCTTCCGTCTGATAGTACCTTTACGAAGTTATAAGCTTACAAACACCAACAACACATAGCTTCTATTAAGAACACCCTCCTTTCTGAAGTTGGTTGAAAATGACTTTGCGCTAATCGATGTGACCGCTTACAGTAACTGTACATTGAACTACAGAGTATGCGTGTCATCCACTACGCTGCAAAGTGTGCAACGTAGTTCAAGTGTGCACAGTGTAGAAAATTGCTAACAAACAACTTCACGTTTTATGCATTCTATTTTAATCGATGATGCTCTGAAACTTCGTAATTAACTTTTCTCCCATCTTGAGCCGTTGTTGAGATAGGAGCGCTAATTCCGTTGTTTTTCACCAGATGGCGCTTTATTTTCTTTAGATTGTAAAGATATTACAATGGAACCTACTTCAGACCAAGAACTTTATAACAAAAGAAAATGTATCAAGTAACCGTATTTTGAACTATATAGCGTATGTCTCACCAGCTACGCTACAACTTGTGCAATGTAGCTCAAGTGTGCATAATGTAAGAAATTGCGAACAAACAAATGCACGTTTTTAGCATTGTATTTTTAGCATCAATGTTTAAACTATCTTTTCATAGTAAATCGATGATGCTCTGCAATTTTATAATTAACTTTTTACCCCTGTCTTGAACCGTTTCCGAGATAGGAACACTAGCATGATTGTCTAAACTATCTTTTTGTACTAAATCGACCCTGTATTTTCTTTAGATCGTAAAGATATTACAATGCGACCTATTTCTGACCAAGACCTTTTCAACAAAATAAAAAGTATCAAAATCGGATCATCCGTTCGGAAGTTATGAGCTAACAAACATAAAAAAAACATACGGTTTGAATTGAGAACCTTCCTTCTTTTTTGAAGTCGGTTAATGAATTGAGAACCTTCCTTCTTTTTTGAAGTCGGTTAATAAAAATAGTCCCTTACCTTTGGTCTACCAGCTTTGAGCGCAGAACCGCTCGGCCGCTGGTGGGTTTTTTTATTCGTAAACACAAGCACTAAAGAGGTAGTCTTATTTCAAGGTTCTCATTAGAGCTAAATATTGGGTGAGAATTTCTCACCCTTTTTCAAAAACAAAATGAAACTTTTAAAAACTATGTGAGATCTCTGAAAATTAACAGAGACGCAGAATAAACTTTGAATAATAATAATAATAATAAATCTTTTACATAAATACAGAGAATTTGTATCTCCATTTAATACGATATTTTTCATGGTTTTCGATCTTTATGTTTTCAGTAGTGGGTGCAAAGAAGAAATAACTAGAGCCTAATTTTTATTCATCCAAACAGGTTTTCATTATAAGGCCGATTTCAAACTGTAATTATGCAGTGTTAGGCGTATTTGCACTTTTTAGAATATCAGAAGAGTTTTTTTTTTTTTTTTTTTTTTTTTTTTTTTTTTTTTACGCTGTATTCCATTGAAGGGAACCCACCAGCGGCCGAGCGGTTCTGCGCTCAAAGCTGATAGACATAAGGTTCGATCCCAGGTCGCGCTCATCGGCCTAGCCGTTCGGAGTTTTCCGTGGTTTTCTTCGAAACTTGAGTAAATACGGGCTACGACCCTTTAGAAAGACCCCTATACGGAGGGCACTCCCCCTCTGGCCTAGGACCTATAGCAGTCAATCGGCCTTATTCCCAAAATCCAAATCCATTGAATGAAGAAAGGATTGAAGTATTTCGAGAGCAGAACCTACTTTATATAATGTAATGTACATATCTGATGGTCATAGTCAGATAAAACAGCTTTATTTTTTAACGGTGAAGATCATACATAATAATCATAAGACTTACCTTCAAATGGTTAATTACATATTCATTTCATATTGAAATAAACTTTATTTTAGCATAATTTAAAAAATGCATTGTGGAAACAACATTAAAATTTTCCGTTTTCCAAGGCTTAACTGAAGGGTTAAGGGCAATATTAGGCAATATGCTTAAAAAAAAAATAAAAATAAAGAAATAAATAAATTTACAAAATGCGTTTAGTGGATAAAACAATTATTAGGTTGTAGTTTGTGTTTCAGAAATCTGGCTTCAAATCAAGAAACCATTTTAGCTTTCTTTTTTAATGTTTTCGTGTTAATAGACAAAGAAAATCAATTTCAACTGAGTAATTGATATTGATCAATTACTCAATTTCAGTCAGATGGAAATTTTTTGAATTAAATTAAGAAAACAATAGCTTATTAAAACCAATGGATGTTTCTATGCGTCATGTGCGCATAATTAAACACATCAATTAGTATAAATAACAATCCTAGTTTCAGTTTGAAAATGGAATTCTCTCTTGATGTCACTGAAATGATAGCATTTGAAGAGATTTTCTCATAAGAAAATGGTTTGGTGAAAGATAAGAGCAATTTGCGTAGATTAACGGCTTTTTCTCGTAAAAATTCAAAAAATTATACTTTCGAAACATCAATTTACGGGCTACGACCGTTTAGCTAGCAAAACTGTCATTTTCCCGTAAAATTATATGGTTATTTCCTAAATTATGCTTCCAAAACATTAATTTACGGATTATGATCGTTTAGGTAGCAAAACGGTCATTTCCCCTAAAATTATACGGTGAAATACCGTGATTTTACAATTTTTTTTTTTTTTTTTACAGTGTATGTTGTTAATGGGATCTTTCTGAATCCAGTAACGTTTTCTTTCTTTCTTTCTTTCTTTTTTTTTTTTTTTTTTTTCAGGAAAACTTGTTTTTTATATAATTTATTTTAAAAATGGAACTATATTACTCCGCCAATTGTATGCTTTTCTTCAGCGAAAATGCCATGATACAGTTTGGTTTTCTGACCAACGTGAATGCAGTCAATAAATTTTTTTTATGAAGAAAATACTTTTAATTTCAAAATTTCCTATTCCGTCAAAAAAGTATTTAGATAATATTTAAAATAAAAGAAGTATTTGTAATCATAGATATTCTATTTCATCGTTATTTATAATAAAATAAAATTTTTTGAAAGCAAAAAAGTTTAAATCACTCATGCACACGAATTTATACCATGGTCTTGGGAGTGCATGCGAATATCATCCAGATCCAAAGATTTTGGCGTTCGTTAGACGCTAGTTGTTTACACATACATTGTATCCCTCCGCTTATGTTTATTTTCTCAAATAATAGTAGTATTATTATTAAAGGTAAGTGTTTTATAGTTTTATTTCTTAAAAAATAAGTTATTCATGATTTAATATTTCGTTTTAAATATTAAAATTTATTAACAATATTCGATTCCCTTACCGTATCGTTAAGTTCCTTCCGAACTAAAAATTGTCGATAGTAAGAAAATATTTACTACTATTCTAAATGAAATATATATTAAACTTGTTCTCAGCTATTTTGAGTAAAGCTGTGTTCTCTCTCTATATATGTATGTTCAGGAAAGCTTCTCCCAATAGTATAAGAAGTGTTTGTATAGGCAACTACTTCAGGTTTTATCTTTTTAAGATGTTATCAATTTATAGACTATTTTACGAAACGGTGCTTTGAGAACTTAAAAGAATAAAACTAAATGGAAAATTCACTTAACATTTGCGCAAATTTTACTGCAAAGATTATAGACTAAGTTTCATATATTGCTCACTGGTAAGAAAAAAAAAATCTGACTGATAAAAATTTCTAAAATTTCCTTAACCCTGTGTATGTATTTGTATAACCCCACAGATTTTTTTTGCAGGAAGTGTTTGGTCAAATACTTAGTGTGCAGACAGTTTTCAGTTTTATCTGGATATATGAACAAAAAAAATAGTTTCATATTTCAGTGATGAGCTGCAAAATTAGCGCACGTAATTTGGTAAATAGCCTTTAAAGAAAGCAAGAAAATTGAATTATTTTGTTTTGCGGGGAAATAATTGTGTATTATGGGAAATATTTATAATTAGCAGTGAAATAATTTCATATTTCAATATTAGGTCGCAAAATGACATATTTCAATGTAAATAATCTTGAAAAAATGGTTGAGTTTCAGCAATTTGCAGCAAAATATGCCTATTTCCAAACTTTTGCTTCATTAAACATATATTTGGACTGTTAGCAACAAAATGCTTGTACATTTCAGTAACAGGTTACAAAATTATTGCATATTTTGTTAAACCTCTTTGAAAAAACAAATTTTTTTGATTGACAAAAAAGTAATCATGAATTTTTGCAATTATTTGTGTTATTAAACTTAAAATTTGTCAGTTTGGGGCGAATGATTCTGCATTTCAATAGTAGGCCACAAAATTATCATGAATTTAAGAAATAGATTAGGAAAAAATAAATAAATAAATATTATCGATTAGAGTGATAAAATAAACTCTTATTTATGTAATTAATTGTCATGAAGCATAAAGTTTCTCATTAAGTGGCAATATGATGCCATATTTTAATATGCCACAAAATTATCGCTCATTTCAAAAAATAATTTTGAAAAAAGGGCAAATTTTATAGATTAGTAAACAAAATAATTGTGTATGTTGACGATCAGAAGCAAAAAATTAAATTTCAGGCATGGCTTTAAAAAGAAAAATATACAAATTTTATTAATTAGCTGCAAAATAATAGCATATTGAGCAATTAATTTTGATTGAACTATTAAACTGGTAACTTTACTGCTTCATAATAAGTTTTCCTCAAAATTTAAAGCAACTATTTCTGCTAGCGGTCTAACAGTTAAATTTTATTATATTATAGAGTGATTTGAAATTCTTTATATTTACCCAACCGACATCTTTAGCTATGTTATTTTACAATTGTTCTGTTCTTAATTTTAAAATGCATTTCAAAATTGCTTTGTACATTTTAGTTAATTATTCATAAAGTATTTTTAATTTTCAAAAATTTACAATTTTTGCACAAATTGTTTGTAAAATTTACAAATAGAGTGCCATTTTCAAAAACCTAGATTCACCTCTGGTTAAAATAGAAAGAAATTTAATTTTAAGTTGCATATCCTGTATATTTTATTTTTTAAATCTTAATGCTTGTTAAATTATTTTTAAAGTTATACTTCTATTCTGAAATTCTATTTATTTAATTGGAATTCTTCTATTATTCGAACAAATTTGTTGAGTAAAAGTTTCGATTTTGGAAATGGAGGTTATGAAAATACATTTCTGTTTATATATAGGTATATTGCTTTCTCTTGACGATTTTTAGTTCTTCTAGCCGATACGGAAAGCCAGAAAGGGAATCAAGAGTCGCAAATTTCAATATTTATAATGTAGTTTAATTTTATAATCTTTATTTAAATATGAATAACTAATTTAAAAAAAAAAAAAAAAAAAAAACAACATTTACTCAAAACCAATTGCTGTAGAATTTTGCAGGGTTCACATCAGAGGGCGGGATTTCGAGAATCTAATATTATTTACAAAAATCCCACTCAAAAATATATCTAGGGGATTTCGCCCATTTTTTTCACATTGCTCCTTGAGTATTTCATCAATTTTTTAGTTCAGTTGGGTATTTTATTAATTGCTTTGAAGTCTGTAGTGATCTTTTTTTTTTTTTTTTTTTTTTTTTTTTTTTTTTTTTACTTCTTTTGAATTTCTTGATAAAAGTAAAAAACGAGGAAATATTATGTAATTATTTCAAAATACTTCTTAATTGTAAATGTTTGTTAAGAGGATTTATGAATTGTTTATTTTATCAAGAAACAAGTGAAGGCTAAAAATTGCAATAATTATATATTAAAATTAGTTTATTCCAGTTACTGCACTCCTGTCAAGCACTCTTTTAGTACTCAAAATCAAATTGAAAATAAATTTTGAAGCAGATTAAGTAATAACTTGAGCAATTCTTTCTGCATTTTTTGAAGAAAATTTATATTATGAATATTGAAGAAGTATCTGTCCTTAGCCACAAAAAGGGTAAAGAAAATAAATAAATAAATTTACAATTTTAACATTTACTTTTTTTTGTTGTTGTTGTTAAATTTGCATTTGTAATCCTCTAAAAAGAAATTTTCAAAATGTAAATTACATAATTCTCACCTAAATTTGAAAGGTCTGCCCAATAATAATTTTTTTTTTTTATTAGAGAATCCCACTCAATATATATATATATATATTTTTCCGATAGTTTTGTGGACCCTGTTGTGGGTTTTTTAAGTCCATGAGAAATTTTATTAATGATTCAGATGTTTACAGTTTTACTCATCAGAATAATTTTAATTCTGCAAACTTTTTATCCATTGTAAAAGAAGATATTTATTGATTAAAAAAATAAAAAAAAAAAAAAAAGTATTCAGAGCTTTGAGTTGAAGAAAGAGTATGAACTTTTTCAGATACAAACAATAAAATACACTAAATTTAACCTAAAAATACAAAGCGTGGTTAAATTTTAAGGTGTTTTTATATTTTAATGCATAAAATATGCCTGTAGAGGAGTTTCTCTGCTGTTATGCATACGTATAATAGTTGAGTAATCAATATAAATAAAGTGTTTGTATGCTCTCGGAGACTCTTCACATAGCATTAACAGCAGGTGAATCCCCTTTAATTATATTGGGAAAATTTTTATGAGAATGACTCAATCATTTTTTTTTTTTTTAATTTCTATTTACATAATTAAAAAATCCAGAGGGTTTTATGTTCTACTAGTGCTATGCTATTAGCAATTGGCAACAGTCTGGGACTCGCCCCTTAGGGTGATCCGAAGACTTGCCACCACAATTTCGATCCTTCAATAAAACGAAGGCTCTCCCTTTTTGAGCTAAAAGATGCAGAATAATTAAATTTGTTTTCGTTTTTCTCAAAATTTCTTTAATTTTTAATACTTCATAAAGGTATAAAGCAGGGGGTAGGAAATGAACTAAGTGCTTTTTTGCACTTCATAAATTCAAAATGGAACATTAAAAATTAAATCAAACTGATTTTGAAAAACAAGAACAAATTTTTGAAGTTTGTGAATTTTCTGAATGTAAATACAGAATTGAAAAAAAAAAAAAAAAAAGAGAGAGAAAGAAAAATCATTAGATAATGAACAATTCTCATAACAAATTTCTCCAATAACATAGGATTTGTCTGCCGTTGGCAGAGAAAACGTGCATCTTTATGTATGTTGCTTTTTAAAAATATTTTATTATACACTAGCAGGCTATGCCCGCTTCGCTAGTCACTATTTTTAAACGAATCACTTATAATTAATGAATTCTCAAAATTGCATTAATTTTTATCATGTGATAAAAAAAAAGAGAAAAAAAAATCTGGTCGGGAAAAATGTCGCACCGGGTCCCCACTGCCTTCGGCAGCGTAGACCGTGCGCAATGCGCGCGAACGAATGCACATATATGAGCGCTGCACACGTGTATTCTTTCTCCACCCTTATTATTGCTCAAAATTCCATGTTATTACTCATAAACTTTTATTCTTAAGAAAAGGAATTAAAAAAAAAAAAAAAACATTTTCGATCGGGTAAAAACTTACACCGGGTCCCCTCTGCCTTTGCCCGCTAGCGGGTCAGTATTTTTTAAATGAATCACTATAATGAATGTATTCTCAAAATTGCATATTATCACTCATTAACATTACTCTTAACGGCCCTCTTCACTTACCGTCCCCGGAAGCCCGAGCCAATGTTATTCTATGGGGAAATTTTCTTTACAAATAACTTATTAACTAGTACATATTTTTAAATTCTGTTTTCACATTCAGAAAATTCCCAACTGTTAAACTGACGGACCTTTTCTAAAAATGTATTTAATTTTTAATATTTTATTTTGAAATTGCTAAAGGAAAAAAATTCACGTATTGAAAATTCGTATTTTGCAGCTTCAAAATAATATATAAAAAATTAAAAAAATATTTTTTAAAAAAAGGTCCGTCAGTTTAACAGCTGGGAATTTTCAGGATATGAAAACAGAATTAAAAAAAAAAAAGTATTAATTAAAAAGTTATTTGTAAAGAAAAAATTCCCATAGAATAACATTAGCTTCGACTTCCGACGGCGGTGAGTGAAGCGGGCACTTAAGAAAAGAAATTAAAAAAAAATTATTTGTGATCGGGTAAAAACCCGATTGCACCGGGTCCCCACTGCCTTCGGCAGCATAGACCCGTGCGCTGCACGAGCATATTCTTTCACCATCCTTATGATTTCTCAAAATTCCATGTTATTACTCATAAACTTTTATTCTTAAGAAGAGGAATTAATTAAACGATCAATGTGGTAAACGATGGATGCAGGAACGATAGATCTGGGTTTCACTGTATATGTATATATATATATATATACATCGTAAAAGTACCTTTACTCTATTTGCCAACCCCTCTTTCTGCTTTTCACATTAATTTTGTTTGTTCTTAAAATACCAAATAAACACCCTTTATGCTCAGCGGTAGGTTGTATCCGAATAAGTGATAGTTTTTTAACATTATTTATTCATCTTTGTTTATATAAACATTGATTTGTATTATATAAAATCAGACACTGGTTATATGAAAATGGAAACCGTAAGCTTCCTAAAATAGCATGAAATCACACTCAGGCATCATTTTTTACGCCTAACTTTTGACTAGATTTAAAAAAAACTATTTTTTCATAATAAACATTTTCTTTATGATTTTCAAATTGCTAGTTTTTTATCATCTTAAAAAATTTCTTACATTGTCAGTTACATGGTATTTGACTTATTTCAAAAATCAGTTTGCCAGCAGATAATTAAAAACTTTCTTCTACTGTTTGTTCTGTTTTAAGTAAATTTTTATTTTTTGATTAATTATTATTATTAATTTTTATTTTTACTTAAAAAAAAAAGTATAAATACATTCATAAGCTCAGAAAAAAAAAAAAAAAAAAAAAAAAACAGCAGGTATAAAAATACATTTTTCAAAGGTTTAAGCTTTTTATGTGCACAAAAATTAAAAAATGAATATGCTTATACTTAAAAAATAAATTAATGAAAAATTAAAAACTTAAAGCAGAACAAATGATAGAAGAAAATTTTTAATTATCTGCTGGTCAATTGATTTTTAAAATAAGTCAAATAAATACCATGTGTGAGATGCTAGGTGAAGATTTTCATATTGCTCATTGAGTATCATTGCTCATTGAGTATTCCATCAGTTTTTTAGCTAGTATTGAATTAATTGCTTTGAAGCCTGCAGTTAATCTTTTTTTAACTTCTTTAGAATTTCTTGATAAAAGAGTTCTTGATAAAAAAAAAAAAAAAAAAAAGAGGGGGAGGGAGAATATTATGTAATTATTTCAAAAACCTTCTTAATTGTAAATGTTTGTTAAGAGGATTTATGAATTGTTTATTTTAACAAGAAACAACTACGAAGTGCAAAGGCTAAAAATTGCATTAATATTATCACAGGGTTGGTTTTTGACGTCAAAAACTGGTTTAAACCGTCAAAAACCATATGTGAGAAATGGAAACTATAATATTAAATTATTTCATGCATATTTTTAAGTTGCAGTGTACTATATGAACTAACTTTCATTATATATATATATATATATATATATATATTTTTTTTTTTTTTTTTTTTTTTTTTTTCCCAGAAAAAAGTTTTTATGTTAGGAAACATATCAATGTATTATCTTATGGTGAGAGTGAACATTATAAATCTTTTTTGTAAATTGTCTTAGAGCTATAAAAATTTGTATATATAGGGGGTAAATTATAGTAATACAATTAAATGTATTAAAAATTCTTTAAAACTAACTAAATAATAATTTTTAAAAAAATCAAAAATTTTTATTTTTTGAAAAATTTTTAATTTTTCCTGCTAATTATTATTTTTTTTCCTCTTCACTTTAGCATTTTTATGGTTTAAAAATATATTAAATGTATTACTTTGTGAAATAAATGATAGGTTAATTTTTAAAATTATGTTAAATGCTGAAATTTCAATGAAAATTTTTAGCAATCAAACGTATCAAAAAAAAAAAAAAAAAAAAAAAAAAAAACTGGAGTGACTCCACTTGAACTTTTAATGTAATATTAAATTTCAATGCATATAAATACAAATTTTCACACCTTTATGGCAGTAATTTACAAAAGAGATATATACTGTCCATCATCTCCTTACTTAAAAATAGATATGCATTATGTAATTCATATTAAAATTTAGTTCAACTAGTCATGCAATACCTCTAATTTTTAATCGTACAACATTAAAGCATGCTATTGACTATAACACAAAATGAAAGAACATAATGCATTATTTAATAGCACAGTAATTTCATTCATTGAGGTAAAATCTTACAGTATCTTTTAATTATCAATTTAAAATGCAATAAGTGATTCACCTTACAATATACAAATTCCTATATTTGAATTTTTGTTTTTTGTAAAGCTGATAAATATCTGTTTTTTATACTTAAATAGAAATCATTAGCAGTCATAAGAAACAGATAATACGCTTCTAAGAATTATTTTTAACAATGGGAGATATATAAATTAAGCACTTTTTTTTTTATTACTATAGATATGACTACTTCATTGTTAAAATATACCAAGAAGTGTAAAATTTAAGGTTTTTGACATGGCAGTTTAAACTGTGGTTTAAACCGTCAAAAGCCTGCCAACCCTGATATTATTTATTAAATTTAGTTTATTCCAGTTACTGCACTTCTGTCAAGCACTCTTTCAGTACTCAAAATCAAATTGAAAATAAATTTTGAAACAGATTATCGTTACCAAACTCATTTTTTAAAAAATATTTTCATATTCAGAAAATTCAAAATAGTTAAATTAGTACTCATTTTCCAAAAATTGATTTTCTAAATTTTTGGTATTTCATTTTGTGGTTAAAAGAAGCAATTTGTGTGAAAATTCACATTTTTGAACTCAACTGATCAATAACCTCTAAAAAGTAATGATATCAGTACAAAAACCCTTAACGGATTTTAAAAGTGTGTGACGCTTTCTTTGCATCACACTATCTCTTCGCACAAATTTTGACTTAGTTGGATACTATGATACAAAGTAACATTTACATAAATTTTACTCACAGTTTTGGATAGCGTGACGCAAAAGACAAATCAATTTATTGAAATAAATAATTTCAATTTATAATGCAAACTCTTTGAAAGTGTGATTATTTGACAGTTTATTTGAAATTTAAAAGCACTTTTTCAATGTGTAAATATAATTTATTAGACAAAACAAAGCTAATTTTAATAGAATCTAAAAACAAATCTTTTAAAACGACACCGAGGCGTCACTGGAATTTTTATATCATTCCTTTTAAAACTATTATTTTGAAATTGAAATGCAAATGAAAAAGCATCAGTGAGTATATTTATTTATTTGTCTTATCTTGAAGTTAAAAATATTATGTTTGCATTGTAAATATAAATAAAAGAAAAAAGAAAATGATCAAATAAGAAAATGTATGTATATTTTAACTAATAGAAAAGCATCACTTAAAATTTGATATCATTATTTTTAAGATCCATATTTCGAATTCTTATAGCGATAAAATAGCTGCGTCACAAGCTTTTAACCCGTTAAGTGTTTTTGTACTGATAATTTTACACAAAATTCATTGAATACAAATGATTTATTAAATTATTGAATTATTTTCCATTATAAATGCAGATGATTTTTATCTGAAAGAATTATATCAGTACACGCCGAAAGAAAGTAAATTTTTTTGCCAATATCAAAAGAAATAAGATTTTTTTCTAAGTTTTTTTTCGTTAAAAGAATAAAAAAAATCTATAACTTTGTTTTAAATTATCACAGATCTGTACTTAAACTATTTATTTTAAAGGTAATGACGAAATCTTTCGAAAGACACCCATATTGAAAATTTACTTTCCCTCGGGGGAGGGGGAGACCCCCCTTCCCCCAGGAGGTGAAGCGATGTTCCCACATGCACAATTTTTTTTTCTTGTTAACTATTGCTATTATAATTAATTCATATTAATTTTACAATCACACGTTTTAAATAACCCTCCTTATGTACATTTATATAAAAATTTTGTCCCATACTGCCTTGTTAAAAATTTAGAAAAAATGCGATCACAGCACCACCTGTTGAGCAGTTGTTACACAAATCTAATCAGCCCCACCTGTTGAGCAGTTGTTTCACAAATCTAATCAGCACCAGTTTATACCAGGGTTCAACTGAATACCAAGTTTGGTTAAATTTTGTTTATTGGTTCGTGAGTTACAGCGTCCACAAAACTTGTGACACACACACACAAACTGACAGACAGACAGACATTTTCTAAAAACAGTCAAATCATGTTCAGGATATCCCAAAACGTGTAAATCTATTGAAAACTGGAGTTCAAAATTTTTCGCGTAACCAATACTTTCCCTCTATATACATATAGAATGAAGTATAATTAGAAATACCATTGGGTTAATAAGCCATAATAGTTTTATTTTATTTTATTACATTCCTCTGTATTTAGTAGAAGAAAGTATTGGATTTGTAAAAATTTTCAACTTCAGTTTTCGACGGATTTACACGTTTTGAGAGGTCTAGAATATGATTTGACCATTTTAAATAATGTCTGTCTGTCTGTCCGTCTGTGTGCGTGACAAAAATTTTGTGGCAACTGTATCTCCGGAACTACTGCTCAGAGCTACATATAAATTTATATGCAGATGCATATAAATATGCAAGATGCATATAAATTGACCTAATTTAGTGTCAATTAACACTTGGTGTCAACTGCTCAACAGGTGGTGTTGCTATTCAACGATTTCCGCAGTTTAAGAGGAGGCTATATCTCAGTATCTATTTCGTATAAGGAAACAAAACTAATATGTAAGAAGGCCATTATAAGACATTACGCTGGTGCAATTTGAATGCTTATCGGCCAACAGGTGTCGCTGCTGTGGAGCGATATCTGCAATTTAAGGGAAGGCTATATCTCAAGAACTTCTGCACAGAAATGCATATAATTTTATGTGTAGATGCAACTTGACTTAAATTAATGCCTACCAGCTTTTGGTGTCAACCGCTCAATAGGTGGCGATGCTATACAGTGATTTCTACAATTTAAGGGGAAGGCTATAATCTCGGGTTCTATTGCGTACAATCAAAGAAAATTTAATATGTAAGAAGGTCATTATGAGACCTTAAATTAGCTCAATTTGAATGCTTATCGTCCAACAGGTGGTGCTGCTATACAGCGATTTTCGCAATTTAAGGGAAGGCTGTAGCTAAGAAGCTACTGCGCGGAATTGCATATAAATTTACTTGTAGATGAACCTTGACCTAAATTAGCGCCTATAAACTTTTAATGTCAACTTATCAGCAGGTGGTGCTGCTACACAGCGATTTCTGCAGTTTAAGGAAAGGCTATATCTCAAGTTCTATTGCGTATCATCAAACAAAACTTGATGTATGTGAAAACCATTATGAGACATTATGCTGATTCAAGTTGGATTCTTATAGGCGCTGCTACACAGGAAATTTCCTCGATAATGGAAAGATTATATCTCAACATGTGTGGCATATAACTGTGCAAAACTTGATGTGTGAAACAACCATTATAAAAGCGCATTTTTAAAGATGTTGTTTGTAGACAGTAAAATGGTCTTTCTTTGGATATTTAGTGATAACAAGTGATAGTGCCAACAATTTTCATTTAAAATGAAAATTGTTGGCATTCGTCATGTTAGATAATTTTAATAAATAATAGTTTTAATAAATTTTTTGCCCTTAGTGAATTTATATAGGAAAATACAGAAGAAAGTCTTGTGATGGTTTTTAATTAAAAGAAATGAATTGCAGGAATCTACATCTATAAAGGCAGATCTCCTGACTGACTTGCTTGCTCACTCCGCAATGCCGAGTCAAACTAATGGAGACACAAATGTGGAATTTCATGAGATTATTCCTTTAAGTGACGTGATTTAAGAAGCTGTTTTTTGAAGTTTCTCCGGAAACGGAGGGACAAAAGTTGTTTCTCGCATTTCTCACCATATCTTAATGAAAGAAAACAAGAAAAAAAGACAAATATTTAAAAACCGGATAGCCGGCATATTAACCGGATATCCGATGATACTTCGGATATTGGAAAATCAGCCGGATATGCCGGATACCGGATATTTTCCGGATATCCGGTCCATCCCTAATATATATATACTAGTAGGCTTTGCCCTCTTCGCTGGTCATTATATTGAAATAAATCCTCAAAATATCATATCATTAATAATAATAATTAAAAAAAATTAAAAAATTAAAAAAATCATTAAAATCAGTCAAAATCTAAGTTTAAGTTCCCGCTACTTTCTGTAGCGGTATTCCCGCTCGCCACAGTCGAGTCTGGAGCCCCAATGCCTTCGGCAGTCTCTTACCTGCTTTTTATTCCCCCTCCCTCGCGGTTAAAGTAGAAAGTTTTGCAAAATCTCATCAAAGTGCATATTGCGTACACTTAATCAACACCCACACACCAAAATTCGCCATTGTCAGGTAATTTGGACGGATTTAATCTTCAAAATGTGTTTTTTGCCCTGCCCGCCCCAAAGGGAGGGGGGAGGGTAAATTCGCAAAATTACTTTATACTGCATGTTACGGACACACACCTAACCGACACATAAAAAAATCGAAGTCCTGAAATTATTTAAAACAAAGCTATGCTTTAAAATGCCTTTATTTTATTTTTTTTTTTAATCTTCCCCCACTCTTGAAGGAGGGAAAGGGGAGGGAATTTCGCAAAATTTCTTCATACTATGAGTTAGATACATATAATCGTCCCTCACATAAAAAATTTCCAACCTAAGATAATTTAGTACAGCGTTACGCGTGAATACATGTTTTTGCCCTCCATTCTCCAAAGGGCGGTAGGGTGGAATTTCACAAAATCCCTTTGTAGTGTATGTTGAGTACACATAAGCAATCTACAAATCAAAAATTACCATTTTAAGATAAACTGGAACAGAGTTACTCATGAAAACATGTTTTTTGCCCCCCCCCCCCCCCGACTCCCAAGGCTCCTAAAACCAACTTGGTCACCAAAATTTGTGACTTCGTTTCCCATAGAATCGTCATGGCAGTGTTGAGCCAGTGAATTAGAGAATTTACTCTTTTATATATACAAATTTGTTTACATTTTTTATGGATTACTTGGCTTAAGGTGGCTGTCACAAAATTAGTGTTTCTTGGCGAAAAATATCCTACCTACTTCAGCATCAAAAGTTAAAAAAATACCCGGGATTATCAATAAATAAAGCTCTTTAATATAGATCTGAATTAGCTTTCAATTTATTATTATTTAATTTTGATGATGACGTCATTTTGTCGTGTGCCTAAGCAAATTTAAAATTTATTTATTTTTATTATTATTATTATTCGCGTGAAAATATATTTTATTATATGTCGAAAAATAAATTAACTCGTAAACTTCTTTGACAACAATTAAAAATTAAAATAAATTATTTTAAAGTTTTATTATAGAAGAAATATCTATATTATATAGAAGATTCAACATAGATAACATTTTGCTTCTCTCCTCCCCTCCTTTTGGGGACTGAATTTCTAAAATTCCAAAAATTAGTTTTTAGGTATTTGTGTTATCTATATTTTAAAGCAAAAATTTTACGGATATCTGTTTTTTTCTTTGAGATATAAAAGTTTTTGTGAAATTACGTTTTGCTCCCTGTCCCCCTTTAGGGGCCGAATTTCTAAAATTCCAGAAATTGGTTTTTAGTTTTTTATATTAGCTATAATTTAAAGCAAAAATTTTACTGATATTTGTTTTTTTTTTTTTTTTTTTTTTTTTTTTTTTTCTTTGAGATATGAAGTTTTGTCAAATCACTTTTTGCACATGTGGAATTGCACTTTGCCACGCCTCCCCCTCTTGTAGACCGAATTTCTAAAATTACAGAAATTGGTTTTTAGTTTTTTATATTAGCTATAATTTAAAGTAAAAATTTTACTGATATTTGATTTTTTTTTTCTTTGAGATATGAAGTTTTGTGAAATCACTTTTTGCACATGTGGAATTGCACTTTACCACGCCTCCCCCTCTTGTGGACCGAATTTCCAAAATTCCAGAAATTGATTTTTCGGTATTTGTGTTAACTATGTTTTAAAGCAAAAACTTTTACAGATATCTGTTTTTTTTTTTTTTTTTAGCTGAAGGATTTTGTGAAATCACGCTTTGCCCTCCCTCCCCCCCCCCTTCGGGTGCGAATTTTATAAAATCGCTTCTTATTAGATTTTTACGTACAGTCGGTAACAAAAGTCTCCGAACACTAGCAAAAATTCCTATGCAAAAAAAGTACAATTAATACAGTTTTGTTAAATAAATCCTTGTCGAATCCTCTTTTTAGACTGACTAAGAACAGGATTCTACAAGTAGTTATTTAACAAAACTGTATTAAGAGTCCTTTTTTTACATAGGAATTTTTGCTAATGTTCGGAGACTTTTGTTACCAACTGTAACAGAAGGAACATTGTCACAAAATTTCATGCTTCTAGGTCTAGGGGTTTGGGCTGAGCGTTGATGAATCACTCACTCACTCAGGACAAACGATTATATATATATAATTTTTTCATTATTATTCTGTTTGAAATATAATTGGAGTATGCTGGCCAGCATATCTTCCGAAACCTGCTAGTACTACACAGTTATTAATAGCTGTGGTCCTGCTGAAGAGGAAAGCACAGCATAATTTAATTCTTTAGCTTAAACATTCTTTAACTTCAACTAATTTTCTTGTTTTTTAACATTGTTAAATGATTTTTCTTGTTGTTTGTTACATTCCACTTTCATTTCATCACTTATCATAATTTAAATGTATATATATATATATGTGTGTGTGTGTGTATATACTAGCAGGCTTTGCCCGCTTCGCTGGTCAATATATTGAAATGAATCCTCAAAACGCCATATCATTAATAATATGAAAAAAAAAAAAAAAAATCGAAAAAAAAGAAACATTGAATTTAGTCAAAATATAAGTTTAAGTTCCTGTTATTTTCTGTAGCAGATTCTAGAGTCCCAATGCAGTCTCTTACCTGCTTTTTAATCTCTGCTTTTTTTGTGAATATTTTTATGGACTACTTGGCCCAAGGTGGCTGTCACAAAAAAAAGGTTCCTTGGCGAAAAATGCCCTATCTACTTCAGCATCAAAAGTTAAAAAAAAATACCCAGAATTATCAATAGATAAATCTCTTTAATATAGATCTAAATTAGCTTTCATTTCATTATTATTTAATTTTGATAATGACGTCATTTTGTCACGTGCCTGAGCAAATTTAATATTTATTTATTTATTTATTTTTATTATTATTATTATTCGTGTGAAAATATATTTTAATATATGTCGAAAAATAAATTAACTCGTAAACTTCTTTGACAACAATTAAAAATTAAAATAAAAGATTTTATACTTTACTAGCAGGCAACGCCCACTTCGCTGGTCCCTATTTTTAAATGAATCACTATAATTACTGATTTCTCAAAATTGCATTAATTTTTATCACGTGGAAAAAAAAAAAAAAAAAAAAAAAAAAAAAAAACAGAAACAACATCTGATAAGGAAAAATGTCGCACCGGGTTCTTACTGCCTTCGGAAAAAATTCCCAAAATGCTCTAACTCTTATTTCTATTATTTTGCCCCTTCGCCCCCCCCTCCCGTCTATCCTAATAATTTTACAAATTCGAAAATATCCACAATCGATTTGTAAGTATCAAAAACCTCTATGCACCAGTTTTGAACGATCCATCTCTATTTTTATTTTTTTGCCCCACCACTCCCCCTTTCCCGCCCCTACCAATAATTTTAAAAATTCGAAAATATCCGCAATCGATTTTTTGGTATTGGAAACCTCTATGTGCCAATTTTGAATGATCTAACTCTATTTTTTTTTTTTTGCCCCCTCTGCCCCCCCCCCTTCCCGGCCCTCCTAATAACTTTACACTTTCGAAAATATCCCCATTCGACTTGCAGGCCTCTAAAACTTATCTGTACCAATCTTGAACGGCCTAACTGTATTTCTATTTGTTTTTGCCCATAGCCTCCCCCCCTTCCCGCCCCACCTAATAATTTTACAAATTCGAAAATATCCGCAATATATCCCCATTCGATTTGCAGGCCTCTGAAACCTATCTGTACCAACTTTGAACGGTCTAACTGTATTTCTATTTGTTTTTGCCCATAGCCCCACCCTTTCCGCCCCTCCTAATAATTTTACAAATTCGAAAATATCCGCAATCGATTTGTAGGTATCGAAAGCCTCTATATACCAATTTTGAACGATCTAACTCTATTTTTATTTTTTGCCCCCCCTCTCCCCTCCCCCTTTCCCGGCCCTCCTAATAACTTTACACTTTCGAAAATATCCCCATTCGACTTGCAGGCCTCTGAAACCTATCTGTACCAATTTTGAACGGCCTAACTGTATTTCTATTTGTTTTTGCCCACAGCCCCCCCCTTCCCGCCCCCTTCCCGCCCCTCCTAATAATTTTACAAAATCGAAAATATCCGCAATCGATTTGTAGGTATCGAAAACCTCTATATACCAATTTTGAACGATCTAACTCTATTTTTATTTTTTGCCCCCCCCCTCTCCACTCCCCCCTTCCTGCCCCTCCTAATAACTTTACACAATCGAAAATATCCTCATTCGACTTGCAGGCCTCTGAAACCTATCTATATCAATTTTTAACGCCCTAACTGTATTTCTATTTGTTTTTGCCCCTTACCCCCCCCCTGCTGCCACACACCTGGGGGCTGAATTTCTAAAATTCCAGAAATTGGTTTTTAGACATTTGTATTAGCTATATTTTAAAGCAAAAATTTTACGGATATCTGTTTTTTTGTTTGAGATATGAAGGATTTTGTGAAATCACGTATTGCCCTCTATATACCAATTTTGAACGATCTAACTCTATTTTTATTTTTTGCCCCCCCTCTCCACTCCCCCCTTCCTGCCCCTCCTAATAACTTTACACAATCGAAAATATCCTCATTCGACTTGCAGGCCTCTGAAACCTATCTATATCAATTTTTAACGCCCTAACTGTATTTCTATTTGTTTTTGCCCCTTACCCCCCCCCCCTGCTGCCACACACCTGGGGGCTGAATTTCTAAAATTCCAGAAATTGGTTTTTAGATATTTGCATTAGCTATATTTTAGGGCAAAAATTTCACGTATATCTATTTTTTTGTTTGAGATATATAGGATTATGCGAAATCACGTTTTACGCATGTTAAATCACGTTTTGCCCCCGCCCCCCTTGGGGACCGAATTTTGAAAATTCCAGAAATTGGTTTTTAGACATTTGTATTAGCTATATTTTAAAGCAAAAATTTTACGGATATCTGTTTTTTTTGTTTGAGATATGAAGGATTTTGTGAAATCACGTATTGCCCCCCTCCCCCCCTTGGGAGGCGAATTTTGTAAAATCGCTTCTTAGTGGATGCCTACGTCATAGAAAGAACATTGTCACGAAATTTCATGCTTCTAGGTCCAGGGGTTTGGTCTGGGCGATGATGAATCACCCTCTCACTTACTCAGTCACTCACTCAGGAAGTACTCTTATATATATATAGATTATAGAAGAAATATCTATATTATATGGAAGATATAACATAGATAAAGTTTTCCTTCCTCCCTTGGGGACTGAATTTCTAAAATTCCAAAAATTGGTTTTTAGGTATTTGTGTTAACTGCAATTTAAAGCAAAAGTTTTACGGATATCTGTTTTTTTCTTTGGGATACAAAGGTTTTTGTGAAATCACGTTTTGCCCCCTGTCCCCCTTTAGGGGCCGAATTTCTAAATTTCCAGAAATTGGTTTTTAGGTATTTAAGTTAGCTATATTTTGAATCAAAAATATCACGTATATCTGTTTTTTTCTCTGAGATATGAAGCTTTTTTGTGAAATTACTTTTTGCGCATGGGGAATCACATTTTGCCACGCACCCCCTCTTGTGGACCGATTTTTCAAAATTCCAGAAATTGATTTTTAGATATTTGTATTAGCTATGCTTTAAAGCAAAAATTTTAGGTATATCTGTTTTTTTTTTTTTTTTTTTTTTTTTTGAGATATGAAGAATTTTGTGAAATCACGTTTTGCCCCCCCCCCCCCCGTCTCCCTTGGGAGGCGAATTTTTAAAACCGCTTCTTAGGGGATGTCTACGTCATAGAAGGAACATTGTCACAAAATTTCATGCTTCTAGTCCAGGGGTTTGGGCTGGGCGATGATGAATCACTCACTCAGGATAAACGATTATATATATATATTAAGTTGCTAGATAACACGTTTATCCTAAAATTAGTACATTTCCTTTTCAGTTTGAATGATTTCTTATTTGTTGAACTAATCTGTCTTTGTTCACAACTGTTGCATTAATTTTTGTAAATAGTGAAGCTGTTTTGCAACTGCCCAGTGTTGCCAGACAATGCGACATTTTTATTCAATAGTCATCAGTAATTTTGAGAAGTGACATTTGATATACATAAAAGACGAATTGAATCAATGAATCATCTATTATGTATATCAAATATCACTTCTTAAAATTATTGATGACTATTGAATAAAAACGTCACAAAATCTGGCAATACTGCTACCGCCTGGTACAAGTTAAGCCATTCGAGACGGATTGCACATCCTCTACGCAATCCATTTCCGAGCCAAAAAGACTAGTAGCACATCATGTCTCCAATGGTATATGGCTTGTTCCACCCGCCTTTAAGCCCAGAATCCATCCACCGTTTATTATTTATTAAATTTATTTTCTCAAAATCTTCTACACAAAAATGTTCAAAACACGAAATCTAAATTTCGCTTGGTTTGAAATCGCCCCGTTTCAACTTTAAAAATCTTTACGTTAATTTAATTTATTGCATTTTATCGAAATTTTAACGATTTTTTAAGAAATTTGAGATGATTGATATTATTTGTTTGCATTCAGTTTTATTGCTTCTGTTTAAGCAGCCGACAGCTGTGCAAAACTTGAGCATCGGACTTGAAAATATTACAAAATTGAACAGATACAGAATAACAAGAAATAAATTTCGATAGCTTTCCCATAGGCTATCACTTCCATAATATAAATACCACTAAGGGTGTGCCGGCTTTTGTCGATCGTTGCCACACCTGAATAATAACACATTTCGGATTATGGGAATGGTGGTTTCCAATAAAATGCGCCTTCTCGAATGGGTTAAACTAGGTCATTTTATTAATATCCCACAATCAGCAGATTGGGAACTAAATCATATATATTGAAAATTTATTTTTCCAACTGAGTGAAAATAATGGCCTGACCAAGAGTCGAACCCCGGATCTTTGACTTACAAGGTCAAAGCTCTACCAATTGAGCTGTCCAGGCAGACAACCGGTGGGCATTAAGCTGCCTTAAAACTCTGGCAACTCACAAAGCTGCAAGTGCGGCTCTATTGATATTTCTTTGATGTGGTTTAGGAGAGTCGACGTTGGCGGGAGTCCAAGCTCACAAACCTCCTAGTGCGCTAATTGCATGAATTGCTCCTAGAGTGCGCTAATTGCTCCTAGTGCGCTAATTGCTCTTTTGTAAAAGAGCAATAAAAAGTAATGTCCTTCATTGTAAATGTGTGCAAAATTTCAAGGGTCACTTTCGGACAATGGATAATTTATGACTTTTGAAGCTCTGTATCGTTGCCAGAGTTTGAAGGTAGCTTTACTCACTCAGACAACTTTTAGGCAGAACATCTGGCCTATCTTGTAGCTAGCTCGACAGAATTAGCCGCATTGTTTAATGGTGTTTTCCATTACCTGCGGCTTATTCTGTCGAGCTATCTACATGATAGACCCGATGTTCTGCCTAAAGGTTGTCTAAGTGAGTAATGCCCACCTGTTGTCGGCCTGGCTATCTCAACTGGTAGAGCGTTGACCTTGTAAGTCAAAGATCCGGGTTCGACTCCCGGTCCAGGCATTATTTTCACTCACAAGGAAACATTCAAAAGGTGTCGTCATCAAAAAATATTGAAAAAAAAATATATGTGATTCTACTCTTCATAAAACACCAGAAAGTGAAAAAAATATCGAATGAATCGAATGAAAATTATCTGAAATGAATTACAGTGACCACAAAAAATTATCAAAATTAAGCATTTTTGGCGATTTAGCGCTGTTAGGCGATAAGTTCGCTAGTACCGAGATTGTCGTATATGAACAAAACTGTGTTTTGCTTCTCCGCCAAATACTCAAAATCAATAGTTGGAAAAATAATTTTTCAATTAACTAATTCAATCAGTTGTCTAAGTTGTCTCCTGGGATAGTTCCAGACACTTAACAAACTCATCTTCATTGTCTTGTCATTAACAATAAGCTGCCTAATATCTCCTAGTATACAACTTAATGTAATCAGTGCGCAATCTCTCCTAAATAGCAAATGCGCAAACTTTTCCACTTCGATAGGAGAGATTGTGCAGACATTTATTCAATAATTATCAGCTTTTATAAAGAAGTGTTGGTTTTCGTATCGTTAGTCTAGGTTAGTAGCCTATGAGAAATCGTTTAATTAAAAAAAAAAAAAAAAAAAAAAAAAATGTTCCACTAGCATTCTGTAGAAATTCCTAGGAAGTGATACGAAAATTCAAGCATTTATTTTTTAAAAGAAGACAAAATAACTACGTTTAATCTTAGACAATCGAAACAATATGATGTAAAAACGAGAAAACTATAACTATTTTTGTGCTCAATATTTTCGTATTCAAGGACATTAATTTTAATTAAGACTTTTTATTTAATCCAAGAGACAATCTTCGTAAATGTATGTGTTGTAGAGAAGAATGCATCGATCGCACCCTATTTTCCGCTCTTTGAACCGCTTTAGTCAGCATTTATAAACTTTCTCTCGCACGTTTTTCTAATGTATAGGTATTCATTCAGTAAAATGTAACCGGTATAAAAGGAGCTCTGTTAAATGCTCCGTTATAATATTATACTTTAATTATATAAATATAGGGGAAAGTTAGACAAAACAGGATACCATTCTTGTTTTTTCTTACTACGAAAAATGTGTTGAAGAAAACCAAGCATTATTTTTTTTGTAACTACAACATTTATTGAAGCACACTAAAAACATAGTTTTAACTAATTTTAATGACTGTGAAATAGTAAAAAAAAATTATTTACCAAACTCTTACACATCCCGTTTTAGCATACCTGGGTTGGACAAAACGGGATAAGGATTACAATGTTTAATTTTTTGTGTACAAATTAACTGAAAAGCATAATTAACTGGCAAAAATCTGTAAATCAAAATTTCTGCTTGAAAGAACAATGTCTTCAGTAATCAGAGACTTAAAATAAGAGTTTTTTATGCTATTATTTACAAAATGGGAAAGAAGACCTTTTATTTAGGCTTATAGCAGAACAAAAGTCGTATATAAAGGTGTCCTCCTCTTCGTCAGCATTAGAACACGCTTCGTGAGCCCATTCTTGGCATCCAGAACATTGGATCGAACCTTCACCAGTCTTACAGTCGACGTACAGTGTATTACAAAATATGCAGGTTTCTCCTCAGTTTCATTTTCAGACGATGACGACATGCATTCTTGGCTGCTTGCTGAAGGTTTATTAAATTTTTCTATGTTTTGACTTTTAACATCAGGATTAGGCTTTCCTTTGGATTCTTTCGTTGGACTACTTTTAGGTTTGGCTGGACCTGGTAGCTCTTTTTCATCCTCTCTTTTATTTCTTTTTCTTACAAACTTCTTTTTTGGAATTTTTAAGAGGGATTTCTTATCTTTTTCTTCCATTTCTAACTCACTACTATATGGAGATGATGTTATTACTATAGTTTTTTCTTTCTCTTATCAGCCCTTTTTTCTGGGCGAGGCCTTTTTACTTGAGGTAGTGACAGAACAAACTTTGGAGAGATGGAAAATGGTAGCTTAGGTCGATAACAAGAGAGTTCTAATCCTTTCTTCCCCGAGGATGTTGCAGGTTGGCCTGGACATAGGCTGTCTCCTGACAAGTTTGTTTGTTGGTCTACTCCTACGATGTCCCTTGAAGAAGTTGAAGGTTGCTCTTGGTCTTTGCTCATATCAGTTTGGTGCCCAACGCCTGGAGGTTCTTGCTGCAGGTCTGACGTAAAGTAATCTGTGATGACAGAGGGTGTAAACAAGTGATCTGGGAAGACGTCAGGATTGTAAGGACTTATGCCAGTTTTCTAAACACGTTAACGACAGTTTCTGCAACAGCTGACCGTGAATAGGCTGCGTTGAACAGTTTTGCAACTTCATAAATTGTGACTCAATTACCTGGATGGTTGAACAGCCACTTTTGAATTTCTTGTTCATAATACGTGCTCAGTGGAGCCATGAAACTGACATCCAGGGGCTGAAGGCGATGCGTTGTATGTGGGGGGGGGGATGAGGTTAGGATGGTTACATTACTTTCTCTTGCCAAATTTACAAGTTCCAAACATTTGGTGTAACTGTTGTGTCCATCAAGTAGCAACAGCACTGGCTTCTCATGGGTAGGGTTGGAAAATTCTACGAATTTTTTAAACCAAACAATGAAGGTTTCCTTCGTGATCCAGTCGGTCTTGTGATATACTGCAAATGATACTGGGAAAGCATCATCCATGAATCGTGGGTTTTCCTTCACTCGAGGAAATACAAACATAGGAGGGACGAATATACGGCATAAAAAAACTGTATCCCGTTTTATCCAACTCATAAGTGTCCCGTTTTGTCCAACTCCGACACTTTTCAAAACAAACATGACTGATGCCTAAACGTGAAAGGAAAATTAGATAGACTACACATGAGAATGTTCGTTAATAAATGCTTAATCAAATGTAATACTCACCAGAATTGTACTCCCATATATGTAGGCAGTATAATCTAGAAAACAACGGATGTAAATGTAGAAAGTGCCAAGAAATCAGAGTAAAAAAGTTCTAAGAGCTACAACTTTCCATCAACTAGTGGTCTCGAGGCGGAACGAACTGAGAATGGTGTAATTGATAGTCCAGTCAAAATAGGAGAAATAGAAAAAAAAAATCGTGTAGTATTGAAAATTTGCATACTTACAGCCAAGAGGGTCCTTAACAACATACTAAAAGTCCCCGTCCGTGGTGGGTGAGCGCGGAGCAGGGGGGCACTTAAGGGAGGCATTTAAGGGGGGTACTTTTCCGTTTTTATTAAATATCTTAAAAACTATCGCATTTAGAGAAAAAATGTCAATTACAAAATTAATCTACGTAACATTTTCTATAAAAATGTATGTTACATTTTGTTTGTATGATCTACAGTTTAGAAGATATAGGGGGATAACACATTTTCTTGAAAAATTCTTTTTTGCAATAGTAAAATCAACTAGAGTATGCAATTAAAAGGGTTCTTGTCAAATATTTTCTAATTTACAAAACAAATATATACATAGGGAATATGCAAGGATAATATAGCATGTTTTGTAAGTTCTAAGTAATTTTAAGGCTAGTAGGCGTAAGTGGCGGTTTGAGTAAAAATTCAGATAACGAAGACCCAAAACCGATGAACATTTTAAAAAATCGTGTAGTTTTGAAATTTTGCATACTCATAGCCAAGAGGGTCCTGAACAACATACTAAAAGTCCCCACCCGTAGTGGGTGAGCGGGGGGCAGGGAGGCATTTAAGGGGGGGCACTTTTCAGATTTTATTAAATATCTTAAAAACTATCGCATTTAGAGAAAAAATGTCAATTACAAAATTAATTTACGTAAAATTTCCTACAAAAATGTATACTTCATTTTATTTGTATGATCAACAGTTTAGAAGATATAGGGGAACGAAATAACACATTTTCTTGTAAAATTCTTTTTTGCAATAGTAAAATCAACTAAAGTGTGTAATTAATTGGGTTCTCGTCAAATTTTTTCTAATGTACAAAATAAATATATGCATAGGGAATATGTAAGGATAATACAGCATGTTTTGTACATTTTAAATAATTTTAAGGTTAGTAGGCGCAAGTGGTGGTTTAGGTAAAAATCCAGATAACGAAGATCGAAAACGATCAATAAAAAGAAAAAAAATAGCTTTGAAACTGAGCACAGTTATAAAATTAAGTGTCCTGTCCTGAACAACATGCTAAAAGTTCCCAAGCAGGGGGGGTAGAGCGGAGGGGGGCATAGGGCATTTAAAGTAAGCGCTTTTCAGTTTTTATTAATATCTTGCAAACTATCGCATTTAGATAAAAAATGTCAATTACAAAATTAAACTAAGTAAAATTTCCCATGAAAATGCCTATTACATTTGTTAGTATGATCAATAGTTAAGAAAATATAACGGCTGTTTGTATCGTATGGATATCTTACAGAAAAGTGGAGTTTTTCGATTTGTGTATTTTGACTTCCACTCTTTAAACTTGGCGCATTGCGCGCGCACATGCACATATAGATATTTATTTGTATGAGTAGAAAATATTTAACCCGAATCCTTTTAATTACAAACTATAGTTTATGTTACTATTGTAAATAACATAAAAAATTAAATAATAATAATAATAAATAAATAAATAAATAAACAGAATAGATTTGCCTATAAAACGATTAGTTATGATTTCAAAGACTGATTTTATATGACACTTTTTCATTTTTATATATTGACATTGTTTTAGAATATTTCCTTTGCGGTGTTTTAAATTTCAGAAAAATAATTATTTTTAATAATAAAAAAGTTTTTTTATGAATCAAAAGCATTTCTCTTGCACTGCCTGAAATGACTCCCCAGAAAAAAAAAAAAAAAAAAAAAAAAAAGGGGGTTAAAATGAAATGACTACAAGTATAAAGACAAACAAAGGCTTCAAATTTATAACACCCCTCTTTTAAGTCAGGGATTAAAATGCAATTTTATCTAAACCACAACTTGTGCCTACTAACCTTAAAATTATTTAAAATGTACAAAACATGCTGTATTATTCTTACATATTCCGTATGCATATATTTATTTTGTACATTAGAAAATATTTGACCAGAACTCATTTAATTACACATTTTAGTTGATTTTACTAATGCAAAAAAGAAATTTTCAAGAAAATGTGTTATTTCGTTCCCCTATATCTTCTAAACTATTGATCATACAAACAAAATGTAATGTGCATTTTTGTAGGAAATTTCACCTAGATTAATTTTGTAATTGACATTTTGTTTCTAAATGAGATAGTTTTCAGGATACGTAATAAAAGCTGAAGTGTGCCCCCTTTAAATGCCCCCTACCCCCCGCTCACTCCCCATGGTTGGGGACTTTTAGTATGTTGTTCGGGACACTTATCTATATAACTGTGCTCAATTTCAAAGCTACACGATTTTTTTTTTTTTTTTTTTTTTTTTTTTAATGTTGATCGGTTTTGGGTCTTCGTTGTCTGGATTTTACCTAAACCACCACTTGCGCCTACTAACCTTAAAATTATTTAAAATTTACACAACATGCTGTATTATTCTTACATATTCCCTATGTATATATTTATTTTGTACATTAGAAAATATTTGACTAGAACCCATTTAATTACACATTTTAGTTGATTTTACTATTGCAAAAAAGAATTTTTCAAGAAAATGTGTTATTTCGTTCCCTTATATCTTCTAAACTATTGATCATACAAAAAAAATGCAATACACATTTTTCTAGGAAATTTTACGTAGATTACTTTTGTAATTGACATTTTTTCTGTAAATGCGATAGTTTTTAAGATATTTAATAAAAACTGAAAAGTGCCCACTTTAATGCCCCCCCTACCCCCCCGCTCACCCACCACGGGCGGCGACTTTTAGTATGTTGTTGAGGACCCTCTTGGTTACGAGTATGCAAAATATCAAAACTACACGATTTTTGTTTAATTTTGATCGGTTTTGGGTCTTCATTATCTGGATTTTTACTGAAACCTTGCGTCTACTAGCCTTAAAATTACTTAAAACTTACAAAACATGCTGTATTATCCTTGCATATTCCCTATGTATATATTTGTTTTGTATATTAGAGAATATTTGACAAGAACCCTTTTAATTGCACACTTTTGTTGATTTTACAATTGCAAAAAAGAATTTTTCAAGAAAATGTGTTATTTTATCCCCCTATATCTTCTAAACTATTGATCATACAAACAAAATGTAGCATACATTTTTGTAGGAAATTTTACGTAGATTAATTTTGTAATTGACATTTTGTTTCTAAATGTGATAGTTTTTAAGATATTTAATAAAAACTGAAAAGTGCACCCCTTAAATGCCCCCCTTCCCCCTGCCCCCAGCTCACTCACCACGGGCGGGGACTTTTAGTATGTTGTTCAGGATCCTCTCGGCTATGAGTGTGCAAAATTTCAAAACTACACGATTTTTTTTTTTTTTTTCTATTCGTCAAATTTTGGCCTTCGTTGCCTGGACTATGACGGCCGAGAACAAGTTTCTGTCGTCGTCCGCTCGATAGCAGTACTAGACAGGTCCCTAGGCGACGTATCCCGTTTTGTCAGACTATCCCGTTTTATCAAACTCTCCCCTACTTATGATTAAAATGATAATCAAGAATTAATTAAAGGAAATAGATCCTCGAAAAAGTTTTTTTTAATCATGAGTTCAGTAATTATATATATATATCAAATATTAACATTCTCCAAAACACACAGAGTTTATTTTCAGATTCTAGTGTCGATGAAAGATGCTACGCACTCAAAGATATGCACTGACGCAGAATCTCCATCCTTGGACTGGAAGTGAAGGTGAGTACAAATCTTACCTTCATATTATCTATTGATGTGTAATTACTAACTTTTACACATAAAACTATTCCTTCAGCTCTCTCACAAATATGTATAAACATAAATACATGAATATTATTAACCCGTTAGTAGTCGCTATAGACAGCACCACCTATTACAGATTGCGCACTTTTTATTTAACTGTCACCATAATTTTAAGAAGTGATGTGATCGACGTTTCTTTGATTTTATTCGCGTTTTATGTATATCAAATGACACTTCTAAATTTTTGGTGGCTATTGAATAAAAAATTCTGGCAACACTGAAGGATGGGCGGCAAATCGACCAACTAGCGACTACTAACGGGTTAATTTGGATTAAAATTGAGCGCGCTATGCGCAATCTAAGATATTAAATATCAAAATTTATATTACAATCAACATGCAAATTCAAGTCGGCACTTTATTCTTGCTGTTGTACAACTACCTGGAGTAGCAGCACTCGCACTCTATTCCTCCCTTCTGATCCTGTATGTGCGCAATCTCTCATAACTTTACCCTATTATAATATTTACGAAATTTTGATAATGCAAGAGAGACTTTGAGTCAGTTATACAACACTGCTGCTTTCATACTGCACTTGTGTTGACCTGAAAAATAGTCTTGCTTCGTTATTTCGATCTGAAAGAATATTGTATATTTTTGCAATGTTTAGTGTTTCTTTACATTTTTCACCTTTCAATACCATTTTTTCGCTGGATTTTACTAAAAGTTGTTAAAAAACCTGTCTTAAACTTTATTGGCATATTTAAATATATACAGAAGTAAAATATTTGGCCTTTGCTGGTATCAATAGAACAGAAGCGCATAGACGTTTGCGTTTATATCATAATATTTCAAATTTAAAGTTTTTTTTTTTTTTTTTATTGCAAACAAACATTGATATCTGCAATAAAAACGTGTAAAATTTAATTTAATTTATTTATTTTTCTTTTCTTTTTTCACTTTTGCCAATCATTTTATACTTTTGGTCGACTAAATCCTTAGCCGTTTGGTCCTTTTGGACCGCGAAATTTTCATTGTTACTATGAATTTATTTTATTTTAATTTTTATAATTTCAAATATATTTATTTGCTTTTTCAACTTTTAAAAATGACAATTCTAAATATTAATATAACTTTTTTTTTTTTTTTTTTTTTTTTACTCATCGATTAATTTTTAAATACAAAAAAAAAAAAAAAAAAAAAAAAAAAATTCTATTGTTGTCACAAATTTTCTCAGAATTTAATATCTTTCGGGATTTAAGTACTTAAAAATATTAAATTTATATTTTGAAATAAATGAAAGTCCCGAAAAGATATACATATCTATATCTCAAAATGTATATTTTTCCCTTCTAAGTGTCATACTTATTTGTATTCGTGTAATTTTGTCATTTTTTAATAAGCGTGTTTTACAATCTTTTGAAAGTTTTCATATTTGTAAATATTATTGTGTAAATTTGTAATTTTTTCCTTTGTCGGAGCGGTTACAGCCAGTGCTGCCAGATTGAGGGAAATTTTTATTTAACTCCCACCACTAAATTTTAATTGAAACGGTTTACTAATTCTTTCGAAACACTTTTCACAGAAATCCTCTATGTAATTACATAACCGTTACAAGTAAAATTTAATGGTGGCTGTTGAATAAAAATTTCCCTCAAATCTGGCAGCACTGGTTACAGCCTTTCCCTGATTCTTCCACCAGAATATTTATATATATAATTTTTACTTAATTAATGGTGCAAATATAATATTAAAAATAAATTCCGAAAAAAATATTGGTGGAAGAATCAGGGGGGGAATGTGGTCGTTGACCACCAGTGTTGCCATTTCTGGCGAATTTTTTATTCAGTAATAACCAATAACTTTAAGAAGTTACATTTGATATACATAATTGACGATCAATCTTCGGAGTAATTAGATAAACATTACGATTAAAAATTATTGGTGGTTATTGAATATAAAATTCGCCAGATCTGGCAACACTGGTGACCACCTTGTTTGTATTTAAATAACACTACGCTCAGTGTTGTCAGATTTTGCGACTTTTATATTCAGTATTAACGAATAATTTTGGGAAGTATATTTGATATACATAATAGGCGAATCGAATCGAAGAATTGTCAATTATGTATAAAAAAAAAATATCACTTCTCAAAGCTATTGGAGACTATTGAATAAAGAAATTCGAATAGTCTGGCAACACTGACTACTCTGAAAAAATATATATATATATATATAATAAAGATGATCTATTAAGCATATTAGAAGCCAAGCAACAGATACAAGATCACTGAAACACCAATGACCAATAAGATTAAAAAAAAAAAAAAAAAATCATCAGTGGATGAAATACATTAATGTAAAGAAACCAGATCTATTAATTAACAGTCTGCAAAAACAAACGAATCAATAAAGTAAAACAACAAATCTTAACTTAAAACCATAAACTTATCAAAATTAATGAAAAAACAACCCAAGAAACACAAGATAGGAAGAAGGAGGCAGGCGGCAAGACTTGTGACTTGCCTGTGGGGTTACACTAGTTTTACGCCGGCAACACTCCCCCAGCCTGCCACAACCAGAACAGGAACCATATGGATTTAAAAATGCAAAATTTCAAAGCAGATGAACAACAATGAAGCCACGAAGCCACAATGAAATTCACCGATTGATCACATTGTGTTTAACATTATAATTAGAACATTAAATATAGTTGACAACTCAAAAAGGAAAAATCTGAAATTTTATGGAAAATGAAAGTTTGCATAGTAATACAAAGCAAATGCAACAAGCCTTCTACTTTTTTTTTTTTTTTTTTTTTTTTTTTATAAATTTAATTTCACAAACCCACCCAACCATCCAGCCTTACAACACCACCCCACCTCCGTAATATATATATATATATATATTTATATATATATATATATATATATATATATATATTGACCCCTGATACCATTCTTGCTGATTCTTATGTAAAATGACCGCCTGAATCCGAATATGACTACCATTTTGCCCAGTCACCCACCGTTTATTCGGTACACCACCCCCTTCCCCAATTTTTATCACTGTTCGCAATTTTTATGACCATGAATTTGATTTGGAGAATGAAAAAGAATTAATTTAACACTTAAAAAACAATATATATATATATATATATATATATATATATATATAATTTTTAATAAATAACACTAATAATAGATTAAAAAAATATAAGAAATGTAATACATAATTTCAGTGGCAAATCCCCCCCCCCCCGAAATTTTCTCCTTGCCACAAATGTTGATGTTTTAGAATTTTCCAACTCTGTATTACCTCAGAAGATATTTAACAGTTAAAATAATCATCCACCCCCACCCCCTAAATATCAAATTTATAGCCATAAAATTACCAAAAAGTGATGAAAATAGGGGGCCGTCCCTAAAAAACCGTATTCAGGAGGTCATTTTACATAAGAATTTGCCAAAATGGTGTTGGGGGCAATTTTCATGCCGAGCAGTGTAATTTTTCATTCGGCATTTCGAGTTGCAGTGGTTAATTTTTTTTTTTTTCTCTTGGCGGCCAAGCTAAACTACTTTTTATTTTTGCTAGTAGCCCTTGAAATATTTTATTGTTTTGTCTGCCCAGCATTGAGGGGACTGCATGATGTTAGTCTCGATGTTTTCGTGTTTAATTAATATTATAAGCCTGGTTTAATTGTTGTGTTCTGGTTGCATTTATTTTTAAAATATTTTACAATTTATGTTATATTTAAATTTATATATATTCTATATTGCTCCAATTTTTTGCGCACTAAGTATGTAAATTTAGTTTTAAAATTTGCTTATTTTATTAATTTTTGGTTTTTTTAACCTTTGACTTTTCCTCTTTAACACATTCGCGATCGCTGACGAGAATTCACATCATATGTAAATTTGTAACTCCGCCAGTGGGCGTTTCTTTAGGTTACATACTCTATAATATTTCTTAACAATACACTTGTTATTCACATTCGCACAATCAATGAACTATGGTTGCAAATACTTTGATTAAGAAGAGTATAGTAATGTATATCCATATAGTATAAACATGAATACAGAAAACATTAATTTAAAATAATGTAATGTGCAAGAATAACACCTACAGGCGAAAATTACTGTCGAAAGGAGAAAAACATATGGTCACGAAATTGTAAATGAATATATATATTGAAAACCCTTTCAAACATTGCATTATATGAAACATGAAACCAAGTATCACATGAAGAACTATATACACTAAGCGACAAAAAAAAAAAAAAAAAAAAAAAAAAAAAAAGCCGCACTTGGATATTTTCTTTTCGCTTTCTACAACAGCCAATTTTATCGCTTAAAAAGCAAATTTTCAAACAGATTTTATTGTGTTGTCCTCTGCATACGCTAGCTTTCAGTCCAGTGTTAAAAACAAAATGCAATTACCAGGAAAATTGTAATTTTAGAAATTATTTCAAAAATGATAAGAATAAGGCAGTTAACGATGCCAAAAGAGTATTAATTTTTGAATGCAAATAAAAAATATTTTAATACGTGAGATGGCAAAATAATTAAATGTTAACGAAATATTGGTAAAAGGGTTTTTAGCAAAATATAAAATTTTTTGGCCTTTTAAACTGAAAATTTGGTTTTAGGTGGCCATGTTGCTCATCCAAGTGAGATGACCGAAAGTTAAAAAGCCATTGCTTATAAAATCGGTTTGTATTACATTTAGAACATAAAAGAGATTCAGAAAAAGTGTTTAGAAGCATAATTTCTTTAACTACAGTGCATCAACTATTAAACAAAAAAGGTGTAAATGACAGAAAATTTGAAGAAATTCCATTCTTAGTGAAGAGAATTAGGAAAGCAAGACCACAGATAGCTAAAAAAATTAAAAAATTAAAAGTTAATTATTGGACTGAACTGGTTCTCTTTGATGAGTCAAGTAATCATATCTTTTTTCCCTTTAGTTAAATCCGACAAAGGATATAGTAGAATTTCTTCTTTACCAGACATGGAAATAGTCCTAATCGCGATCCGCTCGAAAAAGTTTCTCTATAAAAAGGCGGGGGAAAGGGGAGAGGATTCGAAATTTGCAGCCTATAACTCTGCCAAAACTAGAAAAATTTATTTGTTATATTTGGCACATTGAAATTTCTGATATTTATATTAAAACACTGTATTATACTATGCCATTGTGCATTAAAGCAGTAATTCCATATAAAGGTGGAATTAACCCAATACAGATTACATATTTTTAATAAAAAACTGTTTAGATCTAACAAATAAATAGTTTTATTTCATATATTAAAATGTATCTTGTTTATTTCATATAATAAATCATAATAGAATACAAAGTGTATGGTTATTGCGTTATGTTTAAAACGAAAGTTTTATGCAGATTCTTATAAAGTACTTCATAGAGTGTAATAAAGCGAATTATTATATCGGAAATGTACATAGGTATCATTTTATCCCTTTGGTATTATGCAAACAAGACAATTTTATTTGTTTCAACCCTTAATTTTAAAGTTATTACAAATAAAAAAGGTATAAGTTTTTTTTTTTTTTTTTTTTTGTCGCGTAATGTATATGCTCTATAATAAAAAAAGTGACGCACCAAGAAGGAGTGGAGACAAAAATGGTTATTGCATTATGTTCAAAAAGAAAGTTTTATGCAGATTTTTAAAAAGTACTTCGTAGAGTGCAATAAAACGAATTATTAAATCGAAAATGTACATAGGTATCATTTCATCCCTTTGGTATTATGCAAACAAAACAGTTTTATTTGTTTCAAACATTAATTTTAAAGTTATTACAAATAAAAAAGGTGTAAGTCATTTTTTCTGTAATAAGGTTTTTTTTTTTTTTTTTTTTTTTTTTTTGTCGTCGCTTAGCGTATATGCTAGCATTTTTACTGTGTTACAATCAGTTTTATTTTTATGTTGTTGGTATTATCATGTATCTTTTAAAAGCAAAAATTTTATGAAATCTTATATATATATATATATATATATATATATATATATATATATATATAATCCTAAATTATATTACATTGAGAAAAGTTTTTTGTCCCGCTGAGAAAGATGAAATAAACAAATATATATATATATATATATGAAAGCATAACAATAATCAACAATTCAATTAGGCCCGTATACTGAATTATTGTAAGCAAATGTAGATAAATTTCTATAAATCTGTAAACTCAAATCTAAGATATAGTTTATTTATGCAACCATTTTATCAACAGAACAAATGAATTCAATTTAATAGAAGAAGAAATAGATGAAAGCCAAAATTATTAAGGAATAAAACCAAATAATTAGAAAATCTATTCCATTTTACTAATTACAAGATCGTTATATTTATACTCTTTTTAGAAGCTGTGGTTCAATCCGTAAAATATCTCATGTACGTCGGCAAAATAAAAAACGCCCCCCCCCCCCCGACTAATTTCGACTTCAATCGCCGTAGAAACATGCCGCTGGTACCGATCGGTTTCTAATATCATCTAATTTATAACGGTTATAGTTAGATTTTGCTTCGGGGGTCACCTACATATTAATACGGTATATATATTAATACGATATACGTACATATTAATATATATATATCGACAAATTAAATAATTAAAATAAATAGAAATACAGAATAAAAACTTAGAATCTCGATTATTTATTTTTAAATAAGAATTATTGTACATTTACAGAGACTCTGGATAAACATTTCAGCAAATTTACAGAAATGTTTTACAGTGTATATTTATTTATAGTCCCTAAAAGCACTGGTGTTTGAATTTTTCCAATAAAATTAGATTTCCTCCATGTATTTTATGCTGCTGAAATTGAAAAATAGTTTTACAACTGTTCACGTAGAAATTCGATAACTGAAAATACTGGTTCGTTACTTTTCATTGTCAGCGTTTTTTAAAAGTCTAGTTTTAAATAAAGTTATCAAAGGAAACGAAGTCAATGTAAAAATGTTCTTCTTCTTCTTTTTTCTTTCTTTCTTTCTTTCTTTTTTTTAACTGAAATTTATTTAGTTAATACTTTATACATGTTCTTTTCGACAGCTTCATCAAAGATATTTTTCTTTCTTTATGACGCTTCTTCTGTCACAGATTCCAGAGCTAAAAGACAAAAGTAACAGAAGATAATGGATATTTTATGATATATAATACCCATTAGAAAATACATTAAAATATTTGTCTTGCAATAAGCGTTTTTATAGCTTCTGTATTTTTGCGATATGTATGTATATTCTTTTTTTAGATAATAGACCTTTGTAACATGTTTACTTGCTCGATGATTAAGTTTTGACTTAATGCACCTTTACTGAAAAAAATATTGACTAATCTATTATACAAAGCAGGATATTAATTCGTATATTATTACTTTCATCGATTATTTCTGTTCAGACATGAAAATGGGAAATAAATGATTTATGTCTCACAAGATCATTTTTACAACATAAATCGAAAAAACAAAATCGCAGATGAATAATTAAAAAGGTGAAAGAAAAATCATTGAATTGGAACTCTAAGAATTTTATGACGAATATAGATAAAACTTATTTCATAATTTGCAACGTAATGTCAATGAATTTTTATTAGAACTGTAAAAATATGAAAAAAAAAAAAAAAAAAAAAAAAAAAACGGCGTAATATCTGATTGTTATAGAATTGAAAAAAAGTATTAAAAAGTCTTAAAGAATGTTTTATGGTTGGTTGGTTGGTTTTTAAGTCGCACTAGTGCTGCGCAGATGGGAAATTGGTGACGGTCTGGGACACACGCCTAGCGGTGGTCCGGAGACATGCCATCACAATTTTGATCCTCCACGGAAGGGATGGCTCTCCCGCTTCGGTAACCCCCAGAGGTATACTTTCTGATGGGAACATGGAGGACATTGCGGCCACGACAGATTTTACGTGTACCAGCCACCATTAGTGTACACGACGGTCTTTGGCCGGCTCGAATACCGAACCCGCAATCTTCCAATTACGATGCCAGCGCTCTACCGACTGGGCTACCGCGGCCAGAATTTTTTATGAAATTAGCTAATAGTTTACAAAATTATTTTTATTTGTGCCCTTTACTGGTACTGTGATTTCTTTAATTTAGATAGAGGATATCTGCTGATATAAATAATAATAATAATAATAATAATAATACAAAGTTTTCAGTTCTTTCAGGACTATATCAATCTCTGTTCTTCCCCGGGTAATTTCGGGTACTTAATTTCAATGATTGTGCTTTTAAATTTTTTTACATATACTACCTTTCCGCAAATGACTAGATACTTTCAATTTCAGACGTTTTTTGAAATATTTCAAAAAGTACTTGACAAACCATCTTGAAATTTCAGGAGTGTGAAGAACATGTTATACCTCATATACTTCAGTGAAAGCTTTGACCCGAAATTCAAAGGGGATCAGTAAAAAATTGAAGAAAAATGAAAGTATTTGGCATCACCCTGTAAACAGTAATGCTTGAAATGCGATCTGACTGTAGCATGTGATTATGGGGCTCTTTCTTATTATCTGTATAAATTTTCTTGCCTCTACCGCATGTAATCAGGAAGATATAACGGTTTCTTTAAAAAATTGAAAAAAAAAAAAAAAAATTGTCACTTTTTAGCTATAACACGCAAGGTATTAAACCCAGTGCAAAGCCATTTCCAGGAAACTTGACATACAATATTAGACACAGCATACTGTAATCAGAATGAAAAAATATTAAATATATAATAAAATATGAGCACTTTCACTAACTAATTTTTAACTACGCATGCGCAAGATTTAGCGAAATTTCATTTGCATAATTTAATAGCCAAATGTATTGAGCTATTTATATAAAAATTTCAAACAAGTAACGTGTAAACTCAAAAAGTTGTACGCGATTGAATGAGCTGCTAATCAGCTGATTCCAAAATTAAGAAAACGATAAGGTGGTCTTCTCAATATTTATTTCCAATCATCGAAAACTGTATTACCATTCATTGAATCAAAATAAAAATGTGAGTAAAAGCCCTTTACTTTAGCTTTTTTTTTTTTTTTTTTTTTTTCGAGTGAAAGTGAATAGCAGTTCATTCTATCGCGTACAACTTTTTGAGTTTACACGATACATGTTTGGGATTTTTTATAAGTAGCTCAATACATTTGGCAATCAAATTCTGCACTCTCTTAAAATGTGTGACCGGATTTCCTTACTCAGAAACGGACGGAATATCTTTAGCCATAATTTGAGATGAATTTCTAGGAAAATATCAAATTTGAGTAAAATCAGTCTTTTCTGATCAAAAATCATTTCAGTCAAAATGATCGTTCAAGTATCAGCTCCATTCTGATCGAATTTCGATCATTTTTCACTTGGTACCACAAAAATACACATAGACTAATTGAATTCCTAATCATTCTTAAACATTGTTAGAAAGTGTTAAACATGCTCAACTTTAAAGAAAACGTAGCCCTTATAGTCTAATTACTGTCCATAATGTATCTGAATATTTTAGAGTAGCCCTGTAAATGTAAAGGATAACAAAATCATTATCTATACAAATAATTATTTTAGCATATTAAAAATCAGTGTCAATTTCTTTATGATCTTTACAGTAGAAAATTCTTTAAATGTAATTTATAAAAATGTCTGTCCTAAAATGCAATGCATTGGCATTTTTATGGGTGTCCCTGTACAGAAACCAGTTGCACAGGACCTATTAAAGTCATTTAAAATAGGGAACATTCTATAGTGAATTTGAACAACATATATAATTTTGTAAATATTCTGAAAATATTTACGGGCGCTAGGGATGGCAGATGGACAGACGGACAGTTAGATACTTAAATTGAAATCATATTGCCACTAAATAAATGTTAAATGTGTTATATCGCTTAATGTAAACGAAAATGCAATTTCAGCAAATTTGCAATAAAACTCTTAGGTGTAAGTGAATATTTTGGTGTGGCCGTGTAAATCTAATTCTATGCATGCTACATTCTGTAGAAAGCATTCTTTTGTACATATGAATAAAATATTCCAATTTTATTATGATTTGTTTGAAGTAAAGTTATTAAAATTTGGTTTAAAGAAATACCTCTCATTGAACGAATGTTTTGGGATAATTTTGGGTGTCCCTGTACACAAATCAGTGGTCGTATTTACTCATTTTCTACAACAGACATCTGATAGTGAACCTGAAGAACATATTTCAATTTCATTGAAATTTGTGTAAAATAAAGGAATTAAAATATAAATTCATAAAAGTACCTCTCAAATAACCCAATGCTTTGGAATACTTTTGGTGTCAAAGTACACAAGCCAGTAGAGATAACCGCCCCATTTTCAAGTGGAAACAACCGATAGTGGACTTGAAAATATATCAGTTTCAAGAAATTTCATGAATATTTACGCGAGTTAAAGCGCGAACAGACAGACAAACCGAAGTCATTACCACTTTTCATCCTTATTGGAAAGTGTCAAAAACATTTAAAAAATGATAAAAACGATTAATATAAACGAAAATGCAATTTGAACAAGTTTCTAATAATACCCATTAATGTAAATGAATATTTTTGTGTGGCCCTGTAAATCTAATGCTAATCATACTGTAATCAATGGAAAGCATTCGTTTGTACGCATGAATAATACATTTTAATTTAAGATTTGTGGAAAGTAAAGTTCTTCAAATTTGATTTATAGAAATACCTCTCACAGAATACAATGCTTAGGAATACTTTCAGGTGTCCCTGTATACAAACCAGTAGAGGTATTCACTCACTCGATTTTCAATAGGGAACATCCGATAGTGAACTTGAATAACACATTTCAATTTCTTTAAGATTTGTGTAAAATAACGATACTCAAATATGATTTATAGAAATACCTCTCATAGGACATAATGCTTTGGAATACTTTTTAGTGTCCCTGTACACAAACCAGTAAAGGTGTTCACTCCATTTTCAATAGGGAACATCCGAAGGTATACTTGAATAATATATATCAGTTTCAAGAAATCCCATAAATATTTTCGGGAGTTAAAGCACGGACATACAGACAAACCGAAGCCATTAACACTTTTTAACCTTATTGGAAAGTGCAAAAAACATTTAGAAAATGATAACAAGAAAGAAAAATCATGCAGCCCGCATTGAGTAGTAACACTTTCCAAATGTACGTAATTGTTGTATCGAAAAACTTTTAATCTGAAAAAGTTAATCATATGAAATTCTATACAAAACACTATTTTAGACTATTAAAAATACGTGTGAATATTTTTATGATTTTTACAATAGAAAGATTTTAAATATAACTTTAAAAAAATTCTGTCCTAAAATTTAATCCATTGACTTTTTTGTTGTTGTTGTTGTTGTCTCTGTAAACAAACTAGTTGCACAGGATCTATTAATGTCATTTTAAATAGGGAACATTCCATAGTGAACTTGATTGTATCATTTTTTAAAAAAATCTAAAAATATTTACCGACGCTAGGAGCCGGAAACAAACAGACAGAAAAGTAGACAATCGGATAGACAGATACACAAATTGAAATCATATTCCCACTAAAAATATAAGAAAGTGTTAAAACGATTAATGTAAACGAAAGTGCAATTCTAGCGAATTTTTATTAATAGCTCTTAATGTAACTGAATATTTTTGTGTGGCCCTGTAAATATAATGCTAATCATACGATATTATATAGAAGGCACTCTTTTGTGCATACGAATGACTTATTTCAATTCCATTAAGCTTTGTGCAAAGTAAAATTATTTAAATTTGGTTTATAAAAATAACTCTCACAGAACGCAATGCTTTGGAATACTTTCAAGTGCCCCTGTACACAAAAAAGTTAGAAATGTACTCGATTTTACATAGAAAACATGCGAAAGGGAACTTGAATAACATATTAAAATTTCATTAAAGTTTCTATGCAGTAAAGGTATTAAAATATGGTTTATAGAAACTCCTCTCATAGAATACAAAGCTTTCGAATATTTTTGGGTGCCCCTGTACACAAGCCAGTAGAGGTATAAACTTTATTTTCAATAGGGAACACCCGATAGTGATCTTGAATAACATATATCAGTTTCAAAAAATTCCATAAATATTTACGGGAGTTAAAGCAGGGGCAGGCAGACGGACATACGGACATATACACAAATTGAAATCATATTTACACTTGACAAATGTTAGAAAGTGTTAAAAACGCTTAATGTAAACGAAAGTACAATTCAAGCAAATTTTTATTAATAGCTTTTAATATAAATGAATATTTTTGTGTCACCCTGTAAATCATATGCTAATCATGCTATATTCTATGCAAAGCATTCTTTTGTGCACACAAATAATATATTTCAATTTCACAAAACTTCGTAGAAAGTAAAGTTATTAAAATATGATTTACAGAAATATCTCTGATAGAACGCAATGCTTTGGAATACTTTTGAGTCTCCCTGTACATAAACCAGTGGTGATATTTACTCTATTTTCTACAGGAAACATCCAATAATGAACTTGAATATTTCAATATCATTAAGATATGTGTACAGTAAAGATATGAAAATATGGTTTATAGAAATGCTCTCATAGAACACAATGCTTTGAAATACTTTCGGGTGTTCCTGTACAATAATCAGTAGAGGTAGAGGGAATATCTGCTAGTGAACTTGAATAACATATTTCTGTTTCAAGAAATTCAACAAATATTTACGGGAGTTAGAGCGCGGACAGACAGACAGACAAACCGAAGTCATTTACACTTTTCAACCTTGTTGGAAAATATTAAAAAAAAGATTAATATAAACGAAAATGCAATTCTAGCGATTTTCCTATAATACGTATTAATGTAATTGAATGTTTTTGTGTGGCCCTGTAAATATAATGCTAATCATACTGTATTGTATGGAAAGCATTCTTTTGTGCCTATGAATTATCTATTTTAATTTTATTAAGATTTATGCAAAGTAAACTTCTTCAAATTTGATTTTTAGAAATACCTCTCATAGAACACAATGCTTAGGAATACTTTCAGGTATCCCTGTATACACACCAGTTATGGTATTTACTCCATTTTCAATAAGAAACATCCTATAGGGGACTTGAATAACATTTTTCATTTTCATTAAGATTTGTGTAAAATAATGGTATTAAAATATGGTTGATAGAAATGCTGCCTCTCATAAGAAACAATGCTTTGGAAAACTTTCGGGTGTCCCTATACACAAGCCAGTAAAGGTGTTCAAGTTGAATAACATATATCAATTTCAAGAAACTCCATAAATATTTACGGGAGTTAGAGCGTGGACAGACAGACAGTCAAACCGAAGTCAAAAATACACTTTTCAACCTTGTTGGAAAGTGTTAAAAATAATATTTTGTCATGTGATCAAGAGGAAAGCATACAGCTCCATTTGTCCTACTCATACGTATAATAACTATGAAATTAAATTGAAAATGTCTCAAGATAAAAGAAATGTGAATAATTTTTTCATACTTCCACAGGTTTTATTTGGCTAGTTATGATTATAAACAGTAAATAAAAACTTTAAACAACATTTTTTATTCTTGAAAATTACGCATATTGGTAGGCTATTTGATGATTCTTTACTTAGATTATTGCATTAGATATGTATACTTTTGAATAAAATGCGTATAATAGTATTTATTCCGATAAAATAATAAATTCCAATTTTCAAATCTGCATGAATTCTGCAAAATAAAAGCTATAAAATAAGATGATTCAAAACACAAATGTAAACTAATCTGTTGACCTACTGTTTTGACCTACTTTGTTTAAAGATGATATTTAACTACAAAATAGATCTATGTATATAGATATTAGGAGGACTGGAAAGTAATGTCTTTTTTTTTTCAACAAATTCAAACAGATAATTTTTAACAAGTTTTTATTTTTAATCAATTATGTAATTACTCTCGTTTTCAACAACCTTTAGACATCTAATGTGGAAGTTTTCAATGCCGGATCAATAAAAATCTATTGATTTTTGAGCAAAATCTCTGGAGATTGCGTTTTGGACATCATCCAAATGTTCAAAATTTTTGCCACTAAGAAAATATTGTAGCGGTCAAAATGAATGGAAATCCGATAGCGCAATATTGAGCGAGTATGGTAGGTGAGGTAATACCTTCCACCCCAATTTCAATATTACATTTTTTTTTTTTTTTTTACAAGGTTCGTCTTGTGCAGTGCGGTCTTGAATTGTGGTTTTGCAGAATAATGCCTTTTCTGTTGACAACCACTGGGCACTTTTCAATTAAAGGTTGATTTACTCGATCCAGTTGTTCACAGTACAGGTCTGCATTCTAAGTTTGTGCAGATTTCAGTACTTCAAAATGAATTACCCCGCGAATATTCCACCAAACATGCAAAAGTTCCTGTTTGTAGTGTAAGCCTGGCTTAGCTGTATTTTGTGGCGACTCATTCGAAGAGAGCCACTGCCTTTTGCATTTTGGATTATCATAAAGGGACCATTTTTAGTCTCCAGTGATTATATGATCAAAAAACACCTCTGTATTGGGCCACTGAAGCAATGTTCTATGGACTCGATCACTTAGCTTTGTTTCCTTCGGAAAGATTAAGCGAGACCCAAACCTTGCTCTGCCTGCTTTACCAATTTGCTGCAAATGTTCTTGGATGATAGAGAAAGGTTGGTTAAGAGTATTTGACTTGACAGTTTTTTCGATTGTTTGACATGGATTTGTTTCCACTTTCCCCCTTAATATGACATTGTTTAAGTTGTTCGTCTTCCTGATCAACAAGAGTCAGAAAGATCAAAATTACCGAATACGAACTTAAAAAAAATCTTTAGCATTGACAAAGGTTTAATTCACTTGAACAAACATCGCAAATGATTTTTGTTGAAACTGTTGCGTAACTACCCTTTCAAAACTCAAAAAGCATACAATGCGGGATATATATGTACAACTTCTTCTTATTATTCTATTTTTTTTTTTTTTTTTTTTTTTTTTTTTTTTTGCTTGGCTATTTCACTATAAATTGAAAAAAATAAAAAATAAATAAATAAGATTTAATAATTTACGTGTAAACAAGTCACTCTTACCTTGAAATGCCTTCGGTACCAGTTCAGGCACACAATGAGCTAATAAATGACAACCGATTAACGACATGAGCAAAAATGGTATTTCTTTCCGGTCCCCCTAATATATATATATATATATATATATATATATATTAAAATATTACGAATATGAAAATTTATAGGATTTCCAAAATAAACGATAAAGTATTATCAATCCCAAAGCTACGTTATATCTGATTACAAATCATAGATTTACCAGATACGTAATTAATGTAGCTTGAGGATGATCATAAAAGTAGGCAGTGTTTTCTAGCCGTTAATAAAATCTTTTTGTAAAAAAATAGAACCGACTCCAAAAGGGAACTACTATTCAAACAACTAAAAATGAAAGAAAATTGGTAGAAAATAGAACTGTAAATTGCGCCTAAAAGTATAAAATAATTTCCTTCGCCAAACAACCTATAACACTACAATTAATCATAACTTTTGAAGTCGGCGCAAAATTAAATAAAATTTAATTAGTTTTTAAAGGTTTGTCTTTACACCGGTAGCAACAAATGCTGCTGTTTCGAATGATCCATTTTCATGTTTCCTTTATTACTTTATCACTGTATACAATTGGTTCATTAGTAGCATCTACATAGAACAGTGAACATTCTTTACAATGCGGTATTTATGTTTCTACGAAGTTAGAGTTTCCTTTGCAAATTTGGTATAACTTTGATAACTATCATCCTTGATGGCTTTTGGATTTGGCGATCAAAACGTAAGGCAAAAATATACACGCAAGATGTATATTTTCATAATATATATTGTACGATGTGTTTTTTCATATTCTTGATTACTCTCTTGATATACCTTATCAAAATAATCATGATATCCCGAAGAAATTAAATATGTTTGCCAGATAATTTTGTGATTTTTCTTTCACCAAGGACGTCAGGTACCAGCATCTTCGCCAACTTTTGCTGCTTAAGAAATCTTATTTGTTTTCTTGAATCAAAGTAGTTTTTGGCTGCGTTTTGCAGGTAACAATGTGAGATGTGTATTTTGAATAGGATTTGTTTTTTGTATTAAATAAAGTTATCAATTTTTATTTAATTTTGCGCCGACTTCAAAAGTTATGATTAATTGTAGTGTTATAAGTTGTTTAGCGAAGGAAATTATTTTATACTTTTAGGCGCAATTTACAGTTCCATTTTCTACCAATTTTCTTTCATTTTTAGTTGTTTGAATTGTAGTTCCTTTTTGATGTCGGTTCTATTTTTTTACAAGAAGATTTTATTTTTCTCTTTTCAGTGAAAACTTATTTATATAGCAGAGCATCAGAAAACTTTAGACGGAAGTTTCACAAATCACAACTTCCAAGAAAAGTGGCATTACTCAAAAAATGGTTTATGACACTGAAAAGTACATGGAATGCACCCAATGCGAACAAAAAAGCTACATTTCCATCTAGAAAGTTATCCACTCGAGAGACAGTTGTGACAGTTTTAATCTAGTCAAGGTATTTTTAAGTTGATTTTTCTCAAATGCTGCATTTTTAAGTTGCGTCACTTTTCTTGTCGTTATCGGATATGAGCAAAAAACTATCTATTAAATGAACATACGTTAAATTCAAAAATCTTTAGAAATGTAAAGAACGGATACGCTGAATTCGTACCCGAAAATTCTGTTAGGCATACATATTGAACTTTACAGTGAATACGCGTCACCCGCTGCGCTGGAAATTGCGCAACGTAAAGTTCAAAGAAAGAGCAAAATACACATTGCCGCTGACGGACAGAAGTTTCAACATGGATACTTACATACTGCTTTTACCAGTGTAGCTGCATGTGTTCAGTAGTTACAGCGAGAACAGACTTTTGTGAGTATCCTGTAATTTGTTTATATCTTAATGAAATCATAATGAAACCTATTTCAGGCCAAGATCATTACGACAACAAAAAAAGTATTAAAATTAAATCATCTCTTACGAAGTTATAAGCTAACAAATTTCAACAACAACAACAACAACGAGAAACAGAGATTGTATTGAGAACCTCTTCCTTCATGAAGTCAGTTTAAAACATCTATGCGTTAATCGATGTGACCGCTTACAATAACCATAGTTTGAATTTTACATAGCATAAAAGTCACCTGCTACGCTACAACATATGCAATGTCGTTCAAGTGTGCACAAAATAGGAAACTGTGAACAAACAAATGCAAGTTTTAAGCGTTCTGTTTTTAGCATTAATGTCTAAACTATCTTTGCGTACTACATCGATGATGCTCTGCAATTTTATAATTCACATTTTTCCCCTGTCTTGAAACGTTTCCGAGATAGGATCACTAACACCACTCTTTTCCACCAGGTGGCGCTTTAGGCGGTTGAATCGCGTAGCACATGTCCATTTTACTATATCTACATACCACTTTTATGACTATAGCTGCAGCTATTCAGCAGCTAAAGAGTCGGGACTGAATTTTTGGGGCACCCTGTATGTTCTTTTGATCGTAAAGCTATTGCAATGGGACCTATTTTAGATCAAGGCCTTAAAACAAAAAGTACCAAAATCGGATTATCTGTTCAGAAGTTATGCGCTAACAAACAAAAATAAAAACAAAAAAACATATGGTTTGAATTTTGAATTGAGTACCTCTTCCTTTTCGAAGTCGGTTAATTAGAGCATCTTTTACGAAGTTATGAGCTTACAAACACCAACAACGTAGTTCGAATTAAGAACATCCTCCTTACTGAAGTTGGTTGAAAACGACTTTGCGCTAATCGATGTGACCGCTTACTGTAACAGTACTTTGAACCACAGAGTATACGTGTCATCCGCTACGCTGCAAAGTGTGCAACGTAGTTCAAGTGTGCACAGTGTAGGAAATTGCAATTGCAAACAAACAACTGCACGTTTTAACCGTTCTATTTTTAGAAATAATGTCTAAAAACTGTCTTTTCGTAGTAAATCGATGATGCGCTACAACTTCGTAATTAACTTTTCTCAAATCTTGAACCATTTTTCATATAGGAGCGCTAATTCCGCTGTTTTTCACCAGATGGAGCTTTATTTTCTTTAGATTGTAAAGATGTTATAATGGGACCTACTTCAGACCAAGATCTCTACAACAAAACAAAAAGTATCAAATAACCGTATTTTGAACTATATAGCGTATGTCTCACCAGCTACGCTACAACGTGAGCAATGCAGCTCAAGTATGTATAGTGTAAGAAATTGCGAACAAAAAAATGCACGTTTTTAGCCTTGTATTTTTAGCATCAATGTCAAAAATATCTTTTCGTACTAAATCGATGATGCTCTGCAATTTTATAATTCACTTTTTCCTCCTGTCTTGAACCGTTTCCGAGATAGTTTAGACATTCATGCTAGCGTTCCTATCTTTTTGTACTAAATCGATGATACTTTTCTACTTTGCAATTCACTTTTTTCTCTAGAACTGTTTTCGAGATAAGAACACTAACTCCGCTATTTTCCACCAGGTGGCGCTGCAAGCGGTTTAACCTTGTACTGCATGGCCACTTTGCTATACTTACATACCATTTTTATCACCATAGCGTCAGCCGTTTAGCAGTTAAAAGAGTTGGGACTGATTTTTTTGGGCACCCTGTATTTTCTTTAGATCGTAACGATATTACAATGGGACCTATTTTAGACCAAGACCTTACAAAACAAAAAGTATCAAAATCGGAGCATCCGTTCAGAAGTTATGAGCTAACAAACATAAAAAAAAACCATACGGTTTGAATTGAGAACCTTCTTTCTTTTTTGAAGTTGGTTAAAAATAACTATGTTACATCCTCAGGATAAGAATAATTTTATAATTAATTGTAATACAACATAAAATGCGCAATTTGCAGCTATAAAATGTAGTATTTTAAATTTTGATTGATATATAAATATGTGTTTAAGTAATTGTATGAAAAAGCATTTTGCTGTAAAAGGAAAGAACAAATAAAGTTTTATAAATATAAACATCGTTTCCATTAAAAGGGCAATGTGCAGCATTTACAAGAAAAATGTTATAAATATGAAAATTTATTGAATTTCCAAAATAACGATAAAATATGATCAATCCGGAAGCTGCATTATATCTGATTAAATATTATAAATTTACCAGATAACTAATTAATGTCGCTTGAGAATGATCATAAAAGTAGGCAGTATTTTTCAGAATTTAAAAAACTATGCTACAATCTGCAGGGTAAAAATAATTTAATAATTAATTGTAATACAACATAAAATGCGCAATTCGCCACTATAAAGCTTAGGTGCCAACTTCCTAATTAATATTCCGTTGTATTGTTAGTACATGCCCACTTTTCCCACACTACTTAATTATTTACAGTAATTCTCTTCAAATGTAACAGCGATTAAATAAGACGAAAAATACTATAAAAAACTAATGATGTAAAAAAAAGGCGTTACTTACAATATTACGGAATATTAATTAGGATGTTGGCAGCTATGTATATATACATATTGCAGTAGTTCTAAAAAAAAAAATTACTTTTGTGAAAAATATATAGGATATTCAGATTATTACATACATCCCTTTTGAATTTTTATTATGGTTTTTAAAAGGAACTAGAAATATTTTTATAGATTTATTCAAGATTCGCACAGTCCTTATTTCTTGGCACCAGTAAAATTTATAGCAATTTTTGTCATAAAATAAACATATAATTTTAAGTAAAATTTTATTATATAATATTTGTGGTGGAAGAATTCTTACAAAAGGGCGGGTCTATACGGTCCCTGTCATATAACATGGATGGACCACTGGCGCAGTATTTATACCAGTATTTATTTAATATATATATATATATATATATAAAATCGTAGGTTTAAGAAGACGAACATTTTATTTCATTAATAGTGGTACGAGTACGACGACAGTGTTCCATCCCTGTAATAGTTCGATTATGGAAAGACGCATACATTTGGGCTATCACCCCTTAAAAAGATTCTGGAAGGCCAAAATCATTTCAGTTGACAATACAAAACTTAACACTAACAGACCATCGATTAAGGAAAGAAGGTAAAGTTCCATATCATCAGGTTAATTTGGCTAACTAATGTACCTTTTAGAATTTAAAAAAAAAAAAAAAAAAAAAACATTTATTAAACTTACAAGGATGGAACACGGGTGCAGAATTCATACCGGTATTTGTTTAAGAATATTCTGTACCTATAATATCGTTAATTTAAGTAGAACATTTTGCTACGTTGATAGTGGTATGAGTTCTGAGCCCGTGTTCCATCCCTGAACTTAATTGAGCAGCAAATATCCAAACCGTGTTTACTCCAAAGATTTAAAAAAAAAAAAAAAAAACGTTAGTGATTTTTTATTTAAACTTAATATAAAATAGTTTGCGTATATATTTCCCTAGATATGTCTACATATCTTAATATTAATACGTATAAACAAATGATAAATAGGGTTTAAATTTGGATAATTTTTAATTTATTACTTTTTTGTGTTTTCTGAAAAATTGTATCCGAAGGAAAAAACATGGCTTGAAAGTTTACTCTTCAATTATGCATAAATTTTGCAAATAAATCTATCTATCGTTATAAGATTTTATTAGTACTTTTTATTTGAATAGACTATTTCTTAAGATGTTTAAACAATAACAGGATCACTTTCTTTTGGGCACCCGAAAATTTTCAGCAGTATTTTTTTTTTTCCACAATAAATTGTGTTTAAGCGTGAAAAATTCTTTTAAAAATTACTGTTCAAAATTCCCAGTAGTCTAAAAAGTGACGAGTGGGAACACTGCAATAAATAGGGAAAGAAAAAAAATAAATAAAAAGAAACAGAATCTATTAATAATATTAACCCTATAAGCGCTAAGCCTGTCTTTTTCCGGCATGCATAGTCAAAATAAAACGCTAGTGTAGCTAAATTTCGAAATATATGTTGTTGTTTTTTTTTTTCCAAGAAAATAAGATTAATAAACATGTGTAGTACACAGTATTAAATTAACATATTTGTACTATGCATAGTATTAATTTTATGAATCATTAAACAGATATACCGAAAAACGGCCAACGCTGAAAGGGTTTAAAAAGTGAAAAACCTGACGTATTTCAAAAGTACAAAATCTTCGGAGGTCAATTATGATGAACACACGATCTTTGATGGCATCTGAAATTTATGAAAAACGGGTCGAAAAGTTGGACAGATGTATGATTAAAAACACAAATTAAAACTTTGTTCAAAACAATATGTAATGTAGGGCAGACGCTTTCTTTTACGCAAATTCTTTCGTATTAAGGCAAGTGCTAACTGTACACACTCGTGTAAACTCGTAGCATACTTTTATTTACAAAATGTTAGGTCTATTGTTGTACGGCTTCTCAATATCAGGGATGGAACACGGGCGCAGAATTCATACCGGAATCTGTTTCTACCTATAATATCGTTGATTTAAGAAGTAGAAAATTTTCCTACATTGATAGTGGTATGAATTCTGCGCCCGTGTTCCATCCCTGCAATATATAGTGCTTTGAATTACTTCGTATGTGAAGGCCCATAATTATAATGCTTCTATAAAATCTCGCTCGTCATCTGAATTATAATATAAGGTAAAGGTAGGAGAGGTGGCGCGGCAGGAGAGATTCCGCGCATACAGGATTAAAGGGAAGGAGTAGAGTAAGAGCGCTGCTACTCCAGGTAGTTGTACAACACCAATAGTAGAGTGCCGACTTGAATGCGTATGCTGATTGTTTCGATTGTACAAGATATAACGTGGGTATTTTGTCTTGTTTTCAAAAATAAATGCTTGATTTTTAATATCACTTCCGCGAATTTCTATAGCAAAACAGTTGTACAAAATATTTCTAAATTAAACGGCTTCTCATAGCTACTAACTTAGACTAACGGTATGAACACCAACAGATCTCTGTAAAAGCGAATGATTTTTGAAGAAAAGGCTGCTCAAGCTCTCCTACCAAAATGGGAGAGTTTGCGCATTTGCTATTTAGGAGAGATTGCGCATTGATTTTTATAAAATTCTATACTAGGAGAGATTACGCAGCTCATCGGTAATGACAAGACATTGAGGATGAATTTATTAAATGTCTGCAATAGAACCAGAAGATTACTTCGTCAAGTGACTGGACTAGTTTAACCCATTCAATTCTTTTTGGAAACCGTCCCCGGTATTCAAAATTGGACATTATTCAGAAGTGACAACGATCAACAAAAAAGCCACACCTTTAGTGGTATTTACCTCTAGAGTACCAATGTTAGCCTATGGGAAATTCATCGCAAATCATTTAATGTTATTGTATATCTGTTTAGTTTTGCAATATTTTCAAGTATGATGTTCACGTTTTGTACAACTGTAGGCTGCTTAAACAGAAGCGATAAAACTTAATGCAGCCTTCTAAAATTTCTTTTAAGGACTGTAATCGTCTAAATTTCAAGAAAATAAATTAAATTGATTTAGCATAAAGATTTTTAAAATTGAAACGAGAAGGTTTAAAACCAAGTGAAATTAAGGTTTTGTGTTTTGAGCATTTTTCTGCGGAAGATTTTGAGAAAATAATTTTAATAAATTATAAGCGTTTGGTGGATTCTGAGCTTAAAAGTGGGCGGAACCAGCCGTACATCATTGGACACATGGTGTGCCCCGTCTTTTTTATCCGGAAATGCATTGCACATACGACGTGCAATCCGTCTCGAATGGGCCAATTTGTAGCAGATGGTTGCACGAAAGCTACACCATTTACATGAATAAAAGCAACGATTGTGGACAACGACAGACTATGCCAGCAAACAAGAAACCATTGAAACTGAAAAGGAACTGAACTAATTTTAAGTTAAGCTGTTATCTAGTAACTTAATGTTATTTTGTATTATCTGTTCTTTTCTTTTCTTTTCTTCGTCTTTTTTTTTTCGTAATTCTTAATATATATATATATATATATATATACATATATATATATATATACATATATATTTATATATATATATATATTAACTATTAAATTGAAAATTCACTCCTATTACAAAAATATTTGTTTACAGAAACCTTATAATAAAGTCATTTAAGTTCGATTATTATCGTTAACAAGTCAATTTAGTTATAATTAAGCACAATCTCTCCTACCCATGTGCACAATCACTCGTACCCTATAAGTAGAGATTGAGTAAAATAGCTCTGGTGGTTATACTACACATAGTTCATTCATATAGTACACATAATTTCTTAATTTTTTGCACTAGCATTATTATTTAGCAAATTTTAATATTAAAGAAGCATTAAAACATAAAAGGACTGGAGGGAGAGTCCTAGAAAAAACACGTGGCCGTACGAACCATGCTACAGTGGTTGCTTTAAATTATAGCATAACAACAAAATAGCACTGGAAATGAATTTAAAATTATTCAACAATAGTTTAGCAAATAATAATAATAATTATAATAATTATAATAATAATAATAATTTAATTTTTTACATTATTCTGTTGAATTGTGGCAATCTCTCCTAGCTTTATCTTACATTAAAATCCTGTATTACCGTAATTTCTGGTAGATAACCCGCAGATAAGATGTGTCATTTCTCCACCAGAAATTTAATTTAATAGAGAAATCGATACTTTTTCGAAGGAAGAGTTCGTACAAATATAAATTTATTTATTAATTGAAATTTCTGGTACAAAACTGGATTATATAACCTGCGGGGTATCTACCAGAAATTACGGTAATATAATTTCTTTCTTTCTTTTTTTATTTTTTCACAAAGTTCTTGCAAAGTAAGGGAAGGTCCATTTTAAATAACATTTACACGCTATTATAGGCAATACGATTAACAAAATATATAGTGATAAAAAAATAAAAAAAATTTCAAAATAAAATGTAGCTGCAAAAATATAAACAAATGTACAAAAGGATAAATACAACCAGAGTTATCAACTTTTATAACTTATTCCGGAACTATGTTAACCCCGCCTTCTTTTGGTACCACTTTTTCTTTAAGTGAAATTTTTGTCTTATTTTATCGTAGTTATACATTGGAGAAAATTCTTTTATAAATAAAGTGATGTGAAATGAAGGTAAGACTGAAAATGCTCCAGAATAAATTATAAAATTTTGCAAATCTGATGTAATCACTGCACATTAAAATAATAATAATAATAATAATAATCTATCAATATTTTATTTTTTAAAAGAAAATAAATATAAAGAAAAATAAATTATAGTTAATTTAATATATATATATATATATATATATATATATATATATATATATATATTTAAATAAGTTACAAGTTGTTTATTTTTTCTTGATACGCAAGGGAAAAACACGGTTTCCATTTAGCCTGTTTTCTCTAAAAGAAATAAGCCTCTGTCATTAACCCTTTGCCGGCCCTAACGCTCTAAAACGCTCGTGTTCCAATCTCAGTAGATCGATTAAACAACAACTGCGTGGAAAAAAATTTAAGTATTTTCTTTTTAATTGAAGAAAAAAAAAGTATATAAAAGAATTATTGATCTGTCTGTTATAATTTAATAGTTATGATATTTTTCGAAGCGAGAATATACTTTCTCCTATATCTATATGCACATCACATAAGAAGCGAGACGTATTAAACCGTCGACGATAGCTTTAGGGCCTCAACCCGAGTCCCTTGCCGTTCTTCGATGACTTTTCTAGATAATTTTGTTATTTATTTTTTATTTATTTATTTTTATTTTTATTCTATTCTATTTAATTTATTTTTTAACTTTTTTTTATTATTATAAATTATTTATAAATTATTTTTTATTATTATATAACACACTTAACGTTGTAAGTTTTTTTTTTCAATTTTTCATCCCATGCTTTTCTATGGATTTTTAGATTTTTTTTCCCCCGTTTTTTAACCGACTTCAAAAAAGGAGGAAGGTTCTCAATTCAAACCGTACGTTTTTTTGTTAGCTCATAACTTCCGAACGGATGCTCCGATTTTGATACTTTTTGTTTTGTTGAAAATGCTTGGTCTGAAATAGGTCCCATTGTAATATCTTTACGATCTAAAGAAAATACAGGGTGGCCAAAAAAAAAACCAGTGCCAACTCTTTTAACTGCTAAACGGCTGCAGCTATAGTGATAAAAATGGTATAAAAGTACAGCAAAGTGGCCACGCAATACAAGATTAAACAGCTTGCAGCGGCACCTGGTGGAAAATAGCGCATTTAGTAATCCTATCTCGAAAACGGTTCTAGAGAAAAAAGTGAATTACAAAGGTGAAGAGTATGATCGATTTAGTACAAAACGTTAGTTTAAACATTCATGCTAGCGTTCCTATCTTGGAAATGGTTCAAGAGAGGGGGAAAGAGTGAATTATAAAATTGCAGAGCATCATCGATTTAGTACGAAAAGATAGTTTAGACATTGATGCTAAAAACACAATGCTAAAAACGTGCATTTGTTTGTTCGCAATTTCTTACACTATGCACACTTGAGCTACATTGCACAGGTGGTAGCGTAGTTGGTGAGACATACGCTATATAGTTCAAAATACGGTTACTTGATACTTTTTGTTTTGTTGTAAAGATCTTGGTCTGAAGTAGGCCCCATTGTAATATCTTTACAATCTAAAGAAAATAAAGCGCTGTCTGGTGAAAAACAGCGGAATTAGAACTCCTATTTCAAAAACGGTTCAAGATGGGAGAAACGTTAATTACGAAGTTGTAGAGCATAATCGATTTACTACGAAAATACAGTTTTTAGACATTATTGCTAAAAACAGAACGCTTAAAGCGTGCAGTTGTTTGTTCGCAATTTCCTACACTGCGCACACTTGAACTACGTTGCACACTTTGCAGCGTAGCGGATGACACGTATACTCTGTGGTTCAAAGTAATGTTACTGTAAGCGGTCTAATCGATTAGCGCAAAGTCGTTTTCAACCAACTTCAGAAAGGAGGGTGTCCTTAATTCGAGCTATGTGTTATTGTTGGTGTTTGTAAGCTTAAAACTTCGTAAGAGATGATCCAATTAACCGACTTCAAAAAGGAGGAGGTTCTCAATTCAAAGCGTATGATTTTTTATTTTTATTTTTATTTTTATTTTATTTTATTTTATTTTTTTTTTGTTTGTTAGGTCATAACTTCTGAACGGATGATCCGATTTTGATACTTTTTGTTTTATTGTAATGGTCTTGGTCTGAAATAGGTCCATTGTAATATCTTTACGATCTAAAGAAAATACAGGGTGCCCAAAAAAGTCAGTCCCGACTCTTTTAACTGCTGAACAGCTGCAGCTATAGCTATAAGAGTGGTATGTAGGTATAGTAAAGTGGACATGTGCTACTCGATTCAACCGCCTATAGCGCTACCTGGTGGAAAACAGTGGAGATAGCGTTCCTATCTCGGAAATGGTTCAAGACAGGGAAAAAAAGTGAATTATAAAATTGCAGAGCATCATCATGATTTAGTACGAAAAGATAGTTTAAACATTAATGCTAAATATAGAACACTTAAAACGTGCATTTGTTTGTTCTATTTTGGCACACTTGAACGACATTGCATATATTGTAGCGTAGCGGATGACATTTATGCTATGTAAAATTAAAAGTATGGTTATTGTAAGCGGTCACATCGATTAACGCATAGACGTTTTAAACCGACTTCATAAAGAAAGAGGTTCTCAATACAAACCATGTTTCTCATTGTTGTTAGTTGTTGTTGAAATTTGTTAACTTATAACTTCGTTAGATTGATTTAATTGCAATACTTTTTTGTTGTCGTAATGATCTTGGCTATGAAATAGATTTCATTATGATTTCATTAAGATATAAACAAATTGCAGGATATTCACAGAAGTTTGTTCTCACTCTAACTGCTGAACGCATGCAGGTACACTGGTAAAAGCAGAATGTATGTACCGATGTTGAAACTTCTATCAGTCAGCTGCAATGCATATTTTGCTCTTTGTTTGAACTTTACGCTGCGCATTTTCCAGCGCAGCGAGTAACACGTATTCACTGTAAAGTTCAATATATATGCCTAACAGAATTTTTGGTAACGAATACAGCGTATCAGTTCTTAACATTCCTAAAGACTTTTTAATTTAACGTATGTTCATTCAATAGATAGTCTTTTGCTCATATCCGATAAAGGCAAGAGAAGTGACACAACTTAAAAATGCAGCGTTTGAGAAAAATCAACTTAAAAATAACTTGACTAGAATAAAACTGCCTCAACTGTCTCTCGAGTGGATAACTTTCTAGATGGAAATGTAACTTTTTTGTTCTTATTGGGTGCATTTCATGTATTTTTCAGTGACATAAGCCATTTTTTTGAGTTATGTCACTTTTCTTGGAAGTTGTGATTTGTGAAACTGCCGTCGAACGTCTTCCGATGTTCTGCTATATGAATAAGTCTTTACTGAAAATAGAAAAATAAAATATTTTTGTTTAAAAATAGAACCGACTCCAAAAAGCCACTACTATTCAAACAACTGACAAAAAAGAAAAAAAAAAAAAAAAGAAAATTGGCATCAAATGAAACTGTAAATTGCGCCTAAAAGTATAAAATAATTTCTTTCGCCAAACAACCTATAACACTACAATTAATCATAATTTTTGAAGTCGGCGCAAAATTAAATAAAAATTGATACCTTCATTCAATACAAGAATCAAATCCTATTCAAAATACACACCTCACATAGTCACCTGTAAAACGCAGCCTAAAACTACTTTGATTCAAGAAAACAAACAAGATTTCGTAAGCAGCAAAAGTTGGCGAAGATGCTGGTAACTGACGTCCTTGGTGAAAGAAAAATCACAAAATTATCTGGCAAACATATTTAATTTTTTTGGGATATCATGATTATTTTGATAAGGTATATTAAGAGAGTAATCAAGAATATGAAACAATACTTCGTACAATATATATTATGAAAATATACATCTTGCGTGTATATTTTTGCATTACGTTTTGATCGCCAAATCCTAAAGCCACCAAGGATGATAGTTATGAAAGTTATATCAAATTTGCAAAGGAAACTCTAACTTAGTAGAAACATAAATACCACATTGTGAAGAATGTGCACTGTTCTATGTAGGTGCTACTAATGGACCAATTGTATATACAGTGATAAAATAATAAAGGAAACCTGAAAATGGATCATTTGAGACAACAGCATTTCTTGCTACCGATCTAAAAACAAACCTTTAAAAACTAATTAAATTTTATTTAATTTTGCGCCGACTTCAAAAGTTATGATTAATTGTAGTGTTATAGGTTGTTTGGCGAAGGAAATTATTTTATACTTTTAGGCGCAATTTACAGTTTCATTTCATACCATTTTTTTTTTTTTTTTCAGTTGTTTAAATACTAGTTACTTTTTGGAGTCGGTTCTATATTTTTACAAAAAGATTTTATTACATTCTAAAGTGCGGTATACAAATGGTATGCAGAACACTTATTTTTATACAGGGTTTTTACTCGATAGGGTCTGCACTCTTCTTGTCGTCTAATCCTCACTCTAGTAATTCATTCTAGGCAAAAATAATGCACATAAATGTATGTCTTATTTATTATGTATGCCGTAATTATACATTTATTTGTATTATAATACTTCTTTATACATCCATTTATATCATAATTACAACACACATATCGGGACAGAAGTTATTGTTATTTAAAAGGGGCGAAGCTTTACCTGGAATCATGTAAACACCCAAAAAACAACATGTTAATATAAATGTACTTAAATGAGAAGTTTATTCCGATGTGAATACTAGATATCTTTAAAATAATTTAGCGATTAAAAAAAAAAAAAAAAAAATGTGGAACTTTATTGCTTGAAAAAAAACTCAGCCCTTTTGAATCCGAGATGTGAAATTAAATATTTCCGGCGAAGAGGTAACTTTTCGGGGTGGTGGGATACCCTTTTTACCCTTTAATTTTAATTCCCAATTGCAAAAACCCATCCTGGAAATTTTTAATAAAATTTTACTTCTATAACTTATCTAACGACATTCATTTATTTCTTTTCTTCTAATCTTGTTCTCAAAGTTCGGGGCTCTTGACTTTAAATGATTTTATTGCCTCTGAAAGGGTTAAAAAAAAAAAAAAAAAAAAAAAAAAAAACTGAAAAGTTTGAAAATACAGTAGCTGCATTTCTAGTTTGTTGTAGCGTTAAGATAGCCCAACTTTTCCTTTAAAACGCATCAAAAAGCTCTAATAAAGCAGGTAATGGATTTGGCGCCAAATTCGTGACTTTTTTGTCGACTTTTGGCGAGAAAATCCTTATTATCGATATACCAAATACACTGTTAAAACTGAAGGTGACAAATCGGTGACGTTTGGGACCCCGGGGTGAAAAAACGGTATCATTTGGAACCTTAGGGTGCCATAGACGCTTGGAAATGTGATCCGGGTGCCAAATGAGCTAACCAGCCAATTTTGTGGACCTGCGCTGGCTCTCAGAGTCGAAATATGGCACCCTAAGGGTGACTAGCATTTCGCGCATGCGCACTGTGACGTGTATTTCCATTTCCAACACCGACTCGGAGCGGATGGACAGGACATAAACATAGCGCCACTTTTTAAGTGTTCTTCTTGCAAAGCCTGAAATTAAGGTAAGTTCACTAAAAGTTATTCTTTATTTTACTTTTATGTCGTTATATCCATTGTAAATATAATCTTATGATGTTTCTCTCGTACAAAAAAATTTAGGTATGAATATTTATGGATGTATTCCCCAAATCTAGATTTTTTAGTTCCGATTCTCAAATTATGCTTTGTATTGCTTAAAAAATAACTTACTATTTTAAAAGTATTAATATCAATAATGTATTTAATAACTTAAATATAATAACTTAATTCGTTTCAAACATTTATAAAAAGAAATTACGTTTCAATTTTTATTATAATATGTTTTTGTTTGTACTTTTTTTTTATTAATATACGATTTAGTCTTAGACAGAGATGGCAAGTTTTTAGCAAGACAGTTTTAGGCAAAACCGCCTTTAACCTTGGTTTAAAATGTCTTGACGCTTTTAAACCATAGTTTACACTGTTACTTCAAAAATCTTATATATTTTTAATTTTTTGTAAATATATGAACATTATTATTGACATTTTAAACATTATATTTGACAATGATTAATTAACAACCATATACAAAGCAGTTCTGTTATTAAACTGTTTGTATGAAGTTTTTTAAATATATGTATATTAATTTGTTTATAAGATAGACTTTTACACTATATTTATAAATTTTTTCATAGCTAATTGATTATTAGTAAGTGTGTACGATGTGCAAAAAGAGTGTACACTGTTAAAACTACAGGTGACACATGGCACCTTTTAGGGGTGAAAAGCTTGTCTCACTGGTGACACCCCTAAGGGAGCCAAAATGGCACCCTTAACTAAGGTGAAAGGACGGCACCCTTAATCTAAGGTGCCCCAAGAGGGCACCTTAGAGGGCACCCTTGGGGCACCTTAGATTAAGGGTGCCGTCCTTTCACCTTAGTTAAGGGTGCCATTTTGGCTCCCTTAGGGGTGTCACCAGTGAGACAAGCTTTTCACCCCTAAAAGGTGCCATGTGTCACCTGTAGTTTTAACAGTGTAGGGAAGCTGTAATCCCATTGGTTAACGAGTTGCGAGAAATTTCTAGATTTTTCTGGGTTCGATAAAGGGGTATAAAAGGTGGATGAACGCGCCAAGTCGGTCAGTCTCTCAGTTGAGTTTCGCAAAACGCTTTTATGCTACTGAAAGAGCCCTGAGCCTCTTTGAATTAAAGATCGTAAGCACCTACGTCACGCTGCTATTAGCAACGACTGCATTGGAGTCCAAGCAAACAGAGTTGAATTTGTGATTGGTCGAAACATCTGCTTTTTCATCTTATAGTTTAGAGCCATTGGATAGTTGTTCTGTATTTGGGCACCAGTTATGTTTCCATTGAAGGAGTGACGTCATTTGCATACGATATATAGCCTTGCTATAGGTGTTAATGCTACACAATTTGTACTGTGGATTTGCTGTTGACAACTGTTATTTAAGCTCTGTTTACTGGTGGAATTGAAGTTGATACTTGGTTTATAGACCTGTATTTTCTGGAACCTTCTGTAAATAAACTTCTGATTTTTTTTTTTTTTTTTTCAAGTTTCGCCTTTCATTCTCGGACCACTCACGAACCCCCAAGAACTCAACAATATCTTCAAATAGCAACTGTAATTTTATCCTTTTATCTTTCACGATGAAATAACCACTGTTATGTCATATCTTTGAATAATCTTTACACCTATCAGAAGCAAATTAAAGAAAATACTACTCATTTTTAATTAGAGAGGCAGGCCTCGCAGCGTTCCTAAAATTTTAGCAATTTTAGGAATCATTTTGCTGCATTGTCACCACTATTTTAACATAACACTTATTTACCTAATATTTTAACATTAAAACCTTGGAGAAAAAAGTTTTTAACGATAGTGGTGTCAGTATAATAAAACACGAGTAAAATTTTAGGAACGCTGCGAGGCCTGGAGAGGTTAATATATATATATATATATATATATATATCGCATTGAACTGTCTGTTTACAATATTAACCTAAATGCGACAAATTGTATCCCTTAAATGCGGAGAGTCTTATAGTTGATATATAAAGGTAAGTTTATGCATTTTCTCCTTTTTAACTCTTTCCAACAAGGTTGGAAAGTGTTAATGACTTCGGTTTGTCGGTCAGTCTGTCTGTCTGCTTTCCGCGCTCTAACTCCCGCAGATATTCATGGAATTTCTTGAAACTGATATATGTTATTCAAGTTCACTATCGGATGTTCCCTATTGAAAATGAAGTTTATACCTCTACTTGTTTGTGTACAGGGACACCCGAAAGTATTTCAAAGCATTGTGTTCTATGAGAGGTATTTCTATAAACCATATTTTCATATCATTACTGTACACATATCTTAATGAAATTAAAATACTTTATTCAAGTTCATTATTGTATGTTTCCTGTAGAAAATAGAGTAAATATCACCACTGGTTTATGTACAAGGACACTCAAAATTATTCCAAAGCATTCCGTTCTACAACAGATATTTCTGTAAATCAAATTTTAATAACTTTACTTTCTACGAAGTTTTATGAAATTGAAATATATTATTTGTGTGCACAAAAGTATGCTCTCCATAGAATATAGCATGATTAGCATTAGATTTACAGGGTGGCATAAAAATATCCTGTTATATTAAGAGCTATTAATAAAAAATTGCTAGAATTGTACTTTCGTTTACGTTAAGCGTTTAACACTTTCTAACACTTTCTAACATTTGTCAAGTGTGAATATAATTTCAATTTGTGTATATGTTCGTCTGTCCATCTGTCTGCGTCTGTCTGCCCGTACTTTAACTCCGTAAATATTTATTGAAATATTGAAACTGATATATGTTATTCAATTTCACTATCGGGTGTTCCCTATTAAAAATGAAGTTCATACCTCTACTGGTTTGTGTACAGGGGCACTCAAAAATATTCGAAAGCTTTGTGTTCTATAAACCATATTTTAATACCTTTACTGTATAGAAACTTTAATGAAATTTTAATATGTTATTCAAGTTCCCTTTCGGATGTTTTATATGTAAAATCGAGTAGATTTCTAATTTTTTGAGTACATTTCTAAATATTCATGGAATTTCTTGAAACTAATATATGTTATATACCTTCACTATCGAATGTTCCCTAATGAAAATGAAACACAGGAAAGTATTCCTAAGTATTGTGTTCTTAAAGAGTTATTTCTATAAACTATGTTTTAATACTGTTATTTTACACAAATCTTAATGAAATTGATATATGTTATTTAAGTCCACTATCGGATGTTCCCCATTCAAAATGGAGTAAAAACCACCACTGGTTTGTATACAGGGATACCCGAAAGTATTCCAGAGCATTTCGTTCTATGAGAGGTATTTCTATAAACCAAATTTTAATAACTTTACTTTTCACTAACCTTAATAAAATCAAAATAGATAATTCATATGCATAAAAGAATGCTTTTCATACAATACAGTATGATTAGCATTAGATTTACAGGGCCACACAAAAATATTCAGTTATATTAACGGGTATTATTGAAAAGCGGTAATTGCATTTTCGTTTATATAAAACGTTTTTATCACTTTCTAAATGTCTTTAACACTTTCCAAAAACGTTGAAAAGCGTTAATGACTTCGATTTGTTTGTCTGTCTGCCCGCGCTCTAATTCCCGTAAATATTCATGGAATTTCGTAAAACTGATAAATGATATTCAAGTTCACTATCGGATAGTCCCTATTGAAAAGGGAGTGAATACCCCTACTGGTTTGTGTACAGGGACACTCAAAAGTATTACAATGCACTGTGTTCTAAGAGAGATAATTTTAAGAACTATATTTTAATTAATTAATTTTACACAAATTTCCATGAAATGGAAATGCATTAGTCAAGTTCGCTATCGGATATTTAGTGGCGGCTTGTGCACCGAAAATTGGTGAAGAGGCACACTGTATTTTACACTGTATTCATTTATATAATGTAAATTTACTTTTAAACAAGTATTTTTAGTTAATTTTAGTTAAGACCATGCTTAATAAAAATTATGATTAAAAATACTTAAATATTATTTTTGAGCTCTTCACCTATTTTCGGTTCACGTGCCGCCATTGATATTTGCTAAAGAAAATGGGATAAATAACTCTACTGGTTTGTGTACAATGATACCCAAAAGTATTCCAAAGCATTCGCTCTATGAGAGGTATTTTTACAAACCAAATTTTATTAACTTTACTTTGTACAAATCTTAATGAAATTGAAATATGTTATTCATATGCACAAAGGAATGCTTTCCACTGAATGTAGTATGATTAGCATTAAATTTATAGGGCCACATAAAGTTACACACAGAGTTATACACACTGTTAGTAAAAAGGAAAAGTTACACACAGAGTTATTAAAAAGTACGCACACTGTTATTAAGAAGATTTAGTTATATACAGAGTTACACACACTCTGTTACAGAGAGATTTAGTAAAAAGTAGACACACAGTTATACACACACTATTAATAATAAGGCAGAGTTACAGAAACTTACGCATTGTTAGTAAAATGACATAGTTTCATACATAGTTACACACACACAGTCACATACAGAGTTGCACACATACTGCTAGCCACACACAGAGTTACAAACAATGTTAGTAAAAAGGAAAAGTTACACACAGCGTCAGTAAAAGTATGCAGACAGAGTTACACACACTGTTAGAAAATTGCAGAGTTATACACAGAAAGACACACACACACTGTTAGTTATACACAGAGTAAGTAAAAAGTAACAGAGAGTTACATACACGGTTAGTAATTAAGCACAGTTACGGACACATATTGTTTGTAAAATGACGTAGTTACACGCAGAGTTAAAGTCATGCAGATAGACACACACAGAGTTATACACACTGTTAGAAAAAAGGCAAATTTACCCACAGAGTTAAACACACAGTGTTATTTACATACAGAGTTCTATACACACAGTTGGTTACACACAGATTTACACATACTGTTAGTAAAAGGCAGAGTTACACACACTGTTAATAGAAAGGCAAAGTTGCGCACAGAGTTAGTAAAAAGTGCACACACAGTTATACACACCGTTAGAAAAAGGCAGAGTTACACACATAGTTACACACACACTGTTATTTACATACAGAGTTACATACACACTGTTAATTACATACAGGGTTACACAACCACTGTTAGTTAAACATGGAATTACACACACTGCTAGTAAAAATGCAGCGATACGCACAGAGATATTCATACACATGAAACTCATACAGAGACACTCAAAAAAGAAGAGTTAAACACGGAGTTACGCACACTAATAATGAAAAGGCAGAGTTACACACAGAGTTACACAAAAACTCTTATTGAGCGAATACCTCTCACAGAGCGAATGCTTTGGAATTCTTTTGGGTGTCCCTCAACACAAACCAGTAGGGGGTATTTACTCCATTTGCGGAAATGCAGACTGCTAATTACATACAGGGTTACACACACAGTGTTAGTTATACATTGAGTTACCCACACTTTTAGCAAAAAATCAGCGATGCACACAGAATTAAAGAGTTACACATATATTTATACACACTGTACGTGTGTAATACACAATGTATATATATTGTATATTACACATTTCTTTGAACACACACTGTTCAAATAAGAGGAGTTGCACACAGAGTTACACACACTGTTAATAAAAAGGCAGAGTTACATACACAGTTACACACATTGTTAATTAAAAGGCAGAGTTACACACAGAGTTACACATACACGGTTAAAAAAGGAAGAATTACACATACACTGTTAATTACATACAGGGTTACACACACACTGTTAGTTACACAGAGAGTTACACACACTGTTAGAAAAAAGTTAGCAGTACACACAGAGTTGTTCAAAAAAGCACATTGTTCAAACACATTGTTCAAAAAAGGAAGAGTTACACACGGAATTACACACACTGTTAATAAAAGGCAGACTTACACATATACTGTTAATAAAAAGGAAGAGTTACACAGAGAGTTACACATACACTGTCAATTACATGCTGGGTTACACACACATTGTTGGTAACATATAGAGTTTCACACATTGTTAGCAAAAAATCAGCGATACACACAACGTTGCACACACAGATTTTAAAAATGAAGAGTTACGCACACTGTTAATAAAAAGCAGAGTTCCACACACAGTTAGTAAAAAAGGAAGACTTACGCACAGAGTTTCATACACACTGTTAATTGCGCACACAGTTACGTACACACTGTCAGTTACTCATGATTTACATACACTGTTAGAAAAAAACACCGATACACACAGTTACGCACACACTGTTCAAAAATAGAAGAGTTACACATAGAGTTACACAAAACTTTATCTTCCAATAGTTATGTGGCATGAAGTATTTTATAAACTAATAAAAAATAACTTTAAAATAACTCCCAGGCATTAAATATCGCAATTAGGGAGTTTGAACATCGCATTTAGGATATAGTACCCTAAATGCGACGATGGTATATTTTTTCTTAAATTAGAGACAATTTTTTTAATTTCTTGAAAAGAAATTACATAAAACATAAGTTTAGAACTAAGAGTTTAATGTTCAATCGTTTTCACTTTCTTTTCATATTTATTTATGTACTAAAATATCATAAATTTCCTAAATGCTATACACTTACCAAAAATCACGTCGCATTTAGGCACAATGACCTTATGAATAATTACGTTGTCTTAATAATGGATTTCTAAATCAAAGGAGATTGTACTCAGGACTTTCTTAAGAGATATTCTTTATTGACCGTTGGTTAATAGAAATATTTCTCTTTTGCTCCGACTCTCGCTGTTTTAAAAAAGTCTGTTCTTTATGCCGAATGTTGAACTACAAGTTTTAGTGATTTTAAGATTGCTTTCAACACATTCTTGTGCATAGAGTGAGCTGCTCGAAACTCAACTTAATTTTTAACTGAAAACGCCCTCATTTGTATATCATCAGCAACTAGGAGATACGTCAAGATAATAGTGCGGTAGTAATAAAAATTTGTCTATTTACTACCGTAACTTTAATCCTTCTTAAAAAGAGATGTAGGGTGTGGGACTGCAAAATGCGGTTAGAGGATAAGTTATTTATTTATTTATTTTTATTTTATTTTATTTTATTTTATTTTATTTTTGGTAAAATTAAGAGAAAACAGGAATTGGTCCGCATGCTTTCTAACCGTATTTTTTAAAAAAGTTCTAAAGTTCTATCGTTATTCATTTAGGTAGATGTACTTTTATAAATAACTTCTCAAGGGTTATTACCAAAATATCTCGTTTTCGCTTTCTTTCTTTCATCGTTTTTTTTTTTTCTTCTGCGTGAAATAGAAAACAAGATATCTAAGTTATCTTGTTCTAGGTAGTTGTATGAAGGATATAATCAAATCATATATTTCCTCAACGTATTCAGAAAGTTAAAAATTTTCTTGTCACATACAACAAATATTTTCTGTATTCCAAAAACTTCGATAATACATTTTTTTTTCTTTGATGCATTAATAATTGTAGGTTATTTCAGTTTAAATTAAAAGAATTTTACAAAACATGTATGCAAAAAATGTTTAAGTATGTCTCTTAATTTTTAATGCCAAAATTTTTCATTACTCATAAACTTAATATTAAAAAAATTGTGAATAATTTAAATCGTTTAATTACAATAAATTACCTAATCATTTTAAATGTCTATAAATTAATATAAAAATAAAGTAACAGCAATTTAAAATTTATGCGAGTGTGAAATTAACTTAATAAACATTGATTTCATAAGCATAGATAAAAACATACCTTAAAATAGCCATCTCTAAGCAAACACATTCTAATTCTGATTGATTAAAATGGTTTCGAAAAGCGACGTCATAGGCCATTAACTCAATAGGCATCATGCTTATATTTTTAGTATAGAAGAAAAAGTTTAAAAATAAAATTAACTAAAAAAAAACTAGTTAATGCTTTCTACATAAGTGCCAACTTGTACGGTTTTTTAACACCACTATTTCTTTGCAAAAAAAAAAAAAAAAAAAAAAACATTTGTCAAGTTTAATCGCAGAAAACTGCTAAAACAGTACTAAAAATTTCTATAAAAAATTCCCGATAGAAACAAAAAAATAAAATAAAATAAAATAAAATAAATAAATAAAATAAAATACAAGTTTGCGCCTATGTTTCTGTGATGCAGTTATCATAATTTTCAATTTAGAAATAATTTATTAGAATATAATAATTGAATTATTTGTCAGTAATTTATAATTGAAGTTGCTTTTTTTAACCTCAACATTTAATACGCTTTTACGACGCTATCGCCACAAAAAAATTTTCGGTTAATAACTCTCAAATATCTTTATTTTGGTGGTGTCGCACTTGCGACCGGGACAGATCCGACCGGGGTTAAAATCGTAGCACTTGCGACCGTTTTGGTTTGAGGGTAGCACTTGCGACCGGATCTATCCGAAAGCAGGTGCAACACAGGAGATGTGTTTATGTGTAAGGAGGGGGGGGGGGCTTCACTGATTAAATTCGTTAAAAAGAGTTAACAAAACTGAATTTATTTACTAAATAAAAAACCCAAACGCGTACAAAAGTCAATAAATTTAAAAAAGATGTTTTTTTTTTATTTTTATTTTTACTATATACAAATATTGTAATGTAATTCAGGTGCGTAGCTTGAGGTAGGAGGAGGTGCTAGTATGCCCTAGTATTTTAGTTCTTTTCCATACTTTAATATTCTGGTGTGGCACTCACAGGACTTTCTCTTATCTTGTAATTCAATTTTATAAAAACAGACTACAAAACAAGGAATCAGATAACAAGTATTAATTGAATATAAAGAGAGACATAAGACTTGGCAGCTATGTAATACTATTGTTTGAGCTTTAAAATGAAACTTCTAATTCAAAATGCTCTTAAACATAAAAATAATTTTTTTTTTTCTATAACTGATTATAGAAATAAGGATCTAATTAAAATTGTTTTATTTAAAAAAGAAAACCTTTCAAAGAAAGAGTAAATTAATTACCTAAGGACTAAATGAATTAAGAAAAATATAAATTTTAATAATTAAATTTGTTGCGATTCCTCAATACAATTGTTTCTGCTTTCGTTAGAAAAAAAAGTATTTTAAAACACTTTTAATATTAAAAGGTTTTATTTTCTGTGAATAATTATGAAAAAAAATGTTAGTTAAGGATCTAATTAAAATTATTTTATTTAAAAATTTCTAATAAAAGACTAAATTAATTATCTAAAAACTAAATTAATTATCAAAAATATAAATTTTAATAATCAATTTAACTGAGATTGCTTAATACAACTGTTTCTGCTTTTAATAGAAAAACTTATTTTAAAACACTTTTAATATTAAAATATTTTATGTTCTATGAATAATTATTTAAAAAAAAAAGGGGGGGGTAGTTAAAAATTATTTAATGAAATATTCAATTAAAAAACGAATTTATTTATTAAAAATGTAATTTATTATAATTAAGTTAGATGAAATTGCTGAATACAATTATATGGACTTTTAATCAATAAGCCCAGCAGTACCAAACTGTCCACGTTGGTAGACAGGAAGTGTCGGGTTCGATCCCAAGTCATGGTTGTCGACCCTCATGTTCTCAGTCAGGTTTAACACCTAAACTACCACCACAAAATTATTTTTAATATAAAAAGTTATTTTAATCACTAATTATACGAAAAATAATTAATAATATAATATAATTAAAACTTATTTAATTATCAAAAATATTTTTTAAATAATGAATTTAGATCAGATTACTTTATATTACGGTTTGAGCTTTTAACAGAAACAACTATTTCAAAATAATTTGTAATATAAAAAGGTATCATTTGTCATGATTATAGAACAAAGAACTAATTAAAATTATATTATTTAAATAATCTAATTCATAAATTTTTACATTAAAATATATATAATAAATACTAATTAAATTAGCCGAGCTTTCTCAGTACTATCCTTTAGGGTATTATTCGAAAAATGTAATTCAAAAGACATTTACTTAAAAAAGATTTTTTTCTATTAATTATTATAGAAAGATATTAAAAAAATATTTTATAAAAAATTACAACCAAAAATTAATTTAATTATAAAAAATAGAGTTTTTTGATAATTAAGTTAATTGAGTTTTCTTTTTTGCTATTCTTCCAGCTATTTTTTTTTTTTTTTTTTTTTTTCAAAAATTTTTAAAATATATGTATTTATTTTTTTTTTCTTTGAGTTATTATAAATAAAAGAAAACTATTATTATTATTTTTTTTTTTTTTTTCAACAACTTGGCAGTAAAAATATAAAAAAATTTTCTTTTAAAAAAGTCAATTTGGAACAACATACTTTGGCATCATGAACAATATTAGCCCTTCATCAATATGCATAAATTTTTTAAAGTGATAATGACGTCAGTTCTTGTGAGATGTATAATTTTTTATTGTTCACGTTTAATTAAATGCATTTATTGTTACACCAAAAAAAAAAAAAAAATGAACTTGTAAATTTTTTTTTTTCTTTTTTTGGTAACAATTAAATTATAGCTAGCTAAAATTTAAATGGCTAATATAATGCTAATATGAAGTTATTATTTACACATTTTAATTAATTAAAAGAAAACTAATCAAACGTTCGAAAATCGGGTTTCGAGGTGCACAAAGACCCCTCGGAGGGCAACTTCGTGTCGAAACACGTGACTGTTCAAACTACCGTCTTTGCGCTACGCTGTCCACACACACACAAACATTGCCTTATATATATATAAAGATTATTATTGTTATTGTTGTTCGTAATGTTTTGTAATGTATTTATATTTTTAAATATAATAATAATAATAATAAATATAGAGAAAGAGAGAGATTTTACCTTTAAGTGAATAAATTAAATAAATAAAAAAGTAGTACGGTGTGGCCACACCATAAGACTTTCTTCTATATAATTCTACCGAAAATTCATGCAATGAAAATTATTTATTAAATTATAAAATTATTTTTCATTATAAATGCAGATCAATTATATCTGACAGAATTATATGATTCAATGCCGACAAAAAGTCTTTTTTTTTTTTTTTTTTTTTTTTTTTTTGCCAATATCAAAAGAAATGCGATTTTTTTCATTCAAAAAAAAAAATAAATAAATAAATAAAAAAAATCTATAACTTTGTTTTAAATTATCACAGACCTGTTCAACCATTCGTCTTTAAGGTATTCACGAGATTTTCAGAAAGATACCCATACTGAAAACCCTCCCCCCCCCCCCCCCGGGTAAGAAGCAACGCTCCCACCTGCACAAACCTTTTTTTCTAGTTTACTACTACTCTTATCAATAATTCATATTAATTTTACAGTCACAAGTTAAAAATAACTCAAAATGAACATTTATACGAAATTTTGTCCTATACTGCCATGTTAAAAATTTTGAGAAAATGGGATCACAGCGTCACTTGTTTAGCGATTGATCCTCAAATCTAATAAGCGCCAGTCAGGGTCTGACTAAATACCAATGGCTAAATTACTTTCATTGGTATTTCCTATATACTTCTCTTCATTTATTTTTATTTATTTTATTTTTATTTATTTATTTATTTATTTATTTATTTATTTTATGTTATTTTATTTTATTTTATTTATTTATTTATTTATTTATTTATTTTTGAAGGTTAATGAAATTTTTCATTAACTCAAATATATGTACTTTTGTAAAAGTTATAATTTTATTAATAAGAATATCTAATAAATAAATCTGAATATGCTCCGGATTCGATGATTTTAATAGTTTATAATAATGATTGCAAAAATGATTGTGCACCATCATTGTATTTATGTAATTATTAATAGAATTTTGGTTATATTATTATACTATAACATATTTTAAATGATTTTTGCATAGTAAAGTATTTAATCCTTTTGGCGAGAAAAATTCAGCAACAAATAGTTTGTTTTGAAATAATGTTCATTAAATCGAATGCGCATTGCTAAGTGAATTATGGTGATCTTTTGCGGGATATATCCATTGACGCAGCGATTGCCATGCCTTTAATTATAGCGGTCGGAAAAGCTACCTTGCGATGAGAACAGGTGTGCATAGATTTAAGAATTCGGTCGCAAGTGCTACGATTTTAACCCCGGTCGCATCTGTCCCGGTCGCAACTGCAACGTAACCTTTATTTTAAGTAACGACAGAACGAAAATTTTTGCACAGTCGGGGGAAAAATCGCAACAGTCGGCGTTATTTCCTTACAAATTCACGCAGAAAAATGTAATAGGTATCATTCGAGGAGAAATTACGTGTACTTTTATAAAATGAAGTGAAATTTTGGATTAGGGGTCATCTACATATTAAAACACGCACTAAAATTAGTTTTTTCAATAGTATTACCCTATTTTGATTTTATATTTGAAATCTTGGGATCACGGCTATGCGAAAATATATATTGGTTGTATATTTTACTTATATTTTTATAGAGTTACAAGCAACTAAAATTTGAAAATGCTAATGTTAACAGAATGTCACAATTTTTCACTTATATCTTCACAAAAAGTCACATAATTGATATAATATTCTTTTTACGTGATACAATGATGAAACCTAATCACGATCCATGATAATTTTAGACTCAGAAACATATTTTAAATTACGAAAAATATTTATAAATTCATATTTCCGAAATTATGAATTATAATCTTTATTAATTTTTGCATAAAATGCATCACAAGAATTAACAAGAACGAAAAATCACGTGGTTCGCTTAAATTATTAACACTTTCTAAATGTTCTTATTTGCCTACGGGATCACACAACGGCAGACAGACAGACAGTAAGACCAACAGATGGACTAATTGAATTTTTAATCACTATTAAACAGAGCTGCCACAGGCGACTTTTTATTATTATTATTATTATTATTATTATTATTCTTTTCATACCAGTATTTTCAAGCAAAATAATTTATAATGTATTTATGCAGATAAATCTGTATTTTAACTGCATAAATATATTATAAAATTCATTTTACGATAATAGTGGTACGAAAAGAATTTTTTTTAAAAAGTCGCCTGTTGCAGCCCTGATTGTTGGAAAGTGGGAGGAACACTTAACACAAACAACATAGTTGCCAACTTTTACAATTTTAAAATGAGGATATTCACCACTACATGTTTAGAGAAATTTCTTATATAAATTTTCTGATATTTATGATCTGGAAGTTCACTTTCATAAAATTCTGGAGTAAAGTCTTCCCGAAAATCGGGAAAGTTTGGCCGCTATGACAAACGGGAATGCAATTTCCTATTGCAGCTTTTAATGTATCTTAATATTTTAGTGTGAACCTGTAAATTTTAATGCTAAATATACCATATTCTAAAAAAAAAGAGAGAAAAAAAATCCTCGTACATATAAAAAGGTCCAGTTTTTATAATTTATGCAGTACAAAGCTTTTTAAATATGATTAATAAAAATGTCTCTCATAGAACCCAAAGGAATGCCAATATTTTCATCATCAGTGTAGAAATTCTGCACTGACGACGGCATGATTAACGCTACCGAAACTGCAGTTTTCTTTTAATATTTTTTACATTGGCGTTTTAACATTCTGTAATTATTTATATTACTTAGAACAATGGCAGGTACATAGTTTTCCGCCTGCAATATGTTAATATATAGCTCTAATAGGTTCCAAATCAGGTAAAGCAAAATTGTGCAGGTGATTGCACCTCTACCCTGATTTATTTAATTTTCTTTTTAAGGTTAAAGGATTGTTTTTCTTTTTAAGGATTGTTTCCGGTGATTAACAATATGATCTTATTCTTTTCCTTGTATGACCTTAATTTTGTTTGCATAGGTTTACAGATAATTTCCTAACACTCTTTCTGTTATAACTCTGTGAATAGTAATATATATATAAAGTGTAAACTTTTTCACACTACCCTGATTCCAGAAATGCAAATATGAAGTTAATATAGCGTGTTACTATTGAAAAAATCAAAGATAGCGCTCATTTTAATATGTAGATGACCCCCTAATCCAAAATATCTCGTCATTTTAAAAAAGAACACTTAATTTCCCGTTGAATGACAGCTATTAGATTTTTCTGCGTCAGTTAGTAACGAAATAACGTCGGGTGTTGCGTTTTCTTCCCGACTGTACACGTTTAAAATTTAATAAATATTTTTAAAAAATTAATGTAATTCCTGATTTTTTTTCATTCGATCATTGGAAAAAAAAATACGATTTTTTCCGTAAACCAGAAAAAAAAAAAAAAAAAAAAAAAATTCAAATAAATTTTAAAGTTTGTTGAACTTTAGTGTATTTCAATTTGGAACACATTTCTTAGACGCAGTAACAGAAATAATTTTGCTCATGCAGCTACAAATTAGATTTCTATTTCCTTTTTCTTTTTCTTTTTTTTTTTTTTTCGTATTGAATAACTTAGAATTTTTTAACAACTTTGCCTACAATTTATTCAAATTACTAGTCATGGAATTAAGGAACATATGTTTAGTTCAGATGGTATAGCAATTTGGGGCAAGTCTCTTTTGACTTTTATACAGGAATCTAGTTTTGTCTTTTTATTGAAATGAAACAAGCCTTTATATTACCATCACCTACAGGAATAGACGCTGCATGTAGTTACCATGTGAAATAGTCATTTATCATCGTCTAATGACAGCTGAAGACGTATAATTGATATCAGATGGGGAATATTTTATTCTTGTTAGTCGCTGATACTATATTTAAAATTAGCAAGTATAGATGATGGCACATTACTTAGGATTTTTAAGACTGTTTAAATTACTATTCAATAGTTATTATTTACCGATTGAATATCGATATGGCCTTTGTCATTTGTAATCTGCGGGTTCATACCAACATGAACCAATTAAAAGGGGGGGGGGATGTCTGGAAGAGAATGAATCGATCTTCAGAATTTAACAACGACCATTCATTAGCGAATATTTCGTAATACTTATAGAGACAAAAAAAAAAAAAAAAAAACTCTTATACAATATATGAAGAATTTCATAAAAAATAAATACTGATTCAGCGTTTCAAAACCTCCAGTGTATGATAATAACTAATTCTTAACATAATAATTATTGTTGCCGCACGAATTGTACTTATGTTGTTTGAGTAACCAAATCTGAAATGGCTTTTCCATAGTTTTGATAACAGAGTACTTCGAAATGAATTATTTAAAACTATCACTTTTAGATTTTAATCTATTTATAATACAAAGGGATTCATTTAAATAAAAGAAAAATTTAAAAAAGTTTGACAAAATCCAAAGGATTAATTGCACAAAAAATTTTGAAAATACATAATAAGATATGGATAAATGTATAAAATAATTTCAACAGTGAATACTTGAAAGATGATATTTTTTCATTTCAATGTTTTGTAGCCAATTATACCCTGCAATTAATTTAAAATAAAAATTTCAGTTTAACGCGATAAAATTCAAGAAGATACTTAGGAATATAACAAACTCCTTTCATATTGCTTTCTAAATGTAAAAAGGTGATAAACATTTTTCACAAATTGCCACATTTTCGTATAAGTGTCGATATTATATCAGTGTTTTACTCGTAAGCTTAATGCTCCTACATTTACTAGCCGACAACTTGTATTTATTTTTGGTACAAAATTTTAAATATTGTGGTATTAAATTTTTTATAAATTATTCAGCAGTTTTCTGTGATTACATAAGATTGCATATTTTACCCAGAGAAAGTGGTGTTAAAAAAACGTACAAATTGGCACTTATGCCTTTACACGTTAGGTAAATCACATAACATAAATTGCATGATATATTACAAAATTCTATTATACATAAACTGAATTATTTGCATAACTAGCAAAAGCTCTTTTCATTCACCTACGATTAAAAAAAAAAAAAAAAAAAAAAATTCTTATAATAATACAGCTGAATGTATCGCTAATAACACTTTTAATTTGCATAACATAAAAAAAAAAAAAAAAAAATCGCGAAAAATGCACTACACAGATGAAATTTCGTTGAAATAAATAAATAAAATTAAAAAAAAAAAAAAAAAAAAAAAATTGGCGTGTGCAACAGAAATTTCTCTTTAACCCTTACAGGACCATAAGATGTCCAAGACTAAATATGCCAATACAACACAATATTTTAGCTATTGTGGGTGTAAAGCAAGAGAATATCACCAGAAAAACATAGCAGGGTGTATAGGTTTCCTATAAGTTCATGGGAAATATTTTTCTCTATGGACCATAAAAGTAAATAAACGAAGAGTTAGGTTTATTATATCGGTATTTTATTTATTGCTTTGTAATACAAATTTATTGCTTTGTAATACAAATTTATTACTTTGTAATATAAAAATTATCAGAAAAGTAAAATAAATAGTTAGTTATGGTATTCTACGAAACAATTTCGTTTACTTGTGAAGCACAAGTGGACATTGCACATAACACATTTATTATGTGTCCTATTTTCTATACGTTTTTTATTTTTTTATTTTTTTTTTATTCGTGTTCAGAAATACATTTGCTGCCTTGGACATACGTTTTATTTTGACATTCAGTAAAAAAAAAAATATCGATTCAATAATAATTGAACAATCGATAACGATTTTTGTAGAAGGGGAAAATATTTCCCTTGGACGTGAAAGGGTTAAATGGGTTCCGACAGAAATTTTAATTTAAGGTAAACGCACCAGTTCTGGACCCTGTACCAATAGTGGACACTTTTAAATTTAAACTGGGAAAATAAGCTTCCCAATCCTTCTGAAGGTTAGAGCAATGTTCAGGAAGAAAGTTATAGTCCTTCATAATTAAAGTCTATAACTACAAATAATTCCGGCCATCAGTTTTAAAATAACATTAGTTTAACTAAAAATAATTACAAGATAAAAAAAACTTTTTACATACCATGTTTTTAAATTTTCTGTTGAATCATACAAACGCTACCGAAGGCAACGGGAACCCGGAACAATCAGCTAAATATATTAAAAAAATTCATTGCTATCGTGTTTTGACCTTTCATAAAAGTTTCAAATGTTCTAGCCAGGAAGGTAAGTTAAAAATTGGTTGCAAGCTTTGTACTGCTAACGCTGCCGAAGGCAACAGGGTCCCGAAGCAGCTGGTTAAAAATATTTAAAAAATGCATTTTCACCGTGTTCTGTTGAATCATATAAACGCTGAATTTTTTGTTGAATCATATGAACACTTCCGAAGGCAGTAGGGACCTGAAACAGTTGACTTAAAGTATTAAAAATATGTATTGTCACCGTGTTCTGAGGTGCCCTGAAAGTTTCAAATGTCTAGCTAGTCGGAAAGTTAGTGAAAAATCGATTGCAAGCTTTGTACTGGTAACACTGCCGAAGGCAGCAGGAACCCAAAACAGTTGTCTAAAAGTATTAAAAAATGCATTTTCACCGTGTTCTGAACTATTCTGAAAGTTTCAAATGTCTAGCTACTTGGGAGGTTAGTTAAATAAATTTTCTGTCGAATTATATAAACGCTGCCGAAGGCAGTAAAAACCTGAAACAGTTGACTAAAAGTATTTAAAAAAATGTATTGTCACCGTGTTCTGAGCTATTCTGAAAGTTCCAAATGTCTAGCTAGTCGGGAAGTCAGTTAAAAATCGATTGCAAGATTTTTACTTGACAAACAAATAAACAAACAAACGAGAATTGAAGTTAATAAAAATATGGTAAAATAAAATATGCTCTTTTTGTGATTTTGCCGTTTTATTCTTATCGTTTTGAATAAGGAAATAAAATTTTATTTGCTTTGCCCCTGCTTATTTTTAACTGATTTCTTCTACCTTTTACTTTCATATGATTAAAATAAGTATGTAGAATTAATTTGTTTTGCTGTTTTTTAAATCTGGTATTAATATAATTATTTTTTTATTATTAATTTAATTATTAATAATATTATTTTTCGAAGAAGAATATGTTTTTGAATAAGAAAATAGATGATTTTTATCATTGAAATTTCTCAAGAAACCTAACAATGATTAAAGTCAACTAAGAGATTAGATACAGAGGAAAAAAGAAAAGAAAATAGTACATCAAAGCTAAATTCTGACCTTAGTAGCGCATCAGGTTAAATGTACAGTCGGTAACAAAAGTGTTCGAACACTAGCAAAAATTCCTATGTAAAAAAAATGCGCTTAATACTGCTTTGTTAAATAAATCCTTGTCGAATCCTGTTCTTAGTCAGTCTAAGAACAGGATTCGACAAGGATTTATTTAGCAAAACTGTATTAAGCGTACTATTTTTATATAGGAATTTTTGCTAGTGTTCGAACACTTTTGTTACCGACTGTATATTTATTTAACATTTAAAGTTTATTTTCAATAAATACTCATAATTCGTTCATATTTAAAGACTTTAGACTTATCTCAGATTTTTTTTTCTTCTCTCTATGATGAAGAAAAATTCATTTGGCGATTTCAACTTTCCAAAACTTGTTGGATATTTTTTCAGAAATTACTTACGAGACTGATAGGTGAGTTAATTTTTACAACTTTCGTGTAGTATTCTGTAAAAAATGAATTCTTATTCTGATACTCTGGATCTAAAGTGTCTTTAGACGACTTATCTAATGTAAACAAATGATGCACACACGCTAAAGGCCTCATAAAAGTACTTATATTTTATTGTTCGTACATAAAATAATTCTTTTTTCATATGTATAACATTTTAGTGTTTTTGTCTGAAGATATTTTCTGTTTCAATTTCTCCTCATAACGGATATTATGTATATGCTGAGATATCTTAGGGAGTGAAATTATTTCTACAAACTTCTATATTGCAATGGAGTATCTTACTTTCCTGGGAAATTGTACATAATCTCTTTATTAAAAAAAAATAATAATAATAATAATAATAATAAAAAATTGTCCATATGAAAAATAAGTAAATTTGTCTGCAGTAAAGTGTTATTTAATTAAATATTATTGCTCTAGGGAAGTTTTCATAACTTGAGAGTTTGTTTTTGAATCAAGAAATGCTTATAAATTACCTACTGCTGTGTATTTATTTTGTTAGAAATATTTTTAAAAATTCAGCTTTTAAGGTTCTTTATTTTTTTACACTGCAATTTTATTTTATTGTTAACAACATTTAAACATTTATATCATAGAAACAAATACTAACGGTTTAGAATGTTTTCTGATTTAACTATAGGTGCTCAGTTAATTTTTTATTTTTTTTCTTATTAACATTGCTTTTTATCTGTTTTTGTCTTCAGATTTGTATTTTTTTTTTTTTTTTTTTTTTTTTTCTAAAAGTAAAATTTTTTACAGTATAATCATCATTTGTTATATCACCTTATTCATTTAACATCTAAAACATTTTTTTTTTTTTTTTTTTTTTAAGCGTAACAGAATGACTTACTTATTATAAAATTTGAAAAGTGAACTTTCATATCAGCTATAATTAACATACTAAATATCCTATCTTATTTGCTTAAGGCAAAGTTCTGAAGTTCATTTAGAGCCTGTTACAAACTTAAATGATACCGCGTATGACTCAATGATCTTTGATAATATTTTTGAAGATGATGCCGCGTTCAGTGATTCTGATTACAGTCTTTCAAGTTTTGATAATGATTTCCTTACTCATAGCCCCCAAAAAGATTTCAGAATTACTTTCGATTGAAAACAAGCAGAAAAGCAAGCAAAAATTTTGCAGTTTTTTGTTTCGATAAATATTAAGAAAAAAATAAAAATCTTTAAAAATTACCACAATTTAAATTTTTTTCGGATTGAAAATATAAAACTAAGAATATTATTATCATATTGATGCTTTTTAAAACTGATAAAAGAATTATAGATAAAAAAAATTTTTTTTGAAACACAATGCCATCTGGGACAGTAAAGTTTATTACATTGTAAAATTTGATAAATTTTTATCCGAGATTGATAATGAATGCAGTGCGGCTTTTTATTAACCATGCAAAAAGACAAGGACTGAAAAAGAAAAAACGCATGATCCGGATTCGAACCCGGAACCTCTCTGAAACGTAAAGTCTGACAAAGATGCTTACGAGACAGGACAGAAGGACGCAATTTTACTGTAAATAATTTTATTTTACTTAATCATTTTTACTTTTAGTTGGATATTTATTTTTGTTTTGCTTATTTTAAATTTTAGACGAAGGTTCAATACATGGATAGCCAAGGTTCATCCCAATCTCCGCCTTTTAGTGAGACATCACCAGCAGAAGTCGGAGGGCCAAAAAGAAAAGGAAAATGTCCACTTAGAAAATATGGAAGATCTCAAGGAGTAGGAGTAGAACCCAGATGGTCCTGATGCCCCCCCCCCCTAAAAGAAAAAAGAAGTTCAACAGAGTCCTTTATACACAACGACAACTGTCATCGTACCATTTCAGACTGTATAAATTTTTAAAAAACAAAGGCAAAAGCCTGGTGAGTGTTTCATATTGGGCGGTGTTTATTAAAAAGCCATCCAATTGAGGCACTTCTCCCTGGCAGAGCTTTGAAATACAAAGACATGGCTTGCTATACAGGTACTAATTATTTTTTTTCTTTTTAACATAAAGTTCAAATTGAATTACTTTTTAACTTAAAATAATTTGGACTTATTTTTATTAATAAATTGATACATTTTAATGACAATATTTATTTATTTAAACACTTTGATATGTATGTAATGTTATGAAAGACTAGAATTACACATACGTTTATGATATAATAAAGTTTATATAAGTTCACATTTCATTGTTGAGGAACATCGTTTAGAGGTTCAAAATGCTTAGTGTTAGTCATTTTTAACTTTCTTATGACTTCATCGACGAGATTTGGCCTCACAGAGGATATCACTGATACAGATTATTCTTTGGAGGAATTCTAAAACACGTTGCATTATCTTCATTACTTATTTTACACTGAAAATTAACGGATTTAAATTGAAAAATTAAATGTCTGCATAAAAGTGTTCATTATTATTAAAAACTGATTTTTTTTAAAAATACGATTTAATGCAACCATCTGTGTGATTTTTCAATTGGTTCATTTCCTAACGATTAAGAGTTTTCCATCGTTTTCTTTAAAGCTCTCATACATACCAGCTCTGATGGCTTGGGGGTGTTGCACTTCCGACCGGGACAGATCAGACCGGGGTTAAAATCGTCGCAGTTCCGACCGTTTTGGTTTGAGGGTAGCACTTCCGATCGGATCTATCCTAAAACAGCATCTGTGTTTATGTCTAAGGGGGGGGGGGGGGGGGGGGAGAGGGACTGAATATATTTACTAAACTGAATATCTACAAAACTGAATATATTTACTAAATAAAAAACCCAAACGCGTACAAAAGTCAAAAAATTCAAATAAGAGTTTTTTTTTTTTTTTTTTTTTTTTTTTACAATATACAATTATCGTAACGTAATTCAGGTGCGTAGCTTGAGGTGGGAGGGAGTGCTAGTATGCGCTAGTATGTTAGTTATTATCCCTACCTTAATAATCTGGTGTGGCACTCACACGGCTTTCTCTTATCTTGTTGGTTGGTTGGTGTCGTGTTCATGGGGAGAAGTATAGATAACCATGAGTGTGCAAAACACAGCCGGCCAACTCCTTGATGTTATCGGAGTACAGACTCTCGATGTCAAAGTGGGAGAATTCCCCAAGCTGAGCCAGGGATCTTAAAATGGCAGGGCAGTCAAAAATATGTTTTGGTGTTAGTGGAACATCATCACAGTTACTGCAGAGACGGTAGGTTCTATTGCCATCTCTCAGGATCTTCATACCTCGACAGTGACCAGTTCTAAGGCGGGTGATAGTTTTGGTAAGGTCTCTGTTTGCGTTTATTTCACAAATCTGCGAGTCTTTTTTAATGGTACAATTTTTAATAAAATCACACAATCAACTGTGGAAGAAAATCATATTTATTGAAATTTTATTTTTCCGACTGAGTGAAAATAATACCTGGACCGAGACTCGAACCCCGGATCTTTGACTTACAAGGTCAAGGCTCTACCAATTGAGCTATCCAGGCCGACATCCCGGTCAGCATTACTCACTCAGACAAACTTTTTGGCAGAAACAATCTGGTCTATCATTTAGATAGCTCAACAGAAAATAAGCCACAGGAAATGGAAAACACCATTAAACAATGGGAGAGAGAAATACAATTTTAATAAAATCACACAATCAACTGTGGAAGAAAATCATATTTATTGAAATTTCATTTTTCCGACTGAGTGAAAATAATGCCTGGACCGGGACTCGAACCCCGGATCTTTGACTTACAAGGTCAAGGCTCTACCAATTGAGCTATCCAGGCCGACATCCCGGTCAGCATTACTCACTCAGACAACCTTTTTGGCAGAAACAATCTGGTCTATCATTTAGATAGCTCAACAGAAAATAAGCCGCAGGAAATGGAAAACACCATTAAACAATGGGAGAGAGAAATACAATTTTTAATAAAATCACACAATCAACTGTGGAAGAAAATCATATTTATTGAAATTTTATTTTTCCGACTGAGTGAAAATAATGCCTGGACCAGGACTCTCCCGGTCACATTTAGAATACCAACATTTAGAATACCAAGTTTGAACTTTCTGCCATAATTTGTTTTTGAGATATGCTGATAACAGACAGACACACAGACACACACACAGACACACACACACACAGACACACAGACCATTTGCTAAAAACATGATTTTCGTATTCAGGGCACCTCAAAACGTGTAAATATAACAAAATCTCGCGTTCGAAAATTTGAGCCAAAAACAATACTTTCTCTACCTTATGGGTAAGAGAAAGTAAAAATACGGTTTGAATTGGGAACCTTCCTTCTTTTTTGAAGTCGGTTAAAAATAGTCCTTTATCTTTGGTCTACCAGCTTTGAGCGCAGAACCGCTCGGCCGCTGGTGGGCTTTTTTATTCGTAAATACTAGCACTAAAGAGGTAGTCTTATTTCAAGGTTCTCATTAGAGGTAAATAATGGGTGAGAATTTCTCACCCTTTTTCAAAAACAAAATGAAACTTTTAAAAACTATGTGAGATCTCTGAAAATTAACAGAGACGCAGAATGAACTTTGAATAATAATAATAATAAATCTTGCACATAAATACAGAGAATTTGTAGCTCCATTTAATACGATATTTTTCATGGTCGATATTTTTCGATCTTTATAGTTTCAGTAGTGGGTGCAAAGAAGAAATAATTAGAGCCTAATTTTTATTCATCCAAACAGGTTTTCATTATAAGGCCGATTTCAAACTGTGATTATGCAGTGTTAGGCGTATTTGCACTTTTTAGAATATCAGAAGAGTTTTTTTTTTTTTTTTTTTTTTTTTACGCTGTATTCCATTGAAGGGAACCCACCAGCGGCCGAGCGGTTCTGCGCTCAAAGCTGATAGACATAAGGTTCGATTCCAGGTCGCGCTCGTCGGCCTAGCCGTTCGGAGTTTTCCGTGGTTTTCTTCGAAATTTGAGTAAATACGGGCTACGACCCTTTAGAAAGACCCCTACGGAGGGCACTCCCCCTCTGGCCTAGGACCTATAGCAGTCAATCGGCCTTATTCCCAAAATCCAAATCCATTGAATAAAGAAAGGACTGAAGTATTTCGAGAGCAGAACCTACTTTATATAATGTAATGTACATATCTGATGGTCATAGTCAGATAAAACAGCTTTATTTTTTAACGGTGAAGATCATACATAATAATCATAAGACTTACCTTCAAATGGTTAATTACATATTCATTTCATATTGAAATAAACTTTATTTTAGCATATTGTAAAAAATGCATTGTGGAAACAACATTAAAATTTTCCGTTTTCCAAGGCTTAACTGAAGGGTTAAGGGCAATATTAGAATGCTGTATGCTTAAAAAAAAATAATAATAAATAAATAAATAAAAATAAAAAAATGCGTCTAGTGGATAAAACAATTATTAGGTTGTAGTTTGTGTTTCAGAAATCTGGCTTCAAATCAAGAAACCATTTTAGCTTTCTTTTTTAATGTTTTTGTGTTAATAGACAAAGAAAATCAATTTCAACTGAGTAATTGATATTGATCAATTACTCAATTTCAGTCAGATGGAAATTTTTTGAATTAAATTAAGAAAACAATAGCTTATTAAAACCAACGGATGTTTCTATGCGTCATGTGCGCATAATTAAACACATCAATTAGTATAAATAACAATCCTAGTTTCAGTTTGAAAATGGAATTCTCTCTTGATGTCACTGAAATGATAGCATTTGAAGAGATTTTCTCATAAGAAAATGGTTTGGTGAAAGATAAGAGCAATTTGCGTAGATTAACGGCTTTTTCTCGTAAAAATTCAAAAAAATATACTTTCGAAACATCAATTTACGGGCTACGACCGTTTAGCTAGCAAAACGGTCATTTTCCCATAAAATTATACGGTTATTTCCTAAATTATGCTTCCAAAGTATTAATTTACGGATTATGACCGTTTAAGTAGCAAAACGGTCATTTCCCCTAAAATTATACTGTGAAATTCCGTGATTTTACAATTTTTTTTTTTACAGTGTATCTAATATTCAGTATCAAGTTAACAGCATATTATTGAACCAAATATAGACACTCATTAAAAATAATATTGTTAACGTGGAAAATTTTTACAAAATCATCATCTTTTTAAAAATAAATCTTGTGAAAATGGCTGTTGTTATGAATCTGAATTTTGTGAAGTGACCCATTTTTTGGATTTGAATTTTGTGAAGGGGCCCATTTTAGAGATTTGAATTTGTGAAGGAGCAGCAAGTGGGTCCCAATTTTTACCAGGATGATTGTGAGTTTGTGATTCTAAATATATTTGGATTTTACATTAAGGCTTCATTGATAAATGAATATATATATATATATGTTTGGTTGCTGAAATTTACTGCAATTTTTTAATTAATTATTTAATGCCGTTCATATTTATAACTAGATCATGTATAACTTATAATTTATTATTACATTTAACATATATTTCATGTGTTTATTTTATTTTACTTTTATTCTTTTAAGCACTTTAGTTTATTTTCTATTGCTAATTATTATTATTATTATTATTATTATTATTATTATTATTTTCTCTTTTTATGAATCGTTTCTTTCTTTTTTCGGATTTTTCCAAATAAAAAATTAATTACATTATAAAAATGACTAAGCACGTTTCTAGATTCTGACAAAAAATAAATAAATAAATAAATACATAAAATAAAATAAATAAATAAATAAATAAATAATAATAATAATAATAATTTTGTACGGAGAACTTTTTTCTTTTATTTATTTATTTAGAATGATAAGCACATATAATTTTCCTTAAATACTTTTCAATTTCTCAAATCTAATGTTTTTAATTATTCACAATCTTCAGCTTTTATTTTAACAGAAATACTGTTAAGTTATAATATTGAAATGTATTAAAAAAGTCACTTCTAGCTAAAAATACTATATCTTCAGTTGCAAGCTCTGACAAGGTTGCTTGCAGTATTTATTATTATTATTGTTTATTGATGTTTTTTTAATCTCAATTTTGTACAAAGTCTAAGGGAAAAATATATATATACAGATATACTGGCATCTCATAATTATAAAAGTAATCTAATTTAGGTTAGTTCAGCATATACTATTCTAGATTAGTTAAACAATACATATACATATTATTCAGTTAAATATTATTATTCAATCCAAATATTTTATTTCTGTATTCAGTCTATAATAATAATAATAATAATAATAATAATAATAATAATAATAAATCTATAAAACATAATAAAATGAAACAAAACAAGTATTTAAAAGATACATCTTTAGCATACTAAGGAAATTATTTAAGAAAATTCTATTGATCAACTACTATTTCGATTATAGTTTAATTTGAATTAATAACAGCAGGCTAGTAAAAAAAAAAAAAAAAAAAAAAAAAAAAAAATCTCATTGGAACTTGGTGTCATTTATAGAATGAAGTGATGTTTAATGAGTTCAAATTGTATTAATAATTTTTTTAGAAAAAGAATACAAAATTTCGCTGAATGCGCAAATTTTCTTTAAAATACTAGGGAGAAATTCAGCGAGCAGTTCATTTCGTGAACGTCACGATAGGTTTCATCACGTGACGCAGCGTTTCCGCACCAACATGAAAACTACGTCTTTTAAAGTTAATTTATTAAAGCATGCGGTTTTCAAATATCTATAAAAATGGTATCAAAATGTTTGTATTTTCATGCTCTATCATTTAAAAGTCAAAATAAAAACTGTGCAATTTCTCCATTGGGGCGGAACTCATACCAGTATTCATTTAAAATATTTTTCTTCCTGTAAAATCATTGATTTCATAAGAAGAAAATTTTGTTTCATCTATTGTGGTATGAATTCTGCGCAAAATTTCCACTCCAGTTCATTTTGCCAAATAACAAGTCTCAAACAAGACCATGGATGAATTTCCATGTATTAATTTTATTTAAGCGAAAGCAAAAAGACAAATCCCGCTTGTAAAATTTTCGAAGCTTAATATGAGGGCAATAGATCATTAAAGCTCATTTCATTATTCTGCATTATTTAAATATCATAAAAGCTAAGGCAAGTTGTATGCAAAAATAAAACTGCAAAATGAATGAAACCTGATAACATTATACCAGGGATTTGCCATTTAACTCTTTAAGGGGCAGAGTAATTTTGCTCACTGAAAATCAAAAAAGACTAGAATTTATGAAAAATATTAGAAGAGAAGATATAAGTGCAGTTTTTTTTCCCTCTGAGTTATAAAATGAAAACTTTCCGTGGTGAGATTTTGCAGTTGGGAATTTAAATTAAATGATGCTGTAATGGCTTCACCGCCCTTCAAAGGGTTAAAGATACCATAAAAATTTGTAAAAATACAATGAGTTTTGCAAAAGTTATTTTTTCTTAATTTTTTTCTTCGTAGCACCAAAAAGACGTTTTATCTCTTTGAGAACGAGTGTCAATAAACAGCCGCCGAAAATTAAGTCGCCTTTTGGCATTTCGCTAAAACTGTACATTATCAAAAATAAAGAATTTTGCATATTTTTAATTAACCCCATAAGGTTGGCGCATATACATAGTAGTGGCATATATATAATACCGCAACCAGGGGTTAAAGTGTTCCGTCTTTCGACGGAACTCTTCCACTGGTATTTTTTAACAATAATCTCTATCCTATTTAATCGAAAGATATCAGTATAAAAATACATTGAATTTTTCTAAATAAAAATAGTGGTGTCGAAGACGCTGACCAGCACTTTCATCCCTGACCACAACGATTTTACAGAGGATAAAATTTAAATGATTTTAATTGGAATACTTCAAACTGTTTTGTTGAAAACAATAACATTTTAGATTTAGAGGGACGCCAAAAGGCAGTGCTTACTGTTAAAAATAGGAAAATTTGCCGTACGCAAAGGGTTAAATTTACGAAAGCAGAGACTGCCGTATTGAGTCTGGCTTCTATTTTTTGATAAAGCAGAAAAAGCATATTTCGAAACAATATCAAATTTAAAATCTATTACAAAAAGGAAAGTTTCTAATCCCGATTATTCACATTTTTCGGATTTATCTTACATGAACTTGATTCCACTTTTAAAAGTAAAAGTCACTGAACTCAGTATTTTCAACTATTAGATTAAAAGCAATTTCAACTCTTTTGAAATAGGATATAACAAACAGAAATTGATTACTTGCTCAAATAAAGGCGCTTATATTGAAAAGTTTTTATAATATCCAGCAACTGAAAATAAATAATTGTTAGATTATGCAAGTTTTAAATTCTAGCATTCTTTTCTTCAATCACATCAGTAAACTTTTAAATTAACTGGGAAAGTATTATTTAGGGTCATGCTTATTTTTGATGTAAAACATTGCAATTAAAGATTTACATAGCAAATATGAAATATTCTCCACAAGTTATACTATAATATCCCTTTGAATTCATCCATCGATGAATTCCTTTATTGGAGTATAGACACAAATAATTATTGATTAAGCCGCTGTTTGCATTTCTGTGCAAGATATATATATATATATATATGTGATTTTTAAATCGTTCTCTGTTCGATTTGTGTACACGAGAAATTGTTAAAAAAATTTTAAATACACTTCTAACGTTTATTTTGCTATATAAAACATTTTTGTGTTATTTATTAGGCTTTCGTCTATTGCGATTCTATCAAATAAACCTGCCAAAGAATCATCCAGACGACCACCAACGACGCGTTTACGGCGCATTAAACCGAAAAAAGGAAAACAGATAAAACGCATTTATTCGCACATAATTGGAATTTTTTTTAAAGGTCCCATATTCTTTTTTTTTTTTTTTTTTTCCGTTTCCATATTTTATATTTCTATTTTTTACGCTTCCGCCTGAACATCGAATGTCGAAATTAATAGCGAACACTCCATCAGATTTTCTCGCACCATTTCAGAATTCTACTTTGGTATTGTTTTCTGAGAGAAAAACTAAATCAACACTTCACTGAATAAGATAATATAAAATTGATAAAGAAATATAAAGCCTGGAAGAGTTCAACGCGCTTGAACTATCGGAAATTGATTATATTAACTTTAAAAAGAAAATAGTTACACAGATCTGCATATGAACGTTTTCGTAACTTGATTTAATATTTTCATATTAAACTTTTATGCCGCAGTGGTATTAAAAAAAAAGAAGAAAAAAATCTAGAGTAACTTTATTCGACTTTCGAATATTAATTTATTTAAATAACCGTTAATTACTTAAAGTAAGAGAAGTCGTTAAATAAACAAAAGAGAAAATTATATAAGGGTGTTTGAGTATTTTCCCCAAATAGTATAGTGTTTAATTTAAAGCTATTGTTTTTCAAATAATTTGAGCCTTGATAAAGAATTTTTCTTTGTATTCCTGTAAAAAAAAACTGTAATTACTTGATTCACGAAAATCTAGATAGTTCGTGCGACGGTGACTTATAACATATATATAAATTTCCCATTTATTCGAATAAGACGTTTGGATGCTTTCGCGCTTTAAATAATCTGAGTCCGTAGAGCGCAATGATAAAGAATTTTTCTGTGTGTCCCTGTACAAAAACTGCAAATTCTAGATTCGCCGAAATCTGTACAGTTCGGGAATTTTCAGCTTAATCGAATAAGGCATTTAGACGCTATCGCACTTTAAATAATTTGAGCCCATAGACCATAATAATAAAGAGTTTTCTTTTGTGACCTGTAAAAAAACTATAAGTGTACTATATTCACAAAAATCAATAGGGTTCGTACTACGGTGAACTACAACATACGCACTAACTTTCAGCTCATTCAAACAAAGTTTTTAGACGCTATCGTGTTCAATTACACACATAAACATACACACACACGCATGTACACACACATATACGTACATCAATGTAAAAATAGCATAAATGAACTCGGGAGACCTCAAAACGGATAGATACACCAAAATCTCAAAGTCAAATTTTTGTCATGATTAAAATACTTTTCTTACATAGTATGTTCATAAAATAAAAATTATTGAAAATTTCATAAAGTACTTTTAATGCACCCATTAAAAATAATACAATATAGGATTAACGATAAGTATTTAAGTTTATCATATTTACAAAAGCATTGTTATTTCAACAAAGTAAAAAGTCAATTTAGATTAACAATTTTCGTCTATTTGCAAATGTGCAACCTTTTTGCAATTGAAAGGTAAGGAGTAGATCGTTTTAGCATTTAAAACTCAGAAATTAAATGCAAAGGTTGTTTATGCATGGTTTATTATTAAATTTAATATGTATCATTAAAAAGTTAATTTGAGTTATATATTAAACTAGCAGGCTTTGCCCGCTTCGCTAGTCACTACATTAAAATGATTTCTTTTTAATTGAATAATTGAAACGTTTAAATAAATATATTTCGATTGGCGACTATTATCGCCACAGCTTTAATATGAGATCTCCTCAGTGATATTAATTTTTTTTTTTTTTTTTAAGCTTTCGAATCTATACAACAAAACTATTATTAAAACGAATATTCTCGAAAACAATCTAATAGTAAAGCTTATTCTTCGACTATTCTGGAAACAGTTGAAACTGTTACTCATATAGCAAAAGTCACTATTAGATGAATGTTCTGGAACATTCTGAAAAACAGTCACTTGTTCCACAGGAGTAAAGCAAATAACATCAAATACTCCGGAGCATAAATCTTCGCAAGCTCAAGAAAAAATGTTCATTCCCTTAGAGCTCAATCCTTAAAGTGCAATCACCCAGAATAGGTCTCTGAATAACTCTGATTCGCAGTGAATACATACTCTCTTGCATAAATCAACTCACTCCTATTTATAACTTTTTGCGATGATTCCATCGAGAATCCCATGGAAAGCTCGAGATCTGTGCTCCCGTGTACCGGAGATCTTCGAAATTCGAGGAATTCTAAAGTACCATTTTTCATCAAATTTGGTTGCCCTATCACCAAATTTGGTCTCCCACTCACCAAGTTTGTCGCCAAGGTTGACTCTACTGAAAGTCAATGAATGTAATGCCCTTTTATTTTCACTTCGCCTATAAAACTGCTTTCATTGCAACGGTGCTAATGATCCGGGGCAAAGAATTAATCCCTTATAACAATATGCTATGAGCACTATTTCTGCCACATTTTAGACAACTAATATTTTTATGGTTATATATATTTCCTATTAAAAGTATTCTTATTTTTATTTATTTACTTAAATATTAATTTAAATTAATCAAATATTTCTGCTGGACAGCGTGCAAGTACAGTCACACACAGCAGCTCGTATATTTGTATTGTAAATTAGTGTAGTGATTGGTATATAAAAATAAATAAATATGCAAACATTACCGTGCTACACAACTTTATTAAATCTCTCCCTTGGCGCGGCTTTTGAATTTTTGTCACCATATTAATGAAGAATTTTTTTTTAAATATAATTTCTTGTATAAAAGGGGGAACCCTATTTTGCTGATACTTTTATCGGACATCTTTTCGTTAATTTGTAAGAATTCTTCATATTCTGTTTATATTTTTAATGGTTTTTAAGCTTAAAATAATGCTTGAAATAAATTTTCTATTTTTAAAACTACATGTTTTTTTTTTTTCCTATAAAATTATGTATTCAGATAAAAATAGATCATTTATGTGATTACTATTTTGGTTTAATTTCTTTAAATGTCTACTGCGAAATTAAAATGGATTAAAATGGCTGTTGCTAAATTAAACTTCTTGGCGAAAAACGTTTGGTTTATTTCAACGCTAAAATTTAAAAAATCGCCCAGTAGGATCTATAAATAAAACTGATAAAATAAATTTATAGTTCATAGAGTTTATTGTAGTAAAGAAACAGTCAAATGTGACGTCATGGGCAGTTTTTTTTTTGTATTTATTCATTTTATTACAATTTGACCGTAAAAATCTACATGCATAATTTAATTTTTTTTTTAATTTTTTTTTTATCGTTCACGTTCAAGTAAACGTATTTATTTTCCCGTCGGGAAAAAAAAAAAAAAAAATGAAATGAAATGAACTCGTAATTTTTTTTTTTTTTTTTTTTTTTTTTTGGCAACAATTAAATTAAGGATAAAATTTTAATGGCTATATTTACAGCTATTATGAAGTTTTATTTTCGTATTTTAATTAATTAAAAGAAAACAAATCAAAAATTTGAAAATCGGGCTTCGAGGTGCACAAGAACCCCTTGGAGGGCACCTTCATGTCAAAACACGTGATTGTCCGAGCTACCTTCTTTGCGACACGCTGTCCACACACAGACACACATACACACAAACACTGCCTTATATATATATATATATATATATATATATAAAGGGTGTTGTGACAGATGCGTACAAGCTGAAAACAGTGGCACTTGCGTACATGTCCAGGTGGTTTAAATATTACATGTGTGTTTTCAAAAATTCTAGTGACACTTGCGTATAACATTTCTTTCGCTTTATTTGAGGATCATTGCATGAAGGGGTTTTATCCATATGATGCAAATATTAAAACCTTTTTCTTTCTTATTCTTATTCATTTTATTTTAGTTTTTTCTTTTTTTTTTTTTTTTTTTTTTTTTTTGGGGGGGGGGGGGGGAGAGAGAGAGAAAGCGAGGCATGTAGATGAACGACAAATAATCTCAGGAATTGGAATATGATTCAATTCGTTATTGATAAAGAAGAGAGATCGTTTTTTTTTTTTTCACTTTTTTTTTCTTTATTGGCAGACAAAAGAATTCATACTTAAAATAAAAAAGTATTTAAGAAATAAAAATAATTTTAAAGACCTTAATAGCATTTATAAGGACCTTTATTGGTCTTGACTCAGTGAATAAATAATTGAATGTCATTTCAGAAAATAACTACGGTTATCATAGCTTGCAGCTTTGATATGCGTTAAGCTCATAATTTTTTCAGTCGTAAAACTACATGCATAAGAAAAAATTCACGTATTTATGTAAGAGTATTTCTCTTCAAGTTTAACATATGGATATAGCCTCTTTATGTTACAAACCAAAAATACAGCGAAACAAATTTTGTACGGAAGTGCCACTTGATTTTTCGAAAACATATCTGTAACATTTGGAACACCTGGACTTGTACGCAAGTGTCACTAATTTCAGCTTGTACGGAAATGTCTTGTACGCATCTGCCATATAACCATATAAAGATCGAAGTAGGAAAATTCCGGACCAGACTAATTATGCAACTTTTCGCACGACCAACCCCATGGGTAATTTCCGGACCAAACGTTGGTCCGGAATTTACCTATGCGTTTCCACTCTACTCTTGTAAAGTGAGGGGTGTTTCACAAAAAAAAATTAAATCTGTAACGATTGTCATAAGTGATTTAACAATTACAGCTTAGTATTGTGTTCATAATTATAGTTTCAAAAATTAAGTAATCCATATTAGTGAGATTATCCAATTACTGTTGTACATTAAAATTAAAACTAAGTACTATAATTTTCTAACAGAACTGAAAATACATTTTTAAAGAATAAATCATCAAACAAATATTGAAAATATACACATATTTTAGTTTAATATTAGTCTGAACATATTTAAAATTTTAAATAGTTTAAAAAAAAAAAATCAAATAATGGCAAAAACTTTCATTAGAAAGTTTAGATAGGTTTTAAATAAATAAATATGTACTTCAAAGAAAAAGCTTGAATTAAATTAAATATTATTACCTTCTCCTATTCATATGACAATCGATAAACTTTTATTTTCGCGTCAAATTTTCGAAGTGGAGTTTTGGCTATAATTACACGCTTTGAGATTCCATAGATACGAAAATCAGGTTTTTGACGGTTGGTTTGTGGGTTTATGTGTTTGTCTGTGTGTTATTTATGATTAAATAATGAAATAAATATACACATTCGTTTGAAAATATTTAAAATTTTAGATACTAGTTTTAAAGAAGTCAAATAATAACAAGCTCTTTCATTTTAAACCTAGCTTTATTATAAAAAAAAAAAAAAAAAAAAAAAACATGACGTTGAATTTAATTAAATATTATTATTTTCTATTAGCCATATAATGGTAGTGATAGTAACATTTCCGAGTCAAATTTTCGAAATTGAATTTTTGTATAATTGGACATTTTGAGTGCCTTAAGTTTGAGAATCAAATTTTTAGCCGCTGTGTGTCGGTTTATTTGTCAGTCTGTGTGTCTGTACCTGTATCAGCGTACAGTGGGCAGCAAAAGTATCCGAGCACTAGCAATAATCCCTGTCTAAAAAAGTACTACATTTAATACTGCTTTGTTAAATAAATCCTTGTCGAGTCATGTTCTTAGTCATGATTCGACAAGGATTTATTTAACAAAATAGAATTAAGTGTACTTTTTTGATATCGGAATTATTGGCTAGTGCTTGGATACTTTTGCTGCCGACTGTAACTCAAGATCAAAAAGTAGCAAAAAGTACAAACTCGACATTATAAATTTATATCATATAGAGACGCCAAACTAAATTTTTCGTTGAGGTCGAGCAAATGATTTCTGCACCCTAACATTTAAAAGAATTCAAATACATTATGCCTATGGGTGAAATTTCTGGAAGATAAAGTTTACACCTTTAGACTGCGCTAAACATAACCAAATGAACAGATAATTTTTATATACATGAAAACATATTTAGTATAGGATATAATACGAAAATCATTTGTCATTCATTACAGGGCCACAGAAAAGAATTCGGATATATTAAGATTATACTTGGAAATTGCTGTAAGTTCATTTTAAGTTGTACTATGAGTTTTTCATGTTTTGCTTCTTTGCTAAATTATAGGTCACTGTGCATGGTGTATACATAATTTATAGACGATATGCAGTGTTACCCAAACTTTTGAATTATTTAAGTGATACATTGTTTTTTACTGAAAATAATTAACTAAATAATTTACTAAATAATAATAATTATTATTTACTAAATTCTTCCAACTCCAGAGGAAAACTGCTGAGGAATGCTAATTAATTTTTCGTACCTATGGTATACAAAGTACTAGTTTGGATTCTAAATTTCAATATTTTTTCTTTAGTTACGCGTTTTGAGGTGCCCTCAATACGAAAATCAATACTTGATTTAGCAATGGTTTTTAATGGTTGATCCGTGTATATTTCTGTATTAGCATAACTTAAATTTAGAATTCATAGTTTAGAATTTTATAATTTCATAAGTATTAATATAAATATACAAAATATGTCTATGCATACTTTGTATATATTTCTTATGTTATAATCCAGTATATTTACTTAAATTTTTATTAATTATCATCTACAAATTGTTTTAAAATTTGTTAATTTATAATCAACATAATACTTCGATGTTAACTTATATGGCAAATATTACTAATTCCTATTTCTAACCAGATTCAAGCATATTTATAGATTTTGAATTTTGACGATATAGGTTTTTGACGGGTTTATGACGGCTTAAACCAGTATTATACCCTTGTCATGTCGGAAACCACTTTTTGACGTCAAAATCCCAACCTTGTACTGCGTGTAAGTGCATCAGTTTTATCTTAAATGTACAGTCGGGGAAAAAAAACGCAACACCCGCTGTAATTTCGTTATTAATTGACGCAGGAACATCTAATAGACATAATTCAACAGGAAATTAAAAGCACTTTCTGAATATGTCGTCAAATTTTGAATTAGGGGTCATCTACATATTGAAATGAGCGCCAACTTTGATTTTTTCAATAGCAACACCCAATTTTGACTTCATTTTCGAATTTCTGAGAGTCTGGCAGTGCGGAAAAGTATACTGTTTGCATACTTTATCTTTAGTATTTATAGAGTTATAATCAAAAATGTGTTAGGTGGTTATCTGCAAATGTAAAAAAATAAAATTAAGATCTTATAAGAAATAGACAAAATTTTAATGCTTCACACCGGAAATCTTTCAGGAAAAAAATAATGAAAAAATTAATAGAACGTTACTTTTTTTTTCCTGTTTCTTAATTAACCTGAATTCAATTTTTTAGATTTTTATACACTTCAGTACTTTTTTTAGTTAATTTTAGGTCTATTTAAATACATTACACTTGCGATTAGACCATACAGAACTCTTTGAAAAAAATGCAATATTTTTCAAGTAAAAGTGTATATTATGGCTGTACTGATCACCAATAAAGCCTAAATTTTCTTTCGTAGGTGTAACATAATATACGAAATGAAATAATATAGATATATGTATCTATAAAACAACGCATAAATAAAATCTTTTCGGATAAATTATTGTAAGGGTTCATGAAGTAAATATTAAACTATTTTCATCGCACTTAGTAGTTTTGGGTCAGTTGAACTCTTTGGAACTGTACGATTCATTTTATAATTTCTATGAAAATATATTTTCTTAATTAACCCTTTAGCGACTGCTGACGTAGATTCACGCCATTTGAAAATCTGTAACTCCGTCAGTGGGCGTTTCTTTCGTAATTTGTGTGTTACATTTTCTTAAGTGTGTACCCAGTGCTCATAATTTTGCAATAAAATATACTATGGATAGAAATATATTGATTAGAAAGAATATAATTATAATGTATATCCATTTGTAATATAAATGTGAATACAGAAAATTTGTTCTGAAATATTTCATTTTGAGAGTAAAACGCCCATAGGCGGGTCTTACTGTCAAAAAGACAAAATCCTGCGGTCGCAAAAAGTGCTAAAATATATTTATAAAAGTTAAAGTATGTTTTTAAAAATGTATAAAGTTGAAATATATTAATAAAATTTTAATGACTAAAGTGCCATTAAAATAATAATCCTCCCCTCTACAAAATATATAAATAAATAAAATAAAATAAAGCAATATATGAAGCAAATGATTAACCTTTTTTAACTATGACGGTAGTTAAGAAACGATTTTACAAGTCTGTCTTGCATTCCAATTCCATTCGTTTTTTATCGTTGACAATTTCACATTAAACCTATTTTTCTATTTAAAACAGTAAACCCCGCCTATTTAGTTAATTTTTTTTTCTTCCAGTGTTCGTTTAAAAGATTCAAAATTTATCATCAATTAATCCGTGAAGTAAATACCACTTGTGCATATTTTTGTCAACATAAAATAAGGGGTTTAACACGAATACTCAATGTCACATTTACTTTTCCATTTCTGTATTGTTTTGTTTTGAAGATTCATGAAGGCGTGGCTTGTCTTCTTTATAAAACAGGAATTCTTGATGCTAACACTAATGTCTAAAAATCATCATTTTTGTTTCATTTCTTTGCGTTTTACGTTGTTGTTATATAATTTGACCCGTAAATAAAAAATAAAAATATTTTGTTTAATTTTCTTTGTTATTTTTTAAGATTTGATTCGTTATCTCATGCAAAACTTTATAAGAGAAGGCCCCCCTAAACCACTCCAAAAGAAAGATTTATTTATATCTCGAAAACTAATAACTGGAATGAGCTGCAAATTTGCACACCCATATTTTTCAACATTAGGATTCATTTTATGTAAAAATTAATATAGGTCATAATTCATAATTTTTATGAATATGAATTTATTAATATTTTTCAGAATTAAAAATATTTTTCAGAATCAAAAGTAACGATGGATTATGTTTGGGTTTCTTCACTGTATCTCGTAAAACAAAAATTATATCGATCAAGTTATTTTTTGTGAAGATAGTAATAAAAGTTTGAAATATGAATTTAACATTAGCACCTTCAAACTTTGAACAAATAAGTAAAATATACAACCAATATACTTTTTCGCGTTGTCGCAATCCCAGGAATTCAAATATAAAATAAAAATAGGGTGTTACCATTGAAAAAATCAAAGTTGGTGCGCGTTTTAATATGTAGACGACCCCCAATTCAAAATTTCAGTTCATTTTCTGAAACTACTCACAATTCCCCGTCGAATGATACCTATTACATTTTTCTACATCGATTAGCAACGAAGTTACGTTGAGTGTTGCGTTTTTTTTTTCCCCGACTGTACATAGACCGATAGGCAGTGCTGCTGTGTTGCAATTTCCCTTGATTATGAGAAGGCTATATATCAGATTCTACAGTGTAAGACTGCACCAGTTTTAATTTAGGTGTATATCGGCCGACAAGTGGTGTTATCTGAATGTTATCTTAAAATTTTCTCATCTATTTGAATTTCGTTTGTCATCTTCTACTGTAAATAAGGGCACAACTTTTGATCTGTGTATATTCAGTCGACTGATAGATTATTTTTCTATTACACTACTTATATTTTTTTATATTTTGTACGGCTATTTCTGTTTTACAGTTGATTTTGGAATTAGAAGCATAACAATACGGTAATGTTTAAATAAGCTGCAATATAAGCATATCTCTTAAGAATATTTTGCAGTGCATGTTTTAAATTCTTGTTTTATAACTGTATTGTTATTTCGGAGTAAAATAAATGGTAATAAATCAATTGAAATTTTTGTGTTTTAATTGTTGATCGTATCATATGTTTATAAAAAATAATATATCTTTAACGTATCATATGTAAATAGCGCTGCGCTTGTATTTTATTGTATTTACACTTTATTATTACTGCTGCAATTGAGTTCTATGAAATCTGAGTATTATTTACACATTGATGGATGAATTGTCATTCATACGGAAATTAAAAAGAAAGGAAAATGGCTTATATTATAACCAGAACGGCTATTTTATGCACATGCATGTATCAAACTAACAGTACAAGACTGTATTAAACTTATGCTACAAAACATTTAAAAAGTGAAGTTCCCCTTTTAAACTTGTGACTGATCCCTCGCATTTTATGAATCAAAAAGAGAGTCCTTCCATCCTTTCTAAAAAGCATAGGTAAATTCCGGACCAAACATCGGTCCGGAATTTAACCATGGAATTGCTCCCCTCCTCCCTTTTGGTCCGGAACTTACCTACACCCATAAAGATATTCCCCCAAAACAACAATATGTACAAATTTAATTAGTTTAATTAGTTAACAATAGTTTTTTTAATCCATGTTACACAAATGTTTTATTGTATCTTCAAAAAAACATAATATATATATATATATATATACATATATATATGTGTGTGTATATATAGGGTAAGTGCACCAGTGATTGACACGTTTAGAACAATCTCTGATGTTTTTAATGTTCTAGTTATCAGAAAATATTTTTATAAATCTTAAGTTAGTACATATGGTATGAAAGACATTCAGAACCACATATATGTTAAAATATATACATTTGATAACAACTATTATTTTTTAATGAATTTTTATTTGACACCCACTCAATGTCCCCGTAATTGACACTGCCAGATTTTAATTTTTTCAGTAATTGGCACCCTCAGTTCCAGTGTTTGACACTGCTAGTTATTCATTTTATCAGTTATTAGCACCCTATGCTCCAGTGTTTGACATAAGATGTTAAAATTCTTAAATGTAAAATATATTATTTTATTATTTTTCTTATCTATTAATTATTTCGGGATATATGTCAATTACTGGAGTATGCCAATCACTGGAACACCTACCCTATATATATATACATTTGGCGAAAAACTTTTGTAAGGTATAACTATAAATAAGCACATTACATATAGCTACCAAATTTTACGCTTTTTGGCTAACGGAAATTTTAATAATATATTTTTTTATTTTATTTAGTCAGTGATAATTGTTAAAAAACATGTAAAAAAATTCTATTAAAAATTTCCAGTAGTCAAAAAGAGTTAAAAGTTGGTTACTATGACATTATAAGACATGAAAAGCGATACAATTATTTTCTACTTCTTCAAATGTTCCCTTAAATATGAGACATGTAAATAGCGAACATTTTGTTACAAAATCCCCCCCCCCTCAACCTTCCAATTACTCCATTAAATTTTTTTCTGAATATTGCGTTATTATTAGGGTTTTTTTTTAATATATATATAAGCTTAAAAACCTGTAGTAAGAAGTTGATCAGTCGACTTCGGGCATTGTGCGGCCATTTTTGCTGTCTTGTACTTTGGACAGTTTCCGGGGCATCTCTCCCATACCAAAAGGATAGACGCCCCAGACAATATTCGGGTGAGATGCCCCACATACATTTTTAGGGAGAAAAGTCTTTTAATTGTTTAAATTTTAAACTAATGTTTTTTAAATCATATTGTTTTTAAAAAACGCTTAATATTTGTAAATGGAAATTTTTTCAACTTAAAAATATTTTTTTCAACTATAAATTTCGATTAAAATTCTTCAAATAAAATTCAAATTCGCGTGATCGCTAGAAGTGGCAACTCAAAACGAAATCACAAAAATACTGATTAAACCCAGATAAGAAAGCAGAAAACGCACAGGTATGTCAGACTGACCTTTGACATTTAAACTGAATATTGACATTCAAAATATAACATAAATACAACTTGGCGCTAACGAACTGTAGGTGGGCGGTTAATTGTGCCAGTGAGTGTATATTATTGTATTTTAGTGCTGGGCGATGTTGAAATTTCTTAAATCGATATATCATTCATCAAAAATACCGATATAAGGATATATCGATTTAAGGCAGCGTTACCAACTATAGGGTATAATCCCTACACGTAATTACTTTTAGTAGTTTTCTTCAGGATGTAGTGACGGTTTACAGTTGGTTGGGTTTAACGTTGCAGTAATACTACGTTACACTGTTAAAAATTTCGTGTTAGTTTGAACCAAAAATTGTTACTGAAGTAGCTATAACCACCTGGTGATTTAACTTTTTACCATGATTTAGTAATTTTAGATTAACCAAATATTGGTATTATGAAGGGGAAAAAAAATCAAAATTCGACCGAGGTGGTGATTAAACTGAAGACGTTTTTATCTCCTGTCAAACATTCTGACACTGTGCCACGCTTTCTTGCTTTTTATGTTTCGTTGATTTTGATAAAAGGGATTAAATTTTCTAGTGTCTTATCGCGACCCATAAGTGAGTATTTGTTCAAAATTTGCCCTTTACCCTATGTTTTCGACCACGCTTTTAATTTAATCTTGGTTTGGTTTGAATAGTAATTTTACTGATTCATACCCTTGTGAGTAGATGTATGGTAGCTCCAATTCTGGTGCAACTTAAATTCAATCGCAGGAAGTAGAAAACTTAAAAATGAGGTTGAAACATATTAAGGTATTGCTTATAACTTTTCTTCATATGTAGTCGGCAGCAAAATTATTCGAGCGCTAGCATATTATTCCTAAAAGGTATACTTAATACTGCTCTGTAAAATAAATTCTTGTCGAGTCATGTTCTTAGCCCGTCTAAAAACATGATTCGACAAGGACTTATTTAACAAAACAGTATTAAGTCTTTTTTTTTTTTTTTTTTACATTGGTATTTTTGCTATCACTCGAACAATTTTGCTGCCAACTATAGTGAATCAAGTTTGAACTGAATTTTTTTACAGTGTATGGCGAACTGGTGACGGTCTGGGACGCACTCCTAAAAATGGTACGGATACATGCCATCACTATTTTGAATCTTCATGAAGGTGATGGCTCCCCCGCTTCGATGAACTCCAGAGCTATCAAATGGGAACATGGAGGACAGGGGGGTCACGGCGGTCTCTGATCAGCTCAAGTATCGAACCCGCAATCTTCCATTTACGAGCCAGGCGCTCTACTGGCCGGGCTACCGCAGCCCAGGGACGAATTATAAATTTTGGCACTTTTGTAAGATTTTTTTAAATATACTGGAAAGTATTTATTATATCCTTACGTTCTAAAATTGGATGACAATGCCATTTGTATAGCGATGTGTACAAAATGTGAATAAGCGCTAATTTATATCAAGGTGCAAGTATGTAAAACATTTTATGAAATTCTGTGCATTATTTCTCGCGCTATATTCGTTAGGATTTTTTTTTTCACGCACAAGCAGATGGATAATTTCTAAAAATGGTCAAAACGTTCTCTAGACTCCTGAAAACGTGTAAATTCACTGAAAATCAGAAGCTAAAATGTTTTACAAGTATTTTCTTGTAATGAATTGAACACCTACAGAAAAACGTAAAAACGCGAAAATCAACAATGTACCATAGAAAAATTATATCAGTTTAACCAAATAAAAAAATTTTCCTCGAAATTATTGGGCCGCGGTAGCCCAGTCGGTAGAGCGCCGACCTCGTAATCGGAAGATTGTGGGTTCGGTACTCGAGCCACCCAAAGACCGTCGTGTACACTAGTGGTGGCTGGTGCACGTAAAATCTGTCGTGGCCGCAACGTCCTCCATGTTCCCATCAAAAATTATACCTCTGGGGGTCACCGAAGCGGTAGAGCCATCCCTTACGTGGAGGATCAAAATTGTGATGGCATGTCTCCGGACCACCTCTAGGGGTGTGTCCCAGACTATCGCCAATTGCCCATCTGCGCAACACTAGTGCTACGTAAAACCCAACCATTATTATCTTAATCACAGAAATATATTTTTTACTAAAATAAGACCTTTGAAAAAGTCAAACAGACTTCAGATAAAGATATAATGCTTTAATACTAATTATTATAAAATTACTCATTTTTATTCATAGTTAAAAATTTATACATCTCAAAACAGTATAATTAATGTAACGCAGTTTTGTTTTACCACAAATGATATGATATTATAGAATTTCACACTGATGCGTGACTCGCGATATGACATTTCGTGTCTGACATTCAGAATATTTAAAACACCCCAATTTATTATTGTCTTTTTTTTTTTTTTTTTTTTTTTTTTTTAACTAATTTATAAATTCAGAATTTTATTATTTCTTACTACTTTTTAATGAATTAAAATATTTATATTCCCCACTTACATGCGAACGACATCCCTACCCACTCAGCATCCCTTCCAATGCAACCCCCTCTACAGTAGATATAGCCTAAGGAACCAAACTCATTGCCCAACTAGCTCCAGAATTCCTCCGTTATCACGCTACCACTTGGGTTTTCCTCCCAGTCATTTTAAGTTTTTTTTTTTTTTTTTTTCCTCTCTCTCTCTATCTGTCCCTAGCATTTTCGAATGGTATCTCTTTAAAAGTCATTTTCTTTTAATAAACTTTTCTCTTAGCTATTTTCGGGAGTCTAGGCTCCCGGTTTTTTCTTTTCTTTTCTTTTTTTTTTTTTTTTTTTCTCTCTCAATCTAATGGTATGGTGCAGGAGCTCTGGCGAGCCCCAACCTGTTCAGATAAGAATATTATAAAACTTGTTCAATTCCGAATTGTTCCTCAAACCATTAAAATAACAAAAACAGCTTTTCTAAAAGCTACACCAAATCAAAAGCGCATTCATATCAAGGCCGCTCAGAAATGTTTCCTTCGAAGAGCGTCAAGTCAAATGCTGAGGAATCAGACAATGACTCCACCAGCAGTCGCCAATCAACCTTAAACCTTACGTTGACAACACCACTACCTGATACATACAACAAAAAAGAGGACTTTTTAGAACTCACTTCAATCCCAGATGTTGCCAGAGCAGCAATCAATATAATCACCATATGCAGGAAAAAACACGTATCAACTCCGCTGGCAGTTTTTGAAAACGCATTCAACAGAATCATCGATCTGCATACATTAGCAGATGTAATGAAACCGCCCCAGGCAGAAACACCCACATCCACACCACAAGCAGACAAGTCACGACAACAAAACTATCAACAAATTTCACCACTCAGAGAATACACCAGAGCCATCCAGAACAAGATCTCAGAGCTATCCCTACACATGCAAGAGCTTAAAGCTCTCCAAAATAACCTCAACACCAACTTTGAACGCCAAACAAACTTACAAGAAAAACTGGATCAAGACCTACAAAGACAAGAAAAATTTCTCAAAGATCATTTTCAAAATACAGAATCACCTTTCCCACAACAATCTTCAGAACCTCCTCAGAACGAGTCTCACCTTCAACAATCAACTACAGCAACAACGAACTCATACGCCCAAAGACTTGCACACCCACTAGAAAACTCAAGGAAAACCATTCCAAAATCATCTAACCAAATCCAAAAAAACATCACACAGGCAACAGTTACCCACCAACACCTTATAAGCACCCTATTCCTAAAATCTAAAACAGAAACAGACAGAGGCATCGACATATTAAACATGCTAAAACGCCATCACATATCAACCATTGGAATAATTACGAGCAGGCAGGTTTACCGTTCTTCGGTGGACTTACGCTGCTCCACCCCAGAAGAAGCAGATCTTCTTGCCAAAGACCTACAATCAGTAGCAGAAATCAATGAAAAGCTGCAAATCAGGCCAAAACCTTGCCCCCACATTTGGTTCATGCTGCTGGGAGCTCCCTCAGTCATGGAAGATAATGAAATTCTAAACAACCTTTTCTCCACGAGCAACTTACAGGAAAGCCTACAAAGCCAAGTAAAATTGATACGTTCTCAAGCATCAAGAGCGCCTCACCTAAAGAATTTAGTGATCCAGGCTCCCCTCCCTATAGCTGAAGCCTACTTAAAATCAGATGCATTTAACATGGGGCTATTTAGATGCACCTTCAGACCATATACTAGGATCCTGAGGTGCACTAACTGCCAGTCTCTTGAGCATCCTACTAAGCAATGCAAGGATAAAACCTTTTGTTCTCAATGCTCTGGATCTCATAAGAATGAGGGCTGCTCGGCAAGAGCAAGTTGCATCAACTGTCAGAGAGCAAACTTACAAAGACTAAGAAACAACCTAGGGCCACTTCCTTCTGATCACACGGCCTTTTCCCTGGACTGTACAATACTTTCCGAGAAATACCACAATCGCAGGCAATACTTAGATGCCAAATTCCCTCCTAAAGCTCCACCTCTCCAGCAAGAACCTCCAAGACAGAGCAGACCTCTCTCAAACTCCTACTCAAATAGACATCGCTCTCCCTCAACAAGACTCTCCTCAAGAGGAAATCCCTCAAGAAAACAATCAACAGCAGCAATAAGAACGTCCTCAAGAAGCAATCGAAACTCTTCCCGCACATTTAGCCAGCATAGATCTCAGAGCGACATGAACAGACTCAACTCAGACAAGTCTTCCGAAATGCACAAAGACCCTCCTACAAATCCCTCCCGTCGACCTACACGCCGTTCTCCCAGCAGAAGGAATCCAAGGCTCCAGGAACGTTTCCCATCACGCCAACGTAACTCAAGCTCTGGAAACCAGAGACCTCCCTACAATCATCAACAAGCACCCACTGACTCATTCCAACAGGACTACAGCATCCCATACCAGCAATATCCACCATACTCATATGCATACAACCTTCCTTACTTCTATTCAGAACATGGCCATCCTCAGTTTCCAGCATTTCGAGGACCTCCCGAAGATGCGCCCTACTATAGCAGCTCAACCCACACCTCAAGAAGGTAACAACCCTTTAATCTCCTATTTCCCATCCCTTCGCCCTAAACTAAGATTTAAAATTCAAATCCAAAAAGTCAAAAGTTCTCTCCTCTCCTTCCCCAGAGGCAACATCCTCTTCCACTCCTATTGCCCCAAAAACTTTTAATGATCTTCATTTCATACAAATCAACCTCAATAGGTGCAAGGCGGCGAACTCAACGGTCCGCACGTTTATGGAGGAAAACTCTATGGACGTCGGACTGCTGCAGGATGCCTATTGTACTGTTGGGGGCGATCTGTATGACTTCCCCTCTTCCTGGTCCAGTTTCAGTTCCAAAAACAACACTGCCCACATAGTAATATCAGCACAAAACCTTAATTACACCCATCTGTTGACTGGGGACAATTATGTATTCATAACACTGACCACGAAGGAGGGCGAACTGATCCTTGGCAGCGCCTACGCCGCCCCGTCTGCTGATTTCGAGTCCTGTCTGCTGGAATGGCAACACCTAATATCCCAAAAATCACTCTTCATATGTGGCTGCGACCTGAATGCTAACTCTCCCTTATGGTGCTCACCATACGAGAATGCTAGGGGTCGCAGCCTCATAGAATTTATAGCCACTAATAACATCTGCCTCGCTAACTTAGAAAATTCCGCCCCCACCTTCCAAAAAGACAACGCTCAGGGCTGGCCAGATTTCACCCTCTGTAACACCAAAACTCTTACAAGAATAAATGACTGGTCAGTCCTAGACACCTTCAACAACTCCGACCACAATTATATAACATACACCATTAACACAAAACCTACTATAACTCAATCTCGACGCTTCGCCACGAAACGCGGAAATTTCAAAATTTTCAATAACCTCTTACTTCAAAATTCCACACCACTAACAAACGAAATCAAATCAATAAACAACATCCCCCAACTTGAAACCTTTACAAACAACCTCATAGCTACCATCCAAAATGCTGCCACCTCGGCCTTCAGACTTAAGAAGTCGGGACGTCGGTTTGCTTACTCCTTCTGGTCTCCCCAGCTACGTTCCATGCGGAATCATCTGACTGCTCTGAGAAGACAGTCAAAATACCTCGAACCTACACAAATCCAGCAACACAAACAGAAAATTAAACTACACTCGGCCCTATTCAAGAAACGCATAAATGAAGCCAAACACGCCGCATGGAAAAAATTCTGCACTTCACAAACAAAAACCTTTGGCACTGCCCAAAAATTTTATAGCAACAAATTCTTCACACCCACAGAACTGAAACTGGAACGTCCTCCAGGCCAATCCTCTAAAAGACAAAACCTAGAATATCTAACAAAAACCTTATTCCCACAAACAGTTTACCCTCACCAACAAGCACCTTCATACTCGGCTCCCTCGCATGTTCCCTTCACGGAGTCTGAGGTAAAAGCCACTCTATACGGTTTCAACATCAACAAGGCTCCTGGCCCGGACAATATTGACTTTAAAATTCTACGCAACGTTCATAATACAATGCCTCAAATACTCCTGCAATGGGCCAACCTATGTCTCAAACACCAACACTTCCCAGAAACACTCAGAAGAGGCGAAGTGGTGTACTTTTTGAAGAAAGGGAAACTTCCCTCTGAACCCTCTTCCTACAGACCGATCTGCCACTTTAGGCAAATTGCTAGAGAAACTCATAGTAACCCGACTTAACTTCTTTCTGGAATCTAATAATCTGCTTCATCCTAACCAATTTGGGTTCAGAGAGGGCAGATCTTGTGACCAAGCCTTGCAAGCAATCAAAAGTTCCTGCGCCGTTAGCTGTAATTAGAGATGTGAGCGGGGAAAAAACCCGGGTTTAAACCAGGGAATAAACCCGGTTTTTTGGGAAGGGACTTTTGAAAGTTTCCAAAACAAGGGAATTTTGAAAGTTTTCACACGTTGCGAATTTATCTTTTTTTTTTTTTTTTAGATTAGAGATGTTCTAAGGCATTTCAAAATGTTACCTCATATTCAGATGTTTTTTATGATCTTTCATTTTTTAAATAGTGCTTTTAACGTCTATAAATTTCAAGTTTCAAATTTCATTAATTAATAGACTTATTCTCTGTTATTGCCTGTGAAGTCGTTCCTTCACATATATGTGTTTTAATTATAACTTTAAATAAAGGCAATAAATAATTATTATATTTTCAATAAATTAAATAGCTAATAAAAATAGATAACTAAATTCTAAATTTTATTTATTCGCTTTTGTCTATAATAAATATCTTAATTCTAATAATACTTTATCCCTTATGCTATTTTTAAATCGTCTGAGAACAAAAACATATTCCTTTTAAATGACATCTCTCAAAATTATAAGCTCTTCTAAATCATTTAATAAATAAAATATAAAAAAAATATTATTTCCATGTTATAAACCGTTGGATACATAATTACATTTTCATTCTTTTAAATTGCGTATGTTTATTTATTCGAAGCTAAATTAAGCAATATATTTCCGTTCTAATATCATTAAAGGGTAATTTAGATTTTTTTTATCACAGGATGTGCAATAAATCCTAGTCTGAGTGTCTCCCTTAAATAACGGTCTTCTGGCGATAAAACTTGGCATAAACTACTGTAACGAAATTAATAAATTCAAAATATTTATATTAAATTATTCTACAAACAAAGGATTAGCTTTGGCTGGAAAGTTTGGCACTGTTTTAATAATTTTGGCGTAATTCATCAGTCTGATCTTAATTGCAATAGAGTCAACTTCAGATTTCGCTCTACAACTGTTGACAGTATAACATGTGACCCCGTAGCTCTCTCTCTCACCCCTATCTTTTGCATTCTCGTAACTTATGGTCATGCTGAAATTACACTATTAATGTACTGTTCATTTTATTATGAAACCTCTACAAAAGAAAATAAATATGTTTTGCTGCGAACTATTAGTTCTTTTTGTTTCGACGGCCTTCTTTTTCAGCTATAAGGACCTGGATAATTAATGGGATCTTTCTACAGTTGAATCCCAGGAATTCTACTGGACACACTTTGGTGCTAGACCAGCGACCAACCAGTTCGAGATGCATTGGTGAGAGAGAGGGGCATTTTTGTTTAAAATGACTTTATGAGTTAATATAAAATCATAGCAATTTTTTTAAGAAGATAGAAACTTATTTACCGCGATGGTTTTTAATCTGAATTGAAGGATTTTGATCTACATGACTTGTCGTCGCTGTATTATTTTTAAATTGTGAGAAAAATCATTGTGGATGTCACTGATTGGAGCACACTATGGATTGGACGCATCGTATCGGCAGTTTGTCCTCTTCTGATCCTCTCTTCGTGAAATACTTTTTGCTGTGTTTGGGACAATACGCCGAGAATAGCAGCTTGTGTTTATAGGTTACGCTCGACTCATCAGCTCTCCGATATTTCTCTCTGGAACGCAATATGTTTGCGAGAGCCATACAGTGTTTAGTCTATCTCCTTTAATGGATTACCGGCGCTGCTCCTTTTCGACTCTAGTCAGAGAACTTTTGATCTCATTTTCCGCGACTCTGTGCTGGCCGGCCGCTGTTTCTGCTATTCGCCAAAAAATGCTTTGTGATGCAGTCCCCGCCGCTTTTTCTACTGTGGCCTTTGTGGTTTCATAGCTTGTTGTTTCATCCTGTGTTGCTTCATATGTTCTCTGCTACAGTGTCTTCAAATTTAGTACTCGTCTTTTCGACAGTTTTTGTTTTTTTCAAGTCCTGCTGAGACATAATATTCATACGGGAAAGAACGATGTCCGCTTATGATTTTTTTTAATAAAGAACATATACATGAGATAACATTTCCGTGGACACTAATGGAATGTTATTTTTGTGCATGGCGAATCGAACATTAATTTTCGTGAAGAGAAATATCACTTAGAACTAAGGCCTGAAAGATTTGTAAAATTTTGCGTCAAGTGAAATAAATCATTAAATATGCACCTATTCATCAGGACACAAGGTCTTGCTAAAATGAAGGGGTAATTGGAGAACCGAACGCGGAGAAAATCATTTCCTATCTTATTAAAATTAATAAAAATAAAGTTTTATTTTCAGGTCAAGATTATGAAAGGTTGGTGAGTGTTTTGTATATTTTTTTTCACTCTTAAGTATCCTTGTTGATACATAATTTTTTTCTTGGTGAAAAAGAAAACAGAAACGGAAGACTGCTTAATTTTTTTTTTTTGAAACAGAAATAGACTCTCGCCATTCCGCCTGAGTTTGTTTGTGTTCTAATAATAATAATAGTGATATATTTTTTTCATTCAGTTCAAATACGTTGATTGCAGAGTTTTTTTTATTTTTACTGTAGATATGATATATTTTATCGCATTTATTCGATATTTCATGTTTGTTTATTGGTGTTTATATTTAATATGTCTATCTTATATATATGGGAATATTTTATTACTATTGCTAGCAAATAATTATCACACCAAAATATATAGTAAGCTTACTTTAACATCAAATTGGGCCCACTGCTGAATAATTGCAGTATTTTTTTAAGATAAAAAAAAAAAAACATCTTTTGCACGTGTGTGAACAGATTTATTTTACTGTTCCTTTTATCAGCTGATTTGGTGAAATTCTTTTTATTCACCTTTTTGAAGTGAGATTACACTTCTTGTACTCGAGTTTTTATATTATTATTTTGCTGAGCAATTTTATAGCCTTTGAAGCTATTTATATATTTACTTTATGCGCATTTTTTTAATTTTTGAGGCCTCATCTGAGCTCATCTCACCTCAGCTCAGCTCATCTCAGTTCATATATGCTCAGTTCAGTAGATAATACTGTTGTTTTAGTCATGACTTTTTGCTTTTACTGTTTGTTTATAATTTTCTGTGCACGTTAAATTCGCAATTTTTGCGCTTTCATCTGCGGCTATGGAAATTTATTTTTGTGGCATTTTTTTTAATTTTTTCAATTTTTATATTTCTTGGAACACTTACAGACATATACTAAATTTTTAATAGTTCAAATTATTTCAGTTGATATTCATTTTTTTACAATATTGTTTAAGTATTATAACTTATCACCCGTTTGATTATATTTTTAATTTTCACATATACACATTTACCCTCTAAGCACAATTGTGTTGCTCTGGTTGTCAGTATATTAATGACTTCTATAATCTATGGATTTTGACCATTATATTGGTTTCAACACTTGTAATTGTGTAGGGGATTTCACACTTTCACAACAATTTTTGAAGGTTATGTTTTATTGGTTTCCAAGTACACTTATAATTCATGAACACATGTTCTATAAATATTTCGGGTGACAAAATAAATAATGAAAATAATGAAAATAATAATAAATAAAAAAGATATTGATATAAAATTACTTAATAGATTTTAAATAAATAACATGAGGATGTATGTGACTTTTGGAAATATTTGGATTGTATAATTTCCTAATTATATTTTCATTGGTTGTCAAAATTTCAAGGATTCTTTGCGTGAACACATCACCTCTTTCATATGATTCTTTTTAACAAATTCACACTAGTTTTTTTACATCTCATTTGAATAACATGATCAGTTTATTTTAACGTTTGCAAACACTATAATTAATAATTCTCTTACACACACACACAAAATTATAATTTTTTTTTTTTCCCTTATGTTTCTACATGTGTTCCTGTATATGTTTGCTTTTGGGTCAGAAATTTATTGTATTATTGGCTGGTTTCTCAGTTTGTCAGTCATAATGCAAATTTATCCAATAGTATTCCATTGTCTTTCACATGTATGGTTTTCCATGCTTTTCTACGTTATTCTCAAACTTGGCCTCACAACCCAATGTTTGACACACATACACACTCTCACAAAATTTTATCTGACCTATTTAGTTGCTATTTAATTGGTTCACATGTGGAGATAATTACATTTTCTTTTATTAAATTTTCACGCGATTTTTTTTTTACAAAAGACTAATTACAATAATAATACACACATACACAAAAGTAAATAAATTTTTGTCAACTTGCAATAAACTCTGTCATGTTTTTAGAGCCTATTTGTTTTTCAAAGAAATACATAAAAAGTGAAATTTCCGTACATAGTCTGTACGTTTTAAGATTTTGTTTTTATCAAATTTTTTTCTTGTCTAAAGAGTAAAACCCTTGCAGAAAGTTTTCTTTCAGCTTAAATTAAATATTTAATTATTTAAAAATTTCTCAATCAAAATAATTTCTTTTTGTAAGGTTCGCACCACAGATGTATTTTATATGGCCGTAAAATCATCTGTGCGTTGTAAGAAGTAGTCTGTGCAGAAGTATGTGGCTGGTTCACTCTTCTCTTTTTTTTTTTTTTTTAAGACTATTTCTTACTGAGCAGTATTATGGAATTATCTGTATAACATACAGTACCCTTTTTAAGAAAGATATTGAATATTAATTGGGCTCGATAAAATAATAGTTCAATTGTAATTATAAAAAAACAATAGTATATTTAGATTTTTTTTTTGCTATTTTTGACAATTTTTATGAGTTATATTCTTATCACCTATTTCAGGTCTACTCAGAGTTTATGCATTAAAAATTATATTATTATTGAGATCATATTTTTGTGAGAAATTCAAATGCTAATTCATTTAATAAAAATTTTGTTCAGGAAAAGGAAATTATTTCATACAAGTAAATTTTAATATTTTTTTTTACCAACACAAGCTATTGAAATAAAGTTGGTTCATAAATTTATGCAAAACAAAATAAATTAGAAGGCATAAAAATAGACAAAAGTTAAAATAAAATAGAATAAATAATTTTTCTTGAACTCTTACATGTGCGCTTTTATTCTGACATAGGGCTAGATTTTTTTTTTTTATTACACATATTTTTACACATACGAGGGACATTTCATTATGTCACTTTGCAGAATGCTGGTTGTCATTTTTGCACAACATGAAGCCTCTTCTGCTTTTCACATATTGTTCAGTACGCTATGTTCAGTTAGGCATCACAAAACCATCATATCTGTCATAGCTATTGTTCTCATACACACTCTCTGGCTCACTTTGTTAGAATTTAATTTTTCACGTGTACGATAATGGTCCTTTTTAATCAAAAATGTTTATATATTTTTTTTCATATTAATGCAATATTAAATTTTTTTTTGAAAATTAACAAAATACAAATGTAATTGTTTTTCATATTTCTGGTTACTGATTTCCTTTTCCTTATTATCAAACATACATACACTGTAATAAATGATTGTTTTTTTAATATTTTACACATTTTATATATCATATTTATATAAATTATTGATTATGTAATTTGTTTCAGATATGTCAATTTGACATGACAATGACTGAATATGTCTCATGATTTCATAACTGTCATTATTATTGATTTTTTTTTCTCGAATTTATTGTTATATGCCACAATTTTTTTCCCCTTGCTTAGCAAAAGGTTACTTTACATTTCTCACAATTGGATGCAGATTTTTTTTTTGGAATTGTATTACACTGTTGTGAAGGTGAGAGAGAGCGTTCTATATTTTTATAATTTTCGTCCAGTTTGACGATATTTTTTTTTTTCCTCGTCGCTGGGGAGAAATATGTGAAGTCGTTCCTTCACATATATGTGTTTTAATTATAACTTTAAATAAAGGCAATAAATAATTATTATATTTTCAATAAATTAAATAGCTAATAAAAATAGATAACTAAATTCTAAATTTTATTTATTCGCTTTTGTCTATAATAAATATCTTAATTCTAATAATACTTTATCCCTTATGCTATTTTTAAATCGTCTGAGAACAAAAACATATTCCTTTTAAATGACATCTCTCAAAATTATAAGCTCTTCTAAATCATTTAATAAATAAAATATAAAAAAAATATTATTTCCATGTTATAAACCGTTGGATACATAATTACATTTTCATTCTTTTAAATTGCGTATGTTTATTTATTCGAAGCTAAATTAAGCAATACATTTCCGTTCTAATATCATTAAAGGGTAATTTAGATTTTTTTTATCACAGGATGTGCAATAAATCCTAGTCTGAGTGTCTCCCTTAAATAACGGTCTTCTGGCGATAAAACTTGGCATAAACTACTGTAACGAAATTAATAAATTCAAAATATTTATATTAAATTATTCTACAAACAAAGGATTAGCTTTGGCTGGAAAGTTTGACACTGTTTTAATAATTTTGGCGTAATTCATCAGTCTGATCTTAATTGCAATAGAGTCAACTTCAGATTTCGCTCTACAACTGTTGACAGTATAACATGTGACCCCGTAGCTCTCTCTCTCACCCCTATCTTTTGCATTCTCGTAACTTATGGTCATGCTGAAATTACACTATTAATGTACTGTTCATTTTATTATGAAACCTCTACAAAAGAAAATAAATATGTTTTGCTGCGAACTATTAGTTCTTTTTGTTTCGACGGCCTTCTTTTTCAGCTATAAGGACCTGGATAATTAATGGGATCTTTCTACAGTTGAATCCCAGGAATTCTACTGGACATTGCCGTATATTTATATTTTAGTTCTGACTGTATACTAGAGTGACCATATTTTTTTCCTTGAATTTGTGGACAAAGATGGCGGTGTCCCCGAATTTCGAGGACAAAAAAATAAAAAAATAATTAAATCACCTTAAATTGTAAAATTTTAGTAATTTTTCTGTATAAAGTACCTTATTTCAGCTTATTTATTATACATATGATAAATTACTATAATAAAACATTAATAACTTTATAACCGGCGTCCCCAAATGTGTTGTAATTTTTTGGGGACGAAGGTAGTTTGTCCTCGAAATTCGTGCCTGTCCTCGAGATTCGAGGACATATGGTCAGCCTACTGTATACATACTGAGTTCAATATAACACTTTTTTTTTTTTTTTTTTTTCATAATCACATGTTTCAGATGAATATCTTTAACATTTTATTTCAAAAATAAAACAAAAATGCTTCAAAATATTCTGCATTTACTAAAACAATCAATAATATTACACGGGAAAATATTATTTCAATTAAAATTTCAACAATATTAATTATTGTTTCAGTTCTTAATAACCGAAGAACTCATGTTCGATTTTGTTCCCCGTGCTCTTTGAGTGATTATAACAAAATTTCATCAACTAATGTGAAATTTTGTAATATTGAACAAAATTTCCTCAACTAATATGAAATTTTGTATTGAAATTTTATATATTGAAATTTTGTATGAAATTTTGTAAAATTTAATAATTTTAAAGTATTCTTACCATAATTTAACTTCATTGTATTAATTTTTATAACATATTTTATTACGGTATTCATTAAAAAAAAAAAAAAAAAAAAAAATTAAAGTTATTTAAATAGGCAGACAAAACTTCATTTATTATTATTGTCAATAACGCAAACGTTTATTTTTTTACAATTTTCTGTAAAATAATCACATAATTGTTGATATCACTTTTATTTAAGCAAATAGAATAAAAATGATACTGAAACAAATTGTTTGGTACACCTAAAATAAGGTGAAATTAAATCTAAACACTGAATATTAGTTTCTTCCCATCAAAGTTTCCAAAGTTCCCAAAATTCCCGGTTTAAACCCGAAAATTCCCATGTTTATTCCCCAGAAGCAAAATTCCCGGGTTTTTTACATCTCTAGCTGTAATGCATCAAACTACACCACTATCGTCTCGCTAGACATTAAAGGAGCATTCGACAATGTGGAGTGGCCACACATTCTTCGCGCACTACAAGATCTTGACTGCCCGGGCAATCTGGCCGGAATCATCTGCTCATATCTCTCTCATCGTAAAATTTTAGTGAACTGGGGTGATGGCTTCACGGAACATCCTCAAACGAAAGGCTGCCCTCAGGGCTCGTGCCTTGGGCCAATCCTTTGGAATTTAGTAGCGGATGGCATTCTCAAGAGCATGAACTCTGCGGGCTTCACCACATATGCCTATGCGGATGATTTCTCCCTGATTCTCTCGGGCCGTGTCAGGAAAAACCTGGAGGACCAGGCCCAGGAAGCTTTGTCCCTCTTTAGTAAGCTACTCAAAGAATTCGACCTTAAGTTATCCCCCTCCAAAACTAATGCCTTAACACTAGCCTTCCCTAAAGCCCTAAAACGAAACCGAAATCCCAAGATGCGGATTGACGGCATCAGTGTCAACCACGTAGAACAAATGAGATTACTAGGTATCACTTTTGATCGGCACCTCAACTGGCTGGCACATGTTAAAGAACTAAAATTAAAAACCCAAAGCATATATCACAATTCAGCAAGAATTGTGGGAAAGAGGTGGGGTATCTCCACCTCTTTCCTTAAGTTCTGGTACAAAACAATAATAGAAAAAATAATAACCTACGGAGCCGCCATTTGGGGTGGCCACCTAAGAACAGATGCCATAACAGGCCTCAATTCTGCCCAACGACCATTCCTCTTACAAATTGCAAGAGGATATAAAACTATTTCCACTGATGCCCTCACCGTAATCACTGGGTTTCCCCACGCCCACCTGCAGGTCTCCCAAACGTACATTAAAACTCAAATCTTGCAATTAAAAGACCCTGACCTAACTAATATTATCTTCCCACAAACCCCCATTCAAACTTTGACCTGCAGTTGGGATATTCACCCAGGCAAGGATGTTGCTCCAAAGTTAACCAACTGTCTTAAAAATAACTTTTCTCCCTCTGCTCCGGTGGCAATCTACACGGATGGTTCCAAGACAGATACCGGGGTTGCAGCCGCATTTTGCGTGCTGGAACAGGGTGTCGCAGGCCATCAGTGGGCTTGCAGGCTCGAGGACTTTAATACAGTATTTCAAGCAGAGATCCACGCGATCGCTGAGGCCATACAATGGGCCAGTGTCGCATACTCTAATCAAAGCGTCAATATCTACAGCGACAGTCTCTCGGGCCTTTAGGCAATAGCTCGACATCGAAGCAGACATCCGCAAATTCAGCGCATTAAAAAACTCCTAATGAATCTCGACTTAACTTGCACCCTGGCACACGTTTCTGCCCACAGGGGTGTCGTAGGCAATGAAATAGCTGATTCCCTAGCAAAAGAAGCCACTAACTTCCCCACAAAATGTTCTTCAATTCCCGCTCCTCCCTCCTACGTCAAAAGTAAAATTCAAAACTTAATGAATCTCAAATGGCAAGACCTGTGGGATAGTTCAGAGAAGGGGAGACATACCTTCTCGCTGATTCCACGGGCCCGCACTAACTCTTGGACTTTAACTCCCCCTATTACCGCATTCCTAACAGGCCATGGGCCCTTCCCTTCCTATCTATACAAGTTTCATTGCCGACGCTCACCCTTGTGTCCATGTGGAGAGGAGGGTACTCCACTACATTACTATTTCCACTGCCCCCTAACAGAAAATTATCATTTAAGAAATCCCTCCCCAAGACCAATTAATTGGCTAGACGAAATTCTAACAAGAAAACCGCTAATAAATAAACTAAATAGCATCTTCTCCTACTTAATGAACATTTCAAACCTAACAGATTAATATCAAATTATAATAATTATAATAATAATTCGCTAGTCAAAATTAAATAACCTTAAGTTTCTTCACCCTGTTATCTTCCTCTGTGGTCGTCCGAGTTGCTGCTGAAGATATCCTCATGTAATATCAGTTCTAGATACCAAACGTCCTGAAGTTGCAGATTACTCAGAAACTTCACCAGTACCCCGCTAACCATCCTAACGTCACCAGCAATCAAGGACCGACTTGAGCCTCAACGTGAATCTATCTACTTACAGATTCTTCCCATGATGTTCAGCAATTAATGCTGATTAAATCCATGCATACGCATGAACTGTTTCTACTAAAGGAACTGCCATTCTCAACCTCAGAATCTGCGTCATCAATTATCAACTGGTTTCGACTCTACAATAACAACTATCGTCAGCATGCCATTTGTCGCGTGGGGCCGGCTGGGCCCGGCATGCCGACCAAATACTTTATGTACATAAATATCTGTAAATACTCATCGCCCTCTGTCGCTGGTTGGCTAAGCCAGGCGATGCATGATGTAATTTTTTTTTTTCAATAAATGTCGGAGCAGCTCACGTGGATTATCCTAGAAGCGCTCAACACTGCTCCTCGAGCGGTGAGCGGGGGCTGCTCCCTGTTAAATTCTTAATTGAAATTTTCTAAAATACAGTTTCTTAAAAAAAAATCACGAGATTTTCTTTTTTATTGAAATTTAAAAAATTTTATTTGTTTTAGATTAAATTACATCAAATATTACAAAAGACAAAATGACTTAAATAGCTATCTCATTATAGGGAAATAAAATTGATAGAAAGAAGAACTATTTGGTGCATTTCAGGGGGTGGGGGGGTTGCACTTCGGGAGCGCCGACAGAAGGGAAAACCTAAACAATTACGTGTGTATTTCTTGAATCGGTTGGAAATATTTTATTGTGTAGGAAATACTTTTAAATGAAGTGTTTTTTGTTATTCATTAATATGAACTACGACTACAAAAATTATATTACAATTTTATTTAATGCGCTAACTGCAATAGAGACAGTGTCCTGAGATGAGAGAAGTCGTGTAGAGCCGCACCAGCTTGTAAAAACGTGAGAAAAATGGCAACTTTGGCCTTTCTCACAGTTTTGTGAGGTCTAACTGGAATAGAGACAGTGTCCGGAGATGAGAGAAGTCGTGTAGAGCCGCACCAAATTGTAAAAACGTGAGAAAAATGACGGTTTGGCCTTTCTCACTGTTTTGTGAGGTCTAACTGCAATAGAGACAGTCTCTGGAGATGAGAGAAGTCGTGTAGAGCCGCACCAGATTGTAAAAACGTGAGAAAAATGGAGGCTTTGGCCTTTATCACGGTTCTGTGAGGTCTAACTGCAACGTTTTCGGCTGCAATCTTTAAGAGACAGTGTCCGGAGATGAGAGAAGTCGAGTAGAGCCGCACCAGATTTTAAAAACTTGAGAAAAATGGCGGCTTTGGTCTGTCTCATGGTTCTGTGAAGTCTAACTGCAACGTTTCCGGCTGCAATCTTTAAGAGACAGTGTCCGGAGATGAGTGAAGTCGTGTACAGCCGCTCCAGATTGTAAAAACATGAGAAAAAGGGCGGCTTTGACTTTTCTCACGGTTTTGTGAGGTCTAACTGCAATAGAGACAGTGTCCGGAGATGAGAGAAGTCGTGTAGAGCCGCACCAGATTGTAAAAACGTGAGAAAAATTGCGGCTTCGGCCTTTCTCATGATTTTGTGAGGTCTAACTGCAATAGAGACAGTCCGGAGATGAGAGAAGTCGTGTAGAGCCGCACCAGATTGTAAAAACGTGAGAAAAATGGCGGCTTTGGCCTTTCTCACGGTTTTGTGAGGTCTAACTGCAATAGAGACAGTGTCCGGAGATGAGAAAAGTCGTGTAGAGCCGCACCAGATTTTAAAACAATATACAGTATATAATTATTAACACTTCACATTAGCAAGTTAATTGCATGATACATTATTTGTATCATACAAGGATGGAAATCGTCTGCTGACGATGACGCGAATTCAATGATTTTTATTCACCCAAAAGTTTTCACTTCAAATGGAAAGCGTTAGCTGACGATGACGGAAGTTCAATGATTTTTGTTCACCCAAAAGTGCTCAACGCGCCTAAAGAAGTTTTCACTTTAAAAAATCAACTTTCACTGTATTTAAAATTATATTTAAATACCCATAGTATAATAGTATATACTGTTAACAATTAACTTCGAAAGAAGTAAAAATTACATATTTAACTATTAAAATAATCATATCTAAGACAACGCCGTTGTTTGAATTAATTTATTTTTGACAATAGGACAGCATCATATTCTGTACTGAAATTAATGAATTCTATGAAGAAATATTATTAATTACATAAAATATTAGTAAAGAATAATTAATTCACCTATCTAATAAACAGAAACTAGTGTCTCTTATTTTTAAATTATAGGAACTGGCAAAAAAATAGCAGATTGTAGCGCGCCTATGCTACGAAACCCCAGCGCCCCCTAGCGACCCGTCTGGCAACACTGACCCAAAGAGAGAACATTCGGATTCCAGCAGTTTCCAGAGAAGGAAGTGCATGCAACGTGTGGTCGATGTTAGCCGAAATGGCCCACGACCATAAGATAACACATCATGTTAGGTGTGGGACTCTATATTACCATTATTTCATCAAATCCCCTTTAACTTACCCCTGTAAATAGTTCAATTTATGTGTTGTATATTTAGTGTGTAACTTTAAATGTAAATAATAAATAATGTTATCCTAAATTAGCTTCATTTTTGAGTTCCGCACCTTACAAATTGGCGCCCACGTGAAAATTTTAAATATTGAAAAAATTTTTAAATAAATTTCTTCAAGTCCGCACCCGCTGGACACACATAAAATCCGCACCCGCTGGACAAAGATAAAGTCCTCATCCATTGGACTCAGGTAAAGTCCGCATCCGCTGGACATCCACATGATAATACAGGTAAGTGCATATTATAATTTTTCACTTTCGGTTTCTATGTTAATGCGTTATTACTTTTCTTGTTCTCAAGTAGAGCTGCAAGGCTTTCAAAATGTCCGGTTTTTTCCGGAAAAAAACCGGGTTTCTTCCCTGGGAATTTAAAGCAAAATTGGGAATTTTCAATATTTCCAAAAACTGGGAATTTTGAAATAAAAAATATTTTTATAATTAACAGTAATATATGAAAATGTTTATAAATAATAATTCTAACAAATTTATACTGCATTATTTTTGCTTCTGTAAAACTTTATATTAATGGCGATTCTAACACTAATAATAATTTATGGTACCGATTAAAAAATATTTGTTGTGAACGAGGGTAGAATAAAATAGCTAATGCATGATATTTTATTTGAAATACGTAATTCAATAAAATAAAAGGAATCTTAAACTTCTGAAATATTGCAATCTTTTTTTTTTAACAAAAGAGGGGGTGTTAAAAAAATGCTTATAACATTTTCCTCAACTAGCCAACCAAAGAAGTGACAGGTTATGATTACAAAAATCATTCTTTACTGTCCATATTAAAATGCATCATTGTTCATTACTCATTTCGAGATTATCTCATAAAAATATCTGAGCATTTTTTAACGTATGTTTATTTATTCAGATACCTTCATAATCAATTTAGTATAAAAAATATTTGGTTCATTTCCAAACATTCACAATTTCTATTTTCAAAATATTCAGAAAAATATACTCTTCTTTTTCAAGAAATTTGATTTAATTTAGCTACAATGTTAACAGAGTAGCCATTTTCTCATTTTTAATAATCAAAATAAATAAATCTAATTATTTTTAATACAATGCTAAAAGTGTACGGATTTTATTAAATTTATTTCTAATAAAAATAATTTTTTAGCAAAAAATAATACTTTTTCTTCTTTTAAAAAAGCTTTATTTTTGACCATGTGAATGAACTATAACATATCTGTAGAATAACACTTTTATAAGAGAATTTTTTTTTCAGATACGTAAATTTTGACTTCTTTTTGTATGAAAGATAATGATTTAGCTTTAATTCTCATATATCAAATATAAAATGGCAATAATACTGCGTTATAAGCTTATGAACAACTAAAGCCTTTAAACTGTGATTTATATTATATAAACAATATACTGTTTGCTTAAGATTTCTCGAATTAGTTCTTTCCCGTAAAATTCTCAAAGTTCCCAAAATTCCCGGTTTATTCCCCCAAAATTTCCAGGTTTTTTCCCTTGCTTCAAAATTCCCGGGATTTTTGCATCTCTAACGAAGATAGCGAGAACTTTAACTTGCATTTTGACTGATTTCAATGATTTATTATTATTATTAATGATATGGTATTTTGAGAATTAATTTCAATATAATAACCAGCGAAGCGGGCAAAGCCTGCTAGTTAATTATAAATTTACCATATTTATATTTAAAAATTGGCGATTACTTAGTGGCATGAGGATAATATGCAAGCACCTCAAAAAATACATTTGAAAAAAAATATTCATATTAGGGATGCACCGGATAGCAGTTTTGGCCGAATATTCGGCCAACCGAATACTAACTATTCGACCGAATACCGAATATTTTTCAAACCGAATAGTAACTATTCGGCCGAATACCGAATATTCGGCTGGCTGATTTACTTATATGCAAGTGTCAATCAGCTAATTTTTTGTGAACTTTTTCAGTAATATCATTTACATTTAGTAATATTTTAATTTTTTAATTGTGAAAAAAATATTACAAAAAACTACTATTCAGAAACTATGGTTTATATAAATGTAGAAAAATATTAGGAAATATTACCAAACATAAGTAGTGGTGTAATGCTGAATTCACAGTCAAAGAAAATTATTAACTGTCTGGCTTCTTAATAAACGCACAAACTTTCTTAAGTAACAATATCTTGTTGCACCCACTCCAAAAAGAATAATCTGGTGTGTCACTCACACGACTTTCTCTTACCCTAAAATTTAATACTATAAATACAGGTTGGAGATTAAGAGGTAAGATAACAAGTACTGTTATGTAAACCTATGTTAAACAATTCAAATTAGACTTCGGAAGAGTTTTATATGATAATTAGTTTTGTGTGAAGGGGGCGTTAGCCCCAATAAACCCCCTGTTTCATAATGCACTTACATTTATATAGAATTTAATTCAGTTATTATGAAAGAATTCTGTTTTTAAAAAATAATTTATTAAAATTATTATTTAAACAAATTATCTTTTATGATAATGCAGACGATTTCCATATTAGAGAAGTAGTATCATACTAAATATTAAAAAAAAAGTTTAATTTATTCTCAATATTACATTAATTTTTTTTTGTTGTTGTTGTTGTTTTCGTTAAAAATTAAAAAAGTTGATAACTTTATTTTAAATTATCGCAGATCGATGGTTCAACAATTCGTTTTAAAGGTATTGGCGAGCTGTTTTGAAAGATATCCGTCATGAAAATTTACTTCCCCCTCCCCCAAGGTTGGAGGCGAGGCTCCTACATACACAAAATTCTTTTCCCAGTTGACTATCTCTATTACAAAAAAATATCTATTCGTTTCATCTTGTTTAGTGAAGTCTATAGATGTTAAACTCTACTTACCTGCAATTTCCCCCATAGACGTAATGTATTTGAATACTTTTGAGTGTCCCTGTACACGAACAAATTGTTTCATCTCAACGAAAAGCTTACTGTAGCATCCCTATGATACACATTTAGAATACCGAGTTTGGAATTTCTGCTACTATTTGTTCTTGAAATATGCAGGTAACAGACAGACACACAGACCATTCGCTAAAAACATGATTTTCGTATTCAGGGGACCTCAGAACATGTAAATATAACAAAAACTCACGTTCAAAAATTTGACCCTAAAACAATACTTTCTGGACCCTATGGGTAAGAGAAAGTAAAAAACAGAAACGCAGCATTTGAGAATAATCAATTTTAAAGTAACAACGTACTGGATAACCTATATCAAAACTGTTGTAAATGTCTCTCACTCTCATGTGAATAAATTGTGAGATAGAGATGCCATACTCTTCGTTCATGTTGGGGCCCTTCATATAAATGTTTCAGTGACAAGTTAAAAACTGCTAATTTATGACTTGTGTCATTTTTCTTGCCAGATTTGGATCCGACCTTTGTTGATCTCTTGAAGTTTCCTAGATTGTAACTTGAATTGTAATCATGTGAATTATGTACGTTCTTTCTTAACTCAACTTAGAAACGTATCGTTATACTGTTATTGATAAAAACAACTTTTGTTAGATATTTTTAATTGTTATGATTAATGTAACTAATAATTTTCTTTAATGTTACTTGAAATTAGATGAAATAATTGTTTTCCTTTAAATATAAACTATTTCTTAATTATAATAATAAAGCACCACAGAACTGGCGTTTTAAAGTAATCACTACAGAACTTTGGATAAACACCATAAAATGCAATAAACTCGCAACAGTTGTTTTGGGTCGAAATAAGACACGCCCTTTTGTCAGGCGAACGGCGAACAAAGTGGGCACGAGTGTGGCAGTCAAAGCGGTAACGCACCTTATTACCAACGCGTAGCCGATTTGTCTGTAGCACTCGTGCCTACTTCGTTCGCCTGACGAAGGGTCGTGTGTCATTTCAACCCGAAACAATTGTTGCGAGTTTATGGTGTTTATCCAGAGTTCTGTAGTTATATTTCTTAATTACTCTGAAAATCTTAATTATAATTAAAAATCGCAAATTTTTTTCAAATAATTAAAATTTTTTTAAAAATTGAATTTTTATACGTTCCAACTAGCTGAATAATTTAATATTCGGCTAGTCGAATAGTTTGATTCGGCCAAACTGAATATTCGGTAGTATAGCCGAATACCGAATATTCTGTGCATCCCTATCATATTATACTTTTTCTTTTCTGTTTCATTACTTTAAGAAAGATGATCATAATTCATAGCAGGAGTTTCAGAAACATGAGACATTTGCACATCTGCGTGCAGTTCATAGTTTTTTTAAATGGGAATAAATTAAAGAAGTGCAGTTGGTAGTTGGTCCACTGTCAGATATTTATGAAATTTTAAATTTCAACATGGTTGAGGTTGGGTGTCACATAACGAAAATTGCATTGTGTAAATTGGGAGGGCCTGACGACTGACACAGGAGGAAATTTACTTTTACCCACCTCTTGACGATTTTTCTGGAATTTGCCAGGATGGCACCGTTCCAAATAGTAACCCTCCACTGGCAGCATACAAAAGTTAGCTTTTCAGCGATATAACCAAACAAGAAAACACATCGAAGAAAAGCAATTTGATCAGAAGCAATATATATAAAAAAGAAAATCATCATTAAAATATATATATATATAGATAGATACTGAATAAGTATGGAATTATAATTGTCACAAATAAAAAAAATTAAAACTCAAAATCACATATGTACATGCTCAAAATTACCAATCGCAGGAATAATTAATAGACATGTCTGTATGCTTTGTGTACAAGAAAAAATATTACTGAATACCTCTATCTCAAAAAAAATTTTGTGCTCCAGTAATAGGTACTTGTGTACACTTTGAGTATATGAAATTGTACTCGAATTGTTCATGCTATCAGTAACTAACATTCATTTTGGATGAGGATTGTGGAAACACTTCATGTTAAAAGTAAATCACATTAACAATGTTCATGTTAATGAAGTTTGACTGTATTTACATACATACATATATAGTAAAGTATTTTTTTAAACGCAGCAATAACCAGAGTAACAGAAGATTTAATGCCACCGAATACTTCATCGATCAAAAATAATTATTTTTTACCAAATAAAATTATCCTTTGATGACTTAAGTTCAATTATAAGAACAATTAAATTTACTAGCTCTAATAAATTTATTTTTTTAATTAATTCTTAAAACTTATCTCTATTCCTTCTTAATTCTCTTCATTACAATTTATGATACTCTACGATAAATCAAAACTGAAGCAAAACAAAAGAAGTAAACAAGGAATATACACATTGCAACAATTTGGAATTCATATCCATACATTTTATATATTTTTTAATATAGCTAATTTAAAGTATTAATGTTATTAAGCAACTTCTACGTAATAAAAGTGCAATATGTAAATTACGATAACTTAACGATACATTCATAATCAACTAATGATCATTAAAAAAAAGTATTAGAAAAAAAATTCCTGTTTTCAATTTATTGTTTCTATTGAGACTGACAAAGTTTAAATACATTTTCTTCTTGCATTTAAATGAAAGAAAATTTGCATGCTTCATGCTTTAAAATAGGCTCAATGGCATTGCTAAAATGCAGTAAAGACTGAACACACTCACACACAAAAAATTACATCTTATATTAAAAATATAAATACTTTAATATGTTAAATACAAAGAAAAAGTGTATCTAAAAAGGTTTGTAATTAAAAGTACAAATTTTAAATCTAAGAAGTTAGTTTTATTTTTAAGTTTGATTGCATCTATTCTTCTATAATTTGTACATCTAGGAACCCCCAAGCCCATTACATAAATAATGTTTTCCCTTTTTTAGAAGGAGAGCATTATTATTATTAAAATAATAAACGCATGCAATTTGTAAACAATTCGACAACAAACAAACAACACGGAGGTGCGATCCGAAGCCGATTACAGTTAGTGTTCGCTATGAATCTCAGAAAATAGTTTTCTATTTTTTCATTGGTTAAAAAATGAGAAGAAGCTAAAAGTAACCCCTCCTACGCTGTTATGTCATTTCGAAGGGAGGGACTTTTACTGTCGTTTCACTGACGATATCGGGGCTTACTTTATTCGCATCGAGATCATCTCGAGATCGAGAGTGACGTCTTTCGTTATTGTCTGGAAACGATACCTAGAAAACGAAGTGTGCAAGAATTGGTACTTTATTCCTCTCGTCCGATAAGTGAAATCGAGATGATATCGTCAGTGAAACGACAGTAAGTCCCTCCCTTCGAAATGACATAACAGCGAAGGAGGAGTTACATTTAACTTCTTCTTCGCATTTTTTAACCAATAAAAAAATAGAAAACTATTTTCCAAGATTCATAGCGAACATTAACTGTAATCGGCTTCGGATCGCACCTCCGTGATCCGTGTTGTTTGTTTATTGTCGAATTGTTTACAAATTGCATGCGTTTATTATTTTAATAATAATAATGTTTTCCTTCTAGAAAAGGGAAAACATTATTTATGTAATGGGCTTGGGGGTTCCTAGATGTACAAATTATAGAAGAATAGATGCAATCAAACTTAAAAATAAACTATTTTCTTAGATTTAAAATTAGTACTTTTAATTACAAACCTTTTTAGATACACTTTTTCCTTGTATTTAACATATTAAAGTATTTATATTTTTAATATAAGATGTAATTTTTTGTGTGTGAGTGTGTTCAGTCTTTATTGCATTTTAACAATGCCATTGAGCCTATTTTAAAGCATGAAGCATGCAAATTTTCTTTCATTGGAATGCAAGAAGAGAATGTATTTAAAGTGACTGCAAGAAGTAAATGTATTTAAACTTTGTCAGGCTCAATAGAAACAATAAATTGAAAACAGACTTTTTTTTAATGATCATTAGTTGATTATGAATGTATCGTTATCTTAATTTACATATTGCACTTTTATTGCGTAGAAGTTGCTAAATAACATTAATACTTTAAATTAGCCATATTAAAGAAAATATAAAATGTATGGATATGAATACCAAATTGTTGCAATATGTATGTTGCTTGTTCACTTCTTTTGTTTTGGTTCAGTTTTGATTTATCGTAGAGTATCATAAATTGTAATGAAGAGAATTAAGAAGGAATAGAGATAAGTTTTAAGAATTAATTAAAAAATTACATTTATTAGAGCTAGTAAATTTAATTGCTCTTATAATTGAACTTAAGTCATCAAAGGATGACATTTTAATGATGATTTTCTTTTTTATATGTATTGCTTCTGATCAAATTGCTTTTCTTCGATGTGTTTTCTTGTTTGGTTATATCGCTGAAAAGCTCCCTTTTGTATGCTGCCAGTGAGGGTTACTATTCGGAACGGTGCCATCCAGGCGAATTCCAGAAAAATCGCCAAGAGGTGGGTAAAAGTAAATTTCCCCCTGTGTCAGGCGTCAGGCCCTCCCCATTTACACAATGCAATTTTCGTTATGTAACACCCAACCATGTTGAAATTTAAAATTTCATAAATATCTGACAGTGAGCCAACTACCAACTGCACTTCTTTAATTTATTTCCATTTAAAAAAATTATGAACTGCACGCAGATGTGCAAATGCCTCATGCTTTCTGAAACTCCTGCTATGAATTAGGATCATCTTTCTTAAAGTAATGAAATAGAAAAGGAAAAGATATGATAGGGATGCACCGAATATTCGGTATTCGGCCATACTACCGAATATTCAGTTTAGTCGAATCAAACTATTCGACTAGCCGAATATTAAATTATTCAGCTAGTTGGAACGTATAAAAATTCAATTTTTAAAAAATTTTTAATTATTTGAAAAAAATTTGCGATTTTTAATTATAATTAAAATTTTCAGAGTAATTAAGAAATATAATAACTACAGAACTATGGATAAACACCATAAAATGCAATAAACTTGCAACTATTGTTTCGGGTTGAAATAACACACGACCCTTCGTCAGGCGAACAAAGCAGCTACGCGTTGGTAATAAGGTGCGTTGCCGCTTTGACTGCCACACTCGTGCCTACTTTGTTCGCCTGACGAAGGGTTGTGTGTTATTTCGACCCAAAACAATTGTTGCGAGTTTTGAATTTTATGGTGTTTATCCAAAGTTCTGTAGTGATTACTTTAAAACGCCAGTTCTGTGGTGCTTTATTATTATAATTAAGAAATAGTTTATATTTAAAGGAAAACAATTATTTCATCTAATTTCAAGTAACATTAAAGAAAATTATTAGTTACATTAATCATAACAATTAATAATATCTAACAAAAGTTGTCTTTATCAATAACAGTATAACGATACTTTTCTAAGTTGAGTTAAGAAAGAACATACATAATTCACATGATTACAATTCAAGTTACAATCTAGGAAACTTCAAGAGATCAAAAAAAGGTCGGATCCAAATCTGGCAAGAAAAATGACACAAGTCATATATTAGCAGTTTTTAACTTGTTACTAAAAAATGTATATGAAGTGCCCCAACATGCACGAACAGTATCGCATCTCTATCTCACAATTTATTCACATGAGAGTCAGAGACATTTACAACAGTTTTGATATAGGTTATCCAGTACGTTGTCACTTTTAAATTGATTTTTCTCAAATGCTGCATTTCTGTTTTTCACTTTCTCTTACCCATAGGGTCGAGAAAGTATTGTTTTAGGGTCAAATTTTTGAATGTGAGTTTTTGTTATATTTACATGTTCTGAGGTCCCCTGACTACGAAAATCATGTTTTTAGCGAATGGTCTGTGTGCCTGTCTGTTACCAGCATATTTCAAGAACAAATAATAGCAGAAATTCCAAAGTCGGTATTCTAAATGGGTATCATATAGGGATGCTACAGTAAGCTTTTCGTTGAGATGAAGCAAATGGTTCGTGTACAGGGACACTCGAAAGTATTCAAATACATTACGTGTATGGGGGGAATTGCAGGTAAGTAGAGTTTAACATCTATAGACTGCACTAAACAAAATGAAACAAATAGATATTTTTTGTAATAGAGATAGTCAACTGGGAAAAGAATTTTGTGTATGTAGGAGCCTCGCCTCCCACCCTGGAGGGGGGGGGGGAAGTCCCCCGCTCGATGGGAGTAAATTTTTATGACGGATAACTTTCAAAACAGCTCGCCAATACCTTTAAAACGAATTGTTGAACCATCGATCTGTGATAATTTAAAATAAAGTTATCGACTCTTTTCATTTTTAACCAAAAAAAAAAAAAAAAAATTGAGAATAAATTAAACTTTTTTTTAAAATATTTAGTATGATACTACTTCTCTAATATAGAAATCGTCTGCATTATCATAAAAGATAATTTGTTTAAATAATAATTTTAATAAATTATTTTTTAAAACAGAATTATTTCTTAATAACTGAATTAAATTCTATATAAATGTAGGTGCATTAATGAAACAGGGGGTTGAGGGGGGGGGGCTAATTATCATAATAAAACTCTTCCGAAGCCTAATTCGAATTTTTTAACATAGGTTTACATAACAGTACTTGTTATCTTACTTCTTAATCTCCAACCTGTATTTATAGTATTAAATTTTAGGGTAAGAGAAAGTCGTGTGAGTGACACACCAAATTATTCTTTTTGGAGTGGGTGCAACAAGATATTGTTACTTAAGAAAGTTTGTAAGTTTATTAAGAAGCCAGACAGTTAATAATTTTCTTTGACTGTGAATTCAGCATTACACCACTACTTATGTTTGGTAATATTTCCTAATATTTTTCTACATTTATATAAACCATAGTTTCTGAATAGTAGTTTTTTGTAATATTTTTTTCATAATTAACACGTTAATCGCCATGTCAGTCATATGTGTCTGACGCATTTTTAACTAGGAAATAACCCTAAAAGGAATATGATATACGCCGAGTAATTATTAACACGTTAATCGCCATGTCAGTCATATGCGCCTGACGCATTTTTAACTAAATTGTCTAATAAAGTTACCATGGCCCATGTGAAAATTTTTCTGATATTATCGTGGCGATTAACGTGCTAAAAAAATGAAATATTACTAAATGTAAATGATATTACTGAAAAAGTTCCCAAAAAATTAGCTGATTGACACTTGAATATAAGTAAATCAGCCAGCCGAATACTCGGTATTCGGCCGAATAGTTACTATTCGGTTGGCTGAATATTCAGCCAAAACTGCTATCCGGTGCATCCCTAATATGAATATTTTTTTTTCAAATGTATTTTTTGAGGTGCTTGCATATTATCCTCATGCCACTAAGTAATCGCCAATTTTTAAATATAAATAATATGGTAAATTTATAATTAACTAGCAGGCTTTGCCCGCTTCGCTGGTCATTATATTGAAATTAATTCTCAAAATACCATATCATTAATAATAAAAATCATTGAAATCAGTCAAAATCCAAGTTAAAGTTCTCGCTACCTTCGGTAGCTACCTCCTAGTGCTTCACTCTGATTGGTCTCTGCTCATGCGGAGATTTATTCAGAGATCAAAATTCTAAATTCATCCTTTTGGCTTTTAATTATTTTATGGAAGATTATTTTTATGTTTTCCTCATGTTTCGTTGGAGGTAAGCATTGGTTGCGACCAAATGCAGGTACTCCGAAGCACTCACGTTGACGTTTAAAACATGTTTTTTCTCCCACCCCTCATCCTGGAAGGGGGGGGGCAGGAGAATTTTCACAAAATCCCTGTATAGTGCATGTTGGGAACATATAACCAGCCAGCACATAAAAAATCGCCTAAGATAGTTTGGAGCAGAGTTTCGCATGGAAACATGATTCCCTAAACCCACCCCCAAGGCGAATAAGGTGGAATTTTACAAAATCCCTTTATAGTGTGCGTCTTGATTACGCATAATCAATCGACATATCAAAAAATCGTTATCCTCAAATAATTTGGAGCAAAATTACTCTTATATTCGTGTTTTGCCTTCCCCCTCCTTTAAAAGGGAGGGGGGGGGGAGAAATTTCATAAAATCCCTTTACTGTTTGTGTTGTGGAAGCATAAACAACCCACGCATAAAATTCAATTTTGCTGAGATAATTTGAAGCAAAGTTATACTTGGAAACGAGTGTATTGCCCCTTATGCAAAATTTCATTATAATGGGTGTTGGAAACACGAAAATAAGCCACACACTAAAACTCGTGACCTCAGCTCCTATAGATTTCCCCGGACAAATTCAGCGCTAAAATGTGGCTCGAATTTGTCCCCTCGTAACTCCCCCCAAAAATCGAAAAAAAAAAAAAAAAAAATGAATTTTTGGAAATATCCTGAAGGTTCTTGGCGGTTTTCTATATCTTTGTGCTATTATTGGTAGAGTTTTACTCGAAAATCCATATTTTTCTAAATTTGCCTCCGAAAATTGTTTTTACCCCTCCCCCCCCCTCTTAAAAATCCCAAATCGCAGAAAATACTTTTTTTGTACTCAAGTCTAGTCTCTCCCTCTGCAATTTGTTCACAGTGAAGCAATTTGGAGTTGAGTTATGCTTATAAAGGGGTTTTTGCCTTCTGCCCCCCAGGGGGGGGGGGAATGAAAAGATATTTCACAAAATCCTGTCTTAGTGGGCGTCAGTGTCCTAAAACCAACGTGGTTACCAAAATTGGCGACTCATCTTCCATAGAATCGCCACGACTGTGTTGAGTCGGTGATTGGTAAGTTTACTCTTATATATATATATATATATAGATAACTGTTTGTAATTTATTTTTTTTGTACTGATACATTATTACATGTATCTACGGTACTGTACAACACCAGTTACAATAGTACTTAAATGTACTAATAAATTTAATTGTATTTGACTGAGTATAAATCTCAAATTTACAATATTCGATTCTGTAGCAATTATTATCACGAGTGTATATATGTAAGCTTCACGCATATGAAAAAAATAAAATAAATAAACAAAAAAAAAAGATAAACTATGGAGGAAGTTCGAAGGCATTTTCGAAGTGGAACACTATAAATTGGTAACGATACAAAATACCAGATTGAAAGAAATAGTCCTGTTGTACTAAAAAAAAAAAAAAAAAAATATTGTGTGCTGCTACCATATTTTCTATAAATCTAAAAAGTGTGAGAAAATCTTTATTGTAGCAATCACTTTCAAGCATGTTTGTAAGCTACATGCACGAGAAAATTAAAAAAAAAATATATCACTTGTATTGCTACCCCAGTGGCAGAAACACGGCGACATAGTCGCGGACACAGAAAAACGGCTTGCGGACAGTTTTTGTCTGCACTGAGAAAAAAATTTGTCTGCAACTTTCGGATAACAATTCACTTATAAAAATTGCTGTATCAAAACTAAAACTTGTATTATTTATATTGTGTTGTATCAAACATTGCTATAAAATATTTAATAGAATGAGATGAATTGAATGAATACAATTGTTTATACTATATCGTTTTGTAGTAAAATTGTATTTGTGTATTGTTGCACAAGACCACCACTGATGTTAACCCCCCCCCCCCCATCAGCTTTCAGTCTTTTTGAGTGTAAGCCATTTTCAGTTTCACCCCTGATTACATGCAAATTTTGCAGACAGATTATGAAATTTTAAAAGCCTGTCACAGACAACTTCAAAATTTTCTGCCACTGGGATTGCTACCTTATTGTGTATGAATTACAAAACTCGGTTCTGTAACAATTACTGTCATGCACATATGTACTCTTTTGCACACGAAAAAAAAAAAAAAAAACAGCCTTCACTGTTTGCCGCTACCTTGCAGTGCATGAATCTAAAATATGCAGGAAAATCCATATTACAACATTCACCACTGTGCACATATGCACACTTCACTTCACACACATAAAAAAAAAATCACTGGGTTCTGTTACCTTGCTGTGTATCAATCTCAAAATGCACAAAAATTTGTTTCGTAGCAATCACTATCATCAGGGTTCCCACTCAATTTCAAAAATAAAATTCCCTTACTTTTCCAGGTCTATTTTTAGAAAATTCCAGTCACAAAATTTGGTTCGTGACATAAAAAATAGCTCACAGTATAAAACAAAACATAGCTTGCAACATAAAAGACGATATAGTAACGTGACTTGTGATATAAATTGAATGTTCAAAAAGCATTTTCCAGGTTTATATCATCATTTTTCCAGGTTTTTGAGCAATATTTACAGTTTTCCCTGACTTTTCTCAGTAATTTCAAATTCCCTGACTTTTCCGGTTTTCCCTGACCCATGGGAACCCTGTATCATACATGTATATACACTTCATGCACACAAACACAAAAAAATCTAATTCTATTATACATGATTTTTCATGCTTAATACTGTTCTATTAAATAAATCCTTATAAACATATTTAAAATATACAACCTTTTATTAACTTCATGTCTTTGAGACATGAAGTTAATAAAATGTTGTATATTTTATAAGTTAATAATGTCTGTGAGAGATGGTTAATAAAAGGTTGTATATTTTAAATATGTTTGTAATAAGTGCTTATGTTGTATATTTTATAAGTTAATAATGTCTGTGAGAGATGGTTAATAAAAGGTTGTATATTTTAAATATGTTTATAATAAGTGCTTCATGGTATATTTTTTTTGAAAATAAATCCTTGTCTAAGAACATGATTCAAAATGACTTTTTTAACAAAACAGTATTAAGTGCAGTATTTATTTGCTGACGACTGTAATATGAAATTGTTGTCAGTAAAGAGAAATTATATTAGTCATTCGAAAATAATTTAATTGCTAACAACTGTTGTGTGAGTATGAGTGATTAAAAATTTTCCGAAGTTAAAATGAAGGAAATATATTGTTATAAGTAACAATTTTATGCCATATTTATATTTTTATAGAATGTGGTATTTAATATTGATGAAATAGATATAAATGGTAGATGATGAAAAAGTTTGTCACTTAAAGATATACCAAGTATTTATTATTATTACTATTAATGCATCTGAATTAATTTGAAATTTATGTTAAAGTAAATAAAGATTATCTAGTGTCTATTAGAAAAATGTTAAAATCGAAAACAAACTTGTCCTGATAAAAATACAATGACGATTACAAAGCATATAACAATTCAAAAACAATTTGAAACCATCGGAATTTTCATAACTATTCAGACAGAGAGAGAGGAAAAAAAGCATAAAATATCAATGTAATAAGGAAAAGAACTGAGAGGATGAAGTAATTATTTATGATAGTATGTAGTTATGATTTGGGACGGTTTTATTTCGTCGCAGAGAAATATCACAATTTCTTTATCCAGACTGAATAGTTTGGTGAATCTCACATCTGGAAGATCAATTTCTTAAATAATTTCTCGGAATTCCTCTATTTTGCTCGACATCCATAGAAATTACGTAGACGCCATATTGAAAAATGCTTCTACAACTCGCTTTCGACAACGTCTCGCAAACACAGTAGGCTTCGTTTTGATAACGAATGTTTACTTTCGAGACCGTCTCGAAAAATGTGGAATAAAGTAGCAAACTGAGAAAACGGTATTCAGGTTTCGTTTTGGTACGTCATTGTGACGTCACTCTCGATCTCGAGATGATCTCGATGTGAATAAAGTAAGCCCCATCATCTCGATTTCACTTATCGGACGAGAGGAATAAAGTTCCAATTCTTGCACACTTCGTTATTGAAGTATCGTTTCCCAGACAATAACGAAAGACGTCACTCTCGATCTCGAGATGACCTCGATGCGAATTAAGCCACTCAGAGCAAAGAACTCAGAGTACGAATTCGGATCGAAACATTACTTCAAAGTGACGTCACATTCGATCATCGAAACATTTCGATGTTTTCGTAGTAGCACCCTTAGTTTTTACTCCATGGTAAAAACTATTCCTTGAATCGATCAACCTGTGATCGTAGCTGTCACTCCGAATCAAACTCAAAACTGTTGAATGAAATCAGAGAGTTGATGGTTTGGACGGTGTTTGACAGCGATGGAACTATCTATGGGCATTTAATAGGAGTAATGCAGCTATGTCAAAAAACAACAAAACAGGTAATCAAATTTTGACTTATAGAATAAACATTGAGAATATATATGTTGTAGCACACATTAAAATCTCCTTGGAAACGCAACAAAAATACATATATTAATTATTTTATTGCCCTTTAATTATTCGTTTTAAACATGTTATATTGTGGAGTATTTTGTTGTGCTAATCTATATAAGAGACCTTTTGTCAGTTAAAAAAATAATCTGATCCATTCCTAAAGTATAATCTCCGACTGTTTATATTTGACATTCTTATTTGATTCCACTAATCTTCGGCTATTATTTATATTTTTCGTATAGTATGTATTTACTTAATATGGGACTGATTATTTATTCAGTTTTACACAAAATTGTTTGCTGTTTATACTTATAAATAAATTTAACTTATTACAGTTGCATAAAACCTCAAAGAGAAAAACAATAAAATTAGAAAATGATTAAAAATATGCTTATAGTATCAATTTTTAGCAATTTTCAACCTCATTAATGTATAAAAATAGAATTGTTTAAAATAAAATTGTAAAAAGTATGTTTTCGGATTTGTCGAATATCTTCTGTTAACTTTTCAATTTATAGTCTGATGGATAGTAAAATAACTGACCCTTTCTCATTTTACGAATATTCGTCGCGTAAAACAAGCGTAAGTATCAATCGATTTGAATTTATATCTATTAATTATTGATATTTATGAAATGAACTCAAAAGCTAAATCACCTAAATTTTCCAGTTTTACCTAACTTTTCCACTTCAAAATACTAAGCCTAGATTCCAAATTTAAAATATTTAAAATAAATTCAAAAGTTTGATTTTTAATGTTAAAAAACTTTTCACATTTTTATTTACATTTTCTACAATAATAATTTTATGTTAAATTTTATGAAGTTACATATAGTTTACATTTACAGACTCATCCATCATTCTTCCTTATAACTCCTGTAATTATATTATGGAATTAAAAATATATTTCATTTGATTTCATATTTTTTCTAGTTTCAATGTATGAGATTTTAATATTTTTCAATAAGTATTTTTTCAGTCATTCCATTCTTAAAAAAAATTATCATAATGTGTGACTAAAAAATAAAATAGTGTGTGTGCTCTATGCATTTGTCAATTTTGTGTTTGTGTGAGCATACTAGTTTCCGAGAAATTTGCAGACTTAAAATGCTGCTTCTGGTTTCCTCTTAGTGGTGTTATGTGTTATATGTATCTGTTTGCAGAAGGACGCTTAGCAGTTTGTGCATTTACGATTTGAAAGTGTTGATGTGTAATCAAAGCTGTGCTTAGAAGGGGGCAAACTGGGCAGTTGCTCAGGGTGGCTGAAAGCTTGAATGGCTAAAAATTACAAAGTAAAATTAGGTCTACTAATATTGGCAGTCAGGTGGTTTTTTTTTTTTTTTTTTTTAATGGATAAAAAAAGAAAACCAACCTTGATAACTTATCATCTGTGCAACCAGGTAGTTTTTGGCAGCTTTATAGGAAAGTTTTTAGAAACAGAAAAGGGGAAATGATTATAGCTCTGCATTTTTTTTTTTTTCTTTGGTGGCTTTGTTTGCTTTTTAATACTCAGTATTCTTTTAGAAGAGCATCTATCGCAGGGGCGTCCATCCCATTCCCCCCTGGGTCAAATTCAGCCCGCTCAGTAATGTTTTGTGCCATATGGTGGAATTCGGAAATTTATGCAATGTTGTCTGCTGTTAACAGTGTAAAAGCTATCGGAATTCATGATATTAGATGATATGATATTTGAGGGATATATTTATTTCTTGTAGTATATTAGCTATATATATATATTAAGGTTTCCATGGACCTGCTTTTTTCAAGAACTATATCACCACTATTCTTTAAAATAAACTTCTTCTTAAGCCCATATGCTTATTTTGTGACAAAATTTATATTTAAGATTTGTTGTATGCAAAATTAAGGGTCGCAGTAACTTTGCATGTGTATGTATATACACTGAGGTGACAAAAGTCATGGGATAGCAATTTGCAAAAAAACAGATGGAGTTAGTATCACATACAAAATATATAAATGGGCATTGCATTGCCTGGGCTTTAATTTATACCCAAATGATTCATGTGAAAAAGTTTCTGACATGATTATGGCTGTACGACAAGAATTAATAGACATTGTACACAAAATGGTAGTTGGAGCTAGACACATGGGACATTAAATTTTGCAAATCGTTGGGGAATTCAACATTTTGAGATCTTGCAGTGTCAAGAGTGTGTTGTGAATGCCTGATCGGGCATAACATACCACCAGAGATATTGCTAGAATTTTTTCCTAGGAGTGAAAATACTCCTTGATCTTTTTTGAAGGAGGGAATTTAGCATTATTAGGAGTAAAAAATAAGTGGAAGAGAAAAGCTGATCTTTTGTGAATTCATGCTAAATTTTACTTCTTTCTTAATAAATTCAAAAATAAAACATATGTGTATGAATTCACGTTATAAGTTTCAATTATGAGTTCAAGCAAAAAATTGTGTTTTAATACAAAAGAGAAAGCGGATATAAAATTAACAAAATTGAAAACTTGATTAGGTAAAATTTGAATAGGCAAATTTTACCTATTCAAGTTTTCGATTTTGTTAATTTTATATCCGCTTTCTCTTTTGTATTAAAACACAATTTTTTGCTTAAAATGGTTGGGTAGTTAATTTTTAAACATTATTCACACGTTTTTAATAAATTATTTGAATTTCAAAATCTTTAACCTTTTTGATGAATTGTTTCAATAGTAAGTGTTTTTCAAAAATGTTTAATCGACTCTTTAGTGAATGGAAACATGTTAACAAAAAACTTGCCAAATCGGAACAGAAAATTAACTTTTTAGATAATTGCAAATATTTTAAATTTACACCAACGTTTATTAGAGTTAGTAATAAATTTCTAGTTGATAATTTTAAAGACGACGTCCACGAATTCGAACAAAAGATTTTAAACAAACTTATCAGAGAAGGAAAGCCGAATTTTATGAAACTAAGAAATTATGGAATAAAACCGCATAAGATCTCGAAAATTCAACCGACAAAAACCAATGGACTATTTGTAACGAGAAAATTAACCAATATTATGAAACCGAAAAGAACGCAATTGTTAACAGACACAATGAAAGACTTAAATTTTGGCTGAAAAAAAGAAATTATAAACAGTTACCAAAAACGAAATTCCTTATATAAATTTATCCGATACTAAATTAAACAACCATCAGCATGAATTACTCAATTTAGGGCATAAATTTATTTTAGATCAACCTGTTAAACATAGTATCGCCAAAATTGAAACAGCCATTAATAAAATTCCTGAAAGTAACAGAAATAATATTCGTAATATCGCTGTTTCCGAAATCGAGAAATCCACTAGAAATAAAAATATTAATAAAATAGACCTTGCAGAACTAAAAAAACCTTAAAAAGAATAACGAAATTACTTGTACTTTGACAGATAAAACCCGAAAAATCGCTATCCTTAATCGTGAAGAGTATGTATCCAAAATGGAAGATGCCATTAGAGAAATAGGAGTTAATATTGTCAACAAAGACCCAAATAATAAACTAATTGAAAAAACACGGAAAATTATTAAAGAAGGCAAATGGCCCGACAATATTCCCCCTAAAATATTAAACCATGCAACAAATACCCCTAGAATTTTTAGCAGATACAAAGATCATAAAACCCCCTTAAATTCAGACCCTTTGTCAATAAAAACGAAGCCCCCACCTACCCCTTAGAAAAATTCATGGCCAATATTTACCGAAAAATTATCCCCCCCTCACCCCACTCCTTAGAATCAACCGAAGATTTTATTAAAAAGCTAAGAGAGATTGAAAATAAAGAAAACTACCACCTAATGAGTTTTGATGTTGTCAAACTATATCCATCCATCAATAATAACGAAGCTTGCGAAATAGTGAACGAAGCCATTAATAAAAACTATACGGACCCTGAAATAGCCCGAACTTTAAACGCCATTACCAATTTTTTACTAAGAGAAAATTACTTTACCTTTAACGGAAAAATATACCAACAAACTAAAGGCGTGCCAATGGGATTGCCCATCTCAGGCTTTGTCGCTGAGTTTAAATTAAGGAAATTAGAAAACCAAATCATAGAAAATAAAAAAAAATCAGATTATATATTGGTATCGTTACGTCGATGACGTTTTCGCCGTCGTCGAAAAAAGTGTTGACGCTAATAAAATACTTAACATTATTTATAGCCATGATCAGAATATCCAATTTACTTACGAAGAAGAAAATAACTCACTGATCAATTTCCTAGATGTTAAAATTACCTGCACTAAAAATAATTTCGGAACCACCGTATACAGAAAGCCCACCAATAGTGACGAAATTATTCATTTTAAGAGCAAAACACTGTTCCGTTACAAAACCAACGCCATTCTTTCATACATCAATCACGCAATTTTAATTTGTAATGAATCCGAAGATCTTGAAAATGAACTAAACCTTATCAAAAACTTTACAAGAAAAGCAGGATACCCCGACAAAATTGTCAATAAATTAATTAAAAATAGATTCAAAAACCTTGATCAAATTCCCAGTCACCAAAAACCACCTCCCCAAATTTACCTCTTCCATCCCTTACGATTGTGGAGCTGCCAATAAGATTAAAAATACAGCTAATAAATATGGTATAAATATCCCCATTAAACCAAACAAAAATATTTTTCAATTGATCCGAAGCGATAAAGACCCCAACCCCCCTTTCGAAACCTGCAGGTATTTATAAAATCCCTTTTATAGATGAAGACAATAAACCCGGTTCATATATTGGTGTTATTAAGAGGAAAATTAAAACTAAGATTAAAGAACATAAGAATGACATAAAAACCGGAAAATATAATACCGCTCTTGCTAAAACCTAGATTTTGACAAAACCGTTAAATTAGCCGATTATGATAGTTATAACTATGCAATGTACCGTGAATCGATTGAAATTTCAAACAATAACGATGTATGCAATGATAGCGGCGCAGTAGCCCCAAACGGAACCTGGAGCCAGCTGCTGAGAAATCAACAGAAGAGCAATCAGTGTCAAGTTTTTCCACCACAGAAGTAGACGTTTCTGATGAGGACCGGGTACCCGGTTTCGAAAGATCTAAAACGGCACAACGAAGTAAAGCTAGGTTTTCTATCTTAATATTTAGGTTTTCATATAGTTTATTTTATGTATTTTTTGAAGCATTACTTATTTTACAACAATTTTATATTTGGAACCTTCGGTTCTAAATTTTTTCATGTGTTTTTGTAGCCATATATTTTTTTTTTCTTCGCACTCGCATTTTCTTTCTTTCTTTCTTTTTTTTTTTTTTTTTATATATACTGATACAAATTTTAATTTAATTTTTACTTTGCTGATTCTCAGAAGACGAGATAACAGGTGGAACAGTGCAGATCTAGAAAAATAGAAAAAATTTAATAATCAGTACAAGCAAGGCGTCAGGAACATGCTTAAAAGAAAGTTTATAAAAGACAAGAAAAAACTAATGAACAGCGAAAGGCACCTATATTGCTGATGCTCAACTCACAGTGGCTAGATTATAAGGTGAATCTGAACAGGCTGAAAGGAAAGCTGTTCGAAGACTGAAGAAACTTACGAACAGTGACAATCAATGTTTTGTGCAGATGCTCAACAGGCAGTAGCATGAAGACAAGGAAAAATCAGAGATCAGGTATAAGCCAGACATCAGGTATAAGATTAAAGAAAAGCTCATCAAAAAAGAGAAGAAAATGAACAAGAAGAAGCCAGGTTACATGCTGATACTCAACGGACAGCGTTTTTGAAGACGAGAAGAAACTGAAGAGCATATTTGAATTGAAGCTGATGCCAGACATCATACTGATATCTATCGAGCATTGAATGCTGCCAGTTGGATCCTATGTGTATTTTTACAATAATCCTATTTTCGATTATGTTTTTCAAAATATTGTCAGCATAGCAGGAATGATAAATGTTTGTGTGAATTGTAATGCATAGAAGATCTCCTAGGATCTGTTGTCCTAACAAAAAAGTTCAGTTGCCTCAAATTTCTGAATTTCTAGAAACTTTGAAAATAATTCTTAAATTCTATACACTACTTTAGCCCTTTTAATGCTGGATAGGCCCTACTAATGGTAAAATGAAACAATAGATAGATAAAATTAAGTTAAACATTTATTCCTTCCCCTACATAAAAAAGAAAAAAATCTAGGTAATTTTATTTGTTCTGTACATGATTTGTTATACATACACATATAATAATACCGGGTGTCCTATAAGTCTGTAGATGTTTTAAAAATTGAAGGAATTGGTAGATTTGAACACACTTTGCGAAAAAGATATACTTGTGAAGGGGGATTCTTTTTTTGGTAAAAAGAAAAAAATAGTTAATTTTTTTTTATAGAGGGCACTGTGCATGAACAAATCACGCATTTCTGTGAAAAACTATATTTACATGCAAATGCTTGCAGGCATATAAATTCTATTCTATGTGTCTGCCATCGCCACAAATTACAGTTTGCAAACAAGTTATCACCGCTATCTGAAACTTCAGTCGACGGTTCTTACCTGAGGGAAAACATCTTAACCAATAACACATTATCCACTATGTCAGCACCGCAATTAAAACTTCATGTACACACAAGTAGGAGGCGAAATAAGAAATAAACTCTATTAATCATAAAATCGTGCAATTTATAGGACACTGATTTGTATATCTCTCATTATCAAGGTTGGAAAAAACCCATCTCAGTGGGGTTTTTCGGGTTTTATCAGGGTTTTTTCAGCACATCTCATCTCTGTTTAGTTCCTAACTCTGCATTCTTAAGCAAGCCCGTTGTTAAAATCTCAGAAGACTTAGCCTCAGTTGATTGCGGGTGCCAGTTAATGAACGCCACTGGAGTGCAGGTTGCTCACACCTCATCATTCTTCACTGTCTTTATTTTATCATTTATATTGGCAACTCTCACAGGAATAACACTCTTTGAAAGGTCAACCAGAGATGAAGCTACCAGAACTCTTTTCAGGCTATTGTCCGGATCAGTCCATAGTAGAAATATTGTTCTTTAGGAGGTGTCCCAGAAACTCTCATTATGTGAAGGGATGGACATTTCAGAATTTGCTGTTATCTGACAAATTGGTTGAATGTCTGGATTTTCCATGTGAAACACAGCTATATCTTCTGAACTTTAATGCAGTTCATTATTCTTAAAATCCAATTGAAAATTGTATTTTCTCAGGAAATCAAGTCCAAGAATTAAAGGATCTCTTATTTGTTACATAGGCCATATGTTGGTAACCGGCCTTTCCAAATGTGACGGTCAAGGTTATTTTTCCATGAATTTTTAATTTTGTCACCTTTCACAGTCTGGAGTTTAATATAGGGCAGCGTCCAGATAATCTTCTACATAAGTTTCTCTGCTACATCCGTACCAACGATGGTTACATTGGTTCCAGTATCAAGAATCATACAACAAGAAGTGTTGTTAACTTTATTATTGTCCATTATTGCTGCCACTCATCAAAGAAACATAAAATGCTGAAAAGTGGGGCTCTCTAATTTCAGGCAACCTCTGTCCCACGAGATTACCTTTCCTTAGTTTCCCTGCGATGACTTTGAAATCTGATTTTTGTTTTGCTGCATTGAGCAGCTTATTTGACATGTCCATTTCTTCCGCAACGCCAACACTTGTTCTTTGGATTCTTATCTCCTTCAGTAGGGGAGAAGGGGTACATTGGGACACGGGGCACATTGGGACAAAGGCTTTTATCCCTTTATAATTGCAAAATAAAATTTGTAAAAAATCACAATAGATGGCACTTAGTAGTACATCTTCATATTTGTGATTTCAACTCAATCATTCAAGTCTGCTGCCTGTCAACAAGGTTAGTTTATTTTATCATATGAAAAGTAATTTTTTTCAAGTAAACTAATGTTGATTTTTTAGGTAATAGGAAATAAATATTTTAATTTTTAAAAGTACTATGTGTTTTTATAAACATTAAGCTTTCATTTCCACTATAGATCATTAGCCCATGTGCTCTAGAAAATTAGACCTAAGCATTTGTTTTAAAAATGACCTGATGGGGTACATTGGGACACCAATGCATGGGGCTCATTGGGACTGCTCCAACGGCCCATTCATTTCTAACACCAATATATTTTTATTTATTTACTTATTTTTTGCACATATAAGCTAATTGTATTAATTTTTTTTTTAGGTATTCTTTAAATAAATAGAAAATGATTAGAAATTATAAGCCAAAAACTGAAAGAACTAAAATTTCAGAAGAAAATATAGAAAAGGCAATAAATGAAATAATCAAAGATAAACTTTCTGTGAGGGAAGTTGCAATTAAATATTATATACCAAAATCTACATTATTTAATAGATTGAAAAACATGAGAGAAAATAAGATTGAGTGTGTACTACAAATATAAATTATAAGTTTCAATCTAAATATACATCTCAACAAATATTCACAGCTGAACAAGAACTCTTGTTGAAAGATTTTTTAATATCATGTTCTCAACTTAACTATGCCATCAACACGATCCTACATAACATTAAAGTTTTGTGTAGACTTGCAGGGTTTTGATGTGCGTTAAGATATGAATATGCAGTAATGCTTCATAACAATTTCATTTTTTCATAATTACCTACTTTATTATTATTTGTTATTGCATCAAATTCATTGTTTTGAAAGCCTTTCATTTACTTTAGCAAAATATTTTGCAATATTGTAATTAGATAAATAAAAAGATGGTTGTCCCAAAGTGCCCCATCATTAAAACAGTGTTGTCCCAATCTGCCCCTGCACGGGGAACATTGGGACACTTTTGCATAAGTTATGTTTTAATTATTTCTGTTTGCAAAACACATTAAACAATGCTCATTACACATTTAAAAGGTGACCAATAACACAAGTATTTAAATAAAAATGCACAAAAGCATTAAAACTTTTATAAATTGGAAAATAATATGCTTTTATAAAAAGTGTCCCAATGTCTCCCCTTGCCCTACTCTCCAAACTATGTAATCTCCTCGTGATGTTGGCCAGATTGTTCATAATCTTCCCCAGATTGGCTTGGGAATCATTTAAAGAGGCTGCTCTGATGGTGTGGAGATCTGTACAGGATGCTTCTTGAGCTGATTCAGTGCATACGCCAAAGCTGACCCAACGTCCTTGAGATTGGCGAGTCTAAAGACTTTTTGAGTCACTGTATCTTGCACAGCATCAATGAAGTATTAGAGGGCCAAATCCTTAAAGTTTCAGCATGGCTGTCCGAAAAAGCTAAGTGTGATAGTCTCTGACTATCCGATGCCAACTCTTCTAAACTTTCACCCGCCTTTTGATACACTGTAAAAAATGTCCTATTTGCTGCCAGAAATTCTCTGTAATTAGAGAAAATACGTGTAATTTACGAAAAAATTACGTTGTCAGACTGTATTTTCTCAAATTACAGAGAATTTCTACAGGACTTCAGTTTAGACAACCGTATTCTTTAGAACATCTTCTCCAAAACACAGTTCCAGCATTCTTGTTAGGGTCTCAAAATCATACCGTTCTTCTTTCGAAATTGTTTCCATTATGTCAGCTGTGTCGCTCCGTCATGCTGCTGCTTAAATGGACCGTCTTGGCAGTAGGGTCCCAGCCATTAGCTGCAACGGTGAAATGGAAAACTGCATCGTACATACTTGCCAAGATGATCAGTCATCATAGGTGGATAGCTTGATAGATTCCTGATTCTGTATTTTTATTTTTATTTTTCCTTTCATCTTTGTAAGGCATCAATGCTAATTTCTTTTCCATCTTTCTATCAAATTCTTTCTCTATTTTCTCAAATTTACTTTACATTTAACTTTCTCTTCAAAGCTCTTAACTGTCTTCGTTACTCTATCTTCATAGTATTACCTTCAATCTTCATAACTTTATCTTCCATTCCATTAAAGGGCAAAACTGGGAAAATTCATTAGTGGCCAGTGGCCGGTACTGTCAGTTTCATTAGTAGCCACTTTTTTAAGTTAGTGGCCACTTTTCACATGATAAGACTATTTCTTTCAGACTGCAAAAAGCATTGTCACCATTTTGTGGTATAATTACCACAAGAAAAATATGAAAATAAGAAATACATATAATAAAATTAACACAGAGACACTGAAATTGTAATTATGTTCTTTTTAAAAATCCTAAATTGCACATCCTAAATTGATATCTGCTTAGGGCTGTAATAATAAAAGCAAAAGTTTTTATATTTCAGATAATTTAGTAGTATTTTTTTTTTCAATTTATTTAAGTGAAATAAGCTGTTATCATTCACAGTTCACATTGCTATTTTCTAAGTAAATGAATGATTCATCATCATCACAACCTTTTACATGGTCATGTGTAAATACAGTTAGCAGTTTTATTACTTTTTTCTTATTTCTAAAGACACACTTTTTTAATTGATTTTATTTCAATAGAGTTAAAATATTTCCTCTTTAAAAATATAGATATGGAAACTTAGTTGCTTCATTAAAAATAATTTACTTAGCTGCCAAATTTGTAGCTTGGGGGGGGGGGGGGATTACAAGAATTATGAGTAAGAGATATTAAACAATTCTACTTCTTTACAGATTCTAGAATCTAATAAAGTAAGTTTAAAATAGATATTTATATTTTTACAGCAAATGGAAAATGGTTAGAAATTATAAAGCTTTCTATAAGCTGTGTGATCACAGATCGTTAGGGGGGGGGGGAGTCCAAAAAATTATATGAGTAAGATATATTAAACAATTCTACTTCTTTATAGGTTGTAGAATATAATAAAGCAAGTTTAAAATGAACATTGACATTTATGCCATGGATGGAAAAAGATTGGAAATCACAAAGCTTAGATTCTCTATCGTCGCTCGATTTTTAGAATCTTTTAATGATCACAAAAAGTGGCGACTTTAGTGGCGATCGATGCATAATTTTTAATCGCCATCTCTTTTTATTTAGTCGCCACGTGGCCGGTGGCCACCGTTAATTTTGCCCTTTACATTCCATCTATTGTGTTTTCCATAACTGTTAATTTACTCTATTACTTCTCTCACTGTTGAAAGTTCTTTCATCATCTCATCTTGATTAGATTCTACTCTCTCTTGGATAGATTTAATTTCTTCACTTAAACTGTCTTACATCTCTTTCTGTCCAGTTTTTATTTCACTCATCTAGGTAGCTAACCCTTTGAGAAGTTTCTTCATTTCTTGTTCCATACCTCTAGTTATAACCATTCAGCAGAAAACCCCACTTCTGACACCAGAATTGTTGCATACTCAGGGTTCGTGCTGTGTCGTTTCCAGAAAAAAATTCAGGAGGGGCAAACTGAAAACTAAAAGTTTTGATATATCATATTTTAGAAATTCAGTTCCACTAAATAGTTGATTGATTCAGACAATTAAAAAAGTCTCTATATAAGCACCAACATTATTTTTCTATATATTTAGTTTAAGCTAAGGCATTTTATTTACAAAAGTTATACAACTTGTTGTAAACCAACCTGAATCTGATAAACTTACTGTCAAATTGACTGGAACTCTACTATCAGAAAAAGTTTAGCGAAAATCTTATCTGTGAGGTCATGTTAGTTTGTAGAGGTCAAGACTTACAAATTTTGTAAGTGGCCAGTGGCCACTGAACATGATTAACTCAGTGGCCACTCACGAGTAGACGTTATACCTTATACCTGATATTCACAAACATAATTTAAAAATATATATCTATATACATATAAAGGCATAAAACACAGATGATATGGTCGGAAAATTAAGAAATAGTGGCCTTTATTGTATTATTTTAATAATAATAATAAAAAAAAAAATTATGCACTTCCACAGATTAAAAAAAAAAAAAAAAATCTTTAAATAGTTTGAAAATAAATATTTTTTAAAAAACTTTCATTTCTCAAGCTTAAAATTTTCAATATCAGAAATGAAAGCAGATGGGAGAATGACAAAATTGGCTGAGAAATCAAATCATTGAAAAATGATTCGACTTTTGAGAGAAGATATGATCTTGTTTGAATTTCCTTGGCGTGTTTATGATTTTATTCTTATTAGCATTTTAAGAGTAAGTTTTATAAACATATAGGTTAGTTATAGTAGCATATAATGCAACTTTTAAATGCTATTAATAACTATAGTATTAGAAAGAAGATTTTAAAGTTTTAGTAATGAGGAAAAATATATGGACTTTCGTAGTTAAGTATTAATTTCATTTTGATACAGAAAGCAGCAGGCTATAATGATGATACACTAACAAAATAATGTTATTTCTCATACACAAATTAGTGTTTTGCAAGAATATTTACTTTGTCTTATTGAAAGAGGAATACAAAAATTTGATTCATTTAATAAATTTCACCTAGTGTGACATCTCCATACGGAAAATAGATGTGATTAGCATTAGAAGAAAACAAAATTATTTTGAGTCTGGGGGAAAAGGGGGGGGGCAAAAAATCTTTTTTGGCACATTATCCGAGATTTAATTATATTAACAGACATGCGATTGCTAAAATTAGAAATTAGCTGAAAATTTTTTGCTAACACGATTGTTTGGTTAATTGATTGAACATTGATAATGTCACTTTTAATAAATTAACTACCTAAACAGCTATGTATATATTTATAGCTTTCTATCTACATTAAAAATTTCAGGATTTTTTTCATTAGCACAAAACAATTCTTTAATATTATTGCAATAAGTTTTATATCCACATAAAACCTTATTAAAATTCCATGTCAACAAGAAAAAAAAAAAAAATTCTAACAAATATAAAATATAATTTTTATTTATGTACATTAATCATATTTTAAAAAGCTACAGTAGTTAATTATCAGTTTCTAATATGCATAAAACCAACTGAGTATTAATTTTCTTAAATTGATTTAGGAAAAATTTTCCTACATGAAAAATTTAGTCTACATTTTTTTTCTTGTTTAAACATTTGGAATAGATATTAAATATAAATATTTAATTTAATTGAGAAAAAATAAGTAGATTTATCAAGTTCAGTAATGAAGTTTAAAAATAATTACATATGGGAGAAATATTGAGCACTTCTATCTCTTTATTGTTTCTAGAATTAATCACTGATCACTATCTGGAGATGAGGGGGGGGGGGGTAAAAATTAATTACATGGGTAGGCAATATTAAACTCTTTCAGTTCTACTTCTAGAATCTAACAAACCAAGTTTAAAATGAATATTGACATTAGGGATGAAACGGATATCCGGTATCCGGCCTATCCGGCTGAGTTTTAAATATCCGACGGGGTACCGGATATCAGCACTCCGGATACGGATATCCGACAATTTCAAGCCGGATATCCGAAGCCGAAAATTCAAGCTTAAACTCCCCTCAAATGAAAATTTTGCGAGAATTATTTTATTTTTTTAGATCTGTTGTAGCATAAAGTTTTTTTTTTTTTTTTTTAAAGAAAGAAAAAAAAGTAAGCCTTTGTGAAATTTGAAATTAGCCTCTTTAGCAAACAAATTTATACAAAAGTAGCTTCAGGTCTAAGAAATATAGAAGCCCTATTTTAATTTTATACAGAGTTAGCTAAGTTTTTCCAGAGTGATCTATATCATTCCCCCTAATCTTCCCGATAACAATAAAAAGAGCTGTTCCTAAACAAATGATATTCATTCTGTGCAGTGCATATAACTCTGTTTTTATGACTTTTGTTTAATATGTTGTTAGATTGTTTCGAAAATGAGTCAAATAATACGCATTTATTGACTAAAACCTGCTTGTTTATTTACAATCCACTTTTTCATACATAAGTAAGTTCTTGTTTTTGTGACCGTATATTTATACTAGCAGAGCTATCTACATTGCCTGCTTTACACCATTTTTTCAATTTGTATTAATTAAAAAAAAAAAAAAACAATTTATATAAATTTAAGCTTTTAATAGAATATCTTGCTAAAGCACCTGAATTAAGAATTCCCATTACATTGCATAGATATATTCCCCAAAATTAAAATTACTTCAAATAAAAGTACATATTTAAATTTTCAGAAACTCTACTTTGACTTTCAGATTGTTAAAGGAGAAGAAAAAATTTTTTTTAATGTTCAATTATTTAAAGTTTTTGATTTTGTACATTAGAAAAACTTAACTTTTAATAAAAGAATTTTAATAAATAATATAAACTTTTCTTTCTTATCTGTACAGAATATAAAAATATAAAATAAGTAAAATTTATACAAAGAAAAAAACAAATTCATTTTGAATTATTACTTTCTTCTATGTTAAATAGAAGGAAGTATTAGATTCGTAAAAATTTTCAACTTCCATTTTTCAGTGGATTTACGCATTTTGGGGGAACCAGAACACAATTTGACCATTTTTAGAAAATGTCTGTGTGACAAAAATTTTGTGTAGAAGCTCTAGCTCAAGAGTTAATGCACAGAATTTCATATAAATTTATACATAGTTACACCTTAACAACAACAAAAAAAAAAGTGTTCATGAACTTTTGGTGCAAATTACTCAACAGGTGGCGCTGCTATGCTGTGATTTCTCCTATTTAAAGGAAGACTATATCTCAGCTTCTACTGTGTATAATTAAAAAAAAAAAACTATGTCACAGGGCTATTATGAAACACGTTTATTTAATTTCTGTGCATATCGGCCAATAGGTGGTGCTGCTATGCTGCAGTTTTCCCCGTGATTGGGGAAGTTATATCTCAGATTCATTTGTGTATAATTGCACAAAATTTGGTATGTGATATGTGAGAGGGGCATTTTTATAAAACATCACATTGATTCAATTTTGGTGCATACTGGTCAATAGGTGGCTATATTATGCTGCAATTTACTCTGTGAATAGGAAGGCTAAATGTCAACATTTATAATATTTAACTACACTTAACTTGATATGCAAGATAAATAATATGAGAGCGGAAGCTGGCTTAATTTGGGTGTATATCGACCAACAGGTGGCGCAGCTGTTCTTCACCTTCTATGATTCATCACAGGGCTACATCTCAAAATCTTTATTGTGAGAAGCTATGATTAAGTACCTTCTGTGCATGTTAAACAGCATGTAGCATTGTTATATAGAGTGATATAAACGAAAGTTTTGTGAAGGCCATAACATACTAGTTTAAAGCTTTTAGTTTTTTTATTTTTTTTTATTTTTATGTTTTCTTATAAATGTTTCAAAAGAAAATACTGAATTCATAAAAATTTTCAACTTCTGGTTTTCGATGGATTTACACATTTTAAGAAGTCCAGAACCTGGTTTGATCAATTACAAAAAAAAAAAAAAAATATGTTTGTGTATATGTCACCAACTGTACCTCTGAAATTACTACGTATGAATTTATATGTAGTTGAACCATAATATAAATCAGTGCCTATCAACTTTTGGTGCATATGGCTCAACAGGTGATGCTACCGTACTGCGATTTATACAACTTAAAGAAAGGCTATATCTTAGGAACTACTGAACAGAATTTCATAGAAATATATATGTACATGCACCTTGGCATATATTAGTGCCTATCGAATTTTGGTGCCAATCATTCAGCAGGTGGAGCTGTTATACAGCGCTTTTTGCAATTTCAGGGAAGGCCATATCTTAGGTTCTATTGCATATAATTGCATGAAACTTTATGTTAGAAAGGCATTATGAGAAATTATGCTGATTCAATCTGGGTGCATGTTGGCCAATAGGTAATGCTACTATACGGAAATTTCCCCAAAAAACGAGAAGGCTATACCTCAGATTCTATTGTGCATAATTGCACAAAACTTGGTATGTGAGTGAGACAGCCATTATGAAACACTATTGTGATTTATTTTGGGTGTATATCGGTCAACAGGTGGCAATACTGTGCTGCAATTTACCTCATAAATGGGCTAAGTCTCAACTTCTATGACATAAGTGCATAAAACTTGATATGTAAGACAACCATTTTGAAAACGAATGTCAACCTTATTTAGGTGTATATCAGCCGATAGGTGGAGCTGCTATTATGATTTTTCACAAGCCTATATCTCAGCATCTGTTTATTAAAATTGCACCGAACTCCATATCCAAAATATTTATTGTGAGAAGCTATGGTTAAACTTTTGTACAACGTAAACAGTAAGTGGCACTGTTATGTAGAATGATATAACAGAAAGTTTTGTGATTGCCAGAACATATTAGTTTTCTTATGAAAATAACCCTTCAACTATGATTATATTAGTAAAATATTTTATTTCACTTTTTTAATACTTGTAATGTAAAAAATATGTAAATAATAAGTTTTAGTCTTGTAATTCATAACAAAACCTATCTTTTGCTGACAAGACTTTTCATGACAAGCTGCAAGTATATGAAGGAGTATGTTTGGCTTAAAGTTTTATTCTTCATAATGATATTGCACAAATAAATAAAATATTAAATATGTTTAAGTAAATTATATTTAAAATGTTTTTAAAAGAATAGTATATGAAATCTGTTTATATTTTATTGTTAAAAAAAAAGAAAAGGAAAGAAATATACAAAAAACAAAACTAATGCCGGATATCCGTATCCGGCAGGCACAAGAGCTCCGGATATCCGGTATCCGGCAAAATCACTATCCGTTTCATCCCTAATTGACATTTATGTTGTGGATGGAGAAAGACTGGGAAACAAAAGAATTCTGCAGAACATCTGATCGCTGATCACTAGTTGGAGATAAGAAAAGGGGGGAGGGGGAAAATAATTACATGTGCTAGAAATATTTAACAATTCTATTTTTTTTTATAGGTTCTAGAATCTCATTAAGCAAGTTTAAAATGAATATTGACATTTATGTTGTGGATGGAGAAAGATAATGAATTGGGTGGCTTTCGAAGCGAATTTAATCGCTGATCGTTAATGGGGTTTCTTTTTTTTTAAAACAGACGATATCCACTATTTTTTTTAAAAGCAGAAGCATTTTTTTTAAAAGCGAAATCGTGAAAAAAATCGCATGTCTGATTGGCGATTACAGCAATTTTTTTGGATCGCCAATTTTACAAATTAGGTCGGCGAGTGGCGACTGCGAAACTTGACCTCCATTAGTTTGTCTTTAAACGTCTTCATGATATAAATTTTATTTGGCAATTTAGATAATCATTGAAACTCTAATGGCATAGTTATAAAGCTTTAGTTATAAATTAAATATAATTATTTTTTATCGATTAGAATTTTCTAGGAGGGGGCATGTGCCCCCCCCCCCCCTTGCCCTAATATACCAACCAGTGGCATATCCAGGATTTTTCCAAGGGGGGGAGGGTTCATCCTTCTGAATTATTAATTATATATGTAAACATACATACATACACGTGAACATGTGTGTAATTACACATGTTCACAATTTTCACAACAAATTATTTTCTAATCTAAAATATTTTCAATCTGTGCAAATGCTTACAATTAAGTATTAAGTTTAACAATCTTTTAAAATATCCCAATTACTTGCCGAAAGTAAGAGTAAGAAAATGAAAAACAGTGAAACAAACTCACTGTGGTGAAGAGTTTTGATTCCCAGAAGGACATCTGCCAATTTTGTGCGAGATGCGCATGTGCTCGTTACGAGACAAGAAAAAAAAAAAATTTAGTTTACGTTATTTTATTTTAAGTATTAAGAAATATTTCACTATACACAACACTCACCAATTAGAAGATCAAAGTAAAAAATCTTTAATTAGCGACGACATAACGTAGAGCCTGTACAAACTGCTACACAAAACATAAAATTCAATGCATAGTTACGCAAATTATTTCAATGAATTTTCTAGTACTGCACTTGTAGAAAGATAAAATGGTCACTCCTTCAAGTACACCCCATATGGTCCACCCCTCTTGTCCTTGAGTATGACCTCGTAAAGGTGAAATAATTTACAAGAACTGTTTTCAGGGGAAATATGTTTAGCACAAATGGATCTCCTTAGGCTGAAGTTATTTTCAGGAGTGTTTATCGCAACAGAGTAATGAAAAAAAAAGTTTGTCATAATTTTAAACCACTTCGTAGAAAAAAATAGTCTAAGTTTGTCATAAATTTTTTCCGCCTGAAATGTGGAAAAAAAATGTAAGGAACAGCCTAATTTTTCTTATAATATATTTTGTCAAGGGGGAGGGTTATACCTCCCCCCCCACTTGCATACGCCAATGGCTACCAACGTCCATGGGTTCGTGAATTGTCAGTGAATGAAAGGCGAATCTTGCAGAGACTTAAATGTCTATTTACTGAAGATTACGGTACCATAAACCAAATATCAGCTTCAGTTTCACCAGAAAACACAGCTTATATAACAGAACATCATGATCATCATCAAATTCACGGCATAATTTGTAAAAAGCATTAACATACAGCACAATAGGCTATAATCAGAGGCTCAGTTAGGAGCACCTTCCAATAAGCCAGTTGGCAAAAAACTGACTAACTCGGCCAGATTGAGCTTCTTTGTATATAGCATCCTGTAAACCCAGATTTTCTGGTAACTTCTCAAGAAATGGAGTTGGAGCTTAGATATTAGCGATATCGATAATAAGGATTTTCTCGCTAAGGAGCGAAAAAGTCACCAAACTTGGTGCCAAGGCCCATTACCCATGTTGGTGAAGCTTTTTTACGGGTTTTTAAAGGAAAATAAGCTATTTTAACACTAAAACAAGCTAGAAATGTAGAAAATTAAAATTTTATAGCCTGATTAAGCCTTTTTGAATGAAATTACATAAAAATAAGTACAGTCAAACCTTGTTAATGTGAACACATTTAACATGAATTACTTTTAACATGATCTGTTTCCATAATCCCCATCAAAATGAAGATTAGATTAGTTACATTAAGATTAGTTATTGATAACATGATCTACTGATAACATAAAGATTTTTTTTTTCCCTTGAGATTCATGTTAACAAGGTTCGACTGTATTATTATTTACAAATTTGTAATAGTACTATACTAGCTTTATATCTAGGGATGCAACAGATATATGGCAAACATACTGCATACAGCTAATCCAGATAATTGGCAGTAGCCGAATATTAAGATTATCAGGCAGTACATTTAGCCTAAAATTATACTGCCATGCTGTATTTTTATTGTTCATTAATCTCTTTAATACAAAGCATTTATTTATTAAACTAAATGTAATTTACTTGTATTAATGGTAAATTATGTTTCTGAGCGCACACACACATACACACTCTCACACACAAAAATTGCGTATAACTATTACGCATGCTGTATATACGTGCATACAGACAGAGCTAAAAAGGAAAAAGTATGACAAAGTGACTCTTTGTTATTTTAATAGCAAGAGAGTTTTCTGTTCTAACAATTCAAAACTTGTTTTATTAGGTAAAGTGGTGCATAAGTTTTTAAATAAATAAATATACATATTGTCGAGATGCTGAACGTCTTATTTTTAAACAAGTAAATTCCGGAAACACTCATAATTTAAATAAGTATTTCGATCAATTACCTTTTACAACTTTTAATTAAATGTACTAAACTATATTAAAAGTGTTTGCAATTATATGTACACATACAGGTGATAACATAATTCACTTAAGGATTAACGATCATCTTTTCAGAGTTTTAACCATTTTATAACAGTTCTGTTTAGTTTTCACTTTACAAGCTAGTACTTGTCCGTCTTTCAGTGTACGTCCACAGGGTTTGTCCAGAGGTAAATATATGTCCTTTAAAAGACCCTTCACAAAATTACTACTTATCCTGAAAAAGGACCCTTCACAAAAATTTTTCCGTTAAAAATAGACCTTTACTTTGATAATCTTTTTCATTTTGAAAACTAATCTTCTATGGAACAAACAGGCCGCCTGAATAATTGGACGTGCTTTGCAGTATTTCCTCGAGAAGCTGATATTCAATTTCTAATTTGTAAAAGGTTTCTATGCATATGTGTGAGTTTAGCATAAAAATGAACCGTCATTGTCTAAAAGGAAACCTTAATTGTAATTTTATTTTGCAAAATTAAATTTTTCGCAATTTCAGAAAAGAAGAACCCTAGCCAAAAAGTTCGGAAGAACTTTATTTTCACATTGAATTTAGATTCGTAAATTTACGTGTAGAATTTTTCACAATTTCACAAAAACAGGGCCCTGTCTGAAAAGTCTGGACAGACCCCGGGTCCATGTCTTCTGCTGCGCGCGATTACCGCTGCCAGGTTCATCAGGGATATTTCTCCTTTTCCTCAAGTTGAGTGGCGTTCCGCCTACTACTCGCTGATGGTGTAACTGGGGGACAGATAAAAACTCTGGAGGTTCTTCTTTCCACATGGGCCATCTCTGACTATTCCAGGTGACCCCATCTGGATGTCATGTTTAATGGAACAGCAGAAGTATGTCTGAAAAGAGGGAAAAGTAAAACAGCAGTAACTGGTTCATATTGAGCTACGAACACATGAAAAAAAAATCGTCTCAAAAGCATGCTGTTGACTCCGAATTTTTTTGTCATCATCAAACACTCTTTCGTCGTTAAAGAAGTTCACAACAAGATTTTTTTGTATTCTCTTTCCATTTTTTAACACTTTATTTCCTTTTCTCAAAACAATTCTTATTTCCACTTTTCTCAAATTTATGAAATAGATTCAAAAGTATTTGACATAATTATGTACTTGAATTTTTTCATCGAACAATTTTTCCCAAAACTTAAAGTAGTAATAATAAATGCGAAAAACAAATATAAAAAATGACAATGATCATGCAATAGAATAAAAAGTTTTTTTTTACATATGTGTACCTACACATTAAATTATATACACAGTACTCTTCATGTTATGTCAGGTCAGGGTTTGAGGTACTTGGCACATGTGTTGGTATGTATAGGTGCGTCAGTGAACCCAATTTTCTTAACAAACTCTTCAGTTGGACTCGGTTGATAGTCAGTCTGGGTAATTTTCTTTTTTTTCTTTCATCTCTTTTTGGCTAAGTCATATTTATCAACATCGAAAACTTGATTAGGCATGCTTGGAAATGTGTCAGGAGAAGTTTTAAAAGTCTCTGGATGGCCTTTCTTATCCATTTCATATTGTGGGTTTTGTAAATTATGTCTCGAAATATTACTTCCATTAATGGCAGAATCAGAATTTTCATGTAATTTACTAATTAATGTTTTGTACTTCTATAATGTTTAGATTGTCTTTAGACTGCATATTATTCTGAATATTTGGCGAATCATCATACTTGTTTTGGGGATCCGGACATAATATCGCATAAAAAAAATATCTATTTGAAAATTTGTATTTCTGTCGTGTGATACATCTCTGGTGAAGGCCACAGGGCCTTATAAATTAATATTAATTAATTAAAGTAAATAAACAAATAAAAACATTATATATAATGGAATTTTATTATTTTATCTATATTTAATTTTAAGTTATTATATCATTTGCTTTTCACCATTCAAAATGCATTTTAAAAATATTATACATTACTGCTGACATCAAAGCTGAACACTGTTCACAAACCTTAATTAAAATTTTTAAATAGATAAGCACAATTGAACTCTTTATGACTAACCTTAAAAACATGTTAATAAATATAGTCTTTAAACTCTTTTAAGCAAAATTTATAACAATTTTTGTGGTGGGTTTGTATGTATGTCAGTGCTCTGACTAAGGTATATGTTGGTATGAAATTTTATACAACATTATTTATAATTATCAACTCCTTTTTGCTTTCCATTCATTTATGTAGGTGATATTTTGTCCACACGAGATTTTGTCCCCCAACCCCTTGTTTTGTGTAGGGTACGGTCAGTATCATCATGTGTCTTACAAGGAAACATTCAAAAGGTGTCGTCTTCAAAAAATGTTAAAAAAATATGTGATTCTACTCTTCATAAAACAACAGAAAGTGAAAAAATTATCGGCTGAAATGAATTACAGTGACCCAGTGGCGCACCCAGGATTTTCGTCTGGAGGGGGCTAAAAATTAAGAGGTACCGTATATTTCTGTGTATAAGCCGAGAATTTTTGGAAATTTTTCGAAAGCTGAAGTACGGGGGTCGACTTATATACGAGTCCACATTTCTAGCAAAAAACGTACATTAGAAACAATGATTGAATGTATATATTTTAACCAGGGGGAAACGTAGCCTTCCACATACTACAGTGGCCGGTGAAGTGGTTAAACTTAAAAACTATATATAAAGTAAAATAGTGATATTAAACCTTATTTTTAAATAATTATCACATATAAAACTCTTAAATTAGCAATTTTAAATTTATTTCTAGAGCAGCTCGATGTAGTCACGTCTGTTTACATTTCTTTTTTTTTAACCTGTTGATAGCTGACGTCATCGGCAGATTGCACAAACGGAGTGACTTCTCTGTCTGATTCGGAAATAGTATAAGAGAAACTTGAAAAAACAGGACTTCCGATCATATTTTTAATTTACACAATTAAATCACCTGTTTAAAATGTTTCTAGGCTTACACTATCAAAAGAAGTGGCAAATCTTTTTTTTTTGAAGATTGCCTTAAGGCACTGATAAAAATACTCAAAAGTAGAAATATACAAAATGATTTAGATATGTCATTAAAAAAAATCAACACAGTCGGTCTTTAAACGACTTATTTATGCAAACATCCAGCGGCTATAGCATTGACGTTAGGCCTCCAGGTATTTCGGCGACTATCGTTTTCAGCTGCCGGCACTTGTCCTTCACTACATGTGCGAGAGCGTCTGTTCGATGCCTGTGCTAGCATCCCTTCTGATAGGGTTGCCAGAGTGAAAACTATTGCCATTGGCGAACACACTGCGATCGTTTTATGTCATATCTAAGCAAGGTAAGGAATTCTGTTGGATAAGCATGCATTTTGCGCAATTTCATTGGACAGATTATCCTGAAAGTTTTATAGATTGGCAAGCCAATATTTTCGCCGTTTTGGCGATATACTTGAACTTTAAAAGAATATTTTTTCAATTCGGTGTATACACGGGTTTGCAATTTTGGGCAAATTTCTGAAGGGAAAAATGTACTCTCGGCTTATATACGGATCAGCTTATATTCGGAAATATACAGCAACATATGTAATAGTGATGGGTTTAATATGCATATATACACATAAACATATAGTAAGGAACATGTTTTTATGGTTTCTTTACGAATAAACAAATGATTCAAGCCAAAATTATGTTGAATAATACAATCGAGGAGTTTATCTCAATATATGATACATTAGGCTGCTGTAGTTCTGTTAGTTGGGCCCTGGATTTGCAGACTTAAGGCTGTAAATTCAAGCCCATCTATGACAAAAAAAAAAAAGACTGTTGTGTACTATGACGAAAGACTGCCATTTTTACTTTTCTTATTTTTGTTTAATACACTAGGGGGCTCTGCCCCCTGCTTGCTCCACTCACCAACCCCCAAGGGAGGCTTCGCCTTCCCCTGACTCACTTTACTTATTAACCTGTTACATTGCTATATTAAAGCAACTATGTAACCTAGTTTTCCCCCCTTTTGCAAAGATTCTCAAAATAGCAATTTCAAAAAAACCATTTTTAAAAAAAAACTTCTAATCTAAATTTCAATTAATTTCTGAAATTAAAAAGGCTAAATAAAATATCTGTAAAATAGAGCTGCACAGTTTAATGTGGCTGCTATTGCATTTATATTTAATTTTACATATCCACAAAATAATATAAAAGTGATAATTGCTAGTGTAGGAGACATTGAACACAAAATTGAAGTCTATTTAAAACTAACGTTTATTAAAAAAAATATAAAAAAAAAAAAGATATTAAATTAACAGGAACAATTCTAAAATTTTGCCACATGGAGCAGAAACAGCTGGATAAGTTATTCTGGAAACACTAAACTATTTTGAAAATATATTTCTCATGATTAATACAGGTGACTGAAACTAGAAAATATATCTTTAACCCGTTAGTAGTCGCTATCGACAGCACCACCTATTACAGATTGCAAACTTTTTATTTAACTGTCACCAATAATTTTAAGAAGTGATGTGATCTACGTTAAATCCATTTTATTCGCGTTTTATGTATATCAAATGCCACTTCTAAAATTTTTTGGTGGCTATTGAATAAAAAAATCTTGAAAAACTGAAGGATGTGTGGCAAATCGACCAACTAGCGACTACTAACGGGTTAAGATTACTTTTAACAAAGTTCATTATTACTAGCAAGGCACAAACAAAATTTAAAAAAGCAAATTCAAAACTTCTAGTGAGTAAGAAAAAGTAACATGAATTAATCAATTTCAAAAAGATAAATTACTCGCGATGTATACCGGTCTACAGGAGCAGAGAAAAGGAAAAACAAACATCTAAAAAAAAAACCTCTCACCACCTCATGACAGAGTTAAAACAAACTTTATAAACTTTAAACTACATCCTCTAAAAAATGCCTTTCCAACAAAACGTAAACTAACAGCAGCAGCAGCGGTCAAAGATAAGTGCCCCCTGCTACTCAAGCAGACAGCTTTTATAAGAAAATAACTTATTCAAATTACTACAAACAGCGCGGTTGACAGAAAAAGCACACACCCCTCAAGAGAACCAATCAAAATAACGATGTCTCGTCTGAGGGTTGAGTGGTTGAATAAAATATTATACGGATGACAGAGGCCACCTTACGGGAGAAACGCGAAGTACTTGCTGTGTGACAAGACTCTCTATAATAATATGATCTCACAAGTCGATCGTGTGTAAACAAACAGTAACGAACTGCTGAATGAAGTAAGTGTTGAAGGCGTTTAAAAAAAAAACTATTTCAGTTAGGAATTAAGGATATAAGCTAATACTTAGGAGTTATTTTAATGAAGATTTAGCTTAAATTTAAATTAATAAAAACAAACTTAATGAATGATAAACATATTAAAGATTACATAACAATGGCATGTACGGATGAGCTAAAAACTATAAAAAAAAAGTATTTTTCGCAACATAAGCCCCCCCCCCCACATGCCATTGAAAAAAACTATTCAAGATTTCTGACCCACTAGACATAACAATTAAAAATAACTACAGTCAAAAAAAAAAAAAAAAAAAATTTCAACTTTAAATTATGTTACTTTTAACTAATCTTTTAACAACTTCAAAAATTTAACAATTAAACTCAACAAATTTAGTATATTAATCTAACAATCAAATCAGTATATTAATCCAACAAAAAAACTGACTACCAGTTTTACCTTAGACATCTACAGTTCAAATATAGGCATACACCACATTTCTAGCTATATATAAAAGAAATTTAATAGGAAAAAATATATGATCATAGCACACACATAATACACTTATATAACTTAAAAACAGATAATATGACATGGGCCCATGTACATCACACATCATTCACACACCTTAAAGACAGACATGAAAAAAAAACATCTTAGAAACACAGTGTATAACCAGATATAAAAATATCACCCAAAAGTCCTATAAAAATTTGTAAATGCATAATTGCAAAATACTCTTAAATATAAGCTCAATATGTAAAATATATATATACATCAAAACAACTAAGTATAAGCACAGTAAATCTGAGATAAAACTAATTGCTCTTAATCATTCCCTAATGGAAAAACTTAAGCTTTCAAAAATATTAAATTTTTCTAAAACATCTGATAATCTATTTAATCTTAATATATATTCACATTGAGCTATTTCTAAAAAAAAAAAAAAAAAAAAAAACTAAATTTTAAATCAATGACCTTCTGCTGCATAACTTTTTTTTAATTAGAGCATTGCTTAACTGCACTTTTACCTTTTAATATATGACTAGAAAATCTAGATAATTCCCATTTGGTCAATGGCTTGGTGAAAGGATCTGCCAGATTTTGCTTACTACGAATATATTCAATATTAACATTTTTATGGATTATATCTCTTATAAAAAACAGTTTGACATCAATATGCTTCGAGCGGTGGTTCTCGATCGGAGACTTCACAAAATTTATACATGCCATATTATCTTCTTGAAGTAAGGATTTTTCTTTCTTACCACTTAGAAACTGTTTACTGTAGCATTCCTCCAGGATTCAGTCAAACCATAGCACTTCTTTTGTAGTTTCTGTTAAGGCGACGAATTCTGCTTCCATTGTGGACAATGAAACACAACGTTCTTTGAAGCTTCTCCATTCAATTGGGGCTTCACCTAAAAATATGATTTGTCCTCCCATGGATGTTCTGTCGTCATTATTTGTTGCATAATCTGCATCTGAATAGGCTTTGATTCTAGGCGATGTGCAAGATAACTTTAATTTGAAGTCCTGAGTATATTTGACATATCCCAAGAGTCTTAGCAGCCCGTCCCAATGTGGTCTTCCAGGGTTTGATTGATACTGACTGAATATGTTTACTGTGTAACTTATGTCTGGGCATGTTCTTCCAGCAATAAAAGCTAAGCAACCTATTAGGCTTCGATATGGGATCTTTTGCATCTCTTTTATTTCTTCATCTGTTTGAGGACATTGTGATTTTGATAGTACTACACCTTTGCTTATTGTGAGTGTTGATAAAGGAAAATGGTAGCTCTTAAAACGCTCACAAACTTCTGAAATATAAAGAGTCTGGTTAAGAAACAAGCAGTCTTTTTCCTCTTCAAATTCAACTTCAAGCAGACGTTGAGTTCCTCCTAAGACTTTTAAATCAAAATGTCTTTCTAAGAGATTGATGCATTCTTTAATAACTTCATCAGTTTTTCCAAAGAAAACCATATCATCCACATACAGGATTACTATTACTTGATCTTTATAGCTATATACACAGTTGCACCATTCAAACTTCTTGAAGTTCAAGAACTCCAACACGTCATGGATCTCGTAAAACCACTCTCGACCTGACTGGTGGAGGCCATAAAGCGCTTTGTCCAGTTTGCAGACGAGGTGTTCTTTACTTTTCTCAACATAGCCTGGAGGTTGATGCATGTATACTTCATTAGTTAAAGGTGCATACAAATAAGCCCCAGTTACGTCACACTGGCAATGTGACCACCTCTTCAAAACTACTAGAAGAGAAAAGAAAAATCTGACAAGTGAAAAATTCACCACTGGACTAAAAGTATCTTCATATGATACCCCTTTTACTTGCTTGAAACCTTGTGCAACAAGTCTTGATTTATAGCGTATTACTTCTCCCTTTTCATTTTTCTTAAGGGCGTATACCCAGCGGCAACCCACTGGAGTATGGCCTTCTGGTAGCGGAGTGAGATGCCAAACATTTCTTTGCTTAATGGTATTCATCTCTACATCCATTGCTTCCTTCCAATGAACTTTTTGGGGAGAGTTTAACGCTTGTTTGTAAGTTTTCGGGATATTAAAGTCTTCTAGTCATGCAGTTTCAGATGTAGTCACATTGGCGGATGGCGGATTTGAGTCTGGCTGTATAACAATACCTGCATACTTGTTCGAGGCAGAAAAATTAAAAATACTGGGTACATAAGGAATACCATTTTCTTTACAATATTCTTCAATTTTCTTTAAAGAATTTAAACGTTTTAAATCAGCAGGGCCAACTGGACGATAATAAATGTCTGTTCTACTTCCATCTTTTCTCGTTACAGGTCTCCGTTCCCATTTAATTACTGACTGAGGCTGCTCTTCTTGTGTGGGCTCAAGATCTATGGCATTTTCATCTTCAAAGTCATCTGGATCATACCTGACATTGGCAGGGTGACTTGTTTGAAGATGGTACCTTAATAAATCATCACCATTTTCCTCCTCTGTCTTTAACTCAAAGTTAATTGGGCCCATCACTGCTCCATTGCGTTCCTTTGCATCTTCAATGAACCTGACATTTATCGTTTCTATAGTTTTTCTGCTGTCTGGAAAGTATATTCGGTATCCCTTTGTCCTAAATGCGTATCCGATCATTATACCTTTTCTTGCCTTTGGATCTAATTTAGAGCTTCTATGCTGCCTAGGTATTTCCACATATGCCTGAGAACCAAAAGGCTTGAGGTGGTTCACTGACGGCTTACATCCTCCATACAGTTCATACGGTGTTTTATTCTGCCCTTTATGGCAAACACGGTTCCAAACATGAACAAATGGAAGAATAGCGTCAGGCCAAAACTCATTTCCTAGATTTGCATCAGCAAGTTGGCATCTTACACCATCCATGGCAGTCCGATTGAGCCTTTCAGCTACGCCGTTCTGTTCCGGCGTAAAGGTATTGGTCGTCGTTTCATGTTGAACCCCTTGCTCTGCACAGTATTTAGCAAAATTTTCATTTATAAACTCAGTCCCGTTGTCTGTGCGGATATGCCTTAACTTCCTCCCTATAAACCTTTCCGCTCTAGCTACATGCCTCAGGAAGATAGCAAAAACTTCTGACTTCTCTTTCATAGGGTAAATTGAAGCTTTACGGCTGAAATCGTCGATTATTGACAAGTAAAAACGTTCACCGTTTCTTCTCACAGCTTTAACAGGGCCCCAGGTATCCATGTAAAATAAATCATTAGGGTTCTTTGACCTGATAAAATTCTTAGCTTTGAAAGAAACTCTCCGTTGCTTGTTCAATCGACAGATCTCACAATTTACTCTGAAGTCCTTAATTGCTGGTAATCCAGTAGCACCTTCCTTCTTAGCAGTTTCATAGACCACAGTTGGACTAAGATGAGCCATTCTTCTATGCAAGAGTTCAACATTAACTTTCTGAGATGCAGAAGCTGCAAAACGAACTTTTCTTTTATTTTTCTTAGAAAAAGGCTTCAAGGACGGCTCAACCATATAGGCAAACTAGGCGATGGCCTAGGGCGCTCAAACCTAGAGGGCGGCACAATCCAGACAACAAGATCTATTTTATTTATTGCTATCAAACGGCACTTTAGAATTGATAAAATGTAGTCTTGGAAACACAGCACTCATGTTGTGTGAAAATTTTAAACACTTACAATTTTTGTCTAGAAAGGACTAAAAGGTACAAGTCTGCTGCTATGACTTGGAAACATTTACTGAGTTTTTCTTGGCGTGTTTTCAATTGGACGTGTAAAAATGAAGTAAATGGATAATCCTCGAATTGACTTTTCGGGGCATCAAAGTCAATCTAATTTATCTGATGAGAAGAGCTAAAGAAAGAGTCACAAACAGCTGGCATGATTTTACCATAATAACGATCTATTTATTTCAAAAACTTACAACGTCGAATTGAGTTTTGAAAACAGTCCGTCATTAAATCTGTCCATCTAATTGTTAACAGCTTTACACTATATCTAAAAGTCTCCGAGTCATTATTTAATGGGGCTGTACTTTATTGGAACTATAAAGTTTTGACTTTCCATTCAAGGGTCTAAATTGTACATCATGTATTTTACTTTCTTCTATATGTAATATAGAGAAAGTATTGGATTCGCGAAAATTTTCGACCTCCGTTTTTTGACGGATTTACATGTTTTGGGATGTCCTGAACACGAATTGATAGTTTAAAAAAAATGTCTGTCTGTCTGTCTGTGGTTTCTTGTTTTCACCGCATCTCAAGAACCAATGAATGAAATTCAACCAAACTTGGTATATAGTTGTACCCTGGCGGGGCATTGTGCTGATTAGATTTGGGGATCAATAGCCCAGCAGGTGGCGCTGTGATCGCATTTTATGTAAATTTTTAACATGGCAGTATAGGACAATATTTCGTATTTTTCACCGTATCTCACGAACCAATAAATGAAATTCAACCAAACTTGGTATATAGTTGGAACCTAACGGGGCATGCTGCTGATTAGATTTGGGGATCAATCGCCCAGCAGGTGGCGCTGTGATCGCAAAATTTCGTATTTTTCACCGTATCTCACGAACCAATGAATGAAATTGAACCAAACTTGGTATATAGTTGGACCATGACATGGAATGGTGCTGACTAGATTTTGGGATCAATCGCCCAGCAGATGGCGCTGTGATCGCATTTTATGTAAACTTTTAACATGGCAGTATAGGACAAAATTTCGTATAAATATACATAATGAGCGTTATATTTAACTTGTGATTGTAAAATTAATATGAATTATTGATAATAGTAATAGTTAACTAGGGAAAAAATTTTGTGCATGGGGGGGAAGTAACCCCCCCGGGGGGGAATTTTCAAGATGGGTATCTTTCGAAAGATCTCGTCAATACCTTTAAAACGAATGGTTGAACTATAAATCTGTGATAATTTAAAACAAAGTTATCGATTTTTTTTTTACTTTTAACAATATATATATATATATATATATATATATTTTTTTTTTAACGAAATTTAACCAAACTTGGTATTTAGTTGATCCCAGACATAAACTGGTGCTGATTACATTTGGGCATCAATAGCTCAACAGGTGGCGCTGTGATCGCATTTTTTCTAAATTTTTAACATGGCAGTATAGGACAAAATTTCGTATAAATGTACATAATGATAGTTATTTTTAACTTGTGATTGTAAAATTAATATGAGTTATTGATAATAGTAATAGTTAACTAGGAAAAAATTTCTGTGCATGTGGGGGCATCTCTTCCCCCACTGGGAGGGAAGTACCCCCCGGGGGGGGGGGGTAAATTTTCAAGATGGGTATCTTTCGAAAGATCTCGTCAATACCTTTAAAACGAATAGTTGAACTATAAATCTGTGATAATTTAAAACAAAGTTATCGATTTTTTTTTTTTACTTTTAACAACAAAAAAAAACTTAGAAAATTTTTTTTTTTTTTTTTTTTTTTTTAATTGTTACTGATTGAATATGTATATAGGAAAATATAGAAGAAAGTCTTGTGGTGGCCACAACATACTAGTTATAATTTTGAACTGACATAAAAAGAAAAAAATAATAATAAGATTTGAAGGAAGCTCTAACTCGAAAAAAGTTTTAGCTCTTTAAACTAGGTGACTTTCTAGGGGCTATGCGTGGGGGCTTTTTGGAATTTAACAAAGTGATTCTGTTATAGTTTCTTTTTCTTGTAGCTCTACTTAGTAATAAAATGTGAAATTTCGTTTTCAGTACAGTTGATACTTGAGGGGACAACAAGGAGGGGACAACTCTGTTAACAGAAAAAAAAAAAAAAAAATTGGAGTACAATTTTGTAAGAGAAAATTAGAGAAAAAATATTATTAGCAAAGCAAATTAGGCTCATTTGAAAAGTTATTTTCGTCCGAATCCTAAAGAAACACTATCAAGATAATTTGAAAAAACAGAAGATTTTTCCACCTGAATCTGAATAAGCAAAAATCTTGCTTCATCTTCCAAAATAATTAGTAAATTAACAATAGTTTGAAAGAAATAAAGATTGAGGCTTTGATAAACAGAACATGGAAAATGCTTCCGGTTTCAGTTTGAGTTTATGTATCCTTGCAATGTGAGAAAATTGTATGGGTAATCTGCAGCGAATAGACGACATGACTCCCTGACGTCATTCAAAGTCCTGACGATTTTCTTTTATTTAACCAGTAGGAGTCTTATTTTAACCCACAAACAGTGGAATGTAGCCTATCATAGCACAACTTTTTCCCACAAACATTGAAAGCTCCGCCTCGTTCTAGTTGTCCATTCTCTACGAACACAAGCCAGATCATGTATAGAAAAAGTTAATTTCCTATTAGAAAATAAGTGAAGAAAGTTTTCGTCAGTACATAACAAAAGACGATGCGCCAATGGTAAAAATGTGACCCAAACACCACTACTAATGCACTACTAAAAACAAAATTTTTTTCTTGGAAACTGTAAAAGTGATTTCGGATTTGATAAACAGGAGGCATTTTCAGAAGAAATTAATATTGCGGTATCATTCCCATCGGAGTCAGAGCCAGCCCGATTACGAAAAATGAAAAAGAATTTTAATTATGCAGTCAGCTGATAAATCAACAAGTGATGCTAAACATCATTTTAAGATTAATTTTTGTATTTGTTTTCTTGATACAGCAAGAAATTCGAATGATGAGAAGTTCAAACAGACCAAAAAGATAAATTATGTTTTCTGATGCCTTTCTAATGATTGTGAGTCGTAAAAAAAAAACTTTCAAAGTGATTTTGAAATTATGTAGAAGATTAGGAGATTATCTGACTCAAGGAGACTCTAATTATGTTGATAAAAGTACACTACAGGAAATTTTGAATAATTTTTGTGAAAACGACCTAGTACATTGCGTATTGAATTTAGTAACAGCAATAAAATTGTTGCTGACACTTCCTGTGTCTGTGGCCAGTGGAGAACCCAGTTTCATATTATTGAAATTAAAAAAAACTTACCAGCGTTCTATTTTCTATAGTGATGTGAGAACGATTTGTAGGACTATCACCATTATCAACAGATCAAGATGAAGCTAAAACAATTCATTTGAAGGATATTGTTTCTACTACCGCTAAAAGTAGCGCCGAAAAAACAATAATATGCAATATGTAATAAAAATAAATAGTTGATTATTTATTACAGTATTTGTATGTGTATAATTGACTGCGTGTCTTACATTTAAAAAAAAAATGTTTTAATGGGGCGCCACGAAAATTTTTCGCCTAGGGCGCCAAATTTGCTCGGGCCGGCACTGAAAGGCTTCTTATTAAAAGAAGGCTTCACAATATATAAGCCATTTTGAAGATACGCATTTACAAGAATTTTCCCATCTCGCAAGATCCTCACCTTACCACCACCTCCTGAGAATTCTAGCCCCATAGCATCTAGTTTTGGACCCGAAATTATATTATGTTTCAAATCTGGTGAATACATCACTTCCTCAAAAACAAGAACCTCATCACCAAAATTTAATTTTACTGTGCCTTTACCTAGTATAGGAAAAAAAATATTATCAGTAGCTACTGACATTTCTTCAGATTCAACTGGTTTAAAGTCAATAAATAAATCTTTATTCCGACAAAAATTATGCGAAGCAGCAGAATCGAACACCCATGTATCAGTAGATTGCTCCACCCCACTAATGCATGCCTGAATATAACAAGCACAGTTTTTACCACTAGTCTTTTTCTTATTTTTCGAATGACTTGGACGTGGACTGGGACTTCTAGTTGGCTCTCTCTGAGATTTTGCACTACAACATGATGAGGGATGATGCTCTTTACTTCTAAATGGGAAATGACTTCTCGAGGTACGGCACTGATTCTTAATGTGGCCTTTCTTTCCGCAACCATAACACGTTATGACTTTTGAGGGTCCCTTTCTATAGTTAATGGATTGTGCAGCAACTATATGCTCCTGTCGGTCTATATCTCTTACTTGAAGACGCACCTCTTCAGAAACAAGAGCTGCCAAAATTTCTTTATAGGAAAATGCTTTATCATCCCATCTAATGATATTTTGTACTATACTGTCAAACTGAGGTGGCAAGTACCGAAGAAGCTGAAAATTGAGATACATCTCTGGCATAGGATGTTTAATTCCCTTCAACTGCTCTTGCAGCCTACAAATTCTAGCTGAAAATAAACTAATACTCTCATTACGTTTTATTCTACATGCATGCAATTCACTAACTGCATGTGCCTACTGCGATTATCTGGCTCAAAATATTTCTGTAATGTTTCCCATGCATCTTTAGCATTTGTTAAACCTTCTATTAATTTACAATACTCTGGGGATATATTTAAATAAATAATGGACATTGCTGAACTAGCACGTAATTTATATTCTCTAACATCTCTATGAGTTACCCCTTTAACTGCATCAACAGTGGGTTCACCTTCTGTCCCTGTGACAATGTCCCAACTTCCCCTATCCATAAGAAGGTATTTAACATCAGCACTCCAATTGCCATAATTGGCAGAATGCAAAGGTTCAATACTTTGTGCCATTGCTATAAAATTACAGTCCAGAATTTTTTTCTCTTCTTTTTTTTTTTTTTTTAAACTATTGCCCCCCCTTCACTTTATTTTTAATATTCTAGGAACATAAGGCAAAAAAACTTCAATTGAAAATAATTAATAATTACTAACTTGCATCTAAATAATTGCAAGAGGTGGGCCTAGAATACAATTTAAGCCCATAACCATTTAATTGTTATGTTGCTATATTAAAGCAGCAATGTAACCTAGTTCCCCCCCCCCCCCTTTTTGCAAAGATTCTCAAAATAGCAATTTCAAAAAAAACATTAAAAAAAAAAAAAACTTCTAATCTAAATTTCAATTAATTTCTGAAATTGAAAAGGCTAAATAAAATATCTGTAAAATAGAGCTGCACAGTTTAGCGTGGCTGCTATTGCATTTATATTTAATTTTACATATCCACAAAATAACATAAAAGTGATAATTGCTAGTGTAGGAGACATTGAACACAAAATTGAAGTCTATTTAAAACTAACATTTATTAAAAAAAAAAAAAAAAAGCAATATATTAAATTAACAGGAACAATTCTAAAATTTTGCCACATGGAGCAGAAACAGCTGGATAAGTTATTCTGGAAACACTAAACTATTTTGAAAATATATTTCTCAAGCAATTTCAAAAAAACCATTTTTTAAAAAAAACTTCTAATCTAAATTTCAATTAATTTCTGAAATTAAAAAGGCTAAATAAAATATCTGTAAAATAGAGCTGCACAGTTTAATGTGGCTGCTATTGCATTTATATTTAATTTTACATATCCACAAAATAATAAGTTATTCTGGAAACACTAAACTATTTTGAAAATATATTTCTCATGATTAATACAGGTGACTGAAACTAGAAAATATATCTTTAACCCGTTAGTAGTCGCTATCGACAGCGCCACCTATTACAGATTGCAAACTTTTTATTTAACTGTCACCAATAATTTTAAGAAGTGATGTGATCTACGTTAAATCCATTTTATTCGCATTTTATGTATATCAAATGCCACTTCTAAAATTTTTTGGTGGCTATTGAATAAAAAAATCTTGAAAAACTGAAGGATGGGCGGCAAATCGACCAACTAGCGACTACTAACGGGTTAAGATTACTTTTAACAAAGTTCATTATTACTAGCAAGGCACAAACAAAATTTAAAAAAACAAATTCAAAATTTCTAGTGAGTCAGAAAAAGCAACATGAATTAATAAATTTCAAAAAGATAAATTACTCGCGATGTATACCGGTCTATAAGAGCAGAGAAAAGGAAAAACAAACATCTAAAAAAAAAACTCTCACCACCTCATGACAGAGTTAAAACAAACTTTATAAACTTTAAACTACATCCTCTAAAAAATGCCTTTCAAACAAAATGTAAACTAACAGCAGCAGCAGCGGTCAAAGATAAATGCCCCCTGCTACTCAAGCAGACAGCTTTTATGAGAAAATAACTTATTCAAATTACCACAAACAGCGCGGTTGACAGAAAAAGCACACACCCCTCAAAAGAACCAATCAAAATAACGATGTCTCGTCTGAGGGTTGAGTGGTTGAATAAAATATTATACGGATGACAGAGGCCACCTTACGGGAGAAACGTGAAGTACTTGCTGTGTGACAAGACTCTCTATAATAACATGATCTCACAAGTCGATCATGTGTAAACAAACAGTAACGAACTGCTGAATGAAGTAAGTGTTGAAAACGTTTAAAAAAACTATTTCAGTTAGGAATTAAGGATATAAGCTAATACTTAGGAGTTATTTTAATGAAGATTTAGCTTTAATTTAAATTAATAAAAACAAACTTAATGAATGATAAACGTATTAAAGATTACATAACAATGGCATGTACGGACGAGCTAAAAAAATAATAAAAACTATTTTTCGCTACATAACCCATGCAGAGCTCTGCCCGCTGGTGCACAAAAAATCCGTCGTGGCCGCAAAGTCCTCCATGTTCCGATCAAAACTGTACCTCTGGAGATCAACAAAGTTGAATGAGCCATCCCCTTCGTGGAGGATCAAAATTGTGATGGCATGTCTCCGGAACATACCTAGGGGTGCATCCCAGACCGTCGCCAATTACCCATAGCACAGTACTGGTTCGACGTTAAACCCAACCCAACCCAACCTACCTACCTACCTACCTACAACCATGAATCATATTTCATTTTTCCCATGTAAAATGACGTCATGACAGAAGAATAACACAGGGCTCGCATTCCCCCTAATATTCCTAAAATTCCTAAATATTTTAATCATTCCTAAAATTCTCCTACATTTCTTCCATGAATCCTAAAAAAACGCATCCAAGGCTAATCCAACAGTCAAGAGTATTATTCATTCTGGTCCAGTTCATATCGAATGCTCTTGTATTGTGTTTACCGCTTGCGCATGCATGTGTAGATTATTTTATTATTGTATTAATTCTTAGCGTTGTTGCATTGAATGATTTTATACTAAATCTCAGCATATCGTTTCATTTCATTTGCATCCTTATCATGGTTAAAGGTAAAACGAAATTTCAAGACTCGTGGTTGAAAAAAGAATTTGACGGTGTTTTGCTGAGAGAATGGCTTGAAGCTATAAATGGCAACATTTATTCTGCTAAATGTGTTTTATGTTCCGAAAAGTTTTACATATCTGCTACTAACTTAGTAACAGAACTTATGCAACATTGTCGCCGAATTTTTTTTTTTCATAGAATTGAGTCAGTGGTAGACAGAAACTCATGTCTTACATTAATAATTCAGAATTCTTCTGCAGTATAGTAATCTTATAAACTTTCTAATTAATTATACATGTGTGGAAATTAGAGAAAAATTGAATCATCTTGCAGAGAAGGTTTAACCGTTTTGGGACGGGTGTATCATATGAAATGGCTGCAAATGTTCCTTCCCACTCGGGTGTTTAACATATGACACATCCTTTAAATTCTTTTTGTGGGCAGGCATATTATACCAAATGTTCTATTTAAATATGATATGCTCATCCAGAGAAATAATTTAAAGGCTGTATCATATATAACATGCTCATCCCAAAAGAAGTTTTACAATATCATCGGTGTTCCCCTAAAATTTTCCTAAAATTTTGAAAAAAGTTCCTAAAATTCCTCCCTAAAATTTTGAGAAGCCCTAATACTAGGCCTGAATAACATCACTGGGAGAAACTTTTTTCAAGGTGGCAAATAGAGTACCTTCATAAACCCATCGTTTTTAGTTTATAACTTCTTTAATTAAAATGATAGAAAATTCTAAGCAGCTGAAATGTCTTCCTTAGAGTATTCGGAACACATTGACATCTCTCATGACGCGAAGGACCCTGCCCTCCGAGAGAAGATGCTGTCGCAGACAAAAAAATTTGAAGCCAGTGACAGTAATATTTTTAAAAAGTATATATAGACATTTTTACTATTTTTATTTAAATATTTCAAAAGGGTCTTTTTATTTGTCTTATTTAAGCATTTATTTTAAAGTATTTTTTGAACCTTGTATTTGTAAGTAATTGCTTAATCAAATTCTATATTGCTACAAAAAGCCAAAGCTTCATATTTTCTCTTTCTAAGGGTGCATTTAAAAATACAGATAAATTTATAGTTTTTTTAATGATTTTCTTTTATTGAACCTAGACATTTTTGCATAATTCGACTTAAACATTTAATAATTTAAAAATTTATATTTTGATTTACATGAAATTTCCTTTCTCATTTTGTGTCATTACAAAGTTTTATAAATTTTTGAAAAATTTCCTCCAAATTTGAGCTTTTACAGATTCTTTTTTTTTTTTTTTTTAATTTTCTGTTCAAACTTTTTATACATTGAATTTTTAACTGTTCAATTAGTTAATATTCTATGTGTTACCTATCTGATTAATATCATTACAAGGCCTGTGTAATAACAATATTTTTCTATGAAAATAGAATTTTTATAACAGGCGAAAATTGCGTTACCCAAGAATAGAGCATGGGTATCAATGACAAAAATGGAAACTGCGGGTAGACTGCACCATATTTCGAAATACTATAGCAAAAAAATGAGTGCTCTCTCCAAGCAACAGTAAAATATCTTAATTTTGTTCAGAGACAAAACACAAACTTCCGCAAAAATGCCATAAATATTCATAAATAAAAACTCAAAGTTGTATTCAGAGTGATATTCCATTTTCCTGAAAAATACATCCCTGTTCACTCCCACATCAGCATTGCTTCTTTCTGACTTTTTAAATACTTGTTCGATTTCATGATAAATTGTTGCTTTTTGATCTTTTAAAAGCCTGTTCCTTAAAACTACACTGGGAAGTTTCGGGTATATTCCAGTTCGATCAAAAAAACCTGAAAGTTAGTTTATTCTTTTTGTATTTATCAATAAGAATTTCAAAAAGTTTCACAATATTTAATTTTTTTTTTTTTTTTCTTATAATATTTGTGTTTGAAAAAAAAATTTTTTTTCATATGTCTGAATTTTTTTTCCATGTCAGCTGATTCTGGAGGGGGCTTGAGCCCCCCTAAGCCACCCCCATGGGTGCATCACTGTCAAAAAATTATCAAAATTAAGCATTTTTGCCGATTTAGCGCTGTTAGACAATAAGTTCTCAAGCACTGAAATTGCTGTGAACGAACAGAACTATGTTTTGCTTCTCCACCAAGTACTCAAAATCAATCGCCTAACAGTGCGAAATCACCAAATGTGCTTAATTTTGATAATTTTTTATGGTCGCTATAAGTCATTTCAGCAGATAATTTTTTCACTTTCTGGTGTTTTATGAAGAGTAGAATCACATATATATTTTTTCAATATTTTTTGAAGACGACACTTTTTGAATGTTTCCTTGTTAGTAATGTTAGATTTCAATAAATTCAGGTCAGATTTTAAGTTAACTAGTTCTTTATTTAATATTTGATACTTAATTTCAGTTTCTTGCAAAGTGTTCTTAAGTTGAATAACAGAAGATTTATGTTCAGTGTTGCCAATTTGTAATTCATTTATTTTAAAATTGGCTCGATCTATCTCCAATTTTAACTTAGTGTTTTCATCTTTAATTAATTCCAATTCTTGTTTACACAACTTCAGAGAATCATCAAGAACGCTAATCAAATTTTTTTCGTTACACAATTCTTTTTCAAGAACAGAAATTCTATTATTCTTGTTGCAATAAATAAACGTAGAGGAGATTTCTATATTATTTTCCCCTAAAGCAGATGTCACTCAATTTTGTTTATTTATTACTCTATTTCTTTCTGATTCACAAGAAGACAATTTATTTGTATTGGATTTATCAACAGAATGAGAGAAATTAACCTGGAAATACTGTGGGTTATTTTCAAAAAGAGAAATTTTCTGTAACATAATATTACTATTAGAAATTGTTAAGATACCTTGTTTAAGTACACCAGTTCCCAAAATTAAATCATGTGGTAAATATTCATCTGGAACAACATAAATAAAAGTATGATACTCAGAATCATCGATACTAATATTAGCTTGAAATTAAACAATAGGTAATTAGAAATTTTTATTCATGAATTCATCAACCATGAATATATATTTAAATCAAACTGGAGTGTAAAGGTTGATACTTTTATTTATTACCAACTATGTGAAAAATACCAGAGCCGGGAATCGAACCCGGGCATCTCCGCTTAACGCACGGATGCTCTACCACTGAGCTACCCTGGCTGACATCCAGCCAGGCAATTTTCACATAATATACGTTGGCAAAGACACAGAGTCTGCAAACGCAGATATATCAGGTGATACAATAATAATCGTAGCACAACTCCATAGACCGCGAAATTTCAATTTAGAAATTTTTATTCATGAATTCATCAACTGTGAATATATATTTAAATCAAACTGGAGTGTAAACGTTGATACTTTTATTTATTACCAACTATGTGAAAAATACCAGAGCCGGGAATCGAACCCGGGCACCTCCGCTTAACGCACGGATGCTCTACCACTGAGCTATCCTGGCTGACAACCAGCCAGGCAATATATTCACGGTTGATAAATTCATGAATAAAAATTTCTAAATTGAAATTTCGTGGTCTATGGAGTTGTGCTACGATTATTATTGTATCACCTGATATATCTGTATTTGCATACTCGGTGTCTTTGCCAACGTATATTATGTGAAAATTGCCTGGCTGGTTGTCAGCCAGGGCAGCTCAGTGGTAGAGCATCCGTGCGTTAAGCGGAGGTGCCCGGGTTCGATTCCCGGCTCTGGTATTTTTCACATAGTTGGTAATAAATAAAAGTATCAACCTTTACACTCCAGTTTGATTTAAATATATATTCACGGTTGATGAATTCATGAATAAAAATTTCTAAATTGAAATTTCGTGGTCTATGGAGTTGTGCTACGATTATTATTGTATCACCTGATATATCTGCGTTTGCAGACTGGGTGTCTTTGCTAATGTATATTATGTGAAAATTGCCTGGCTGGTTGTCAGCCAGGGTAGCTCAGTGGTAGAGCATCCGTGCGTTAAGCGGAGGTGCCCGGGTTCGATTTCCGGCTCTGGTATTTTTCACATGTAATAAATAAAAGTATCAACCTTTACACTCCAGTTTGATTTAAATATATACTAGCAGGCTTTGCCTGCTTCGCTGGCCACTAAATTTAAAGGAAACTCGTTTCTATATAGCTTTATAAAAATAAAATAAAATAAATTACTGAAATTGTTCAAAAGCTCGCTCCAGGTCCCTGCTGCATTCAGCAACAATTTGGTCATCAACTGCGACTCGGATGCTTGTCCCTATTACCTGCGACAATAGTTTACCAATGAGCTTCCATTTAGGTGCTTATTATATAACAGTTTCGAAATAGATAGTATCGAAAAAATTGGAGTTTCTCTTTTATATTTGAATCCCAGTTACATGTGAACAACACTATACGTGTTGTTCACATGTAACTCGGATTGGACTCAAACATAACTGGGTTTAGACAACATAATGTTTGCTTTTACGTTATTTCATATGTTTTTTTTTTTTGTTTATCCAATCAACCATTAAATGACAGCAATTTCACGCCAAATATTACAATATGCTGTGACCGGCTACGTCTGTTGCATGAGACAATTAATTTTTTGTGTTTATATATAATTCATGGGTTGTAAACCTGATAGTACAGCCTTAATATAGTTCTCTTTGGCGGCTTTTGAATTTTTGTCACCATTTTAGACTTAATCCATTGTAACAATAAGACTTAATCCCTTGTAACAATATGCTATGAGCGCTATTTCTACCGTATTTTAGACAACTAATCTTTTTATGGTTATATATATTTCCCATTAAACATATTTTTATTTATTTATTTAAATATTAATTTGAATTTTTCAAATATTTCTGTTCGACAGCGTGAGAGTGCAGTAACACACAGAGGTTCATTTGTTTGTATGATAAATTAGCATAGTGATTATTATATAAAAAAATAAATAAATAGGTAAACATTATCATGTTACACAACTTTATTATGTCGCTCCATTGGTGGCTTTTGAATTTTTGTCGCCATATTAGCGATGGATTTTATTTATTTATTTATTTTTTTTTTTGTATGAAAAGGGGAAGACTATTTTGCTAATAATTTTATCAGACTCTTTTTTGTTTATACATAATAATCCTTTATATTCTGCTTATATTTTTAATGCCTTTTTAGGTTTAAAATAGTGCTTGTTGAAATAAATTTCCTATCTTTAAAACTGCATTTGTTCTGTAAATTTTGTGTAAAAATAAATCATTTATGTTTTTATATATTTGATGCGCTACTTAGATTAAAATGGCTGTTGCTATATTAAACTTCTTGTCGAAAAACATTCGGTGTACTTCAACACCAAAATTTAAAAAATCGCCCAGCAGGATCTGTTAATGAAGCTGATAAAATAAAAATATGGTTCATAGAGTTTAAATAATCTATTTAAAAAAGTTTTTAAAACCCAAATTATTAATCTATCGTATCACATACATAGATATAGTAATAATATATAGATTGATCATTGGGGACAAAAAAAGTTATTCCTTTTCACTCGGGAAAAGACGGCGATTTTACCAAAATATGGTAGTCTTTCCCCGAGTGAATACACACGGGAATATGCACGAATGTTTTAGCAAATAAAATTCATGAATAATTTATTTACTAAAGGTGATTGAAAAGCCCCAGATATAGTTTCAAATTCATTCTTCTTTTTTTTTTTTTTTCCTTCAATACCACTTAATGGCTGATTCCAAAGCTTTTTTTTCGGTATCAAAAATCTTTGCACGATAATATGGGGATGATAGATCTATATATATTATTATATCTATGATCACATAAATCTTTTCGAAAATAGAATAAAACTTAATTTGAAAAAAAAAAAAATAATAATAACTTTTGTTTATTAACCAAAATAATTGATGAAATTTGAAATGCAAGTTGGTCTTGTGGGGTACAGGCTGTATATTATATGTTTGAGTTCGTGAGAGAAAATTTAAAAGAATTTGAAAACTGCAATTTTTAATCCCTTTTAAAAATCATGTGACTTAATGTGAAGCAGATTTTTCATTTTTTTTTCTCCTAACGGTTTCCATACAATCTTCTGCTGTTGCCACCTAAAATTCATACTTTAGTTAATTTTAAAAAATCTAATTGTCCGATTGATAAGCTGTTTAATGTGTCGGATTAAAAAAAAATTTCCCTTTCATTTGCTATCTTATTTGTAACGATGCGACTGATATTTCTAATTTATTTTCTAATCTTTCTGATTTATTTTCCTCATTTTAAATAAGTGTACGTTTTATTTTATTTATTATTATTATTATTATTTTGTCGAAAAAAAAATGGCAACAATTAAATTATGGATAAAATTTTAAAATTTAAATGTCTTATTTATCAGAAATTAGAAGGTTTTTATTTTCACATTTTAATTAATTAAGAAAAAACTAATCATCCGATTGATAAGCTGTTTAATGCATCGGATTTGCAAAAATTTTCCCTTTCATTTGGTGTCTTATTTGTAACGATGCGAGTGATATTTCTAATTTATTTTCTAATCTTTCTGATTTATTTCCCTCATTTTAAATAAATGTACGTTTTTTTTTAATTATTATTATTATTTTGTCGAAAAAAAAATTGGCAACAATTAAATTATGGATAAAATGTTAAAATTTAAATGGCTTTTTTTATCAGAAATTAGAAGGTTATGATTTTCACATTTTAATTAATTAAGAAAAAACTAATCAAAAATTCGAAAATCTGACTTCAATGTGCACAATGACCCTTCGGGATGCACCTTTGTGTTAAATCTCGGGACTGTCCGAGCTACCGTTTTCGAGATCAGTGAAATATACATACAAATATTGCTCACTTAATAGTATAAGATTCACGGTTGATGAATTCATGAATAGAAATTTCTAAATTGAAATTTCGTGGTCTATGGAGTTTTGCTACGATTATTATTGTATCACCTGATATATCTGCGTTTGCAGACTCGGTGTCTTTGCCAACGTATATTATGTGAAAATTGCCTGGCTGGTTGTCAGCCAGGGTAGCTCAGTGGTAGAGCATCCGTGCGTTAAGCGGAGGTGTCCGGGTTCGATTCCCGGCTCTGGTATTTTTCACATAGTTGGTAATAAATAAAAGTATCAACCTTTACACTCCAGTTTGATTTAAATAGGTAATTAAATATAAAAACCTTAATCGGTACCTCATATTTCATCGTTAATATCTTTGGCTGGGCGCCCAGCTCTTTTCAAATGATCTTTATCTGTGTTGAATCTCTTAGAGCTGTGGTCTTTTATAGATTTCATAAGTTGATTCCACATTCGGTCAGGAGCCATTGCGACACTGTCATTGCACACATCTGGCATTGTTGCTATTTCTATGGCTTCTCTAAACATCGCGTAATTATAATTATTGTAATTAGCTATCTTTTTAGTTTTTCCAAAATTTATTTTAATTTCTTCATTATCGAAAGTTTTAGCCAAAGCTGTATTTATTTTTCCTGTTTTGATATCGTTTTTATGTTCTTAGAGTCTGGTTTTAATCTTTCTTTGTTTTAATCTTTCTGGTTTTAATTTTTCTTTCTTTGAAAGAAAGATTAAAACCAGACTCAAAGAATGAAGAAATTAAAATAAATTTTGAAAAAACTAAAAAGATAGCTAATTACAATAATTATAATTACGCAATGTTTAGAGAAGCCATAGAAATAGCAACAACGCCGGATGTGTGCAATGACTGTGACGCAATGGCTCCTGACCGGATGTGGAATCAACTTATGAAATCTATAAAAGACCACAACTCTAAGAGATCCAACACAGATGAAGATCATTTGAAAAGAGCTGGGCGCGCAGCCGAAAATACAGGGGTGGCGCCAGCTAGGGGCCGGGGGGGGTACAGGCCCCCCCGTCAGGGAGTCTGTGACCCCCCCATCAGGGCATACTCCTAAAATCTCTCGGGGGGGGGGGGGGGGTTCCAGTTTTCCACGATTATACACATTTTGAGAGGTCCAGAACACGTTTTGACCACGATATTTTTAGAAAATGCCTGTCTGTGGCATGATGATCTCCATAACCACGAGTAGTACTAACAAATGGAATGGTACAAATATTAACAGTAATATTATTAACAGCATTGCAGTTTTTGATAAATACTTATATAATGAACTATCTTTATGTAGTACCCCCCCTGTCGGGGCGGTCGTGTCCCCCGTCGGGGAATTTCTGGTGCCACTACTGCGAAAATATTAACGATGAAATAGGAGGTACCGATTAAGGTTTTTATATTTAATTATGTGTAAAGTGCTTCATTATAATTTTATTTATTGAAACAATATGTGTTAGAGAAATGTTTCTGAAACAAAATAAAGTAATATTAGAAGGTTGAAGATCAGGGGCATTTAAAAGCTTTCGATATACACTTTATTTCAAAAGAGTTTTTTTACTACCTGTATCAATTAAGCATTGTATCAACAGATAATTTGTCACCAATTTAGCCATAGCAGAGTTCTCAGAAAAAATGAAATTTGTGCCGTCTCATTAATCTGATCGCGGGGAACATTAGTACTAGTCATATTACAAAAATTTGATTTGTGCCCGTAATTATTACATTTAAAACAGCGAACTTGATTTCGACATTCAACACTTTTAGGATTTTACCATGTTTTTATTAACTTCGATTCTTGTTTGTATGTTTGTTTGTTTGTGTGTTTGTCAGGGACAAATCTTGCAATCGATTTTTAACTAACTTCCCGACTAGCTAGATATTTGAAATTTTCAGGACAGCTCACAACATGGTGACAATACATTTTTCTAATAATTTTAGTCAACTGTTTCAGGTCCCGCTGCCTTCGGCAGCGCTTATATGATTCAACAGAAAATTTATTTAACTAACTTTCCGACTAGTTAGACTTTTGAAACTTTCAGAATAGTTCAGAACACGGTGAAAATACATTTTTTTAATACCTTTAGCCAACTGTTTCGGGTTTCTTCTGCCTTCGGCAGCGTTATTAGTACAAAGCTTGCTATTGATTTTTCACTAACTTTCCGACTAGCTAGACATTTGAAACTTTCAGGCTAGCTCATAACACGGTAACAATACATTATTTAATACTTTTAGTCAACTGTTTCAGGTCCCTACTGCCTTCGGCAGCATTTATATGATTCAACAGAAAATTTATTTAACTAACTTCCTGACTAGCTAGACATTTGAAACTTTCACAATAGTTCAGAACATTGCGAAAATGCATTTTTAAAATATTTTTAATCAACTGTTTCGGGTTCCTGCTGCCTTCGGCAGCGTTACCAGTACAAAGCTTGCAATAGATTTTTCACGAAATTCCCGACTAGCTAGATATTTGAAACTATCAGGATAGCTCAGAACACGGTGACAATACATTTTTTTTAATACTTTTAGTCAACTGTTTCAGGTCCCTATTGTATTCGGAAGCGTTTATATGATTCAACAGAAAATTTATTTAACTAACTTTCCGAGTAGCTAGACATTTGAAACTTTCAGAATAGTTCAGAATACGGTAAAAATGCATTTAAAAAATATTTTTAACCAATTGCTTCGGGACCCTGCTGCCTTTGGCAGCGTTACCAGTACAAAGCTTGCAATCAACTTTTAACTAACTTCCCTGCTAGATAGCCATTTAAAACTTTTATAATAGCTTAAAACACAATAGCAAGGAATTTTTTTAATACTTTTATCCAATTTCTCCGGGTTCTCGCTGCCTTCAGTAGAGTTTATATGATTCAACAGAAAATTTAAAACATGGTGTATAAAAGTTCTTTTTATCTTGTAATTATTTTAATTCACAATTAAAACAATGGATTTCATTTTTAGTTAGATTAGGTTTAGTTTCATATTTAGATTTATCGACTCTAGATTCATTCTCAGACTTATGTTTTATTTGCTTGGCTTTCTCAGCCTCCCTAGTCATTTCCTCGTATATGCGTAATTTTTCACAGAATTCTGAAATGGTTTTACAACCATATAAAATTGATTTTCTATAAGCAGAGTCATTTATTCCCTGAATTACATATTCATTAAGCTTCTATCATCTATATTGCCACAAGAACAAATTTTCTTAATCTCTAAAAAATATTCTTCTAATGTTTCACCTTTCTTTCTTTTACATTGTGTAAGCCAATGGCACACCTAGAATTTCAGTATGGAGGGGACTGAAGAATAATTGGGTCCTATAGTATTGTATAGTAATAGGTTTATAGCCATATATGCAGCAGGGGTGGCTCATGAACCAAAAATAGGTGAGGAGCTGAGAAATAACATTTAAGTAGTTTTAATGCATAATTTTTATTAAGCATAACTTTAACTAAAAATATTCATTTTATTTATATGTAAATTTATACTTTATAAATGAATGCAGTGTAAAATATTAGGTGAAATGCCTCTTCACCTATTTTCAGTTTTGAGCTGCCGCTGGTATGCAGACTTACGTATAGTAAAGAAACTGTTTTAAATGTTTCTTTTGAAGTAAATAAACAAATTAATGAAACTGAATTTAAGTTGAATAGCGCAATCGAGGAATTTATCTCGGTATACAACAGGCTAAGTTACAGTAGTTCAGTCAGCTGGGGTTGGAATTGAGCTTGCAAACATAAAGTTGTAGGTTCATCTATGATCAAAAACTGCCATGTACAATATGACATGCTGGTGAACATAAAATTTGCCTAAAATGAAATGCCCCCTATTTCCATTGAAAATAAAACATGATCAAATTTAAAACCCTTTTGCGATGCTTTATATGTATATGCAGTAACACTTAAGTAATTAAGAAAACATAATAATTATAGCTAAATAAAAGCTACAGTTGTTATATGTATGAATTATAACAGAATTTCAGTGTAAATTTTTACATGGCTATTTTTATTTAATTATCTGGAATATGGGGGTGATGCTCCTTCTAGGTTCGATTAACAGAAACAAGTCGAACGTGTAGTCAACATAGCAAACAGAGCACAGAACCTCTTAATATCCTAAAACATTAATTCTAATGTATAATATATTACTTAGAATTGTTTGTTCAGTTAGTAAATATTTCAAGAGTTACATTCCTGAATATCATTACAGGATATTGTATTCCAATATAGTTGAATTTTTATTAGGGATGGACCGGATATCCGGAAAATATCCGGTATCCGGCATATCCGGCTGATTTTTCAATATCCGAAATATCATCGGATATCCGGATCAAAATCACCGGATATCCGGTTAATATGCCGGATATCCGGTTTTTTAATATTTGCTTTTTTTTTTTTTTTTTTCTTTCTTTCTTTAAGATATGGTGAGAAATGCGAGAAGCAACTTTTCTCCCTCCGTTTGCGGGGAAACTTAAAAAAATAGCTTCTTAAATCACGTCACTAAATCAATAATATCATAAAATTACACATTTGTGTCTCCGTTAGTTTGACTCGGCATTGCTGAGCGAGCAAGCACGTCAGTCAGGAGATCTGCCTTTATAGATGTAGATTCCTGCAATTCATTTATTTTAATTAAAAACAAGTATGTTGTGGAAATCACAAGTCTTTCTTCTATATTTTCCTATATAAATTCACTAAGGGCAAATAATTTATTAAAATTATTTTTTATTAAAATTATCTAACATGATGAATACAAATAATTTTCATCTTAGAAAAAACTGACGTTAAATATTCAAAGAAAGACAGTTTTATTGTGTACTAGCAGGCTTTGCCCGTTTCGCTGGTCATTATATATTTAAGGAAACTCTTTTCTATATCGCTTTATTAAAAAAAGAATAAAAAAATACTGAAATCGCTCAAAAGCTCTTCTTGTGTTCATGCTGCCAGTTTGACATAAATTAGTGCCTATCAACAGTTGATGTCAACCAATCAACAGGTGGCGCTGCTATGCAGTGACTTCCACAATTTGAAAAAAAGGCAATATCTGAGGAACTACTGTGCAAAATTGCATAAAAATTTACATGTTGATGCAACTTGACATACGTTACAGCGGATCAACTTTTGGAACTAGTTGCTCAATAGGCGGCGCTCCTATACAGCGATTTCCTCAGCTTAAGGGAAGATTCAAGGTTCTAATGTCAAACAATACTTGATATGTGAGAAAGCCTTTATGAGACATTACACCGATTCAATCTGGTTGTATATCTACCATTATTTTGCGCTGCTATAGTGCAGTTTTTTCCAGAGAACGGGAATGTATGCTTCAACTTCTATGGCATTTAGCTGTACGAAACTTCATACATGAGAATAACCAGTATGAAAACTTATTTTTTAAGGTGTTAGTTAAACTGTGTTTCTTTGAATATTTAGTATTAGTTTTCTCCAAGATAAAAAATTGCTGCATTCATCATGGTAGATAATTTTAATAAACAATAGTCTTTGTAGTTTATTTTAACTGAGTGAATTTATATAGGAAAATATAGAAGAAAGTTTTGTGGTGGTCACAACATACTAGTTTTACTTTCTCTTACCCATGTAAATGGTAGAGAAATAATGTTTTTGAGTCAAATTTTTTAAGTCGAGATTTTTTTTTTTTTTTTTTTTTTTTTTTACACGATTTAAGGTCCCCTGAATCCAAAAATCCTATTTTTAACGGTTGGTCTGTGTGTCTGTGCGTGTGTCTATCATCAGCATATCTCAAGAACAAATAATAGCAGAAAGTTCAAACATGGTATTATAAATTTTTATGACATAGGGATGCTACACTAAATCTTTCATCAAGATCAAACAAATGATTCGTATACAGGGACACCCAAGAGAATTCAAATACATTGCGTCTATGGGGGAAATTAAGTATGTGCTAATTTTCATCAAGGTGCATCTACATGTAAATTTATATGCAATTATGTGCAGTAGATCCTTAGCTACAGCCTTCCCTTAAATTACGGAACTCGCTGTACAGCAGCACCACCTGTTGGACGATAAGTATTTAAATTGAACTGGTATTAGGACTCATAATGGCCTTATTACATATTGAATTTTATTTGATTGTACGCAATAGAACCTGAGATATAGCCTTCCCCTTAAATTGCGGAGATCACTGTATAGCAGCGCCACCTGTTGAGCGGTTGATAACAAAAGTTGGCAGGCACTAATTTAGGTCAAGTTGCATCTGCGTATGAAACTATCTGCATTTATGTGCAGTAGTTCCTGAGATATAACCTTCCTTTAAATTGCTTCCTTTATAGCAGCGCCACCTGTTAGCTGATAAGCATTCAAATTGCACCAGCATAATGACTTACAATGGCCTTCTTACATATTAGTTTTGTTTGTTTATACGAAATAGATCCTGAGATATATAGCCTCCCCTTAAATTGAGGAAATCGTTGTATAGCAGTGCCACCTTTTGAGAAGTTGACACCAAATATTGATTGACACTAAATTAGGCCAAGTTCCATCTGCATATAAATTTATATGTGATTTTAATCAGTAGTTCCGGAGATACAGTTGCCACAAAATTTTTGTTCTCTCTCTCTCACACACACACACACAGACGGACAAACATTTTCTAAAAATGATCAAATCGTATTCTAGGCCTTTCAAAACGTGTAAATCCATCGAAAACTGAAGTCAAAAATTTTTACGAATCAAATACTTTCTTCTATTGAATAGAGAATAGCGTAATAAAATAAAATAACTCTGTTATGGCTTTATTATCCCAATGATATTTACAATTTTACATTTTTTACCAAAGTATTGGATTCGTGAAAATTTTCGAACTCCAGTTTTCGATGGATTTACACGTTTTGGGATGTCCTGAACACGATTTGACTGTTTTTAGAAAATGTCTGTCTGTCTGTCAGTTTGTGTGTGTGTGTATCACAAATTTTGTGGACGCTGAAACTCACGAGCCAATAAACGAAATTTAACCAAACTTGGCATTTAGTTGAACCCTGACATAAACTGGTGCTGATTAGATTTGTGGAACAATTGCTGAAAAGGTGGTGCTGTGATCGCATTTTTTATGCCAGTATGGGACAAAATCTTATATAAATGTACATAATGAGAGTTATTTTAATCGTATGATTGTAAAATTAATATGAATTATTTATAATAGTAATAGTTAACATTGAAAAAAAAAAATGTGCATTTTGCAGCATAGCTTCACCCTCTGGAAGGGGAGTTAACACCCCCCCCTCGGGGGTGGAGTAAATTTTCAATATGGGTGTTTTGTTTCGAAAGACTTCGTCATTACCTTTAAAATAAATGGTTTAAGTATAGATCTGTGATAAATTAAAACAAAGTTATAGATTTTTTTTATCTTTTAACGAAAAAAAATTAGAAAAAAATCTTATTTGTTTTGATATTGGCAAAAAAATTTACTTTCTTTCAGCATGTAGTGATATAATTCTTTCAGATAAAAATCATCTGCATTTATAATAAAAAATAATTTAATAAAAAAATTATGTTCAATGAATGTTGTGTAAAATTATACAGAAGAAATTCATGTGGTGGCCATATCATATACTAGTTATGCGAATGGAATTCAGTTGTATAAAAACGAAATGCAAGTATCTTTTTTACTTTCTTCTATATGCAATAGAAGAAAGTATGGGATTCGTAAAAATTTTCGACTTCCGGTTTTCGAAGGATTTATACGTTTTGGGAGGTCTAAGAACATGAATTTACAATTTTTAGAAAATGGGTGTGTGAGAGAGAGAGAGAGAGAGAGAAATTTTGTGGCAACTTTATCTCCGAAACCACTACTCAGAATTGTATATAAATTCGTATATAGATGCACCTTGACCTAAATTAGGGCCTATCAACTTTAGGTGTCACGGCTCAACAGGTGGCGCTGCAATACAGTGATTTCCTCAAATTAAGGGGAGGCTATATCACAGGTTTTATTGCATATGTTCAAACAAAACTTCATATGTAAGAAGGTCATTATGATACATTATGCTGATTCAAGTTAAATGCTTATCGTCCAACAGATGGCGCTGCTATACTGCAATATAAGGAAGGCTATATCTCAGGAATTACTGTACAGATTTGAATATAAATTTATATGTAGATGTACATTGACATATATTATTATCTGTCAATTTTTGGTGTCAACCGCTCAACAGGTGATGCACACGCAGCGATTTCTGCAATTTAAGAAAAGGCTATATCTCAGGTTTTATTCGGTATAATTAAACAAAACTTGATATGTGAGAAGACCATTATGAGACATTATGCAGATTCAATTTGGATGTATATCTACCAATAGGTTACGCTGCTGTAGTGCAGTTTTTTAGATTGCTGTAAGATGAAAATCGCCAGCATTTATCGTGGTGGGTAATTTTAATAAATAATGCTTATCGGCCAACAGGTGGCGCTGCTAAAAAAGCGATTTCCGCAAAATAAGGGATGGCTGTATCTCAGGAACTAATGCACAGAATTGCATGAAAATTTATCTGTAGTTAAATCTTCACATAAATTAGTATCTATAAATTTTTTATGTCAGCCGCTCAACAGCTGCCGCTGCCACACAGAGATTTCTGCAATTTAAGAAAAGACTATATCTCATGTTCTATGGCGTATAATCAAACAAAACTTGATATGTGAGAAGGACATTATGAGACATTACGCTGATTCAAGTTGGATGCTTACAGACCAATAGATGGCGCTTCTATACTGAAAATTTCCTCGATAACGGGAAGACTATATCTAAACTTGTATGAGATATGAGATATCCATTATAAATACACATTTTTTAAGATTTATTTATAGGCAATAAAACTGTCTTTATTTGGATATTTGGTTATAGTTTTCTCCAAGATAAAATCATTTGCATTCTTCATGTTAGATAATTTTAATGAATAATAGTTTTAATAAATTATTTGCCCTTAGTAAATTTGTATAGGAAAATATAGAAGAAAGTATTGTGGTGGCCACAATATACTAGTTTAATTATTGTGTGCTCTTAAAAAACTGAAAATTTCATGTGAACTGGGGAAGGGGACTGCCGGATATCCGATGATATATCCGGCCGGATATCCGGATCCGGCAAAGTAAAAAAATATCCGGAATGCCGGATATCCGTATCCGGTTATCCGGTAAAATCCATATCCGGTCCATCCCTAATTTTTATAGAAGGCAAAAACTGCATTATCTAAGAATGGAGCTTAGATCTCAGTGACATCAGAAGCAAAAATGAAAACTGTGCATGGACCCTAATTGTATGTTCTACGTTCCGTGATAAAAAAAAAAAAAAAGTGACCCCCCCCCCACTCCACCCCCCACCCTCCCATGCAACTGTAAAATATCTTAACATACTGTTATTGGGGTATTTTCCTATTTTTAACAGTAAACTATGCCTTTTGACATTCCTTAAATCAGTATATTTTTAGAAAAGTAATTTAACATATTTGTGATTAAATAAATATTATCTTCAGCAACTGATGCGAAATTTCACTAGCATGTATTTGCACTAGCGGCATTTAAAGGGTTTAACACGAATATGCAAAGTCTATTTTTAATTTAAAATATTGTTTTAGAGGAAAGAGTAAGAGCAGGGCTAATTTTTATTTTATATCAAACAAGAATTTTCATTTACCGTTGTGAATGTGTTAATTTCGCCCAGGGACAAAACAAACTTTCACAAAGATGCTATAAATACTCATAAATTAAAATACAAAACTGTATGAGCCTGGTATCCCATTTTTCTGACAAATACATCCTTGCTTACTTCTACGCCAGATTGCTTCTTCTTCCTAACTTTTTAAATACTTACTCGATTTTGTGATAATAGTATATGCTTTAGGACCTCAGAAGCCCATCCCTAAAAACTACAATGGAATGTTTAGGGTATCTTTCAACTAAAAATCAAAGACCTAGTTCATTATTTTTGTGTTTGACAGTAAGGATTTCAAAAAATTCCTAATATTTAATGTATAATTTATAAACTCTATTTTTGCTTACAATATCTGTGTCTGAGTAATTTTTTTTTTTCATGCATATCTGAAATTTTTTACCATGTCAGATGGTTCTGAAGGGGGCTTGAGCCCCCTAAAACCCCTCCGTGGGTGCGCCACTGGTGTAAGCATTTCATGTAAATCAGCGGTGGAGTAACATGTACCAAATTCTGATAAAATATTTTTTAATTTATCCCAGGCCAAAATTTTTTTCTGTGCCTGCACTAGTAATTGGGCTTTTCCCTTCAACAAATGTTTACAATATATTAATTTTGCTAAGTCAGGTAAATTAAATAAATTGGATATTTATTCAAAACTTTCTATCCAATTTTCAATATTTTCAAATTTGTTGCCCTCAAATGGCTGAACCATACATTCTAAATCAGTGAATTGAAATGAATTTCTTATTAAATCATGAACTTGATCTGGGATTTGCCTTTGATTTTCTATTGTACCGGAGTCATTACTTTCATCAATAGCATTTTGTGTAGTATTATTTGTCATGCTGTTTTGTATTATATCACTTTCGAAATCAGAATCATTATCAGACATATTATTAACAATATTATTTTTCAATTCGTTTAAATCATTCAATGAAGCAATGACTCTGGTAACTAATTCGTCCATGTTGCCCTGAGTGCTGATATTCAAAACATCAGCTATACTAATTAATTCATTTAATTTAAAGTCTTTCTTTGTTGTATTGATTTTATTAACAAGATCTGGGCCATTAAGATCAAATAAAAATTCCGAGAATTCTCTAATTCTCTTTCGACTTGAACGGTCGCCACTATCACTGAATAATAATTTATGTAGTAATTGTACTTTATATGCCTTTTCTTTTTTTAAAGCAACTTCCAATTCTGGTATTTCAACTAGTTTCATTTTAAATAATTAAATAATGAACAATCTCACCTGTGGAAACGTTCTCCGACTTGACAGTAAGAAAAGTTGAGCCTTTGTTTCACGAAGTTCACCAGCTAATCTACCACGGAGACAACGCAATTCAGAAAATAGAACAAATGCTGCACCAGGCTTCATACACAAGTACTTTTGTCTTCAAATCAAAGTTAATGACTGTTAAAAATCCATGAATAAAACATAAACTGCACAGTTCCTATATCGAAATAAACATAGCACACATCAATTTGGAAAAATCTCATTGTCGTTAGAAGTATCAACGTTATATAGATCTTTTTTAGATCGCAAGATCCAACTGTCTGAGACCAAATTATGTCGAGATGCCGAACGTCTTATTTTTAAACAAGAAGTAAATTCCAGAAACACTCATAATTCAAATGAGAATTTTGATCAATTACTTTTTACAACTTTTAATTATAAATGTACTGAGCTATATTAAAAGTATTTACACATATATATACAGGTGATAACACTTGAGGATTAACAACCGTCTTTTCAGAGTTTTAACCATTTTATAACAGTTCTGTTCAGTTTTCACTTTACGAGTCAACACTCGTCTGTCTTTCAGTGTACGCCCACATCTTCTGCCGCACGCAATTACCGCTGCCAGGTTCATTACTTATATTTTTCCTTTTCCTCAAGTTGAGTGACATTCCGCCTACTGCTCACTGATGGTGTAACTGGGGGACAGGTAAAGACACTGGAGGTTCTTCTTTCCACAATATACAGTTGAGGATCTATAATCCGCATACCCATAATTCGCAATTGTCTATAATCCACATTCACTTTGCAAATGTAAACAAAAGATTTTGCAGTAACGAAAATCAGACATTTTAGATGTATATGAGAAAATATGTTAATTCACATACTAAAATGAAAAAAAAAAAAGTGAGTGTAAAATTTAATTTAGATATACATAATTAATTTTTAAAGTAAAAAAATTATACTTTTTGGTGTGATTGTGTATTTTCACATATGTTTAAGGATCATTAGTGTAAATGTTCTTTTTAGGGCGGTATTTCAAAAATATACAAAACTATTTCAGGAAAAATTTATACCAGCATTTGTTTTAAGGATAAGATCTACAATGCAGTCATTAAAAACTGCATCAAACTAATCACACTGCAAGTACTGCAAACTGCTAATCACAGCCCAGAAGCAGTATAGTTTTTTTTAATCAATTACTCATTTAAGGGTTTAAACTATCACATTGTTTCTACTTCATTAAATAAATTTTAATGTTTTATATATTTATTGCCTTCATTACATTATATAAAAACAAACAATTCTAATTCTAGCTTCATTACTAATTCATATAGCGAGGAAATGGCATCATTGATCTATAATTTGCAAAAATCTATAATCCACACAAGTTCTAGAACCAAGGTGTGTGGATTAAAGATCTTCAACTTTATTAAATAAAATGTTTTGTTTGAAATATTCAGTTTTAAACATTTTTCATGAAAATAATTTATTATGATGAAACATTTTATGTTTGATGCTCATTTAGTCAATGATCCAATCAGAGAGAGAGAGAAATATTTTTATTTTTTTTATTTAAACTTTTTTCAAAATACTTTTATTATCAGAAATGGAACTATGAGTTATTTTAAGACATTTTCTTTCTTTTCTACAATATAAAATGGTGTTGATAAGTAAAGGTTTAATAAACTAATGGGAATAATTTAAAACCTTTATTTTAAATGTTTTTAATTTCTATATTGTAAAATTTAAAACAATTATCCCAAAGCTAAGATTATAATTTTTTGTAATCACAATAAATTATAATTTTTTAAGTTATGCACATACTTAATGCACATAAAAATATTTTTACACTGGGTAACATTTTTGCTATTTTTTTATTTCAGTAATTGTTTAATTATAGTGTAAAAATAGTAATCGTTGGGTAATGAAAATAGTCTTTCGCTATTACTCTTGAATATAGTCTTTCACTATTACATGCTTCTCGCTAGTAGAGAAAAATATTTTTTTTTTACTAATTTTGACAAGAAAGGAAAATTACTTGCATTCGCTTTCCACCAGTTAATTGGTGATGCTTTTTGTTCAATAACTGCATATGAAAGATAATTATATTCAACTCTTGAAAATAAGCTGATTCATCAACTTTTGAATCATCTCCATGAACATTTGTAGTTGGATTGGCAGTGTTACTGTTACTAAAATTCAATATTTGTTTTCTATAATTAAGAATTTAAAATTACCATAAGTTTTTAATTGTTTAACTAGAAGTAATAACTTAAAAAAAAAAAAAAAAAAAAAAAAATGTTTAATCTTAGGTGGGGAAAGGGATAAGGGGGGAAAAAATACTGCGGCTGGATGATCTGGCTGCAAATTATGCTGGATGTCAGGCATCTGGACAGACTGACATCCATTGCATATCTATATCTTTTTATTATTATTATTATTTATAGTTTATGGTAAAAATATTTTACATGTATTTCAGCACATTTTACTCTTAACTTCAAAAAATGTTTTCATTTTCATTCTGTAGGCAAGGACTTGGTCAAGAATGTTTGTCATGCTTTCTTCTTCCTTAATGTTAATACTTCACTAACACAGTGCTTAATTTGTATGGGAATGCAGTTCCCACACTTCTTTTATTTAGCGACTTTTTACATATTAGATGGAACACATGGGAACTCATAAATAATATTGCATACTGGAACTCATTAGTGTATCATTTCTGAAAAATCAAAGTTCCCATTTTTTTTTTTTCCTCACTTTTTTTCCTTATATAAAGAAAAGTATTGTAATGTAATTTGGGCTTGGGACATACTTTTCCTCCGTGTAACTTTACCAACAAGTGACTATTGGATTTTCACTGTCACTTTTGACACAGCAGACTAGAAATTGTTAGAATTAACCATAAATAAAAACAGTTTGTGCTTTTTTTTTTTTTTTCTGAGCCTCGAATTGAAACCACAATTTAACCACAATATCAAATGCAAAAAAGTAAACAGCAGTTTATTTTTATAGAATAGAACTGTCAATTTAAATGGAAATATCAAACAAAAAAATTTCTTGCTGATTTTTATTTTTTAAGATTTGATTTATTCAGAAATATTTATTCCACTTTTTTATATATGCTGTTTTAATAATTATGAAAAAGTAACATACAAAATAACTTTCAGCATTAGTTATGTTTTAGCATATTTTTAAAATGTATATAGTATAATTTTATAAGTTGTGTAATCATCTGTTAATTTTCCTAGAAGTTGTATTTGTGATATCATGGAATAACCTAAATTATCTATGTTTAAGTTTTTTAAACATCGTTTCTTCCCTGAAGAAGGTTAATGAAGGAATTTAACCGAAACGTTGGAAATTAAATAAAATTTATTAAAGTTTTTTAGATTGATATGCTGAAAGTTATTTTGTATGTTACTTTTTCATAATGATTTGATTTATTTTTGGAAAACTGCAATAAAATTTCTAAAAATTCATAGAGAGACTTGAAATGAGAGACATATACAAACCAGGATTTTTTTTTTTTTTTGGGGGGGGGGGGAGGTAATCACATTTCTAATACAGGGTCATCGAATATGATATAATAATACGCATACCCAAAGAAAAGAACGTACACACATGCAAACAGGGGCCTGATTTACACAGGGGCACATGGTGCCCCAGGCCTTAAATAGAAAAGGGCCCTAAAACTGGCCCTGAAATGCCCTTTTGCCAAAATGCAAAGTTCTGTCATTTTATTTTAATATACAGGTATATATATGTACTTTTGCTTATTCATGCACAGTACGAATGGGGGGGGGGGGGTTGGCATATATTTACCCCGGGCCTCACACAAAGTTAATCAGCCCTACATAAACAGACCCTGATTAACTTCATGCAAGGGCTGGGGCACACGTAGTTTCGAGCCCACATCTTCCTCACCCTGTGCACCAATAAACACAGGTACATATGTCTGTTTACGGGAGTAATATGGCAGAATTTGCATTATATGATACCATTTTTAGGGCATAAAAGGCAAAATGTCACTTTCAGGGCGAGTTATATAGCTCCCTGCTTTTCAGGTCACATGTCTTATATGCCCCTGCTTTAATCAGGCCTTGCACATAAATCTTTCTTCTATATTTTCCTATATAAATTCACTCAATACCAATCATTTTATTAAAATGTTTATTCATTAAAATTAATTTCTATGATGAATGCAGATAATTTATTTCTAATAGAAATGTAACAATGTCCAAAGAAAGTCAATTTTATTATGTTCACTAACAGTATTTTAAAAAATGTTTTTTCCCCCTTTTTTGTTTTGTTAAAAATAAAATAAAATGGAAAACTTAGATTCAAATTATCATAGATCAATAGTTCAACTGTTCGTCTTAAAGATATTGACGAGTTCTTTTAAAAGATACCCATAGCGAACATTTGTCCCTGTGGGGGGAACTTAACCTCCAGGGGAGAAGCATTGTTTCTGTGTGTCCAAAATTTTTGCCTGCTAGATTATTACTATAATAAATAATTCTTTTTATTTTTATAATGATTCATTCAAAATAATTCTTATTGTATATATTTATAAGAAATTTTGTACTATACCGCCAAGTTAAAAACGGAGAAAAATCCAGATGGCACTGCCACCTGTTGGACGATTTTCACCAAAAAGTAATAGGCACTGATTTATGTCATGGTGCAGCTGCATATAAATTTATATGTAATTCTGTGCAGTGCAGTAGTTCCTGAGGTACAATTGGAACAAAATTTCTGTCACACACAGATAGACATTTTCTAAAAATGATCTAATCGTATTCTGGATTTCGCAAAACATGTAAATCCATCGAAAACCAAAAATCAAATTCTTTTTCGAATCCAATACTTTCTTCTATTAAATACAGAAGAAAGTAAAATGATTGATTTCATGACATAGGATAGTCTATTGTAGCTATAGCAAGAAGGTGGATGAAATTAAGCATATAAATATAGCAAAATTAAGACTGAATGGGTTTATGGCACTCTAGAGTTTAAATATAGAGAAGAAAGAACATAATGGGGAGTCTAATTGAATTAATAGGTTTTATTAAATTGTTTTTTCCAAGACAGCAATGTTTGCCTGATGCATGAGACTACACGAAAACAGTCTTTCATCATTTATTTCGGCCCCCCCTCCCCCCACCTACAGCCTTGTATGCAAATTTGAATTCAGAAGATTAGCGTTCCCGTACTTTTTTTTTTTGCTAGAAATGAAACCCTGTACTAACGTGAGACCAAATTTGACCAAAGGAATGTTTCATGCAGTTGACAATGCACTATATTGTTGAAGTTCATAGTTTTTTTATTTCTTAATTTTTCAACAGTTTCCTGAAAGTACCATTAAAAGATATTGAAAATTGAATGAGTAAAAAAAATTTACAAGATATATATTTTGTTCTTGAATATTTGCTTTGTATTTATTTGCAGATATTTTCTGGCAAGTGTATATTTAGTTTGTATGTCAAGGTGCATTTTTATCAATGAATATTAATTTATAGTATGGTGATTTAAAGATTTATATTTCTCTTTCTCAGATCAAAATCAGTCTCGAGGAGGGCGTTTGGCTCGTAGAGCAAGGTCCTTTAAAGATGATTTTCTTGGCAGGTTAAATCAGATGCGAAGTCCTTCTGGTACACGAGCTGCATCTCCTTGTAAAAACACCAAAAGTAAAACAAAAGCAGCTCCAGATACTCAAGAGGATTCCCCTTTGAACCAATCTGGCAAGGTAAATTCATTTATACAAAAAAATCATGACATGATTTTATATGGATTATGTTGTAATCACTGTTCAATACCATACCCGCAATCTACTATTTTGTAATTAGTAAATATTTGTAGAGTTTAAATGTCTCTAATTAGTAACTATCTATAAACTTTTTTCTGAGTACCATCATGTAAATTTTACTCCACTCTTCTCGGGTCATTTTTCAAAGTACGTTCAGTGTCTGCGATGCTGTTTTTCTAAAACTTGTTTCAATTAGCTGAAAGTACAAAAGTTGAATAAAGAAGCATCAGGATTTCACAGTTATTTAATTAAATGAGATACACTTTATACACTCCTGATTCTTACTTTGCTAAATAAGTGGCAATTGACCTAGCTGCGACTCTAGTGGCAGAATGTTTTCAGACTGTCTGCAACTAAGTCAGGAATACCTAAAAATAGTTTTCATTTCATGCAACACTAAAAAAAATGTATGCTGCATAACAAATGACAATACATTTGTGAAATTTTAATTAATTGGAAAAACATTATTTAGTAAAAATTGTAAACGGGAATATTTTCTTATAGTTATTTGAGGACCAATCAAAAAATATGTGATAAAATATATTGTATACCACCAAAAGATAAGGGGGAAGAATTCTAAAAACACAAATCTTCTCCATTCTTCATTTAAGAATTGATAGCTCATTTATTTATTTATTTTTTTTTTTTTTTCTGGAAAATAAAATAACATGTAATGTAGTATATTTTTATTATCCAATGTATTTCAAAATGTAGTATAATTTTTTTTGAATTATTAATTCTAAAGATCTTTAAAATGAAAAAAGAATATCTAGAAATTAAGATAATTTAAAGAAGATGAGAGAAAAATGCTGTTTATTAAAAACAAAGAATGGAATATTTTGCTATTACTTTTGATTTATTATTATTGTTCATCGAAGTTGAAGAGAGCTAAGATTTTTAAAATGCGACTAGTAATAAACAACCCACTCATGCTGGGTAGGGAAATTAATCCGTTTTTAGATGCACTTCTAGCAGGGCCGTAGGAACATATTCTGGGGCTCCCCCCATAAATTCGTCTGAGGCCCCCTCCTATTATCTTAGAACAAAAACTGTACTGAAATTTCCATATCAGATTTTACTTTTATAACGATACAATTACCCTGATACTTATGCATATAATCAGTACACACTGGTGCACAAAATCTAAGAACAAATGACAATAGCTAAGCAATATAGAATTTTTTTTTTTTTTTTTTTTAAATATTTAATGCTTTGAATGCTTCATGGATTCTCTTAAAATTTTAAGGGTAAAAAGAACATGTTAAAGCACATGTATTTCACCGAAAGTTTTGCCTCAAAGGCTGAAAAGGGATTAGTCAAATTAATTAAAAAATATATAATATTTGGGATTACCCTGTAAAAAATAATGCTTGAAATGAGTTGCATATAGTATATGATTATGGGCGTTCTTCTAATTATACATGTCAACTTGTTTAACAGTTGCATTTATATTAACGGAGATATAAAGGTTTCTTTAAAAACGTAGATAATTTTTAGTACATTATTTATCTATAACTAGCAGGCTTCGCCTGCTTCTATGTTTATATAAATTAATAACATGATCACTTTTTAAACCAATTTATAAATAAAAAATAAAAAGAAAATCCATTGAAATTACTCAAAAGATCACTTTGGATCGCCGCTGCCTTCAAAAGCATCTTCCTCAGCTGCAAACTCTTGGGTACGTATTCCTATTACTTGCGATAATGCTTTATCCATGGGTTTCAATTTGGGTATTTATTCGACTGTTTCGAAACATACGGTATCGAACAAGTTGAAGAAGTCTTTTATATTTGAATTTCAATAACATATGAACAACACTATATGCACTATACATATTATTTACTTTCATTTGATTAGCCTGGTGGAGCATAAAATGACAGCAATTTCATGCCAAATATTGCAATATACTATATGCGCTACATCAACAGCAAGAGGCAACTAATTTTTTGTGATTATATATATTTTCCATTTTAAATATTTTATAGTTAGTTAATAGCGGCTGGTATATAAAAAAATAAATAAATATGCAGACCTGTACATGGTACAGCTTTATTATAGCTGCCTTTGGCAATATTGGAATTTTTGTCGCCATTTTAGACCAAAATAGATTATTTATGCGATTGTTTCTATTTATTTACTTATTTTTCAATATTTTATAATTTATGTAAATTTTTTGATGCACTACTTGGCTTAAAATGGCTGTTTCTAAAGTAGGGTCCTAGGCGAAAAATTTTCGGTATACATCAACGTCAAAATTAAAAATTTCGCTCAGGGTTATCTGTAAGAAAAAATCTTTCATATAATACTTAATTAGCTTTCATGGCAAGCACACTATCTGTGCCAAAAACATGCTACAGTATAATCCCCTTTAACCGGCAACATTGGGACCGAGCCATTGCCGGAAAAGAGAATTTTCCGGATAATTGAATATTTACCTATTCATATTCTGTATATGAATTTTGTTGTCCAAATTTTTCGATCTCCCAGCCTCAATTAAATAAACACAATATCGGAAACATCGCCGATTTTTTAAAGCAAAAGCACATACCACCGTAAGTATATTTTAGTTTTTTTTTTTAAAGATATTTTACGGCCGTGAGATCGAAATGCACATTCAAGCAAAGCAACAATAGCGGAGCGGCAATGAGCGAAGCAAGTGCCAAGCAAGCAGTGAAGTGAACAAGAGATGAGATATCCTCCCTAGGGTTGCCGCCGTTGTATTATCGCTATTTCTCCTTGGCGATAATACAACTACGCCGGCAATCCTGGCAATAAGGTGACTTCGCTGTTTCGTCTCACGGACGCAAGGTGCAGTAACTAATGTAATGGACGTTCCCGGGCGGAAAAGAAAAAGTAAGAAAGAAAACTCTTTGCGCATGAAAGTTGGGGGGGGGGGAGGACTAGAGAAAGTGCCGTTATTTTGAGAGTGCCGTTAACGGGAGATTCTACTGTATTTAAAAAAAAGAAAACAAAATCTAGACTTGGGTTATATTAAAAAGGTTATGAAACAAAATTTGGAAAAAACGTTCAGTTATTATTATTTTATTATTGTATAGTTTATTTTAAAGTTATAATAACATCATTTTGTCATATGCATATGCAAATTTAATTTTTAATTCTTTTTTCTTTTAAATATATAATTCGCGTGAAATTATATTTATTTGTATATCAAAAAGTGGTCAGTACGAACCTTCATGCAAATTTGTGTAGCCCTGCGAACAGCAGTTTTCTCAAAAAGCACTGGATATATACATACACAAACACACACACACATGCACATCTTCTGTTGTTATATGTATAGATATGCAGGGTTTTAAAACCAAAGCAATGTCACTTTTAGAAAATTTGATATACTGCATTACAAAACATACTGCAATCGGATCATAAAAATTTCAAATATCTTATGAAATATGAGCATTTTGTATATCAATCATTAGTACATGACATCTTATGAGCAGAATTTTCACCACAGCAAAAACATCCAAACGTTATAAAAGAGTTGTTCAATTCTTGAACTTGCATGTCCGGTATCGACTTATTAAACATTAAAAAGTTTTTTAAAAAAGGATTAAGTTCATACTTATTAATTAAAAACACCTTATTAAAATCCTTAAATATTTTGAGCCTTTATATATTTCGGCACACCAGATGGGGCCATCATCAGAGCTCGGGAATGACATGAAGATTACTGCTGGGCGTTTTGTTTATTCTTCGTTTCATCTTCACTCTCCTCTTCACTTCACTTGGTTTGTTGGTATAGTGGTTGCCACTAGGGTGGAATAATACTGTGCTCGACATCATTAACAGCGTTGTTAAAAGTTAGTATTTCAAGAGCCTCTCTTTTAAGGGCATAATAATGAGAGATATGGGGCTAATTTTTGATAGTTAATTGAGTTAACGTTAATTGGTTTAGTATTGTTAATTCTTGAAAAGGCTGTAGAGTGTTTATTATATTTAAGGTCGGTGAAATGTTCGGAGATTCGGTCTTTAATTTTTCGTTTAGTCATACCAATGTATGTAGCGTTATTATTATCGTGGAATTAGAAATTAATTTTATAAATACCTGCGGTGTGTTTAAAATGGATGGGATCTTTTTCATTACGAATGCGTTGATATATATTTTTGTTTGGTTTGATTGGAATATTAAAGTTATGTTTTTTGGCTTCATTTTTAATTTTTTAGGGAAGGTCCTTTACAATAGGGGATTGCGGGGGTGAAAGATTGTTTTATTTTTTGAGCATTAGGAATACGATTAAGAGATTTTATACGTTTTTTGTAAAAAGTGTCAACAATGGCGGGGTTATAATTGGCTTTTTTAGCCATATTTTTTATTAATTTTAATTCGGAATTTTTTCTTCTATATTTGTACAATGTAACTAAATTAGTGTATGAATATTAACCGTAAAATGTACGTAGTTTCTCCTGGCAACAGTGGCGCACCCACGGAGGGGGCTTAGGGGGCTCAAGCCCCCTCCAGAACCAGCTGACATGGTAAAAAATTTTAAATATACATGAAAAAAAATATTATTTAAACACAGATATTGTAAGCAAAACTAAAATTCATAAATTATACATTAAAAAGTATCAGGAATTTTTGAAATTCTTACTGTCAAACACAAAAACAATGAATTAGTTCAGTGTTGTTTAGTTGAAAACATTCCATTGCAATTTTTAGGAAAGGGCTTCTAAGGTCCTAAAGCATACACTGTTACTATCATGAAATCGAGAGAGTATCTAAAAAGTCAGGCAAAAGAAACAATCTGATGTGGAAGTAAGCAGGGATGCATTTGTCAGAAAAATGGAATACCAGGCTCATACAATTTTGTATTTTAATTTTTGAGTATTTATAGCACATTTATGAAAGTTTGTTTTGTCCCTAGGCAAAATGAACACATTCGCATCGGCAAATGAAAATTCTTGCTAATATAAAATAAAAATTAGCCTTGCTCTTAGTCGTTTCTCTAAAACAATATTTTAAATTGAAAATGGAATTTGCATGTTCGTGTTAAACTCTGTAAATGCCACTAGCACATAAACATGCTAGCAAAATTTCGAATCAATTGTTGAAGATAAAATTTAATTGATTTAATCACAAATACATAAAATTATTTCTCTAAAAACATAATGATTTAGAGGAATGCCAAAAGGCGTAGTTTACTGTTCAAAATTGAAAAATACCCCGATAACAATAAGTTATTTCACAGATGCTTGGGAGGGTGGGATCACTTAATTTTTTTATTGCGGTACGTAGAACATACAGTATGGTCCATGCACAGTTTTCATTTTTGCCTCTGATGTTAATGAAATTTTTGAATTTAATGAATTTTTCCTGTTAAAATTCAAATTTCATATATATATATATATATATATATATATTATACTGGAATACAATATCTTGTAATGATATTACTCAGAAAGGTAACGCTTGAAATATTTGCTAACTGAACAAAATAAAATTCTAAGTAATATATTACATATTAGAATTAATGTTTTAGAATATTAAGAGGTTCTGCACACTGCTTGTTGTGTTAACTACACCCACAAAGACTACGTCCGACTTGTTTCTGTTAACCGAACCCAGAAGAAGCATCGCCCCCATACTCCAGATAATTAAATAAAAATAGCCTTGTAAAAATTTTCACTGAAGTTTTGTTATAATTCCTACATATCACAACTGTATCTTTTATCTGAAAAAAAGACATTTAAAAAGTACAAAAAAGCCAAGCTCAAAGAAAGAGAATGGATTAAAATTGTGTCTAAAAAGGGTGTGATATCAAATTCCCAAGCTTACATTCAAATACTTATTTAATATTCCCTTTTAACTAAATTTTCACATGTGAATCAAGTGCCTTATGATATGTTGATAGAAATCCTTCTTTCCTGTACTAAATACATCATAGCGTGTTTCTGAAAAATATTATTATTTTTATTTATGTATGATGGGCTTGACGGCCATCTTTCAAGTAATGAATAAACATTCACACAATTTGAAAGAAGTTTCTTAAAATATACCTCATATAAAATTAATTTTGCTATTCCATTCAGCAGAGACGGAAATATTTCGATAACATGATTTCTTATAAGTATTTAGTATTAAGTGCACTTCCATCCTATAAATGCCGGGAATAAAATAACATAAAAATTTAAATTAACGTAAAAACATGAAGGAGAGGGGGGGGGGAGCATAGAAGCTTCCACCCCCCGTTGTATTTACCCAATTTGAATTTAGCTTCTTTCAATAAATATCTCGTAAAAATAATATGGTTATTCCATTCAACAGGGGTTGAAATATTCAGATTAAAAAAAAAAAAAAATGCATTAAAAACATCGCAAAAGCCCCGTTAAGCACACAAGTTGAATCAATTTAAGTTTTAACGTTTTAACAGTGTTAAGTTTGGCGCACTCCCATCCTTCCATCCTATAATTATTTCCCATTGCGCAGCACTAGTGCGATATAAAACTCAATTAACCTGCCAATCAACCAACTCATCCGATAATTGATGAGATTTATAGAATTCAAACTAACGTAAATCTTTGAAAGATGGCCGCCAAGCCCATCATACATAAATAATAATAATAATAATTTTCAGAAACACGCTATGATGTATTTAGTACAGGAAAGAAGGATTTCTATCAACATATCATAAGGCACTTGGTTTACATGTGAAAATTTAATTAAAAGGGAATATTAAATAAGTATTAGAATGTAAGCTTGTGAATTTGATATCACACCCTTTTTAGACACAATTTTAATCCATTCTCTTTCTTTGAGCTTGGCTTTTTTGTACTTTTTAAATGTCTTTTTTTCAGATATCATTTATTTTTTTTTAAATAGTTTTTATATTTACTTGAATTAACCTGATACTTTACATCACATATGTCCTGGATTTCAACTCGGCTTTCGTGCGATGTTGATGAAAGGCACATTTATTCTTTGCATTAAGCTTTTCATAATTATGGTTGCTAGACATTATCCATGAGTGTTCTATACAGACTATTGTGTTGTGTCCATCATAAAACTTTTTTCTACATTTTCCTATACAAATTAACGCAGTACAAATTATTTATTATTTTTTTCATTATGAATGCAGAATATTATCTCAGACAGGTATCGTTGCACAAATTGTCCAACAGAAGTAAATTTTCACCATGCAGATGACATCCTTTCTGTTCTAAAAAAAAAAAAAAAAATTGTAGTATATGAGCGCCACTTATCTGCCGATAGGCATACAGGTTGAATCAGCATAATGTCTCATGATGCCCTTTTTACATATCAAGTTTTGTTCCATTATATGCAACATATTCTGTGTATAACCTTTCCTTAAATTGCGAAAATCGTTGTATAGCAGCGCCACCTGTGGAGATATTTGTTCAAAAGTTAATAAGCACTATTTTATGACAAGGTAAATTTATTTGTAAATTTGTGCAATTCTATGCATTAGTTACTCAAATATAGCTTTCTCTGAAATTGCGGAAATCACTGTGTCGCAGCGCCATGTTGAGCAATTGGCACCAAATATTGATAAATATTGATACATCATCATCAAATATTGATACATCAAAGTGCAATTGCATATAAATTTATGTGTAATTCTGAGCTGTAGTTCCTGATATCTAGTTGTAACAAAACTTTGCCACATATATAGAACACACACACGCAAACAGAATTTTTTTTAAAAGTCAAATTGTTTTCTGGAGCTCTTCCAACGTGTAAATCCATTAAAAACGGAAAGTCGAAAATTTTTACTAATCCAATACTTTCTTGTATTGCATACAGAAGTTCATTCGTGAATAATCTCTCTCAGTAATGAATAATATTTATAATGAAAAATATTATTTAGGATACTGGCATGATTATCGTACACTCTGAATTTTCCAATTTAAAAAATTCGTAAGTTATTTGGAATTTACGATTTACTTAAAATCGCAGAATAGGACAAAATTGAGTATAAACGTCCGTTTTGAGAATCATAAATATATAAGACAACTTCAAAATAACATTTATGATACTTGTTTGGACATGATTGACTACAAATATTCTAATCGGAAAATTCCGTAAGTTATTCGTAATTTAAGGTTTTATCAACATAGCAATATTAGAAAATTGCCCATATAAATATGCATTTTGAGGATTGTTCCATTGGAAATACTAGCATTAAAACTAAACTACGAAACTGACCCTAATAAAATAAATTAATAAATTAGAATATGATAAATATGTCAAAGTGAACTGTGGCTAGCCTATTAGGCGGTGATTTCATTCTGTCACTGTGTCAAGCGTTTGGTAAAATTAATTTCTCTTAACATGATTATAATATGTATCGCACTAGAAATTTATGAGAATATATGTATAATGGGGAACTGAGCAGAGTCCACCTATGCCAACTAGTCTATGGATGGATCACAACGGTGAAAGATATTTTCAGATTTTAAGTTTGTTTCCACCCTATATTTTTTCTTATTTCCTCGTTTTTGAAAATAAATATCTTTTTAATCTAGATTATTTTGAAAAATAAAGAAAAGTAGTATGCTGTGATCAGCTATAACACTTTCTTCTATATAATCTTATACAAATTCATGCAGTACAATTTTTTTTATTATTATTATTTACTAGCAAGCTACGCCCAATATTTAAAAGCCAATATTTTAAACTGAAAAAAAAATAATAATTAAAAAAATTCAAATTCGAAATTTCAAAAAAATATCGATGAGGTGCACACCTACAGGGTCCCAGGTATTCGTCTGCCAAATTTTGTAGCTCTGAGATTAGCAGTGTGAGCACCAGGGCGCAGACACACAGGCACTTCTCTTTATTTATATTAGATGATATGGTATTTTGAAAATTCATTTCAATATAATGACCAGCGAAGCGGGCAAAGCCTGTTAGTATACCATATAGAAGGAAGTAAAAATCTTTATGCATCATAATTATCAATGTTAGATTGAAGGATATTAAAATTAGATACTATATCGTGTACTGACTTTCTTATTCTAAGGTAAAATAAAATGAAAATTATGTCAGCGTTTGAAAAATATTCAAAAATTAGCAATTCAAACTACAGATTTGAAACAAATGCTCAAAATTCTTATTATTCAAAATTATATTCATTTCTGTTTTCAGGGATGTAAAATTTAAAATTGTGCAAAATAATAAAAGCAAGGGTTCTTTGGTTAAAAAAAAATAACTTATTAAAAAAAAAAAAAAAAAAAAAAGCAGTTAATTTTTAAATTAATACTTTTCAGTTTAACTGAGATGAAGAGATTTCATATTTGGCGATTTATGTCTCTTTGGCGGTATTTAACAGTTTTTCAGCAATTAAGATACGAAATTTTGATTTTTAAAAGCTAAATTTTACAAAAGTTCCTAGATTAAGTAATTGTCTATCTGAAAAACCAGTTTTCAAAGAATTCTGCACATTTATGAATTCTCCAGTTTGTTTTAAAAAAAATTTCTTGAAGAAGAAATTTTTTCAAAAAGTTGTCAAAACATCTAATTTTACGCTAAATTGAAAATGCTCCCATTTTTTTACTTATTAACTTAGAAAGTTCGTTTTTATCTCAAATTAAAGATCTCGTTGATACGAATATTTTACTTTTTGTTTCATTTTACTGCGATATTTGGTTCGTCCAATATTTAAAACTTTACGGAAAAAAAATTTGCCGATTTAACATGGAAAAGTTGGTTTCTGTATAATAAGCATTTAACGATCTTGGGTTATTTCTGTCGATTTTATTATTGGCGCGTTCTGCTTTGTGTTAGTGGTAGTTTGTTTGTTTTGCTTTTCTCTGAGCTTGGCTTGGCAAAACGACCGTTTCTGCTTGATTTGGCTATAATTATTAAAATTTCTTAGTTACTTATGTGTTACTGCATTGCAAATTGTAAAGGAGTATTGAATTTGATAAAATTTTATTTTCAATGAAAATATGGGGGGGAAGGGCATTTCATTTTGGGTGAATTTTATGTTCACCAGCTTGTCATATTGTACACTTTTTTTTTTTTTAAATCATAGATGAACCTACAACTTTAAGTTTGCAAGCTTAATGCCAACCCCAACTAACCGAACTACTGTAACTTAGCATGTTTATATACTGATATAAATTCCTCAGTTGCACTATTCAACTTAAATTCAGTTTCATTCATTCGTTTATTTATTTCAAAAGAAATGTTTAAAGCGGATTGTTTACTATATGTACAGTCGACAGCAAAAGTATCCGAGCACTAGCCAATAATTCCGATATCAAAAAGGTACACTTAATACTGTTTGTTAAATAAATCCTTGTCGAATCAGGTTCTTAGACTGACTAAGAACATGACTCGATAAGGATTTATTTAACAAAGCAATATTAAGTGTACTTTTTTCAGACAAGGATTATTGTTAGTGCTCAGATACTTTTGCTGCTGACTGTATGTGCGCGTATATGCCCATGCCCATAAACCTATTTCAATACTACAGGGCCCAATTACAGAACTGCCAACCTAATCCGGCAAATTGTTAGTACTGCCCCTTTTTCTACACCAGTCATTTCTTAGAGTTTTTTCTTCTTAATTCATAGCAAATACCTTTGAAATAAATTACTTTAAAAATTAAGTGGTGTAGAAAAAGGGGCGGTACTAACAGTTTGACGGATTAGGTTGGCAGCTCTGCAATTATTCTTCAGCCCCCTCCAGACGGAAATTCTGGGTGCGCCACTGCCTGGCAAATGTTGAACTTTTTTCAGAATGTACTATTTTAGTTTACCGTCCAGTTCTTTGTTATTATTTCTTGAAGTAAATTAAATTAAAAAGTAACTTTTTTAGTAAAATGTTGAAAAAAGTAAAGAAATATTAAAGAAAAAACTTATAATATATTATTATTTTATAAAAGTTTACTTATATTCTACTTGAAATCATAGCTTTTTAGTAGAAAATTTAGAAAAAAGCATATAGTATGTACAAAATGTTAATAAAATGGTACAAAGTAGAAGAAAAAAAGAATTGTGAAGAATAAATATTTTTTATTTGAGCAAATGAGGATAGCGCGGTTGACATAGGAACGTATAGCGGCATATTTGTAAGGGAGGGGAGTGCGGCATTTATTATTAATAATTTCGTTATTGCTAGTAGGTGTCCTAAAAACGGTAGTGTCAATGGAGTGATCTTTATTTTTGATAATGGTGACGTCTAGAGCTGGACGATATCAGAAATTAAATATCGCGATATATCATCAAGTTAATATCGATATTGGTGATATATTGCGATATTTCTTTCAAGAGAAGGAAAATAGATATTTGCTGATTTTTAAAGACAAATGAGCACCAATTTTAATGTATACAAGTGGGGAGTGTTTTCTATATATATATATATTTTTTTTTTTCTGGTATATTACTTCCATATCTTTTTTATAAAAAAAAAAAAAAATGCATAAATATCAACACAATGTTTTGTGTTTCTTTTAATTTATACCATTACTTTTAAGTATACTTCTGAATAGTTTGTCCTTTGTTCTTTCTATTTTAAGATTTAATTATTTCAAAATCACATTTTAAGAGAGCTAATAGGTGATATGTCTTTTATTTACACAAAGTATATCATCACAATACATAATTATAATAAAAATGAAAGCTTAAGAAAAATGAAGTTGTACTTAGAATGTAGATGATTAATAAAATTTTGCGCAGAAGTCATAACTTATCTATCTATCTATCTCTATATGTATATCAATGATTCACTTATATACAGAATTTTTAAAAATAAATATTAGTATGAGTTTTGCGCCTAATTCCCATGCCTAAGTATAAAGAAAGTTCATTTACTAATAGTCCTGCCAGTCATTGATAGCGATATGGTTGTAATTAAATTAATTTCAGTGAATAAGAAATGCACAGTAGAAGTACTGTTTATAAACTTTCTTTAGAATTGCCATCGAATTAACTTTCTCGGTTGTAGAGTAATATTAATTTGAAATCCTCATAACTCATAGGTATTCTAAAGGTCAATTACCTGCCATTTTTATTTTATTTTTTATCTACTTACCATATAATGAAAAGTTTTTTTTTTTTTTTAATATATTGAATTCATATTTTGTAATAGTTTTATAACAGTTGGAATTTGTATTATATTTATATACTAGTATCGCCCAGTGGTTGAAGATCTATAACTTTTTGCAAAGCAAAGCAAAACAACTGCCTTCTCATAAACAGAATTAAATTGCAGCACAGCAGCGATCCCTGTTTATTTATTAAACGAGTTGTCCATGAAATAGAGTGTTTGAACTGAAAAAAAAAAAAAACCCTTAAAAATGGTCAATTTGAGTTCAGGGAATCTCAAAACTTGTAACATCATCGAAAACGTGAAATCTAAATTTTTCTGAATCTTATACTTTCTTCTTATATATGCAGAAGGTAAAATAATAGATTCACTTTTTTAAGAATAAAGTCAATTTTAGTTAATTGAAATACAAGGAAATCTCAAAATGTGTGAATTCATCGAAAACCAGAAATCGAAATTTCTCCCGTGTCTTCTACCTTCTTCTTATGCATGCAGAAGCCAGTAATAAATCCACATTTTAAATAATAAATAGTCAGTTTCAGTTAACTGAAAAGCAAGAAAATCTCAAAACGTGTAAATTCATCGAAAACTGGAAATCAAAAGTTTATCCAAATCTTATAAGTAATCAGTTTCACTTAATTGAAATGCAAGGAAATCCCAAAACGTGTAAATACATCAAAAAACGGAAATCTAAATTTATTTCATATCTTCATTCTTCTTATGTACACAGAAACTAGTAATAAATCCACTTTTTAAAAATGAGTAGACAATTTCAGTTAATTAAAATGCAAGGAAATCTCAAAACGTGCAAATTCATCGAAAACCGGAAAAACGTTTATCCAAATCTTATATTTTCTTCTTATACATGCAGAAGATAGAATAATAAATCCACTTTTTTAAAAATAAGTAATCCATTTCAGTTAATTGAAATGCAAGGAAACCTCAAAACGTGTAAATATATCGAAAAACGGAAATAGAAATTTATTTCGTATCTTCCTTCTTCTTAAGTACGCAGAAACTAGTAACAAATCTACTTTTTAAAAATGAGTAGAGAATTTCAGTTAATTAAAATGCAAGGAAATCTCAAAACATGTAAATTCATCGAAAACCAGAAAAAACGTTTATCCAAATCTTATATTTTCTTCTTATACATGCAGAAGATAGAATAATAAATCCATTTTTTAAAAATAAGTAATCCATTTCAGTTAATTGAAATGCAAGGAAACCTCAAAACGTGTAAATATATCGAAAAACGGAAATAGAAATTTATTTCGTATCTTCCTTCTTCTTAAGTACGCAGAAACTAGTAACAAATCCACTTTTTAAAAATGAGTAGAGAATTTCAGTTAATTAAAACGCAAGGAAATCTCAAAACGTGTAAAGTCATCGAAAACCGGAAATCGAAATTTTTCCGTGTCTTCTACTTTCTTCTTAAGCATGCAGAAGCCAGTAATAAATCTACATTTTAAATTTTAAGTAATCAGTTTCAGTTAATTGAAAAGCAAGGAAATCTCAAAACGTGTAAATTCATCGAAAACTAGAAAAATGTTTATCCAAATCTTATATTTTCTTCGTACATATGCAGAAATAATAAATCCAATTTTCAAAAAATAAGTAATCAATTTTAATTAATTCTTTGATTTTTTTTTTTTTTTTTAAATACCACTTGATGATATTTCGAACAATCGATGCAATTCCAAACATTACTTGAAATATCCCAATGAAGACTCTCTATATAATACTATTTCTATAAGGAGTCTTTTATCCCTCCCAAAATCAACGAACCGATAGCAAAAAAGAACTAAATGTGAGATATTGTTTTCACCTGCTAGCGATGAGCTTCGATATTATTGGTGTGGGGATATCATCGAATGTGAGAAGCTGGAAAATAATGTGATAACTTGATGAATGAAACATTTTATGTTATCGTGCAACGTCATACTTTTTAAGTAGTGGTTTCGATTTGAGAGATCGCACACATAAAGCAAAGGCACTGATCGCAGGAAGGAAGCGAAAGTATATGTATCTTGTTTGGATCGTTTGCGGTTGGGGTTATTTTTTCGAGTTTAGTCAGTGAGTAAATAGGAGGAAGAGAAGGTGTAGTTGTATAAGATATTTGGTGGTCTTTCTGTTGGATGTTTGTGCGGTGGCACGGTGAGGCGGGAAAGCAGAATTTGAAGATATGGTGATTGGTGTTCAACGTTATTTATCGGCATATGGATCGATCGCGCTGTGCCCACTAGGAAATACAGGGATATATCGGTAGAGCAAGAACTTAAATACTGTTATCGCGATATTAAAAAAATATCGATACTTGGGGATATATTGATAAATAATCCAGCCCTAATGACATCGAGAAAATTAAGAGTATTGTTGGTTTCAGTTTCATGTGTTAATTTAATAAGAGGGTCAATTTTATTAAGGTAAGCAAGGAGGTTTTCAGGATTAATATTATGGGGGGTAACAGAAAAAACATCATCAATGTAACGAATCCAAAGTTTACAATTGTTGATTATGCTATTGGCGGTATTTTCAAAGATCCTCATTTTTAATTCGGCGATAATCCCCGAAATGGGAGAGCCCATGGAGACGCCCTGGGTTTGTTGGTAGTAACACCCATCAAAAAAGAAAAACGAATTATTGAGTAAAAGGTTGTTGGTACGCAGGCCTCGCAGCGTTCCTAAAATCTTACGCGTGTTTTATTATATTGACACCACTATCGTTAAAAACTTTTTTCTTGAAGGTTTTAATGTTAAAATATTAGGTAACTAAGTGTTCTTTTAAAATAGTGGTGACAATGTAGCAAAATGATTCCTAAAATTCCTAAAATTTTAGGAATGCTGCGAGGCCTGGGTACGTATTAGAGTTTCGCTGATTTTGTTGTCGCCATATTGATTGATTATTAGAGATTGAATTACGTTATTACTTACAAACTTTGAATAAACACCATAAAGTGCAATAAACTCGCAACAATTGTTTTGGGTCGAAAAAACACACGACCCTTCATCAGGCGAATAAAGTAAGCACAAGTGCTGCAGTCAAAGCGGCAACGCACAAAATCGTTTAAAATGAAAAGAAAAACTTTATAAAGTAGAAAGTAAATATAGCTACTGGTGTGAGTAGAATTGTACAAGAAAACAAGAAATTAAATAAATGAGTGAGATTAAACATATTATATGTTTAATCTCACTCATTTATTTAATTTCAGCTCTTTTGGTCAAGTAGATTTTGAGCTACACCTAAAAAACTAATACCACCAGGAGATCCGATTTAAGATTGAAAAATGAATATAACATTAAAATGCTCAGAAGTCCCAATAAGTATAATTGCTAAGCTCATTGACTGAATTACTTCAAATTTAGTATCCGATTGTAAAATTTTCTCTAGAATCTAGAAGTCAAAATTGTGTATTCGTTGGAAATATAAATTTTAACACCGTTGCATGTTTACATGTGTAAATGGCTGCTAACTTACACTTTTAATAAATAATTAAATTAATATAAACATGAATCCAAGAAGGATAGTACCTGCTGTGTTTCTCTGCTAATTGGGTGATGAGGTAGATGGGTATTCACTTTTTATTTGTATTTATTTCATATTGTTTATTTTGTGGACTGTACATTTTATAAACCATTTAGTGAGTGGGAAAGAAAGTGCCCTTTTGTCTATCAGTAGGTGCCCTTTTACTCACAAAAAGGTGCCCTTTAAAAAAATGTGAACACTAGAGATAACCATTATAAAAACATACTTTTTAAGTGCAATAACTTTGAATATTTAGTGTTAGTAGTCTCTAAGACGAAAATCGTTTGCATTTATCCTGTTAAATAATTTTTAAAAATAATATTTTTAACAAATTATTCGCACTCAGTAAAACATAGGAAAGTATAGAAGAAATTCTTATGGTGGCCACAACATACTAGTTTACTCTTGAAATTCACAACTCACATAAATGGCAGGGCTCGCGCTGACCTTTTGAAAAGTGGGGTCCCAAGACCCCATCAGTATGGAAAATATGGGTCAAGTTTTCAAAAAATGGGGACTTTTTTTTTGGGGGGGGGGGGGATGTAACTGCTAATATTTTCCACAAACACAAAGTTTTTTGCAATTCCTTTTTGCATTTTTTGAAAGAAAAAAGAAAAAATTTTTGTCATAGGAAATCAACACTTAACTCTGTTAAACATGCGTTTGATCATGTTCATGTAGTTAAAACAGTACATTACTAAATAAAATTAATAAAAAGCACAAAGAAAGTTATTTAATGAATTTAAAAGAAGTTTTAAAGAAGTAAAAATTATGGAAATTTTGACGACAGCAATAGACTTGGAGCAAGATTAATAAAAATAATCCTTAAAAAAAAAAAAAAAAAAAAAGTCTCTTATTAAAGGAACTTACATTTACCAGGTAATTTTCTTCTTAAAGACACATAAAAAAAAAAAAAAAAAAAAAAAAAAAAAAGTATAAAACCCATAATTTTGGAATTTTCCCGTTTTTTTATTATTATTATTATTGATTTTTTGAATTATAAAACACAACTCACTAACAATAGAACATACATAAAGAAAAAATTACTTTATTTTTTTATTTTTTATAATAAAATAAAAGCTAATATTTTAGATGCGTTATTTAATATTCATTTTAACACTATCATTATACAAAAATAATTTGTATTAAATTTCATACATAAGCTTTTGTTTTTTTAGTAGTAGTAGTAGTTTTTGTTTCTGAAACAGTTCCTGAATCCAGTACCCTTTATTTCTATTGAATCTAGCAAGAAAAAAAAAAAAAAAAACTGCAATAATACATATATATTAACATGTACATTTAATTGAAAACTGTCTATTGTATCGTCTAAAGAAAAGTGCTTTGAAAAATAAGTCCAATTGGGCCTAGAAGTGGCGATCAGTGAACAAAAATTTGCATCTGCAGTCCTGTCTTCTCCTTCACCCCCTTCCTATATGCATGCTGGCCGAGGCTGTTTGTTTAACCCCTCTTTCATCTTCGGAAGTTTGGAGCGCATTTCTTCTTCTCTTGCATCATCCTCAGTCTCTGTACGCACTTTCATGCAGATTTCGTTTCAGAAACTTTCCTCAGCCAGCATGCCTTAGCTGCTCGCCGCCATCTCATCAGCGCCGTTGTTCATAGCTGTCGCGTTATCAATGGCGCTAAATGTACTGGTGACTGGATCATAAAAGCAAAGTTGGTTGCAAACCCCGGGATTCTGGAAATTTTCCAGACCATAAAACACTTTTGATCAGAGAAAAATTATTTCTACTTTATTTTCCGATTTTCGAAATATATAATAAAAGGCTTGGTTCACCTGGACATTTTTCCTTCTATTCTCTTTTTCTTTTTTTTCAAAGTGAAGTACTGTTTTTAAATACAAAATGTTTTTAAAATCGGAAGGAAAAAAAAAAAAAATTGAAATGATTCCGGATTTTGGAATTCCAGATAATCAGTACTAATTGTATTTTGAAATTTATTCAAAAGTGCATTTACTTACTTTTTTTTTTCTTCCCCATGAAATAACTTTTGCTAATATTGCATATTCTGATGAGATTGGTTCTCCTAACTAAATAAACAAACAAATCCCCCCCCACCCCACCCCCCCACCCCCCAAAAAAAAAAAAAAAATTGCCACTCCAGTCTATAACACTTTATGCCGATATCGGATTTTGGTCACTTTGCACGTGCTCCATCAGACAGAACACGCAAGGAAAGGGAGAAAAATGACATCATCGTTTTAACAACTAGAGCAGACGCAGCCGTATGGGCTGGGTGATATCTTTGTTTTTAAAGGAGGAAACAAGAATTTTTCTCCCATTCTTCTAAATTTAGAGCTAAATAGCCAGGAAAATAAATTGCTGAAACGAAATTAAAAGAAATTTTGCTGTTTTTAGAATAAAGCATATTTTTGAAAGAAAAAAAAAGGGGAAAATTGTGGGTCCTCGGGACCCCTGATTTTTTAAATTCTGCGTCCCTTCCATTAAAACTGGGGTCAATGGTGCGCTATAGCGCACCAACGCGAGCCCTGTAAATGGTTAAAAATTATTATTGATCTATTTTTCAGATTTTTTAATTTTTAAGTTAAACAATTAGTAAGTACATTTCAAATTCTTTTTTAAATATTTTACCAACTGTATAACAATGAAAATTTACCTTATTTTATAATTAAAAAAATTTTGTATGATTTTTAGATGAATAAGTAATTTTTACTTATAAAAATATATACCTAAATATATATCCTTTTTTAAGAAATATGCAGTTACATCTTTAGAGCAAATATATTTCAGATACATCGTATCCATTTTCAGTGCATCATTGTGACACCTCCTTCTGTTCTGGGTTGATTCTGTTTTCTTGATCCTCTATTCTCTTCACTTTGTATGGTTTTTTCTTAATTAGGTGTTGCCATGCAGATGGTATTACGCTATGCTCACGATAATTAATGAAAAGACTGCTAGTTATTATTTCAATGGTTTCTTTTTTGAGAGCATAATGGTGGTTGTTATAGGGGGATATTTTTTGGGTATTTATAGTATTAAGATTAATTGGGTTAGTTTTATGAGTGGCAGACAGAGCAGTAGAAGACCTATTAAATTTTATATCTGAGAAGTGTTCCTTTTTGCGATCATTAATACAAAGTTCTGTCATGCCAATGTAGCAACCTCTTTTATTATTTTCATGTTTAAAGTCGATTTTATAAATACCTGAACAACAACATATTTCAACGACTCCGTAATGAAAAAGATCAAATCGACCCAAAAAATCACTTCAAGTATTTATAAAATTGACTTTAAAAATGAAAATAAGTAAAGAGGTTGCTACATTGGCATGACAAAACGTTGTATTAATGATCGCGAAAAGAAACACTTCTCAGATATAAAATTTTATCCAACATTTTCATCCCCTCCCCCTCAAAAACAGAAAAGTTTTTATAAATGGCAGTTTTGCGAGTGCAAAAAATAAAATATTTTATCCCTTTTTTATTTTTTCGCTCCTGCTGATGATTCATGCAATCTAAAATGTTGGTTCTTCTGTGGGCCACAAATTGATGGTTACTGGGCCGCAAGTTGTGCACCTCTACTTTAGTCTATGGAAAACGAAATTATAAATAATAGAAGTAAAACTCTGTTCAAATATAAAATTAATGCAATCCATAGTTACATCAGTCACACAATTTTAATCTGTACAGATAAATCAGCTTTGAAGGAGGAACTAAATTTTATCAGATAATTAACTATTGACGCAGTTTACTCTAAAAATCTTGTCAATAAATTATATAGAAAAAGAACTCGCCAGTTGAATCATATCCCAAACTGCCAAAAATCTCTGATAAAATTCACTTACTCCATACCATAAGATCAAGGTGCATCCAACAAAATTTAAAATACTGCTAGTAATTTTGGTGTTAATATACCAATTAAATCAAACCCTAATATTTTCCAAATTATGAGAAGTGGTAAAGACTGTATTCCCCCTTTTGAGACTGCAGGAGTTTATAAAATTCTATTCAAATACCAAAATAATGAAACAGGTTGTTATGTAGGTGTATCAAAGTGAAAAATAAAAACCAGGTTAAAAGAACACCAAAACGATATCAAATACGGAAGAGTACTACCGCCCTAGCCAAAACGTGCCAAAATAATGACATTGACATTCAGTTTTTTAACAATAATACGAAAATTGCGAACTATAATAACAATACATATGCCTTTTTTCGGGAAACCATGGAAATTATACAAAACTGTAACTCAGTAAACGACCACAAATCAAAAGCTGGTAGAGACATACAGTGGTGCCACCTAATCATGAGAAGAGACGAAGAGTAAGGAAGACAACAAAGGCAAACGACACTTTCTACTCGGCACAGCACTGAGGACGTGGAGTTGCCCTCCCGTGAAAGCAGCTTTGTGAATAATGAAGCCATAAAATAAGGTTTTATGTACATATTTAATTTTAATTAAGAATGCTTGATTTTTATTAGTTTAAATAAGTTATCTAGAATTAATTTTCTTTTTTTAAATATCTTAAAAAATTTAAAAATGTGGTACTCTGTATGCGAAGTTTATATATGTCTGTCTCCTAAACATACAATTGAACACATTAAAATTAATGATAGACAGCTATAAATTTATAGTAGTAAAAACTTTAGTATTCATAAAAAAATTTTGATTTTGATTTTTTTTTAAATTTTTTTTTACAAGTTTGGGACTTGAGAAATCTGAAAATTGATGTTGTGTATTTCTGTAGATTAGTTACTTAATTTATTACTCTGTAGACATCATTTCAAGGAAGGTTCATCATAAAGAAGTTGGCCAGTTTAAAAATATCAATTATATTGGCAAGAATTCTGTTGTATAGCAATATTTTACTTAAAGATTTTCAAAATATTGTTTGGGGACCGATGTCGTACTGTGCAACCTCAATAGATGTCTTAAGTTCCTGTACAGAAAAGTATTGTCTACCATTGCTATGAACTTTGCGAGACATGATACCCCAAAGATTTCTGTAGGGTTAAGGGCGTGCATCCGGAAATGAAGATTTCTATTCAACATGGCCGCCCAGGTTCTAAGAAAAAATTGGGGTTGGCCTAACTTAAAAAACTGACAGCCAAGAGCTCCAATCAGTGAATAGTAGAATTCCCCTATTAGTTGAAAAATTATCTTCTTGACTACCTTAATTATTTTGACACTTCCTCTCCTAGCTGTGGGGTGACAGAGGTGATAAGAGACAGTTTCCCACCTGTATTCAATTATCTACAAGAACGCCGCTAAAAAAATATACAAACTATCGCATCGCTCAGTGACATATTTTGTGAAACGTAAATCGCTAAAATAAATAGATTTAAGATTTAAATTCTAATGTCAAGAAATTTAATCTTATTAAATGAATAAATGAAAATTCTTTATAAAAAATGTTTCGGAACAGAAGAAAATATTTTTTTAAATTATAAATACATGCATAAAATATATGAATATTATAAAAAAATGTTTATTGAATTTTTTTTACTACATATATAGTTTCAGACAGTATATAAAATAGCTCTCTCTCTCTTGTCGAAAGATTCAAACCCACGGTAGTGTGTTTTAAAAAATAGTGGTTGATTTTTTTTTTTTTTTTTTTTTTTTAAGTTTTAATAGGAAATATGTTTACTCAAAAGTTTTTTTTTAATTCTAACTATTTACTTTCTTTCACGTATACACAGGGTAAAGAAAGTATTGTTTTTGGGTCAAATTTTCGAAATTGATTTTTTTTTTCTTTATTATATAATTATACGTTTTGAAATCCTCTGAATTGGAAAATGTTTTTAGCGGTTGGTTTGTGTGTGTATCTGTCTGTTATCAGCATATATCAAGAACAAATAATAGCAGAAAGTCCAAACTTGGTATTTTAAATGGGTTTCATATAAATATGCTACACTAAATTTTTTCCTTGAGACAAAGCAAATGGTTCACATACAGGAATATCCAAGAGAATTCAAATACATGATGTTTATGGGGTTCAAAGTTCAAATAAATTATGTTCTGATAAGTACAATTTAACATCAATAGGCTGATTAAACAAAAGTGAGTAACAATTTTTTTTAAATGCATAAAAGCATGTTTTGTGTAGATTGTGGTATGGAAATTATTCATCATTCGTTTACAGAGCTCCAAAGTATTTGGATATATTGAGGCTATACTTGGAAATTGCTGGAATTATAACTAATTTTGTGTTAGAAATTTTTCATGTAAGAATAAATTTAAATACACAACATTGTTTATCGACAATATGCAGAACTACCCAAAATTAAGCTAAATGCTCTTTTGTATTGAATGTAACTGATGGAAGTGCTTTGCTGTATTTTATTATGCCGACGAACACTTGCTTACGAAGCAAAATTAATTTTTCATATCCATACTGTATGTAAACGAATTACTTTTAGTAGTTTTATTCTCAACTCTAGTTTTTTTTTTTTTTTCATAATATCACATTTTGAGGTTCCCATTATTTAGCGGTTGATCTGTATATATATCTGTTATCAGAATAACATAAAAACAGATAACTGCAGGAAATTCAAAAGTGGTATTTTGAAGTTCGTATTAGGTTGCCACTTAAAATTTTGAGCAAGGTTGTCAAGTTTGAAGTCAAATTAGTAACAGCCTTGATTATTATTCATTTGTTTATTTTTACAATTATGCATTATAAATAAGTGGGTTTGATGGAGGAGGGGAGTATCCCTCTTACAAAGAAATACATGTGAAATAAAACTGTTCCATATGTTCTAAAAATGTTCCGCAATTTTAGATTTTTTTTTAAGTACATTATTTTTATTATCTTATGCTATTGATCTTAAAACTTAATATGCAATATATATATATATATATATATATATATATATATATATATAATGAAAACCTTTTTAAAATTTTTCAGTAAATATTCAATATAATTTTCTTTCATTATTTTATTACAATATGACATTTTCCTGTTCCTCCCTAAAAATTTTAGTCTTGAGTCTAAGAGTCTAAACAGTTTTAAGATTTAATTAAGTAGAATTACAGTTCAAGGAAAAATTTTATTTATTTATTTATTTATTTTTGGGTCTAATTTTAATGTAATTTTCGAATTTTGATGGAATATAATCCGACACACGCAGAGCTGCAAATACTTTAATTAAGAAAACGTTAAAAATTAAAAAGTAAAATAATATGTTCATTTCCTGATATTTTAACTGTGGATCTATGATAAATAACACCCGTGAAGTTGGAATATTTACAAGGTTTTTAGTTTAGAACCTCATCCCCCACCGCCCTTATTATTTCTCAAAATAATTTACATCTCTGCAGAAAGGAAAAGCAATAAATTATAAAACATTTAGGATAACAAAATTAATAATTTCAATAATTTTCTACTTGCAACTTTAAGTAAAATCAATCCTATGCAGAGGTCCCCTCCTAGGTGATTCTAAACTGCCCTGTTTTCTGCAATTCTAAATTCTGCTCTTCCAAACTTCACAATTTCATCGCTCCAACGGCACTATTATATATTTCCTAACCCATAGTTTTATTTTTCATTCCTTTATTTAATTATTTTTAACAAATTATTATTATTTTAAAGTTATGTTCAGACATTACAATTTACAATTTTTTAAAGTCATAAAATTAGTTAAATAATAATAAAAAAAAAAAAATCTTTATGATATTAAAGAAAAAACTTCAAATCAGACTCTTTCTACCGTCTATCTCTACCGTTAAAAGTTTAACTTTTAAATAAAAGTTTAACTTTTAAATATAATAGAAGAGGTTGTAGAGGAAAAGGTAAAATTAACATAGACAACGATATCTTAAAAGCTTTGGATTCAATTAATAAGGAAAATATTAAATTCTGTGATATAAATATAATAAAAACCAAGGTCTTCAGTTTGAAACATAAAGATATAAAGTGGTTCATTAGAAATAAATTAAAAAGCTATTGTTTTAAAAATATTTTAATTAAAGATATTATTTTGGATTTATTTAAACATAAAATTGGTAACTATGATTTGGATAAAGAGGGGAATTCGAAAGAACACCCTCAGGAAAATTTGGTTTTGTCGTTCAGAGATAAAATTTTTGACTCCATTAAATTAAAAAAAGTTTTGAAAGCTTGTGAAAGTTTATTTCCTTTAAAAAACAGTTTCAATATTAGGATTGCTAATAGTTATGATAAAACTTTAAAAAATTTGATTTGCAATTATAATCAATATAGTAAATGTATTAGTTTAATTAAAGAAGATGAATGTTATTGCAATACGGATAGTTTAAAAGATTTTATTGATCCTTATTATGGTCATATTATCTCAGGAAATTTGAATATAATTGAAGATGATCATCTAAAAAGTATTATGAATTTGGGATCAAGCTTCAGGTTGAATTTTAATTATAGCCATAAAAAAATCATTGAATTTATAGAAAAAGATTTAGACATTTTTATTTTAAAAATTTCTTATAAATATAGCTGGCCTTTTGAAGATTTTAAACAATGGAAATTTAAATTTTTGTACCTTTTTAAGAAACAATTGCTTTTCCTTAGAAATTACTATAGTAGATTAAACCTTGATGAATTTAATTATAGTGCTGAACTTAAAAAAAGTATTGAAAATTTAAAAGATAAATTTATTATTGCTACTGTTGATAAAGCTAATAGTAATTTTGCTATTATTTGTAAAGTTTTTTATAAAAATCTTCTTTTAAAGGAATATTCAAGTAATAGTTCTTTCAATAAATTAACTGACAACCCCTCTATTATCAAAAAACGTATATTGGCCTTTGATAAAAAACTAAGTTTAAGCAGAAATTGTTTTAATTTTCCATATCTTTTCGTTACTGTAAAATTTCATAAAAATCCAGTTAAATTTCGTTTTGTCACCTGTGGTACTAATAGCTATAATGATAAAGCCGGTAAAATCTTGTTTAAATATTTAAATTCAGTTTTAAAAGTAATTAATTCTGCTAATGATTGTAACATTATAAATAATAACCAGAAAGTCTTAGAATATTTCAAGAATAATTCAGAAAGCATTACTTCCGTAAATACCTATGACTTTGAAAATTTGTTTGGCAGTATTCCACATAACTTGGTAATTGAAGTTTTTGAAAGCATTTATGATGAATTTGGCAGCTACTTAAATTGTGATAAAAATTATTGGACTAATCTTATCAGGTTTTGTATTTTTGAAAACGTTTTGTTTAACGGGAAAGATTACTTTTTACAGCGGAGGGGGATCCCAATGGGAACGAGTTTTTCGAGTGCTTTCGCAAATTTATTTTTATATTTTTTCGAAAAGAATTTTATAAATATTACTTTCTTTAGATATATAGATGATTTAATTGTTTTTAACTGTAATTGTTTCGAAAATATCTCTAAAAAATATATATCCCAAGGAATTGGTTTTGAACCGTACAGATACCGATAAAATCTCTTTCCTAGATTTAAATATAAAGAGAAATGAAGATAAATGGCTAATTGGATTATATGATAAAAGAAAGGATTTTAATTTTAAAGTAAATAGTCTTACTAATTGGTTTTCAAATATAACTAGAAAAGTTTTAAAAAATATTATGTTCGCACAGCTTAAAAGAATTCATTCTATCTGCAATAATGAAGAAGATTTAAAATATGCTCTTGAAGACTTAAAAAATACCTTGCAAATTAACTGTTTCCCGTCACAATTTTTAACTGTGACTTTTCAGAGTTTTCCTGTCTCGGTTGGTTCTACTTCCTCATTTAAGGGCGATATTGAAGTACCAACGAGTAGCCCCGTTGGCCGAAGATAGTTTGTGTTCCAGTTGAAAGGTTGTAATTTTTATTTCTTTTTATACTTTCTTGTTTACCTTCGGTAATTCTCTTTTGTATTGTATATATTTTTAAATGAATTGATGTAATTTTGTAACTTTTACAATTTGATAATTTTATAAAATATTTTTAGTAGTTTTATACATTATATGTATGTTTGATTTCTCTTCAGTTATTGGTGGTTTTCTGTTTGGTGAGAAGTTGGGGGGCTAAGGATAGTTATTAGCTTATAGCTACTGTCCTTTCAGAAACTTCTCATTCACCCCTACACTGAGGGGCCTCCCTGATGAAGATCTCAGTGTTTTTTGGGGTATAATTTCATTCATTTGTGTATTTATATTTCTACATTTAATTTCATTCATTTGTTTATATATTTCTGTATTTATATATTACTATATCAAAGGTTTGCATTTCCTTTCGCTGCAATCTTGCGCATTGGTTTGTAATTCTCCTATTGGTTTTTCTTATCAGTAAAACTTATATTTTTATATATTTTCCTGTCAATTGTTTATATATATATATATATATATATATATATATATATATATATATATATATATATACATATATGCGCACATTTTAAACTACAAGTATGAATATTGGCAAAAGCATTTGTTAATTACTCTCTGTACATTTGTTTTTATTAAGATATCAAACAAAATAAAATTGCTGTACAAATAAATAGGAAAAAGAATTCAAAGCTATACACAAATAAACTTTTATTGACAAAAACAACATTACAAAATATCAGACAAATTTAGTAATTTTTAATTTGATTGGTTAATCAATTATTATTTCTGATTTCTATGTGCCTTCTCTCATTTGTCTATTATTCAATCAGATAATATGTTTAATTACACAGGCATACAAAAATGAAGTTTACAAAATTTGATTTCATGATTTCAGCTGACCTTTATGTTTTTTGATATGCTGAAACCGAAAATGCAGCCCATTTTTCTCTATCACGTATTGATTTTTGTCAATACAGGGTGTTTACCGGCACGATTTCTTATATATACCAACATAACAATCGGTTTGTTGGTTGGTTGATATGGTTTTAAGTCGCACTAGGGCTTCACAATTTCAACAATAGGCCTCTATGATTAATTAATCATGGAGAAATACTATAAAACTTATTATATAATTATATTGGTGGAAGAGTAATGGAAGAAATTGTACCCTGTTTTGACAAAAATCTATACGTGATAGAGACAAACTGGCTTCACTTTCGGTTTCAGAAAACCAAAAAACATAAATATCAGCCAAAATTATAAAATCAAAATTTTACATGTCGGCCTGTGTTATCTCCCGTGGATAATTTTTAAGTTTAACATCAAATGAGTTTTCAGATACATTTTTCGATGCTGTAACATATTTTATATTGGTATTTGATAAATGAATTTATCGTTTTCTTGATTTCAGTTGTATTTCTTTCATTATTTACATATACTATATATACATAAATATACACACACAAATAAATATATGATGTAAAATAAGGGCTTGACAAGGTACTATAGAAACTGAAAAATAAATAAATAAATAAAAATAAATTGGAAATTAAAAGCCAAATTACATTTTCTGCATTAAATTTGTTGCATTCATTTTCTTATTTAATCAAATAAATTATCACATTTTTCTAATTAAAAAATCAATAACAATGAACGTATTTGCATTTGCAAAACAAAGATATCAAAGGGTAGTATTTAAACTCAGGAAAGTAAAATAAACAAGAACCGAAAACTGAAAACTATGTATACTCTAGGAACAAAATAAAAACGTTCTCTATAATAATAGCCATATTTTTTCAGCGGTTACGCTGAGAACTAACATTATAGCTGCAATAAAACATCGAAATAAATACAGTAAAATTTTACCCATGGCCTTCAAAAAACAAAAAGGTTAATTTGACAGAAAACAAATACCATCACTTTTGCAACATTGTATTGAGAAAATAGAAAACAAACCTTTATCCATAATTAGAAATAAATAATAAGAAAAGTAAATTAAGAATTTATTTCATGGTTTAGTTTAAATTAACCGAATTTACTTTTTTTTTTTTTTTTTTTTCAGGAACAGCTTTAGTATAAGATCTCCTTGACGAATTCGGCTAGTCACGCATAATCATTATAAATAAATCACATAATATCGCAAAAAATTAATAAAACGAAAATAATCATCACGTAATTTTTTCTAAACTGCTCGAAACAGCTTATCTTTTACTTCATTAATGATCATTTGAAACATATTTTATAAAGAAAACTAACTTTTTTCTTCTTTTTTTAATGAATACATTATTGTTATTGTTATTATTACTATTATTTATAAAACATTTGTTATCTTACAAACTGTTCGTCAGTCATAACCTACTTTATTTTCGCGGCAGACATTTTAGTCTATGTGAGTATTGAAAATATAAATAAATTTTTAAATGGCGTAAAATTAGTGAAATAAAAACAATAGTCATATAAATTATCTATTTCCAACGTATCTAAGTCATGATTAAAAAACAAAAACATATTAAATAAAATAAATGAATAATAATATAATACGCCAAAACATCGACAAAAAAAAAATCAAAAGTACGGGCTATGAAAGCTCCTATCTGTTGATGTGAGATTTCATAGCAGCTTCAAGCTTTTTGAAGTGAAAACTTCTTTAAGCGCATTGAGCACTTTTTGGGTGAGCAAAAATCATGGAACTCGCGTCATCATCAGCGAACACTTTGAAATTCTGCAGGCGTTCATGCCGTTGTATATATATATGTTTGTATGCACTATCATTACTATTATTATTATTTTATTTTTATTTTTCGCGTGTAAATGAATTTATGCCAAGGACAAAATAAATTAATAAATAAACTCATAAGTTCATTTATTTATTTATTATTATTATTTATTTATTTATTTTTATATTTTTAATTAAATATTTAATAATTCTAAAACTATTACAGGGATTTTATTTAATGTCTTTTAATTAATTGAAATAATTTTATTTAAATGCTCAATTCTGAGTCCTTGAGTTATTTCGCATCTTTTTGCGTTCAGATTTCGTAAAGAGGTAGTCGGAGACACAAACATTTTTTTTTTTTTTTTTTTTTTTTTTTTTTGTAATATATATAAAAAATATATTAGATTTTTAAGCAAAGAGTTCTCTCTCTCTCTTTTTTTTTCTTTAATGCATTTGGACTCTGAAAAAGAAAAATTCTGTGTGGACCCAGAAAGTATGTTTTAACGACACCATTATCCCCCTTCCCCTTTCGACATGAACGATATCATCAATCAATCTTAATGACTTCCCGTAAGTTTCGCGGGGCGTTTCCGATGGGAGGCGGAGAAATCTGCTGAAATTGAGGTTTTTCAATTTAAAAATTAAAGTTTCTTATATTCTCATTAATAGAGATTTAAATAAAACAATTTATAAAAACATTAATAAAAAGCTTGGTTTTCTTGAGAAAGAGACACGCTATACAGATTTCAGATATTGCAATTTGTTGATAAGTTAGAGGCTAGTAAAGCAACACAAGTGTATTTTTCGCATTTTACAGCTTAAAAATAAAGGGTTAAAAATTAAATATAACAGTTTTTGTTTCACGGGTCTTCAGTGTATGGTTGTGAATTTTTTGATTGTGAAAACAGAATTAAAAAAAATTCATTAGGTAATGTGTAATTCTATAAACAAATTTCGCCATAGAATAACACAGGCTTTGGATGACCTTGACGATCCGTGATGCACCCCCTTAAGATCTGTGTTACATGCTGGCCAGTCGAAAACTCTTATATTATGAGAATTAAACCAAGATTTTGTATTGTTTGCAGTATGAATCGAAACATTGTCTTGTTGAAATTGCCACTGAGGGCCACCTAGAAGCTCAGCAAATGGCATTAAGTTCTTTTCTAACGTCTTTGTATAATGCTGTGATATTTGAAGACCACTGGTAAAGATCAGAGATACTTGTCCATTTATTATAGCAAATGGCTGCCCAAATCATCACCGAGCCCCCTCCTCATCTGCGACTGAAAAAACCTAGAGGTTCCTTCCGCAATCATGCCAATACAATGACCAGACATCTGGACCATCTAGATTTTACTTTTTTTCATCGCTAAATATGACTGATTGCCATTTCTGTCCATGTGACATATGCTTTCGAGCCCACAACATTCTTTGTAACTTATGATGTGGCTTCAGAGCTGCTTTCTTTTACATTTTGATATAAACTGTCGTTCCTTTTTCCACAATTCGTCTACGAATCATATCCTTTAATACAGAGAGTCCTGATGACCTTTGAACTCTATGTACACTCATTTGTTGGGTACTCGCTAGTCTTTGTATCAGGCGATCCTCTTGTATATTTCTTACACGTGGCCTCCCAGATCTACATTTTGCTTTATATTCACAACCACACGATAAAACTTGATGAATAGATTCCTTAGATCTATTAATAATAGCCAAAATTTCTGAAACATGCTTCCCTTCAGCTTTCAACTGCCAAATTATTGAAACCTCATTCGTTTGAATTTTTTTAGCTCGCAGCATGTCAACTACGAAGCGTTATTGTTTGCAGAACTTAAGTACTCAAAATCTGTGACATCATCAATTTTAAATTTGCATATGCCAGCAAATATTCACAGAATCTCATAATCGTGTCTAAACTTTTGTGACAAGCAAATTTTTATTTTTATCAAAAAAAATTTAAATTATAGCAAATCAAATGACTGTCTTTTGATTATAGCATTTTAAAACATATTTTAAATATATATACAGGTTTTTGTAATTCCGATGTCATAATTCTAAATTTTAAAGATGAATAACGTTATTGTCCAAACTTTTGCGTCGTACTGTACTAGCATCATTATATAACAGGTAAGGATAATGAATCAGTTCAGAAGGAAGATAGCTTATTGAATAGGCATTTCTGTCACAAACTGTACTGTTCAATCACCTGAATTCATTATACTTATCATGAACATAGAATGATCTATGTAGAAATTTATAAAAAGAAATATATCTGATTGATTACTGAGCAGAGTCCACCTCTGCCACCTAGTTTCAATTAAAATTGATTTAACAGGCTCTGTTGATCTTAAAAAGTTTTGTGCTTGATTTTAAGCTTGAAAAAGTTATTTAATTACAATATTGGATAATATTTATTACCAATATTGTAACTAGAGTTTTGGTATGATATGACCCAACATGCTCCATAAGGTAGACCAAGGTACCCCAAACTTGGGGCAACTTGGTCTACTTTGAAAAGTTCTGTAAAAAAATGAAAATTGAAAAAGATTATTGACTATATATATATATATAAATCTTTGACAGTGAGAAATACATAATTATTCTTATGGGAAAGAAAAAAATATAAAATTTTTTGATTAATTTTTTGATGATAGAAAATTAATGCATGGACCTGTTTTAACTTCCTCTGCTTGTATTTAACTTTGGTATAATTTTGTTTTAAACAAAGGAAACATAATAGGAGACATTTACCAGTAATTGTAGGATATATAAAATTGTTTGTTTTTTGGGATGACTAAACTTGCATCATAAAATAATAAAATTGCCAATAGATTGTGTATGATACACAATCTATTGGCAATTTTATTTTTTTGATCAATGAGCACACCTTAATTTTGTAAAATTAAAAAGGGTTTCAAAAAGTAAGGTAACAAGAGCGCTGATGGATGTGCAAATTATCCATATGAATAAAATTCCCTTTGAAGATAACAAAGGCAATCATAGGAATAAATGGTGCTGGTAGATGGAGCTTGTTGTCCAGTAACATGACTGAATCTCAGTTACAAGATTGCTATGTTGATAGAAACATGGTCCACAATTGAAATAAGAAGTGCGATAAGGTTTTTGCATTTAAAGAAAAATTCTCCAGCTGAAATTCATCGTCAATTGGTAGAAATGTATGATACAAGTGTTATGTCATGAAAACAGGTGTGGTTTTTGGTGCATGGAATTTGACAAAGGCAGAACAGATGTGCGAGAGGAAGAAAGAGCAGAGTGACTAAGCACGTCTACCTCAGATAACAATGTTTGCCGTGTTGAAGCTTTGATTCAAGGTAATCGTTACATTACTCTGGAGTAAAATTGCACAAGAACTCAATATCTCTATTGGCAGTGCACACAATATTGTGCATGAACAATTGGGCTGTCGGAAGACATGTGCTTGTTGGGTACCGAGACAATCCACAGATGAGCAGAAAGCCAAGCGAATGTTGTCTCTCTTACCATTCTGACCTCACACCAAATGATTTCCATCTCTTCAGACCTTTAAAGAAACACTTGGGAGGTCAGCATTTCAGAACCGATACTGAGGTTCAGCAAGCCGTCTTAACGGGGTTGCACAATCGCGACGCTGCTTTCTTCAATGCCGGATTCGATGGTTTCGTGTACTGATGGAACAAATGCCTCGATAAAGATGGTGATTATGTAGAGAAGTAATATGTACCTGTGCAGTGCTGCCAACTCTCCCGTTTTTCACGGGAGACTCCCGTTTTTTAACCCTATCTCCCGTTTTTACGTTTTAATGTGTATTTCTCCCGTTTTTCTAATATTTTCGAAAAATCGAACGAAAAACGCTAATTTTTGACAATTCGTAGGTGCCATCTTTCCAGATTTACGAAGGCCTTCCAATTCACAATCTTTCTGCATCCACAACATAAATGTCGATATTCGTTTAAAACTTACTTTATGAGATTTTAGAATCTCTAAAGAAACAGAATCCTTCAATATTTCTCGCTTATGTAATTATTTTTAACTCCCCCTCCCCCCCATATTTTACTATCTCCAACTAGTGATCGGTGATCAAATGCTCTTTTAAACTCTTTTCTTTCTCCATCTACAAGCCACAACAAAAATGTCAATATTCATTTTAAACTTGCTTTATTAGATTCTAGAGCCTATAAAGTAGTAGAAAGTTTAACAGTTTACACTCATGTAATTATCGTTTGACTCCCCCCCCCCCCCTAAAAAAAAAAAAAAAATCCCTTTCTCCAATTAGCTTTCTCATTCTACAACAAGAATCAAACATTTTCCCCCTGGATTTAAAAAATATAGGGTACTGCTAGTTTGTTTTTTTTTAAAAAGCACTTTTTAGATTCTTGAGGGCGATTTGAATTTTTAAGGACACATTTGGCATTTAAAATCCAAACACTTAATTTAAAAATTTAGTTATAAATATGCATACAAAAAGAAAAAAGTCTGTTTTTAAACTTTTCTGTACTTTTATTTGTTGTTAATGTGCTGATTGTCACACACAATAGTTTTATTTATATTTACAGCATTTATCTTAAGCATTTAGGTTATTTTCTACAAATGCAGTAATGGGGGGGGGGGGGGGGATAGATTGGGGCAAAGTGTTTCTTTTTTTTTTTTTTCTTCCAAACAAAGATCAGGCGAGGTGCAGCACCCTCCTTAAATTATCTGGGGAAAACTCTAGATCAATGTTCATAAAAACATTGATCCAGTTGTTTTATTAGATTTTAGAACCAACTGAAGTGATATAGGGGTTCAAAATTCTTTACATATATAGTTATTTTTAGACTTTGTTAATGAACTTGTTAACTATTTGTTTTTCCCCAATAAGTTTAAAATATAAATTATCAAGCAAAAGTTATATTAGGTCTTTTTAGTTAAAAAAGTATCATGTATTGAATAAAATAATTTTGTTTTGTTTTTCTCCACGAAACCGTAAATATCCCTTTTTCTCCCTTGAAATTATGTAAAATCTCCTGTTTTTTTTCCCACCAAGGTTGGCAGCTCTGCCTGTGCCTTCCTATATTGTATATATTTTTTTATTTCCTGAATAAACGTTTACTCTGAATGGACTTGTTACCTTACTTTTTGCAACCCCCTCGTAATTATAAGAAATTGCTAATTTGTACATTTTGAGTGATTTGAACTTTTTTATTAAGCATTGTCTTCTAAATTAAGAAAATGCAGATAATGGTGTTCGCATATCATATCTTTTCTTTCTTTTTTACTTAATTTCTTTTTTATTAGGATATTGACACGATTTTGCGTTCTGTTCGTCTGTTGTCAACTGATCTCAGATACTTCCAAGATGTTGTTGAGAAAAACATTCTAGAAATGCTTCCTGGTTCTGCTACTGTTGTCCTTGAAACTGTTTTGACTATTCATTCAGTATTAAGAGAATCATTAGTCAATGAGCAAAGGTATATCTTCTTTTAGAATTTATCTATAGTATTGCTAGCATGCTCTTTGATGCATGTTCTTGCTCATATAACTTTTTTTTTTTTTATTCTGTAAAATTATAATTTTATCAATTCAAATAATTATTTACTCAATAAATTAGTTTTCTGCAAATTCTGTGTTTATAAAACTACTTATGAGAATGAAGAAAGGTTATATTATGTGGGTATAACAAAATGTAAAATCAATAAAAGAATTAAAGAACATGTAAGCAATATCAAATATAATAAAATGACTAAAGCCCTAACTAAAACTAATGAAGACAAAAAATATAGACTTCAAAAATGCTAAAAATCTAGCTGAATCACAATCATAACCATGCAATAGTTCACAAAACAATAGAAATCTTAGCCAATGAACATACCTGCAGTGACCAAACAAAAGTATTTATCGACGAAAGGTGAAGCTATCTGTTAAGATCAGAAAGGAGAAAAAGTGACAACTATAAGGATGATTAGGATTTAAGCTGTAAATGCTTGTGCTACAGAGCTTCAGAAGGTACTTGAACACCAGAAATGAGAATTTTTGTCTAATAAAGCTTCACCTTTAGGTGTTTTTCTAAAACAACACTTTTTTGTTTTTGTTTTTGCATGTTCATATTTAACTCCTTAATTTTGATCATCATTTATAATATATATCAGTGGCATTAACTATGTTGAATGATAAGGATAAAATTTAAATGATCTAAAACAGACGCATAATATCCCATTGTTAAGTAATGTAGCATTTACAGGAATACAAAAGGCTGGGCTTACTGTTAAAAGTAGAAAAATTAACAAACATGAAAATATTAAATTAGTATGAATTGTCTATTGATGACCACATGAATGCAAGGTAGATTTACTGATAACAGCCATAGTTAAAGGATTAATAAAATATTTAATTTATATATTTGTTAATTTTTTTGGATTATTATTGTAAGCGTACTTTAGTCTTATAAAACTAATATTTTTTTAAATATTGTAATTAAACTATATTTTTGGAGACAAAAAAAGAAATTGTACAAATAATTTCATAAAGTTAAACTAAGTGCAATTAAAAGTAATCTTCATGTAAGTAAGAAATGTTGAAACCATACTTTATAGTTATATAGATTTTAAAACTTCTTTACACACCATAAATTTTAAGCCAGCACAACCGGTTTCGAAAGGACAGTCTTTCTTCATCAGGTGCAAAAGAACACATGCTACTGCCTTGGAGGCAAAAGCAAGACTGAAAGGAGGGCAAAATCCAGAGGGGGAGGAGCAACACATACAACCAATAGGAAGCATCATGCAGGCATCATTTTATCATCAATGGAAAGAGTAACTCTTTCCATTGATGATAAAATTAAACCTGATAATCTTGTCTTGCCTTTTTAATCCCCCTTATGTTTTAAATTAGCCAAAGTTTTGAAGCGTTTCAATTTTCACGTTATTTTTAAACCCGTCAATAAATTCCAATTACCTTTAACTAAATCCCCTGTTCCCGAGCTTCATAAGTAGGGTATCTATAATGTCCCTTGTAATAATTGTGATTTATCTTATATTGGTCAAACAAAAAGAAATCTTGAATGCCGTTTACGTGAACATTCTCGGTATGTTGTTAATCAAGAAATTTCTAAATCTTCTATTGCGACGCATAGTTAGGAATTTGATCACAGTTTTAATTTTAAGAGTGCCAAAATTATCTTTCATGCCAAACGCGTTTCTGAACTGGATTTTTTAAAAATTTAGCTATTTACTTTAATCGTGATAAAATTGTTAATGTAAAATCTGATTCCACTTTGCTGTCTACAGCCTGGAAAAATTTGTTTAATTCAATTAAATAATTTTCTTCATTATGTTTATAACATAATAATAGTTATAATAAAATAGTAGAGCATCATCTATCACAGTGGTATCCATCTGCCGCTCACTGGGCCAAAATTGGCCCGTCCAACCAGTGGCGGATCCAGAACTTGACTTTTGGGGGGGGGGGCTAAGATTTTCCAAAGTGTTATCCTAGACCAATAAAAAATTTACAATTGCAATATTCAATTGTGAATGTCAGTGTTTTGGGGGGGGGGGGGCTTCAGCCCCCTAGCCCCCCCCCTTAAATCCGCCACTGCGTCCAACAAAGTTTTGTGATTCACAATTGAATTCAGAATTTTATGCAATGCTATCTTCTGTTAACAGTGCAAAAGCTAACAAAATTCGTTCTCGCTCAAATATATGAAAATGATATTAGCTGATATGATATTTGTGGGACATATTTATTTCTTGTAGTATATAAGATCAGCTATATATATATATATATATTAGGATTTCCTCGATCTCTCTTTTTTCAAGGAATATTTCACCAATCTTTTTTAAAATATACTTCTTACAAACATATGGTTATTTTATGACAAAATGTCTATTTAAAATTAGTTAATGCAAAATTAAGGACATCGGTAACCTAGTATGTGTTATAATGTATATAAGGCCTTGGAAAAAAGTATAAGGTCGCAAAATATATTAACAAGAAAAGATAAAACGTAGTTAAACATGAAAATTTTAATATCCCTCTTTCTTAGAAATGAAATAAAAAACAGAAACATAGGTTATGAACATATGTAACATATAATCAAAGCATTAAAGGACAATATAGAAATCTGATGGCAATTCATCTTGGACATAATTATAAGGTTGAGGAGTTGGGAATGGAAATAAAAAGTCAATATCCAACCAATGCACCTTTTGTTTTCAACGACTTTTATCAATCGATCCGTCATTGTTGAATCAAGTCGAGATGAAGTTTCGTTTTCAATAGTTTCCAATGCATTACTAATCACATTGAGGAGTTCCCTTTTTCCTTAATACTGTTATATGTCCTTATAAACAGATTGCACAAGTATGCTCCAAATATTTTCCATTGGGTTTAAATCCAGGCTGCAGAATGTTCAATCAAGCAGACAGACCTCATTCGCTTCAAACCAAGGTTTTGTTGAATGAGCAGCATGGATGCTGACATTATTCTGGTTGAAATGTCCAACCTCCTGATGTAACTAGAGTGACCTTGGGAGGCAAACTATTGCCCAGCATATCTTGATAGTTTTTACTTTCATTTTGATGTAAATTACCACAACTGGTAACGTGCCATTAGCAGCAAACACTCCCCATACCACTACTTATCGCCTTTAATAATCATGATCTGGCTTTATTAGAAACAGATTATCAGCTGAGCAATAACGAATGCGTGATATCAAACACTGATGACTGAGACACTGCGACTGCGTGATATTTATCCGATCTCTTTTCTCTCTACGATATGAATATTCGTAATCACCATCACAATGTTAATCCAAAACGGTTATTACCTGTAAATATAATTGACAATTGTTGATGTCATTAGTTTTATTCATAAATAACTGAATAATTTTGTTATTTATTTACATCCATATTTGTAAAAAAAAAAAAAAAAAAAAAAAAAAAAATCTTCTGTTTTTTTTCCTTTTATTTTTATTTAAATAAATTTTTTAAAGTTTTTTCATCAATTTATACTGAATTTGTTTTTAATATTTTAACAGTTATTTATTTCTTTCAAATATTTTATTATTTCTGATCAATGTAGTGAAAATTTGGTGTTATTTATTTTTACAGTTTTATTTCGTTAAACAAACCGAAGCAATTTTTTTACTCAGGGTACTGGTTATTTTCTATGGAGAATTTAATTTCAAATGCGTGGAGAAGGAAGCGCTAATAAAATAACCTTTATTTTAGAAATCTTATTTTATTGTATAATAAAATAATTTATAATATTTTTATTTAATCGTTCACTTATTTATTTGTTTTGAGTGTGTAATTTAATTTTTTATGTTTTTAGTAATTTTTTCTCATTGCAAAAGATGAAAATATGTTGGGTTCCTGAGAATTTTCGATTGCCAGTTTTCTATGAATATTTACTCATTTTCAGGTGTCTTAACACTGGATTGGGTCATTCTTAGAAAACGTTTGTCATGCGTTAGCACAATTTTGTAAATACTGTATCTCATTAACCAAAGGATGGAATTCTCAAGACCTGACTATCGCACAGGTACCCGGGGCTAGTGCTCTGGGCGCGAAATTTCTGAGTGGCACAAAATTTTAATAATGGCTAAAATATATGGTCTAATTCTTCCTTTTACTTTTTTTAAAACTCAACTGTGTTTCACTTACAATTAATGAAATTTTAAAATAAAAACTGTCGTTAAACTGACTGGGGGTAATTTTATTTGTCTTTAGAACCTGGCCTAAAACAAAATCAGATTAAATTTTTGATCAAATATATATATATATTTTGTTTTTTCGCCTGCTAAAAACTGTGGTATATTACTAATCAATTTTTTATTTATTTATTTTTTTTTTGGGGGGGGTGGGTGAGAGAGAACTCTTGTTCTTCTAAGGGGGCACGAAAATTAAGTGCCCTGGGCACAAAAAATTTTTAGTTGGGCCCTGGGAATTCAACAAAACTTTATACTCTGTTCAACCTTTACTTAAGTTGCTATTGATTAGATTTTTAACGAACTTCAAAAAAGCAGGAAGGTTCTCAATTCAAACTGCATGTTTTTTTTTATGTTTGTTAGCTCATAATTTCTGAACGGATGCTCCGATTTTGATACTTTTTATTTTGTTGAAAAGGTCTTGGTCTAAAATAGGTCCCATTGTAATATCTTTATGATCTAAAGAAAATACAGGATGCCCAAAAAAATCAGTCCCAACTTTTTTAACTGCTAAACGGCTGCAGCTATAGTGATAAAAATGGTATGTAAATATAGCAAAGTGGCCATGCAGTACAAGGTTAAACCGCTTGCAGCATCACCTGGTGGAAAATAGTGGAGTTAGTGTTCCTATCTCAAAAACGGTTCTGAAGAAAAAGTGAATTATAAAGCTGAAGAGTTTCACCGATTTAGTACAAAAAGATAGTTTAGACAGTCATGCTAATGTTCCTATCTCTGAAACGGTTCAAGACAGGGGGAAAAGTGAATTATAAAATGTCAGAGCATTATCAATTTAGTATGGAAAGATAGTTTTGACAATGATTCTAAAAATACAAGGCTAAAAACGTGCATTTTTTTGTTCGCAATTTATTACACTAAACATACTTGAGCTACATTGTTCACGTTGTAGCGTAGCTGGTGAGACATACGCTATATACCAAAACAAAATGCAAAACTGGTGTACAAACAATAAATAGACAATAAGACTTCTTCACACACCATAAATTTTAAGCCAGCACAACCGGTTTTGAAAGGACGTAGCCTTCCTTCATCAGGTGCAAAAAACACGTGCTACTGCCTAGGTGGCAAAAGCAAGAATGAAAGCAGGGTAAAATCCAGAAGGGGAGGAGCAACACAAACAACAAATAGGAAGCATCATGCAGGACCAATCAGAGAGGAACACACATGCACACACAAAAACAAAAGGAGGAAGGGAAGGAATAAACTATTATTATTATTTTTTTTAATTTAATTATTATTATTTTTTTATTTTTTTATTTTCGTTTTTTATTTTCTTTTCTTTTTCGTTTTCTTTTTTTTAAATTAATATTATACTAATAAGTAAATTTAATAAAATTTATTATTATTATTATTATTTTATTTAATTATTTAGAATTATTTAATTATAACTATTGTGTTATAAACATAATGAAGGAAATTATTTAACTGAATTAAACAAATTTTTCCAGGCTGTAGACAGCAAAGTGGAATCAGATTTTTCATTGAAAATTTTATCACGATTAAGGTAAATAGCTAAATTTTCCAAAAAATCCAGTTCGGAAACGCATTTGGCATGAAAGATAATTTTGGCACTCTTAAAATTAAAACTATGATCAAATTCCCAACTGTGCTTCTCAATAGAAGATTTAGAAATTTCTTGATTAACAACATACCGAGAATGTTCACGTAAACGACATTCAAGATTTCTTTTTGTTTGACCAATATAAGATAAATCAAATATTACAAGGGACATTACAGGTACCCCCCTTATGAAGCTCAGGAACAGGGGATTTAGTTGAAGGAAATTGGAATTTATTGACAGGTTTAAATATAACGTGAAAATTGAAACGCTTCAAAACTTTGCCTAATTTAAAACATAAGGGGGTATAAAAAGGCAAGACAACAAGATTATCAGGTTTAATTTTATCATGAATGGAAAGAGTAGAATTATAAGTTGGCCTACTGAACTTTTTGATAGCTTTATCAATTATAGAAGGTCTAAAACCTCTTTTAATAGCAATGGACTTTAAATAATTGAGTTCTTCTTTAAGAGATGAACTATCAAAACAAATTTTAAGGGCACGATACACGTAAGTGTAAAAAATGCCAATTTTTTGTTTAGCCGGATGATTAGAGAGAGCATGGGGAGGGTTAGAAACAGAGAAAGGTTTCCTGTACACAGAGGTTTTAAAAGAGGAATTGCACCTAGTAACTAAAACATCAAGAAAGGGAAGTTGATTACAATTTTCTAACTCGAAGGTAAACTGAATATGGGGATCAATAGCATTAGCAATATTAAGAATGGCAGAAACATCAAACGGATTTTCAACAAGAATAAAAGTGTCATCTACGTAACGTAACCAGCATTTTAAATTTAACATCTTTAATAAATTTTCCTCAAAATAAATCATACAGATATCGGCAAGAATAGGAGATAAATGATTACCCATACTTAAACCATCAGACTGTTTATAAAATTTGTTATTAAATTCAAAAGTAGTTTGGGAATCACAGAGTTTAGTTAGATTAAGAAATTCTTTGATTTCAATGTCAGAATAATGAAATTCGTGTAGCCTTTTTTCTAAACAATTAAGCGCACTTTCAATGGGGACATTAGTAAATAAAGACTTCACATCAAGAGATAACATTAAGCAATTTACAGGATTCAGATTATTTAACTTCTTAACAAAATCATAGGAATTTTTTATTGTATGACTATTAAAGCTGCATAAAGGAGAAAATTTTTTTGGATTTTTTGGAAAATTTAGCTATTTACCTTAATCGTGATAAAATTGCCAATGAAAAATCGGATTCCACTTTGCTGTCTACAGCCTGGAAAAATTTGTTTAATTCAGTTAAATAATTTCCTTCATTATGTTTATAACACAATAATAGTTATAATTAAATAATTAAATAAAATAATAATAATAATAAATTTTATTAAATTTACTTATTAGTATAATATTAATAAAAAGTAAAAAGAAAAGAAAAGAAAAAAATAAACGAAAAGAAAAAAAAAAAAATAATAATAATAATTAAAAAAAAAAATAATTGTTTATTCCTTCCCTCCCTCCTTTTGTTTTTGTGCTTGTATGTGTGTTCCTCTCTGATTGGTCCTGCATGATGCTTCCTATTGGTTGTTTGTGTTGCTCCTCCCTTTCTGGATTTTACCCTGCTTTCAGTCTTGCTTTTGCCACCAAGGCAGTAGCACGTGATTTTTGCACCTGATGAAGGAAGGCTACGTCCTTTCAAAACCGGTTGTGCTGGCTTAAAATTTATGGTGTGTGAAGAAGTCTTATTGTCTATTTATTGTTTGTACACCAGTTTTGCATTTTGTTTTGGTGATTAACCTTATTCTGGGTTTCTTACTAGTTTAATCACGATCCTGTGTTCCAGGTAATTCTATTTTATTTACATTTTTGCATGCTTTTACTTTTTTTGTGAATTTGTCATTTATTTATTTTTTGCATGCTTTTACTTTTTTGTCAATTTGTAGTTTTATTATTTTGTTTTGTATCTATTGTAACTATTTTAACATTATTTTTTGTGTTACCATTTTTAACTCCCATTTCAACAGATTTTGTAAACTTAGACGTAAACGTGTAAAATTTCTTAACCATCTGAGATTTCTTCAAAAATGTAAATATGACAAAGTTATTCCTAATTTTATTATATTGCAGTGTTCTGTTCCTGTAACTGGTAGAGTTTCTGAAGCCTTATTCCGCTCCAAAGTTATTCTCTTAAATGCTTGTATTCAAGATTTTCGTCAACATATCGCCAAAATTGAGGAAGAGCTTTATGAGCTTGCTCTTCCTTGGTAAAAACTTGAATGATTTTGCTGTTTCAGAAAATGATAATTATTTATCCTTACAGTCACTTAATTCTGCTCATCAACGTAATTTAGATTCTAAGTTTTCTGTTTTGTGTAAAAACCAAAAAACCTCTCATGAAATTAACAAAGTTCCTGAAGAAAATTACATAGTTACTCAGTCTTCACATAACTTAACTGCCCAACAAAATAAAGTGTTAGAACTCGGTTTGAATTTTTCCCAATCTTGTAAACCTTCAGTTTCTAAATTAATTGCTCCCATTGAGGCTTCTTTAAAATATAGTAAAATATCTACCTCCCAAAAAGAATCTCTGCCCCATATTCTTGCTGATTGCATTTCTTCCAATAATTATAAATCTAATCTTTCTGAATCTGAGAGTGTTGCTCTTAAGGAACTTAAATCTAATCAAAATCTTGTCATTACTAAAGCAGATAAAGGTGGCCAGATTGTTCTCATGGACAAAACTGATTATGTTGATAAAGTTAATTCTCTTTTATCTGAAGGACCTTATACTGAAATTAAAAAAGACCAAACTAAATCTCTTCTAAACTCTGTTCAAAAAGCTGTTAAAAATTCCATTGTTCTTCATGACAGTACCAAATTCTCGATTTCCCCTTCTTCAGGAATTTGTGCTCATTTTTATGCTTTACCTAAAGTTCATAAAAATAATGTTCCCCTCAGACCTATTGTTTCGAGTATTGGTACTGCTACTTATCCCCTCTCTAAATTTTTAGCTTCTATTTTTTCTCCTTTATGCAGCGTTAATAGTCATACTATAAAAAATTCCTATGATTTTGTTAAGAAGTTAAATAATCTGAATCCTGTAAATTGCTCAATGTTATCTCTTGATGTGAAGTCTTTATTTACTAATGTCCCCACTGAAGGTGCACTTAATTGTTTAGAAAAAAGGCTACGCGAATTTCATTATTCTGACATTGAAATCAAAGAATTTGTTAATCTAACTAAACTCTGTGTTTCTCAAACTACTTTTGAATTTAATAAAAAATTTTATAAACAGTCTGATTGTTTAAGTATGGGTAATCCTTTATCTCCTATTCTTGCCGATATCTATATGCATTATTTTGAGGAAAAATTATCAAAGATGTTAAATTTAAAATGCTGGTTACATTACGTAGATGACACTTTTATTCTTGTTGAAAATCCGTTTGATGTTTCTGCCATTCTTAATATTGCTAATGCTATTGATCCCCATATTCAGTTTACCTTCGAGTTAGAAGATTGTAATCAACTTCCCTTTCTTGATGTTTTCGTTACTAGGTGCGATTCCTCTTTTAAATAAAACCTCTGTGTACAGGAAACCTTTCTCTGTTTCTAACCCTCCCCATGCTCTCTCTAATCATCTGGCTAAACAAAAAATTGGCACCTTTTACACTTACGTGTATCGTGCCCTTAAAATTTATTCTGATACTTCATCTCTTAAATAAGAACTCAATTATTTAAAGTCCGTTGCTATTAAAAGAGGTTTTAGACCTTCTATAATTGATAAAGCTATCAAAAAGTTCAGTAGGCCAACTTATAATTCTACTCTTTCCATTGATGATAAAATTAAACCTGATAATCTTGTTGTCTTGCCTTTTTTATCCCCCCTTAAGTTTTAAATTAGCCAAAGTTTTGAAGAGTTTCAATTTTCACGTTATTTTTAAACCTGTCAATAAATTCCAATTTCCTTCAACTAAATCCCCTGTTCCCGAGCTTCATAAGTGGGGTATCTATAATATCCCTTGTAATAATTGTGATTTATCTTATATTGGTCAAACAAAAAGAAATCTTGAATGCCGTTTACGTGAACATTCTCGGTATGTTGTTAATCAAGAAATTTCTAAATCTTCTATTGCAAAGCACTGTTGGGAATTTGATCATAGTTTTAATTTTAAGAGTGTCAAAATTATCTTTCATGCCAAACACGTTTCCGAACTGGATTTTTTTGGAAAATTAAGCTATTTACCTTAATCGTGATAAAATTGTCAATGAAAAATCTGATTCCACTTCCCCCAGGGGGGTACCTTCTTCAGGTATTCAGGGGGAGTCATGTACCCCGGGCCCGAGTGATCTTTTTTTCCTCTCCTTCTTTTGTGTTATTCCCCTTTTATTTCTTTCACTTTTGGTTTGGTTTATTTTGCTTTTGTTGCCAATAAGTTTTTGGTACTTACTTGTTCTTGTTGTTTTGTTCTTTGGAAAAAATAAAAATCTTTAAAAAATTATAAAATTTAAAAAAACCAAAAAAATGAACCTACTCACCTTGTTCCCTCACCTTGTTTTTTACTCACCTTTTGTTCTCATTTGTTACTCTAAATACCTTAAAATTACTAATCTATTAACTAAGCTAAGTCCGGTGTAGATGTGGCGCTGGCTATTGGATTGGCGATTTGGTGAAGGTCTCACGGTAGGTCTAGCCTTGGGATCACACTGGGAGACTGGTGCCCTTGGTGAAGGTGAGACAACGGTGACTACTCGAACGAGAAACACCGGACTAACACGACTACCACATGTGTTTCCTAAGCTGGATCAACAATCTGGTAGCTGGTGAGTGGTTATGGGTGTTACAGAGTGGATTCTTAAAAACCCTTTGCGTTTGTGTGTTGGAAGAATCACTCTGACTTGTGGGACTAAGGAAACCCTCACCCCCCTTTTTCTTATTCTTGATCATGGCTACAAATAAAGGAATTACGGATAATGCATCTGGCTCTGATCAAGCTAATAAAAGCTCAAATATTAAATCGTGGGCAGATAGGATGGAGGAATATCTTTGATAGTAATGAGGCACGTTTTTTTGTTATAAAACAAAAAGAGGGAGATTTCTCTAAGACATCTCCATTTTTAGTCCAGAAATCCTTGCAGTCAATGGTAGGTGAACCAAAAAGTATCAAAAAGCTTCGCTCAGGAGAATTATTGATTAAGGTGGCAAACAGCAAACAAGCTACAAATCTACGAAAATGTACTAACTTTGGAAATATAACAGTAACTGCCCACAGAACTGTAAATACTAGCCATGGAGTAATCTCTGAATCTGACCTGCAGTATGTATCTGAAACAGAAATCCTGGAAAATCTTAAAGAACAAAATGTTGTTGCTGTTCGCCAGATCTCTATTTTTCGAGAGGGCAAGCAAATTCCCACCAAGCATTTAATTCTTACAATTGACTCACCGCAACTTCCACAATCAATAAAAGCTGGATATCTAAAATGCCCTATTAGACCATATGTTCCAAATCCCCTGCGATGCTTTAAATGTCAACGTTTCGGCCACTCAATGACCTCTTGCCGTGGAAATACAACATGTGCCCGCTGCAGTGCAGTGGGCCATGACAGTAAAAATTGCGAAGCTCCTGTCTGCTGCATCAACTGCAAAAAAGATCATCCCGCATATTCAAAAGCATGTGAAAAATGGAAATTAGAAAAAGAGATCCAAACTGTCAAAACAAAAGAAAATATTTCATACCCTCAAGCACGTAAAATAGTTGAATCCAGGACACCTACCATTGGTAAATCATACGCAGCCGTCACTTCAAACAAAAAGACTTATCGTACAATAGAAACACAGGCTGAATGCCTTCACCAAACCAGCCAACCAACAACTACTGTAAAAAATAACTCCATAAACTTACAATCCAATCCAAATCAGGCTTCTAACTTTTCACAGTCATCTTCATCAAAATCAAGAACCTTAAAGAAAATGCCACAAACTGCTAAAACCTTATTGTCTGAAAAAAGTCTTAACTCTGCCTCTCTAAAACTTTCAAATTCACCCTCTCGTCTCAATATCATCAAGAAGAAGAAACTAACAAAATTGCCCACTCCCACTACAAATAAAAATATTAAAGTAAACCTTCTAAAACAAAGTGATATGATCAGCCTCCATCCTTCTGATGGGGAGGATGGTATGTCTACAGCATCAGAGGACAATGACGTAGATGTTATAATCTAAAAAAAAAAAAAAATGACCAATTTCATTTCATGGAATTGCCGAGGTTTTATTAATAAACGAGATGAAATCAGAGAGATCTCTGATCATCATCCAATTTGCTTTGCTTTCCAAGAAACATACTTAAGACAACACGATAAAGTCAAAATTCATGGCTATACCTGTTTCAGGAAAGATTTTACACAGTCTGACGGAGCTACAGGTGGGGTAGCCCTTCTGATTTCTAATAATGTACCACACTCCAATATACCTTTAAATACAAACATTCAAGCTGTTGCCATTTAGTTACACTCTCATCTATTAATGATCATTTGCACTCTCTATCTTCCACCAAATGCATCCATAAACCAGCACGACCTCAATAGCATTATTTCTCAACTTCCAACTCCCTTCTTACTATTTGGAGATTTCAATGGACATAATTCGCTATGGGGAAGCCCTAATAATAACCCCCGTGGTCAAATCATTGAAAATATGATTACCGACAACTCCTTGTGTATCTTAAATAACGGGGACAATACTTACTTTCACGAGCCTTCTAGGACTTACCATGCTATTGACCTTGCCGTCTGCTCTCCCAATCTATATCCATATTTTAATTTTTTTGTGAGTAACGATCTACATAGTAGTGACCACTTTCCTGTATTTTTATCCTTTTATAATTTTAACGACCATCATCCTGGTAATCAACGTTTTATTTATGACAGGGCTGACTGGACCTCCTTTACTCTTAAAGCTACTATAACGCAATCAATGATTGAGGGTGATATTGACAAAGCAGTTGCTGATGTCACTAACTGCATCATCAACTCTGCTAACATCTCAATTCCAAAATCGTCTGGTCGTCTTGCTAAACACCCAAAGTCTTGGTGGAATGAGGAATGTAACATTGCAAAGAGAAAGCAACAAAAAGCATGGGGCATTTTTAGGCGTTACCCAACAACTACAAATTATATTGCATTGAAACAAGCAAAGGCCAGTGCACGGAGAATACGCAGGAAAGCTCAGAAAGATTCTTGGGTTAATTACGTTTCAAGTATTTCCTCCAATATTAGCAGCGAAAAATTGTGGCATCGTGTCAAGAAAGCAATGGGTATTTATACTAATCACAGCATCTCTTTTTTAAAAGAAAATGGCCAAACTATTACCTCAACCAAAAGTATTGCAGATACCATTGGTAGAACATTATCTAACATCTCTAGCACAAATTCCTATTTTGATCCCTTTCTGTCTTTCAAACGTAATTCTGAACGCTCAACAATAAACTTCATGTCCCGCTCATCACCAGATTACAATACTTTATTTACAGGAAGAGAACTGAGAGACAGTTTAAAACGTTGTCATAACTCTGCTCCTGGGCCTGATGGAATTGCTTACATTATGATCAACCATTTATCCAAAGCGTCCCTTAATAACGTGCTTCTTTTCTATAATAGAATCTGGACTGAGCATATATTTCCTGCTGCTTGGCACAATGCTATTGTTATTCCTTTTCCAAAGCCTGGCAAAGATGCTACCGATCCAAAAAATTATAGACCCATTGCTCTAACTAGCTGCCTATGTAAATTGCTTGAGAAAATGGTAAATACTAGACTGGTTTATATTCTTGAAAAGCATAATTTAATTTCCCCTTGGCAAAGTGGTTTTCGACGGGGCCGTTCTACGGTTGACAATATTTTACTATTGGAGACAAATATTCGGAAAGCTATTGCAAGACGTAACCATTTGGTGTCAATTTTTTTCGATATGGAAAAGGCTTATGACAACATTTGGCGCCATGACATTTTAAAAGACCTTTTTAATTTGAACTTTCGGGGGAATCTTCCTATATTTATTGAGAATTTTTTGAGAGTCAGACGCTTCCAAGTTCGTATTGGTTCAGTTTTTTCAAATTTTTACTTTCAGGAAGAAGGTGTACCTCAAGGCAGTGTCCTGAGTGTCACACTCTTCTCTTTAAAAATCAATAATATCCTAGAACAACTACCACAAAGTGTCCATGGTAGTCTTTATGTTGACGACCTGCAAATCTCTTGCCAGGGAAATGACATGCGCTTCATTGAACGCCAACTACAACTTGCTGTAAAAAACATCATAAAATGGACTAATAAAAATGGTTTTACTGTTTCTATCGACAAAACACAGTGTGTGCACTTTTGTCGCAAACGGCGTCTCCATCTTGATCCACAGATTTTTATAAATGACAGACCTATTTTGGTTGTTGACTCTGCCCTTTTTTGGGTGTAATTTTTGACAAAAACTTAATTTTAAGCCACATATATCATATTTAAGGTACATATTTAAAATCACTCTCGAACACATCTTGGGGTGCAGATCGCAATTCCTTACTTAAAATTTACCGTTCTGTTATTCGCTCAAAGTTAGATTACGCCTGTGAAATTTATGGGTCAGCTCCTTTTTCTTATCTGGAAAAGATTGACACTGTGCATCACAGTGCTCTTAGGATTTGCTCAGGGGCTTTTCGAACTTCTCCAATTCTCAGTTTATATGCAGACTGTGTAGAGCCATCCCTCACTAATATTAGACAACAGTTATCTTTGCAACTATACTATCGAATTCTATCACATCCTAATCATCCGCTTCATCCTCATATCCATAGTAATAATGACAATCTCTTTTTAAATCGTCCATCATGCATCCCACATTTTGGTCTCAGAATCAAGAACTATCTTTCAAGCATTTCCCATCTTCCCACCAAAGTTCGTCCTAGAGATCTTTTAAATATGACGCCTTGGAATTTCCAAATTATTTCTTGCATTTATCCTTTTAAAGGTTTTGACAAACCTAACACAGATGCTGCCATCTTTAAGACCCTTTTCACTGCTCATCATGACAACTATATGGATTATACAGAAATTTTTACTGATGGCTCTAAGACTGTCAATAAGGTTGGTTGTGGTGTTGTTTCTGACGACATTACTTTTAGCTATGAACTCCCTGGCTCTTATTCTATTTTCTCTGCAGAGTTTTTTGCCATTGAGGTTGCCCTTAACTATATTTCATCTCATTCCAATCGAAAATTCATAATCTATACTGACTCAAAGAGTGTTCTTGATTCTCTTTCATCCAGTTCTTGTAACCTCTCTTTTATCTCAGTTTTAAAAACTTATAACGACCTTCTGAAAAAGGGATTTGACATTTTGTTTTGCTGGGTTCCCGGCCATGTTGGCATTAAAGGAAAAGAAGCAGCGGACGAAGCCGCAAGGCAGGCTTCTATTCTCCTAAATTGTCCTGTACCATACGATGACATTAAGCACACACTAAGAAGCACTTTTAAAACTATTTGGCAATGGGAGTGGGATAATCAATGTAATAATAAATTACAAGAAATAAAACCTCAAATTGCAATCTGGCCCACACTTATCACTTGAAAATCTGATGTCATAATTACTCGTCTTAGAATTGGGCATTCAAGGATTACACATAAATATTTACTACTTGGGGAAGAGGAACCTGATTGTCCGAAGTGCCATTTCTGTGTACTGACTATTCACCATTTGCTCACCGACTGCCCTTGTCTTTGTCATCTTTACAGACATCACTTTAATTCATCCTCACCAAACCTGACGAGTTTTTTAGGTATTACTCCTCATCATCAATTGACAAATTTTTTAAAAGATGCTGGTTTTTATTACGACATCTAATTTTAGTATTTACACTCTTTTTTACATTTTACATCTGTTTTTATTACCTACATTTTCATTATATTTTACATCTGTTTTTATTATCTACACTTTCATTATATTTTACATCTGCTTTTATTATCTACACTGTATTTTATGTTTTTTGATTTTACCTTTTAGCTGTTCTTTTTTCAGTTTTCTTTTTGTTTGTTCTTTAGACAATCTGGATGGGTTCACCCATCCAGAAGCTGCTTCCCAGAAGCTGCTTCTTGTTTTTTTATTTAATTGTTTGGCGCAGCATGTCCCACTGCGGATTTTGCGCCAGTAAAAGTCAACCAACCAACCAACCATCTGATTCCATTTTGCTGTCTACAGCCTGGAAAAATTTGTTTAATTCAGTTAAATAATTTCCTTCATTATGTTTATAACACAATAATAGTTATAATTAAATAATTCTAAATAATAAAATAAAATAATAATAATAAATTTTATTAAATTTACTTATTAGTATAATATTAATAAAAATAAAAAAAATAAAAAAATAAATAAATAAATAAAAAATAATAATTAAATAAATAAATAAAATAATAATAATAATAATTGTTTATTCTTCCCTCCCGCCTTTTGTTTTTGTGCATGCATGTGTGTTCCTCTCTGATTGGTCCTGCATGATGCTTCCTATTGGTTGTTTGTGTTGCTCCTCCCCTTCTGGATTTTACCCTGCTTTCAGTCTTGCTTTTGCCACCAAGGCAGTAGCACGTGTTTTTTGCACCTGATGAAGGAAGGCTACATCCTTTCGAAACTGGTTGTGCTGGCTTAAAATTTATGGTGTGTGAAGGAGTCTTATTGTCTATTTATACGCTATATAGTTCAAAATACGGTTACTTGATACTTTTTGTTTTTTTGTAGAGATCTTGGTCTGAAGTAGGTCCCATTATAACATCTTTACAATCTAAAGAAAATAAAGCGCCATCTAGTGAAAAACAGTGGAATTAATTCAGCTAACAAAACTCTAATATCTCAAAAACGGTTCAAGATGGGAGAAAAGTTAATTACGATGTTGTAGAGCACCATCAATTTATTACGAAAAGACAGTTTTAGACATTATTGCTAAAAATAAAACGCTTAAAACGTGCATTGTTTGTTCGCAATTTCCTACACTGTGCACACTTGAACTACGTTGCACACTTTGCAGCGTACCGGATGGCGGTGTTCTTAATTCGAGCTATGTGTTGTTGTTGGTGTTTGTAAGTTTATAACTTCGTAAGAGATACTCTAATTGACCGATTTCAAAAAGGAGGAGGTTCTCAATTCAAAGCATATGTTTTTTTGTTTTTGTTTGTTAGCTCATAACTTGTCAACGGATGATCTGATTTTGATACTTTTTGTTTCATTGTAAAGTTCTTGGTCTGAAATAAGTCCAGTTGTAAGATCTTTACGATCAAAAGAAAATACAGGGTCCCCAAAAAAGTCAGTCCCGACTCTTTTAACTGCTAAACAGCTGCAGCTATAGTCATAAAAGTGGTATGTAGGTATAGTAAAGTGGACATGTGCTATGCAATTCAACTGCCTAAAGCGCCACCTGGTGGAAGAGAGTGGAGTTAGCGATCCTATCTCGGAAACGGTTCAAGACAGGGGAAAAAAGTGAATTATAAAATTGCAGAGCATCATCGATGTAGTACGCAAAGATAGTTTAGACATTAATGCTAAAAATAGAACACTTAAAACGTGCATTTGTTTGTTCTCTTTTGTGCACACTTGAACGACATTGCATATGTTGTAGCGTAGCAGGTGACTTTTATGCTATGCAAAATTCAAAGTATGGTTATTGTAAGCGGTCACATCGCTTAACGCATAGATGTCTTAAACCGACTTCATAAAGAAGAGGTTCACAATACAAACCATGTTTCTCGTTGATGTTGTTGATATTTGTTAGCTTATAACTTCGTAAGAGATGATTTAATTTTAATACTTTTTTTGTTGTCGTAATGATCTTGGCCTGAAATAGGTTTCATTATGATTTCATTAAGATATAAACAAATTACAGGATACTCACAAAAGTCTGCTCTCACTCTAACTGCTGAGCGCATGTCGTTACACTGGTAAAAGCAGTATGTAAATATCGATGTTGAAACTTCTGTCCGTCAGCTGCAATGCAAATTTTGCTCTTTGTTTGAACTTTACGCTGCGCAATTTCCAGCGTAGTGGGTGACACGTATTCACTGTAAATTTCAATATATATGCCTAACAGAATTTTCGGTTACGAATGCAGCATATCAGTTCTTTACATTTCTAAAGACTTTTTAATTTAACGTATGTTCGTTCAATAGATAGTTTTTGCTCATATCCGATGAAGGCATGAAAAGTAACACAAAAATGCAGCATTTGAGAAAAATAAACTTAAAAATAATTTAATCAGAATAAAACTGGCACAACTGTCTCTCGAGTTTATAACTTTCTAGATGGAGATGTAACTTTTTTGTTCACATTGGGTGCATTTCATGTATTTTTCAGTGACATAAACCATTTTTTGAGTCATGTCACTTTTCTTGCAAGTTGTGATTTGTGAAACTTCCGTCGAATGTCTTCTGATGCTCTGCTATATAAATCAGTTTTCACTGAAAAGAGAAAAATAAAATATTTTTGTAAAAAAATAGAACCAACTCCAAAAATGAACAACTATTCAAACAACTAAAAATGAAAGAAAATTGGCAGAAAATGGAACTGTAAATTGCACCTAAAAGTATAAAATACAGTTGACACCGGTTATAACGTACCTGGGATATAGCGTACTTTCGCTTATAACGTACTCAGATGCTTGATCCCGAATGAAACCCTATATAATGTAATGGTTTACATCTTCGGCTATAACGGACTATGCAAAAGCCTTAATCTGGTTATAACGTACTTTTTAGACTGGAATGAAAAGCCAAAATTGGATGTCAACCTTGTATTTCTGGTTTGGAAATCAGTATATATTCTTGGATACCGTCTTTCGATGTCTCCTTTATCGCCTTATATCTCCTTTACACCTTTAAAACATTATCGCGGTTCGTTGAATTCCATACTGACTATTCAGAGACTCTGCAAAGTTCCATTATAAATATTGAAAATGTAATTTTTACTGTGTCATCTAATCAAAGAAAACAACGAAAAATAACAGATTATTTTTCGAAATAAACATGTAAGTAGTAAAATGTTTTTTTCTTTTTTCTTATTTTATTTTGAGAAAATCATAAACTTTCTATTTAAAATCTCTATTATTGCGAGTGCTATTATGCACCTTTTTCTTTCGTTAGGCACTAAATTATATTGGAAATATTGCTTATAACGTACTTTGGTTATAACGTACCATATTTTCTGGTCCCCTGACAGTACGTTATAACCGGTGTCGACTGTAATTTCTTTCGCTAAACAACCTATAACACTACAATTAATCATAACTTTTGAAGTCGACGCAAAATTAAATAAAAATTTATACCTTTATTCAATACAAAAATCAAATCCTATTCAAATTACACATCTCGCATTGTTACCTGCAAAACACAGCCGAATACTTCTTTGATTCAAGAAAACAACTAAGATTTCGTAAGCACCAAAAGTTGGCGAAGATGCTGGTATCTGACGTCCTTGGTGAAAGAAAAATCGCAAAATTATCTGGCAAACATATTTAATTTTTTAGGATATCATGATTATTTTGATAAGGTATATCCAGAGAGTAATCAAGAATATGAAACAACACATCGTACAATATATATTATGAAAATATACATATTGCGTGTATATTTTTGCCTTACGTTTTGATTGCCAAATCCAAAAGCCATCAAGGATGATAGTTATCAAAGTTATACCAAATTTGCAAAGGAAACTCTAACTTCGTAGAAACATAAATACCGTATTGTGAAGAATGTTCACTGTTCTATGTAGATGCTACTAATGGACCAATTGTATACAGTGATAAAATAATAAAGGAAACATGAAAATGGATCATTCGAGACAACAGCATTTGTTGCTACGAATCTAAAGACAAAATTTTAAAAACTAATTACATTTTATTTAATTTTGCGCTGACTTCAAAAGTTATGATTAATTGTAGTGTTATAGGTTGTTTGGCGAAGGAAATTATTTTATACTTTTAGGCGCAATTTACAGTTCTATTTTCTGCCAATTTTCTTTCATTTTTAGTTGTTTGAATAGTTCATTTTTGGAGTCGGTTCTATTTTTTTACAAAAATATTTTATTGAATATACTGCCCAAATGCATATTATACTGCAATTTCAGTCATTTAAGATAAGGCTATATATATCACAGTTTCTATAGTGTATCTATGCACAAAACATATGAATGAGAGTCGTGACGAAAAGCTATGTTTATTCAATTAGTGTGCGTATCGGCTGAGAAATGATGCTGCTATGTTGCAATGTAATCCTGTTTATGGGAAAGCAATGTATCAACTTCTATGATATATAAATCACCAAACTTAGAATGTAAAATGGATATTTTCAAAAACTGTGCTATAATAATTTGATGGTTTACAGCGGTCGCCAAGAAAGAAAACCTGTAAATCTCTGACTGGTGGTTCTTACATAGAATTATATCTATTCATTTAAATTGTTTTTTTTTATTATTATTCCTGAGTTATTTGTTTTATATCGCGGGTAAAATTTATTTATCTCAATACGTTGTTGCAATTTTTTTTTTTTTTTTTTTTTTTTTTTTTTTGAGTCGTCCTTCTTTAGTTATTTTATTCAGCCCTCCAATCCAAGGATAAAAATTTATTTTCTTTATTCTTGTAGCTATGATGTAAGTTTCAGCGTTATCTCGGGGAAACTTGTACTTTTTATTTTATTAAGAAGATTTTGCAAAAGTTTTTTGTGTTAATTATGTATTTTAGAAAAAAAAAAAAAGTAAAATTTATAGCTGAGATAGTTGAATGTGATTAAATGGTATAATACTGCTACGTAAAAACACAGTAATATATGAATTAAGTCTCTGCATATGTGTTTCCATTATCCATTTTTCTATATTAGTGTTGATATGGTGTTGCATTAATAAGAAATTGTACATATAAAATAAGTTAGTGTATTCTGTATATTTTATAATATAATGGGTCTGTTTCATTAATTTCAAGCCTTTTTTATATCCAGACTTGACATTTAAATTAACATTATGAAAGGGATTCGAAAATATTTAAGTTTAATGTCGTGATACATCGCAATATCGTGATTTTGCATTGACAATATATTGTGATATTGAAATAGTGTCTAGGGTTCGGTATTGAAATAGTGTCTAGTCTTTAGGGTTCGATAGGCCTGATTCTATTGCATACTTTTAAAATTTATGAATTTTAAAGCAGGATGCTTGAAATATTCATTTTCAATAAATTTTTTGTCATTAATTTAATTTTTGAACGTTATACTCTATCTACCAAATAAGTATTTGGACACTTTCAAATTTAGACATTTTGTCAGATATCTAGAAAAATTCTTGAGGAATTACCTTGAAACTTTGGGAGTATAAAGAACATGTTATACATCATATATTTCAGCAAAAGTTTTGTCCTAAAGAGGAAAAGGGTTTGGATCACCTTGTAAAATGTAATGCTTGAAATGAGTTTTCTCTGTAGCATGTGATTGTGAGGATTAATCTATTTATCTGTATTAGTTTTTATGAGGCTACCATATACATTCATTGAGATATAATGGTTTCTTTAACAAATTTCCAAAAAATGCCACTTTTTAAATTGTAACATGCAGAGTATTAGACCTAGTGCAAAGCCATTAGGAAACTGACATACGGTACATTAGATACAGCATATTGCAATCAGAATGCAAAAATATTAAATATCCTACAAAATATGAGCATTTTTACTAAATAATTTTTAAATGTCATATGCATGCACAAGCTTTTAAAAAATTTCATTTGCATAATTTAATAACCAAAAGTACTGAACTACTTATATGAAAACCCCAAACAAATATTGTGTTTATTCAAAAAGGTTGTGAGCCATAGAACAAACAGAATTTCAATTCCTCTCTCAAAAAAAAGGGGGAGGGAAGAAGATGATAGGGTTTTTTATCGATTTTTATGTACAATCAGCACACACTGTTTTATCATTGGGCATTGATTGAATCAAAACAAAAATATGAGTAAAACCCCTTAAGGGCCCTCTTCACTCACTGCCGCTGGAAGCCGAAGCTAATGTTATTCAATGGGAAATTTTTCTTTACAAATAACTTATTAACTAATACAGATTTTTAAATTCTGTTTTCACATTCTGAAAATTCCCAGCTGTTAAATTGATGGACCTTTTTTAAAAAAATATTTTTTTAATTTTTTATATTTTACTTCGAAGCTGCAAAATACGAATTTTCAATATGTGAATTTTTTTCATTTTGCAATTTCAAAATGAAATATTAAAAATAAAAAAATGTATTTTCAAAAAAGGTCCGTCAATTTAACAGTTGGGAATTTTCTGAATGTGAAAACTGAATTTAAAAATATGTATTAGTTAATAAGTTATTTGTAAAGAAAATTTCCCCATAGAATAACATTGGCTCAGGCTACCGGCGACGGTAAGTGAAGAGGGACGTTAATGTTTAGCTTTTATTTTGAGAGGAACTTAAATTCTGTTCATTCTATCTCTAATAGCTTCTTGAATTTATGCAATATTTGTTTGGGGCTTTCATATAAGTAGCTAAACACTTTCGGTTATTCAATTATTTAAATAATTTTTTTTTAAAAGCTTTTGCATGTATAGTTAAAAATTTAGTGAAAATGCTCATAATTTGTAAGATATTCCATCATTCATTCTGATTTCATCCTCCTGAAAATGCTATAAAAATGAATGTTTTAATTCAGTTTTTTAAAAATAACAATAACAAAAGTATGTTTATTCATTAAAGAATTCATTCATTCATCAAGAAAAATCGCATTTACCGGTAAATAAAAATTAGTTTCGCTTGCACACAAATTGTGAGTCTCTTAATTTTATTGAGAAATGAATATAAAAGGTATTCAGAACTCTCACCCCTGGGAAGTGGTTTACGAAACTTTCGTCCCAAGCATCTCACCCCAGGGAAATTTAGCCACTGAGTGGTGTAAAATTATAAACGTTATGACAAATAAAAATATAAATTTGTATGCATTATTTCCTGATATATTTTTTGTTCGTTAACGCGGTTTTCCCTTTTAACTTCAATATAAAACATATGAATTAAAAGAGGGTTTTCGATTAAAATTTTTTTGACATTTTTATGGCTGCTAATTAAATCGAAATTTTAAGTGCACAGTAATATTATTTATTTATTTATTAAATTTTAAGTGTACAGTAAATTTATTTATCATTATTATTATTATTTTTTTTTTTGCTAAATAAGCAAAATAAAACTACAGCACTGAGAATTTTTTTTTCAAGTATCTAACGATATATTTTAATCCAAATGAATAGAAAATAAATGGATTTAATAAATTTAAAAATGTAATCAGGTTATTGATTTCATTTGCAGCTGTTTGGACAGTTATATATTTGATTATATATGTATTGCATGAGTGTCCAAAATGGGTTAATTGTTTATATAAACTATTTTATTTTCTTGTGAGGTCTTTTATTAGTATTAGTGTTTCAGTATGAAAATGTAAGGCCTTTGTCAATAAAATGGAGTAAATTTATTGGTTGAAAAATTGCAAGCGTAGCTAATACAGAATTTATGTGTATTAAGCATTGAATCAATAAAAGAAACTTATGCAAATTTTATTTAGATTATTTCATTGGAATGCAGAATATTACTTAGTAATTTATCATTGAAATGAAATGCAAAGAATCAAATTAATAATAATAAAAAAACAACGTAATTTAGAAAAAATATGTTTAATAAAACTGTCATCATATTCAATTGAAACAATTGTAAATCTAGTTGTAAAATCCATGAATTTTTTTTTTTTTTTTTTCTTAATTTTTAATTTAAATAGTTAAAAAATTAAATATACTTAATATTGCACATTTCAATTGCATATGCATGTGCTTTCATAATTAAAACATATAATTTTAAAGAGCCATTTTCAATATCCACCAACCAGCCATATATATACAGTGGAACCTGTCTAAAGTGACCACCCTAGGGACCGGCTAAAATGGTCACTATACGCAGGTGGTCACTTTATAAAGTCTCTTTAAAATTGAAAAATGGTCACTTAAGTCAGGAAAAAGGTCACTTTAGTCAGGTGGTCACTTTACCAAGGTGGTCACTTTTACAGGTTTCACTGTATATATATAATAATGTAATATAATTTATTTATTTAGTGTGCTTTCAAAAAATATTTTTAAAGTGAAACATGATGTAATATTCTATGTTGAAAGGAAACATTTAAGATTAGATTTCGCTAAGTTTCTACTATTGATTCAATACTTAACGTACACTTACATATTACATTAAATATGGGTATAAATTTATGGTGAGAAAATTTATAATTCTGGTAAAGGATTTTGGATCAGAATGAAACAGGTTAGTTTATTTACACAATTCATCTTTTTAGAGAAAATAATACAAATGGAGAATTTTAAACATTTTTTATTTTTGTATATTTTGAAGAATATTACTTATAATACATTTTTTTTTTTTTTTTTTTTTTTTTTTAAATGCTGTTAAAACAAATTTAATAAGTTAAAAGTACAGTAGGGAACCAATGATCCGGAAGGGTTTTTTTCAAGACTATTCTGGATAACTGGTTTTTCTGGATAACTGGTTGCTCATGAAAGCAAGCCTCATTAATCAGAATTATTGCATATGGTTCTCATTTAAAATAAATATTTTAAATAAAAAATTAATATTTTTTATCAATTAATCAAACTTATATCCTTAATTAAAAAATTTTTTTTTTTAATAAAAGAATTAAAATAATTTTTAATCAAGATAAATTATTAATCAAAATTTAAAATGTGAAAAAAAAAATCTTTGAAACTTAACTTTTCATAAAAATCAAAATCTGCCCAAATCCAAGTATTTTTAAATATGATTAGCCAATGATTTTAAAACATTGAATATGACTAAAGATTAAAAAATTATGACCTGATTTTACAGACTTTTCCTTTTATTTCTTATGAAGATTGCCCATTGTTTTATTATTATTATTATTTAATGTCCATGAAAGTGCAAAATATTCATAATTTTTTAAAAGTTATTTGATTATTATCACCTCTTCCCCCCCCCCCAATAAATAAATTCAGTACAGGGTCAGTTATCATCATTTCACCCAACCATTTCCAGGTAAATAAAATTATCATCTTAATGATATTGCGTAGTGGCGCCGTCTATCGACAACTAAACAGTCTTACACTATCGAGAACTAAAAGCTATCTTTTCAGTTTATATTGACCATTATGACCTTTAACTTACATCCCTTGCAAAATATTTAAATACTACTTTTAAATAAATATAACAAAATTAAATGGTATTTATTGAATATTTCTTTTACATTTAATTGTTTCAGATTACTAAATATTAATGTCACTTGATATAGCTGTGTTTACAGACTCGGTGACTTTGCCAATGAATGTTATGTGAGAAATGCCTAGCTGGTAATCAGCCAGGGTAGCTCAATGGTTTGAGCATCCACACATAAAGTGGAAGGCCCGGGTTCGATTCCCAGCTCTGGTATTTTTCACATAGTTGGTATAAAAAATCAGCCTTCCACTCCAAAATTTTCTGAAATAATTTATTTTCTTTTACGAAAATAAATACTTTTGGATATAAAAAAGAATCCATAGATACTTAGAAAAATATTTAATTCTCTAGATTTGTTTCTTATTAATAAATAAATAAATATATATATAAATAAATATCTACATAAGTTTCTTTTATTGATTCAATGCTTAATACACTTAAATTCTGTATTAGCTATGTGTGCAATTTTTCAACCAATTAATTTACACCATTTTATTGACATAGGCCTTTACATTTTCCTATCTAAACACTGATCTACTAAAAGACCTTGCACGAAAATTAATTAGCTTTGAAATTATACATATATAATCAATCAATTTGTATAAATGTCCAAACAACAATATGAAATTAATAACCTGCCTTTTTAACACTTTCCAACAAGGTTGAAAAGTGTTAATGACTTCGGTTTGTCTGTCTGTCTGTCTGTCCGCGCTCTAACTCCTGTAAATATTTATGAAATTTCTTGAAACTGATATATGTTATTCAAGTTCACTATTGGATGTTCCCTACTGAAAATGGAGTTTATACCTCTACTGGTTTGTGTACAGGGACACCTGAAAGTATTTTCAAAGCATTGTGTTCTGTGAGAGGTATTTCTATGAATCATATTTTCATATCTTTACCGTATGCATATCTTAATGAAATTGAAATACGCTATTCAAGTTCATTATTGGATGTTTCCCATAGAAAATACAGTTAATATGACCACTGTTACAGGGACACTCAAAAGTATTCCAAAGCATTGCGTTATAGGAGAGATATTTCTGTAAATCAGATTTTAATAACTTTACTTTCTACAAAGTTTTATGAAATTGAAATATATTATTTGTGTGTACAAAAGAATGCTTTGTGTAGAATATAGCATGACTAGCATTAGATTTACAGGGTGACACAAAAATATTCATTTATATTAAAAGCTATTAATAAAAATTTGCCAGAATTTTACTTTCATTTACATTAAGCGTTTTTAACACTTTCTGACATTTGTCAAGTGTGAATATCATTTCAATTTGTGTATGTGTCCATCTGTCTGTCTGCTCGTGCTTTAACTCCCGTAAATATTTATGGAATTTTTTAAACTGATATATATTATTCAAGTTCACTATCAGGTGTTCCCTATTGAAAATGAAGTTTATACCACTACTGGTTTGTGTACAGGGAAATTATGTACAGTTTGAAAGTGTTACTAATCAATGCATACTGCATGATTTTTCTTTCTTTTTTTCTTTCTTTAATTTATTAAATCCATTAACTTTCTGTTTATTTGGATTGATAGATTGTTATTGATAAACTATATAAGTTGTCAAGATTAATATGAGAGTATTTTAAAAATGCAGTGAAAACAAATTGCTTTAGCTCTAATATCGTACATTATGGTTGCATTTAAAAAGACAGAGTCATATTTAAAACTTTACAAAATTTATTTAAATGGTCTATTTATTACATGGCTTAAAAAATTTAACAAAAATATGTAATTAACAATGAAATAAACAATTTGGGATTACCAGTACTTGACGTCAAAATAACTATCTAAGTTCATATTAACTGCCAGAGATAATTAAACTTTTGAAAAACATTATGAAGCTTGAAGATTTACTTCAGTCAATGGCCAGGCATAATATTTAACTTGAACATTGCTGGCAAACAATAATGATTATTTTAAAGCTTCATGGAAAACATGTTTCAAACTTTAAGTTACTATTTTGAATAAACATAGTTAACTGATAATATATGGGCATGAAAACCCTTTAACTTGAACAGCAAAACATAAGAAGTAAATAGTAAAAACGTAAATTATAAGAATGTAACTTATAATAAACTAAAATATAAGAAAGTAAAATATAAGAGGATGATGCAACGTTCGTTACTCCTTTTATACTGACAAACGGATTGAAGAAGCAACTACCTAAGCTATCTGCTAGGTGGCAGGTCACACTTCCAGAACCATTAGAACACACGTCATGATCACCATGGCAACACAACCACGCAATGAGCTCAATGCCATCTATAGGCCAAGTTGACAACTCATTAAAAATTAACGTTCATTCACGTATAACTTCAAAAACTTAAATATTAACTTTACAAGTAAAAGAAGCTTCTTTTAACGTTTTTAACCACAAAAGAAATATATTCAAGTTATGTGAAAAGGTAAGTTAACTCAAATAGAATAAAAATATAATTGATAAATTTTTAATCTTAATTTTATAACTGTTTATATACAACATTACCAATTGAACTTATAAGTTATTTAAAGCATTTTCTATAGCACTAAACATTATTCAATATCTCTGGACTTTAAAATTAACGATAGTATAACTTGAAAATCAACATGAAGAAGCTAAAACTCTTATCATATATATTGATAGATACTTGAAAAAAAATTTCTTAGTGCTGTAGTCTTTTTTTACGCATTTATAAATAAAAAATAAAATTTATAAATTAATAAATAAAATAAAATAAAATTTGATAAATTAATAAATTTACTGTGTGCACACTTAAAATTAAATAAATAATATTACTGTACATTTAAATTTTCATATAATTAGCAGTGATAAAAATTTCAATGAACACTTTTTCATTCGAAAACCCTCTTTTAATTCATATGTTTTATATTGAAATTAAAAGGGGAAATAGCATGAATGAATAACAAATATATCAGGAAATACTGTATAAATGTTTATTACTTTCTTCTATATTTGTTAGCTGGTGTGAAATAGATCCAAGGCTAAGTAAATTAGCAGAGGAGCTACTCTAGACTTATAAACACTAGCTAAACAACATTTAAAGTTAATTTAAAAAGTCCTAGAAAAAGTGAAAGCTTGAATAAGTAAATATACTGAAGAATAAATATGTAAAAATGTATAAATGATGACCATAGAAGTTTTAAATTAAATTTATATTTTATTTGAAACTATAAATTCAACATAAATTTTCTTTTTAAACATAACTTGAAAACAATAAGACAATTTAAGTAGATAAAATTTTCATGAACATATAAAAAATTAACATAATAATAAACATACCAAGGATAACCATTGCTGGATGAAACAAAAGTGTAGATATAGATAAAGTCACTTCAAGTTTTTATACTTGATGAAAAAAGAACGATCTATTACAGGGCCGGCGCCAGGGGTGAGGCAACTGAGGCAGCCGCCTCAGGCGCAATGATGCTAGGGGCGGCATTTGACGCATTTACATTGAACATAGAATTCATTATGAGAAGAAAAAAAAACTATTTCGTGGTTTATATAGATTATGAAACATTTTCGAAAATTCCACCCTAAAACAAAACTTTCTCTACCATATATATGGGTAAGAGAAAGTAACTGCCGAAACGTCAGTGTAGGCCCTCTGTTGAGACTCAAAACGGTTTTGGGTTGTGTCTATTTTTCTTTCTGTCTGTCTGTGTGTTTGTCGCGCGATAGCGGCCGCAAAAAATCAGCGATTGACTTGAAATTTGGTACCATGATCCCCACGAAATTAGCTGTATACTTTTGGGTGTGAATTCAATTTGTAGTTCGTGTACAGGGTCACGCCAAAGTTCTTTTTATCATTACGGCCTATGGGAAGAATTTGTATGTTGCGCGATAGCAGCCGCAAAAATCACGCTATTGACTCCCAATTTGGTACACATCTTCATGAGCCCAATGGAATTAGCTGTACTGTTTTAGGTGTGTATTACATTTGTAGTTCGTGTACAGGGACACGCCAAAGATTTTCTTATCATTACGGCCTATGGGAAGAATCTGTATGTACCGCGATAGCCACCGCAAAAATCAAGCTATTGGACTTCCAATTTTTGCCGAAACGTCAGTGGAGGCCCTCTGTTGAGACTCAAAAAGATTTTGGGTTCCGTCTGTCTGTCTCTCGTGCGATTGCGGCCACAAAAATCAAGCTATTGACTTGAAATTTGATACACATATTCATGATCCCCACAAAATTAGCTGTATAGTTTTGGGTGTGCATTCCGTTTGCAGTTCGTGTACAGGGACACACCAAAGATTTTCTTATCATTATGGCCTATGGGAAGAATTTGTATGTACCGCGATAGCGGCCGCAAAAGTCACGCTATTGACTTGCAATTTGGTACACACATTCATGATCCACACAGAATTTTTGCTGTATAGTTTTGGGTGTGTATTCTATTTGTAGTTCGTGTACAGGGACACACAATTTTTTTTCTTATCATTACGGCCTATGGGCAGAATTTGTATGTACCGCAATAGCGGCCGCAAAAATTCTCCGATTGACTTGCAAATTGACATACACATTCAGGCTCGGAATAGAAATGGCTATATAATTTTTTATGTCTATACTTTTGAAGGATTGTGTACAGGGACCCGCCAAAATACTTAACATTACGGCGTATGGGGTGAATTTCGTTTAAACGCATTTTAACATCATTACTTAGCAATCAAGAAAATTAAACTAGCGTACATGATACAGATGCTTAAACTTATGTTGTTTGATGAAAATATGTGCTCTTAAGCTTTCTAATTAATGTACAGGATCTTACAAAAGTGTTCTGACAATGTCACGTAGTCATCCAAACGATGTTAAATTTGGAACAATTATTAATTTTAAACGCAAAATAAGCTGAATAGTTTTTACTGGTGTATACAATGTTTATGGTTCGTTTACAGAGACACACAAAAGAATTTCGTAACATTATAGCTTATGGGCAAATTTTTAGTTAAGCGCGCACTTTAATGCGTTTATGCTGCATTGAACTTACTAGAATTAACATACATTATAAAGATGCTTAAAATCATGTTTACCCTCAAAAAAAGGGTATGTATAGACTAAATAATTTTTGGAACCACACAAAATAATTCCGAGTAAGTACTGTAATTATCCAAATGATGTCAAATTAGTTTGAAAAATTAATGAGTTATAATTAATTAGGTGTATTCTTATTATTGGCGTTTATAATAACTGTGGCTACTTTTCCGGGATACATAAAAGAATTTCGTATTATTACGGTCTGTAGTCGGTATTTCTTAAAAGTGTATTTTAACATGGTTACACCCCATTAAACATAATGAAATTTTATTAGAATTTTAAAAGCATGTTTTTCTGTTGTAACTTGTTGGCATAGAATTGGTAATTAGTTTACAGGGTTACGCAAAATACAATATATTAAAATCACACAATCAACTGATTGGGAAGAAAATAATATTTATTGAAATTTATTTTTCCGCCTGAGTGAAAATAATGCCTGGACCGGGAGTCGAACCCCAGATCTTTGACTTACAAGGTCAAGGCTCTACCAATTGAGCTATCCAGGCCGACAACCGGTGGGCATTACTCACTCAGACAAACTTTAGGCAGAAACATCTGGTCTATCATGTAGATAGCTCGACAGAAATAAGCCGCAGCAAAGGAAAACACCATTAAACAATGGAAGAAATAAATAAAATATATTAAAATCACACAATCAACTGATTGGGAAGAAAATCATATTCATTGAAATTTATTTTGCCGACTGAGTTAAAATAATGCCTGGACTGGGAGTCAAACACTAGATCTTTGACTTTCAAGGTCAAGGCTGTACCAATTGAGCTATCCAGGCCGACAACCGGTGGACATTACTCACTCAGACAATCTTTAGGCAGAAACATTTGGTCTATCATGTAGATAGCTCGACAGAAATAAGCCGCAGGTAAAGGAAAACACCATTAAACAATGGAAGAAATAAATAAAATATATTATAATCACACAATCAACTGATTGGGAAGAAAATAATATTTATTAAAATTTATTTTTCCGCCTGAGTGAAAATAATGCCTGGACCGGGAGTCGAACCCCAGATCATTGACTTACAAGGTCAAGGCTCTACCAATTGAGCTATCCAGGCCGGAAACCGGTGGGCATTACTCACTCAGACAAACTTTAGGCAGAAACATCTGGTCTATCATGTAGATAGCTCGACAGAAATAAGCCGCAGGTAAAGGAAAACACCATTAAACAATGGAAGAAATAAATAAAATATATTAAAATCACACAATCAACTGATTGGGAAGAAAATCATATTCATTGAAATTTATTTTGCCGACTGAGTTAAAATAATGCCTGGACTGGGAGTCAAACACCAGATCTTTCACTTTCAAGGTCAAGGCTCTACCAATTGAGCTATCCAGGCCGACAACCGGGGGACATTACTCACTCAGACAATCTTTAGGCAGAAACATCTGGTCTATCATGTAGATAGCTCGACAGAAATAAGCCGCAGGTAAAGGAAAACACCATTAAACAATGGAAGAAATAAATAAAATATATTACAATCACACAATCAACTGATTGGGAAGAAAATCATATTTGTTGAAATTTATTTTTCCGACTGAGTGAAAATAATACCTGGACCGATAGTCGAAGCCCAGATCTTTGACTTATAAGGTCAAGGCTCTACCAATTGAGCTATCCAGGCCGACAACCGGTGGGCATTACTCACTCACACAACCTTTAGGCAGAAACATCTGATTTTACCAGATGTTTCTGCCTAGAGGTTGTCTGAGTGAGTAATGCCCACCGGTTGTCGGCCTGGATAGCTCAATTGGTAGAGCCTTGACCTTGTAAGTGAATGATCTGGGGTTCGACTATCGGTCCAGGTATTATTTTCACTCAGTCGGAAAAATAAATTTCAATAAATATTACGCAAAATATTTCCGATATACTATGTATTTTTTTTTTTTTTTTTTTTTTAATGAAATTTGGTACTTATGAAATTTGGTATTTATGAATTTCAGGGAAATAATACAAGACCGTCATTTATTAAGAATACATATATATGACATACAGATAGGTATACAAAGAGAGATACAGCTGGGGGTTGATGGGGGCTGACGCCCCCTCGGGAATGTATCAGATTATGGTAACAAGTCGATCGAATCAATATATACTATTATATAAGAAGGAATAAATAAAAATGACCTATTGAATAATGTCTGATGCAAATAGGACGTTGAGGCTCCTGATCTGCAGATCCACTAGTTGCCGAAACGTCAGCGTCTGTTGAGACTCAAAACGGCTTTGGGTTCCGTCTGTTTTTCTGTCTGTGTGTTTGTCGCGCGGTAGCGGCCGCACAAATCCCGCTATTTACTTGAAATTTGGTACACATGTTCCTGATCCTCACGAAACTAGCTGTATAGTTTTGGGTGTGCATTCCATTTGTAGTTCATGAACAGGGACACGCCAAAGTTTTTCTTATCATTACGGCCTATGGGAAGAATGTACCGCGACAGCGGCTGCAAAAATCACGCTATTGACTTGCAATTTGCTACACATGTTCATGAGTCGAACGGAATTAGCTGTATAGTTTTGGGTGTATATTCGATTTGTAGTTCGTGTACAGGGACACTGCAAAGTTTTTCTTATCATTACGGCCTATGGGAATAATTTGTACGAACCGCGATAGCGACCGCAAAAATCCTCCGATTGACTTGTAAATTAGTACATACGTTCAGACTCTGTATAGAAATAGCTGTATAATTTTTTATATGTGTATTGTTTATGAATTGTGTACAGGGACACGCCAAAATTCTTATCATTACGGCATATAGGGTAAATTTTGTTTAAACACATTTTAACATTATTACTTTGCAATCAACAAAGGGAAATTAGCGTGCATTAGTATGATGTTTAAAGTTTTTTTTTTTTTTTGCAGAAAATATGTGCTGTTAGGCTTCCTAATTAATGTACAGGACCTTACAAAACTGTTCTAACAATGTCACGTAATCATCCAAATTATGTCAAATTTCGAACAATTATTCATGAAAAACGTAGAATAAGCTGAATAGTTTTTACTGGTGGATACAATGCTTATGGTTCGTTTACAGAGACACACAAAAGAATTTCGTGAGATTAGAGCCTATGGACAAATTTAAGCGCGCACTCTAATGCGTTTATTCTGCATTGAACATAAGATTTAACATACATTATAAAGATGCTTAAAATGATGTTTACTCTTAAAAAGTGTATGTATAGATTAATAATTTATGGGACCACACAAAATTATTGGGAGGACGTACTGCTATCATCCAAATGATGTCAAATTAATTTGAAAAATTAATGAGTTATGATTAATTAGGTGTATTCTTATTATTGGCGTTTATAATAACTGTGGCTCCTTTTCCGGATTACATAAAAGAATTTTGTACTATTACGGTCTATTGTCGGTATTTCTTAAAGGTGTATTTTAACATGGTTACACCCCATTAAATATAATGAAATTTTATTAGAATTTTAAAAGCATGTTTTTCTGTTAAAAAAACTGTGGGCAATGAATTGGTATTTAGTGTACAGGATTATGCAAAATATTTCCGATATGCTATGTAATCTTTTTGCATTAAATTTGGTACAAATATTTATGAATTTCAGGAAAATAATACAAGACAGTCGGTTATGAAGAATACATATATATGATATGCAGATAGGTATTTAAAGAGGGATACAGTGTTGTGGGGGGGGGGGGGGGGTGAGGGGGCGGCAGCCCTCTGAAGAATGTATCTGATTATGGTAACAAGTCGATCGAATCAATATATACTATTATATAGTAAGAAATAAATAAAAATGACCTGTTGAATAATGCCTGATGCAAATAGGATCTGCAGATCCACTAGTTAAAGTTAGCATGTTGATTTTCTTATGCTAATAAACATTTGCGTAGTGATGACGTTATATGGGCGGCAGATAAATGCTTGCCTCAGGCGGCAAAATACCTAGCGCCGGCCCTGATCTATTAAATTAATTGCAGAAGTGGTTAATGAATATCCTTGGAAAACAGTAGAATGTCAATAATATGACTTGAGGGGAAAAATGATATCTTTGATCTTTACTGTTGCATCATAAGCAGAAATATACACGGTAATTAAACTTTTGAAACTATATTTAAATTTATAAATCAAACTCATAAAAGATTAATATGAACTATAATTTAACTAACGATAAAAGGAAACTTAATTTGCACATTTTAAATAAAAATAAACGCCACTTTTTACGACGAACTAGCATGGAGTCGAGAGACGGCGAAAAAGCAGAGGCAAGCCACGACTACAATTGCCGTCCGCTATTTATAACTAAGAAAAGGGGGTGATTTTCCCGGTCGATCGTCAGGCACGTGCATAGTTTTCGGCTATCATCGTTCTCTGATGTTTCATGTAAATTTGAATTGAGGCTTAATCGAACTGCCAGTAAGTTTGATATTGTCTACGTGCACGTTTTGAAAAATTAGGATGGATGATTTAAATTTAAAAACTATTTAATATAAATTTTCATTAAGCGATATATTTATTTCCTGGTATGAAGAACATAAAAATTAGGAATTTTAAAAGTGTTTAATTTTTAACTAACTTATTTTACCCTTTAAACTTTATATTAAGATTGATTAATGTTTTATATATTTGATTAGCATAATGATAAAAAAAAATTGGGAAACTTTAGGTTTTCGATGGATTTACATGTTTTGAGAGGTTTAAAACATGATTTGACCATTTTTAGAAAATGTCTCTCTGTACGTGTGTGTAAAAAAATATTTGTGTCAACTGTGTCTCTGATACTTCTGCTCAGAATTATATATAAATTTATATATACATGCACCTTGACCTAAATTAGTGCCTATCAACTTTTGGTGTCAACCACTCAACAGGTGGGGCTGCTATACAGGGATTTCTGCAATGTCAGGGGAGGCTATATCTCAGGTTCTATTGCATATAATGAAACAATACTTTGTTTATGAGAAGACCATTTTCAGACATCATACTGACTCAATTTAAATGCTTATTGGCCAGCAGGTGGGGCTGCTATACGACGATTTCTGCAATTTTAGGAAATCAGGAACTACTGCATAGAATTGCATGTGAATTTGTATGTAGATGCACCTTAACATAAATTAGTGCTTATAAACTTTTAACATTGACCGCACAATAGGTGGCATTGTTACACACAGATTTCTGCAATTTAAATGAAGGCTATATCTCAGGTTCTATTGCATATCATCAAACAAAACTTAATATGTGAGAAGGCCATTATGAGACATTATGCTGATTCAATTAGGATGCTTATCAGCTAATAGGTGACACTGCTGTATTGGTGTTGAGATTAAGGCTGGTTGACAGCACTAGGGTCCTAGGCCTGAGGGGGATTGCCCTCCAGGGGGATCTTTCTAAGAGGTCCTTGCCCGTATTTATGCAAGTTTTTGAAAAAACTGCGGAAAACTTTAAACAGCTAGGCTAGTTCTGTAAACCAATATTAAAAACTCTCATATTCTTATTTAGTTTAAAAAATCGTTGTATATACAGAAATAAAGGTGGTATAGACAAATTGTAAACAAAAATTACCTCTGCATATGAAAATCACTACTTTTTAAAATTTATTTAAAATAATTTTTTATTTTAAAATTTTTCATGAAAGCATTAAACTATCGCCCCCCCCCCCCCCCGCATCTTATTTTCCTACAATTTTTAACATTTACTGGTTTTAACTGTAAATGTTAATGCAATTTGGAAATCTGTTACTTTTTATTGCATCACATATGTTAAACATCTGAATGTTCATGTGGTTTTTATTTCTAAGCCAATTTTCTGTAACAATACGATAGATAAGCCAGGTACATTTCTATTCTGCAAAATTATACTATATGCTATAATTTTCTTCCATGCATACACAAATTATTCAAATATTTTTATCCATTCCCCAAACAATTAATTGTGTTTTTGTTTAAGAAAAATATTTTATGAATGGATAGTAATAATTACACTATTCTGAATTAAATTGTTTATTTCAATAGATAATTTATGGTCCAAATACTTTAGCCATTTTTGAATCTAATGTGGAAATTAGTTTTACCTGTTCTTTTCTATATTAAAAAAAAAAAAAAAAAAACTAAATATCCGAAATTATCACTAAATTGCCAGATTTACCAATCCAGTTGATGCCAGGTGTGTGAGAAGTTCCTCATAGCCTTTGTAGTATGATCAACTTCATCTTGCTCTGATTGTAATATTAATTTTTGTTAAAAATAATGACTACTTAATGTTTTATAATGTCTAATATCCATATTAGAGTTTTGGTCTTTAAGCTTTTTGCGTTGATTGTCATGCATATGTGCCAGCAAGAAACACTCATTTTCCAGCCGGCATGCTTTAAAGAGTTTTTTTGTTCACCCCTGGCCAAATAAAGACTTGTGTTTAATATATATATATATATATATATATATTATTATATATTGTTTTGTTATTTATATATAATTATTTAATTATTTTTTTTATCTCAATTTAGCTCATTGATGTTATCTGCATCAAATCAAGTATATCAGAGTTTGGCTAACCTTATTCGTTGGTCTGATAACATTTTATTATATGGAGAGAAAGCAGCCGAGAAAGAAAATGTTGGAGAAATTGTGCAAGCTGTTCAAGATGCTGTAAAGGTGATTTTGTTTATTTAATTTTGATTATGATTGATATATATGTATGTAAAAATAGAATATCTTCTATATCTTAGCTTAAAAAAAAAAAAATCTTCAGGTTTATTCTACTTTAAAAAAAATATCTTTTCAAAACTATTCTCCCTACTTTCTGATCTTAGATAAAAGTGATATTTCATTTGATAACTTTGGCTAATACATATTTTTTATGTATGAGGTGCCAGGTTTGTTCCCAGGTTGTGCTGTTTGGCCTAGCCGTTCGAAGTTTCCATGGTTTTCTCCAAAACTTGTGAAAATACATGCTAGGATCCCTTAGAAAGACCTCCACAGAAGGCATGCTCCCTCAGGCCTAGGACAGTCAGTCAGCCTTATTCCTAAACACTAGCACCAACACATATTTTTTATGTATTCTAAAACTGAAATTGCTTTTATTTTTGCGTCCAATTTTAAAAAATTAATATTACATAAACTACCAGCTTCTTAGTATAAAATTTCTAAGTTACATAATGTGATTATTTATTTATTTTGCCTGTTATCTGTTATATAACTCTAGTTCAAAAAATTCTTTTTAAATAATTTCTTAAATACATTGATTGAAAATTGCTTATAAAATTACATTTCAATAAGTTCAACTTGCTTAATTTTTGTAACATTTTTAATGGATAACTTAATTTGAATAAAGTGTAAGGGAACATGTTGGAACTGAAAATATTTTTCAGACAATTATCTCACAGTGATATTTTCATGCCACTAATTAACATATAGAGTTAAACTTTGACTGCCTTTTAAATTAGATTACTTAATTTTTATTTATTTTTAAATTTTTTGTTTAACTTTGCGTTAACTAATTTGGTATGTTTATAAAGTAATTATTACAATACTGCAAAAATTATGTTTAATTCATTAGAAAGATATCTCCAAATCTTTGTTAGAAATTTCCTTAGCTAATTTATGTAATATGGATGTAAGTTTGTTCTGCTCTCAAAAACAGTTTATTTTTAGAATTAAGCCAAATTTTAATTTTTTTCAAAGTTGGAATACTTATTTAAAAAATATATATATATAATAAGTTTTAATGTAAGGAATTTATATAGAAATTATTTAAATAATTAGAATTTAAAAATATTTAATTTTGGTTACCTCGTAAGTTATTAATTTTAATTATTATTATTATTATTATTAATGTATGCTAAAAAGAAAATTAAATTATAATTTACTTTCATGCATTTCTTCTGTTTTTTCCCTGATCCTAACATTTTATTTTAGAGCTTGGTTCAATTATCATTGGATAGACTACAAAATAAAGACAGCAGAAATTCAACAGAAGTAAATACACAGACGTCATTATCATCGCCCAAGCCAGAAAGGTATTAAATATAGACTTTTTAGAATTTCACATCTTTTAAAATATTAAACTCATCTAAAAATATTTAAAACGATTTAAAAAGGTAAAAACATTAAAACTTTAAAACATTTAAAACCCATTAAAAGTTACCTTTAGATAGCGCTTTCAGCTGCTTCACGCAGCCTTCTTCAGGCATTTACGCTTTCGTGAACCATCACTGCTTGGGGGCTATATGTCTTCTGTTCTGTTCTCTTCCTCTCTCCAAGATATCGCGCCACCTTGCGTCGATCTCTGTTTAGTCGGTTCAGTATTGCATGATACCTTATTCGCTAAAATTTCGACGGTTTCGCGCTTTGTGGCATAAAGATAGTTATTATAGTTAGCTAGTTTATTATAATTTTTAAAGTCTATTTCTATTTTTTCTTCCTGATTTATTTTGGTTAAGGCTGTGGTTATATGGTTATATTTTATATCATTTTGGTGTTCTTTTATTCGTGTTTTTATTTTCTGTTTCGTCATTCCAATGTAACAACCGGTTTTTTGGTCTTCTTTAGTAAAGTTTATCTTGTAGAAAACTGTAGCTTGTCCTGCAGTTTCTGAAAAATCTATTTTATCTTTGTCATTTCTGATTCTCTGGAAGATATTTCTGCTTGGTTTTATTGGCATGTTTATATTTAGTTTAGCGGCTTCGGTTTTAATTTTATTAGCTGTACCTTTATTATATGGAATTGGGGGGGATATACTTTTGTTTTGGTTTCTGTGCATTATGTTATCAAGTTTTTTCAGTCTATTTTTATAAAGTTTGTTTACTAGGTTCTTCCTATAGCCTGCGTCCCGAGATATTTCGCTGATTTTTTGGAGTTCCTGTTTAAGTAAATTTTCGTTAGAGCATACATTTATTGCACGATTTATATAGTATTGTATTGCAGCTATTTTGTATTTGTAGGGAGTTTTACATTTGGCATTTATGATTTCGTTGCTATTATTTTGTTTCCAGTATACTGTAGTTTCGAAGTTTAAGTTTGGTGTTTTTATTATAGTAACGTCTAGGAAGTTAATGAGGTTTTTATTTTCTATTTCAAGTGTGAATTTAATATTTGGGTCAATTTTATTTAATTTTTCTAGTGCACTTTCTGGGGGGGAAGAGTTATTGTTTATTATTGCGAATACGTCGTCTACATACCTGAACCAGAGCCTCCTTAACTAGATGCCTTCCACGTGCGGCGAATCCCAATGTTAAATTAGGCAAAATTTAAAAAACAAAACTAACGCTAGGTGACAGCACCTAGGCAGAGAAACAATTTTCTTTTGCTTCATAGATAAGTTATATTTTTCATCTAAAAATCTAGCTATTAATTTCAATTTAAAGTCCAAAATTGTATTTTTTTTTTCTTTTAATTTGAAAAAATTATGTGAAAGTGCTTTATTGTAAATATTTTCAATAAAATATTCAAATATTTATATTTAAAAAAGTATAGGGTTTAATTTTCTTCGAAAGTGGACAAGACCTATTTTAGCTTTTCAACTAATTGAATTACAACGTACCAAATAAATAACACCTTTTTCTTTTTTTTAAATATATAATATTAATTAACGGAATTAAAAGTTAAATAAGCAAAAACATGGCATGTCTATCACGCTATTAAATTATTTTTTATATATTTATTCAATAAAAATTTCAATTTTTTTTTCAAATTTAGATATTAGATGAAAGTTTCGTTTATACAAATTAAAATCTCTAAATTTTAAATGAGTTTCAGTTTAAAATGAATAATTTATAATGATAAATTATTAAAATCATGTCTTTTTTTTTATTTTTTTTGGTCATGTCCTTTACGTTACATTTTTACCTTATTAGGTGGGAATTTTTTTTTTTTTTAATTGAAAATTTTATATTATTTATAAGAAAAATAGACCAGCACATTAACGAGATAAGTTAACATTCAGTAATTTTACAAGAAAACAATCTGTTGTCTAGTCCGTCACAATAAATAAATAAATAACCGTTAAGATTTAAATTTTTTAAATTAAGGATTTCTTGAGTATAAGTTTTCTCTCTCACCAAGTTTTTTTTTTTTATTATTCAAGATTTTATTAGCTCCACCAGTTCCAAGAGGGTATGCTTTCGAGACTGATAGACATTTTCGAAATAAAGTTGTGTTATATTTACATGTTTTGAGGTCTCCTGAAACGAAAAATAATGTTTTTAGCGGTTGGTCTGTGCGCGTCGGTTTGTCTATCTCGGATATACTTGGAAAATGCTGAAAGTGTATTTCATTTTGTGTTAGGTGTTTTTCATATAAGACTAAATTTAAATACAGATTCTGATGTACAAATAGTTTATGGAAAACATACAGGGCTATCCAAAATTAAGCTAAACATTCTTTTCTGTAGAATGTAATTGACGGAAGTGCTTTGCTACACATTTTTATGTCGACGAATACTGTTGAAGAAGGAAAATTAATTTTTCGAACCCATAATGTAAACAAAGTATTTTTTTGAAGTTCTATTTTCAACTCAGGGTTTTGAATGAAGTCACGTTTTGAGCTTCCCTGAATACAAAAAACATTTTTTTTTAGTTTGTAGCGATTGATTTATATGCATATTTATTATCAGAATAACTTAAAAACAAACAAATGCAGGAAATTCACAATTGTAATTTGTATTTTAAAACTCCTATTAGGTTTCAGTTTGAAAAATTTGATAAAGATTGGCAAATATAAGGACAAATTAATAACATCCTTGAAATATTTTTACTTCCATTATTTTAACTTCCATAACATAAGCATAACTATTTAATTTATTAAATCTAACTTACTAACAGAGCTGTCAACCCTTCGAATTTTTATATCATAATTTCTTTTAAATTTATCTTCGTCTTAATCTCAGAATTTACGATAATAAATAAAAAGAATGTTTTTGTGAAAAAATATTATTGATGTTCAAAAATCCAGAGGGTTGGTAATTTTGCACTAATTATTTATGCAGTTTACATACCTTGTCTTGAAATATTTGCAAGGCATTTTTTACGCTGAATTGCAATGCTTGGTATTTCGTGAAAACTTATATTTTCATGGCGACCGTCCGATTTACAAAATGGAACGACGCAATACACCATATTATTAAAAGAAAGAAAAAAGAAAAAAAAAAACCCTCTCACATTTGGTAAAGTAATAAAACATAAACCATAAAGAACTTAGTTGAAACTCAATTGAATGGCGGGAAATAAACAGAACTTTATGTTCGGTATCAAGCGCCATCTACTGGCTATGTTCTTCTTGTACTGTTGCCAAGTTTTCGAGCGACTCGCTAGGCATCTACTTAAGGAGGCTCTGCCTGAACCAATATTTTTTTCTGAACAAATGTTTTAAAGTTTTAATGTTTTTACCTTTTTAAATCATTTTAAATGGTTTTAGCCTTACCCGGCTTTTTAATTTATGATGTGAACGTTTGCTGTTTGGATACAGTGGTTAGCATGAGACCTACGCTTTTCGACGGTAAATATTACGCCATTATGGCTTATTTCAAATGAAACTCATAAATTTTAATAAAATAAATGGTGCCCAAATGATAAAATATTATCGCGACACGTATAATTAAAACATCGCGTTTAAGAATGGTTAGTATAATGGACAGAGATAAAACCTTTAAAGAATGGAACAAACTAACAAAAAGATTAACTAAAGTTAACAGACATAGAATTTTTCTTCAGGATTGTAAATACTTTAAAATCATACCCAAATTTCTGAAAATTAAAAATAAAACGCTTAAATATGAATATAAAAATGAAGTTTATAAATTTGAAAGACAAATCCTTAACAAAGCTATTAAAAATAAGAAAACGATTTACTATAAACTAAAAAATCAGATAGAAATAATAGAAAAACAAATGAAAGAACTATGTGAACAAGAAGAATATGACAGACTAAAAATTAAAATTGAAACCTATAGTAATCAAATGAAACTTACACCAAAAATCAAAACAAGAAACTTAAATCATGGCTTAAAAATAAACCACAAGAAAGCTATAGAAATAAACCAAAACAAATCCCATATTTAAACTTCTCAAATACAAAACTTACCACACACCAGGACCAATTATTAAAACTTGGGCATAAATACATTTTAGATGAGCCGATAGATATAAAAGATACCATAGCGAAAATAGAATCAACTTTACAACACATCCCTAAAAGCCATCAAAATAATATACGAAATATCGCACAAAACAGTATTAAGGAAAAAATTAAATACAATAGTACCGACTGTGAAGACAGAAAAGCTTTAAAAGCACTTAAAGAAAACAATGACATTGCATGCGTACTCACTGATAAAACTAATAAAATAGCCATCTTTAACCGCGCCGAATATAACGAAAAAATGGAAAGTGCAATAGATGACATAGGAGTTAACCCCCCCCCCCCCTTAAAAAAGATCCAAATAAAAAAATTTACAGAAAAAATAAATAAAATTATAAAAGAAGGAAAATGGCCAAATAATAACGGACCGAAAATAACTAACTTTGCACCCAACACAGCAAGAATGTTTGGAAAATTTAAAGACCATAAAAATCCACCAAAATTTAGACTCGTAGTAAATAAAAGAGAAAGCCCATCATATGAACTAGAAACCTACATGAAAAACATATACAAAGAAATACTCCCCTTCAAACACCAACTTAAACTCAACAGATGACTTTATAAGAAAACTAAAAGATGTAAAACTAGAACCTAACGATCTTATGGTCAGCTTTGATGTAGTGAACTTATACCCATCCATTAACAGAAAAGAAATTAACGAAATTATAAACGAAAAAATAAAACAAAAATATAAAGATAAAGACATAAGCCAAACCTCAGCCAACAACCTAATACTAAACGAAAACTACTTCAGATTTAATGACAAATTTTATAAACAAAATAAAGGCGTTCCGATGGGATCTCCCATCTCAGGTATAATAGCAGAAATGAAATTAAGATTATTAGAAAACGAAAATATACTAACGAATCTCAAAGAAATAAAATATTGGTTCAGGTATGTAGACGACGTATTTGCAATAATAAACAATAACTCTTCCCCCCCAGAAAGTGCACTAAAAAAATTAAATAAAATTGACCCAAATATTAAATTCACACTTGAAATAGAAAATAAAAACCTCATTAACTCCCTAGACGTTACTATAATAAAAACACCAAACTTAAACTTTGAAACTACAGTATACCGGAACAAAGTAATAGCAAGGAAATCATAAATGCCAAATGTAAAACTTCCTATAAATACAAAATAGCTGCAATACAATACTATATAAATCATGCAATAAACGTATGCTCTAACGAAAATTTACTTAAACAGGAACTCCAAAAAATCAGCAAAATATCTCGGGACGCAGGCTATAGGAAGAACCTAGTAAACAAACTTTATAAAAATAGACTGAAAAAACTTGATAACATAAATAATGCACAGAAACCAAAACAAAAGTATATCCCCCCAATTCCATATAATAAAGGTACAGCTAATAAAATTAAAACCGAAGCCGCTAAACTAAATATAAACGTGCCAATAAAACCAAACAGAAATATCTTCCAGAGAATCAGAAATGACAAAGATAAAATAGATTTTTCAGAAACTGCAGGTATCTACAAGATAAACTTTACTAAAGAAGAACAAAAAACCGGTTGTTACATTGGAATGACGAAATGGAAAATAAAAACACGAATAAAAGAACACCAAAATGATATAAAATATAACCATATAACCACAGCCTTAACCAAAATAAATCAGGAAGAAAAAATAGAAATAGACTTTAAAAATTATAATAAACTAGCTAACTATAATAACTATCTTTATGCCACAAAGCGCAAAACCGTCGAAATTTTAGCGAATAAGGAATCATGCAATACCGACCAAACAGAGATCGACACAAGGTGGCGTGATATCTTGGAGAGAGGAAGAGAAGAGAAGACATAGCCGCCAAGCAGCGATGGTTCACGGAAGCGTAAATGCCTGAAGAAGGCTGTGTGAAGCAGCTGAAAGCGCTAGCTAAAGGTAACTTTTAACGGGTTTTAAATGTTTTAAAGTTTCATCTAAAAATATTTATTTTTTGACAAAAGATTTTTCATGGGGAAACATTTGAAAGATTCTATTGTTTTAATTTTGATTTTTGTATTTTCCTGAAATTAAAATACAAAATGTTTTTGAATAGGAAAAATCTTGCATTAATATTTTAGTTATTGTCTTTTCTAATATTAAAGTAAATTTTTTAGAAATGTCATGGCATTTAATGTACTTTCTTTTTCACTGCAGTCCACATCGAAGTTCATTGCCAGATATTCCATTAACGCCTCGAGAACGAGAGATTCTAGAACAGACTAAAATAGATGTGCCTGTGATATCACAATTGCATCATTCTGCTTCTTCAGATAGTATTTTAGGATCAGGGAGTTCTATAAGACTGACAGAAACAGAACCACCACCAAAGCCACCTCTTCCTGCATTTCGAGATCGTATTAATCCCGACAGGTATTATTGATATTTTTTTTTCTTATCCAACTGCTTTATTAGGGGTGAATGAAAGGTCAGTAAAGTGAGTATTTTTCAGATTGGTCAGTATTGGTCAACATTTTAGGAATTCAGTCAGCAAAGTCAGTATTTTTCGTGTAATTCTTCCTAAAAATCCCTCTTTATATAAATTCAAAAGTGGTATTTCTGTTTTCTTATACAAAAATGTGCCAAATGAAGCATTCATTTATAACATTTCAATCGTAAATTTTGCCAACATAAAAAACATTATTTCTTTAGGGCTAAACCCATATTCTTAAATATTACACAATTCGTCTTATTGTTCTTTTTGGTACTTAGTAATGTAAACAAACTGATCAATTATTTGTGACTATCCAGAACAATCATTGAATAAAAATATAGCTCATGCTTTGAGTGAAGCAACAAATAATATTAAAGATGCTGCAGAATCTAAAGATTAGAGTTGTAAAAAATATGTTGAACGAAGTAGAAAAGGTCTTTAAAGATGAATCTGAGCTGAAACAATCTGATGGTGTTCTAAAAACAACTAAGGAGAGAAATATTTCTAGATAAATTTAAAAAAAAAATTAAAAACATATTCTTTTTTTTTTTTTTAAATGAACTGAAATCTTCAATTAAGCAGAAATGGATTAAAAAACAATAGTAACATTTGGCACAGGCAGGCAGGTTTTCCCTTCTGGAAACTCCCACTGATAAGATAAGACTCTGAAAATACTTCCATATTGTATTGTCAAAGACTGTGGAGCAATGTCTAAAATTTGAGTAAAATCGGTTTAGCAGAAACATATGTAAAATGAATAGCAAGATTTGACATATGCAGAGAGATTTTTGTACCTGGAACCTGTCCCTGGTCAGATTAAATTCCAAAAATTATTGGTGTAATGCATTGTCTTTGATTATAGACTTATGTGCAAAATTCAAGTAAAATCAGTTCAGCAAAAAGAATTAAAAATGAATCAGAAGATATATCATAGGCAGGCAGACTTTTTACCCCTGATCAGATAGATCCTTGAAAATGCTTGCATATTGTATCATTATCCATGGACTTGTGTCTAAAATTAGAGTAAAATTGGTTCTGCAGAGGTGCATTAAAAATGAATTGCGATTACTGATTTTTGCCTCTGGAACCTGCCCATGATGAGATAAATCATTGAAAATATTTGCATATTTTATTGCTATTAGGGTTGGACGATATCAGGAATTCAATATTATGATATATCTGCATCCTCATATGATATTTTGATACATCAGTATCACAACAAATTCAAATAAAATATTATGGTTATTAAATCATTATAGTAATTATTAAATAAGCAATAAACTATTAAATAATTATAGTTATTAAATAAGCCAAATTCTGTAAATTGACATATTTATTGAAATATAGGCAGAAAAATACAGAAATTATTTTAATATGTTGACTGTCAAGCTATGAAATAACTTGTAGTTGAACTCAAGTTAACTCATTGCTTGATAGTAAATGTATTCGATTAAAAATTTCTAATGAAGAATTATATACTGTAAAGATCATTTAGTATAGAAAATATAAACATTTATTTAGATTTAGATAAGAATACAACAAATCTTCTAAAGTACTTATGAATGCCTACTAATATCAATAATTTAAATGAAGTATCATGAATATTTGCAATATTAAACATATATACAAAAATTAAGAGATTACGTCTTTACATATTACTGTAAATTGACATCTTTATTAAAATATAGGCAAAAAGACAAATTATTTTAAATTAAATTTTCTAATGAATAATTATTTAACATGAAGAACATTTTAATAAATAAAATATAAAGATTCATTCAGGTAAGCATACGTCATTTAGATAAAAATGGTTTAAAATGTTTGTGAATGGCAACAAATAATAATTTGAATGAAATATTATAAATATTTGGGTCATTCTCTGAAAAGTGGGCTTTTTTTTTAAAAAAAAAAAAGTTAGCTCAAATAAAATTGCTCCATTTTTTTTTTTTTTTTTTTTTTTTTTTTTTAATTTTGTGCATATATACATTAATAAAAATAATAAAAATACATACACAGTTAATAAAAAATAATATTAACCAAGCTGTATCTGATAATTTTTGAAATAGTAATTATTTTTATTAATTAGAAAAATGAGGGAATGATTGTGAGGGAATGACAAATTTCTTCTAGAAACTACTTTATAAAAATATTATTAAATTTAGCTATATTTTCAAACACTAAATATTTATTAAAACATATTTTTATTAATATAATAGCATAAAAAAGCAAATTTGATTTCTTTTAGTTAACTTTATAATGAGTGAGGGAATGACATATAATAAAAATACTGTATTTCAATCTAACATTTGAGAGCCATATGCTATTCATTGTAAAATGTTTCCAACAGAACACAAAATGGTTTCTTTACTTTGCTTCTATATAAATTAAGTTTGACTTATATAAAGTACGTGCTGCCATTAATGGAGTAGGTAGGGGTATAATTACAGTTTGATGAGGGAATGATATCTATTACCAGGGACAACAATAATAAGTGTTCTAATTTCTTTCATTGCATAATATATAAATGTAGTATAATGGATAAATATTTATTAAAGTATGTTTAATAAATTTTCACTTCATATAATCTAAATATAGATGCTTTAATACCATAGAAACCATTTTATTTACTTACATGTGGGAATGGGGACACAGCGAGGGAATTATATTTTGCATTTTAAAAAATATTTTTAAATTATATTTGATTTCCAATAACCAAAGAATAACAGTTTATATGCAAAACCAATTAATATTGATAGTTTGGACTGCTTTTTGTTTTTGTGCTTTTAAAAATATGCCCTAAAGACTACTGGGGCATGAAATGGCCACTTTTCAGAGAATTACTCATTTACAATATTAGACATGTATGCTCTTTGTTTAGTTATTACTGATCAACTATTACTAAAACCCTTTCACAGGGCACACTAGTTCCTGTTATTGCCATATATTTTCTGGCAAGTAATTTCAGCAGAGAAAAAGCTCTATCAGCTTTCCACCATTGGAGAGAACAGTCATCATAGTTTAGTTTTGGTATAGATAAATAATTGTTTATTTCTTTTTTGGCTTTCTTTTCACTGATTGGTGTATAATTATTCTCACTGTCTTCTTAATCCTCGTCAAAGTTCAGAAACTTAGCTAGTCCTTTTTTATGTTGCTTTCTAAAGATAGGGTAGAACAGGCTTATGGACATTATTAGTGCTGTATGTATCTGCCAGTTTTTTTTTATGGATGTTTCTTTTGTAGCATTTGGATAATCTAAAAATCTCAGGCGAAACCTTGGATCACGCAGAGTGGATATGCTTAAATTTTCTGCTATTGATGTATTACTGTATCTCTCTTGAAATGGCTTTGAAATTTGACTTTTAATTTTTTTCAGTAATTCACTGTCACTATCTCCATGCACTAAATGTTTTCTTATTCTGGCATCAGGGACGTATCCAGAGGGGGGGCTCTGGGGGCTCGAGCCCCCCCCCCCCCCGAAATTGTCTGAGACAATTTTTGTCATCTACTGACCAGAAAAAAAAATTAATTTTTTCTTCAATATCTGTTTTTTTGTTGTTGTTAGTTTGTTTGTTTGTTAAACCTTATTTATTAGCAATTTTCTGTCTTGTAAAGTCCAAATTATCGAAATGTATATTAGCTCTTTGTAAAAAACACTAAAAAGAGATCTTTATGGTACTTATTGTTGAACACTGTAATGTGTCTCCTTTCTTTTAAACACTTCTCTTACTAGAAATAGCGTTTTAATTCCATGTGAGACAAAAGATTCGTCATTAACAAAGATCGCAGTTGCATATGGAACTTCTAGTTTTGTTAGTTATGCATGTAGTATACCTTCCATAGAGTATAAATTCTGACAAAAAAAAAAAAAAAAAAAGAAAAAAAAAACAGCCATTATAAAGTCTACTTTACAGAAAGACATGTGATGAAAGATGGTACTATCTAATCCTACTTAAAGCAAAAATGCCAGTAATCACATCATAGAGTATAGCATTCAGTATTCATATTTGCAGTTAGGTAGATTCTCAAACGAATGTCCAGATTCCCAAACCAGACTGAGCTTTGACTGGACCAGACTCTAGTGGGTACATGCAGTCCACAGGTTCTGTCAAAAAAATTCCGTATCAATTTTCCTTGTTTTCTAAAAGGAAACCAAAGTGTTAAACCCACTTGCGGAAAAGGCCACCATATATGGCCATGCGTCATCAGCATCGTTCAAACAGTTACACTACTACCGTCATCCGTCGCCATGCACCTATAACTAAATAATATTCCCATAAGGAATCAGAAGGATTACCACAATGAATCTCTCAGGGAGAAAAATCAATCGCAATTGTATAGCCTCAAGCATTACAACAATTATTGGTCAACACAAAATCAGAAAAGTATTTGTAACACCCTGCGCTCGAAAGAAGAAGTAAGGTATTGTACCTACATTGGTAGGAACCACAGCTCGCACCATAGGCCAAGTGAAAGGGAAGAGGGAAAACTTAAATATAAATATATATATATATATAAAATGTTGGAGCTAAGGCTCCCTGAGTTCGACAGACCTCTGAAGAGATCTAAGACGGTCCTAAAACAAAAGTGGGTGTGAGCTGCGATGCAAGTAGAATAAGTGGCTCTGCTATCTCTGCTGCATTGACAGGCCTTAAAAAAACAATACGTTATGTAAAAAACTTTGTTACGATCGTCACAAAGCAGACATATCTGAGTCTAATGTAGAACGCGATGATGGGCCATTGCTTCACTGTTCAATTTCCAAACGATAATCACTAATGACGTGCATCCACAGTTTAAGATACGCTGTGTCACATGAGACACCTGGTTGATACACACCCTGGTTACATATAGAAACGCTAGATAGTTCGGTACGTATGCCATGCCAGAAGATTTTCAGCAACTACAATGCGTATAAGCATGGTCCCAGGTTCTGTAGAAGACACGTCTACCCACGCTAAACAGTAAGCCATATGAGAAGACCTCAATGTGTTCACTAAACCTAGGCATAATATGTCTAGGTTCAGTGGACGCCAGCACACAGGTCCTCATATTTCCGGTAATATGATCTAAAGCAAGCATTATTATCTAATTAGAAAATCACATATATATGTGTATATATATATATATATATATATTATTTTCTTCTACACACATAACAAGAGAAAAAGTATTAGATTCGGAAACTTTTAGACTTCCAGTTTTCAATGTATTTACATGTTTTTAGATGCATTTAACACCATTAGATTATTTTTGGAAGCTAAGATATAAATTTTTTGTTGATTAGATTTTTGGGTATATCGCCCAGCAGGTAGTGTAGCTGCACTAGGTTTCCCTTTTAATGGGAAAGATATATATCTCGGCTGTATAAAAAAAGAAGCTATATCTCAGAAAAAAAAAAAAAAAAAAAAAAAAAAAAGTATTTGAAACATGGTTGTTATGTTGAATATGAATGGACTTAACATTGCACTAAAGCTAGACAGACAGCATATCAACGGTCTAGAATTCATTTCTAGGGTATTCGTACCATCACAATTTAAAACCTCCACGGAGGAGATGTTTCCCCAACTTCAGTATTCCTGAGCTATTACATTTACAAAACATGGAGGACACAACGGATTTTATGTGCACCAGATGCCATTAATCTACATGACAGTCTTTGGATGGCTCCAGCATCGATTGCTCAATCCTTAAATTACGAGCTCGACTCCTTATTAACCGGACTACTGCGAGTCCAGTTTTTGAGGATTTTCTCCGTTTCTCATCGGTTTATAAAATCACGGATTAAAGAACTCTCTAGCAGAGACTTTTGCATTTTAAAGGATTAGTTCCATCAGTTTTAAACCCAAGGCACTTTTTAGAATTATTATTATTATTAAATCTTTTCTTGCCATTTCAGATTTTAGGAATATTAATTCCATTGTTTGCCGCCATGCGGTGTTATAACCGATCTTATTAATAACGCATAACCATTTTACTATGCCTAGATACGAATTTTAAGGCAATAACTTATATTTGTTTTAAAGTTAAGGTGATTGGAGGGGGGAGACAAGCTTTAATGCACACGCTCTTGGTGTACATATGTGCGGGTGCACGACCAACATCTGAGTGAAAGTTGGGCCCCCTCCGAAATTTTTTTCTGGATACGGCCTTGTCTGGCATACAGAGGTAAGACTGATAATGCTGTAAGATAATTATTTCCATTCAAAGTTCTGGTCATATCTTCTAATAATGATGTTGCTGACACAAAATCTTCAATAGCTGTAACTTCATGGCCTTCTAGCATTAAATACTTCTTAGAAGGCTATTCCAAAATCATTTTGCACAAAGCTAGTTGATTTTTTAGATATCTATTGCATGGTTTTGCTGTACTCCACCACCTAGTTGGACAAGCATTAGGTAGACTAAGTTGCTCCATGTTTAATGTTTCTTGAGCTTTTATTAAGTCAACCCAAAAGATTTCTATACGGTAAATGTGATGCTTCTTCAATATCTGCCTGGACAACTGGACAGTCACTTTTAGAATATTGTACACCTTTTACTATGGGTAAGGAGGAAACAGGTACCCAGTGATTTCGAAACCTTTCACTAATTTCTCCAATATATTGGTTCCGATGGATCAAAACACCTGTATCAGTATATTCAAACTCCACTCCCAATAATTTACGGGTAACACCTAAAACTTTTAAATCAAATTTAGATTTTAAGAGGTCTAGAATAGCTTCAGTTTGTGACTTAGTCCTAGCAAAGATGACAATATCATCGATAAAAACCAGTAAAACAGAAAAATCAAAACATGTATATGCACAATTACAATTATTAAATTTATTAAAACCAAGTTGCAACAATACTTTATTTAATTCATAAAATGATAATCTGCCAGACTGATACAGACCATACAATGCTCTGTCCTAGTTTACAGACCCAGTCTTCTTTGCCTTTTCAGCAAAAACAGTTGGTTGTCTCATGTAAATATCCTCCTTTAAAGGAGTGTACAAATAGGCACACTTAACATCGCATTGTACAGTAACCCAGCTGCAATACGAGACCAAAAGAGCAAGGAAAACTTAATTAATAACTTAATACTTAATTAACTTTCTTAAATTAATAAAAAGTGCAAAGAAAATTGTTTAATGCAATTGAAAGAAGTTTTAAATGAGTAAAGATTATGATTATTTTGACAATAGCAATAGACTTCAAACAAGATTAATAAAAATAATCTTGAGGAAAAAAAAAAAAAAAAATTAAAGAAACTTACATTTAGCAGGTAAAAATAAAAAGTATAGGACCCATTATCTAGGACCAGCAGAATTGGAAATATTAAGGATTTTGGAATTTTCCAGATTTTTGCTTTTTTATTTTTATTATTATTATTAATTTTCTTTGAATTATAAAGCACAACTCACTAACAGAATATATATAAAGAAAAACTTACCCTTTGTGCATGTTATTTAGCTGAAGTATCTAAAAATTCTTTTCCTCCCTTTTTTTTTTTTTTTTTTTTTTTTTTTTTTTAAATAATAATAAAAGTTAATACTTTAGATGCATTATTTAATATTCATTTCAACTCTATCATTAAATAAGAGTAATTTGTATTTTAAATTAACATCGTTCAAAATATTTCATACATAAGCTCTCTTTTTTTCTCTCTCTCTCTCTCTCTTTCTCTTTAAGTAGTAGTGGTGGTTTTGTTTCTGAAAAAGTTCCTGAATCCAATACTTAATTACGGGTCCTCGGGACCCGCAATTTCAAAAATTCTGCGTCCCTTTCATTAAAATTTGGGACAATGGTGCACTATAGCACACCAACGCGAGCCCTGGGGTAGTAATTATTATTTACTAATAATGGATCATATGGTCATTCTCCTAATAGTTAAATAGCTAGGTGGAAGTTGAGTTACAGAATGAGGTGTTGAGTTATATTGATTTAAAACTTCTTCAAGTAATTTAGTCCAGGGAATTTTGTTTGAAGAAGAATTCACTTTACACTTTAAATGCATAACAATAGTCTAATTAAGTCTCTCGATTTTCCCATTGGTCTCCGGATGATGGCTACTTGTTAATAAATGTTTTACATCATAATTTCGAAGAAATTTTTTGAAACGGGATGAAGTAAATGCTGTATTTCTATCCATTAACAATTTTTTAGGTACTTGGATTTGAAATATTTGTTTTTGGATTAGTTTCAGTAGTAACACTTTTTTGATGGTAATCCCCACACATAATGGGTTGCATGCAGTGGCGGCTCGTGGCGGGGGCTGCAGCTGCAGAGCTGCAGCCCCCCCCCCAGAAATATTCGAAGAAATTACTTTAATATTTTACAAAATATTTTCTAGATTAATATTACTGTATTACTTAATATTTACCTTATAGAAGAACTGATTAATTTACTCCATTCACGAAAATTTGTAAAAAACCGCGGAAAAATAAACCCGTTTTAAGCGTGATAACATCATCAAAGACGGTAAACGAGCTGCTCGTTCATGCAGTTCCTAAAAAGAGGGATTACTTTAGGGAAAATACAATCAAAACCGCCCCTACTCGTTTTATCTATGACGTCTCGCCATATGAAACAATTCGACTCGGAGCTGCAAATGCCGCAGCTCCTCCCTGTTAAAGGGATTTTCATCATGAGAGAAAAGATAGATTTCCCTTGAACCCTCAGAGTTTTTAATAGAGCGAGTTGCATTTATGGATTGTTTACGCATGACAGATAGAAAATCTGGCATGATGGTGATTCATATGGTTATATCAGAAAATAGAAAATATTTTTTTTATTATGTCCGATTCAGATTAATTATATGTATGTGCATTACACAGAAATTTCGCCTGTTTTTCAAGTTTCTTGCTTCCAAATGGCAATCTTGAATAGATACAACGAAATTTTACATAATTTAAATGTTCTACTGTTGTTTTCTGTTAAACATAGTACTTAGAATTTTTCAAATATTTGATATCTTTTGAAATGTAAATTTTTTGATAAATAATAGTGACAATTCGCAATCCTGCAAGATAAATGATACAAGTGAAAAAATGGCAGTTTTGAGTTCATATAATTGAAAACTGTGTATGAAGTGTCTCAACGTGCACGAAAAGCGTCACATCTCTATCTTGCGATTTACCCATCTGAGAGGAAATTATGTCAGTTTTATTGAAGTCTAATCATTATCTTTAGGTTGATTTTTCTCAAATATTGTAATTTCTAGTAGTGACATTTTTCTTGCTAAGGTGCAAAATGTTTTTATTGGGTTGCGAAAATTAGAAATCAAAGCATTTTAAAAAACATAGGCGTGCAATAAACTTTTAATTTTTAAGATTTTTCACCAACAAAATTACCATGTGTTTATAACTTCTTCTTTCTTTTTTTTTTTTTTTCTTTGTATACGACAAATAACTTCCAAAAGTAGTCTTATAAATCTAACAAATTAAATTTTATTAGGATTCATTTTTCTATATTGCCTACTGAAAAGAAAATGTGTAGAGTTTACGGCACATTCAGAGGGTTTCACAGAATTTTCCTATATATTACAGTCTATAAGAGGAAACAATAATCGAAATCGTTTCAATAATGTTATTGTGCTTTAAACTCTGTGAAATTAATTTACATTATTAAAATTCTCCCTATTATGATGCGTTTAAAAATCGATATGCTTATCAATTAAATCATACATTATTATGATATTTCTTAATGCAATAACTTTATTTACAGGGACGCACAAAAGAGACCGAATGTATTACTGGTTAAGGATTATTTTAGTTGATTGATAATTTCAAACAGATTTGATTTATTAATTATATTGATAGATGTTATTAAAGTTTACTTAAAAATATTATCTAAATAAAATAATGTGCATAAATTTGTAGCTTTCTAATAGGACATTTTCAAAGATATTTAAAAAACCCTTCTGACTAAATGCGAAAAATCTTAAAAATTATTTTTTAATTGTGATATGAGCTTTTACGCTCAACGAAAGTTTCATATTCTAGAATATTTGTAACGTTTATAATTTTAATTCAGTGTCACCCAAATTCATGATTCAATTTTATGATTGAACGGAATTTTTTTTCCCTGTTTGCAGACAGGAAGTGAAACCACAAAATGATTTTAAAACACTTAATAAAAATAAATGGAGTTTTCTTTCGTTTATATATATATTTTTTCATTTGATGATTACTTGGTGACAACAGCAAGTTACGGTTTTGAATATTGGAACAATCAGTTAGAAGAAATTATAGATAAAGGATAAAGAAAGAAAGAAAGAAAAAATCAAGCGAATTGAAGTAAAATATATTAGATTCTTGTAGAATAGGCAATGTGGTTTGCTTGCATTTTAAATAAATAAAGTATAATTTAGATTATCATTATTTCATTTCTTTTTAATGAAGGATATGTGATGTTTTCAACATCACAGAGGATGCGTATTGTGTGCTTCTAGGAAATGAATCTCGCTTTAGTGAAAGGAAAATAAAAAATGTATTACTCATTTCCAGTTTAGCTTCTTTGTATCACTTTTGCTCTCATGCATCAATATCAATTTTATCCTGCTCTTTGTTGTTTCTCAAGATTTTTTTATTCGTAATTTTCATAAATTTATAAATGGATAGTCCCAAATCAGTAATTTTTCTGAAGTCAATAGAATTTAGTCGTTTGAATCTCCAAGAAAAAATTAATATAAAAAAATTAGGCAGGCCAATTCCTAATTTAGAAATAACGCAAGAATCTAGTAGTCGAGGAAAAGCTTATAAGAGAAGCTTTAATGCTAATGGCTACAATGAAAATAAATGGATTTGTGGATGTGATACAAGTAATGCCTTTTATTGCTTTCCTTGTCTTTTATTCGGTGGAGAATCTCCATGGACGAAAACAGGAGTTAAAGACTTAAGGAAATTAAGTGAAAAAATTGCAAAGCATAAAAATTCTGCAAAACATATTTCAAATATGGTAAATTTTGCAATGTTAGGCACTGTAAATATTTCTTTGCAACTCGATTCTGCATATAAGCAGAGTATTTTAAAACATAATGAGCAAGTGGAAGAAAATAGAAAAATTATATCAAAAATTATTGATTGCATTAAGTTTTGTGGAAATTTCGAGCTGCCTCTCCGGGGTCATGATGAATCAGCAGAATCGTCAAATTGTGGAGTTTTTCAAGAACTCGTTAAGTTCATTAGTGAGTCTGATGAAAGACTTAAATGTCATTTAGAAAACTCAAAAGTTTTTAAAGGAAACTCCAAAACAATACAAAATGAATTATTGGATTGTATGTTGGAAGTTGCGCAAAATAGCATTAGAGAAGAAATAGAAAAAGCTAAATTTCTTGCTGTCATGGCTGATGAGACTACTGACATCTCAGAATCAACTCAGCTTGTCATTGTTTTCAGATATGAAATTGATGGACAGCCGATTGAACGATTTTGGGGATTTTTTAATCCAGAGGGACATGATGCTGCATCTATTTCAGAGTGTATATTAAAGGAACTGAATTCTTTAATTGAGAAATCTCCTGAAAAGCTTGTTGCGCAAAGTTATGATGGGGCATCAGTGATGAGTGGACAAAACACGGGTGTGCAGACAAGGATTAAATCTATATACCCGAATGCATTCTACGTTCATTGTTATGCCCATCAGCTGAATTTAATAATGGAAAAAGCAGCATCTCAAAATAAAAAAGCAAGATTATTTTTTGCTAACTTGTCTGGAATACCAGCATTCTTTTCTCGTTCCCCTCAACGACTAGCTGCACTTGATGATTTGGTCAAGAAGCGAATGCCAAATATGTCCACAACTCGATGGAATTTTAATATACGAACTGTTAATAGCGTATATGAACATCAAGACAATCTGTTAGAATGTTTTAAATTTCTTCAAGAGTCAGATTTGAGTACTACAGCTACTGTAAACGCTGCTAGTGGACTTGAACGTCTTCTAAGGGATTCAGAATTTAAGTTCTGGTTGAACTTTTTTCACAAAGTGATGCCTCATATTGACATTTTATACAATCAATTACAAAGTGTAAATACAGACGCAGTAAGTGTAAAAAAACATGTCGAAACTTTTATTCATCACATAGTCCAAATTAGAAAAGATGTAGATACGATGTGCGTTAGTGATATTAATGATGATCAAGTAACTAAAAAAAGATGTATTGAATGGGATCCCCTCCTTCAAAAAAAAATTTCTGCGAAAGAAGTGTGTGATTTTATTATTAATCACGCAAATGAGAGATTTGAATTCACAAATCATTTGGAAATCGCCAAATTGTTCACACCCCAAAATTTTCCAGCATACGACGAAATATTCCCTAAAAAGCAATTGGAGCAATCTGTTAAGTGCTGGAACTTATCACATAAAGAGAAACTATGCACAGAATTAGAGGTATTATGCAACAGAAAAGATTTTCATCGAGTGTCCGGAGCTGTCCAGCTTTTGCAAATCTTACTGCAAAATAACTTAGAAGAGACTTTTTCGGAAATTGTAAGACTGTTAAGACTTTTAATTCCAATTCCAATGACTACATCTAAACCAGAACGTTGCTTTTCTACATTGAAAAGAATTAAAAGCTTTTTAAGGAGCACAATGGGACAAGAACGCTTGTCAGCATTAGCAATGCTAAGCATTGAAAAAAAATTGATAAGAAACATTGAAAATTTTAATCAAAAGGTAATTGATGTATTTGCGAATCGCCGAGAACGGCGTATGGATTTCATTTATAAATAATACATTTATAAGTATATATATATATATATATATATATATATATATATTATTTTTAATTTAATTTTTTTTTTCTTTGTAATTGTAAATATTTATTTAAATTGTTTCAGCATATATTTGTCCCCTTTCTACTCTTTGATGTTCAAGCTTTAAAAATATTGTTTTCGAAATAATTACATTTTAAAAACAATTCTGCACTTAGAATATATATTTGTTTATTTATATGTAGTCATTTGCGTCGTTGCCGTTTTTGTTGTTAGTAAACTTATTTGCGAATCATTGTTTCAAATATTTTCTGTAGTAAATTTAAATCATATACATTCCTTTTTTATTTTTTTAACTGTAGATTAACGTGCTTTAAAAAAAAAAAAAAGAAAAAAAAAAAAAAAAATAATGTGTATTGTCTTGTATTATTTTTGTGAAAATATCTTAACTATACTTCTTTACAATTTTAAAACATGTTCCTATTTATTTAATCAGGATATTTATAAATTTGCTTGTATAAATTATAGTTATAATATAGCTTTTCTAATACCCTTTCAAAAAGCTTAAAAGTATTTTTAGATATCCCCCCCCGCCTCTCTCTTTTTTTCAAATTATAAGCACTGAAACTTGAGGGAAAACGTTCTAGGATTCCTTAGAAAGTTCCTCACGGAAGGCAACTCTCCCTTAGTACTAGAAAAACACCACAGAACTGGCATATAAGTAATAATTAAAAATAAAATGCAAGAACTCGCAACAATTGTTTCGTGTCAAAAGCAAACACGATTCTTCATCAGGCGAACAAAGTAGGCACGAGTGCTGCAAACAAAACGGCAACGCACACTCGTGCTTATTTTGTTCAACGGACGGAGGGTAGTTTTTATTTCCATCTGAACAATTGCTGTGAGTTCTTGTATTTTATTATGTTTATTCACAGCTTTTTCCTTATAACTCGCTTAGGCCCTGGTCTTAATCCCAACAACAAATTAGCCTTAATCCCAACACCTCCACAATCACCAAATGATAAGTTTGGTATTTTATTTTAATTCAAGGTTTTATTTTTCATTTCATTGCTGATTTATAGTTATACCTTTATTTGAAATTTTACCTTTTAATTTTGCTTATTTTGTAATTTTTTAGAAATAAAATTAGAGTTACTATATTTTTGTTGCCGTTTTCTTCCCCCTTTAAGTAGATGTCATTTTCATTCTTTATATAAATATTTAAGGTGGGGGAAAAGAAAGAAAAGAAATTTTTGATTAACATAAATAATTGTGTGTTTACTGTACGGCAACTAATTTATAATTAAATATGTGTGCATTCTTAGTACTTCTTTACATAATAATTAAAATTAACATAACTTTGTCTTAAAATATTAATTATTACAGTAAAAGTCTAATAATATAAAATTTCAAATGTATGCTACATCATGTACCATCACTTTGCATCTCTGTTACTTTTCCTCTAGTCATACATTCAGTGATGCAGCCCCCCTATAAAGGAAATCCACGAGCCGCTACTGGTTGCATGGTCCACGACCAAATGCAAATACTTTTTTGTAGAATTGAAGAGCTTGTTTCCAAAAGGCGTTAAGTCAAAAGTTTCAAAAATTGACTTTTCGATGGAAAAGGTTGCAGTGCATGTCTAACAATATATTTTCAATAAGTAGAAGTTCCAAACTAAGTTTAGTCATAATGAGAATAGAAAGTGAAATCTGTGTTTTTTTTTCGAAAAGAATTAAGTCATAAGTAGGTTTTGTGCCAAAAGGGATTAAGTCATATTTAACCAACTGTAGCGTGCCTTGAGATCACGTGGTTTGTCTGGCCTTTGGTGAAAAGTCAAAAGTAAGGAAAAGAATGTTGTTGTAGATTGTCACATTGAGACTCCCCCCCCCCCCCCCATAGAAAAATTTAAAGAGGAATGTACTTATAATATTTATTATAATATGTTTCTAAAAGATTTTAATTTTGGTTTTGGAACCCCGAAAAAAGACATTTGTTCCTTCTGTATTAGGAAAAAAATATAAATGAATTCAGAAAAATGTACAGAAAAAGGAAAAGACCCTGATAACCGAACTTTTGATTCACAAACACTGGAGCAAAAAAATTTATTCACTTTTAGGGGAAAAGCTTATACAGGGTGTCTACTGGGTCATGAAAGTCATGGAAAGGTCATGAAAATCAACAATGGGTCATGAAAGTCATGAAAAGGTCATGAAATTCAGCAATAGGTCATGAAAGTCAAGAACAGGTTATGAAATTCGACCGTCGGTTTGAGGCGCATTTTGGTTCACCTAACCCAATTTCACCGATCGGGTCAAAAACAATTTTTTTCTCTTGTAGTTCGGGTTGAGTTGATTGAATTTTTTTATTCTTTACACAGCTTCCTGGCACATTCCAAACATGTTGGAGATTTACAAGATATGCATAAATATGCAGTTTTCCTTTTTTTCTTTGGGGGGCACAGGTAGCATGTTTTTCTTGGATTTATTTTTGTTTCACCGGAAATTGTTTTATCTTCTGTCCCCCCTTCCTTTCCTAAGATACGTCTCATTGTCGTCCGTAATTTGTGATTTATTCTTGGAATTCAGATTCTATTCTATATTTGAGGAAGGCCAAGATCTTGTGCTAATGCGTATAAGAATGCAATCCATGTCATAATTGGATTGTTGAAGTAGCTCTGATGCAAAATGTAGGAGTTAACTGCGCTCATAACTAACAATCTATAGAAAATCACCATTGACCAGCATGTTGTTTCTCTGCTGCAGGAATATATAGAACATTTTTCTTCCAATTAATCGACCCCCACCTTTTGTTCTGTTATAAAAAGCAATTATTTCTGGTTTTTGGGTTTCAGAATCGATTTCTTTAGAATAATGTGTAGATGCAGGGGTGAAACTTTTCAGGGGCTACCCTTGAATTCAGGGTTTTTTAAAATTTTGTTGTCTCTGAATTTCATTTTAAATTAATTTGTTTTTACAGAAATTTCTCATTTTGAATGTTTAATTTGCCTTATAATGTATTAAGAATTCTCCAGATGTCTCTTATTATAGGTAGCCATTTGATATATCATTAATGAGTCTACCCTATCAGCATGCAAGTAGCAGTTCTCAGGATTTTTTGCATGTTAAGTAGTTTCACCCCTATAGATAACATGAGAACGACGACTCTTCGTTTTTTTGGTACGTAAGAAATCAGTCTAAAATCTTTTGTAAATCCATATCATGATGACTTTTCTTTTCTTGATTTATTTGGAAGGAACTCTTTAGGAATCTCTCTTTTCTTTTTATTAACAGTTCCAACATAAGTCAAACCTTTCATTTTCAGTTTTGATAAAATTTCCGTGGAAGAGAACCAGTTATCTACTGTAATGTTCCTATTCGTGTTGAAAATTAGTTTACTTAACCGTAAAACAGCTTGTGTGGGTTTGCTGAATGACTTCAGACTTTTGTCCATGCCAATATTATCAGAATCTTTTCTGCAGTATATGTAAGCATTATATTTACATATAGCTGTTACAAGCATCAGTTAGACGCATGATTTTAAGCCCATATTTTGCAGGATTTTGAGGCATATACATTTTGAACCTGCATTTGCCACTGAAACCTACGAGCAAAGGGAAGAAACATGGCTTTGAGATTGGAGCCGCAAAACATTATTCAGCCTTCTGATCCCCGTTATGCAGATGAGTTATAAAGGATTTTAGAAGAAATAAGAAGTGAGAATCTACAGAAACACAACATCTACAGAAACACAGGGGCCGATAGTGTAAGCCTTCTGTGAATTTTCAATAAATGGATTTAATAATTCTGAGATAAGGGCTGCAGGATGCGATATTTTGCAGATTTGTCTGTCATTGGGATTATCAAATCGCAAATTTAGAATCAAGAATTTAAATCTCTTGATTGGCATAACTGCACTAAATATATCTCGACCAGTTCCGTCAGTAGCAGAAAAACATTCAATATCTTCATGCTTAGATTTGAAGATAGATGTGTATATAAAAAACCTAAAAGCACCCTCAATTCCATGATGGTTGTGTTAGAAATTTTAGCTTTACTGGTATCAGAAAAATTTCTACTTTTTCCTATTTTCCTATTTGTCCATTTCATTATACTCTCCAATATTTCGTTTGTAAAAAGGAGATCTCATATCTCCTTCGGAGTCGTTTTTCTTCCTAAGTTTCCATAGGAGCGATGTCCTGGAAGATAAATTATATTATGTGCAGGAGTTCGCACATTCTTTTGCAGCTCAAGAGATGACCATTTGAATTGTTTTTTCCCGTAATAATATTTAGTTGAAGAAGTTTGTCTTTGTTTCTATATTCTCATTGTCAGATTCAGGAATTTCAGAATCTGTGGAATGTTAACTTTCTTAATTATATTCTTCCGAACTCTCTTCAATGTCACTAAAATCACTTCTTATTTCTTCTAAAATCCTTTGTAACTCATCTGCATAACAGGGATCAGAAGGCTGAATAATGTTTTGCGGCTCCAATCTCAAAGCCATGTTTCTTCCCTTTGCTCGAAATTGTAACGCACTGAGGGACGAGAGGTCTCTCAGACTCACCGTAAAAAAATAAAAGAATTTCAAAAGGAAGCACGTGCAAAAATTTCTAGCCAATGGGAAATCAAGGTCAGTGTCACAAAAAAAGAAGCTACTGGACAAATCTGTCCAATCGAGCTAAAAATAAGGTAAGGGTGATAGAAAAGGATTTTGAAGCGGTCTCTGAGACCAACGCCCTCCAGTTACGGGTTAAAAAGAAAGGTTGGATATGTCGATAAAAAAAAGGTCATGAAAATTTTTTTGAGGTTATGAATTTTTTTTCTGTCAAGTCAGTAGACACCCTGTTCTAGGAGAAGATAAAATTACAATAAGTTTTGACCTGATGTAAAATCAGGAATCACCACACAAATAAAAATTATACCATGTCAGGAATGCTTTCAAAAGTGGCTGCTCAGAATAAGGACCTCACCTTCACATACTGTTTGCCAGTGCGTGGTCACTCCTACTTACCAGCAGATAGAACATTCAGCCGAGTGAAAGAAAGTGGATACAATTTTACTCTCTTATGAATATTTTGAACATTTCTCTAAGGTTGGAAATCTTGTCGAGTATAAGAAGCAGTGGAACGTTTTAGATTGGAAAAATTTTGCGCATAGTCGTCTGAAAAGCAAACAAGATTTCTTGATTTCAGAGGCAAAAGTGCTGGAAATTACGCAGCGAGATGTGGGAATCAAGACAACATACTGTGGCTCGTTTTGCTGTCAAAAGATCCTGAAACGAGGGGAAAAAATTCTCCCGTGCACCCCTTCTGAAATAAAACTGAAATATATATATATATATATATATAAAACAAGCAAAAAAAAAAAAAAAAAAAAATGTTTAAAAATTACTTAACGCTTTGTGAATTAACAAATTGCATAAATGATTTTGTTTTTATGAATAATCTTGCAACGATACTGCTAACGCTAACATAAGTGAAAATAATAATAAAGATGGAGAAATAGAATTTGTAAATGAAGATCTGTAGTAACTAACTACCTTCCAAAATTGTATAGCTGAAATTTATGCTGTATTTAAATGAAAAAAAAAAAAAATACTTGGATTACTTTGAAATGGAAGTAAGTCATTTCATTTTGTTATTTGTTTGTGCCAAAAGGGCGTAAGTCATAGTTTTGTTCCAAAAGGGGTTAAGTCCTTTACTTCTTTTTTTATTTCTAAATAACTATACTATCAGGATTTTTTTAAACATGTAATTCAGTGTCATTATTGTCTGTAGATTACTGGGAAAAATTATCTTTTCCTTAAATTCAATAATAAATCTTGCATAACAAAATCGCATTTTTTCAAGAACTGAAAAAAATCACTTAATGTCATTTGGAAACAAGCTCTTCAATTATAATTAAATCCACCAACAGTGTCTAAAGACAAACCAACCCAAATCTATTTTGTTTACATTTTTTATTTAATTGACAGGTATGACAATGTTTTACAAAATTGTCAATATCTTTATTAATATGAGGCCAATAATACTGGGGTGTAATTAAATTTATCTTCTTATAAGTTCCAGGATGCCCAAATTGAATGTGGGTTTTCTCGAGTAGGGGTAATCTTTATGACATAGGGACTATTATCTTATACAAGCCTTTCTTTTTAGTTATATCATCAATTTCAATGATTTTCTTACCATTAATAATTATGTTTTCTTTTTTCTGATTTTCTTTAATTTCATTTATGTCAAAGAGGTGTACATGGTGTGACACATTTTCTAAAACAGGCAATCTAGATAGCATATCAGCTTCAATATTAGTTGAACCCTTTTGATATTGAATTTGGTAGTCAAACATACTAAGTTTAAGGGACCAGCGGAATAATCTTCCTCTTAAATTTAAAAAATTTTTTAGCCAAGTGAGAGCTGCATGACCTGTATGTATGACAAATTATTGACCGTGGAAATAATGATAAAATTTATCCAAAGCATCAATAATTGCTAAACATTCTAATTCAGTAATTGCATAATTTTTTTCGTAATCTTGTAACTTTCTAGAATGATATGCTACCGGGTGTAAAGTGCCATTTTCATCTGCCTTCTTAACAATGCATCCCACACCATGACTCGAGGCATCAACAAATAAATGACAGGGACTTCTGGGATCATAAAGCCTTAAAATGGGTTTACTTATTAGAGCATTTTTCAATTTTTGGAATGAGTTTTCACACTTTTGGTCCCAAACATAGGGGACATTATTCTTTAGCAAATTATTTAAAGGAGCTCTAGTTTTTGCATATTCTGGAATAAATGTAGCATAGACATTTATTGATCCCAAAACTCTGTAATTCCTGGCAGTTTCAAATTTTTTATTAGTTCAATGTTTGGATTATCTGGTGTAATAAGTCCATTAGTTATTTCATATCCTAAGAAATTAATTTTTGTTTTAACAAAATTACATTTTGATAATTTTAATTTTAAGTTTTCTTTAACACATATTTCAAAAATTTGCTGTAAATGATCGAAATGTTCTTCTTCTGACTAAAAATACAATAATATCATCAAAATAATTACAAGCAAAGTCTATTTTGTATTTATTTAAAATTCTTCTAATTGTTCAATTAAAGATAGTGGGGGCATTTTTAAGTCCAAAGGGCAGGTATTTCCATTCATATAATCTGAAAGTTGTAGCAAAGGAAAATTTTTGGTATCTCTTGGGTGGATAGGAATGTGCCAATATCCACTTGCCAAGTCGAGGGTGGAAATGAATTTTGCTTTAACTAATTTATCTTATAAAGTATTTATTCAGGGAAGTGGTTCAGCATCGGTTTTTGTTATAGAATTAAGTTTACGGAAGTCGACACATAAACGACTCTTTTTTCCTTCTTCCCTCTTATAAACCAATGTTACAGGCAGTGGCGGCTCGTGGCAGGAGCTGCAGAGCTGCAGCCCCCCCAGAAATATTCGAAAAAATTATTTTATCAACTTTCAAAATATTTTGAAAATAAATATTATTATATTGTATAGTATTATGCATATAGAAAAGCAGATTACTTCGTTATCATGAAAAAATATTAAAAAATCTGAGAAAAGTTCACCATTTTTAAACGTAATAGCACCTCGAAAATTCGTAAAGGGACTGCTCATTCGTGCAGCTCCCGAAAAAAGGGATTTCTTTAGGGAAAGAACAGTTACAACCGCCCCTACTCGTTTTCCCCACCAGTTTCGACCATTTGGTTGGAGCTGCGGCCGGTGCAGCTCCAATCTGATTAGGGATTTTGGTGATGCTCGAAAAGAACAATTTCCCTTTGTAATCTACGTTTTTTCTTCACAGTTTTTAATGTGGTAGTCGCTGTGTTTGATGATTATTTATGTATGAGGTAAAAAAATTTAGCATGAAGATTATTCACGATTATATGAGAAAATAGAAGTCATTTTTATTTATTTTTAAACAGTTTTTTATTTTATATTACATGGAAATTTTGCACGGTTTTTCGGTTTCTTGCTTTGCCAATGGCAGAAACGTTGAACAGACAGAATCTCAATTTTTATATAAATTTTGCCTTAAACATAATATTTAAAATTTATCAGGTGTTTATTCGTTTTGTTGATAAGGTTATTATTATAATTATTATTATTTTTTTTTATTTTTTAACTTGTATTTTAGTCACTAACGTTTTTCTATTTTGATGAGAAATATTAGCAGTCGAACCTTCCTTAAAAACACGAGATTACTAAATTTTTAATATCTGACATTTTCGTACAACGAAGTTAGAAAGCATTTATAACTCCGTTTCATGTCTTTCTATTTGAGTGAGAACTTTCAGAAATATGCTCGGAAATTTAAGCATTTTAATATCCGTTCTTTAGATTGACCCCACTATTTTTCCTATTAAAAATGGGGTATGTTCCGTTTACAGTTCATTTAGAGGAATGCACAAAAATTTCTTACACATTACACTTTATAAGAAAATAAATTTAAATACATTTTAGCAGTGCTATTCTGTTGCAGAATCTAGGAAATTTATATAAATTATTCTAATGCATAACAAACTTATCGATTTAGAAAATGTTGTATTTTTCATTTATACTTCTTTTACGAGGACACACAAAACATCCAGAATGCACTGATGGCTTAGATAATATTACAAACCAAATTAAACTGATATATACTATTCAAGACTTTTTAAATATATCAAAAGAAAATAGTGTTTTAACATTTGTAGATATATATATATATATATTTTTTATTTTAAATACACGGCAATACAGAAGATATCGGATACGTTACTATGTGCAGCAAATTTTGGAAATTCATTATTAATTATACTAAGGTTTCATATCTAAATGAAATTTTAGTTTACTGTACCATGTGTGTAAAGTTCGCATTAAAAAAAATAAAAAAAATAATAATAATAATAAAATGTTCGTAATGTTAGACAAGCATTTCATAATCTATATGATGTGCAAGATTTTAAGTCAATGTTAACTCTTTTAATTAATATTTTAAAGGATGTTCTAAATAAATTAATGAAACGCATCATTATAATTGCACTTTTAAGATACGCGCATTACATTACTATAATGTTCCGAGGTCTCCTGAGCTCATTTTTGCTATTTTTACAGTGTTATACGTATGGTGTGAGTAAGTATCAAAACATCTAAATGCTTGGTTCGATTGAACTGAAAGCTGGTAGGTATGTGAAAGGTCACCATCAAACGAGCTGTATAGAATTTGATGGATGTGAGACTTATAGTTCTGTTACAAGGACACAAAGAAAAATTCCTTATCATTTTGATTAATGGACTTAAATTTATGAAGTGCGATTGCGCCTAAATGTTTTATCCAATTGAGCTAAAAATTGGTAGGTAGGTTATAGGTAATCGTCACGCAATTTGTATAGTTTTGATGAGTACAGGACTTATAAATTTTTTTACAGAGACACAAAAAGAAATTCTTTATCATTATGGACAATAGATTCGAATTATTTGCAGTTATTATCGCAAGAACTGTACAGATCTACATAAGTATGTAATCAAACTATTTATTATTATTTTTATATAAATCATTGTGTGTATCTTTTTAATGAGCAAAAGTTGATTTACAATCATGTATGGATACTTCGCACCGTCTTGGAGAAAATAATAGCATGCAGATGAAAAATATTTTGTTGGGGGAAAATTGATTATCATTAATAAATAAAGTTAACAAAATAAAATCTCCAGATTTTTTTTTTCTTTTGTAATGAATGTCCAATAAATAATATAAAATTTTAAATCGATGCTGTATCCTGTATTACTCTGCTTCTTGCTCAGTCTGCGCATATAAAACCCGAAGCCCCCGAGTAAAACAGATTATTTAGAAAATAATTTTCGTTTTTTTTTTTCAAATCTTACATAGACATGCAGCCCCCCTGTAAAGGAATCTCACGAGCCGCTACTGGTTACAGGTGCAGAATAAGGGGAACAACTCTCCTTTATGATACCTGCCTGTAATAAATTTTGAATTTGGGTTTTAATTTCTTTTTCTTCCTTAGGGGAAATTCTTTTTGCTCTGAGTGAAATAGGTAAATCAGAAGTCAAATAAATTCTTTGAGGTTCCAAGCAAATTCTTCCAACGTCATATATACTTTTTGCAAAAATTTTGACATATTTTGATAATAAAGTAGGAAGTTTTCCCTCTCTAGCAGACTGAGGAGTTACATGATTTTCCTCAGTGGCATGAGTGCACTCTATCTCCTCTACCCTATTATTTGATTGAATATTAACATTTTCACTTTTATTATTAAATTTAAAATAAGTTTCTAAATTCTTTTGTGAACCGTGACAAATAAGTAAACACCGTAGGTAGTCTTTTAAACCGCTAGGTGACACCAAAGCTAAACATCTTTAGAAAGACTATTTGTAGATACCTGGGGACCGAGTCAGGTCAAAGGTAAAAATGGTGAAAGATTTTTCCTTTCTATATTGGATGATTATTCAAAAAAAACTGCAGTGTATCCCCTCCATGAAAAATCATATATTTTTGATGTGTTTAAAAGACATGTAGCTAGAGCTGAGCATTTTTTTGGGAAAAAATTAAAACACCTTTGCTCAGATAATGGATCAGAGTTAAAAAATGACCTTTTTAAAAATTATTGTAATGAAAATGGTGTCTTGCACAAGTTCACCAATGTTTATATGCCGGAGGAAAATGGTTTAATCAAATTATTATGAACTGCGTCCGTGCAATTATAAATTCTAGTAAAATGTCTGTTGATTTTTGGCCTGAGGCCTGTATGTACTTCTCCTATACATGGAATCGGATGTGTCATAAGGGCCAGTCAAAAACCCCTTTTGAATTATATTCAGGAAATAAACCCTCTGTTGGATACCTTAAACCCTTTGGTATTACCACGTATGTTGGGATACTCAAACAAAAACGCAAGCATAAGCTGTTAAATCTAAAAAGAGTTTTCTTGTGGGCTACGCCTTGAGGACCAAGGGTTACAGAATTTGGCTTGAAGATGAGAAGAAGTAATAGAGAGTATTACTGTATCTTTTATAGAAGACAGAGTCAGTTCGTGCAGTGGAGCAGTGATGGGCAAATCTTTTGATCTAGTGCAGACCCCAGATGATATACCTATGCTCGTAGATCTTGGAGTCAGTTCAGATCCGATGCTGGGTTTTTCTGGTGGTTTGACTGGAGAGGGGGAGGAGTTTAAAGCTGATCCACTCACAGATGATATACCTCCTACAACTTCTAAATTTGCTGATCTTAAGTTTAGTGACCCTGCATGATACCGAAAAGTCGTCCATAGAGCTAAGGGGAATAAGTCTGATGTTTACTATTATCCTGATGGGGAGGGAAAGAAAATGCCACAACGATCCTATAAGGATGTTGAAAATTTTTGTAATGATAGGGGAATTGCATATAGGGCCTCAGATTTTGATTGTTCAAGTAAAAATTCATATATAGGTATTATTGATCAAAATTTAACTGTCTGCATCTGTTACTAAATCTGAAAATATTTGACTGTACATATAAACAAGCTTTAAAATCACCTCAATTTAAGAATGTGAGAAAGCAATAATAGAAGAGCTTGAAAGTATGAAGTCTCTTAAAGTATGGCATTTAGTCGAGTTACCAGCAAGTAAAACTGCACTAGGTAACCAATGGGTTTTTAACCTTAAGCACAATGAAAATGGCCAAATCGTAAGATATAAGGCTAGGTTCGTAGTGCAGGGTTTATTGCGAGGTCAAAGGAGACATATACGATAAGACCTTCTCTCTCATAGTTAACTTTACTGTGGTGCGTTTTTTCTTTGCTTTATTAGTAGTTAATTTTGGTTGGGTAAAGATTCAGTGTGATGTGAAGTGTGCTTACTTGTATGCTCCACTTCATGATGAAATTTACATGCATCAACCTACGGGTTTTTCAATTAAGGGGAAAGAATCTTTAGTTTGTAGACTTGATTGCGCACTTTATGGTTTATATCAGTCTGGAAGACTTTGGTATTTCGAGCTTAATAGGGTTTTATTGGATCTAGGTTTTAATAAATTTGAGTGGTGAAACTGTACTTACCATTTTGGCCAGTCAGTTATCTTGATATTTTTTAGAGATCAAGATTGTGTAGATCAAGCCCTTGAGTTACTTCTATCAAAATTTGATCTTAAGGTCTTAGGAGTGACTAAAAAATTACTAGGGGTAAAGTTCAAGTATAATGGTAATAGCGTGCAAATCCATCAGAGTTTATATATTGATGAGATATGTGAGAGATTTAAAAATTTCCATTTGCCTGTTACCTCACTCCCCATTGTAAAGGGTATAAAGTTTTCTAAAAGTGACTGTCCAGTTAACCAATTTCATATCGAGGAAGCATCTAAGTTACCATACAGGAATGTTTTAGGATACATTTCTTTTTTGGCTAATAGAACCAGACCCGATATTCCCTACATTACAAATATCTTTTCCCAGTTTCAAAATAATCCTGGATTGATTCATTGGGAGGGGCTTTTACGTCTCTTGGGTTATATTTAAATATACAAAACATTTAAAATTAAATCTTTTTTGCAACAGTTCACATTTAATAGCATACTCTGATTCTGACTGTGTTGAACAGAGAGGATTACATTTCATTAGGGGGACAAATTGTTTTCCTTGATAAAAGCCCAGTTTCATGGCATACTTTTAAAGAAAAAGGAGTTACAATGTCCACCATGGAAGCAGAATTTTTGGCAATGTGTGACTGTGTAAAAGAATTAAAATGGTTTACTGAAATTTTATTAGAATGTTTTAAATATGAAATTATTAAAGATCAACCTGAATTGATCATATTATTTGCAGATAACCAAGCTGCAATTGAATTTTGTAAATCTGCAATAGTGAATAGTAGGTCTAAACGCATAAACGCAAAATTGTATTTTATTAGAGAATGGTTATTAAAAGGTATATTTGAACTTAAATTTGTTTCTGGTAAGCAGAGCTTGGCCAATCCCTTCACAAAACCGCTTGTTAAAAATGACCTTTTAAAAGTTAGAAACACTATTTTTATAGGGGATTGATTCTGTATCTCATTACATACTGAGTTTTCTTTACATAAATTATATATTATGTGAGTGTGTGGAATGAAACAATGGCCGGTTTGTTTATTTCTCAGGGAAGAGATTTTTCTGACTTTGATCGGAATTTCCGATTTTTACGTAAAATAAATAAAAATAAAAAATTCCCAAATGTAATGTGTTATTGTTTAAAACTTTTGTATTTGTTGAGTCATATAGTTTAAGACACTGGTCGAGTTGTTACATTTGAAGCCCTTAAAAAAATTAATTAAAGTTTCTACTGTGTGCTATCTGCATAATAAAATTTAATTATAAGATAGACTCTTTTTGTCTATGTCAAAATTTTCTCTGGGCCAGGCCAGGCCTGAATAAAATTTTCTCCAGGCCGTGTCAGCCCGAATCTTTTACTGGTTTCCTCGTTAATCAACGAAAAAGGAAAATGATAAAATATTTCTTCAGTCATTTATTTTACATAATTTTACAGGCTTGTGTGTCACATAAAGTTCTATTTTGTTAAAAAAGCGTCTGTAACGTCAATTTAATTGTTTATCAGTCTGTCTGTCCGAAATCTGATTTTTCGCAAATATTTTTAGCATGCCTCGAAATTAATATATTTTATTTAAAGTAATATTAGATGGTTTCCTATTCAAAATAGTATGCATGTCACTACCAGTTTGTGTACATGTACATAACAAAAGAAATTAGATACATTACTGTGTATAAGGGTTTGTTTCTTATGATCTGTTGAGTTTAGGTGGTATAAAGGTTATAAAAATCTTTCCGCTGTAACTTTTTCTCTAAGGCTCCTTTTCTTTTTCTCCAGTGGACGAAAGTAGCATCATTTTTATCATGGGCAAAAGCAAATTTTCTATTGAATATGGTTGGATTAACATTAAAGTTTTGTTTATGGGAGCACATGAAAAATTCGGATACATTATTGCATATAAGAGAAAATGGTTGGAAGTGCATTTTCAGTAGTATTAACCATTTTAAATACCTTCCTATATTGTTTGATGAATGCTAATATTTTAGATTTGACTTTCTGTTTGTCTTTGTGCCTTGTCTATAATAATGAATTTCTGTTTATTTAAATCAAATTGGAGTGTAAAGGTTGATATTTTTATTTATTACCAACTATGTGAAAAATACCAGAGCCGGGAATCGAACCCGGGCACCTCCGCTTAACGCACGGATGCTCTACCACTGAGCTACCCTGGCTGACAATAAATAAAAATATCAACCTTTACACTCCAATTTGATTTAAATAAATATTCACGGTTGATGAAATCATGAATAAAAATTTCTAAAATGAATTTCTGTTTATATATATTTTTTTCAGCAGTTTTATTAAAGAATGTACTATTGTTTGGTTATATAAAACCTCTGCAAAACACATACTAAAAATCTGTTTTATAAAAAGGCATTCTTTTTTTTTTTTTTTTTTTTTTTTTTTTTACATATTTTTGAATCGGGCCGGGCCTGATTTTATCGTTTTTTGTTCGGGCCGGGCCTCGAAATTCCGGCCCGTGCAGACCTCTGATATATATATTAATATGAAATTAAATATTTATAGGGCATTTTCAAATGATCATGTAAGTTTTTCTTCATATTGTAATTTCTGGTTATAATTTTAGCAACAATTTCATACGTAGTAGTTTTTTTTTTTAGTACATTTATTTTCCGACTTTGGTATTAAAACATGATTGTTTTGTATTTTATAATATTGATTTTGATATTATAATAAATTAGTCAGACTGTGCCCACTGACCATTCGATTTTTATGCATTTATTTTAAATTCATTTTTCCTTGTCAGTGCAAAATACTCAACATTGGCTGACACGACATTTAAAACAAATGGCTTCATATTTTACACAATTATGTTTGAAGTGCATTTATAGGTTTTGAAGTCTAAATATCTCTAAGAAATTAAAAGTGACATAGTAAACACTCAAACCATGGATACAATTTTATTTACTTTACCTCAATGCATTGTTGCGATTGTGATGTAAGTTTTCCCATTAAATTAGCTTTTTTCATTTTTTTTTTATTCATTTGAAATGCACGCATGGGAAAAAAAAGCCTACGGATAAAATTTTATTTTTCTTATTCCAATACATTATTTTAGCTATGACATCATATTCAACCTTAGTTTCGGGAAACTTGGGTGTTTATTATTAAAAAGATGACTTTGTAAAAGAAAATCAAAAAAATTAAATCAAGTGCATACTTGCCAACTTTTCCGGTTTTTTATCGTATCTTCCGGTCTTCTGGACAGATGTAACAGGTTTAAAAAGACTTTATAAACCTAATTCTAACATGTATATTATTAAGCAGATAGAAAGCATTGGAAGCTATCATTTAACTGATGCCTATGAAAGTTGGAGAAGACAATATGTATGTAAAATTATGTTTAAAGTGATGACAGAAAGTTTTAAAAACATAACAAAGTTTATTAACAATAAAACTTAACATAAGTGTATATGAAAAACATAATTTAAACTTAACAGAAGAAAAATTCAAAAAGTTAATAAACAAACATTAATATTCAAACTTAGAGGGAAGCTGCTTCATAGAGATTAAAACAAGCTTCATTAAATTACTTATCTAAAGCAAACTATTGGTTCAGAGAATTAAACTGCCAGCATGATGCATTAATGATATTAAACTAAAAAAAACTACATCGTTATTATGGCGAAAAGAACTTCATTACTAAAAGTAAAAGCATTGCCGAAGCAAACGCCAAGCATCAACTTAAAAAAATAATATAAATGCAAGCCCCAAGTAATGCTAGCTTCACATCTTAAATAGCAGAAGTTAATTTCATATTCAAAAACGTTCTAAACTACACACCCTCCTTTTCAGCGAGTCAGAGAGCGACAGCACAATACTCATCCGACACCACCTGCTGACATCTGCGGCAACCGCTCAAAAATGAAACAAACTCCATGGTGAGGTCTATGCTCCATGGTTCACTGGCGTTTGCCTGTTATGACATCATTAAGCATTAGCAAATCAAAGGAAAGGGCATGTGCATGATTTAGTAATAAGCTCAGACAGAAACGAAGTTTATTTACATTTAAAACGATAGATCGTGAGTGAAAATTTGATTGAGGAGCAGTAAAGTAAGACTTATTTTCTATCAGATGATGAAATCTTCCGTTTTTAAAAAAGTCGCGGATATCATTCATTTTAAAAAGAAACCCCAAATGTTCTATGAAAACTCCCAATTCCCAATCTTTCTCCATCCATAACATGAATGTCAATATTCATTTCAAACTTGCTTTATGAGATTCTGAAACATGTAAAGAAATAGAATTGTTAAATATTTCTTGCTGATGTAATTATCCCCCCCCCCTTATTTATCTCCAACTAGTGATCAGCAATCAAATGTTCTGCAGAAGTCATTTGTTTCCTAATCTTTATCTATCTGCAACATAAATGATAATAAATATTAATTTTAAACTTCTTTCATTAGATTCTAGAAGTAGAGTTGAAAGAGTTTAATATTTCTTACTCTGTAATTATTTTCGTATTCCCCCCCCTCCTTCCCCCGGATTTTGATCAATAATCAATTCTAGAAAAAAATAAAGCAGTGGATATGCTCAATACTTCTGATGCATGTAATTATTTTTAGACCTTTATTGCTGAATTTAATGAATCTGTTTATTTTTCCTCAATTAAATTAAATATTTGTTTGTCATAACCAAATATGTAAACATGGGGAGGGGGGGGAATGAAGAATAGTTTTTTAGGTAGGAAAATTTTTCTCAAATTTATTTAAAATTAATTCTCATTTGGTTTTATGCACGTTTGAAACTGATAATTAGCTACTGCCACTTTTTTTTATATGTATGATTAATGTACATACACAAAAATAATATTCATATTTGTTTAAAAAATTTGTTTTTCTGTTGGCATGGAATTTTATTAAGGTTTTATGTGGATATAAAAGTTATTGCAGTTATATTATTATTATTATGTTAAGGAAAAAATTCTGAAATTGCTTAATGTAGTTAAAAATTATACATATAAATATTTATGTCGCCAATTTATTGAAAGTGACATTATCAATATTTAACTAATCAACCAACCAACAATGTTAGTGAAAATTTTTCAGCTAATTTCCAATTTTAAAAACCACATGTATGTTTTTTTTTTTTTTTGGGGGGGGGGGGGGAAGCTTGAACAGGGTGTACTCATCAGGGAAAACCTGGAATACTCAGGGAAGTAGGATTTTGTTAAAAAAAAAAAAAAAAAAAAAAAAAAAAGCCACGGAAAATAAAAATTTTCATCAAAAGTCAGGGAAAATCAATTATAAAATCTGGAAGAACAAATATTTCCTTTCTCTCAAATGACTTTTTTTTTTTTTAGCTTCATACCAAAATTCAAATGATTAAGGATCTTGTGAAAATATGCATGTAAACAATGATTTCTACCTGAATTTCTATCATGATCGGCAGTAACATGACATCATACAGTGGAAGTAGATGTATTTTCTTCTCTCTAGAGGAATAGTTCTTGTAATAGTCACTAATATTTTTTTGAAAATTGTCCAGGGAATTTTTTTTTTCCATATCTGAATGTGAACCCTGTTGAAACAGCTAATGTAAACTAAAAATGTTTAATAGAAAATATTTAATAGCTGCTTAGTGAGTGCATTTCTTTCTACATTATTAGGTATCAATTCTATTTCTTATTTTTTATTATATACTTTAACTTAACTAAGTTTTTTTGTCTATTGTTAAATAAATTTCTTACAGATTCTGTTTTGTAGATATTTATATATTGAAGATGCATAATTTCATTTAAAACTTTTATACATTTAGTATAATCAGTAGTGGCACCAGAAATTCCCCGACAGGGGGGCACTACGTAAAGAGAGTTTATTATATGAGTATTTATCAAAAACTGCAATACTGTTAATAATATTTCTGTTAATATTTGTACCATTCCATTTGTTAGTACTCCTCATAGTTTTGGAGATCATCGTGTCACAGACAGACATTTTCTAAAAATATCGTGGTCAAAACGTATTCTGAACCTCTCAAAACATATATATTCATGGAATACTGGAAGCTGAAAATGTTTATGAATCCAATACTTTCTTCTATTGAATATAGAATGGAAAAGCTGGAATGCTCCAAATTTGTAAAAGGAAAGAAAAATGCTGCTAAAAGTAGAAAAACTGAAAATTTTGTATTTGTTCCCCCGAGAGATTTTAGGAGTATGCCCCGATGAGGGGGGGGGAGGTCACAGACTCCCTGACAAGGGGGGGGACATGTGCCCCCCTGGCCCTCTAGCTGGCACCACCCCTGAGTATAATCAATCTATAGTAAAATATTTTTATAGATTGCTTCAAAATATTAAAATTGTAAAACTGTATTGTTTAATACGTCAAAGAAAAAAAAGTATTCTGTTTTTTTTTTTATGAAATCTTCTGGTTTTTCAACAAAAATCTTCCCTTTTTTTATTAAAATTGGTTGGCAAGTATGCAAGTGTGTTTTTGTTCTTTCTAATTAATTACTTTTGCAATATGCCATAAAAAATATTATTTATCATCTCTAAGATTTCAAAAAGTCAACCTGTAATTGATATTAGTAATTTATTATTTAAAGCTTTACGTGAAATTAGAAGGATTTGTAGTTATTTAACATATTTTGTCTTAGTAATGCTTGTTTTAAACTTATCTTCTTCATAGGCTTAAGCATGATTTTTTTTTTTTTGTAATAGTTATTTCTAAAATCATAATTTTTCTATAGAAAAAGAAATGTCAATAAGATTTTCTTTTTAAATAAATTATAGTTAGTATTTCAATTTTCTTATAAATATAAATCTAGGGCCAATCTGAATACAGATCTGCTGGGTAGAAACCTTTGATGACGTGTGTTGGCGGCAAAATAATGCTTGCCTCAGTTGGCGAAATGTCTAGCGCCGGCCCTGGTCAAGCATGATTCTACATTGTAAAAAAAAAAAAAACCCTGCCATTTTCTGAAGGATCCATTGACAATCATTAACTTAGCATTTTGTCTAATTTTTATTAAACGTATTTGAACCATACATGTTAACCATACCCAGTAATATTGCATTATAAATTTGAGTGAATTTATCAAGAACTATGGATACTTTTAATGCTAAAGATAAATCTTATTATTTACCTGTTCAAAATTGCTATATTACTATTATAAACTATTTAAGAAGTTTCCCTCTACAAACCCTTTCTTTGCTCAGTGTTTTCGCTCTGTAAATTGAAAAAGAAAAAAAAAATTCTTTCAAAGAGTATGTATTTAGATTTACAAGTTATAATACTTTATTTGTATGTGTAAGTGAGCTACTTACCCTGACAGGGTAACTGAAAAGTGGTTTATGTATATGTGTGAGGATGATATTGTTAATTTAACTAATGCTTATGTAAAGGTTTTGGTATTTGCAAATATTGGAATGAAATATAAAAAGTAAAGGATTGTAGTGGCAGTTTTAAGTATAAAAAATTTTCATTGGTTTCAAGACTGTTGTTGCCAGAAAATTTTTAAGAGGGGCAGAGAGTCGAACTTTAAAAATCTGCAAAATTTCAATGATATGAAGAGAGGGGAGTTATACCCCCAAATGCTGTATATTTAATAATTTTAAAGCTATCATATCATCAATTTTATCAAAATTTTTGCCCAAGTAAGTTTAATTTTTTATGAAGTTTTATGTCAATTCACATGTATTATGAGCAGACATTAGTAGCAGCATTAATATCAATTGTAACTATATTATTTAAGTATAAATATTTGCACAGGACATTATATTATCAGGTTCCTAATTTTGTTCTATTTGCCAGATCAGAAATGTCAATAGTTTTAAACCCTCTCTGTACAATGTGGATCATTTTGCAAAAAATTATGTGTAAACCAATCAATTTGTTTTTTATTCTATAGAAAACAAACATACGAATATTTTGTTAGATTTGATTTTTATGTATTGCTGAAAGTATTTTTTCCTTGTAGAACTGCATTTTTCTTTTTTTGTGGATGACTTTAAGCTTTCTTAGTCTTAAAAATTATTTTTCACATAATTTTATAACTGATTACCGTATATTTCCGTGTATAAGCAGAGAATTTTTTGAAATTTTTCGGAAGCTGAATTATAGGGGTTGGCTTATATACAGATCTACATTTCTAGCAAAAAACGTACTTTAGAAACAATGATTTAATACATATATTTTAAGCTTAAAAAGTATAAATAAAGTAAAATAGTGATATTAAACCTTATTTTTAAATAATTATCACATATAAAACTCTTAAATTAGCAATTTTAAATTTATTTCACAAAACGCTCGATGTAGTCACGTGTATTTACATTTCTTTTTGACCTGCCGGTAACTGAAGTCATCGGCAGAGTGCACGAATGGAGTAAATTCTCTGTCTGATTCAGAAATAGTATAAGAGAAACTTGAAAAAACAGGACTCCCGATCATATTTTTAATTTATACAATTAAATTTAAATCATCTCTGTTTAAAATGTTTCTAGGCTTACACTAGCAAAAGCGGCAAAGCTTCGTTTTTTTTATAGAAGTATTTTTTTTTTTTTTTTTTTTTTTGTTGAAGATTGCCTTGAAGCACTGATAAAAATACTGAAAAGTAGAAATATACAAAATAATTTAGATACATCATTAAAAAAAATCGATGCAATCGGTCTTTAAATGGCTTATTTATGTAAACATCCAGCGGCAGCATTGCATCATCGTCGTTAGGGTTAGGTCTCCTGGCCCGGTATTATGGTAACCATCGTTTCCAGCTGCAGCTGGGACTTGCGTTCGCGTCTGTGTTTGCCTCCCTTCTGATAGGGTTGCCAGAGTTAAAACTATCGCTGTTGCCGAACACACTGCGAACGTTTTACGTTGTAGCTAAGCAAGGTAAGGAATTCTATTGGATAAGCATGCATTTTGCGCAATTTCATTGGACAGATTATCCTGAAGGTTGTATAGATTGGCAATATTTTCTCCATTTTAGCGATATACTTGAACTTTAAAAAGAGTATGTTTTCAATTCGGCTTATACATGGGTTTGCAATTTTGGACAAATTTCTGCAGGGAAAAATGTACTCTCGGCTTATGTATGGATCTTCTTATATTATATTCGGAAATATACGGTATATACATTGCAAAATTGCACTGTTATAGTATAATATGTAGTATGTTTAATTTTTCAAAATCCCAAATAGGTAATTAGTAAAATAAACACATTTTTATTCTTTTTATTTATTTTGATTAAAAAGATTCAAAGTGTTAAATAATATTCATTTTGGGATTTACTTAATATATTTGTCTTAATGATATTTAGACACTTTTTTTTTTTTTTTTTTTTTTTTACAGTAGCCCTTGTTTTGATGATTCCATTTTGAGTTGTGATTTTAATCTGGAGCCTGCCCCACCATTACCTCCTAAAAAGAAACTTCTTAATTCATCTAATAACTCAAATGAACAATCAAGGGTATATCCCACTGGTAATTCTACTAGTTTATGTGGTAGTTGTGGATCTATAAATACAGAACTAAATTCATTGTGCACCATTGATTGGACCAGTCCTTGTAGTCAATCTCCAGAAAATTTAACACCAATTTCTAAGTCATCTGCTTCTAGTTTAGACTCAAATTTGAATAATTCTATTGATGATTTATCTTATACAAAGTATAAGTATTTAAAATGTTCTGATACGCAAGAATTTTCTTTCACTAAACAGCACTTTCAACCGGGGTTTACTTCACAGACATATAATTGTGAACTTTCATCGTATACTTCTACAATGACTACTGCTGCAACATCTATTTCTTTACATTCAAATGGGGCTCTGGAAGATACAACTGATCTGCTGGAAACAGTAAATGAAATTAGTGTTACTAATAGTGAGATTAAATATAATTCTTCTACAAGTTCTTCTTCAACAGCTGTTACAAAACAAAATTCATCAAGTTCAAGTTTTACCACAACTGTTAATACAACTACAAATTCTCCAAATCATTGTGAACCACCAGCTTTGCCTATTAAGTTACGGAAACTGAGAAATAATACTATTTCACAATATGATAATATGCCACAGCTTCTTGTATCTGATGCAGAAGTAAGTTATTTTATATACATGTACAGTTATCCCTCAATTAGTGTAATTTCTGTTAATGTAGTAAACTTTTTTTCAGATGCTTCCATGATAAATAGGGGGATTGATTAGTGGGTTGGGTAAGGTGGGGTAAGTGGGACCCCTTTTCGGCATAATTCGACTTTAGCTCAACATAGCACCGGATGTAATAGGCCTAACAACATAATTTTTTTTGTGATTCATTCTCTCATATGTTGTTACTGTACCCATGGCAACCTCTAACCAAATTGGCAAATGATGAATTAAAAAAGAAAATTATTTTGGGTGGTCATCGGGTGGCCCACTTGCCCCGCAAGGTGGGTTAAGTGGGCCACCCCCTGTATATATTTTTACTCATAACTGGTAGAGATTTGATGGGGCAAGTGGGACAATCTACATGATTTTCTGAATCTTTGAAAAAAAAATCACTGAAGTATCTCCATTAGTTCACCCATAGTAACTTTTTCTGGCACACAAGGCAACAAATGTCAATTTTTCAACTTTTTACTTTTGCATGTAGAGTAGCCTAAAAGTTAGGCCTACAAAGTTTAAACTTGCCTATGGCAGTGTTGCATGCTAGTGAACATTATATCTTGATAAATCGTTGGTAAATATGTATTTTGAAAGTCTCTTGGAAAATGTTGGTTCATTTAGTTTCAGCACAACATCTTGTAGCCCTTGTCATCATAAATACCATTAGCTTCAGGATCAGGGGGATAAAAGTTATTATGTATAGTTGTGTCTTTGTGCGTGTATTACATGACAATTGTATCTTCATCGTTTGGACTGTCATTTAATACCAAGCCAACATAATATTTCTTTTTTGTTTTGCCTTCAAACTGGACAAGGCCATAATCCCCATTTTTAAGTTCTGTGATAGTGGGTGATAACTGATAGTTCATCTTCGGAACTTGAATCACTACTGGTGGAGTCATTCAGAGGTAAACCATATAAATCAGTGCATATGACTATTTTTTTAACTTTATTAAAGAGTTGGGGTGGGTGGCCCACTTACCCCGCAGTTGTGGTGGCCCACTTACCCCAAACGCGGGGCAAGTGGGTCCCCCAATTTTTTTTTCAACCTTATTAACGTCATGAGTACACGATACTACAAATGATTCTGCGTTTTATACACTTTCAAAATATATAAAGTTTTGGTTTGTATCATGAACGGTTTGGAAGAAAAAGAATAATTAGTATGATGGCGCGAATTACGATAGAACTGCAAATTTAAAAATCGTCACAAAAAGGCTTGTAACTTATCACACACATAAATGAAAACGATGCCATAATGTTTTCTACATCTATTGGGGTAGGTACATAAAAATATAACAGATTTTTTTTGAGTCAATAACTGGGGAAATGCCAGGGGGTGTGGCCCACTTACCCCAATGGCCCACTTACCCCACCTTACCCTATTCAATTAGATAAAACATTTTTTGTTTTTTGGTATGAGTACAAGTATGCATATATGTCTAGGTTTAATATATCTAATTCTGTATAAGATGATAATTGTTATATATTTTTAAAAATAATATGAAGATTTGAAAGAATTTGAACTAATTAAATTGTATTGCAGAAAGTTTAAAACTATTTTTACAGTATTATAGAGTTAACCATAAAATAAGATTTTTGTAAAAATGTACCATGTAAATTTTTAATAATAATAAAACCAATAACAAGAAGCTAATAAAAATATATTATTAGAAAGTGCAAAAAATTCTGCATTTTCTAATAATATTGCGTAAAAAGTATCTTAATTGTTTATTCATATACAAGGTGGCCATAATTAAACTGACAGTGCTCACCATGTTCTGTAGCACAATCTAATAACGAGAATGGCATCAAAATTTATAGAAAGATTTGACATAGACTAAAGGTCTATGTTTCAATTAATTTTTTTATTAAGCAGGTCACATACAGTGGAAACATTAATCTTTAAGTTTTAAGGGTTTCAATAAAAGTAACCTGACCAGTGTTCAACTGTTATGACACATCAAATACGAAAGTTTTAACAAAAAAAACAATTTTATTCAACAAAGTATAAATATATGTTAAACTTTCAAAAATATGACAAAAACAAGATTACCTTTTCAGGTGGTGAACCAGACATAGCAATAAGCACAATCTATAATCATGCACTTGAAGAACAATCACATTTCGTTTTAATAACAAAACATCCGCGATCGCCAGGTTGATCAGCGGGAAAATAGGATGATGATAACCATACTTCCGCGATCGCCGGGTTGACCAGCAAAAGTAAAACGAGATGTATTAGCACAGAGTAGCAACGATGAGGATTATGCTTACACACTGTTAATTATATGATTTAATTTAGAAGAAGATTTTAATTTCACTTTTATTAACTTTAGATCTTTCAAACTTAACAATTGCTGCTTAATAAGCAGCTAAACAATATATAACATTAATCAAAAAACAAATTTAACAGCCTCATTTCAAAAACGTCGATTATCAATTTTTATTTCAAGAATTCTCATCACCCGCGAATGACAAAAAAAACTTTATCCTTTAAGAAGGAACAAATTCAAACAAAAACTTAATAATTTTAACATATGTAAATTATCAACGGCAGCCATCGTTTCTAAAAATGCAATAGCCAAAAGAGCATAATTAGCTTAGCTGTAATAACACCAAAAGCACATACTCCAGTGCTTAGCCAACAACAGCTTAAAGCTGCTCAACTATTCACAAAACTACTACTTCATTTCTAATTGAAGACTAGCTGGCCATTGCTGACAACTGCGTTTTAACACACATGCCGCGATCTTTTTATACTGACTGAAAAGTCAAAATCTACATATAAACAATACATTACTATTGCCACTCAACGGCCACAGCCGAAAATATAATTTACTATAACTATTTTAGTAGAAGTGGCAACAGTAAAAATAAGAAAAATTATGCCGAGCAAGATTGGCAACGGCAACGATGTAAACAAAACATCGATCGTTAAGGCGTGATGCAGGCAAAGATGGCTGACCGAATTTTAAGTAAAGAAAACTTTTAAATTTAAAGAAAAGGTAAGTTAACAGTTATATAATGAAAAATAAGCACTTATATTTATAAAATTAACAATTTTTTTATGTGTGAAGACAATTGATAGATATCAATGCCCCCCACCGCAGCATATAAAAAAATAAATTTAGTTAACAAAATACCATCATGAGATTCCCACAGTCCATAAAAAAAGTATCACAAGTGATACAATAAACTAGTTACTACGAAGATAACCATTCACAAAAATTCAGATTTTCAAGTGATGAAGTACAACTCTCCACCCCGCAGACATACTAAAGAAAAGGTGATATGAAAATATACATTATATACAATATTAATTTCTAATAACAATTATATACAGTTATATTATGCAATTCAATTTTATGTACAAGAATAAATATAATGGATATATATACAGCATATGAAAAATTATGAAAAAAATGAATATATATACAAATGAACAAATACGCAAGGCACCTCACGATTTCACACATACATTCACACCATGATAACATAACATAAAAATTATGAAAAACATCTGCAAAGCAAAGAAATTAATTCAAACACAAAAGATTTATATAAAGATCACTTTTATAAATTTTAACAAATCATTTTTTGTCAACGGCTTCGTAAACGGGTCGGCAAGATTTAATTTAGAGGAAATATACTCAATATGAAATTTGCCCTCATCAAACCAATCCCTTATAAAAAACAGTTTAATATTAACATGACGTGTATGGAAATTCTCAATCCTGGACTTTGTAAAATGTATGGCAGCCTGATTATCAGCATATAAGGTGGGTATATCAAAATTATTTTCTATAAGATTTAAACCAGAGCACTCACATAGAATATTGTAAAACCAATCCTGCTCACGAGAACAATCACACATAGAAACAAATTCTGACTCCATTGTAGAAATGGTAATTCCCTTTTGTTTATTAGTACGCCAAGAAACAGCAGCACTATCCAAAAGAATTAACTGGCCACCCATAGAAACATAATCGTCCCTATTAGCAGCAAAATCAGCATCAGAATAAGAAATTAATTTAACTTGTGTGCATTTAAGATGGAGCTTATATTGACTGGTGTATTTTATATATCCTAGGAGTTTAAGTAAGCCCTGCCAATGTTTAATACCTGGATTTTGTTGGAACTGTGAGAAAATGTTAGTAGCATATGCGATATCAGGTCTTGTGCGATTTGAAATAAAAGAAATACAACCCAAAAGATTTCTATAAGGTAAATGAGAAGCTTCATCGATGTCTGCTTGAATAACAGGACAATCACTCTTTGAAAACTGGATACCTTTAACGATAGGCAACGAGGAGATAGGTACTCGGTGATTTTGAAATCTTTTACTAACCTCATCAATATATTGATTTTGATGAATCAAAACACCTGTATCTGTATACTCAAACTCTACACCTAACAACTTGCGTGTGATACCCAAAATTTTCAAATCAAACTTTGATTTCAATAAACTTAAAATATCATTAGCTTGAGATTCAGTCCTGGCAAAAACAACGATGTCATCAACATAAACCAATAAAACAGAGAAATCATAATAAGAATATGCACAGTTACAATTTTCAAATTTATTAAAACCAAGTTCCAACAACACTTTATTTAATTCATAAAACCACAACCTGCCTGATTGATGTAATCCGTACAATGGTCTATCCAGTTTACAAACCCAGTCCTCTCTACCTTTTTCAGCAAAGCCAACTGGTTGCCTCGTGTAAATCTCATCCTTTAAGGGAGCATACAGATAGGCACACTTAACATCACACTGTACATTAAACCAACCGTAACATGAGACTAAAAGGGAGAAAAAGAATCTAACAACAGAAAAATTTATCACAGGCGAGAAGGTCTCATCATAGGATTCACCCTGGACCTGGTTGAAACCTTGCGCAACTAATCTAGCCTTGTATCTGACAATGTTGCCCGACTCGTCACGCTTTACTGTGTAAACCCAGCGGTTTCCTAACGCAGTTTTGTTCTCAGGGAGTTTCACAAGATGCCAGACACCTCTCGTGGCCATACATTCCAATTCTTCCAGCATAGCCCCATGCCACTCATCAGACTGTGCAGATTTTAAAGCCTGTTTATACGTTCTCGGGACCACCACATCTAGTCAACTAGTCGTGCTGGACGCGGAAGGTATAACACTAGGATTAACAACACCAGAAAAATTATTAAACTTAGAAAAATCAAAATCAGCAGGGTTAAAATCAATACTATTTGAATTTCAAAACTTTTCGACATCGTTAGGTGACCTTTGACAACACCTTTTACCCTCTCCATCAGGATAATAGTAAATATCGACCTTATCTCCCTTAGGTCGAGGTACAACCTTCCGGTACCATATGGGATTGGTCATCCAGTTAGGAGAAGTAGTATGGGGAGTAACTTGAAGAGCAGGAGTAACAGGAGAGATGGCTGGGACGACAACTTCAGTCTCGCTGGGCAAGACCCCAGAGGTACCAAACTCCGGACCAGGAAGAAGGTACCGGTCAACGGGCCGTGGTTGTTCCTCTGGGACAAGCACCAACTCAAAAGAAGAGTCGCCCATCACCGCTCCACTGCGTAAAACATCACCGCTTTCAACAAAAGATACATTTATAGTTTCCACAACTTTCTTCTCGTCTTCCAACCAGACCCTGTAACCACGAGTACGTAATGCATAGCCCACAAGGACACCACGTTTTGATTTGGAGTCTAACTTGTGCTTACGTCTGACCTTTGGGACACCCACATATGTCAAAGTACCGAATGGTCTTAAATGTCGAACAGAAGGCCTATTTCCTGAATAGAGTTCAAATGGAGTTTTAGAGTTCCCACCGTGACAAACCCTGTTCCATGTATAATTAAAATGTAAACATGCTTCAGGCCAAAAATCATCAGATAAACCACTGGATTTTAACATTGCCCGGACACAGTTCATGATCGTCTGGTTGAACCTCTCACAAACTCCATTTTCTTCTGGTGTGTAAAAGTTGGTCAATTCATGATTTATTCCATTTTCTCTACAAAAAACCTTAAAAGAATCATTATCAAACTCCTTACCATTGTCAGTTCTGATCGACTTCAACTTGGTTCCTAAAAACCTTTCGGCCCTCAAAACATGTCTCTTAAAGACCTCAAAACACATAGATTTTTCCTGGAGGGGGTAAACGGATGATCTACCAGAGAAATCATCTATTATAGATAAGAAAAAACGTTCACCTTTTTTTCCAGGAATTTTAATTGGACCCCAAGTATCCATGAAAAGTCGATCTAAAGGTTTTTTGGAAGAAGAATGACTTAAAGGTTTAAAAGAAATACGATTTTGCTTACTCACATGACAGGGATCACAAAAAAAATTATCAACTGATTTTAAATTGGGCAGACCTTTAACAGCAGAATTACGGATAGTATTAAAAATTAAATCAGGGCTTAGATGATCAAAACGAAGATGCCAGGTATCAAAATCTTTTATATTAACAGGTTTTGTTACAGGAAAAGCTGAAATTTCAGCATTATCATTTAAATTTTCATTAGAATTCTGCCCCCCATTCAATTTAACACTGTGCTTGTTTTTAAGTACTTTAGGAAATGTATAATAAATCCCGTCATGGAGTTTAGCAGAGAAAAGGAAATCACCATACTTGTCGACCACGTTTATTTTGCCAGCCTCACCAATAAATTTTGCACCACCCTGGTCGAATCTAGAACCACTCAGAAGATTTTTCCTCAAGTTCGGCGAGTACAAAACATTCCAGAGTTTAATAACAATCCCATTAAAACTCAGCTCCACTTTGCCAGTAATGGGAAAAGTGACACCATCAACAGCCACGTGTAACTCATCACCAGAAATTTCAGAAAAATTACAGAAAAACGATTTATCTTTGCAGAAATGATGAGAGGCCGCTGTATCATAAGCCCAGCTTCCCTCTCTATCAAAACTACTTAAATTTGCTTCTGCAATAAAATTTTGAGCTTTAGAAGTTTTATCACGTTTTGACTGTTGACCGGAGCCACCCCTCTTAGAAAAATTACTTCTGAGTGGTTTTTCCTTTTCTTTTGCAGCTAGATCATTATTTAATTTAACTTTACAATCTTTAATTACATGGCCTTTTTTTCCACACCTCCAACAAGTAAAAACAGGCCTACGTTTAAATTTTACATTTTGGGCCTCAATAGAACATTCCGTTCTACTTTTATCAAAATTTCTAAGTTGAAGACGCGTTTCCTCGGCACAAAGCTCAATAATAATTTTCTTAAAAGTAAAGTCCTTATCAGGCCAACGAAGAATTTGCTGAACAACCTGATCGAATTTATCAGGTAAGTATCTGAACACTTGGAAACACATATATTCATCTGCGATAGGTTTATTAATGGATTTTAACTGATCAGCAATTTTAGATATTCTAGCTGCAAAAACACCAATAGATTCGCCAGGTTCTAAAAAATATGTCATAATTTCTGAAAAAAGTTTCATATGATGACTTCTACTATCTGGCTGGAAGTTAACTTTTAAGATTTTCCACGCTTCTGAGGGGTCAGTACATTCACTTATCAACCCTCTAAATTCTGAATCGATATTTAGATATAAAATTGACATGGCAGCATTCTGCCTTCTTTTAAAGTCATGCACTGCCTCCTCAGTCACGGATTCACTAACTTTAGGTTCTTTCTCGACACCAATAACGATGTCGTACGCGTTTTTCTCCATAAGCAAAAATTTAACGTCATACTTCCAACCAGCATAGTTAGTTGAATTTAACCTAGTAATTTGAGGCATAATATTATAAGCCATTTTTAAATGGTTACAAATTATCAATTACACAGTAAAAAAAAACAACTGGTCAAGTTTAAAAAATGACACCCTCAAAAAAACTCGCCCATAACCAAATGACATAGACTAAAGGTCTATGTTTTAATTAATTTTTTTATTAAGCAGGTCACATACAGTGGAAACATTAATCTTTAAGTTTTAAGGGTTTCAATAAAAGTAACCTGACCAGTGTTCAACTGTTATGACACATCAAATACGAAAGTTTTAACAAAAAAAACAATTTTATTCAACAAAGTATAAATATATGTTAAACTTTCAAAAATATGACAAAAACAAGATTACCTTTTCAGGTGGTGAACCAGACATAGCAATAAGCACAATCTATAATCATGCACTTGAAGAACAATCACATTTCGTTTTAATAACAAAACATCCGCGATCGCCAGGTTGATCAGCGGGAAAATAGGATGATAACCATACTTCCGCGATCGCCGGGTTGACCAGCGAAAGTAAAACGAGATGTATTAGCACAGAGTAGCAACGATGAGGATTATGCTTACACACTGTTAATTATATGATTTAATTTAGAAGAAGATTTTAATTTCACTTTTATTAACTTTAGATCTTTCAAACTTAACAATTGCTGCTTAAAAAGCAGCTAAACAATATATAACATTAATCAAAAAACAAATTTAACAGCCTCATTTCAAAAACGTCGATTATCAATTTTTATTTCAAGAATTCTCATCACCCGCGAATGACAAAAAAAACTTTATCCTTTAAGAAGGAACAAATTCAAACAAAAACTTAATAATTTTAACATATGTAAATTAACAACGGCAGCCATCGTTTCTAAAAATGCAATAGCCAAAAGAGCATAATTAGCTTAGCTGTAATAACACCAAAAGCACATACTCCAGTGCTTAGCCAACAACAGCTTAAAGCTGCTCAACTATTCACAAAACTACTACTTCATTTCTAATTAAAGACTAGCTGGCCATTGCTGACAACTGCGTTTTAACACACATGCCGCGATCTTTTTATACTGACTGAAAAGTCAAAATCTACATATAAACAATACATTACTATTGCCACTCAACGGCCACAGCTGAAAATATAATTTACTATAACTATTTTAGTAGAAGTGGCAACAGTAAAAATAAGAAAAATTATGCCGAGCAAGATTGGCAACGGCAACGATGTAAACAAAACATCGATCGTTAAGGCGTGATGCAGGCAAAGATGGCTGACCGAATTTTAAGTAAAGAAAACTTTTAAATTTAAAGAAAAGGTAAGTTAACAGTTATATAATGAAAAATAAGCACTTATATTTATAAAATTAACAATTTTTTTATGTGTGAGGACAATTGATAGATATCAAGATTACACAAGATGGAGCGACAAAAAATTTCCGTAAGTTACCATTAGGGGAATATGTGGCACTGTGTAATAGAAAAGAGAGTTTTAAAAAATAGAAATATGGAGACAAATTAATGCAGTGTCTTTAATTTCAAAATAAGTAATGAGAACAAAAGCAGTCCTTAAAAAAAAAAAAAAAAAAAAAAAAAAAAAATCACAAATCATCAATTTTAAATTATAAATTGTGGCAAATACTTAGAAAAACAGCCCTCCATAGTCCCCTAGCAGTGATTTTTGGATTTGTTTTTTTTAATCCTTCATTCTATATCTTGTTTAGCCTTCTTGCAAAATTTGCTGCCATTCTCGCAGTTCGATCGCACTACAGAACACTGTGAGCACTGCTGGTTTAATCATGGCCATCTTGTATATATTGCATTTTAAAGAAATTTACTTTGGGTATATTGTCAGATTTCCTCTTGAATATATGTTTTAATTTGTGTAGTAGTATTGCAAAATTAGTTAACTGGGAGTAATTAATCAAGGGAGTAATTTTGAGAATCACTGTAAAGATAATTCTAGTTTTAAGTGTTTTTATGATTAAAAAGTTTCTGAATTTTATTAAAATGTTTGTATGATGAATCAGCGTATTAGATGTCATGTATATTTGTCATGCAATATCAAGCTCTGTTATTCATATTTGTTTAATAGCGCCCTGATTTTATATTAAGAAAAAGGGGGAAGGGGTTCAATATCTTATCTGTAATGTGACAGTGCAGTAAAATGTAGCAAAAACTAGTGAATGATTGAAGAATACGAACTTTTTAAACAAATATGATAAGCTTCAAAAGCACACGAGAATGGTTTTGTATAGAAAAAAATTCAGCAACAGTATTGGCCACTGGTGACTTAAAAGGCAACTAAAGCAACTATTTTAAAGAAGAGTCAACTATGGCGATTATTTTATAGCACAAATATTGGCAAAAGCAGTGATGTTGGTATCAGTTGGGGAGGGGGGAGGGGAAAGGCAATTATTTTAAACATTTAGCTACTAAAAAAGTCAACTTTTGAAGTTTCATTTAATAAAAAATCAGGTCCAGAATTAACCCTTCACCAGAGTTATATATTTTGGTAATCATATGCAAATGCATTGCATATTTTATCGATCGCACATCAAAAAAGCAGAAAATTTTTAGATTTGGAACTAAATAACATTTTGGAAATGAGCTATAAAAAAAAGGTGTAAATTGTGTTAAACTATTTTTTAACACAAATAAAACATCATAGTTATAGAAAAAAATATGTATTTATTAACTCTTGAAAAAAATTGAAATTAATGCAATTAAATGTTAATATTTTGTTGAGCCACCTATAGTCGCTATGAGAGCTTCAATTCTGCGCGGCATGCTATCAATGCAAGACTGTACCATCTCCTGTATTTGAGGATGATGATTCCACACATTAATGATCTGTTCTAAGAGTTGCGTTTTGTTTGTGATCACATTTTTAGCCACTTCTCTCTTCATCAGCTCCCACACGTTTTCAATAAGGTTCATATCCAACCTTAAGGTCCCGGCCAATCCAACTGAGCGATATTTTACTCTTCCAAAAAACTTTAACAGACCATGCTGTGTGGCAGGAAGCCCCATATTGCATAAAATGAATAGTTCCCCATTTGGAAACCATTCTCTGAGCTGCGGAATCAACCGATTTTGTAAGACTTCTTTGTATTGATCTTGCCTCATTATACCTTTTACCCTGTACAGACGCCCAGTACCCTTGCCACTGATGACTGACCACGACCAGATCCTCACATTTGAAGGGTGCTTAACAGTCTGAACGACACAGTCAGGATGAAACTTTTCTCCATGATGACGACACACAAACAGAGTTTATTCTGCAAAATTTCAAATGTGCTTTCATTGCTGAAGCAGACATGTTAAAAATAGAAAAAAATAATAAACATCCTAAACACCTGTGCTGGTCTTTCCTTATTTAATATAAAATGATATTAAATGTATCATTTGTGATGAAATTACAAACTTACCGATCTCCAGAAGTCCACATCTTTATCACGCCACTGTTTGGCCCAATTTAGACGCTTTGCTTTCATTGCAGCTGTTAACTTGGGCTTCCTGGCAGGGCGGCAGGCCTTAAAATCTAAATCTTTTAATTTTATTCAAGCAGTGCTCTCACAAACATTCACATTAGCATCTTGGATTGCGTTTTTATCAGTTTTGTCGTAGCAAATCTGTTTTAATTTTTTTTTTTTTACAACTTTCTGACCTTGGAGTAAAAATCGGCTTTCTCCTGCATCTTTTCTTTCGTTTCGAGCTCAGTTCGTCCCCTGACTTAATTTTCTTCTTTATGCGTCGTACACTAGCTTCAGAAACCTTCCTTCTTCGTGATATTTCGAGATTTCAAAATATTTTAGCATTCACGAGGGCCTTTACTTCAGCTTTTTTATGTGGGGAAAGATTGCTTTTTTGCTTATGATGAAAATGTTTCAATTGATTATTTAAACACTGCACACAAAATAAACAAATAACTGCGTAGTTTAAAACTGCGAAACAAATAAACACAGCGTATAAAGCTACAGAAACATGTCTGCAACTGACGCACGAGAGAACTCGACTGAAACCGGTTTGTACTTATTTACGTTCGTGCACTAATAACATTCTGATGTTATACGTTAAAAATAAATACAAATAGGAAGTATATAAAAAACTTCTAAATAAAAACCCATTACATGTATGTTTAAATATAAAAGTATTGCATATAAGCTCGTGCAAAACATGTAATAATTAAAAAAACTACAGTGCGTCTAATAATTTGGCCAGGGACTGTACATAAAAAGGAAGGGTGAAAATGTGCTTTAGCCTATGCTTTGTGATCTGTACGAAAATCACCAACTTGATGCACTTCTGGACTATTGTTTGGAGATTTTCTGAAAATTGCTAATTTTTCATTTTTTAACGAAAGTCTCTAAAATTATAACCTAACAAGCTGACTTCTGAAAAAACATAATATATATATATATATATAAATACACATTAAAAAAACACACACACACACACACACACACACAATTTCATAAAGAAAACATAGCAAAATATTAAATTAAACATTTCAAAAAAGAAAAAAAAAAAAAATATATATATATATATATGATACATCATAAAAATTAGAAGAAAAAATAAAACTTTAATTTTTTATAAAAAACTTGAAACAGAGTATTTATAAACCCATGTGCAAATGCAGCAAAAGGAAATATAAAACAAAAATAAGTAACTGATGATAAATGAAAATTAATCCCAAGACACATGAGGGCCTTCTTCAGGCAAGCCCCCCCCCCATGTAGCTGTGGTGGCTCGTTAACCGAAAATAGGTGAAGAGTTGAAGAATAACATTTAAATAGTTTTAATGCATAATTTTAACTAAAAAAAATACTCTTTTTATTTAAATGTAAATTTTTACTCTATGAATAAATGCATTGCAAGATGTTAAGTGAAGTGCCTCTTCACCTGTTTTTGTCCTCGAGCCGCCGCTGCCATGTAGGGAATGGAATATGAGAAGAAACGTGGGCTTTTTTGCCAAAAAATACATTTCTAGCCCCCGACTTCTCATAGATGAAAGCAAGACTATGTAGCAAACAAATTGAATCAATACAAAGCATTAAAAAGCAATTAAATTCATAAATAAAGCACAGTAGTAAATATATCAATATAAAAATACAAAAATATAAGCATATATAAGGACAAATTTATATAGCAAGTAGATTGAAAAAAAAACATAGAATGCCCCCCCTCACCAAAGAGCGAACCCTCTTTGGCTGGTAGAGCCACTTATCAGTTCTTAAATGTCGCCCGAGGTAGAGAGGAAAAAAAAAATCTTAAGTTAGATTGTATTCAGAGAGATTGAAATGTTTATCGAGTGAGAAAAAAGAATAGTGATTGACAGTAAAAAATGTTTTTGAGGTTTTCAAGAGCTAAATTCAGGTCTAAATCGTTATTTCAAATCATTTTAATTCTTTTAATTTGGGTAAACATAATACTTTTTAAAACTCTATGACTAATACATGATAACCAATTTGTGAGATTATAAACGTTAAAGCTAAAATCCTACCTTTTATCATAAATGCCAATTAACCAGTTTTTACCATTTTAATTTTTAAATCCAGGAAAGAAATTTTATCTTCCGTGTCAGTACGGTTTAAGATAAGGTCAGATGGATAGATTTCAGCAGCATATTTCACAAAATTTTCAGTTTATCACTATTACATCATCAATATATCAGTAAAACTTAATGTCTTTAAATTTTCTTTCAAACATAAAACAAAAAATGTTACTGAAGGCACTCAAGTAGCTGGTTCCCATCAGAATACCGTGAATTTGTAAAAAAAAATAATCTACACCATTAAATAAAAAGAATTTTGGCTTTTGATAAAAAACTTAGTATAATTAGAAACAGTTTTAAATTTCCATGCCTTTTTATTAATGTTAAATTTAATAAAAATCCCATTAAAATTCGTTTTGTTACTTGCGGAAATTTTAGTTATTATTACAAAGCCAGTAAAAAACTTTTTTATTTACTCAATAATATCTTGAATACTTTAGAGTCTGATTATAACTGCCATATCATTAAAGATAACTACCAGATTTTTAAATATTTTAAAGAAAACTCCAATTAATACCTATGATTTTGAAAACCTTTTTGGCAGTATTCCACATTATTTAGTTTTAGAAATTTTTTAAAAGATCTACGATGAATTTTGTCAGGTAATTGATTGTAAAAAAGTTTATTGGATTAATTTAATTTCATTCCATTCCCTATATATGTATATAAATAACTTAACTGATGATAAATGAAAACTAATCCCAAGGCACATGAGGGCCTTCTTCTGGGGAGCCCCCTCCCCAATGTACGGAATGGAATAAGAGAAGTTTCTGAAGAAATGTGGGCTTTTTTGTCAAAAAATATGTTTCTAGTCTCCGACTTCTCATAGATGAAAGCAAGACCATATAGAAATCAAATTGAATTAATACAAAGCATTAAAAAGCAATTAAATTCATAAATAATGCACAGTAGTAAATATATCAATATAAAAATACAAAAATATAAGTATATATAAAGACAAATTTATATAGCAAGTAGATTGAAAAACATTGAAAACCCTCCTCACCAAAGAACGAACCCTCTTCAGCTGGTAGGGCCACTTACCAATTCTTAAATGTCGCTCGAGATAGAGAGAGGAAAAAAAAAAATCTTAAGTTAGATTGTATTCTGTGAGATTGAAATGTTTATTGAGTAGGAAAACAAGATAGCGGTTGACAGTTAAAATGTTTTTTAAGACTTTCAAGAGCTAAATTCAGGTCTAAATCGTTATTGAAAATCATTTCAGTTCTTTTAATTTGGGTAAACATAATATTTTTTTAAACTATGACTAATACATGAAAACCAAATCGTCAGATTACAAACTTTAAAGCTAAAATCCTGCCTTTTATCATAAATACCATTTAACCAGCTTTTACCTTTTTTTTTTTAAATTTTTAAATCCAGGAAAGAAATTTTATCTTCTGTGTCAGTACGGCTTAAGATAAGGTCAGTTGGATAGATTTCAGCATCATATTTTGCAAAATTTTCACAGTTTATTGCTATTACATCATCAATATATCTGTGAAACTTAATGTCTTTAAATTTTCTTTCAAACATAAAAAGAAAAATGTTAGCGAAGGCACTCAAGTGCAGCGGCGTAGCTACGATGGGTGACACCCGGGGCGGTTATAAATGGTGTCACCCCTTACATTGATATATGTATATATATATATATATATATATTACTTTCTGAACATACATATGTAAGGAAAGTATTGTAATCATGACAAAAATTTGACTTTGAGATTTTGGTGTTTTTATAAGTTTTGAGGTGCCCTTTGTTCAGTTTGCTATTTTTATGGTGATGTATGTGTGTGAGTGAACATGATAGCGCCTAAACTCTTTGTTCGAATGAGCTAAAAGCTGGTATGTATGTTATAGGTCACCATAGTACAAACCCTATTAATTTGAGTAAATCTAGAACTTATAGTTTTTTTTTTTTTAACAGGAACACAGAGAAAAATTCTTTATTATGACTCATGGGCTCAAATTATTTAAAGTGTGATAGCATTTACTAAATGCCTTACAGGACTAAATTTAAAATTTTTATACATGTTATGGGTTACTGTCGCACAAACTGTATAGATTTTGGAGAATCTAGCACTTATAGATTTTTACGGGAACATAGCAAAAAATTCTTTATAATTTATAGGATCAAATTATATGAAGTGCAATAGCGTTAAATTAAAGAACATAACTATATAGAGAAAAATACTTAATCACCCTTTTATAATTTTCTCTTTTGTTTATTGAACGATTTCTCTTACTTTAATTTATTTATACAACAGTTAATTACTTAATATTCCATTCGGAAAGTCAAGTGCAGTATCACTCCAGATTTTATATATATATATATTCAAACGTCTCCGCCAAATTGAAAAAGGCGACATTAAATGTATTATTCATACAAGGTAAATATAATTATAGGAAAATGGGGCGAAAAAAAGAAAAAGTAAGACAATTTTTAATTTTTTGAATTACTGTTATCTACTTTCTACAATATTTATGTATACAAGAGAAAACATAAGATTAGTATAATAAAAAGTAAAATACTAATGTAAAATACTAAAAATAAAATTTTAAATATGCCTTAAAAATCTATGATTCATTGCTCAAATTTAAAAAGTAAAACTTTCGTTTTCAATCAAATGGTCATATGCCACTGAGAGAGCACATTAAAAAATAGCATTAATTACTCATTTATTCTAACCTTGTTGTGGTAATACATCCATTTACCTATGAAGAAATGTTTATAATTTTAAAATTAACAGCAAATCTTAGAATTTTATGGTGTTTTTAAGATGTTAATTTTATAGATTCGTTTATTTTTGTAGTAGACAGATAAAATACTCTGATGCATGATTTAAACTAATAAGATGTTCCTTCAACACAATATATTTTGAAAACAATTTAGCTAATAGGAGGAAAATGGTCTTTATTAGTAGAGTTCTTGATTTCTTCATAAACCAGGCATGAGAATTTTCCGCGGATCTGCGATTTTCCGCTTTTTTGCGATTTTCGTTAAATTTGCGGTTTTTTATTTTGTTAAAATCAAACTCCAATAACGATCAGTGTTCAAACGCTCCACGAAAAACTAGATTTTCAATCTTTTTCCATCCAAAATATAAATGTCAATATTAATTTTAAACATGCTTTATCCAGATTCTATAACATATAAAAGAACAAAATTATTCAATATTTCTCACTCATGTAATTTTTTTGCCCCCCCCCCCCCACCTTTTTTTTTCATCTCTAACCATTGCCTATCAAACATTCTGCGGGAAGCCTTTTATTTTTGGATATTTATCCATCCACAATATTAATTTTAAACTTACTTTATGATATTCTAGAACCCGTAAAGAAGTAGAATTGTGTTTAATATTTCTCTCATGAACTACTTTTTATCCCCCCCTCCCTTCTTTCCCCCTTTTCCACCACCAGCCAATGATTAAATGTTGATTGCTAGCTAACGTTTTTTTTTCATTTTTTTAACACATGTTTTATTGTGTTGATGTGCATTATTCTTTTAGTTTAATTTGTCACTTTTAAAATATTTTGTATAGTTTTTTCCTGTGAGCATTATTTTTCATTTGAAATAAATTTTATGAACGTACATTTGTATAGATTTCCCCGTGCGTGTTTTTTTTTTTTTTTATTTTATGAACACGCGTATTTCCTCTTTTTTTAATTTTCTGCACTCTCATGCCTGATAAACACAAAATGGCAAATTTTGCTTCGATAAAAATAAAGTAATGTCTAAGAATCTTATTACAATAAAGCTTTCCTTATCTTTTATTTGACATCTACTAACTGTTGCATAAGTTGTTGAATTAAATCTTAATCCCGTTTCCAGAGTTTTCCATTTTTCAAGATTTCCAGTTTGTATGTTCATTTGTGACCTCATGATTAGCCACTTTAGGATTTGTTTTCCACCATTTACAAAATTCATTTTTAAATACAGACTTTGTGTCCGTGCAAGATGAAGCAAACAAGCTGCAGCAAAAGTAATGCAACTCATTAGAAATTGGTGAATAAGTCATCCATAATCGAATTTTTTTTTATCATCAGCTTTTTCTTAAATCTTCTGAGACTGAAACTGACTCCTTTAATTATCGAAGTAGCAAAAGTTCTATCCAAGGCGAGTTATGTTTGCAAACATGCTTTTTTAGGCCTGCCTTTCTCTAGGGAAAATGGGGGGAAATTTTATAAAACCCCGAGTAGGAGTCGGGCATCAAAACCAACATTTACACCAAAATTCTTAATCTTATTTCCCATAGAATCGCCACGGCTATGTTGAGCCAGTGATTGAGTGGATGTACTCTTGGAATACATCTAGATAAATAAGTGCATTAAATATATCAGTGAATGAAGCTAATAACCACCGTTTTATAAAACTGATAAAATTAACAATTGATGGGATACAAAAAATAATCATTGTGCTGTCACAAAAATCTGTCATTTATTCAAGCAGGTGACATAAGCCCATATTTTCCATTAAGTGAATTTAGCCCTACGACAACCCCTCCCCTCACTTTTTAAAAGTCCCCTGAAATTTTTATTCAAAAAAATACATATATATATATATATGTTAATTTTGCTAAAAATATCACCTTTCTTAACAGTATTTTTTTTTTTTTTAAATAAAATATTCAAAATTATTATGTACTACAATATTCAAAACTTATCAATCTGCATTAGTCAATTCAATGTGGTAAGTCAAAACACAAATTTAACAAACCTTATGATTTAGGAAGTGCATCAGCCAAGGTGTACTATGCCTAATGGTCCAGATTTTTTTTTAATCGGGCCCTTAATACAGAGCTTTTGTTTGTTCACTGGTAATTTGTGTATTAAAAATAAGTTTCCCATTCAGAATCGAAAATAAAGAAGAATTTATGTTCTAATAGAATTTCAATAATTTTGACTTTCTCGTTTGCTGTCTGCTGTGCTTGTTGTGGCATAAATCAAATTAATAAGTTTTTGTTAACTGTTTTATTCATATCACTATTTCACGTACAATCTCATCACTACTAATAGAGTGAAGTTACTTTATGTTTTAGGCTGAAAAATTCATTTTACATGTTTGTTATATATTTTTTAAACATTTCCACAAAAACAATTATAAAGCATCTTCTTAAATTGATCGGGTGTCACCCTTGTGAGGGTGACACCCGGGGCAGACTGCCCCAGCTGTCCCCCACCTAGCTACGCCACTGCTCAAATGGCTGGTTCCCATTAGAATACCATGAATTTGCAAAAAAATAATCTATATCATTAAATAAAACATTTTCAAAGATACAAAATCTAGTAAGGTTAATCCAATAAACTTAACCTTATTAAATTTTGTATTGTGAAAAAGTTTTATGTAATGAATCTATTTGTAGTATGAAAATGTCTTATTTTGATACATTATTTTATTTACAAAGGATTAAAGTTCATTAAAAACAATTAAAAATTACCTTTACACAAATCCTTTAAAAAATGAAGAGCTTATATATTTCAGCCCCGACTGGAGCCATCATCAGAGCTCGACGAAAACAAAATGCTTGGTTCCTTTATCTCTTTGTCTCCACCCGTCAATTCTTCACTTCTTTTCTTGAATTTAAAAAACTGTTTCCATTCAGGTGGAATCAGACTGTGTTCGACGTCATTTATTGCGTCACTGGTGGTCAGAATCTAGAGTGCTTTGCTTTTAAGTGCATATTTATGTGAATTGAAAGGTGAAATTTTACGAAAATTGAGTAAATATTAATGGGGTTAGTGTTATTAGTTCTTGAAAAAGCAGTGGACGGTTTGTTTAAGGTCATGTTGTGTGTCGTAAGTGTTGTGTTTAAGGTCGGCAAGGTGTTCAGAAATCCTGTCTTTAATTTTGTGCTTAGTCATACCGATATAGCTAGCTTTATTTTTATCACAGTCTTGAAAATTTATTTTGTATATGCCAGCGGTTTGATTAAAGGGAATAGGGTCTTTCTCATTACGTATACGTTGGTAAATATTTTTATTTGGGTTAATCGGAATGTTAACATTATATTTTTTAGCTTCATTTTTGATTTTGATGGAGGTGCCTTTGCAATATGGGATCGTGGAAGTAAAGGAAAGTTTAGTTTATTGTGCATTAGTAATATAATTAAGAGATTTAATGCATTTTTTATAGAATTTATCTACTAATTTAGGGTTTTGTGCATTTATAATATAATTAAGGGATTTAATGCGTTTTTTATAGAATTTATCTACTAATTTAGGGAATTAAATTAATAGATAAATTCTATAAAAAACGCATTAAATCCCTTAATTATATTACAAATGCACAAAAAACTAAACCTTCCTTTACTTCTGCGATTCCATATTGTAAAGGCACCTCCATCAGAATCAAAAATGAAGCTAAGAAATATGTTAACATTCCGATTAAACCAAATAAAAATATTTACCAACGTATACGTAATGAGAAAGACCCTATTCCCTTTAATCAAACTGCTGGCATATGCAAAATAAATTTTCAAGACCGTGATAAAAATAAAGCTAGCTATATCGGTATGACTAAGCGCAAAATTAAAGACAGGATTTCTGAACACCATGCCGACCTTAAACACAACAAACCGTCCACTACTTTTTCAAGAACTAATAACACTAACCCCATTAATATTTATTCAGTTAATTTTCGTAAAATTTCACCTTTCAATGCACATAAATACGCACTTAAAAGAGAAGCACTTGAGATTCTGACCACCAGTGACGCAGTAAATGACGTCGAACACAGTCTGATTCCACCTGAATAAACAGTTTTTTAAATTCAATAAAAGAAGTGAAGAATTGATGGGCGGAGACAAAGAGATAAAGGATTGAGCCACCAAGCATTTTGTTGTCGTCGAGCTCTGATGATGGCTCTGGTCGTGGCTGAAATATGTAAGCTCTTCATTTTTTAAAGGATTCATGTAAGGTAATTTTTAATTGTTTTTAATGTCTTATTTTGGTTTGATCGGTTTAGGAAAGGATAATTTGGGGAGGTCTATTTTATAGTGTGTTTTATTTCCCATTTAATCCAAAAATTAAGTTTTTTTCCTATGTTTCTCCTGGAGTATACATCTTTCAATTTCACTAAAGTGATTAATTTTACCAGGCCCGAATTGACCAGGTTGGCTGGTCTATAATTGCCTAGAGCTCCCGCCACAAGGAGGCCCTAGAATCCCCCCCCCCCCCCAAAAAAAAAAAAAAAAATATATATATATATATATATATATATACTGCTTTATAATTAGTTACATCAAAGTAATTTGACTGTTTATTTTCCAATATCTTTATGCATTTGCAATGCAGGAAAGTTTTGTCATATTTTAAATAAAATATTTGAATCAGTTTCAATAAATTTTATTTTTTTTTACTTTTAATAAGTTACATAACATTCATTATTTGTAGCAACTCGTTGCCATCCTTCATGCAGCTTGCCAATCCCCTTAGTGTAGAAGTTCTCATTCTTGGATCCAAGCTATTTAGCAACTTCTATATATATAGTTTCGAAAAAAGTAATTTCTTTTCCATCAGATAGTTTTGAAGCGATCAGAATAGATAGTAATATGATGATGTTATGTCAGGTGAATATGGTGTCTGACTTATAAGTTTTTATCCAAGCTCATTCACTGCTTGTTACGTCACCATTGCAGTATGTGGATTTGTATTATCTTCATAGAACAGAATTCCTTTTCTGTTCACTAATACTGGCCACTATTTTTTAATAGCTGTATTCAATTTATAAAGCTGGTTACAATAGGTGTTCACATTGATGATTTGCCCTCTTTTAAGCATTTCATAATACACTAGATCTCTTCTATTCTATCCTATCACAAACTGAACATCATGCTCCATTGATGAAGATCTGGATTTGCTATAATTATGGCGGATGTTCCAGATTTGCATTAAATTTTTTTTTCTCTTTATATTCTAATATCTATTCCAAAAACATTTTCTATTCCAAAAAGGCTCTACATTGTGTCTAGTAAGGAGAGATTAGCAGATTCTCGCATAATCCGATAAATTTCTTTCAGATTGTGTGGAACCCAACTACTCTACTTAGAGACAAATCCAAAATTTTGATGTGTTCCTCAAAAGTCGAATAGCGGATGCAGTGTTCCTTTGCAATTTCTCTAGTGGTTAGATGTGGATTACTCTTCAACTTGGAACACAAAATGTCCTTTCCGACTCTGGATGGCAGCACACATCGCGATGATCTTCTTTGAGACTGAAATCTCCAGAATGAAATTTGACAAACCATTTTTGGCAGGTTCGAACATTTGCAAATAAACTCCCATTGTGACACAAAAGCTTTTACAAGCAACCAATGCATTACTTTTTTTTTTTTTGCAATTTATACCAAATGCATTTATCCACTGCAACTTATTTACCATACTTCCCAACTAACTGATGAATGGTATTGAAAGTAGTCCTTTTATGTTCCATAACAGGTCACCATTTTGTTCTGGAGTGAACATATTTGTTAGTTCATGTTTGATGCCTTTTTCCTGACTTAATGTTGAAAATTCTTTGTTAACAAACTCTGTTCCATTATCTGAACGGATAGCTATTAAAGGTTTACCTATAAATCTTTCTGCCCTTTTGATGTGATTAAGGTTTCAGCCACTTCAGATTTTTGGACTATAGGATAAATGAATACTTTACGGGAATAATCGTCCATGATTGATAGAAAGTAAAGTTCTCCATGTTTGCCTCTTACTTGAAATGGTCCCAAAACATCTGTATATAACAGTTCTAAGGGTCTCTTGGATCGAAGTTTCTGTATTTAAATGAAGTGCGTTTAAACTTATTCAACCTGCAATCTTCACAAAAAAATTCTGTATGTCCCTTTAACATTGGTAATCCCTTTGCATCCCTCTTATTACTTGTATGCGTCAAAGTTTGATGATTTACATGAGCGCATCTCTTATGCCACAGGCTTAGAATTTCTTGTTCTTTTGAAGAAGTTGTGGAGGCTTCGAAAGTTACATGTTGTTTTATAGATCTTGGGACTTTTGCTTGGACACGATAAACGCCACTTTTTAATTTTGCTTTGAACATTATATTATCATTTGAAGTAATTTTGACTTCGCCTCTTCCCCCAATAAACTGCAGGCCTTCTTTGTCAAGTTGTGGCCCTGATATAAGGTTTCTCCTAAGTTTTGATGAATACATCACTCCTTTTAAAGTAAAGTTTCTTTGGCCAAAATGCAATTTAATGTCGCCTTTCCCTTCAATTGGCAAAGTGATGCTTTCCATGGCAACAGCCATTTCTTCATTTTGTTGAGGTTTAAATGATGTGAAAAGTTCACGGTCTTTGCTGAAATGATGAGACGCAGCAGAATCGAATGTCCAATCTGATTCATTTGTTTGCTGAGCTAAACTGGCCTCAGTAATGTAGTAAGATGAATTTGAATCCCCACTACTATTACAGGTTTTAGAATTTGATCCAGTTTGATTTTGAAAATTTTTTTCGACTCTGCCGATTGGAAGGATTTCTTAGGACTGAAATTCTGAGAAGGTAAGTTTTGGTTTTGAAAAGGGGGTTTAAAGTCAATTTTTACTTCTATTAAGAGAAAAACAATTTTGCCTAGTATGGCCGTTCTTATGACAAAATATACAAATTAATTTTTTTTTTTAAAGGTTTATTTTTAACTGTATCATTTAGATGAGAAAACTGAGCAGAAATTTTAGCTTTACTTAATTCAATATCTTTAATTTCTGAAATTTAACCTAGTTTCCTCGGCTACGAAGCAAGCTACAATTTCATTGAATGTAAATTTATCATCTTCCCATCTTAGTATGTTTTGAACAATACTGTCGAAATATGATGGGAGATAACATAACGATTGATAAGATGCAAAAATTTCTGTCAGTCCCCCTTTAGAATTTTCTATTTGTTTAAATATCCTCATGACACGGGATGCAAAGACATTTACACCCTCACCAGGCAATATTTTGCAATCACAGAGCTCAGAAATAAACTCATGTGCTGTGTACGAGTATCTGGAACAAAACTTTTGTTAATTAAATTCCATGCTTTTACGGGGTCATCCTCGTTTTCTACAAATTTCCGATACTCAGTTTCTATATTTAAGTATAAGACAGCTAAAGCAGCGTTAGCTCTAGACTTAAATTTATTAGCAGCAGAAGCATTGCTTCTGTCATCAGCCAGAACTGGGGCTGTTTCTGTACCAACAACAATGTCCCAGAGTCCCCGGTCAAGAAGAACGAACTTAATATCACTCTTCCATTCCTCGAAATTAATCACATTCAGTTTGGGAATAGAATATAAATTATTGACAGCCAATTTTGAGTAAAAGAAAATTTGTATAATTACAGTTCAAACAATTTAAAAACATAATATATCAAAAATATCACAATTTTCTTATAAAAACCTTGCCCCCCCCCCCTCTTCCTTCCCGAATTAAACACTCTGTAAATTCATTTATTGCTTGAAAAATTTATTCAAATATATATTTTTTTTTTTCAATTTTTTTTTTTTTTTTTTTTTTTTTTACTTTACTGAAAAAATTTATAATATTCCCTCAACAATATGCAAAAAAAATACTGGTCATCATTACTTAAGTTAAACAAAACATTCAAGAATTTCATTTATGAACATTAAACAACTTTTAATTTAAATTCAAACAATATCTTATTTCAAAAATTTACTATAAATGCTATTAACCCTTTAAGCATGTAGTGTTTGCTCCTGCGTGTGCACTGCAGTGGGGAGTGTTTCTCGCGATAGTAGGAAGGGCTAAGCAGGCGCGCTGCCTTGGAGATATATTCTCTCGCATGCTACAATAAATAAAATCTAAACAAAAAAGTAATAACTAAGTAAAGGCATAAACATTTAATTAAATATACATACATTTTCTAGTAGTTTCTTTTGGTGTCATAAATTTTAAAGCATGGAATGTTACAAAGGGCAACCTCACAGTCTGGACACCATATCCTTGTCTCCTTTCTAATCTTCTTGCCATTTTTATTAGACACATAGCAAACAACACATCATCTTGTTGGTTCTTGTTTGCAGGGTGTGGCAGGTATATAGTCTGCGAAGTGTCTTCCTGTAAGACACAATGGATCATTTGTATCACTTTTTAAATAATTTTAATTTTTAAATTCACTTTAAAAATAAAATAAAACTATTATGGCTTATTATCCCAATGGTATTGACATTTTTATGTATGTGAATGGAATCCAGTTGCATAAAAACCAAATGCAAATACCTGTTTCTAATTACTGTGTGCTCTTAAAAAACTGAAAATTTCATGAGTACTGGGAAAGGGGATTTCTGGATATCCGACCGGATATCCGGATCCGGCAAATTAAAAAAAATATCCGGAATTCCGGATATCCATATCCGGTCCATCCCTACTATTAACATTTTACCATAATGCTATTTCCGATCACCACTTTTCATTGACTGCGATTTCAATATTCATGGCGACGAGAGACTAAGCGAAATGCATGCACATATGCACTCTAGTGATAATGGCCTGGTAAAATGTGTGCATATATGTGCTTATGATGCAAATGGGTTAATGTATAATTTCCTCTATGATAGCAAATTTGACTAACAAGGAGAGGTCACGACATGGAAAATTCAGATCGGGACAAAACTCCGCAGGATTGTAGTATACTATGAGGATAACAACATACCAGGGTTGTAAATTAAGTAGTGGCAACTTAACCTTGAAACTCGCAAAAGGGCGGGCATGCGCAAATAGGATATGGGAGCGGTGAGGTGGCGCTGTTGTCGATGTGTAGAGTGCAAAAAACAGTCGATCTGCTAAGAAGGGTAGTTGTTGTGTGGCGTTAAAGTGAGGAGTTTCGTTTCCATCGCTCTAAAGCATGTTTTCAAAAAGTGATCAGCGGTCGTGGCTTAAAATCGAAGTTGCCCGTGGCAAAAATGCAACAGAATGCTATCGAGGATTAGTAGAAGCCTGTGGCACAAATGCTTTACTGTATAGGACAGAAGCACGATGGGGTAGCAGGAATACTTAGATTTTAAGCCACGACCACTGATCACCTTTTGAAAACATGCTTTAGAGCGATGGAAACGAAACTCCTCACTTTAACGCCACACAACAACTACCCTTCTTAGCAGATCAACTGTTGCACTCTACACACCGACAACAGCGCCACCTCACTGCTCCCATATCCCATTTGTGCATGCCCACCCTTCTGCGAGTTTCAAGGTTAAGTTGCCACTACTTAATTTACAACCCTCGTATTAAAGCAGTAGGTCCCACTATCCACAAAATTTCGAGAAAAAAGCATTTAAAGTTTGAGTAATCTTTAAATACAAGTGATTTCGCAAGTGAGCAAGCACCCCAGTGGTGTGATCCTAAAGCGCGAGTCTGCTAGCCAGACGACTTGGGTTCGAGGCTACCTCGAGACTACTTTTTATTTTCCCTTCTTCTTTAACTTTTTATGTAATCTAAACTTTTTATTTATTTTTACTTTGTTTTATAATTCAATTCAAAATTTGAAAATTTTAATAAAATATTATTTTATTTTTTTTTAATACATAAAAAATAAATTTTTCTATTTTTAATATTTATAACTTAAAAATACAATAAATTTCTATAACTTAAAAAATAAATTTTAGTTTTATTTTAACTGTAAAATAAGATAAAACTAAAGAAACTGTTTTTCATTATTTATCAAAATATATTTTATTTTATGTTAGGTATGCTTGAAACAATAGTCCTTTTTGTTTTTTAAATTAAAAAAAAAAAAAAATAATAATAATAATAATACAGAGAAATGATCATTTTAATTGCATATATAATTACTATCCAAATTAAATAATTACTTCTCCGATCAATACAGTTTCTTTAAAAATTATAGTATAGGATTACGATTCTATTAAATTATTACAGGTAAAGAAATGTTATCTTTAAATGTAGATTTTAAATGTTAATGAACATAGTTTCTTTTTCGATAACGACTTCCTTTTTTTTTTATCCTTCCTTGCACGAAATAAAATTCTACCTGCCCTTTATTATTAACAAGCTAGAAGCATTTACGTAATTTATACACATTCAAACAAAATCAGGAAACTCAGTAACACCTGCTAACTATTTTACACTTTGTTTACAGCTTGCTTATTTTTTAATTATTTAAATATTTGTCTGTTTTGCTTTATTTATCTTATTTAGGGTTTTGTAAAACTAAACTTTATTTTTTAAGTCATAGACATTTATTGTATTTTTAAGTTATAAATATTAAAAATAGAAAATGTTATTTTATACTCAAGAAAATTAAATAATTTATTAAAATTTTCAAATTTTGAATTGAATTGTAAAATAAATAAAAAGTTTAGATTACATAAAAAGTTAAAGGAAAAAAAAAAAAAAAAGTTGTCTCGAGGTAGCCTCGAACCCAAGTCGTCTGGCTAGCAGACTCGTGCTTTAAGATCACACCACTGGGGCGCCTGCTCGCTTACGAAATAACTTGTATTTAAAGATTACTCAAACTTTAAATGCTTTTTTTTTTAAATTTTTTTTTAGGTGTTAAATTAATTATTTTTCATTCTTCAAATCAAATTCATGGTCATAAAATTATCAAACAGGGAAAGAAATTGAGGGAGGGGGTAGTGTATCTAGAAAACGGAGGGTGACTTGGGCAAAATGGGAGTCATATTCGGATTCAGGAGGTCATTCTTTTTTTTTTTTTTTTTTTTTTTTTTTTTGGCAGAGCAGTGTAATTTTTCCTTTTTATTTGTTGTTTTCATTATAAGGTATATTTTGTTAATGTTCAGTGTTATTCTTATGTACCTAATAATTTAAAATTTAAGTGAAACTGTATCCATTATTTATTAATATGCGTTTAGTTTGAATAATATTCGGCTTTTATTATTAAAACTGATAATTTTTTCTGTTCCCTAAAATCTGCCAAATCCTACGATCTGCACAACCTCTGGTCCTGAGCTATGCAGATTCTTGACTCTCTACTGTACTTGCATTGTAGCATACAATCCTATTTTATCACAAACTGTTACTGGGTATAGAGATGATTATCAGATGGGAATTCTTAAGGATTTGATCCATTTTTCTTTAGCAAAACTGGAATTGCTTGTACACACAGGGTACATGTTTTGGAGATCAAGTTTAGTTAATTATTCCTTGAAAAATAAGATATGATATTCTCAATCTGCATTATATTCATTAAGATATAATGTGAATTAAATACTAACTGCCAAAAAAAAAAGTCAGGGTGTGTATAGAATTTTACTTTCCATCTATCATTTTCAAAGTATGAATTCTATACCAATATGCTTTATCCAAATTATTTTTTATCTAGTAAAATAAATTTTGTGTATTTACAAAGATAATATAATAATTCTAAAAATATATTCCATTTTATAATTTTAATCTAACTAGTTGTAATAGTTGAATTGTTTATTGTTATAATAATGTAATGGTTAGACTAATTATATGAATAAATAAATAAGAGAGAGAGAGAAATTTAAACAATGGAAATTTCCAGTGCATAAATTGAGGAAAAAAAAAAAACAGTAAATTACTAGTATGGTAATAATAATGCATAGCATAAATTTAATTACCTTAAAATTATTATCTTATTTAAATTATCTAGTTTAAAGTTATTATACTTTATTTTTATCTTTAATTTATAATTTAACATAGAAATACAATATAGGCTATGTTTTTCAATGAAGATGATTATTTCTTCAGTTGCTAGATTTATAATCAAATGAATATGAATTGAATCTTTCAGTAGAACTTGTTATAAATATTAAAATCTGAAAAAGTGGACAAATGAAGTATTAGAATAATATACTTGATGGAAGAATTTTTCTTATTTATGATATAATCATTGCTAATAAAGTAATAAACATGTAACATCATATTTGCCAATGCAAAAGGAAAAGGAAAGAGGGGGAAACAAAATCATTTTCTAAAAGAAAATTTTATAGATACACTAAAATTTTCTTTTGCATGATACTAAAGTAAAACAATGTTTATTAAATAAAAATGCTGCTATTTAAAAAAGAGAGAGAGAGAGAGAGAGAGAGATGGAGAAAGATGTTAATAAATAATTGTTTGTGGCTATCTGCTGAATATATTTGTTGATCCTTGTAATTAACTAATGGAAAACAATTACTTGTATGAAACTTGTATGAGACATTTATATTTTGAAAGTTTTTTTTAATTATAAATAACATTTATGTGATGCAGGAGGCTTGAAAGAAATTTTGGTTTAAATGATAAAGGAAATTTTAAAATTTGTAGAGTATAAAAATATAAAAATAAAAAAAGGCTACCCCCTTTTTTCTTGAGTCAGAGAAATCAATTTTATGTAAAACAACACTGTAAATTTAAAATAAGTGGTATATGCATGTAATTACCAACATTTTGTGAATTTTATTATAAAAGAAATTAATTTTTCAGCAGTTAAAATTTGCCATTTCCTTTTCTATGAAATATGAAATTTAATATTGTCTTGAAATCATAAGTAAATTATAGTAATCCTTAAAAAAAATATTGTGATATAGGAAAAAAGAAAACATTCTTTTGAATAATATATTGGGTAAAAAATATATATGCAACTAAGTGTTAAGCAAATTGATATTTAAAAAAAAAATATTATTGCAAGACATACAAAGACGAGGAAGAAACATTTCAACTCACTATAATTGGCTTTCATTGACATTTCAGCAATTAATTTTTAGAATAATTCATTTGATCGTTATTTATTATGTTGTTGAAGCATGAAAGTATGGTCTTTTTTTAATAATCTTGATCAAAATTGATTATTTTCCTTGATTTAATCTATATTGAATATTTTTTGTTTATTTCTTAGGTTGAGTCAGAGGGTCATAGTCCTCAGTGTCCTCATGTACATAGTCCTCAAAGTTGGTTAAGCAATCATACACCTTTATGCCCTCATCATCAAACAAATTCTGATGAAAATGGGAAACCACCACCACTTCCTCCAAAAGAAAGGACAAGTATGTTTTTATATTAGTTTGTTTAATTTTGACTTTCAGTTTTATAAAATGTAGTGTAATCTTTTCTGTAATAACAGTGTATGTTACACTGTAGTGTAAAATGTAACAGTGCATAATACAATGACAACTAAATATGTGAATTAATTTTATTTGAACATGGCAACTTGTACCTTTCACTTCACATACTTCATATCTTGACAGATTGTCCATAAAATTTTTTGAATTTCCATTTAATTTTACGCACTTATGGATGAACCTGTAATTTGTGTGTTTTTCCGTATGATAAAAAATATAAACATATTTTTTAAAAAAAGAATGGATTTTTGTTTTGCCCATGCATGAAAACTGAAAATCTATTTGGATTCCAGTTGATATTGACATTGAGCAATAAAGGTAATGGCTAATTGCTCGAAAAATGCACGGTTTACTTGGATTATGTTTCTACTCCTCCCAAATTTGACCTCTCTTTTTACTGTCACTAGTGTTTCATTATTCAAAACACGGCAATGTACAAGATGGTCATTTTATTCATGGGTAAGTGAGATTATGGCATTGCAACAGTAGCAACCAGGCAGCAAGTGATTTAAATACACTTTATTAACTAGATAAATACTAGACTTGGCACTAGATAAATAACCACCGGAAAAATAAACAACATTTTGAATGGCAAAGGAAATAATAAACTAGCAGAAAGCTGCTTTGGTAGCATTTAACATATCATCATCAGTGCACACTAAATGATACTGAAGCAGCTGTTTCCTAGTTGTTAAGTTCAAATGTCAGTTGTTTCATCACAGTTTCTGTTATCAAGTGTTAAAAAAATACTTATAAAACACTGTGATGAAACACACTATATCCATTGCCCCTGTGACAGAATATTTTTATGCTTTCTGCGACAAGCTTTTCCACAAGACAATATTGACATATTTCTTAATTCACACATAACACGTACAGATAATTATAAAGATATCAATATTATTAATAGACTGTTGAAGAACTCTTAAATATAAGACATAAGTTTATATTTTCTACTGAAATTTAGGAATATTTTTAATTATTATGAACAAATCTTTCTGCAAGTGACAATTTCTTTTCTGCAACAATGTCGCTGTGTCACCCGAATTCTACCACAGGGTCCATTTTTGATATACTAAGCTCATAACCACTGTTGATTTGCGAGAGGTGTGAGAAATAAGGGGGAAAATCAAGTATGAGAAAGGGGAGGGGGAAGCAAGTCTTTCCATCATAAACATTTTAATTTAGTAAAATTAAATCTAGTGTTCACATTTTTTTTTAAAAAAGGCAGGGTGAATTTATCGAAAAGGGCACTTTTTTGTGGGTAAAAGGGCACTTTCTTCTCATCTCACTAAATAGTTTATCAAATGTATAGCCCACGAAATAATTAAATAAAAATAAAAAGAGAAATCCATCTATCTCATCACCTAATTAATGGAGACATCTAGCAGGTATCATCCTTCTTGAATTCCTGTCAATTTGTAATTTAAATATTTATGAGAAATGTAAGCTATTTCCAAGAAATACACAGTTTTGACTTTATAGACTTTAAAGGACTGTTGGATACTAAATATAAAGCTGTTCAGTAAATAAGCTTAGCAATTATATTTATTGGAACTTTTGAATTTTTTAACGTTAAATTCATTTTTCAATCTTAAATCTGGTCTCGTGGTGGTAATAGTTTTTTTTAGGTGTAGCTGAAAATCTGCTTGACCACAAGAGCTGAAATTTCATAAAAGTATAATTAAAATAATTAGAAGCCGATCTGTTGTAAAATATTTGTAATTTACAATTCAAGAATTTTTACTTAATAATTTCAAAAAAAAAAAAAAAAAAAAATTATTTTACATAGACTTCATTTAAATGTTTTTATTGTAATCTACAAATATTTTAAAGTTATTGCAGGCAATAATATATAGATGCCCTAAGCATTTTTTTTTTTTTTTTCTATAATTAATCCGATATTTTCCCAATAAGATAGATAAGGATGTTATTTTTCTTTTTAAAACATCTATGCATTATTAAAAAAAAAAAAAAGAAATGCTCTTAAAAAAAAAAAAAAACTTTTGATAGAAAACTACACAGCATATATAAAGTGAATGTGAATTAACAAAATTTACAGTTATAATAGTGACTAATTCTTAAAATATGCAATAATTTTGCCACTAATTGATAAAATTCCCGTCTTTTTTTCAAAGATGATTCAAAATTCACAATATTTTAATAATTAATTGCTGAAATATGTAATTTTTTTTGCCTCTAATCAATGAAATTTTCGCTGCTTTTGAAGTTAAAATCCCAAATGCTCAATTATTTCGCCACTAATAGATGAAATTTGGGCTTTTTTCTCAAAGCTGAATATCGAAATACACAATAATTTTGCAGCCGATTTCAAAAGTACGGAATTATTTTTACCACTAACAATTTTTACAGTAAAAATTTACATTTAATCATAACTAATTTCTAAATTCTTCTATTATCTTGCTGCTAATCAATGAAATTCACGTTTTTATTTTTCCCAAAGCTGTTCCAGAAATTCACAATATTTTTGTGGCCAACTGCAGAAATCTTCTATTATTTTTCACCTAAAGGCCATATCCAGAAAAAAATTTCGGAGGGGGCCCAACTTTCACTCAGATGTTGGTCGTGCACCCGCACATATGTAAACAAAGAGTGTGTGTATTAAGGTTTGTCCCCTCCCCAATCACCTTAACTTTAAAACAAATATAAGTTATTGCCTTAAAATTCGTATCTAGGCATAGTAAAATGGTTATACGCTATAAATAAGATCGGTTACAACACCGCATGGCAGCAAACAATAGAATTAATATTATTAAGATTAAAAACTATTAAAAGTTTAAAATTATAAAACATTTCACGTGTATAAATAATATAAAAGGTAACAAAACCACTTTAAAACACGTATATACAATATTTTTATTAAAAACTACACAAAGCTTTTCGCTATCATACTAATAGCATCATCAGGTGTAATTACGTTACATAGAAACTAGCAATATATAAATAAAGAAGTTCAAATGGTTTAAAGTTACGGTTACAATAAAAATTTTAATTTACAGTTACAATAAAAATTATTATTTTCAGTATTTTTTTTTTTTTCTCTATGAGCACAACGCGTGCCAAATTTTAGGAAGTGATGCAGCGTCCTTGGAGTTAATAACTTTATTGTATTTGATAATATTTACGGCTTCTGTTATTAGCAGGTCTTGAAAGTCTCGAGGGGCTGAAATAATTTCGGACTGGGTCCACATAGGAATAGCACCAGGGTGTTCGTACAGAAAGTCTACTAGGATTGAACTATTTTTCTCTTTAACATTACGTATGTGTTCAGTAATTCTTGCTTTAAGTGTGCGACGTGTTTGCCCAATGTAGTAAAACTGTTCACTATTATATTTGATAGGGATTTTATAAACCCCTCCAGATGGTCTGTTGATATCTCTGTCATTAACAACTAAGTTTTTAATGGTACAGGGGGAGGAGAAAGGAATGCATAGATTAAATTTACGTAAAATAAAATGCTTAAAATTTTTAAATTCATTACAGAAAGGTAGACTAGTGGTATATTTGATTTTAGGATTATGGTTAATACTAGTATTATTATAGATTTTATTTTTGACCCCATTTATTATTTTTAAAACAGTGTTTTTACTATACCCAGCGTTAATACCTAAGTGAATAATTTTATTAATTTCTTTATTTTCGTTAAACTGGAAGGAGGTATAATTGATGGCACGAAAAATATACGAGCGAAAAAAAGCTATTTTAAATTCAATAGGATGCGCGGATGAAACAGGTATGGGGGAAGGGATAAAAGAGTCTTTGTAATAAACGTCAAACCAAATAGTAGAGTTATCTTCATTACGGTGAATAGTTAAGTCCAAAAAGGACAGAGTCCGGTTAACTTCAGATTCAAATGTAAATTTAATAGAGGGGAATTGTTTATTGAGAATATCAATAAACTCAAGGAGAGAATTTTTAGAAAAAGGCCAAGCAATAAAAATGTCATCCACATAACGTAAAAATATTGTGGGTTTAAGGGTAATTGAAGCAAATGCACGTTCTTCTAAATCTATTAATAGAATATCTGCAATCAAGGGACTAAGGGGGGAATCCCATAGGGGCACCAAAAGTTTGTTTATAAATGATACCATTAAATATGAAAACATTATTGGAATTAATTAAATTAAAGGCTTCTAAAATGAAATTAAGATATGATGCCAGGATAGGATTGTTTTTACATTTATTAGCAATAATATTGTATACCTCATCTAACGGGATATTGGGAAAGAGAGAAATTATATCTAAACTAAAAAATTTATCAGTACGATTTAATTTTGTGTTTAAAATTCTAGTTTTAACATCGATACCCGAATTCACAATATGTGGATTACCACTAATAATAGGTTTAAGTAGGTTAGATAAAAATTTTTCGAGAAAATATGTAGGGCTATTCCGTTTCGAAACAATTGGGCGAAAAAGAAGGTTATTTTTATGTGTTTTAATTTTAAAGAACAATTTAGGAATATCAGGGTAAAGAGGGGTTTTTATATTGTATGGTGAAATTAACTGTTTATAAGAGTTAATTAATTTTTGAGTTTTACGTGTTAAACTATCGATTGGATTAGAGGTAACAGTAATACAATTTAAGGCATTAATAGCTTCAAGAGCTTTAGCATTAAAATCAGAAGTGTTTAAAGCTACCAATTGTTTAGATTTATCAGCTTGAAGCCTACAGCGTCTGTGTAGGCTATGATCTGTGAATCAGCACATGAAAGTTTTAATTTTAATTGGCTTGTTTTCTTTACATATCCCAGTAGTTTGATCAACCCATTCCAGTGATGAATTCCTGGATTCGATTGGAATTGGCTATAGATATTGACGGCATATGCTATATCAGGTCTTGTTCTGTTAGATAAATATGATAAACACCCTAGAATATTGCGATATGGAGGGGTTTATAAAATCCCTATCAAATATAATAGTGAACAGTTTTACTACATTGGGCAAACACGTCGCACACTTAAAGCAAGAATTACTGAACACATACGTAATGTTAAAGAGAAAAATAGTTCAATCCTAGTAGACTTTCTGTACGAACACCCTGGTGCTATTCCTATGTGGACCCAGTCCGAAATTATTTCAGCCCCTCGAGACTTTCAAGACCTGCTAATAACAGAAGCCGTAAATATTATCAAATACAATAAAGTTATTAACTCCAAGGACGCTGCATCACTTCCTAAAATTTGGCACGCGTTGTGCTCATAGAGAAAAAAAAAAAAAAATACTGAAAATAATAATTTTTATTGTAACTGTAAATTAAAATTTTTATTGTAACCGTAACTTTAAACCATTTGAACTTCTTTATTTATATATTGCTAGTTTCTATGTAACGTAATTACACCTGATGATGCTATTAGTATGATAGCGAAAAGCTTTGTGTAGTTTTTAATAAAAATATTGTATATACGTGTTTTAAAGTGGTTTTGTTACCTTTTATAGAATTAATATTCCTAAAATCTGAAATGGCAAGAAAAGATTTAATAATAATAATGATAATTCTAAAAAAAGTGCCTTGGGCCTAAAACTGATGGAACTAGTCCTTTAAAATGCACAAGTCTCTGCTAGAGAGTTCTTTAATCCGTGATGTTATGGCTCGAGCCCCCAGAGCCCCCCCTCTGGATATATCCCTGTTCCACCTAATCAATGGAATTCGTACTCTTAACTAAGTTGAACCTCCAAATACTCAATTATTTTGCCACTAATCAGTGAAATTTGAGGTATTTGAAAACTGAATCTCAAAATACGCAATGATAATTTGGAAGCCTAATTCAGAAATATATCATTTGGCTGCCAACTATCAAAAAGTTATGCTTAAACACAACTAACTGCTAAACTATATTATTTCGGCATTAATCGATAAAATTTGCACTTTTTTTCAAAGATGATTTTCGAAATTCGCAATGTTTTGTGGCTGATTGTCGTAATACACAATCATTTTGCCACACATTAATAAAGTTACTCTAATCCGAATTTTTGCAAAATGCGGCATTAATCCTACGTTAATCAGTGATATCCGCACTTTTTTCACATATGATTCCTGATTTACACAATAAATTTCCCAAAATATGGAAATCATTTTACGTCTGATTTTTTAAATTTATGTAGCATCAAGTAACTTCTAAACACTGGGTATTCATTTTACTACTAATTGTTAAATTTTGTATGATTTTCAAAAATGAACACAGAAATATGGGATTATTTCACAAATAATAATAATGATAATAATAATTGCTCTATTTATGCGTGATTGCCGAAATACGCAATATGAAAGTCTGTCGAAATATGGTATCGTTTTGTCAATAAAATTTATACATTTAATTGTTCAAATTACGTGTTGAAATAAGCCATTAATTTCCTACAAAACAACATAATATTTTTGTAGTGGATTGTCGAAATACATTGTTTTACAGCTAATTAACAATATTTACCTTTATCACCTTTTGTTATTGTTCAGGTAAATCTTCAAGGTTATCAAATATTAATTAATTTAGAGTATATAAATTTATAAGTGTATATGTCTAAAGTGCATAAAACACATTTTATATATTGTTGTTAAACATAACATTTTACAAAAAAATAAATAAATAAAAAATAAAAGACATCAATATTTTTAAAAATTAAAAGAAATAGTTAAAAGAAAAGCTAATATACATACATATATATGTTACCGCTAAAGTGCAAAAATCAGTTAATCTGCAGATTAACTAGGTAATCTGCATATTAACTAAGGTGATCCGTTAAAGTGAGGAAAATTATTTCATTTCTCAAATTACCTAGGTAATCAGCGAATTACCTAGATAATCTGCACATTACCTACTAGGTGCTCGTTAAAGTGAAAATACGATCTCTGGTGTTGTAATTTTAGAGCACGCTGTGTTGTGTTTATTTTTTTATTTTTTTTATTTTTTTTCATTTGTAAAAAAAAAATTAGTTTTCTTTTCTTCCTTTCTTTACTTATTTTAATCTGCATGTGTTTTAATTTTTACGTCTTTTAAAGTTATATTTGTTTTAATTTTTTTTATTTATTTAATCTGTTTTATTCTGTCAATATAAGTTTAAAGATGTTATGCATTTTTAATATGAAATGTAATATCTTTAATAGCTTTCAATAAATTCTATTTTATAAATGAATGTTAGAATTGGAATAAAGTAACGATTTCTTTTCAAATAAAAATATTTAACCATTTGAGTTAAAAAAAAAAAAAAAAAAGTTTTATTAGCAGCTTATATTGCTATTATTTTTTTTTTAAATTATGCTCCAATTTTTAATTCGCTATAGAAATATTAAATTAGGCAAATCAGAAGCATTATTTAAGAAGTACTTCAAATGAAAACTGCTTTAATATTTTTTAGAACGCATAAAAATTAAAATGACAGTTTTCCAATGTTTTTTAAACTATATTTTGCAGCATACGTACGTATATGTGTACAAGTTTAGCAAATATATTAATTTTATAATAATAATAATAATAAACTTTATTAACACATTTTATGTGATAAACTACAATGAAATTATCTGAAAAAGCGAACAAAATTAAAAAATAAATAAAAATATAATCATGATATATAAAATGTATAAAAAAAAAGTGAAAGAAACAAACAAAAAATAAATAAATAAATAAAAATATTGTAATGAGAAATGCTAAAAAATGCATAAAAATTTCATATTAAGTATTTATCAAATAATGCCATAATATTTTTCAGAGTTATACAGAAAATTAATACTATTTTTTTCTGTAACTAATAGTAATTTAAATCAATTTTAAAATAATTAGTTTTAAAAAGTTGTGGTTTAATAGTTTTATTTCAGGAGGAAACAGTTACTGTGTTGTACATTTAATATTCATATTTCAAAATGGAATTTCACGAGAGAGCTTTTAATTAAGATCAGATTTCATTAATAAAATGCAGACCCTTATCAAATGTATATTGACAGGATTAAAAAAGAGAACAAATAAAATCAAAATTAAAACAATTATAACTTACTTGTTACTTTAAGTTTTGTGTTTTTCATAATAAGAAACCTAATCATGTATCGCCTCCTCCACGTTTTGCGTTGTTTGTTGTTTATCATAGCGGAGCGGAAGGGGTAAAAGTTTTAGTTTATGTTTGAAGGTCATTCACCTATCTGCATCACAGGACTGTTTGACGTCATTGTGAATGTAAAAAAATCTAAGGCTCGAAAGAAACATTTAAATTTTAACAATACAGAAGCCGCTAATTTGCAGATCACCTAGTTAAAATGCAGAAAACTCTTGATTCCACACTTTAACGGGTCATTTTAGTTAATCTGTAGTTTAGCTAGGCATTCTGCACATTAACGGATTTCGAGCTTTAACGGTAACATATATATAAATATATATATATATATTTAAATGCAACCTTTGTTAAATTAAATAAATAAAAGAGCTCTATTTTAGTGTATGAAAGGTAAATAAAGAAAAGTTTACTTATACATTAAATTATTAGTTTAATGAATATTGAAGAAGCATATAAGAATATTTCCTGGAATTAAGATTGGTGCTACCATCTATGGGAAAGTAGGTTTACAATTTCAGTTTTAATATAGAACTATAAATATTTTATAATTCTCATTCCCATCTCATTGTTATTTTATTAAAGCAGAAGAAGAGGGGAATTAGTAATTTTTGCTGTAAAAAAATTATTTTAAAGAATACATTTATTTAAAATCATTAAATATACATATGATTTTGAAAATTATTTTTTGTACTGAAAATGAAAAAAATAAAGGGGAAGGGCTTATTTTACCATGTTTTTATTAACTTAGATTCTTGTTTGTGGGTTTGTTTGTGTGTTTGTCAGGGACAAATCTTGCAATCGATTTTTAACTAACTTCCCGACTAGCTAGATATTTGAAATTTTCAGGACAGCTCACAACACGGTGACAATGCATTTTTCTAATAATTTTAGTCAACTATTTCAAGTCCCGCTGCCTTCGGCAGCGCTTATATGATTCGACAGAAAATTTATTTAACTAACTTCCCGACTAGCTAGACATTTGAAACTTTCAGAATAGTTCAGAACATGGTGAAAATGCATTTTCTTAATACCTTTAGCCAACTGTTTCGGGTTCCTGCTGCCTTCGGTAGCGTTATCAGTACAAAGCTTGCAATCGATTTTTCACTAACTTTCCGACTAGCTAGACATTCGAAACTTTCAGGACAGCTCTCAACACGGTGACAATACATTTTTCTAATAATTTTAGTCAACTATTTCAGGTCCCGCTGCCTTCGGCAGCGCTTATATAATTCGACAGAACATTTATTTAACTAACTTCCCGACTAGCTAGACATTTGAAACTTTCAGAATAGTTCAGAACACGGCGAAAATGCAATTTTTAAACATTCTTAACCAACTGCTTCGGGTTCCTGCTGCCTTCGACAGCGTTACTAGTTCAAAGCTTGCAATCGATTTTTCACTAACTTCCCGACTAGCTAGACATTTGAAACTTTCAGAATAGTTCAGAACACGGTGAAAATACATTTTTTTAATACCTTTAGCCAACTGTTTCGGGTTCCTGCTGCCTTCAACAGCGTTATCAGTACAAAGCTTGCAATCGATTTTTCACTAACTTTCCGACTAGCTAGACATTTGAAACTTTCAGGATAGCTCAGAACACGGAGGCAATACATTTTTTTTAATACTTTTAGTCAACTGTTTCAGGTCCCTACTGTATTCGGCAGTGTTCATATGATTCAACAGAAAATTTATTTAACTAACTTCCCGAGTAGCTAGACATTTGAAACTTTCGGAATAGTCCAGAATACGGTAAAAATGCTTTTTAAAAATATTTTTATCCAATTGCTTCGGGACCCTGCTGCCTTCGGTAGCATTTCCAGTACAAATCTTGCAATCAACTTTTAACTAACTTCCCGGCTAGATAGCCATTTGAAACTTTTATAATAGCTCAGAAGATGATAGCAAGGAATTTTTTTAATACTTTTATCCAATTGCTGGGGTTCCGGCTGCCTTCAGTAGTGTTTATATGATTCAACAGAAAATTTAAAAACATGGTTTATAAAAATTTTTTTATCTTATAATTATTTAGGATTATGAAAAAAATCGAAAATTGCCGAAAAGTGGGGAGGGGGCTTATAATCGGGATTTTACAGTAATATTTAGCCAAACATCAGCGAGATTCCTGGTTTTTTGGTGTATGCTCGTTGAAATATGCATAATTTTTGCATCTGATTACCAAAATATTCACAATTTTCTCATCCAAATATTTTGGAAACACTTTTTTTAAAGGTCTGTTTCATGTTTGCTGATTTCTTTTTAAATAAGTTAGTTTTACTGCAAATTTGTAAAAATAAAATTTTTAAAATGCTGTTTTTATGCAAACATTATTACGCTACAGCACAAAATAGAAAATATGCAGAATGTACTTGAAATCTTGTGTACGAGAATCGGGTGTTGATTTCCGTACTTTCACATAATTTCTCTGGCTCTTTATTTTATTATATAATTTCCGTAATAGGCATTTCTATTCTACACTTGGATATACAGAAAAGATTCCCGAAACTGCTGCTAATGACATTTTTCTGCCAACCACGTGAAGAAACACACAGATGACTCACAGATTGCACCTGGAAATGACTTCTTATGGAATTTTCAGATCGTGTTTGTGCAAAGGTATGCGAAGTTCAATTTCGCATCAGATAAAATTTGTAACTGTATGTTCCTCAGTGAAAATGACAAAATATCTTTAAAAAAATTACAATATAGCAGATAGAAAAATACAGGGCATATTTTCACTTGAAAAAAAGTGAAGGGTATATTTTCACTTAGAAAAAAAGGACAGGGAGCATTTTTCACTTTAAAAAAAAAAGGCAGGGCACATTGGCACTAAAACAAAATAGGGCAGAGTGCAGCGCCCTTTGAAAAACACATAATATGAATACTTATTAAATCTACTTAAAATTCCTCTATATTTTTGCTTACAATGATTAATTAACATTAACTTTAGATAAGTATTTTCTCATTAAAATATAAAATAAGAAAATAAAACTTGTATTCATACTAAATAATGTTAGAGTTATGATAGCAAAGTAACCTGAAGAAAATAAAACTTTGAACTATTACTATCTTTAACGTAACTGTCAATTTTTTTTTCTTTTTTTTTTCAAATGAATCTGTAAAAGTTTGATAAATCATATTTGTTAAAAGAATAATCTTAACTGTTGAAATTAATTACAAATATTTAACAAAAAATCAATTTGAATATTTTTTACTTTTCTTAAATATATATAATATAAATTCATATCAATTGTTCTGCAAAATCTTATAATGGTAAGAAACATCATTACAGAGATAGGTCTTGAATAAGTATAGTGCTGAATACCAGAACAAGTTGCAGTAGTAACTTCATCTACACTCAGGGCGAAGCTAACTTGAGAATGATGTCAAAGGCTAAGACTGTATAATTCCGCTAGGGATATATAGTTCTTTTTATATACACATTTTATAGTATTAAGCATAAATTGAACTTAAAAGAAAATATCCGTATTGTATTTGATATCTGTTAAATCTATCTGCACAACTTAAAGTGAAAGTTTTAATGATTTCGAAAATGTTTTTGAAAATGATACGTCACGATCTACTTATCCAGTTACAAACTTTCTTTCTTTGGCGATTTACTGAAAAGTAAAAATTCAAACCTCAACCCCCATTCCCCCAAGATCTTCTCTGTGATTATTCATTATTCGGACGCTATAACTGACACTTGCTTTTCTTCTACCCCCTTTCTTCATTCATTATAGCAATGAACCAACTTTTCTTATCTTTTAATCAACAGCCTCCTCTTGAAATAAATTTTCATTTATTTTCAACAGTACAGTCAGAGGATGTAATCCCATGAAATCTGATAAAGAAATTATTATATATAGAAAAATATCATTACAGAAGCACAAATTTTATGCAATACATTTTCTTTTCACAAAATTGATGCATCATTTGCTAAATTTTATATCTTATGCAAATTTTAATTATCAGGTGTCAGGAAGCTGGTTAAAGAAATAAAAAATAATATTTTTAATTTCAAAAGACATAATTTATGTTGTTTGAGTAGTTCAAGATTTTTGTAACTTTATCATTATTATTTAATTTTTAAAATATCGAATTAAATTTTTAAAATAAAGTTTAAAAGAAAATAAAAAAATTACATGTCTTTATATTTTTATATATATAATAAAAATGTTATGTTACCTAAAATTTATCTTAAGGGAAGAGGAATTACATTACATTATCTGTAAAGCAAGAAAGAAAATGCCTACCTGTTTTGTAAATTATATATTTTTTAACTGTATTTTTTCGTTAAATCATTTAACAGTCAATGTATTTTACTGAAGTGGTAGTACTATAAAAATTTTTTTATTTTCAACAATTTTCAATGAAATTGAAAAGTGTTTACAATTTCAATTTGTCTTGTCTGTCCACACTCTAATTTTCTTTAAATATTGGTAGAATGCCTTGAAACTGAAATGTTATTCAAGTTACTGTGCAAGAACTTACAGGGAGAAAAAATTGGTGCTTTTTTGCAGCCCCCTCCATAAAATTTAAATTATAAAATGGGCTTCTTTATAAAATTCAAATGGATAAAATTGTTGCCTTCACAAAATTCAATTTAATAGATAAGCCCTTTCACATTTTTTTTTTTTTTTTTATAAAAAATAATCTTTTTATAAAAATTTCCATCCTTTCAGTATTATTTCTAACGATTGCTTATAAAGGGTTTTCCAGTAGGGATGATACAATTTTAAATGGTTAGAATGGCAACAGTGCATATTATTTTTTGACATTTCTTGTGTCATTTGTGTTTAGTATGCTATGCCATTTAATCATACAAAGATACACGCTTGAACAACATTTCAAAATTATAATTGTTTTATCAAAATCAGTGTTCATATATCAATACTAAGAGAAATTTGAGAAGAATTCATGGACGGCATTATTCAGTTAATCGACTTGATCGATTGTGACTTTTTTATTTGGCGATATGTTAAGTCACAAGTTTATGCTGATAATAAAATAACAATGGAGCAATTAAAAACCAATATTGAACCTGTTATTCGTGAAAACTAAATTTATGTGAAAGCGTGATGGAAAATTGGGTTGACAGAATGCGGTATGTACAGAGAAGTTGTCGTGCTCACATGAATGATATTATTTTCATACTTAATGGCATAATGTAAGCTGACAAAAAAAAAATTGTGTCTCACTGAATAATTTGTGTTTTTTTTTTATTTTTAAATTGTATCACTCTTAATGGAAAGCCTTTTACTTAATTTAATGATAAACTATTAATTCAGTATTAGACATTATATATGAGTGAGCACTAAGATAGAAAGTTTTGCACAATATTACGTTTTTCACAGAAATAAATAAAATTCATAAAAAGATCTTATTTATTTTTTCAAATTTTTTTTAGTTACAAAAATAAGCTTCAAATATTAGAACCTGTATCAAATTGCAAATTACTGAAAATGCATTTTCATTCGTGTTTTATGTTTTTAACACTTTCCAACAAAGTTTAAAAGAAATTATCTCTTTGGTTCTTCTATTTGTCTTTGTATGAGCTGCAACTTACATAAATAATTTTAGAATGCCATGAAAATGATACGTGTTATCTGTTTTCATAGCATATTCTTTATTGAAAATGGTATAAATAGTGCAGTTTGTATACAGTGATTCACAAAAAATTTAATGCATTACGATCTATGAAAGATATACATTTAAACATATTTTGATATCTCTAGTCTGCAAATAACATAAAATTAATACACATAATTAAAATTGACGAATAAGATATGATTAGTGTAATTAATTGGCTTACAGGGCCACACAAATATGTTCAAATGCATAATTAATTATAAAAGGAAATTACTCAAGTTAAAGGTAAATTTTCAGCATAATGAGGAATTTTTTTAAAAGTATATTAAACATTATTTATTAGTGTGTAATCAAATTTCAGATTCTTTACAAGGTGCACTAAAGCAATTTTTCCTTTAGAAACTAAGTTGTAAAGATGATGGTTTTGTGAAATTCTTTTCCCTAGTTTAAAACAAAAAATATATTTTTCAAGCTTTGCTGTTTATAAACTTTATGTATATAAATACTTTTCTGTTTTTTTTTTTAATAATGTTATTTATATCATTTTCATGAGAATGATGCCAAAGTGGACCTGAATATGATATGCATTTCAAAGGAATTCTAAAAATATGTACAAATTCAAGGCTTTTAGCCATCTTGAATACCACTATTTTGTATAGTATAATTCAGTAATTGTAAAATATTCATTTTTTATACAGTAATTTTCTTTCAAATTGCTACCCTTTCAAATCACAAACCCTTTTCAAGTAACTGCATTCTCAAAAATATTGAAAGTATGTCGCTTAAAATAAATATAATAGTAAATGAACAAAAAAAAAAGTGTGTGAGTGTATATATACTGCATAAAAAAAGTAGACGGGCACTTACTTGTAATACTTTAAAGCCATTTATTTCTTTAATTAGAGATATGAGGTTCATTTCTCTAATATAATTATATTCTTGAGACATCATATAGTATTAATTTTTGGATATAGATTCAATCCTTTTGAATTATGTAGTGGAAAAATACAGGAAACAAAGATGGTGCATATTTGCACTGTAATTTTTCTTTAAAAAAGTAGACGGACACATCTTGTATCTCTAAAACAAAACTATTTTAGTAAGGGGTTCGTCTCCCATTTGCTTTAATAAGTTCGTATACTCTGTTAGGCATCGAATCAATGAGATTCTGAATCTTTTCTTGACAGAAAATTCCCAAATGTTTGTAAGAGCTTCTTTGAGCTGGTGAATTGATTCATACTGGCGTCCACCCTCATAAATTTTATGAACAAGTATAGCCCAAATGTTTTCTACAGGATTCATATCCGGACTCTTGCCTGGACAGGGTAAAACATTGAAGTTGTTCTCATGAAACCATTTTTTAACGCTGTTAGCGGTGTGTATTGGCGCTCCAACTTGTTGTAAAATCCAGTTTTCTCCTCCAAGAAAAGCTCACTGCTTAGTGTTTCAATATAATCTTTGTGAGTCTGCTTCTTACTTAGGAACACTAAATTTGTCCTTCCACCATAGCCAACAGCTAGCCACACCATCACGCCACCACCACCAACTTGCCGAGTAAAGTACACTTCGTCTTCTTTCTCTAAACTGCGCCAATAATATTTATATCGATCTGGGCCGTCGAAATTAAATTTTTTCTCATCTGAAAAAACTACAGATATCCATTCTGTAGTCCAAGACATATGGTTTTGAGCCCACTGTAGGCGTTCTGTCACGTGATGATCCTTCCAGCATGGATGATGTTTTCTCTTCTTATATTGAAAGAGCTCTGAGTGCTTAATGTAGTTATAAATTGTCTGAGAAGTTACATTAGTAATTCCTGTGCTTATTTGAACTCTGGGAATTAATGCTCCAGTTTTTTTCAGCTCAATAAAAAATTTTCTTTAGTCTCTCAGCGAAAGTTTCTTTGGCCGGCCACTCTTTTTCTTTACGCCCTGGGCTTCAGGAGCACGTATAAAATTGCTGATGCTACTTTTACTTATTAGAAGTAGCCTACTAATTTCTCTAATTCCTTTATTAACATTTTTCAACGCTATAATCTGCCCTTTCTGGCAGTGGCGGATCCAGAACTTAACTTTTGGGGGGGGGGGCTAAGACTTTTCAATATGTTATTCTATTAATAAAACCATTAAGATATATAACCTTTTACTTATCTTCACGTTACATCTTTGGTAGACTAGTTTCATCTGGGGCGCCCCAGCTTGGTCACTACCTTGCTTTGGTGTTCGAAACTGTGGTCTTCCTGTTTTCTTGTTCTTTTAAAGACTTTACGCCATTGGCGGTTAAGGATAGCACCCTCGTTGCCATTACAACTGTCAGAATTAGCTAAAATTTCAACAGACTCCCTGATCGCTGCGTATCCGTGGTTGTTGTAGTTGGCCAACTTTTTTACTTCATCAAATTTGATATTAATTTCTTCGTTTTTGTTTACTTGGGTTAAGGCTGTGGTTAATTTACCTGTTTTTATATCGTGTTTATGTTCTTTGATACGGGTTTTTATTTTTCTTTTTGTTTTTCCTATATAACATTTTTCTTTATTTTGTTCGTTATTGTATGGTATTTTATATATTCCTGCAGTTTCTAAAGGTTTAGTTTTATCTTTGTCACTTCTTATTAATTGAAAAATGTTAGGGTTAGGTTTTATGGGTACATTTATATTATGTTTTGCTGCAATTTTCTTGATTTTATTAGATATTCCACGGTCATAAGGTATGGAGGTAGTATATTTAAGCTTTGGTTTTTGAAAATTGTTGATTTCATTAAGAGTTTTTAATCTTTTTCTAAATAATTTATCTATTAATTTGTTAGAGTATCCTGCTTTTTGTGTGAATTGTTTTATATTTTTTATTTCATTTTTAAAAATTTTATTGTCTTTACAAATTACTATTGCACGGTTGATGTGGGATTGGATAGCATTGATCTTATATTTAAAAGGGGTTTTACTATTTTTATGGATTATTTCATTACTGCTATTGGGTTTTCTATAAACTTGTGTGGTTATTTTATTAGCATGGCGACTGATATTGACATCTAGAAAATTTAGCTGTTTATTGTTCTCTTCTTCTAAGGTGAATTTAATATTTGGATCTATTTTATTTAAAATGTTTAGAATTTCTATGGGATCTGTTTTTTGGTCTATTACTGCAAAAACGTCATCAACAAAACGAAACCAATAAAAAATTTTTTCTTTAAGTTTTTTATCAAAATTATTTTCTATTTTATGCAGTTTAAATTCAGCAAGAAAACCCGATATGGGAGACCCCATTGGGACTCCTTTGATCTGTTTGTAATAGTTTTCATTAAAAGTAAAGTAATTTTCATTCAACAAAAAGTTGGTTGCTATGTTTAAAGTTTGGGCTATTGATGGGTTTGTATAATGTTCATCTATTTTTTCTTTTATTAATTCTGTAACATTTTTTATATCTATTGACGGAATAGATGAACATTATACAAACCCATCAATCTTTTCTCTTTTCTGCATTTCCCTACATTAAAATTACAAATAATTGAATATTTTTATTTGTCTGTCAAAAATATGAAGATTGATTAGTATAAACATGTTAAAGAATTTTAGTTGACATTTCTTATTAAACAAAGACGGGGTTTTAAAAAATTGTAAAGAAGTGTCCGTCTACTTTTTTTTAATGCAGTGTATATATATCAATACAAAAAACCCTTAACGGGTTAAAAGTTTGTGACGCAGCACTGCACTTTATGGCTACAAGAATTAGAAATACGGGTCTTAAAAATAATGATATCAAATTTTCAGTAACGCTTTGCTATTAATTAAAAAATACAGAGATTTTCTTATTTGAATTTGTTTTTTTCTTCTATTTATTTTTACAGAGTAAACATTATTTTCAACATAAAATAATATATAACATTTACTTACCGATACCTTTTCATTCACATCTCTTATAATATCAAAATATGTGTTTTAAAAGAAATGATATGAAATTCCAGCAACGCAGTGTTGTTACACTAAATGATTTGTTTTTAAATTCCACTGCAATTATTTTGTTTTGCATGTTAAAGTATATTTGCACATTGAAATATTGCTTTTAATTTTCAAATACGCAGTCAAATATATCACTTTCATTAAGTTTATATTATGTAATGAAATGTATTTATTTCAATGAATTATTTTATCTTTTGCGTCACGCCATCCAAAACTACAACTAAAAATTTCGCATTTTTTTTTTTTTTTTTTTTGCAGCACACTATCTACTTGCATGTTTTTTCAATTAATTTGGATAAGATGGCACAAAATAAACATTTCCATAAATTTTACTTACAGTTTTGGATAGCGTGACACAAAAGATAAAATAATTCATTGAAATAAATACATTTCAGTACATAATATAAACTTAATGAAAGTGATATATTTGACTGCGTATTTGAAAATTAAAAGCAATATTTCAATGTGCAAATATACTTTAATATGCAAAACAAAATAATTGCAGTGGAATTTAAAAACAAATCATTTAGTGTAACAACACTGCGTTGCTGGAATTTCATATCATTTCTTTTAAAACACATATTTTGATATTATAAGCGATGTGAATGAAAAGGTATCGGTAAGTAAATGTTATATATTATTTTATGTTGAAAATAACGTTTACTCTGTAAAAATAAATAGAAGAAAAAAACAAATTCAAATAAGAAAATCTCTGTATTTTTTAATTAATAGCAAAGCGTCACTGAAAATTTGATATCATTATTTTTAAGACCCGTATTTCTAACTCTTATAGCCATAAAGTGCAGTGCTGCGTCACAAACTTTTAACCCGTTAAGGGTTTTTTGTATTGATATCATTACTTTTTAGGGGTTAATGATTAAAATGTAAAATTAAAAGAGCATGGCAATGAGTTTGTAACCCTTAAAAAGTGCAGTTTCGTAGTTCATACCACATTAAATTTTACCTCGAACAAAATAACAAACTACCGTATTTTATGGAAGAAACGCCGCACCCGGCCATAAACACCACACGGCCGATAATGAGCTTAATCAACAAAAACAAACATTGTAAACGCCGCAATTTTAATTAAATAAGTAATCATTCATTAAAATAATATTAAATAAACCTTAATTAAATTTTAAAGTGTTTAAAAAAACTTACTTCTATTTTTTTATTTAATTGAGGAGACATCGGTTGGATTTATTTATCCATCCAGAGCGCGGGACGCGGACCCTTCTCCTTGTGGCGCTCCACGGTTTTTTAACTAGTCGGTGCCACTGACCATGCTTTTTTTTTGCAGGTCGCATGCACATAAAAAATCAGGTTTACTCAAAACCATCGAAATCGCTGGTCTCGCTGTCCGATTGGAAAAGCCGAAGTACTTCTTCGCCTAAACCAGCATCTTCATCTTCCTCCTCCTCCTCATCTGAAACGTGTGTGGTGGTTTGTTCAGGGATGATTCCCGCCTGGGAGAAGCCCGATTTCACTGTACTTGTGGATACCTCCTTCCACGCTTGAGACACCCACTTAGCGACGTCTTTATACGACGCTCTTTTCATCTTTCCACTTTTTGTGTAAGAGTGACTTTCTTTAGCCATCCAATTTTCCCATTCTTTCCTCATGTAGCCTTTAAAACTTTTATTGATGGTTAAATCGAGTGGCTGTAGAATTTTCGTCATTCCTCCTGGAATAATTGAAAGGGTGGCTGCAGCTTTTTTCGCCGCCACTTTAATGGAATCCAGTAGATGGGCTCGCAATGGAATCCATGATGAGAATTCCTTTCGGCTGGAAAAAGGCTCCTTTTCTTTTACACCAGACTTCCTTTATCCAGTCCAGCATTATCTCTTTGTTCATCCACCCTTTCTCATTACATCTAATCACAACATCAGACGGGAAATTTTGCTTCGGCAAGGTTTTTCTTTTAAATATGAGCAATGGCTTCAACTTTTCTCCATTAGCCGCACAAGCGAGGACACACGTAAAGTTCGTTTTCTCGTGCCCGGATGTGACGATAGAAACAGTCTTGTCCCCAGTTGTGTTGACTGTTCGGCTGGGAGGGCAATCAAATGAGAGAGGAACTTCATCCATATTTATAAGGTGCGATTCCGTAAATTTCCCTTCCGCTATGGTTTTCTTCAAATAGTAGAGAAAGGCACTTTTCTTTTCTTCCCAATCTTCCGGGAGACTCTGCCCTACTGTTGTTTTCGCCCGGACGGACAATTTCTTCCTGGCCATAAATCTGAAACACCAGTTCGGATTTCCATTGAAATTGGAAATCCCCATGTTCGCTGCAATATTCTTCGCTTGAAGACGAATCTTCACGGTGGACACGGGAAGTCCCTTTTCTCGTTGCTCGAGAATCCATTTGTGGAGATCATCTTCCAGCTGGGGCCAATGTGCTGTGCCGCTCCTTCTAGCACGCTTTGTTTTAGGCATGCATGCCAGCACATCTTTCTCAGAGCGCCAACAACGAACGCATCTTTCATCCACACCGAACTCACGTGCTGCTGCACGATTCCCGATACTCTCGGCTTTTTCTACAACTTGCAGCTTAAAAGCAGCCGTATAACTCATATGTCGCTTGGGAGCCATCTTAGAAATACTTCTTATCAAAAAAAAAAAAGTACTAAAGCAAAATTAGTAAGCAATAGAAATGAAATTCACACAAGGCAAATGGCAAAGTACGCTAAGCAGAAATATGAATATAAATGATCCGCTTGCTCAGTGACGTCAGATTGAGAGATGTTGTTGCCATTCCAAAGACTAAAAAAATATAGTTAACGCTGGTGTAAAGGTGATTCGTTCGGGAGTCCGAATCGTTCATTTCATGCTATCAGCCAATCAGAGCTTTAGTTTTGTCTTATTGTAAATGCGCACGTATGCATAGACCATGGAGCACCTCCATGGATTGATTGAGTGTTGTCGCATGATTCGCTGCTTGTAGCGCAGTTTGGCAACACTGTACTGATTTTGCCAAAATGGGACCGAACCATTTTTCTGAGGAGGTGGGATGGCTTTCTCTAGAACGAGAAATGTTCAAAAGCACGTTACAAAAAGTAAACATTGGTGTAATTTCACGGAATTAAAAACAAATGCAATTTTCTTGAATGGTTACAGCGTATTTCTTAACGACTTCGTCTATTTAAGATAAAAAAAATATCGTAAACACTGCACTTATTTTTTTTATACTTTTTTACTCGTAAATGCCACGGCATTTCTTCCATAAAATACGGTAAATGAAATTTAAAAAAATTATGAAAAGTGATAAATAAAAAACTTTAAGAAAGAATATTTGTTGTGTGATGGAAACACGCAACATTACAAAGGCATAATATAGTATATTTTAAAAATAACAAACAATTTCTACAAAAAAAAAAAAAAAAAAGACAGAGAGAGAGAGAGAGAGAGATTTTATTTAATATTCAATTTCTTTGGTTCGACGGTTCATCTGTTTCTTAAATAGTTCAACAGAATATTTAAAATAAATGTTCAAAAAATAATTTGTGTACGAAAGTTTTTGTAAAAAAGTGTTATGAATAAGTTTTTAAAGAGCTTCATTCACCGCATAGATTTTGGTTAGATAAAAAAAATTAAACACAAGTTTTTAAATGGTCCAATTGAATGAACAAAAGATTAATATTTTGTTATATTTTTAATTGGAGATAAAGTAAAATGTTGTAAGGATTTGACAGTAATTTTCCAAAATACCTAACACCATGGGGGTGGGGATCAGATCCTCCTTTGGAAACTCTGATAATTCTAAAAAAGATGCTTAATCAATCTGAGGGAGATTTTGTTTAGTTTAAAATTAATTCAGATGGGGAAAATAGGAGGGGGGCAATCAGTTATACCACTTTGAAATTTTAATCGGGAAAATGTTTTTTAGAAAATGTTTTGTTGAATCTAGTTTTATTCCTATCTGGTTAAATATACTGTACATAGTTCCCACATTCTTCCTGGATAGAATTCCTGAAAATTTTCTAAAACGTGGTGAAGGGATTTTGGACATTTCCTCATTTTCTAAAATTGGGTTATGGGGGCAAAAAGTATACTAAGAGATCTAACATTAAAGTTTTAAATGATAAGGATTTTTTAGCACTTGTGACCATCCATCATAATTAGATTCATTTAGTTTCTCAATTTGATAATTGTTAGCCATGATTTATCAAAAAAAAAAATTTAAATTTTCATATATAAAAAAAAAAAAAAAAAACCTCAAATAAGTTATAAAAACTAAGTTTATAATTGCTCGCCCCCTCCCCTCCATCAATAACGATCGTAATTTTGTATATACTTCTTAGTTTCATTGAAAACATATCTTAAACTCTTCATGAAAGTAGTAAAAATTTCAAACATTTTCACAAGAGCTAAAAAAAACTTCATAAATATAAAAGTTTCTGCAATATCTCTTAATCAAAAACAATATCACTGCCTTTATTTGAACTCAACTGCTTCATTTTATATCTTAAATAATCAAAAATGAAATTCTTGAAGGTAAAAACTAAGTTCAATAGCAATGTGACACATTAAATATAGAATAGACATCTTGCAGAAAAATAAAATAGCTCACTTTATTATCCTATTTAAATATGATTCATCCTTTCATGGGAGAAACGAAAACAAAAGAAGAAAAACCACAAAAGATAACAAGTACTTTCATTCATGAACTTGACCTATATTCACCAGCTTCCATACGGACAAAAATCAAAACAAACATGTCAGCTGCTTCAAAAGAGTAATGACTGCCCATAACCTGTTATGTCAAAGAAGGAAATACTGAATGTTTAATTAATAGAAAATAATCTCTTAAAAATAAATCAGCTTTAAGACTTGCAGAGTTTAAACAGATAAAAGCTTGTAAAACTATTGAGCAGATGAAAGCATAGCTGATTTAATTTGAAGCATAAATAAAAGTGTTCTTGAAATAAAGATGATTCACATTACTAATAACAAAGTTTGTTTTTAGATGATTCAAACTAGATGACTTAATGAAAAAATATCAGCACTTAAACAAAAACTTTTCTTGTAACATCAGCTGGAGATTGCATGTATCAAAACAATTTTTTCACAAAATTAAAACACAACTATTGAAGGCTTATTAAACACATAATAAAAATATATTTTACTTTCCTATTTATAGAAGATTAAATTTAGAGTATGTTTGCCATTACTATTTAAAATTACAAGACCAGCTCCTAAAGGAAAAAAAAGAAATGAAGCACCCACAATGAGTAAAACGATCTTTTTATACATGCCCGACTAATTAATATGCATAAGCATTTCGTTAAGTTAACAGTTAAATTAATTGAAGCCATAAAAAAAAAAAACATGTCTGGTCAAAAACAGAATGACATCATCGTCATACGAACGGAAAGGAACGAAAACAATTAGTTATGAATTTTACTTAGTGAAGTGAGTGTGAAAAGTTTGTTTACATTTTATGTTACGGAAGCTAAATTACTGAAGACTATAAATTAAGTGATTTCTGATTAAATGACATGCAGATGAAAATGAATTTAATGAAATTAAAAGTTAAGTAAGTTATGAAAAATATTTTAATAAAAGTCTTTTCAAGAATTATTTATAATTTAACTTACGTAATAGAACATTATGTTTTGATATAACTTAATGAATTATTGATTTAAACAAATGTTATAAAGTTTAATATAAGTTATTTAAACCAAGATAATAAATGGCTAGAACTTTTATAGAAAATTCTATAGCTGTTATTCCTAACAACAGTCACTTCCTTCAGGCTTTGTCAATTCAAACCTAAAATTTCTTACATAAACCATCATTTTTTCAAGAAACCTTATACAGATATAAAACAGATACATTATAATAAAAATCAGCTAGTTGTAACTCTACTCGTGCTTGTACATTTTTATGCCTGGCGAAGGATTATGCAACTTTTTTGATATGAAACTCATGTTGCAATTCTGTTTTGTTTTGTTTTGTAAACTCTGTTTTTCATAACAAGCATATAATGTATAAAATTTGTTTAATTCCATCTTGGGGATGCCGAGATATAGCTAGGGGGGGGGGGGGGCTAAGGGGGATCAAGCACCCCAGACCAAAACGACACATAAGAATAATATTTTATAAAAGCTGTATTAGCAAAATTTTATTTTTAACTTTGTAAAACAGAAAAAAGTAGGCGACACTTCGTACCAATTTCTCTTGTTCGTTGCATAATGGGCACATACAAGGTTCAGCATTTGCAGTTTTTGTAAAATAGTGTTATCTTCATCTCTATGAGTATCATCATTGTTTTTATCAAGTACAGTTTCTTTTTCTAAACTTGGAATCAGGAAGTTTGAAGACACTTTAAAATATGACTTGATTTTTTGCCATTTTCTGGAACTCATTTTTATAGGTGAAAAAAATAAATATGTAGTTTAATTAACCAAAATGCATTTTTAGATGGAGCACAGGAAAAGCGTCTCCCTCGTTCTCTCCCTAGATTTGTGACTGAGACCATAGAAGCCACTGAAGGAGAGAGGGGACTTGTCACCCCAAAAATACGGACATAAGAACAGTCGTCTCTGAAAGGGGAGGGGGCGGGAGCACATTCAGCGGCTAAATTCTACTTTACCTCATCCCCCGAGGTGCGAGTGACTGAGACTGTAGTAATGGGCACTTCTCACCTGAAAATTCATATAGAACAAGGAATATAATACAACACACAGTTGAATGGGGATTCCGAGAAACTTGTTAGCAATCCCTGCTTTCCAGAGAGTAAAGAAAACTGGCTTACTAATCCTTTTTCTGCCGTCACCCCTCCCGCACACACACACTGTTATCCTTTCAGGAATGTCTATCTGTAGGGAAATAGATTGCAACAGCTATTAGACGTATTATAAGCGGCAACCAGAGAGCTCTCCTGCTATGTAACTCTTCACCTTCTTTTATTATCAAGTCATGTCAGAAAAGGTACAGTACAAAAAAAAAAAAAAAAGACAAAACTAATGCCCGGGCTAGGGCTCGGTCGGCCCGGGCAGTTCCGCCGCCCCTGGAAAAATTGGCATTATAAACATAAAATTTCCTTTGAAATTTTAATTTTGGGTTGGAAGATGGGGGTGGGGGTGTGTGTCAAAATATCTCCTTGCCCCGGGTGAAAAAAATCCTAGTTTCGGCCCTGGATATGCCAATCGTATACGATAAACACTTACAAAAGGCTGGTGAGAAAACAAACACAAAGAAGTGCGAAACCAAAATTCCAATTCGAAAAAGTTACCTGTTAAAAGTGCCAATACATTGAACGGCATCATCCAGCTGTGTTCTAAGTTCGTTGAAACAAAACAAAAACAAAGGAAACAAATGAATGTGATTACAAGAACTTCATTATTTAAGTTAGTACAGTTTATTGGTAAGTTATTTTGTGATTAAAGGAGGGTAGGGAATGGGGATAGATTTTGCAGATGTGATATTTCCGTATTCAGCTGGGGCTGATATCCAGAAAATTCTGATAACTGGAATCAGGTTGGTCTAATAGGTTTAAAAAAACTTTATAAACCTAAACCTAATACGTATAATATTAAGCAGATAGAAAGCATTGGAAGCTATCATATATCTGATGTCTATGAAAGTTGGAGAAACTAATATGTATGTAAAATTATGTTTAAAATGATGACAGAAAGTTTTAAAAACATAACGAAGTTTATTAACAATAAAACTTAAGTGTATATGAAAAACATAATTAAACTTAACAGTAGAAATTTAAAGAGTTAATAAATAAACATTAATATTCAAACTTAGAGGGAAGCTGCTTCATAGAGATTTAAAAAAACAAACTTCATTAAATTACTTATCTAAAGCAAACTATAGTAAAGATAAATTGGTTCAGAGAATTAAACTGCCAGTATGATGTATTACTGATATTAAACTAGAAAAACTACATCGCTTTCATGGCAAAAAAAAAAAAAAAAAAAAAAAAAAAATCATTACTATAAGTAAAAGCATTGCTGAAGCAAACGCCAAGCATCAACTTAAAAAAAAATACAAATGCAAGCCACAAATAATGCTAGCTTCACATCTTAAATAGCAGAAGTTAATTTCATATTCATTACCCTTCTTTTCAGTGAAGCAGAGAGCGACAGCACAATACTCATCTGACACCACCTGCTGATATCTGCGGCAACCGCTCAAAAAAATGAAACAAACTCCATGGTCAGGTCTATGCTCATGGTTCATTGGCATTCTTGCCTGTTATAACATCATTAAACATTAGCAAATCAAAGGAAAGGGCATGTACGTGATTTTGTAAAAAGCTCAGACAGAAACGAAGTTTGTTTACATTTAAAACAATAGATCGTGAGTGAAAATTTGATTGAGGAGCAGTAAAGTAAGACTTATTTTTCTATCAATGCCCCCACCTCAACAAATTTAAACACAACCGCTTCCTCTAAAAAAATACATTAACATGAAATATGATGCTTGTACATTATCACCATGTTGCTCCAGCAAAGCACAGAATGTGCACCACACACCACCTAATATATTCAAAAGTTACAAGTCATAAGAGGTAAAAAAAATTCACTACAGTGACTAAAAAAACTATTCACTCTTTATATGAGCACAAATTCAGCATCCCATTAGCACACAAAAATATTGCATAATCTTTAAGAAAAAAAACTTTAAATAAATTTATGAAAATTAAATATTCTAAGGAAAGTATTAAATTATAAATGATTATAATATGAACACTCACGCGGGCCCCACACTCATACAATATGTAATTTTATGCAAAGAAAACTCAGTATGCAATGCGATACAGTATCAATCCCCTATAGAAATAGTGTTTATAAATTTCAAAAGGTCATTCTTAACAAGCGGCTTTGTGAAGGGGTCGGCCAAGTTTTGCTTACTAGAAACAAATTTAAGTTCAAATATACCTTTTAATAACCATTCTCTAATAAAATACAATTTTATGTCTATGTGTTTAGACCTACCATTCTCTATTGGAGATTTACAAAATTCAATCGTGGCTTGGTTATCTTCAAGTAATATGGGAAATTAAATAAAAACCTTTCAAACTTGCCTCATTACTGTGCCGTAAATTTTTCACCTGAGTACCCAGGCCTCCTCTGGCGCTTCATCTGTCGTGAAGTTCTTGAGACTAAATTCAGTGGGTGGTCCTATCCATAAGGTGGTGCCACGCTCCATCTGGAGCCATTGCGCCGCTGTCATTGCACACATTTAAATTTGTAGCGATTTCTATTGATTCACGGAACATTGCGTAATGGTAATTATTGTATTCAGCTGGTTTTCTAGTTTCATTAAAATTTATTTCTATATTTTTGCTGTTATATGTTTTTGCAAGAGCGGTATTCACTTCGCCAATTTTAATATCATATTTATGTTCATTGATTCTCGTTTTAATTTTTCTTTTCGTGACGCCAATGTATGAACCTGAATTTTTATTTTGATTTATGAACGGTATTTTATATATTCCGGAGGTTTCAAAGGGTGAAATGGGGTTTTGTTGCTGCATATTAATTGGAAAATGTTTTTATTTGGTTTTATGGGGATATTGATACCATATTTATTAGCTATACTTTTAATTTTGTTGGATGCTCCATGATCATATGGGATTGAAGTGGTAAATTTAGAGGTTTTTTTTTGAAAATTTGGAATATTATTGAGAGTTTTTTAATCTATTTTTAACTAGTTTGTTGATAATTTTAGTAGGATAACCTGCTTTTTTAGTGAATTTCTTAATAACATTTATTTCTTGATTTAAGTTGTCTGTTTCATTACAAATTAAAATGTCACGGTTGATATATGATCGAATGGCGTTAATTTTATATTGGAAAGGCGTTTTACTTTTGTAGTGGATAATTTGATTGCTATTTGTCAGTTTTCGGTAAACTCTGGTTTTAATTTTATTTTCTGTTCTTATAATTTTGACGTCAAGGAAAGTAATTTGCTGGTCAATTCCTTCTTCGTAGGTAAGTTGTATATTGGAATCAATGCTGTTAATAGAGTTTAGTAACTGTTGTATATTACGGTTCCGATGGGATCGCCCATTTCGGGTTTCATTCCCCCTTCTTATAAGAAGTTTATTAACAATAAAACTTAACATAAGTGTATATGAAAAACATAATTAAACTTAACAGTAGAAATATAAAGAGTTAATAAGTAAACATTAATATTCAAACTTAGAGGGAATCTGCTTCATAGAGATTTAAAAAAAAAAAAAACTTCCTTAAATTACTTATCTAAAGCAAACTATAGTAAAGATAAATTGGTTCAAAGAATTAAACTGCCAGCATGATGCATTACAGATATTAAACAAGAAAAACTACATCGCTTTCAGTGGCGGATCTAGAACTTGACTTTTGGGGAGGGGGCTAAGATTTTTCAAAGTTTTACTCTAGACCAATAAAAATTTTACAATTGCAATATTCAATTGTGAATGTCAGTGTTTTTTGGGAGGGGAGGCTTCAGTCCCCTAGCCCCCGCCTTAAATCCGCCACTGAGCACTTTCATGGCGAAAAAATAAAAGTAAAAGCGTTGCTGAAGCAAATGCCGAGCATCAACTTAAAAAAAATACAAATGCAAGCCACAAGTAATGCTAGCTTCACATCTTAAATAGCAGAAGTTAATTCATATTCAAAACTACACACCCTCCTTTTCAGCGATTCAGAGAGCGACAGCAAAATACTCATCTGATGCCACCTGCTGACATCTGCGGCAACAGCTCAAAAAGATGAAACAAACTCCATGGTCAGGTCTGTGCTCCATGGTTCACTGGCGTTCTCGCCTGTTATGATGTCATTAAACATTAGCAAATCAAAGGAAAGGGCATGTACGTGATTTAGTAAGAAGCTGAGACAGAAACGAAGTTTGTTTACATTTAAAACGATAGATCATGTGTGAAAATTTGATTGAGGAGCAGTAAAGTAAGACTTATTTTTCTATCATAGTCCCGGGATTTCCGGATAATGGACCCTTTACTGTATTTAAAGTGGAATGTGTAACTAAATTTTGTAATCAATCTGCTTATCTCAAGACTCCTCCCCCCCCCCCCCCCACTTCCTTCAAGAGCACATTGAGTTAAATGTTTTCAGTTGTTTCTTAACAGCAACCACCTCCTACATAATATTAATTTTAAGACAATTTCAAAAAGAACTGGTTAAAAATTCTAAAAAAAGCTGTTTTTCATCTACAATAAGATAAAGTTTTAATTTATATCTTTATATAAATTTATTTATATGGGGACCCATTTTTTTTAAAAATGGACACAGATTTTTTTAACTCCAGAGACCCAGGATTTTGAAACCCAAATAGCATCACTGTATATGTGTATATATACATATATATATATACATTGACAGTTTGTTAAAAATATTCATTAAACTATGACACTGAAAATATATAATAATTAAATATTTTGGTAGATTAAATAATAAATGTTATTTTTAAGATTAAATAATTTTATTATTTTAAAACTATTTCATTTCATAATATTTTATCTGCATAAACATAAATGTGCACATCTATTACTGGCTAAAATAATAACTTGCTAATGCATTTATCATGGAGTAAACTCTTTTAATACCTATCAATTTATTTAACATGTTGAGCGCCATGTCAGCCCTCGGTGACTGACACTGAACTTTCTCTTTAGGCCATGTCAACACCAGTGGCTGATAGTGTAAAATATGATATAAAACTAAAAAGAATTACATTGTTTTGTAAATTTATTTAAAATTTACTCAATTTTTATTTATTACAGGATTATATCATTAAGGTATTTTAATGGATTTTGTTGAAACATGGTAAACATAACTTACTTCTAAGCAGCGTGCATGGCCTGACTGTGAGAAAATCCGGGATAGAATTAGCAATGGAATAAATTTCTTATCCCGGCCTACACATAAGCCTATGAATACCTTAAAAGAAAAACCCTTATTATGAGTAATAAAAGATTTAAAAAGAAAAAAAAAATCGGCATATTTGTAACTAAGTTTGTGATAATAACATAACACTTATGTATATCTGTATGTTTAAATTTATTCAAATAAATTAAATACTGCAGCATGAAATTTAAGTGATTTAAAAAAATAATTTAAATCAATTCAATTGTTTAAATATAATAAACTTTAAATATGTCTAGTTGTAATTAGGATAAAGGACAGAGATAGAAAAATAAAAATCAAATTAGTTTTATTAAACTGTTAAAATATAATATAAATGAAGTCACTTTTACAGTTGAACTTCGAAAATCCAGAATCGATGGGACCGCAGCAATTCCGGATTTTAGAGATTTATTAAAAATTGATTTTTTGTGATATTATAATAGCATACAAAATTCAATTTTTATGTTAGTGAAAATAAACGACGATCAAATTGGTAAATTAAATTATAAAATAGAAATATTATAAAACATTTAGAATTAAAATATAAACACATTGAACTAAAATGTTATAGGTAACTGATAATGCCTGCTAAATAACTGCTAATAAACTATTTATTCATTAAAAAATACTCAAATAAAACTATAGAAACAAAGTAATTTTTATGTTGAATTTTTAAAAACATTTCAGTAATTTAAAGTTGTTATACTTTAATGGGATTTTTTTTTTTTTTTTTTTTTTTTCAGTTTGGTTTTTTAATTTGCCCTTTATTTTTTTAATTCTTTAACTAACTACCAAGTTAGTAGTATAAAAATATGTAAAATTATTACTATATTTATGTATTCAGTGTTCAATTAAAAGGATTTTAAACTGCATTCCACAACAAATGTGGAAATAAGGTACAGCAAAATCTTATTTTAAAAATAAAACTAAAACCTGAAAAATGTCCTGATTTTAGAGATTTCCGGATTTTCTAGGTTCACCTGTATTGTATATTATAAAATTGATATAAGTGCAAAAACCAATAGTATAAAAATAGATAAGCTTCATTATACGTAAAATGTTCATCAGTAACTGCAGTCATTTAAAACTTCATGAAAACATCTTGAAAAATAATACAGTTTAATCACAGATAAAAACCAAGTTTCTTTGATATCACTCATAGCATATTGAAGATAAAACAAGTAACCAAAAAAAAAACTTAGATAAAAATTCACATCTCTCATACTATATCAAGCAGTATTGACAAACGGGCTAATAAGGTTCATGCTTCCTGCTGACGAACATTTTACTGGAGATTGAACTAAAACATCTCTGAAGATAACGCGACTAAATCCTGCTACAAAAAGAGAGACAAGGCAAGGTGAATAAGCTTTACAAAGATTCAGTACTTATAGTTGAAGAAACGATTCTCCAATAAGATATGCAAGTCATAAGCCAATAGCAAGAAAAAGCATATTGTGCTGGCAAACAGCTGACAGGGCGTGACGTCACGGTTATGGAGACATCTCTGCCTTCATGAAACTTCAGTATAGCGTGAGTTAAATGAATGAAGGTTGCAAAGGAGTAACAGAGCCAGTCATTGTTCAATGTTTATGTTAACAAAAAGGATGTGCTGGTAAGTTTAAGAATTAGAACGACTTTTAAATAAGGTTTTAAAGAAAGATGTTTAAATAAGAAAAATTATTTATAAACGATGATTAAATGATTTAAATTAGTAGGATTATTCAGCTTATTAAACATGTAACATAATTCAACAAATTAAGTTCCCTGTAAAGCAAAAACTCAAATAGATGGCAAGATAATGTTGGAGGGTAAAAAATGCTATCTATACCTAACACTGACGGGGATTTCCGTAACAATTTGCATGGCACTCATTGTGCTAATAACCACTTTTTTTTTCAATTTATATGTAATGTACAAAATATTCTTCTTAATAAGGATAAGCAGCTAAATCTAATGCTCCTAGTATTTCCTATCTGTATGAATACATGAATAAAGAAGTGAAAAGTCTCTTGTACCTTCAACTCTGTTCTTAAGTTAGCTTTGCTGTGAGTATAGTATCTCGACAAAAAACCTCTAGTATGTCTGTAATACATCTAGAATGGCTCACAGTACATCTTGTTATACCTCTGTAATACATCACTGAGAGCTGATAAAATTTTGTACTTATAGTTCATGGACTAGATTGTGGGTAGCGGTTAACAGCTAATTTCAAATTTAGCATTTTTAGCAATAATTGCTTATGCAAATGTGTTAGTGTGAAAAATAAAATGAAACATGAAATATAACATCCAAAATAAATTATTTATTAATACAATTTACAGATAACTCAATAACTTTCTTTACTAGTTTGAAATTGCAGTTGTGATTGCAACAGCTGTAGCTGAATGCCAATTGCAGGTGAAGCATTTGAACAATATAGCAATAGCTTGTTAAAAGAATTTTTTTAAACAATGTCTAATCAAGTTGATATTGTTCATATTATTAAAAATATAGAGTAAAATATAGAATAAATGTTAGACTTTTGATGTTTAAAATATATATATATATATAATAATTATAAATATAAATTATAATAAGCCTCTAGAGCTAAAAATAAAAATTATAAATAAATTTAATAAGTTACCTTATTTTTGCTTCATTACTTGTGAGCTGCTTTCGGCTTGGGGCCCCAAACCTTACTCAGACGTTGCTCGAGTGGTAAGTGGTTTCGTATCTTAATGTTCTTCCTCACCTGTGATCAGGCGGCGCCTCTGGGTGTCTATTCCGATTCTCGATTCATGGTCATTAATCGAATTAAGTTCATTGATGATCTCGACGGTTTCGCGGTAGTATGCATTAATGGAGTTATCGTAATTAGCTAATTTTTTGACGTCATCAAACTGGATATTTATTCTGTTTTCGTGATAGCTTTTTGAGGGGGAAAAAAATTAATGCTTTAGATTCTCAGTGTTTTTTCCCCCTAATTTCTGCTTTAACCTTTTAAAGTTTTAGTATTATGGACTTAAATAAAATGTGCCTTCTCCCCCCTCGTTTCTTCCTTTGAACTTTTTGAATCCTTGGTGTGACGGACTTTAGTTTTCGGTTTCAGAGTTTTGCTATTCGTGCACTTATTATTTAAAATGGATAGAAATGTGACGTTTTCAAGGTTGAAGAAACTTAACAAAAGGAGGGTTAAAATTGAGGAAAGTATTAACTTTTTGCAGGATTGCAAACATTTTAAAGTCACTCCCAAAGTTTTAAAAATAAATAATAAGACACTAATTAAAAGTTTCCCTCACAACGTTCATATTTTTGAAAAAAGAGTTATATCCAAGGCACTACGCCATAAAAAATCGGAATTATATAAATTTTAGAGAGAATTGAGGAAACCGAGGAATATGCGAAAAGTGTTTATGATGAGGGTGAATTTACTGTTTTGAGAAATAAAATTGAAACTTTTAAAAATGTAGAAAGAAATATTTTGATTAGGAGACATAATAGAAAATTAAAATTTCGGTTGAAAAAAAGAAACACAGAGATAAAACCAATTAAAGAGCAACCGTATTTAAATTTTTCCTATTAGAATATCAATAGCCACGAAGATGCCTTGTTAAAACTCGGACCTAAATTCATACTCGAACAACCAGTTAACATCAACGACAGTATTACTAAAATTGAAACTGCTATTGTAAAAATTCCGGCTCAAAATAAAAACACCATTCGTAACATAGCTCATAGGGAATTAAATAAAAGCATCAATAGTAAAAATGTAAATTGTGCCGATCTAAAGGCTTTAAAACAGTTAAAAAAGAATGAACAGATAACCTGTACATTAACGGATAAAACCAGAAAAATTGCAATTTTAAATAAAACAGACTACATAAATAAAAAGAATGACACCATTGAAGAAATAGGCACCACCAAAGTTAAAAATGATCCCAATAAAAAGCTAATAGACAAAGTAAACCAGTTAATTAAGCATGGTAAATGGCCTGATAATCGCCCACCTTTTATTACCAATTTTGCTTCCAACACCCCTCGCCTTTTTGGTCGCTTTAAAGACCATAAAGATCCGCCTAAATTTTGTCCAATAGTCAATAAAAGAGAAGGCCCCACGTACCCACTGGAGAAATACATGACAAATATCTACCATAATTTACTCCCCCCTTCAAATAATAGTTTAAGTTCGACAGAAGATTTCATTAAACGTTTAAGAGAACTCGAAATCAGTGACAACGATAGTTTTGTTAGCTTCGATGTAGTAAATTTATTTCCATCAATAGACATTAACGAAATTTCAGATATAATTAAAGAAAATTACGAAACAGAAATAGCCAACACTTTAATATCCACCAGTAACTTAATACTTCGCGAAAATTTCTTTAAATTTAATAATAACATTTATAAACAAAATATGGTTGTCCCTATGGGCTCACCCATATCCAGGATAATAGCTGAATTTAAACTAAGAAATATGGAAAATAACATTCTGAAACTTCTAAACGATAAAATCTTTTTTTGGGTAAGATACGTGGATGATGTCTTCACAATAATCCATAAAGACCAAGATGTTAATGAGGTCCTTAACGAACTAAATAAGTTAGATAAAAACATTAAATTTACCTGTGAACGCGAGATTAAAAACCAGATTAACTATTTAGACGTAAAAATAACACGTAAAAATAACAGTTTAAGAACCACTGTTTATAGAAAACCAACGGCTAGCAGCAAAATAATCAATAACCGAAGTAAAACCCCATACCAATATAAAGTTAATGCAATTAGAAGCTACATAAACCGCACAATTTTGATTTGTACAGATAGGTCCGATTTGAAAAAAGAATTAAACTATATAAAACGCTAACCACTGAGGCCGGCTATCCAAAGAATATTGTAGAGAAGTTATATAAAAAACGAATTAAACAATTAAATCATATACCTAGTTGCCAGAATTCACCAAAAAAATTTACATATTCAATTCCGTATAACCAAGGTACATCTAAGAAAATTAAAAATGCCGCCAAAAAATTAAACGTCAATATTCCAATTAAACCGAATCAGAACATTTTTGCAAATTATAAGAAACGATAAGGACAATATATCCCCTTTGGAAACCGCCGGAATTTATAAAATCCCTCTTAAACACAACAACGGAAAAACAGGCTTTTATGTGGGGGTAACAAAAAGGAAAATAAGAACATGGATTAAAGAGCACCAAAATGATTTAAAAAGCGACAGAAATACTACCGCGCTATCAAAAAGATATCACGAAAACAGAATAAATATCCAATTTGATGACGTCAAAAAAATAAGCTAATTACGATAACTCCATCTATGCATACTACTGTGAAACCGTCGAGATCATCAATGAACTTAATTCGATTAATGACCATGAATCGAGAATCGGAATAGACACCCAGAGGCGCCGCCTGATCACAGGTGAGGAAGTACATCAAGATACGAAACCACTTACCACTCGAGCAACATCTGAGGAAGGTTTGGGGCCCCAAGCCGAAAGCAGCTCACAAGTAATGAAGCAAGAATAAGGTAACTTATTAAATTTATTTGAATTATGCTTTGTTTTAAATAAACTAAAGTAATAAAAATTATATTTACTTTTTTTATTAAATATGTATGGGGAAACAACTTATGTAGAATGTGTTGCATCTACACTAGTTTATTATTTCCTTTGGCATTCAAGATGTTGTTTATTTTTCCTGTGGGAATTTAAATACTACATTGTTCCAAATATGCTTGCCACTCCGTCTATTCCATGCTGTTCCATTGATTCAAATGCTGTCATCATCATCACTTCCTGAAAAACAAATGCCGCAGTGGATAGCAGTATGGGATGGGTGCAATAGAATAGCAAGTATCCGATTGTTTGATGTTCATTGTGAATAGGATTGAATTTACATTTATTTAAGAAGTGGCATCAAAGAAGATTTAGAATTTTAAGTTTACAAGTTTACTGATAAATTTTCTTACATAAAATAACTAAGAGTGAAAAAGCATACTTACTACAATCTTTGTAGAAGTGATTTTAAATAGTATGTCTCACGGAGGTAGAAATGATGCTCATCACCATGTGAACTGACTGCTGCATGTGGAAAATGTAAAAATTACAGATAGTCACAAAAAGAAACTGGTGGAGTTTTTTAACCGAAATACTACCCAAAATGAATAAGCAGAATTGCTATTTAGGAATTTTTAAAATCAATCATAAGCTTCCTTTGAGTACCATCAGCCGCACTGGTCCTCTTTTTCAGAAGAAGTTTTGAAAAATGAAACTGCAAAACACTGTGGGTGCAGAAAATCAAAACAGCATATCTTGTTCATAAAAATTACACTTCATCAAATGTAAAAATTTTTCAAGAACAAGTGTTTACAGCAGCATGTGAATGAAATCATGAAAGTGATTATAAACTGTGCCCATTTGCTGTGAATTCTTTTAATATGGATATCAGGCATATTAAAAATTATTACCGATTTCACATTTGGTAAGTAATTCAATAGTAGAGAACATAAGATAGCTCATTTTTAATAATTTAGAAAAACATAAAATCCTTTTTAGAACTGAATAGTGTTCAGCGATGATAATACAGTTGTCATGCAGTGAAAAAACTGGATTAATTTCATTTTTAGAAAAAGAAAATGAAATGCTGCTGCCAGCTAATTCACCTTGCTTCAGAGAAAATTGCTGGAACCCTTCCTGTTATGGTAGATGAAGCTGTGATATACATTTTTTATTATTTGAAGAAAAATGCTAATAGAAAAGATTCACTCAAGGAAATTAAAGAGTTGTATGGGATTAAAACAAATATTGAAATGTGTATCGGAATGCTAGTTGTTTCTCGGACAAACTTTAACCAGTTCAGCAAACTACTGGTATCCCTTCATGAGCTTTATTAGGGCAGAAGCTTCATTGAATAAGTTATTTGCAATTTTATCACTATTCAAAATACCAAAGGTAGATAAAAAGAATGGCACTGAAGTCAGTTCAAAGGGATGCACTTCTGTCTAACGACACAAGGGCAAGAAAAAAACAAATGTAAATAAAAATTTCGCTAAAAATTTAGAGGCTAAAATAATTAAGGTAGATAAAAGAATTACTAAAGATATGAAGGCCAAAACATGGATAAAAATGTCACTGAAGATGGTTTAAAAGATTAACTTCTGCCTAAATATACACAGGCTTGAGCATCAACTTAAAAATAAGTTCCCTTTCCAAAGAAATCAAATTCCAGCAGTTAAAAAAAAAAAAAAAAGAAAAGAAAGAAAAGAAAATTTAAATGTTGATCCACAAAAGGCAAAAAAGCAAAGAAATTAATCAAATTCAGTTTTATCGAAGGAAAAAAAGATTTTCATTTTCTGCCTTTCAGCCATGAAAGTTTTCAGATATTAATCTGAAATCTTCCTTTTTGAAGGCCATCTTGGCTGTTTCTGAGATCAATGTAAATTCAAAGAAAAACTATAATAAAAAATTATCGTATGAGAAAGGGTTGGCAAATTATGTTAACTTCTCATATTTCTTATTACCAGCAATTAATTATCATGTTGTTGCTTTTTTGTCCAAATTGATTCTCAAAGTATGTGCTTATTTCGCTAAACAATTAACAAAATTACTGCTTTAAAAAAAAAATGTATAAATAAAAATAATGAAGCAACATATTGCCAAATTGCAGCAGCATTTCACCAATCTTTTAAAAAATAAATAAATAAATGCACTAAAGAAGCAATTTTTTGAAATAATCTTTTCTCACAGCTGATTCCTGAAATACATAATTATAAATGATTGATTGCTAAATTATGGAATAATTTCACTGCTGTTTAAAACAAGTATGTGTTTTAGTGATACTTCTTGCAACTGATTTTTCAAATATTTGGAAGAGGTAAATTCAATATACCATAATTTCGCGTATATATGCTGCGGCGGAAGGTAACCCGCAGCATAAAAAATTTATCTAAAAATAATTATAACTGAAAGTTAGCCCGCACTTCTAAAACCACATGGTCGGCAATCGCCGTTTGTAATTTCAATATCAATTGCTATTATTTTAGTGATAAGTAGGAAAAAATACAAATAATAAACAAATATACAAATAAATATAAATAATAAACAAATAAATTTACTTACCTATAATGAAAGAGCAAATAATCATAACTTATTATTAATCTTTGTCTCTATATAAATTACTATAAACTGGAGTAACTTCTAATGATTAACACCTTTATTCAATTTATAAGAAAATTATAGATTAATAATAAATTTATTTACAAAGTTCATTCAAATCCATCGAATTCAGATTTTTCTGTATCAGAATTAAAATGCTGCAACATTGTTAGGAACAGTTCGTCTTCATCATCCTTATTGTCCTCCTCATCAAATTCCTTTTCAGTGTCCTCAATTTCATCGTCATTATACATTAATAATCTAGATTTTTTTAATCCAAGTTTTACCGTTTTGATAGTAAGAGTCCCAAAGGTTAATACACATTCAGCTACTTTCACTAGAGATACTTTGATTTTCTCCTTGTTCGCGATAGATACCCCGCACCAGATGATAGCCCGCAAGACATACAAAGTCAGTTTTTTTTTTATAGATTACCCGCGGGTTATATACGCGAAATTACGGTAATTTGAGAATTAAAGATTGATTCTTAAATGCAAATAAAAACAAAAATAATTTTTTTTTTTTTTTTTTTTTTTTTTTCAAGAAAGAAAATAAGAGATAATTAAAAATAAGAAAATTAAAAAACGGTCGATCATCTTAAAAGTAAAAATAAATAAAAAAATCATGCAAATGCTTGCATTAAAGCAGGGTGCGAAATTTCCACTCGCCAACTCGCCATTGGCGAGTAAAAATTTGTCTAGTTATAGATAGAATTCTTACATATGGTGACAGAAAACATTCTTTTTATAGATTTAAATATAGCAAAATCTTGCCATCTTATAACTTCATATTTAACCTCTTATTTTTCTCTTCTCGGAGTGCAGAGTCTGTGTGCCATGTGCAGTGCCGGCCTGAGCAAATTTGGCACCCTAGGCGAAAAAATTTTTGTGGCGCCCCATTAAAACATTTTTTTTTTTTTAATGCAAGACACACAGACAATTATACACATACAAATATTGTAATAAATAATCAACTATTTATTTTTATTACATATTGCATATTATTGTTTTTTCGGCGCTACTTTTAGCGGTAGTAGAAACAATATCCTTCAAATGAATTGTTTTAGCTTCATCTTGATCTGTTGATAATGGTGATAGTCCTACAAATCGTTCTCACGTCACTATAGATCGCTGGTAAGTTTTTATTAATTTCAATTATAAAAGCTGGGTTCTCCACTGGCCACAGAAACAGGAAGTGTCAGCAACAATTTTATTGCTGTTACTAAATTCAATACGCAATGTACTAGTTCGTTTTCACAAAAATTATTCAAAACATCCTTACAGTCTCCTTGTATCAGATAATCTCCTAATCCTCTACATAATTTCAAAATCACTTTGAAATTTTTTTTACGACTCACAATCGTTAGAAAGCCATCAGAAAACATGATTTATCTTTTTTGTTTGTTTGAACCTCATCTTTCGAATTTTTTGCTGTATCAAGAAAAGAAATATAAAAATTAATCTTAAAATGATGTTTAGCATCACTTGTTTATTTATCAGCTGACTGCATAATTAAACTTCTTTTCATTTTCCTTAATCGGGCTGGCTCTGACTCCGATGGGAATGATACCACAATATTAATTTCTTCTGAAAATGCCTCCTGTTTATCAAATCCGAAATCACTTTTACAGTTTCCAAGAAAAAAATTTTGTTTTTAGTAGTGCATTAGTAGATGAGTTTGAGTCACATTTTCACCATTGGAGCGTCGTCTTTTGTTATGTACTGACGAAAACTTTCTTCACTTATTTTCTAATAGAAAATTAACATTTTTTATACATGATCTGGCTTGTGTTCGTCGAGAATGGACAACTAGAACAAGGCCGAGCTTTCAATGTTTGTGAGAAAAAGCTGTGCTATGATAGGCTACATTCCACTGTTTGTGCGGTTAAAAGAAGACTCCTACAAGTTAAATAAAAGAAAATCGTCAGGACCTTGAATGACGTTTAAAATTTGTGTTTAAAGTTGTGTTTAAAATTTTCACACAATATGAGTGCTGTGCTTCCAAGACTACATTTTATCTATTCTAAAGTGCTGTTAGATAGTAATAAATAAAATAGATCTTGTTGTCTGGATTGTGCCGTCCTCTAGATTTGAGCGCCCCAGGCTATCGCCTAGTTTGCCTATATGGTCGAGCCGGCCCTGGTCATGTGTATGCTGTCCAACGATCTCCACAACCTGAGAAAGGAAAAATGCTTAGTGCATGCATATAAAAGTTTTAATCTCTTCGGCAGTTTCGTTCCTCGCACTGTGATTTCTCCAAGCAAAGTGAGATGTGCAGAGAGCCTCTCTGCCCGTCGCCTACTATCCAAGAGAAGAGAAATGCGAAAGTTTGCCTATGTGATATTGGTTTATGAAAATGAGCCCAATCTCTTTTAAAGATACTGCCTATGTTTATTTTGTTGAATAATGATCAAAAAATAGTTCACATTTTCCTGTTTTTTACTGAACATCAAGGATTTGTGCTTGTAATGATTTGTAAGCAACGTTTTTATCAAAAAAGTTATTCCGAAATGGCTATTTCAAATGACAACAATAAACAAGTTATACACATCGACATTCCGTCTGATTACAATAAGGGGCCCCAACTTTCACTCAAATGTTAGTCACGCACCCTAAAAAATGCAGACTAAAAGCGTGTGCACTAAAGTTTGTCCCCCCCCCCCCAATCACCTTAACTTTGAAAATATATATATAAATTATTGCCTTAAACTTCAATAGTAAAATGGTTTTGCGCTATAAACAAGATCGGTTACACTGCCGCATGGTGGCAAACAGCAGAATTAATGTTCCTAAAATCGGAAATGACAAGAAAAGATTTAAAAATAATAGCAGTAATAATAATTCTAAAGAAATCCTTGGGCCTAAAAATTATAGGACCAATTCTGTAAAATGCACAATTTTCTGCTAAAGACTTCCTTATTCCGTGACATTATAAACTGCTAACTAACCTAGAGAAATCACTAAAAACTGGACCCACGGTTGTCCAGTTAATAAGGCTTTGAGTTCATAATTGAAGGATTGAGCGATCAGTACTGGAGCCATCCAGAGATTATTATGTAGAATAATGGTATCTGGTGTACGTAAAATTTGTCATGTCTTCCCTGTTTCGTAACTATAATACCTCTGGATATACTGAAGTTGGGAAAACATCTCCTTGTTTTAAATTGTGATGGCATGATTCAGGACTACCCTACCATTATGCTTTCTGTCTAGCTTTAGTGCAATGTTAAGCCCATTCAAGTTCAATATGACAATAACTGGCTGACATCCTAATTCAGTGGCATGGCGTATGATTCATGTTCAAAACAACACTTTAAGTACTCTTTTTTTAAGATATAGCCTCTTTTTAATACAGTCGAGATATACCTATCCATAAAGAGAAAAATTCAATGCAGCTACGCCACCTGCTGGGCGATATACCTAAAAAGCTAATCAACAAAAGAATTATATCTAAGTTTCCATAAGTAGTCTAATTGTGTTCAATGCGTCTAAAAACATGTAAATAGGTTGAAAACTGGAAGTTTAAGTTTCTGAATCCAATACTATACCTGCCTACATACTTTTATGTATGCAGAAAAATGTAATATATATATTATATATATGTGTTTTCTAATTAGATAATATTACCTGCTTTAGATTATGTGACGAGATGTATTAGATGTGTTGCCACCTTCTGTTAATGAGTTAAACAATATTGTTCAAAATTGGAAAGCTCTGTCTTCAGAAAGAAATTCTGGAAACCAATTCCTCTTTAAAAAACTTTCCAAAGTTATGAATCAAGTTATGAATTATGAAAGTTACAAATCAAAATTGAATTTTGATTTGTACAGATAGGTCCGATTTGAAAAAAGAACTAAACTATATAAAAACGCTAACCACTGAGGCCAGCTATCCAAAGAATATTGTAGAGAAGTTATATATAAAACGAATTAAGCAATTAAATCATATACCTAGTCATCAGAATTCACCGAAGAAATTTACATATTCAATTCCGTATAACCAAGGTACATCTAACAAAATTAAAAATGCCGCCAAAAAATTAAACGTCAATATTCCAATTAAACCGAATCAGAACATTTTTCAAATTATAAGAAACGATAAGGACAATATATCCCCTTTGGAAACCGCCGGAATTTATAAAATCCCTCTTAAACACAACAACAGAAAAACAGGCTGTTATGTGGGGGTAACGAAAAGGAAAATAAGAACACGGATTAAAGAGCACCAAAATGATTTAAAAAGCGACAGAAATACTACCGCGCTATCAAAAAGCTATCACGAAAACAGAATAAATATTCAGTTTGATGACGTCAAAGAATTAGCTAATTACGATAACTCCATCTATGCATACTACCGCGAAACCGTCGAGATCATCAATGAACTTAATTCGATTAATGACCATGAATCGAGAATCGGAATAGACACCCAGTGGCGCCGCCTGATCACAGGTGAGAAAGAACATCAAGATACGAAACCACTTACCACTCGAGCAACGTCTGAGGAAGGTTTGGGGCCCCAAACCGAAAGCAGCTCACAAGTAATGAAGCAAGAATGAGGTAACTTATTAAATTTATTTGAATTATGCTTCGTTTTAAATAAGCTAAAGTAATATTGTATGTTTTGTCATCTGGTAACAACATAACCTTGAAGTATTAGTGGCTCCATATCAGCATCAAATATTTTTTTTCATGCAAAAGTGTCAAGTTTTGTGCCAAATAAGCATCATTTGCGGGAACTTTTGATTTACTTCTTTAATTTGAAGAAATCTGCAGCTGTGGCACATCGATTGCTTGTAGAAGTATATTTTGAGGCTGCTTTATATGAGGAAAATTGTCGTGAGTGATTTCAAAAGTTTAAAAATGGCACATTTGATGTGGAAGACAAAGAACACAGTGGAAAGCTGAAAGTGTATGAAGACACAGACTTGGAAGTATTATTGGAGGAAGATACGTCCCAAATGCAAAAGAAAACTTGTACGTATATTTTAAGTAACTCAACAAGCAATTTCACATTGTTTAAAATTGTCGGGAATGATTCAGAATCAAGGAAATTGGTTTCCATATGAACTGAAGCCAGGAGACATTGAACGTTGATTATGTATCAGTAAAATGCTGCTTGCCAGGCAAAAAAAAAAGTTGTTTGCCTTGTATAGTCACTGGTGATGAAAAATGAATCCACTACAGAGAAAATCATCGGGACCACCTGGTCATGCTTCAACATAGACAGCCAGACTGAATATTCATGGGGAAAAAATGTCATGCTGTGTATTTGGTGGGTTCAGCTTTGTGTTGTGTATTACAAGTTACTGAAACCAAGCGAAACCATTACTGGAGCTCTCTACCGAACACAATTAGTGAAACTGAGCCGAGCACTCAAGGAAAAACATGCCCATTACTACTCCAGACATGACAAAATTATTCTCCTACATGATAATGCTCATCTGCATGTTGCATCGCCAGTCAAAACTTATTTGGAAACACTTAAGTGGGAAGTCCTATCCCACCCATCATATTCACCAGACATTGCCTCTTCTGATTATCACTTGTTCTGGTCAATAGCACATGATCTGTCTGAGCAGTGCTTTACATCATATGAAGATTCCAAAAATTGGGTCGATTCATGGATAGCATCAAAAGATGAAGATTTTTTCCGACGTGGTATCTGAATGCTGCCAGAAAGATGAGAAAAAGTAGTGGCTAGCAATAGCCAATACTTTGAGTAAAATGTAATCATAGGCAGCTGGTGCACTAAAAAAGTGGGGGTCAGAATCAAAAGAGGTGCGAGTGGGAGGGGGATGTAGTGGGGGCAGTGCCCCTAAAACTTATTTATTTATTTTGTAAATTTCGGCTATAATATTGGATTTTAACTTCATTATTGATTAACTACATTACTGATTTATTTGACCTTCTATGAAAAATTCGAGGCATGGCCTTAAAATCGCGACGAATTTTAAACCGTAGACTCCCTCCTTCCCTTTCCAGTTCTTATGAAATAATAATATGAGAAAAATATAAAACACTTACTTATTAAGTCAGTTCTTTCTTTAAACTCATGAATCCATGAATGATGTTGTCGTAAAATGGCATACTCTCAAACAAGGAGAAAGCAGGTCAGTAATAAATTTATTTATTTGTTACTGAATTATACACTGTACATCCATATGGCAAATTAAAAGAAAAATAGTCTGTGATTTTTGTTTTTCGAAAATTGTTCTATTGCCTTAGTAAAGTCAACATCTATGGTATTTTCAATCTTTAAAACAGCAAGTGCAGAAAGCTGCTCTTGACACATTGTGTTTCTAAGGTATGTTTTCAAAGACCTTAAGCATGAAAAGCTTTTCTCACAAGATGCGGTGGACACAGGTATTACAAGGAGAATTTTGATTAATTTTGCCAGACATGGAAATATATCACTGGGTTCTATTTCTACAAGAAAATTGCATCTTTTTTGCAGTTCTGATATCTCTGTGGATAATTCTCTGGAGTCGATGTATTTTTTATACATTCTCTGAAAAATTTGTATCTCTCCTTTTACTTTTTCCAGATCAAGATCATATGTTTCAGAGACTTTTTGAATTGATGCATCATTTATAATCTTTGATGGATTGGAACATGTTACATCTTTTAGAGATTGAAAAATATCCAATTCATTTTCTTTTAACTTTTCGTTGATTATGTTTAAAGCAGCATCTATAATGGGAAAAGCAATTTCCATTCGATAGAATGATTTAACATCTTGTGACATGCTAAAGGAACCACCACCTAATTTTGAAGACACCTTTCTAGAGCGTGGAAGTTTTGGAGGAGGAAACGATTTTGCTTCACAAATATTGTTTACATATATCCATAACTTTTCAAAAAAATCTTCACATAGGAATTCCTGCAAGCATTCTTTTGTTGTGTTAACCAGTTCTTTAACTGTTAAAAAAAATTAGCGATTTTGATTGCAAAGCTTTTGAAAGTATATCTGTAGTTTTCAAAATTCTTTGGATCAAAAGTAGACAAAAAATGAACTGAAAACTTTCAATATTGTTCAGCAAAGCTTCAGCTTGCAATCCATTTTTAGGATCAGTTTCTGATATTTTCTGTAGTTAAATAAAAATGTCCTTTTCATTGATGCAGTAAAAAAGTTGTGCAGTTCTTTTAAGATCCCCATAGAATTTCTAATTTGTGTTTGTTTGCTACATGCGTCAACAATTCACAAATTCAAGATATGAGCATAACAGTGCACGTAGAAAGCTAGAGGATTTTCTTGAATAATTCTCGTGGCCACTCCTTTATAACTTCCCCTCATATTTGCTGCCCCATCATAGCATTGAGCACAAATTTTTGAGAGAGGAAGTCGAAATTTTTCCAATGCATTTTTTATCAAAATTGCTAGCGTTTCTCCTTCAGTATTGCGTAAATCTTTCATGCACATTGAAATCTTCTGGTGTGATGTACCGAATTACAAGAGCAGCATGTTCGTCGTGAGCTATATCGGCCATTTCGTCCACAAGTATTGAATAACAATCCGACTTAACTGCTTCACTAGCTATTGCTTCGCAGACCTGATTGCTCATGAGCTCCAAAATTTCGTTTTGAATTTCCTTACTACTGTAAGAAAAATATTTTTCTTTTTTCATAAAGAATTTTTTCACCAGATCGTTGTCTTTTGAGCGGAGATTTAACAACTCCAAAAAAGTTCCTTTGTTACTTGAGTCCTCTTTTTCATTGTGTCCTCTTAGCGCAATGCCTTGTTGAGCACAGAACAGCAAGGTTTCACAAATCGACTCTAGATATTTTTTGTTTTCTTCGATTTCAGACGCTCTTTGGGAAATTAACTGGACTGTAACACTTCCTCTTCTTAATGAAGATTTATATGCCCAGAGTCTTTCAATAGATGATCTGTGAGCTTCACTGATTTCATGGCTTTTAAATTTTTCAACGCCTTTTTTCCAGTTTTGAAATCTTATTTCGCTGAAAGTTTTTTCAGAACAGCCTAGAACTTCATTTTTAAACAGTCAACACGGGAAGATCGATTTTTAGGCTTTTATTTTAGACTTAGAAAAGTGAGGGGGCATGGCCCCTTTACTTTTGAAGGTGAGGGTGCAGTTGCCTCCCCCCTCCTGTACGAGCCGCCTATGAATGTAATGTACCATTCTTTCCCAATAAATTCCTAATTTTTAATAGAAAATAGCAGAAACTTATTTGTATCCTTGATATTAATTAAAAAAATTTTGTGCATTTTTCATAAAAAAAAAAAGAAAAAATTAGAATTATCACATTTTCTATTCATTTTATGAAATTTTATCGGAATCATGACACCTAATTTTTTGTTGCCCATAATTTTGTGTTATTCTATTTAAAGTACTAAGGTAAGAATCTCTGATGTTTTTGTTCAGTGAAATCTGTAATATTATGATTTGTTTATCTTGTAGTGATTTGTATTTGCTCTGTTTCTATAATTATGAATATATTATATTTAATGTTATAAAACAAAAAGTAACATATCTTTTAAGAAAGATATATTTAATGAAAGCTATCATTCAAGTATGAGTGATTCAGAAAATTCATGCGATAAACAATCCAAATAATTTCTAATAAAACATTTTTTAAAAAGGGAAATAATGTCCAATTTTTTTTTTTTTCCAGTGGACCACTAAAAGTTTTCTCATAGACCACTAGTGGTTCACAGACCATCAGTTGTTGACCTTTGTTCTAGATCATGATGGGTTTCGTGCAATTACTATTTTATTTTATTTGTTGAAGCATTAATGTGCCTGTTTTCTAAAGCTCTCTATATTTTTTTTACACTTTAATTAATCAAATATTTATAAGTGTAACTTTTCTTTCTAGGTTTCGATAAAGTCTCTTTTGCATATAAATAAATTTATAACACTTGTGTTTGTTGTTAAAGTATTAAATACTTTTCAGTGCTCTTTAACTTACCTTATGTAATTATGTTTAAATGAGAAATAGTGTCACCATAAAGTTGCTTTTCTTTGATATGAAAATTTAACTTAGAATTCTGCAACTTGTTAAATACTTATAATTAATTTATAGCTTCTGGATTATAAATATTTTGTATTCTTCATGTATTCTAACATACTGATGCGTAATTAGAGCTTTTGTGTTCTGCCTCTCATTTTGTAAAGAACACTTTCATTAAATTTTAATGACTTTCATTTTAGTTTTTCAATAATTTTCCTTTAATTCTATTTCATTTTGCTTTTTCAGTTAAAGCTTATATGCAGATGTTTGGTAGTTATTCACAGCCATCTGAATCTGAGTTTTTAAGGCATTCTGTACATACCTATAAAGTAGTTCAAGCCAACTGGCAGCAAATTGAACTTTCTTTTATGCATCAGCCCTCATTCAGTAACAGCTGTATAACATCTACTGAAGAATCTTCATTTTATGATGGTTTTTCTTTACATTCAAATTATTTAAAGGATAAGGAAGAAAACTCCATATCTAAAACACCTCCTTCTATCCCTCCAAAAAAGAACAAAGTAAGTTTTATACCATCTAAGAAAAAAAAGACAATATATATATACATACACACATATATACTGCAATAAATAATATCTGCATTATTAGTGAGTCTTGAATTTTTAATATTATAGACTGCATTCAGTATGGGAAGAGATAAGAATTAAATAATTGCTATTTTAGCTTAATATTGCCTGTATAAGAAATATGTGCAATTATGGGCAAAAATAAAGACAAGGTTGTAGACAGAAAAAATTTTTAGAAGGGGTTCAAACTTTAGTACATAGTGTTGGGTGTTAAAAATGAAGTTTATTTCAAATTTTTAACTAACCTAAAAAGTTTCAGGGGGTGTTTGAACCCCTAAAATGAAGGCACAGTTTTGAATTTAGATGTATTGTTGAATATCTGAGTAATTCAGGGATTATCTTTGAACATCAGGGGTAAAAAGAAAATGTTATACATCATATATTCTAGTCAAAGTTTAGCGCTTAAAATGAAAAAAAAGATCAGTTAAAATTAAAGAAATATATGTTTCAGACCATCCTGTAAAATTTAATGCTTGAAATGCACTATAGTTGTAGCATATGATTGTGTCGCATCTTTTAATTATATGTGTTCATTAGTGATGTGCCGGATCGTCAAAAACTGTGATCCGCGGATATGGATATGAATACAGATATCAGTTTTTCGGTATCAGTGGATACGGATCTTTTGTATAAAGATCTGCGGATACGGATACGGATCTTTGAAAAATATATAATACTTGAGAACAAAAGTAACAATTTTTGCTTCCATTACCTGATTACCGTAAGTAATGGAAGTAATGCATTTGGTGAGAAATTTCGATATCGATTTTTCACCTGATTTACAAGTTTTAAGGTAAAAAGTTGTTTTTAGAGGTTATCCATTATGTATGTATGTATATATGTGTGGTGGGGGGGGAGGGGGAATAAGGGTGTATCTGATGCAGTGGCATAACAAGGGTGAGGCTGAGGGGACGGTCCGCCCCGGGCGGCACGATTTTGGGGGCGGCATTTTGGTAATTTTCATTAAAAGTATACCTGAAAATTCAACTTCAATGCTATCTCAAACATATAACTTGAATTTGAAAAAAAATTTTCTATAAAATTTTTTTATATATTTTTATAGAAAATATTTTCTATAAAGAATATTTTTATTATCTTATTATTTCACAAAACTTTGATTTAATTTTTTTTTTTCTCAAAGTGTATTGCAGAGTTTGCTAGAGAAAACCTATTGAAAGAGGTATTAAGTGATTGATGTCCGGTAAAGTAAATCCGATACAAATGAAACTCTACGGAGCCAACTTTCAGGAGGGAGAGCAGGGGAGTAATTCAGACGTTTACCTGTTCCTTGACTTGTTAATTATCAGTTAAAAAAGGATAAACCTACCAGAAACAAATGAAATTTTTTTTTAACTTTATAATCACAAATATAAGGTCTGTAAGTGATAATAAATATTCTTCTCTCACGTAGCCTTATAAAAATAAACTTTTTGATTGGAATAACAAAGCTATCAGATATACGTATGCGATGCATATTCATCGAACGTTTGGAATGTGTTTGCTTCTGGTTTTGGCCGTTTTCTGATTATACAGATCTGTATTTTAATAATACATGGAACATTTTTTTATTTAAATTTAGTTTTTAAAGAATTGGTAATTTTTGCTAACATATAGTTTTACAATCCTGGTTTAATTAGATGCCTTTTCTTGATTGAGAATATTAATTTTTCCTGTGAGTAATACACAATATGCTAGTTAGTAGTAAAACAAATAGAGCGCTGAAGAATGTCTCGCTTGGGGAGAGGCATTTTTCATGATTATCGAATGATTAAGGAACATTCTTTATGATTTTCGAATAGGCAAACTGAGTTACTTTTCAGGGAGCACCTAAAGCTTAAAATATTTAACATTCGCAATATTTTCAAGTATATACCTTCTATATATATGAGTTGACATTGCAGCTGAAAATATGCTATTAGAAGATGATTCAAAATGTAACTTTGTCTTAAAAATTGAGGCCTAAGCTGAAGTGTTCCTGGCTCCGAAAATGTAGTTCTATCATTATATCGGCTTAATATATCAATAATAATGTATCCACAAAAAAAAAACTTGAAAAAATAATAAAATATATTCGTTTGCTGGTGTACCATTAAGTGGATGGGAAGAGTTTAAAGTTCATGATTCCTGTCACCCTGAAATTACATTATCAATTGAAAGTTAAATTTTGAAAAGCTATTATTTGTAAGAGATTCTTTGCAAAATAAAAATTTAGGAAAACTTTTTTTTTTTTTTTTACAGATTTTTGACAATTGAAACATTTTTGCCAATTCTTCCACCAGAATATTTATATAATAATTTTTACTTAGTTGATCTTGCAAACGTACTACTAAATTTTCTGGCAGAAAAATCGTGGTGGAAGAATCAGGGGGAAAATTTCGATTGTCGACACCCTGTTTCAAAGCTTTCCTAAATTTAAAATTTTATTATTAATTTAAAACTTTAGCATATTTAATATTTTTTGTTTTTAAAATTCGAATATCTAAACATGTTACGATTGTGGAAATAATAAATTTTATACATTTTGCTGTTAAAATCAAATTTAAGATAGCATGACAGAAATAATCTTAGCTCTCTCTCCATAAAAAAAATAAAATAAAATAAAAAATAAGTCTGTGGTGCTCCCAGCTCTCTCTCAATAAAAAAAAGTAAATATAAATAAATAAATAAATAAGTGTATGGTGCTCCCACAAAAGAAATTCAAACGCTATGAAGAATTGATAATTGAAAATTAGATGTAATCGCATACTGGCCAACCAATTTTAATAAAAAAAAAAAAGGGGACGATTTTTGTTGAAAAACCAGAAGATTTCATTAAAAAAGGGAAGATTTTTTTTTTCTTCTTAAAAAAAAAAAAAAAAATTCTTCAATGTGTTAAACAATACAGTTTTACACTTTTATTATTTTGAAACAATCTATAAACATGTTTTACTATAGATTGTTTATACTAAATACATAAAAGTTTCAAATGAAATTATACCTCCTCAACATGTAAATAACTACAAAACAAAATATGTAAGAAACTTATTTAACAAGAGACTAAAAAGCTTAGTTAAGTTAAAGTATATAATAAAAAGGTAAATAAAATAAGAAAGAGAATTGATACCTAATAGTGTGCAAAAAAATGCAGTCACTAAGCAGCTGTCGAATATTTTCTATTAAGCATTTTTAGTTTCCATTAGCTGTTTCAAGCTTCCCCCCCCCCCCCCCCGCCTCCAAATTAGACATGTGATTGCTAAAATTAGAAAATTAGCTGAAAATTTTTGGTTGGTTGATTAGTGGAACATTGATAAAGTCACTTTCAATAAATTGATGACAAACATTTATATGTATAGTTTTTAACTACATTAAGCATTTTCAGGATTTTTTCCATTAACATTAAAAAAAAATCTTTAATACAACTGCAATAACTTTTATATCCACATAAAACCTCATTAAAATTCCATGCCAACGGAAAAAACAAAAATTTTTTAAACAAATATAGAATATGATTTTTGTGTATGTGCATTAACCATACATATAAAAAAAAAAGTAGCAGTAGTTAATTATCAGTTTCATACGTGCATAAAACCAACTGAGTATTAATTTTCTTAAATTGTTTTGGGAAGAATTTTCCTATCTGAAAAATCTATTCTTCATTTTTTCCCATATTTACACATTTGGTATAAACATGAGATACAAATATTTAATTTAATTAAGGAAAAATAAACAGTTTCATTAAATTCAGCAATAAGGTCTAAAAATAATTGTATATGTCAGAAATAATGAACACTTCTATTGCTTTATTGTTTCTAGAATTGATCACTATCCAGAGAAGGGGAAAGGGGGGGGGGCGAATAGAAAAATAATTGCACAGTAAGAAATATTAAATTCTTTCAACTCTACTTGTAGAATTTAATGAAGCAAGTTTAAAATGAATATTGTCATTTATATTGCAAATGGATAAAGATTAGAAAACAAAAGACTTCTGCAGAACATTTGATTGCCAATCATTAGTTGGAGATAAAGAGGGGGGGGGAGAAAGGGGCAAAAAATAATTACATAAGATAGAAATATTTAACAATTCTATTTCTTTACGGGTTCTAAAATCTGATAAAGCAAGTTTGAAATGAATACTGTCATTTATGTTATGGATGGAGAAAGATTGGGAATCGAGAGCTTTCGTGATCGCCGATCACGCTATGGGTTTATTTTTTTTTAACGAACGATATCCACAACTCTTTTAAAAATGGAAGATTTCATCATCTGTCCGGAAGATAGGTTAAAAAATCGTAAGTCTTCTGGGAAAACCGGAAAGTTGGCAAGTATGTAATCGGCCGGACATAATTCATTAAATTAAATCATCTTCGTAGATTTAAGCATATTACAAACAAATTATTTTACTAATATTATTTATTTTTTGCACTATACATATACAATTTCTATTTATATGACTAATGGAATGCCATGGTACAACAGTAATGTCAATTTTTGAAATGAAAAAATTCATAAAATCTTTATCGTTCAGTTCTTTGCATTTTCCTTTGCCGTACACATAAATAAACACCATTAGTGAGATGATATGAACATCACTTCTTAGTAGAACATCCATGTACTTAGGCAACAGTAAAAAGACAAAAAAGCAGGTGATGCATCGATTTATTTAATCAAAATTTGTTTTAATATAACAATCAATACAGAGCGTTATGTTTACAAAAAGAAAAGGTATGAGAAATGAAGAATTTGTTGATACCGCTTTATCTTACGAGGTTGAGCTAAGAAAATAAAAGGATTCAGTGATCAATAGACTGCTTGAAGAAATCGACCCTAGATTCTAAAGACAGTATGATAACTCAAAAGAATACACTTTTCTAATTTCGTAGAATTCGTCAGATAAAGACTATAATTGTTGATGTAGATGTTTTTGATGAAAATATTAAAAGCGAGCGATTCAAAATTATTTAATTGCTGATGATGCTGAAGATATAAAAGGGTCTTTTCAAGTTCTTCAGTTTATCCAGCACTTTAGTTTTCCTGATTCATTGTCGAATACTGTAATGTTTTTAAAAGTCTTCATAGCTCATGCAATTAGTGTTGATTAGTTCAACAATCCTTTTAAGAATTAAAGCTCCTCAAAATCTACCTATGGTTTAGATCTAGAATTAGCCGAAAAGGTTGACTAATATATTTATATTACCTATAGAGCAATATTTTATACTTTATAGATAAAATTGATTTTGGTCTGTTGATTCAAGAGTTTACGAAGAGAAAGGCACGTAAATTCCAGCCGCAAATAGATAGTTTTTACACATATCTTCATTATATAAATCTGAGCAAATGAATTGTTCACACATTTTATTTTCTCTTGCACTAATTACTTTCGGCAACCAACTAGTTCGCAACACCTGAAAATTCTGACTGTAGCAAATCTCTATTCAGTTTAGACTGTTTTTCTTTAAACTATTCCGACTGTAGTAAACATTACCATTTTGTAAGCGATCCTTCAAAATTTTGATTGTGGCAAATTCCCACGTGGTGCCTTCAATGTGAGCTAACATTTAGAAATTATTCATTCACCCACCATACAAACAAACACTTATTGGCGCCCGTAACTCATTACATTAAACACCAGATTTATATACTGCTAGACAAAAAAAATAAGTTGTATCAGTAAAATTATTTACTATAGATAAAAACAATAGTAAAAATAGTAAAAGCTTCAAATGCTCTAAACAGTTCTGATCATTGCAAAAATCATCAAGCTATTCGTGACCCCTAAAATTTCAAAATGCGGAAAACTACCGTTTACAGAAACCTGCAGAACTTTTTACCCTTGTCAGACATATACATTCTGTTTGCTAGTAGGGCGGACACCCGTTTGCTGGTGCGCCCAACTGATCGTGTTGCATTAAACACCAGCCCTAATGTAATGTATTGATAAATTGAAAAATTTTGCCAATGCTTTGATGAAAATATTTTAAAAGGTATTTCGTTAAAATGTCTGTAATGCGCGACTGAGTGAATTGCATTAAATTTTTTTAAAAAATATAATAGAAGTTTCTGAAATTTGAAACATATGTCGCATAGAAGTCTAGCAGAAAAGCATCAAATGTGAAAATTTCGAAGTTTGCATTAAACATTAAACCAGACATGCCAAGTCTCCTGCTTTTTGCTTGTTTTTCTATGCTCCTGATTTTCCACTCGTTTCTCCTGCTTTTCTGATGTAATTTTTATTTATCCTTTTTAGCATAATTTATGCTTAAAATTTGTGGGATTGGGTAAAAAAATTTGAAAGAAAATTGAAATTTATCTTGCCCTACAATTTATCAAGTTCAGTTTGAATGTGAATTACTATACAATGCTTTGAAACTAATTTTTGCTGAGAATAAATTTTAACTTTCATTTTTGCATAATAAAAAATGTCTTATTATTAAAAGATTTTTTTTTAAATACCATAACTATTGAAAACTTAAAGAATTAAAATTTCATTAGAATATAGTTGATATTTTCATTTCTTTATTACCTTTTCTTTTACAAAGATAATTATGATTCTTATTGTTTTATATTAAGAGCAGAATGATCAAATCTGTCTATTTTGACTTAAATTTTAAACAATTGTATGTCTGAGTTTTTTTTTTTTTTTTTTTTTTTTTTTTTGATAATTTGTTTTACTGCACGAAATATATATTATTCATTAATTTTAATACTGATGCTTTGTAAATACCTCCTAAGCTGATAAAGCTTTACTTAAAATTAAATTTGCATTATTTTACTCATTTTTCTTACAAACTTTCTTGTTGGAAAAAGTCTCGTGATTTCTGTTAAAAAAATCTCCTGCTTTTTTGTCATTAGAAGTTGGCATCTCTGTTAAACAAAGTTATATATTTTTCTTTTTATGTTACATTATCCACTATTCTCTGATATCCCCGATTGCCAAAATTTATTGTTCTGCGATGTTTGGATGTTTACATACACTATAGTTGCACAGATAGATGCACAAATGCAAAGACATATTTATTTATTAGTGTAAATATCTACATATATACCTGCATTATCCAGTTTTTGGCATTTTAAAGTATATTTAGACTTTTTAAAGGGCGGCAAAATAAACATCCGCCCCGGGCGTCACTTTGGCTAGTTACGCCACTGATCTGATGAATCTTCTGAATCTAAAGATACGACAAAACTTCATAAAGACTTCATATTTTGATTTTCAGTAAAAATATAAAAAAAATAAACTGAAATAGGACAAGGAAAATTGAATAAAGATAAATTCGCATATTAAAAGTGGCTGTAATATACAGTATACGACAAGAAAGAAAAGAAAAAAAAGCTGCACTACAGAAAAATTGACTTATATCTATCTATCTCTTTTATTATAATAGCATCTTGCAGCGGGGACGCCTAAACCAAATTTCCATATTAAACGGCCAAAAATTTTATATCTTGCTAAAAAAGCATCTTATCAATAGTTATAGTAACATTTAATTATTTTGCCATCTCGCACATTAAAATACATTTTGCTTTTCATTCTAAAATTAACACTTTTTGTGATATCATTAACTGCCTTTTCCTTACCATTATTGAAATACTTTTTAAAATTACACCTTTCCTGACAATTGTTTCTTGTTTTGGAGAACCTCATAGTAAAATCTGTTCGAAAATATGCTTTTTAAATCATAAAACTGGTGGTTCCAGAAAGAGAAAAGAAAAATATTCAAGAATGTTCTTTTTCTCATAGTATATGGGTAAGAGAAAGTGAAAAATCTGCAACAAAAAATTTCATATAAATGCATTTTTCAAGGAAATAATAACATTTTATTTAATAAAACTCATCTATTCTATGTGAATTTTAACAATGTCACGTAACTTTTCATTATCTATACATTTTTTTTTTTTTTTTTTTTTTTTTTTTTAAGCATTGCTTTAAAATTAAAAGAAAATTAAATATTATATAAATAAGTATAATTAAGGTTTTATAATTAATTCCTTTTTCTTAAAATTTGCATTCTCAGAGATAATGCATGATCAATCTCATAAAAATGAGAGTTTTGGTTCTAATAATTCAGAGTTTAACAACTGTTTTCAAACTGTCGCTTTGAGTATAAACAGATTCCCATTTGCAGTCTTGGTGCATTATTTATTTGTTAAAAAATAATCTTATCTGCCTTACTGAATCAGTCTCTCAGACGTTTATATTATTTTTTAAATTAAATCACAGCATGTATTTCCTTTATATACGCTGTATATAATAAATGCAAACGGCGGAAAATTCAAAATTTCATCAATATAAAAGTGAAGATGGAAATTCCTTGCACACATGGGAAAAATGAATGGATTTAAAGAAGAAATTGTAAATTGCTGGAAAATGTAAATTTTGAGAACGTAAAAGTGGGGCTACACTGTATTTCTTTTATTTATACATTAAAGGTAGTTGATAATTAGTTATAATATTTTCCTTCAGATTTTTTGGAAATTTCTACAAAAGATCCGTATTACATCTGTTGAAGGAAAAAACGGATCCGGATATTTTTTCTCGCTGATCCGGATACGAATACGGCGCTCTGGGACATGTCTAGTGTTCATTAGTATGAGAAGAGTATGTATGTTCATAGAGATGTAAAGATTTCTTTAAACATCAATAATTTTTTGTACATTTTTTATTTATAATATGCAGGATAACCAATGCTGTGTCATTAAAAAAAAATGTGTCAATTTAGCCACAACATACTGCAACTAGAATATAAAAATATTAAATAAATGATTAATTGTGGACATTTTTACTAAATAATTTTTAATTGTACTTGTGCAAACATTAAATAAATTACTTTTGCCCAGTTTATTAGCGAAATGTATACAGTTGCTTTAATAGCCCCCCCCCCCTTTAATAAACAAATATCATGAAAATTCAGAAAGATATTGTCAATAGAAGAGTTGTGTATTTGAAATACTTTTAAAAAGAAGCAAAATAATAAGAAATTTTACTTACATTTTTATTGTGAATTAATTAATAGTTATGTAATGTACTCTGATTCAAAATAAAAATATGGGTAAAACCCCTTATAATTTTCCTTCTTTTTCTGAGAAATAGACTTGTTGGTCTAGCCATTTAGAATTTTTTGGGGATTTTCTCAAAATTTTTGTGAATAAGAGTTAGGACACATTTGTAAGACCCTCATTTGCCTACCATCCTACCATGACCTAGGTCTCTTGTGCAAACAGTTAGACTTATTCCACACATACATCACCAGCACTTGTAATTAGTAAGAAAAATTAAAATTATGTAGAGTGTAAATTAAAATTGTAAGTTGTGATTTTTTTTCCTAAATAGGTTTAACAGAGGTTTTAAATGTTAATTAAACTGAACCTGGAATCCATTGCTAGCTGTTTAAATCTTAACTTTATTTAACAGCCATAAAACACAAAACAAATGGAGCAACAACCATTTCTAAAACTCTCGTTACTAATAATAATTTTAACACAGAATCCACACACTCATATTATCCAACCATGGATTTACATTATAGTATATTTCCCTTTCTTTTAAAGTTATAAGTCTGTGTGGGGGTCAGGGCCTAATTTCCCATGGGGCAAGTGCCCTGCCTCCCAAATCAGTCCTCTTTTAAAATTAAAAGCATATTGCATGTATACAAAATTAACTTTATACATTTTATGGTAGAAGGGGGCCGTCAATTAATAATTTTACCCTACTTGTGAAGGTTTATTTTCTGGACTGTTCAACCCCTGTGGGGGTCGAACTGTCCTACCAGTTCTTGTGACATATGGTTTGGTTATAGGTCTTGTAGGGGTGGTAGATTTTGGGGATTTATTCCAAGGAGGTTTGTTGGTTACCATGAAAATTAAGACGACGTTGTCTCAAGTCCATTTTGTTCAATACATCTTTGGGATTTAATGTAATGTTCCATTTACGATGCATTGAGAGTATTTTCTGTTTCTATTAAATATTACTCTCCATAGTAGAAAAAGATATGTCTGTGCTTGCGGTAAATACAGGTAAACTGTCAATTTCATTCAATTACAAAAACAGAAGAATGTGTCCAATTCTGTATGATAAAACTGTCCATTTCATTCAATTACAAAAAAAGAAGATTGTGTCAATTGGACACAATCTTCTGTATGATAAAATTGTCAATTTCGATCAAGTATAAATTTATTTTTGAAATTTTTTTCCATTTATAAAACAAGAACACAACTGAAACATCTGGAACATTTTGAAACAATTTCAGTAATTTGGATTAAAATAATCTTTAATATTCCATCTGAGTGTCACTTTGCTAAAACTTGAATAAAAAAAATATGTAAAAGAAAATAAGTGTTTTTTAAGAATTTTTGACAAGGAATAAAATTATGTGAAGTGAATAAAATACATTATGTAAAGTCATTTGTTAACACACTGGTGATGCCAGAAATTCTCTGACTTGGTGAGTAACACTGACTGATAAATTACTAAAATGAGCCTTAAAAATTTGGGAAAAAAACTAAAAAATACTTTTGAATAAGAAATATCTATTAAAAATCCTTATTTTCTTCCAACAGATTTTTGCAATTCCTGATAACCCCCTTTTTTTCTGAATAACTAATCAAAACATATAACAAGACTTTTTTTTTTTAAGTTATGATGCTATAAAATTTCAAATTCAGATGGCCATATTTATTGAGTTATCTTTTATTAAGTTTTATTTTGAGAGGATTCTGGACCCCATGGGACCCCCTCTTTGAGTACGTCCTTGGTTGGGTACTGGGTGCAATTCTCTTAAAACATTTATATTAATCTGTGTCAAATCCGCACAGATTCTAAGATGTCCATCTTTGAGACTATGACTTGGTGAATACCATTTTGTGGGCTCACTGATAGGTCTTATGACTTTTTGCTCCACCATCTTCTTTAATGCATCTTTGGAATTATAAGACCATTGAAGTTATAAGACATTGAGGAGTGGGTAGGAGAAATGATTAAATTATTTAATTCATAAAGGAAAATTAACTTTACTTGACTGCTCTGTTGTTTACTTATAAGCCGCTTTTCGTCTTAGGGCCCCAGATGTCCTCAGTCATGGCTTCGATGGAAAGTGGCAGATCTTCTGAAGCTTCTTCATCGCCTGTGTGTAGGTGTCGCCACTGTGCATCTATTCCGGTTCTTGATTCGTGGTCATTTATTGAATCACGGTTACAAATAATCTCAACAGTCTCACGGAAAAAGGCATATGTAGGGATGTTATAATTTGCGATTTTTATTGATTCGTTAAATTGAACATCAATATTATTTTCTTGGTAAGTTTTGGCTAGCACGGTTGTATTTTTGGCGTACTTAATGTCACTTTGGTGTTCATTAATTCTTGTTTTTACTTTTCTCTTTGTTACTCCTATGTAGCAACCTGTTTTACCATTTTGATACCTAAGGGGGATTTTGTAAATTCCAGCAGTCTCTAAGGATGAAACATAATCTTTATCACTTCTTATAGCCTGAAAAATGTTACGGTTTAGTTTTATTGGTATTTTAACGTTAAGTTTTTTAGCTGCATTTTTTATTTTACTAGAAGTACCCTGATTATATGGAATTGAGTAGGTGAATTTCGTCGGTAATTTTTATCTAATTGATTAAGTTCATTAAGAATTTCATTAATATTTTGGTGTTTTTAACAATAGCAAAAACATCGTCCATGTACCTTACCCAAAAAGAAATTTTATTTTTCATAAGGCTTAAAATGTTTTTTTTTCTAATAATCTTAATTTGAACTCCGCGATAACTCCCGATATGGGCAATCCCATTGGGGCATCCATATTTTGTTTAAAAATACTATTTAAACCTAAAAAAACTTTCCCATAAAATTAAGTTACTGATGGCTATAAGGGTATTAGCTGTATCGGTTTCATACTTTTCTTTTATTGCATGATTAATTACATCAGAAATTTCATTAATATCTATGGATGGAAACAAGTTAACAACATTAAAGCTAACAAAACTATCATTCTCTTTAATTTTAAGTTATCTCAAGCGTTTAACAAAATCTTCGGTTGAATTTAAACTATTATCTGGGGGGTAATAAGTTACGGTAAATTTCTGTTATATATTTTTCGAGAGGGTACGTGGGTGCTTCTCTTTTATTAACTATTGGATGGAATTTAGGAGGATCTTTGTGGTCTTTAAAGCACCCAAATAAATTATATTCTGCTACAAATATTTACTTTAGCTACAGTTATCTACTGACTTAAATAGGCTGCCTTTGTTTAATGATGCAGTAGAAATATCATGAAAATCTATATTAATCAATTTTGTGTGATTGACATTACAGATTATATGAAGTATTTAGTTCAAGTAATGAATTCAGTGTAAAATTGCATTTTCCCCTCTATTTTATTGTGTTTCTTTCCTTTAATTTTAGTCAATTTCCTGTTATAACACTTTGCCAAAAGCAACAGAATCCAACTCACTTGAAGTTCCTCAAAATCATCAATCATTAGATCACTCAGAAGAATCTCCTACATCTTCTCCATATAGTCAACAAAGGTGATATTTATTTTTCATATTATGTTTACTTTTACATCAATTTATCTATAATACTCCTATCTATAATAGGAATACTATCTATAATACACCTTTTTAACCACTTCACTGGTCACAGTAGTATGTGGAAGGCTAAATTTCCCCCAAGTTATCTCTAGATAGCTGGTGAAGTAGTTAAACATTCATCTAATTGACCAATGATTATTTTACTTAGGGAAAAAAAAAAAAAAAAATCATTTACTCTTAAATATAATATTTGTAAATAATATAAATATCATTAATATAAATTAATGTTTTATGAAAACTTTTTTTTTTATTATTCTTTATATATATATTAATTCTTTATATATATTTTAATATCGTAAACATATTCCAATTGTGAACTGCATAGCTATCAATTGCTACAGAAAATTCATAGTTACTATAAATTAAAGCAGGTAACAGTAATGCTATAAAAATAAGTTCTAAATAGAATGAATTTTAATTTTAAACTTAATTTTTTGTAATATTTATATTTAAAGTTTGATATTTAGAAATGAACAGTTTCTAGCACTAAAACTGCTGAAATCTCTTTTGAAGAGCTCTAAGGTAACTGCACAATATAAAAATGATTGAAAGCAATTGCTATGTATGTTAAATCATTCACATACTTGACCTTTCATTGGTAAATAACACATAAGATTTATGCTTTCATTTCACTCATCCATACCATAATCTTACTAGCCTCTCACGACTTCAAAATTGATATAGTAATCTTTTTACTATGGCACTCTTATGCTAAACTAAGGCATGGTACTATGTCTGGGAGTATGATATAAAAAATCAATTTCTTAAAACAATTTTCAAAGTTACCTTTTTAAATTTAATCATTAATTCTTTCACTTTCATTTACTGAGGCTTCTTCGGGTAATTTTCTTGGTGTGCTGAAATTCCTGGATTATTTCTTCTTTGCAGCATCTACGCCATCTGGCATCAGTTAGAGATGAATCATTTTGGTGTTTAGGACTGGATTAAATATTAATGTGTTGTTAAATATTGATATTTCTTTAACATCATGATAACGATATTTTTAATTTTATTTCATTGATATATCTCTTTTCTCGTGATATGTTTTTCTTGCACCAAAATTTAAGAACAATTTCCCAAAATAAATAAAAAATCCTCCACATAATAAAAACATAAACCAGTATTTATTGAAAATTATCTGCTTTGATTATCACATGAATAAATGGAACTATATTCCTTTAATTACCAACGCTTTGTTGGTAGCTTCATTTCTTTAACATCATAATAATGATAATTTAAATTTTATTTCATTGATATATCCCTTTTCTCGTTATATGTTTTTCTTGCACTGAAATTCCAGAACAATTTCCCAAAATAAATAATCCACTGCATAATTAAAACATAAACCAGTATTTATTGAAAGCCATCTGCTTTGATTATCGTGCGAATAAGTGGAAATATATTCCTTTAATTACCAACGTTTCGTTCTACCAGAAGAAAATACTGTCTTCATCACTCCAACATATTCCAATAATACCGAGATATATTCACTAGCAATACATACTCACTCATACGATCAGCAGCTGAGTTCAGTAGGAGAGACATTTGATACTTAGTCGAAACGAAATATCCCTACCGCGGTAGATGGTCGATGGGAAGTTCTACTATTGGATCTGGAATATCATGATATATCAACTTTGATCGCAAGAGCAATAAGCTCATCTGCCTGATACTCACTCATTGATATCTTTTCTTCTATGTAGTATTGCGGTTTATGCAAAAGAATAATTTTAAATATTGAATGTAAAATGAATGTTTGCAGTTGCATCGATTGATTGTTCGAAATAATATTAAGTGGTATTAAAAAAAAAAAAATTGCAAATAAGGAAATATTTAGGATGTCCTGGAGATGAAAATAGTAAAATAATATCCGAACATATTTCGATTTGTAATTTGTATTCGTGCACAGTATCATAAAATGTAAATTTGTATATATATTTACTTCTATTATTATTAAATATTTTAATAAACTTAGTTCTTTATTAAGCTAGTTAAATAGATTTTTATCTTTAGTAATTTTAGAATGATAGTTTTTCTATATAACAATGATATAACACTCAACATTTTATTATTATTTTATTTATTTATTTTTACTTTATTTTTTGTGCAGCATTTTATTATTATTATTATTATTATTATTATTATTTTAAGCTTTTCTTATTAAATATAAGTGAATTAAAAGAAAAGTGAAAAAAAGAAAGAAATTCTACTTACATTCTATATAAACAGAATTTAATTCAGTACAACTGGACTTATTGTAATCTATTCTTCCATTAAAGCATGCACTAACTGTGTTTCATTCACTAGCATCGATTACTATATTCATTTCTTAAAATGTCTTTGGTATAACTTTAGTGAAGGAGCCCCTTTGTGGTTTTTAAATTTTTGTTGTCAATTTATTGATGAATTAAAGTGGCTATCGAAATTGCATAAGTACATATTTTAGAAAAAACATCCGGGTTACTTCAGTACCAAATTAAAAATTTATCAAGGGGTTCTATGCTGAAGCGGTTCCATTTCTTTAGCACTGTTTTTTTCAATTTTATTTTAATTATTAAAAAAAAAAAGTTTGTACGTTTATATATTTTTTTCAATGTAAAAATAAATATATTTACTTACATATTTACTTATTTATTCATGTTCAGTTGTTTCCAGATTTGACTTAATATTTTAAGACAGTTTAGGAAATTGAATGGTAAAATTGTATATTATCATGTATCCTGGTATATATAAAATAGAACACTAAAAAGGGCGACAATGCAAAATCATAGATTGAAAAAAATATGCTTGTCATACTAAAATAAATAAATAAATAAATAAAGTTTAAAATGCAAAATGGGTTATTTTAAATAAGAAAATAAAACTTCAACGTATTTTTTTTTTTTAAACACATTATTTACATATTGACAATATATATATATATATATATATATATAATAAAATTTCGAATTGTTATAAAGCTATTACTAAATATGACTTCAATATATATATATTTAAAAATATATATATTATATTGTATGGTAAGTAGATGCAAAAATAAAAATGGCAGATAACTGACTTTTAGAATACTTATGAGTTATATAAGGGTTTCAAATTAAAAATATTACTCTGCAACCGAGAAAAATTATTCGATGGCAATACTGAAGAAAGTTTATAAACAATATTTCTATATACACTCTATAACAAAAAAAGCGACGTACCAGGAAGGAGTAATGCAAACTGGATACAAATTGACATGCATACAGGTTTCGATGGAAACTGCAAAATTTTAAAGTTTTGCTGCCATCGAATAAGCATGTGATGCTGCAGCACATCTTATCTACGCAATTGGCAGAATATTATAAAGGAGAAATTTTGATTCCAGGTCATAAATTATTCGAGAATTTCATTCCGTCTACTCAGATAGGCTGTAACCATGCCTCGCATACAGGTGCACAAACAATATGTGCAGATGACAGTGTTTGAGAGAGGTGTGTAGTTTGGCTCAAAGAAGCCAGTTGGTTTAATCTGTGAAATGTTTGACAATTGGATATTAGCGATGCTACTATTAGATGATATTGACAGGAATCGGTGAACAATGGCTGAACACAGCGTCAGGGTGGAAGCGATTGGCTAAGAGAGAGGACAGAACATGAGAATCGATCAATCATCAGAACGGTACTCAAAACCCCAGTTCATCATTATCATCGATCCTACGGGCAACTGGTAGTTCAGTTACTTCAACGACCATTAATAGGTGGTTCAGAGAAATAGGGTTGAGCTCACGGAGCCCCTTGTGTGGACTACTATTAAACTTTGTATACCAACAAGCACGTTTGCAGTGATATCAGGATCATTCAAACTGGAATGTCACTGAATGGAGTAGAATTGTCTTCAGTGATGAGTACCACTCCGATGTGAGCCCCGATGGCCAGAGAAGACGCATCTGGAGACACCCCGAAAAAAGGGGGGATTCCAACCTGACTGTCGCCAGCTGTACGGCCCGACAAGGCCGGATATCTGGCTTTTGAATATCTTTTTTTCCTTCTTTTCTTTCATTGAGATGTGGTGGGAAGTCAAGGAAACAACTTTTGCTCCACCATTCAGGAGTGATTGTCTGAAATTTCATTTCATTTCATAACAGGACCCCTTTGGTTGTCATCTGTGGCATCTTTACAGTACATTGGTATGTCGCCGACATTCTACATCCCGTTGTGTTTCCCTTCACATCACGCAATCCTGACAGTATATTTCAGTATGATAATGCCTGCCCGTGCACAGAGATAGTTTTTACTGCTTGTTTTCTTTCTTGCCTAACATTATTTTGGCCAGTAAAGTCGCCAGATCTCTCTCCTACTGAGGACGTTTCGAACATCATGAAAAGGGTCCTACAACCAGCTCGGGGGTCTTGCCAATCTAACACTCCAATTGGACAGAATTTGGCATGATATCTCGCAGGAGCATATCTGCCAACCCTATCAATTAATACCAAGCCAAATAACTGCTTACATAAGGGTCAGAAGTGGACAAATGTGTTATTGACTTGTTGACTATTGTGAGACCATTTCTATTGATTAAACCATCCAAATTTTCTGAAACTGTAATCATTTGTTTTTCTTCGCATGTACATCACATCTACCTTCTTCATACTCAGAGATGGAAATTCAGTGCAGAACGCATATTAATATATATTTAAAAAAAGTCTGCATATTAGTGAATCATTGATATTGATATATATATATATATATATATATATATATATGTAAGATCTTAGCTGGGCGTCTAGAGGTGGGGTCAATGATGAGATGGAGATTAAACTATGTCACATTTATTTGAAGACACTTAAAACATCAGTTACACAGAAAGACACATAGGAATTATAATAACAGCTGGTGTTCACTATTAACCATTTGCTGAATTCTTGGCTTAACACACAAGTCAAGAAGTTCACAATATTAAATGACTATTACAAAGCAACATTTAAGCACCTACTTGTACTATAATACACTGCAGACTTAAGGTATAAGCCTCTCAGGTCTCTACCCAACTAATCTGAGTATTTCATGCTCTGGTGCAACGACTGGATCAGTCTATGCGCTGATGGTCTGACCTGCTTTTCACTGTCGCCGGATAACAACTAACTCTTCTGCCTAATAATATATATATACATATATATATGTATTATAGGAATGATGATTTCTGCTCAAAATTGTATTAATCATCTACATTCTAAGACAGTGTCATTTTCATTAATCTTTTATCTTTTTTATAATTATGAATTTTTATGATATACTGTGTAAATAAAACCCATATCATATATTAACTCTGCTAAAATGTTATTTTAAAATAATTAAAGCTGAAAATCTGAAGAATGGAGGCCAAATTATACACAAGTATACTTAAAAGCAATGATATAAATAAAAAGAAACACAAAACATCAAATCACTCTTTATGAAACTTTTTGTTTTAATTATTATTATTATTTTAATGATACCAGAAAAAATATAGAGAACAGTCCACACTTGTATACATTAAAATTGGTGTTCATTTGTCTTTAAAAAGTAGCAAATGCCTATTTTCCTTTTCTTGAAAGAAATATCGCAATATATCATTAATATCAATATTAACTTGGTGATATATCACTATATTTAATTTCTGATATTGTGCAGCTCTACTGGTATCAGACTTCTGTATTGGTGATTACTTCTGCAGTTTTACATTGCAATGCATAGGTGGTTGCCTAGAGTCACCTAATTGTAAAACCGGGCCTGTAGTTAGGTGAATGGAGAAGATGTGCAGGATTATTTTTGCAGGAATCAGTACATTTCAGAGAAATTACTAGAACTTGAAAAAGTCCTTATTTGCCATTATTGGAAATATATTATACATTTCATTTTATATATTGCATTTCTTATTTTGAAAGGTCTCAGTTTGGCTTATCTGAAAGTGATGGTGAAAGTTCACCAGAAGTTCAAGGGGCATTAGATGAGCTTGAACCTACCGAATACCTTATTATGAAAAAGAATGTAAGTGTTAAAAATTTTATGCTACTACTTTATTTGTAAAAAATAAAAAAATAAATCATCAATGTCTATAGACAAAAATTAGTAAATGTATAAATTTCTTAATGTCCAAGTTTGACTAAAGATGTGAATATTGTATATATTTAAAACTATTCTCAAAGGAATAATTTTTGTATAAAATCTATAAAGGCTTTTTTCAGTATTTCAAGACAGTCTAAAAATTAGAATTATTTATTTCTTTTTGGACATTAGTATCCTGTAGAAATGAAAGCAGCTAGTTGTGTGTCTTCAGTTTTAATTTTCTTAAGGAAGTTAATATTTCTTAGCAAAGTTAAGAAATGTTTGGCTTCTGTCTGTCTACATTCATGCTTTGGTTAATATTGTTACAAAGGATTTTAAGTCTTTTCCTTGTATCAATTTTTTTGTTGTGGTGATGAAGGATTCTGGAAAAAAAGTTATAGTAAAACAATAATAAAAAAATAAATTCAAAAATTTACCAATAGGGGAATATGTGGCACTGTTTTCCTAAGTAAAGCTTTTCTTGCAGACAAATTAGCATGATGTCTCCACTCTCAAAATAATAAATGGGACGAATACAGTGCTTAAAAAAAGTGTACAATCATCAATTTTAAATAATAAATTGTGATAAAAGCTTTACTTAGGAAAACAGCACCATGTGTTCTCTTAGCAGTAAATTTTAAAACATTAAAATCATTTTTATTTATTATTTGTGAGGAATCTTTCATCTTCCATCTTGTTTAATCTTTCTACAAACTTTGGTACCATTCTTGTAATTAGATCACACTACAGAACACTGTAAGCATTTTTAGTTTAATTATTGCTACAGTGTATATTTAAATTTAAAGATAAGGAGCAAATTGTTTGGAACAAAATGGGAAAAAAAAAAGTTTTTAACTGCATGCAGTCTCCCACATTACTAAATTCTCAGCGATTTTATGCATTTTAGGAAATTTTATGAATAATATAACTAGGGATGGACTGGATATCCGGCTATTTTTTCAATATCCGAAATATCATCGGATATCCGGATCAAAACCACCAGATATCCAGTTCATATGCCGGATATCTGGCTTTTGAATATCTTTTTTTCCTTCTTTTCTTTCATTGAGATGTGGTGGGAAGTCAAGGAAACAACTTTTGCTCCACCATTTAGGAGAGAAACTTAAAAAAATAGCTTCTTAAATCACGTCACTAAACAAATAAACTCATAAAATTCCTCATATTTATAATTATTTCTCTTATCTGTTTTGTGTAGTTTCAGTTGAAAATAAAATCACTAAATGAACAATGTTTTCTTTGATATTTTTCAAAAGTGCTTACAATCTAAATACATGCACTTTATTTGTTAAAAGATGGAAGACCGAGATTCAGTTGGTAAATTTTTATTTTTAAATTGCATTTATGAGACAACAAAATTTTAGTTTATATTTTTATGTAAATAATTCATTTCTAGTTTCTTAAAGAAAATCTAGAGTGACTGCACTCGACTTTCTGAACATTAAGTAATTAACAGTTGTATAAATAAATTAAAGTAAGAGAAATTATTAAATTCACAAAAGAGAAAATTATAATAGGGTGTATGAGTATTTGTCTTCATATAGTATGTTGTTTAGTTGATCAGTATTGTGTTTTAAATAATTTGAGCCCATAGGTCATAATGATAAACTTTCGTTGTGTCCCTGTAAAAATCCATAAGTTTTAAACTCGCCAAAATCTATAAAGTTTGTACGTAGGTTATCTATAATATGCATACAAATTTTCAGATCAATCAGATGAGGCATATAGACGCTGTTGCATTTTAAATAATTAGCCCATAAGCCACACACATATATATATTTGTCCCTATAAAAAAACTATAAGAATTAGATTCACCAAAATCTATATGGTGTCTACAACTGCAACCTGTAACAAGTTTATGAATTTTCAGTTCATTTAAATAAGTAGTTTAGAAGCTGCCATAGTGCATAATGATTAAGAAATTTTCTTTGTGTCCCTGTAAAAAACTTTAAGTGCTATATTCACCAAAATCTTTATGCTTCATGCGATGGTGACCTACTGTACATATAAAAATTTCCAACTTAATCGGATAAGGCATTTAGACGCTAATACTTTACGCCCATAGGCTCTAATCATAAAGATTATTTTGTTGTATAAAAAACTATAAGTACTAGATTCACCAGTAGCTACATAGTTCGAACAACTTTGAGCTTTAACACCCATATAAATTTTAAGCTCATTCTGATAAGGCATTTAGACGCTATCGCACTTTGAATAATTTCAGCCCATAGGCCGTAATGATAAAGATTTTTTCGTTGTGTCCCATTGTTTCGTAAAAAAATTTTACTTGTGCAACAATGACCTTATAGCATGAGTGTAAATTTTCAACTCAAATGAAAAAAGCATTCAGATGCTATCGCAGTTTAAAAAAAAAAAAAAAAATTGGCCAATATAGACTATAATCATAAAGAATTATTCTTTGTGTCTCTGTGAAAAAAACTGCAAACGCAAGATTCATCAAAATGTATACAGCTGGTGTGATGGTGACTAAAAACATGTGTATAAATTTTCCTCTCGAATAAATAAGGCGTTTAGACACCATCACACTTTACAAAATTTAGGCCATAGACTGTAATGATAAAGAATTTTTCTTTTGTGTTCCTGTAAAAAAAACTATAAGTGCAATATTCACCAAAATCAATAGGTTTTGTGCTGTGGAGATCTTTAACACATGTGCCAAATTTCAGCTCATTTGAACAAAGCGTATAGATACTATAGTGTTCAATCACATACATACACACATACATAGTTGTAAAAATAGTAAATAGAAATTCAGGAGACCTGAAAACGTGTAGAATCACCAAAATCTCAAACTTGGAATTTTGACATGATTACAATCATTATTTATTTTTAACATCACATTTTGGGCTTTGCAACATAATAAAAAATTCTTTTAAAGGTCAAAAGGCCAAAATAACATATTACAAATTAAATTAAGTTAAACATTTCTTCTGTTTTGCTCTCATTTTGAAACAGTGCTTGCTCTATAGTCTTATGTGAATGATTCTGAAGAATGAATGAACAATTGTTAACCAATTTAATGGATTACGTATGGGAAATAAGTACACTGTTATTTAAAAATTGCAGCTCTTAGAACTTCAAAACTGATAATTTTAAAAAAGTTAATCATTATTCTTTAATATTAGATTGTTTTTTGTTTAATATTAGATTCTTGTTTTAGGATAAAGCAATCGAATGATATCGCTTTGTGAAACTTTGCAACATAATATCTTTAAATCTAATAACTTGATGTAATTAGTGTCCTTACAAAAAATGAACAGATTTAGAGTTCTTTTAAAAAAGTCTAACATCTATGCAGTATCTTCAAAAAAAAAAAAAAAAAAAAAAAATCATCAGTTTTTACAAAGAAAAATGGCCGACTTTCATCTTTAAAATAGTTAAATCTAGACCAATCAAAAATAGCAGTGATCCGTCCGGATGTGTTCTGCCGACATACTTTTTGCTTTATTTGTATAGAAAACTGTCTATGTTTTTTCCAATGGTATTTATATTTTTATTTTCTTCTATATTTAATAAAACAAAATATTGGATTCGTAAAAATTTTTGACTTCTGGTTTTCGATGGATCTACACACATTTTGAGAGGTCTAGAACATGATTTGACTAATTGGTATAATACGAAAGGATTAAAGTTTATACTTTAAAAAATTCAAATACCTTAAATTTATCCTTTAAAAGCAACGTATATGTTTCGGCATACCATCGCAGCCCTCTTCAGCGTTGCAAATGATGAACTCCTATTGCCGGAACTCCAAAGTAAACAAAACTCCCTCGCCGATGTTCTAACTTCATTTCACTTCATGATTTTTAGTATCTGTTGCCATTCTCCAGGGATTAAGCTCTGTTCGCAGTCGTTAACAGAAGAAGGAGTGGTTAGTATTTCTATGGCTTCGCATTTTAATGCAAACTTATGATTGTTATAGTGGGCCTATTTTTTGAGTGTTAATGGTGTTAAGATTAATGGGATTATTGTTATGGGTGGTAGAAAGTGCGGTAGAAGATTTAATAAGTTTAAGGTTGGAAATATGTTCTTTTTCGCATTCTTTTATGGGTCTCTTGGTCGTACCTATGTAGCAAGCTTGTGTTTGGTCCTCAAAGTTGAAGTCTATTTTGTAGATACCTGAAGTGTCTTTAAACGGAATAGGGTCTTTTTCATTCCTGAGATGTTGGAAAATGTTTTTATTGGGTTTGATTGGGATATTTATATTATGTTTGGCTGCTTCGTATTTGATTTTGTTGGCGGCCCCTTTACAGAAAGGAATAGCAGAAGTGAATTTAATTTTAGTTTTTTGAGCATCTGGAATTTTTATTAAGAGTTTTTAGACATTTTTTATATAATATTTGTACTAAATTTTTACTGTAGTTCACCTTGCTAGTGATATCTTTTATGTGATTGATTTCGGTTTTTAGAAGAGTTTGGTTGGAACAAATTAGGATGGTGCAGTCAATGTAAGAACGGATAGCGTCTAATTTGTATGCGATGGGAGTATGGCATTTACTATTAATAATTTCATTATTGGTAGTGGGTTTTCTATAAACTGTAGTTTCAAAAGTGTTTTCTGGTTTTTTAGTTACTAAAACATCTAAAATTGGTAAAGAGTTATTATTTTCGGTTTCATTAGTAAATTTTAAGTTGCAATCGAATTTATTTAGATCTTCAAGGAGCGAGGTAGGATTAATGTGAGCGGGGATGATCGTGAAAATGTCATCGACGTAACGTGTCCATAATTTACATTGATTGATAATTTTTAAGGCTTCATTTTCAAGTGTTTGCATTTTTAATTCGGCGATGAGCCCCGATATGGGAGATCCCATGGGGACACCTTGGGTTTGTTTATAAATGGTTTGATTAAAGTGAAGTAAGACTCGTTAAGAAGTAGGTTATTTGTACGGATGAGTGTTTTGCTAATTTTGATGTCGCCATAGGTTTCAATGAGTTTGGAGTTAATAATTTGGGTTATTTCAGGAATATTTATTGAGGGGTAAAGATCTTTAACATCGTAGCTGTTGAGTTGTCTTTAAAATTATAGTTGGTATTGCACAAAGATTGAATGAACATCGATGTGGAATTTATAGAGTAATTTGAAGGAGGAAGAACTGAACGGTAAATATCTTTCATATATAATTCTAAGCAATAGGTTGGGCCTTCGGATTTATTTACAATTGACTATTTTTAGAAAATGTCTGCCTGTCTGTGTTTGTGTGTGTCTGTGTGACAAAAATTTTGTAGCAACTGTATCTCTGGAACTACTGCTCAGAATATTATATAAATTTATTTGTAGATGCACCTTAACATAAATTAGTGCCTATCAACTCTTGGTGTCAACCGCTCAATAGGTGGTGCTGCTACACAGTGATTTCCACAGTTTAAGGGAAGGCTATATCTCAGGTTCTATTGTGTATAATCAAACAATACTTGATATGTGAGAAAGCCATTATGCTGATTCAATTTGAATTCTTTATCCGCCAGCAGGTGGCACTGCTATCTTGCAAATTTCCTCGATAACTGGAAGGCTATATTTCAATTTCTATGGTATATAACTGTATGACACTTGATATGCGAGATAACCATTATAAAAATGCATTTTTAAAGATTTTATTTATATACAATAAAACTGTCTTTCTTTGGATATTTAGTGTTAGTTTTCTGCTAGATGAAAATCTTTTGCATTCATCATGTTGGGTAAGTATAATGAATAAGTTTTAATATTTTTTTTTTTGCACTTACTGAATTTGTATAGGAATATGTAGAAGAAAGACTTATGGTGGCTATAACATACTAGCTATGTATGCAAATGGAATCCAGTTGTATAAAAACCAAATGCCCTTTAAACAAAAATACCTGTTTTACTTTCTTCTATATTCAATAGAAGAAGGTATTGGATTCCTAAAATTTTTTACTCCTGGTTTTCGATGGATTTACACATTCTGAGAGGTCTAGAACACGATTTGACAATTTTTAGAAAATGTCCATCTGTGTGTGTGACAAAAATTTTGTGGCGACCATATCACCGGAATTACTGCTGAGAATTGTATATGAATTTATATTTTGATACACCTTGATTTAAATTAGTGCCTATCAACTTTTGATGTGGATCGCTCAACAGGTGGCGCTGCTATACAGTGATTTCGCAATTTAAAAGGAGGCTGTATCTCAGGTTCTATTGCGTATAATCAAACAAAACTTGATACGTGAGAAAGCCATTATAAGACATTATGCTGATTTAATTTGAATGCTTATCGGCCAACAGGTGACGTTGCTATACAGCAATTTCAGCAGTTTAAAGGAAGGCTACATCTTAGGAACTACTGCCAGAATTGTATATAAATTTATATGTAAATGTACCTTGACATAAATTAATGTCTGTCAACTTTTAGTGTTATCCGCCTAACATGTGGCGCTGCTATACTGCAATTTTCCTCGATAATGGGAAGGTTGTATGGCAACTTCTATGGCATTTAACTGTATAAAACCTGATATGTGAGATAACCAATACAAAAACACATTTTTTAAGATGCTATTTATAGACCATAAAACTGTTTTTTTTTTTTTTATATATATATATTTAGTGTTAGTTTTCTCTAAGATGAATACCATTTGATTAATCCTATTAGATAATTTTAATAAATAATAGTTTTAATAAATTATTTGCACTTAATAAATTAATATAGGAAAATATGGAAGAAAGACTTGTGGTGGCCACAACATACTAGTTTAATTATTGTGTGCCCTTAAAAAATTGAAAATTTCAAGTGTATATTGGGAATGAGGCCTGCTGGATATCCAGATCTGGCAAAGAAAAATAATATCCGGAATGCTGGATATCCGTATCTGGTAAAATCCATATCCGGTCCATCCCTAAATATAACACATTATAAATAAAAAAGTCTTTGTATATCTTTAATTAAAAAAGAAAATTTAAATTAAAAAAAATAATAATAATAATAAGCAAAGATAATTCAAAATTTTTACACATATAATGTCTGTTATGCTATTAAATAATTCATTTATTTAAATTTCAGAATTTTTTTTATATTGCATATCATATGAAAATCCTGTTTGTGCAAATTAAAAATTCTTGACTTCAAATGTGTCTGAATTTAGGGCAAGTGAGTGATAAAGAATAGTCACTCAAAATGATGTCTGTTATTTTTTTTATGTCACGCTACATTGTAGGTAAAATATACAGATATATGAACATGCCAAAATTTTTTAAGATGAATTAATATTTAATACTTAAAGCTGGACAAGAAAGCTGGGTGATGTCATGGCTGTCACAAATGAAGTTAACCTTTGATGAATTAACTAGTTTGCATTCTTTTTTTAAAACCAGAAGAGTGAATTTTAAATCACTTGAAGAAATAATCTTAGTAATGGTAGAATTTTTAACTTGTCATGTTGCAGGGTACATGACAATTTGGTCCCGCCACTTTGGTCCCGAAGAAATTTTGGTCCTGCCATTTTGGTCCCCCGTTTTGGTCCTTATATTAGGAATAATCAAAGTATTACAGAAAAAAAGCGAAATTATTTTTCATATTTTGAATTTTCGTCATTTGACTTGAAAACATGGGGGTAGGAAAAGTCAAAATTATCATCATCATCATCATTATTATTATTATTATTTTGCAAGATAAAGTTGTAGTAAGAACTGAAAAAAGTCTAAAATTTAAAGATTTAGATATTTTCTTTGTACGATAGAGGAAAAAGGACAGCAAATACATGAGAGAACTTCGGGCAAAAGAGAATTTAGTAGAATGTTTTCAATTGGAGAGTTGAATATTTACAAACTTTGTTGAAAATGATGTAACTGTAGGACACATGGAACAGAAAATTTATTATTTCGGATCGAATTTTGAATAATAAAGGTATTAGTTATCAGAGAAGATCTAAGCATTGTTAATTTATCTAATTCTGCAAAATTTCAGTTTAAATAAAATACAAGGTTTTTAATATAAAACACTGTAATGCGGCTCTTAATTATCACATTCAAATTTTGAGTGTTCGAATACAAAATTTGCAGGAAATCGATGCTTTATCCAAGCATCTCCTAAATGTTAGAGTTTAATAATAAAAGAAGATGTGAGGAACCTAAATAATGATCTCGGGATTTCATTTGTACAAAGCTGCTAAACTTGAGTCATTTTCTTCTCTGTTAATCCGGATATATTTGTCAAACACAGGAAAGAGTTACATATCACACAGAATTGGAAAAGCGTTTTTATTCCATTATAATCCCTTAGAATATTGTTTAAGAAAATTTCCATTAAAAATCCCTCCCCCCCCCCCTTTTTTTTTTTTAATGCGCTGAAACAAAACAGGGAAATTTCTTTTTATTATCTGTGGGAGAAACAGGTGTGAAACGAATACCAAGGTGCTACAGCGATTTCAATGCCGGAATTATTTTTAGTCATAGAGACATATCAGGCAAATATATATATTTATTTATTTTAAACATAATATTAAACTAAAAAGAAAAAAAAAAAAAAAATCATCAACATTTTCTGCACATTGATGCTTGCAATGCGCACAGTTGATTAAATATTGGACTACTTACATTTTTTCATTTTTAAAATAAATTATTATAATTGACATGCATTTTATTATTTTAACAAACATGCATTTTATTATTATTAATATAACACAGATTTTGAAATAAATTCTTCTTAGATTAATGATAAAAATTAAATCACAATCAAATCGAATGAAACGTATCTCTCTCTCTCTCTCACACACACACATATTATGAATAAATTCATATGTAAGTTCAAAAACTTTATAAATGATCCCAAGCTTATGCTTATGAAGAAGGGTCTATGATGGGAGTAGGACAATAATTAGTTCTTTGAAAGAAATAGCATTCTGCCACTAAAAGCAAATTATATTTAATATCGTAAGGTTTTTTTCTTTCTTTCCTTTTCCCCTTTTTTAAACAAAATTTTTCTGTATTTTATTGTTTTTAAATTAATTTAAACTTTATCAATAAATATAATCAAATGGGGATTCTTTTTTTAATAAGAAAGTACTGTTGTTATTGTTAACAATACTTATAAAATCACAAAATTTTGTCACTGATAGTGAATTAAAAATCAAATTACAATTGAAGTAAGTTAAATTGAAATCAAATGAAAAAAATCTTTAAAAAAAAAAAAAAAAAAAAAAGTGCAATTGCATTAAAAAAAGAAGTTTAAATATATTAAATGATTGTAAAAGATTAGTACAAATTTTTCCGAATTTCAATAGCTAGCTAGCAATCGTAATCTCCAAAATTTATATATGTATCTGTAAGGTATTATTTAATTAAAGATATTCTAAGAGCACTTCAATTTTTCCGTATCAATAAATATGCTATCACATTAAAAAACTTATATATATTTTTAAAAAATAGCGAAAAATTGGCAGGACCAAAATGGCCAGGGACCAAAATTTCTTCGGGACCAAAACAGCAGGACCAAACTGGCGGGACCAAAGTGACGGGACCAAAACGGCGGGACCAAAGTGTCCTGCTTCGCATGTTGCACCAGCTACAAAGAAAATTTTTCAACAATGGCCATATTTTAAAGAATATTTTTGAAATTCTTGTCATAGCAAAAAACTGTTCAAAAATAGTTAAATAAATCAGAAACATTTAAAAGAATAAGTTTTTGTGTAAAAAATGATCTATGAAGTTTTATTCATTGTATATACACACGAGTTTTAAAAAATTCATTTTATTTTTTGAGTGAGTCACTGAAAATTCACCTGCATTAAAAAAATAATGACTTGCTATAGAACATGTTAAATCAGTTTATTATTGACAGTATCATTGATGGAAAATCAGGTTCTTATTTAAAAACTGTTGAAAGAAAAATAAGATAAAAAACCCCTAAAAGAACTTAATTAGGCACTAGAATAAAAAAATTAGTTTTAGAATTTCAACAAAGTGAATAAAAAATAATTTCTTTTTAACATTAGATTGGCATCAATAGCAATATGCATATGAGCATGCAATATGAGCATAAAATTAAATTTACCTTTATGTGACCAAAAAATAAAAAATAAATAAAAAACTTAGATTTAGACATATTAATGCCAAAGAAATTGATTTGAGAAGAAATTCTTGATGTCACCAAATGCCTAAATGCAGTAACTAAAATTTGTAATTTTATTTATTTATTTTTTTTTTTTTACATTTCTCTAAACAGCTGACTGATAAAATAAGAGAAGTGTTCAAGTTATTGAAATTCGATCAGCGTGTGCATCAAGATCTTGAGGTGTCGGAATCCAGAATTGGAGGGTTATTTTTTATGTTAAAATTCAGTTTGGCAGAAAAAAATATTCCAATATTACCAAACTTTTTAAAGCTTCTTTTATATTACCAATGAATCTCACACTTTTGTTTTGTATCTGACCTAAAGAAGAGAACAGGTTCCCTCAAAATTTATCGCTGTCTGTTTTCTTGCATTATGATATCCTATAAGAGATTGTCTTCAACATATATACATAATTCATTGAAAGTGTAGATATTTTATTTCAAAGTAATTTTTATATAATATGTGAGTGAATAAAATTTCTAAATTAAAGAAAAATGGAGTACTTTTGAATATTTAAGATATCCCCTTTTTAATAAGTGTTATAGAAATGCAAAATATAAATATTGCTAAGTTGAAGTTTTCTGCTTTACAGAGTAAGTTATCTCTGTTAGTTTATGTACACATATTGTAGTTTGTATTTTATTCTTAGCATTCTGCATTATATATAAAGCTAAGAGTGAAAGTGTTTAAAAAGTACATTATTGAGCAAATTTACATGCTGTGTGATACATTAAAACTTCTGTTTTTTTTTTTTTTGTTGTTGTTGTTGTTATTTTACTTATTAAGACAAGTATTCTTAAATTTTTTACACTTTTCTATGTTAAATTCCTAAAATTCAATCCTACAATTGAAAATAAAAAATTGTTGTATGGCTTGCTTATGTATAAACACAAACAAACAATTCTTTTATATTTTACATACTCATAGATTAAAATTTTGATAGATTGTATATTATACAAAATCTAATTTGTTTACAGTATCACAAAATGACATTAGTAGACCATTACTTATGAATAAAAATTGCTAGAAAAATATTTTGATGACACTTTCTCACAAAACTAAGTGTTAATATAGTTTGTAATATTTAAAATCAATGATTTACAATGTTAATATGCAGTGCTATGTATAAATATATATATACATGAAAGAATAAAAAATAGTTAAATTTCAGAAAATCTATTAAAAAATTATGAATCTCTATTCAAAATGAAAACGTCAGCATGATTTTAAGTTAATTGCGGTCAGATCTTGCATATTAAGTAAACCCTGCATATCTGAAACCTAAGTTAAAATGATTAATCATGAGATTATTAATCAATTATAATCAAGATTTGGTGAACACAAAACAAAACACAAATAAACCAGAGTACTTTTCATCATATAACCTTTTCTAAAATACTAGTAGTCCGCTGGAGCCCAATTCTGCATTGATTGGTTGGGTGGCCATTGTGTAATGTTATCTGAGACTTCAGAGTGAAATCCCTGCTCAGGTTGCCTATATTCTTGACCAAATTACATCTTTCCAAGTAAACCTAAATAAACGATTATTAGTCAACTCCAAAAGAATTATTAGTGAACTTCCTCCTTATTCCATAAGGATATTTATACCTGTAGTCTATTTGCTGGTTATTTATGTCAATTACAGTATGAATAGTATGAGTTTTTTACAAATGGTCAATAAGGTTTCACCCTTTAACATTCATTGGTTTCGCAGCGAAGCCAAACATTTGACATAATTTAACAATTTTTATGCAGCAGTTTTTTTTTACATTTTCTCCTTGTTTTAATCAGGTTTTAAACTTTTGTTCCTTTGCTGTTTGGTAGTTAACAGCACTATTTCAAAAATTGACAAATAATGCTTCAAAGAAAGCTAAATGGATAAGTCACTTGAAGTTTCTTAGTGTGCGCAAGTGCGAATTGCTAGTTTGATGATTCAGCCATGTCTAGTTTTTTTTTCATTTAATGAAGAGCTGGACTATTATTTTCACCTGAAACAACTTTTACGAGTTTTTGTAGTCGACAGTGTTTACTTAACAAAAAGTTTTATTTATTAAATTAAATATTATTTAAATTTAATAAGGTTAACTTGTAGATGTTTCAAACCAAAAATTTCTCGAAAAGGAAATATTCTAATTTTTTATTTTTTAAATATTTATGATCAGTTATGTGTTTAAAAGCCATTTTAAAAATTAGTTTAGTAATTTTTAAAATAAATTAAGTAGTGAACGTTAAAGGGTTAAACTGAAAATTGTTACTGCTTAAGAGTGACAAAAAAGCAGATTTATTTATTTTGAGTATTTCTATAATCACAAATTCATTATGCTTTATTTACTTTGTAATAATTCTATATACATGCCTCTGATTTCAAAATATTTATATTTGTATTTTGATTTATTTATATTAATATTAATCTTATTTAATCAAATGTTCTAATATATGTTTTAAATAATGTATATATTTCTAATTATAATTTACTTTTCAATATTTTTAAATTTAAAACTAGTATCATGTGGCCACCAGGTGACTTTCTTCTGTATAATTTTACACAAAATTCATTGAATACAAGTTATTTATAAGATTATTTTCCATTATAAATGCAGATGATTTTTATCTGACAGAATTATATCCCTAAATGCCAAAAGAAAGTCAACTTTTTGCCATTATCAAAATAAATACGATTCTTTTTCTAAGTTTTTTTTTTTTTTTTTTGTTAAAAGATAAAAAAAATCTATAACTTTGTTTTAAATTATCACAGATCTATAGTTCAGCCATTCATTTTCAAGATTTACTCTCCCCGGGTCCCCCCCCCCTTCCCTGGGGAGAAGCGATGCTCCCTCATGCACAAAATTTTTTCCCTAGTTAACTACTACTATTATAAATTGTTCATATTAATTTTACTCCACACATTTAAAATAACTCTCATTATGTACATTTATACGAAATTTTGTCCTATACTGCCATGTTAAAAATTTAGAAAAAAAATGCAATCACAGCACCACCTGTTGAGCAATTGTTCCACAAATTTAATCAGCACCAGTTTATGTCAGGGTTCAACTAAATACAAAGTTTGGTTAAATTTTGTTAATTGGTTTATGAGATACAGCATCCACTAAATTTGTGATACACATAGACAGACAGACATTTTCTAAAAACAGTCAAATCATGTACAGGACATCTCAAAACGTGTAAATATATTGAAAACTGGAGTTCAAAAATTGTCACGAATCCAATACTTTCTCTATATAGAAGAAAGTAAAAAAAAAAAAAAAAAAAATGTTAATTGATAATTTCAAAGAGTCAGATTAAATTATATTTATCTGTAAGCCTTAATTGTAGAACAGATCTTTATTGTAAGATATCTTTCTGAAATTTGTTATCTAATTTTTTAAAATATGTTTAACTCATATATGAACTTTGAGTGTTTCTGTTTTTTGAAATTCTAAGTAGAACCTGCATTGCTTAATGGACTCGTCCTTTTCTACTATTAAACCAGATAATAAATAGCCTTTGCATATAATCCATGGTAGATCACTAGTTAAGTTTATGCTTTATGTAGAAAGAATCTGTCTATAACTTTTTTTTTTTTTTGGGGGGGGGGGGGGGGGGGGGAGATTCCTGAAAAAGATTTATTTTAAATTCAGAGGTAAGACTTTTCAGGGGCTATGCCTGAATTCAGGGTTTTTGAAACTTTTGTTGTTTCTGAATATCATGTTAAATTATTTTATTTTAGTAAAATTTTCTGGGGCTTTGTTTTAGTAAAATTTTTGTTTTATAGGGGCTATCCCTGAATTCAGGGTTTTTGAAACTTTTGCTGTTTCTAAATGTTATGGTAAATTATTTTGCTTTAGTAAAATTTTCTCATTTTAAACTTTAAAAAATATGAAACCTGCTAACATTATTTAAGTATATTATAAAAAACCTTACTTTAGGCTTTCATCCTTAGTCACTTTCACCGGAGGCCCCTGACATTTTCAAGGGGACAACTTGAGTGGTAGCGCTTCTAGTAGCAAGTGTTTTCTCTCGATGTTTCTTGGGATTATTTGGTCGACTCTTCAATAGGGGGCTCTAAACTTGATCGACGTCAGCACGTGGCTCGTTGCAAGATTCTAAATTACTTAAGATTTCGATGGTTTCTCAGTAAAAAGCATAGGTTGGATTCTCACAATTAGCTTTTTTTGTCGTTTCGTTGAAAAGAATGCTGATATTTTTGCTTTGTGCGGTTTTGGCGAGGGCAGTAGTGTTTTTATTAAACTTTATATCTGAAAAATGTACTTTAAGAACACAACTTTTAATTTTCTTTTTCGTAACACTGATATAGCAACCGTTATCGTCGTTGGGTTGGGAAAATCGAATATGATAAATACGGGCAGTTTCGAGTGGGTCAGTGGGGTCTTTATCGTTACGGATGAGTTGATATATATTGCTGTTGGGTTTGATTGGTATTTGAAGTTATGTTTTGTGGCTTCGTTTTTCATTTTTAAGGAAACTCCTTGGTCAAAAAGTATGCTATAGGCGAACTTATGTAAATGCATCAGAAAACTTAATTACATTCCAAACCAACAGAAAGTTCCCCTCAAGTGCTGACGTCGATCAAGTTTGGAGCCACCTGCTGCATAGTCGTCCAAATAATCCTAAGAAACATTGAGAGAAAACACTTGCCACATAAGTACTACCACTCAAGTTGCACCTTTGAAAATGCCGGGGGCCTCCGGTGAAAGTGACTAAGGATGAAAGCCTAAAGTAAGGTTTTTTATAATGTACTTAAATTTTTCTCATTTTAAATGTTTAACTTGCATTATAATCAGTGATAGAAATTGGGAAGGAAACGGAAGGCGTCATATGATGCCTGCTGTAAATATTTAAGGCCTCAAATTGAAATTTCTAGTTGCAATTTCCAAAATTCACTTTTAGCATGACTAATCAAGAGATTCTAAGTAAAGCAATATTTTCGAAACATAAATGCATATATATATATATATATATATATATATATATATATATTGTAGCTGGTTTTACCTGCTTCGCTGGACACTATACTTAAATGTCTAAATCACATATCATTATTAATAACCTAAGTTGAAGTTCCCGCTGTGTTTGGTACAGCTTTTTCCTACTTGTAACGTGAGGAGTCTGGGTCCCCCACTGCCTTCGACAGCAACTTACCCGCTTCTTACTTCCCTTTCCCCAGCGGGTAAGTTTGACATTTTATGAAATCTCACCAAAGTACATAATGTGTGCACTTAATCAACATCCACACACCAAAATTCACCACTATAAGATAATTTAAAGCGAATTCAAATGGGAAAACGGGTTTATTACCACCCGACCCGATGGGTAGGAATTTCGTAAAATCCCATTACAATAACTGTTAAATACATATAAAAATTTACGCACCAAATTTCGTGACCACAGATCTCAAGACAAATTTAGTGCCAAAAAGAAGATCTTGAATTTACAACTTCCTATGTCCCCCCCCCCCCCCTTCCCGAATACACACACAAAAAAAAAATTTAAAATGTGTTTTTGGAAATATTTTTAAAAAGTCACATATCTGTTTTCAATACCTTTATAACATTTTTAGTAGAGCTCTACTCAAAAATCCCGAATTTACAAAAAATTAAGGTAGGTAATCGAAATTATTCTTAGAAATTTTAGTTTATTATTTATTTTTCTTTTTTAAACAAAAAATTTTGATTAAAAATACACATGTTCAATTTAAATGCGTTATAAAATAGAGGAAATAATTACATTTTAAAACAGCTTTAGTAGCGTCTGTTAGAATTTTTGATTCTAACATTCGCTTAATTTTTATTAAATCCTCCGGAAAATATTTTAGTTACTTTTATTTTATTTATTTTCTCCATTTAAAATTTCTTAAAATTCGTAATTTTCAATAAGCAAAAAAATTTAAGAATTTCCAGTGAAGCGTTTTGTTTGTAAACAAAACTACCGATGTTTCCTGATTGTAAACAAACGCCTTAGCCAATAAAGAAATTCAATTTTAATCATGATTCAAATCAATTCAAAATCTTTTTAGATCGTCTGCAAATAATTTAAAAATAATTGTATTAATTTTCCTAACGTTCATTTTTCACTAATTAAAATCAGTGACGTCATTTTCATTGACGATTTTCAAATTTTTCTTCTGGAATGTTCCATTCGGTTCGCAGCGAATATGTCAGGTCCGCAGCGAATATATCACGGCGCCGATTTAAAAGTGGCGTCTCTCTAGGAAAATGTGTGTTTTTTAATATTAATATTGAATCCAAAAAATGAACCCAATATAAAATATTCCGTTCATAAAATTAAATTTATTTATTTCCATTTTATTATTTATTATTCAGCAGACGATTCGGATAAAAATAATTCATTTTCGGACTATTTATCGCGCGCAGCAATTTGAATGTGCGTAGTCTCGCGGCGCGGGAGATTGGAAGGCATCTCTGTCTCTTCTCTAGGATGGTGTGAGGAAAGGACGTTAAGAAAATTACGCCGTCGTCGGCGGCCTCGGCCGTCGGCCGATCAAATCTTTCAAGATTACATTCTAATCTAGTAACAAAATCCTCAGCAACTTCACGATACAGTGTATGAAGGAACTAATGCTGATTTAATACGCATAAAACGGAAGTGAAGGTTTAGAACTCTTCTAATTATTACAATCACTTCAACTACTCACTCTGTGTGCGAATATTATGCCTCAATCTCCAATGCAACGAAACTACCGAAATATATGTAGTTAAAGCGTATGCAAAATGAAAGTGCTCCCTGCTTATCATCCAGCAAAGATGTGTGCGAGTATTGATGTCATAAGTGTCCGAGCGGAGCTTCCTTTAAGTGAAAGACTCATCGATCCGACGCATCGCAATATTGAAAACTTTTGAGTCAGAAATCTCCATTAAAAATCTCAAGGAGGAAAATAAACCCGTTTGCCATGAATTTTGCGATAAGTGATCCGCATCGACATCGTTCTTGCGACATATTCGAAAGAAGTCAGTGGCGTCGCCAGAAAAAATTTCAAGGGGGTCACAACCGGAAAAAAAAATTGTTTTTTAATAAAATTCTGATAGCATAGGTTTAAAGTTAAAGAAAAAAATGCTTACTAAAATTTTCCAAGGGGGGGCAAGTGCCCCCCCTTGCCCCAATGTGCCGACGCCCATGAAAGAAGTGTGCTCTGCTCCGATGGGAGCATAAAATGGAGCTAGATAGCTCAAAAGTACATATTAATGCCAGCATTAGAACGTGAACCTCATTTCAAGCCGTGAACTTATCACGAGCCAAAATTTTCTTTTATATAAAATGCTTAATAAGAAATAACATGATGAGCACTAAGTATTTTATGTGCAATCGAAAATGATGAAATGTTAATAATGAAATATTCATGTCCTATATACGCTAAAGAAAATAAAACCAGATGTCTGGTGGGAAAAAAAATAGTTGTAATACTTATGCGCCGGTACCGGAAGATTTAATGTTTTTAATATTTAATAAAGTGTTTGTGTCTAAGGAGTATCTATTCACCTTATTACTTCTTGTGTGTACCTCATTGGATTATAATCTTTTTTATTTCAGATATTTTGGTTTTCTTCATGGGGTAAGTTAAGAACCATTAATAATTTTTCCTAATTTTTATTTTATTTGTCTGATTTAAATCATTGTTATTTATTTAAATTCTAGGATTTAAAATTTTGGCAATTCGGCAATTTAATATTATTTATAAGCGGCACACGAAATTAATGTACTAACCACTATTTAAATTAATTCCGGCCTTTAATCGATCTATCAATTTTCATTATCTACTAACTTTATAATTTTCCAAAATCCAAAAATCAAGTTTTATTATGGTTTAACCAAAATTTAATGTTTAACAGCGTCAAATTGGCAAAATTGGAAAATTTTCACTAAATGAGCTCTGTCATTTCTCACCAAGGTCTGTTCTAACGTAACTACTATAGCTATTTTAATTCATCGTGAAAGAGACAAAAATTAAAATATCAGCAATTGGGTACTGTACTAAAGCTGTACCAAAGTTATGTAAAAGAACACTCTACTTTGTGATCAATTAATATTGAAATATCAATTTTGAAAACAACTTTCCAAAAAAAAAAAGAAAGAGAAAGATATCGCATGCATAAGAAAATGTACAATTTATATAAAAAACGAAATAACAACAAATAAATGATAATTTCTTTGTCAAATTTACTCATGAAAAATGTTATACATACCTCCCCACCACCCATGCACACAGAGAAAAATTTTTGAAATCATTTTGAGGTTACCTGTTGTCTAAAACGTAAAGATAAATTTTTTTTTCATATTCAATGCGTTTTACAGACAAAACAGGCGTTTTTTACCCACAATTCAAAAACTGATCAACATTTTGAAAATTTCTATAGATATAATTTTAAGTTGGGCGAAGACCTAAATTCCTGCCAAGTGCCGTTGAATCCCGTACAGCGGTTCTCGCATGATACCTGGACAAAAAAAGCAACATACAGACACCACGACACACACACGCACAGGTGAAATTTTCTGAAGTCATTTTCGGCTTTCATGGTGTGTGAAACGTGAAGTTATCGCAAAATTTTTTTATTCTAACAAATTTACAGACAAAAGTCTGATTTTATTAATATAGATGTGTGTGTTACACATATTAGTATGTGCACACAGATGAAATGTGTTTGTTACATAGGTATTTTGTATGCATGTGCTGCGAGAGGGTTGTAAATTGCAGTTTTAAGAAAAGATAAGATTAAAAGGGATTAAAAGAAACCTTTTCTTTTTTATCTCTGTAAAGGGGATGAAATATGCCCCCAAACACCCAGATGCCCAAACGACATAGTCCCTGCACAGCAGGGAGAAAAATACAATATGAACTTGGAGCTTTCAAAGTTAAACAAAATTAAGTCTTAAGAAAGCTAGGTGTCAAATTTGATGACCAGAAAGAATTTTATAGTCATCAAACGCAATAATTTAGTCGGATTTGATGACTAACGACTGCTAATTTCGAACACTGGTTATAATGCATTAAAAACTCTCCAAATAACACATTTTTAGGTTTAAGTAAATATTTTTAATTGTAGCCATATGATATAGTATTAAGTCTCTTCCCACCATTCATTCTGCACTGCATGTAGCAGATTTCAGGGTTTTTACGTGATAAATACTTTCACCCTTTTAAATTTTACCAATTTAGCTCAGATAAGTACTTAGACATATATATTTAATTTTCTTAAAATGCAAGTTTTAAGTCCCATTACATAATCTAATAAGTATTAAATGGAAAATTCTAAAATTTCAGGGAGAAGAAGGTCCTGATCTTAGAGGTGGAACTGTTGATGCTCTTATTGTGCATGCTACAAGAGCTTTAAAAAATGGTAATTTGATTTTTAATGGTAAATTTGTCAATGTTAAATGTAGTGTAGACAGAAAATATGTGACTCTGCATAGCTAGCCATTATTTATGTTATGTGATGAACAGATAATTAGTCATATTAGGGTTTAGAAAAGCTGACTTTGTTATTAGCCCTTAAAAAATTCATCGATCATCTATTACTTTTTTTTATGTTTTAATTTTGATCAGAATTATTAGGATACAGGTTTTGTCAATAACAGAAAATTTATATTTATAATTAAATATGTGCATATCTGCTTAACTCTGTGTGAATGGCTCAGAATAAAAACTTCAGGAGTTAATTTTAAATTTTCTGATTTTTTTAAAAAATGAAACTTGTCACATTCTTCATTTTAATTTTTTAGTTGACAGGCCTTTTTTTATTATTAAAATGCCGCAAAGTATAGGGTGGTTATAATTAAACTTCCCCTATAAACAGAATCCTATAGCGTAAACGGGTGAACAGAATGCAACGAAATTTGCTATATGGACTATACACGAGATGCGCTTACAGAATTTCACAAAAAAATTTTAGTTCCAAAATGTCCACCAGAGGGTGTTTTTTTCAGAAAAACATTAAACATAGTAAATGACCAAAACGGAATACCAAAACAATATTTACATTTATTGACTAGTTTCTGGTCACCTTGTCATTGCAAACGTTTGTCATCTGCAAATGTTTTATACCGTAACCTGTTTTGAATGAAGTGTCCTCTTCTTCTCAAGCATGCAAATCTCGACATTTATTTTCCTAGAACTGACAGCTTTTCCCGGTTTTACATTTTATTATCCATAATTCTTGTTCTGGATTGTTAATATTGTTTCTGTATTCCGTTTTTGGTCGTTTGTGTTAAATTTAATGTTTTTCCAGAAAAGGTGCCCTCTGGTGGACATTTTGGTACTAAAAATTTTTTTTTGAAATTCCGTGAGTGCATCTTGTGTATAGTCTATATACCAAATTTCGTTGCATTCCGTTAACCCGTTTTCACTGTAGGATGCTGTTTATAGGGGAAGTTTAACTGTAACCACCTGTATTATTTTATATTACTATATAACATCATTATTTCATGGAGTTGTTCATTGACACAACTATTTAATTTTGTTATTTTAAAAGAAGGTTTTTTTCCCAAGCCTTTCATATGTACACACACAAACACACATATATATTGTAACAGTTTTTTTTTTTTTTTAGATTTTCTGTACCAGGAAGCCTTCCTTACAACCTATCGCACATTTATCTCTCCATATGATTTAATTTGCAAATTATTATATAGATATAATAAATTCATCCATGTTGCTGATATGAGGAGACAAAGAGCTGCAAGAAATGCATTTGCCTTGCTTGTCAGAGTAGTTGATGACTTGTGGTAAGTATTTTCAATTGGAGTTTTTTTTTTTTTTTTTTAAGCAAGATTAGGAAATAATTAAATTGTAAACACTTTTATTTATTTATTTTTAGTTTGACAGATGTTCAAGAAAATATATTAAAATTACTGATGGACTTTATTTGCCAACTTGTTGGTTCTGGTGATTTATTACTAGCTCGGGCATTGCGTAAGAAAGTGGTAGAAAAATGTGATTTAAAGCAAAGGAGTATTTTAAATATGCCAGTCCTTTTATCTTCAATGGCTATAACAACCCATAAAGCTTCTTTGTTGGACTTTAAATCAGAAAATATTGCTGAGCAAATGACGGTTTTAGATGCTGATCTCTTTCAAAAGATTGAAGTAAGCTTAATTTTATAGATTTTTTATACTTTTTCAGTGGTAAAAGGTTTTAATAATAAAAATATTTGTATTAAAATATGTATTTGTCACTGGCTGACTGACTGACTCTGTGATACTGTAGGGTAGTGCTAGCGTCACATAAATTTTACATGCACACATAATTAAGTATAATCATTGTATTAAGTGAAACTGCAAGTGATAGTATGGCCGAATGGTTAAGATATATCATTTATGATTTAAGTAAGGATTTGTATGAGATTCAGTGGTGTAACTAGCCAAAGTGCCGCCTGGGGTGGATGTTTATTTTGCCGCCCCTTAAAAAGTCTAAAAATACTTAAAAATGCCAAAAACTGGATAATGCAGGTATATATGTAGGTGTTTATACTAATAAAAGAATGTCTTTGCATCTGCCTGTGCAACTATAGTGTATGTGAACATCCAAACATCGCAGAACAATAAAATTTGGCAATCGGGTATATTGTAGAATAGTGGGGAATGCAAACTTTGAAATTTTCACATTTGATGCTTTTTTGCTAGACTTCTGTACGACATATGTTTCAAATTTCAGAAACTTCTAGTATATTAAAAATATTTTTTAATGCAACTTACTCAGTCACGTATTACAGACATTTTAACAAAATACATTTTAAAATATTTTCATCACAGCATTGGCAAAAATTTTCAATGTACAAGGGCTGTCCCGAAAGTAATGCGCCCCTTTTTATTTTAAGAAATTTATTGAACCGATTCATACAATCGCTCAATATTCTTCAAAATACATCCCTCCTGCATCAACACACTTGCTTCGATGTGGTTTTTATGCTTTATATGCATCCTGGAAGTCCGTCACAGGGATGTCCTTTAGTAATGTCGTCGTAGCCACCTTGAAGTTCTCCAGGGGCCCCAAGTGCTGACCTTTGAAGTTGGGTGGGGACAAATCAGGACTGTAAAATGGCTGGGGGAGCGTTGAGATGTCGGCCTTGGTCAAGTAGGAGGTCATCATAAAGGCGGTGTGGCTGGGAGCATTGCCATGGTGAAGCTTCTAGGAATTCTTGATCTCGCGCCTGACCTGTTGCTTTACCTTTTTGGTACTTCGACGTAGAATTTGGCGTGGACTGGTTGGCCAGATGGAGCAAATTCAAAATGGACCATGCCCTTGGAATAAAAAAAAAAACAATGAGCACCGCTTTGACCTGCGATTTGCTCATTCTTGCCTTTTTTGGATGTGGGGACGACATTGTGTGCCACTCTGCGCTCTGTCTTTTTGTTTCTGGGTGGTACAAGAAGATCCAAGATTCGTCACCACTTACCACATTGTCCAAAAAAGTCATATCGTCCGCAGAACACTGCAACAATTCTGCTCGAGAGTTTTTTCCATGTTGATTTCGACCGAGCATTCTGTTATCCATCTTACTGGATATCTAAAGTTAGCAGAGGTTTTTTTAAAAACAATTTTCCATCTAAAAAAAACTTACAGTGGAAAGTGTGATTTGAGTTTGACTTGGATGAAAAATAAAGTGTATGACACGATTGAAGACAAGATAAATTTACATTATAAACTCAGTTTTATTAAAAACTTTAAACAAAATATAAATTTAACAACAACAGTAATAAAGTTAATAAATATGAATAATTAAATTTTAACGTAACAACCCAGCTCAAGTGTTTTAATCAAACGTTAAATATTTTATTATGGCCCAGAAAAACCAAAGACAAAAACGTACCACTGAGGAAGGCATTATCAAACTTTTAACTTAAATGAAAACAAAAATAAACATCGGCAGAATAAAAATCGTATTATGTCATCCTCACTAAATATATTTAAAAAAAATGATGACATTTTAAAACAATCTACATCGTAAAAGCCAATGTAACAATCCAGTAAAAGCGAGCCACACTACATCCATAATCAGCGATATATATATGAAAACAATGACCGGCAAAGACAACGCCTACATCCGGGAATCAATAATCGTATGCGAGGATGATACAAGGAACGCCGGAACGAGTTCGCCATCTGCTGAAAATTCCAGCAATTAAATATTCCATACTAAAGTATAGCTCCAAGAAGTGTGATCAACCAAGCATTCCCGGCTAAAGTACAGCTCTAAGAAGCGTGATCAATTAAGCATTCCAGGCTAAAGTATAGCTCTAAGAAACATGATCAACTAAGCATTCCAGGCTAAAGTATAGCTCTAAGAAGCGTGATCAACTTTAAAAAGTAAACAAATGAGGAAATTACTTGAAGATATCGAACTTTTATTAAAGATTTATTAAATTGATAAAGGTAAGTTTTAAAGGGATATTTTTATAAGAAATAAAGTTTATATTTAGAGATTTAAGTTAACAAGAAGTATTTAAAATAAAGATATTGTTATTATATGTGACACATTCACACAAGGGTTCACTGAAACAGGCACTGTGACTTTGCAGGAGCTCGGAGCTGGCTGGCACTGGTGGTGCTGTGTTCTCAGGACTTCACCCACCCTTCCATGCAAGCGGGAACCCTGTGTGACGGATAGTCGTGGCAGAAGAAAATGAGGCACATTACATTCGGGACAGACCTTGTATTATCAATACATTACGTTAGGGCTGGTGTTTAATGCAACACGATCAGTTGGGCGTACCAGCAAACAGGTGTCTGCTCTGCCAGCAAACAGATTGGAGAAACCAACATTATTGGAGAATATTTGTTATAAAATCTTTTGAAATAAAGTCTTTAAATTGGTACTCACATATAATTTCCAGAAAATCCGTTTTAAAAATGTCAATGTGCTTTTGATGACATTGTTTACTTTTCACCGGTAATAAATTTGGGGTATTTAGGTATCATATTCCTTCAACAAAGAAATTGTCAAGGATTTTCATGAATTTGCGACAGGTATATTTAGTTTATTTAAAATTAATAATTTTCATAAATAATTACATTTAAATTATATTTCAGTGCTAAAATTATAAGAAACTAATTACTCAAATAAAACAGGATAAATTCACAGGACTTATTTCATCAGTGTCATCACAAAGGAAAGCAAATTCTATCTATAGTAGAGGAGAAAAGAAAGAAGGTAGAAAGAAAGAAACCAAAGTTCCTGTCTATTTTGTAGAAAATACAATAAAGCTCTGAGCAAAACACAAATTAAATAATTTAATTTAGGGTGATGTAACTTTTTTTTTCCTAAGTCTATTCTTCTATATAAAGACATGTCGTAACAATGTTGCGTTTCTTAGCAATGTTTACTATATCAGAATCGGATTTGGTAAAGTTAAAGAAAAAAAAGTAATAAATTTGGGGTATTTAGGTATTATATTTCTTCAACAAAGAAACTGTCAACGATTTTCATGAATTTGCGACTGTTTATATTTAATTTATTTAAAATTGATAATTTTCATAAATAATTACATTTAAATTACATTTCATTAATGAAATTATAAAAAACTCATTATTCAAATAAAAAAGGATAATTTCACAGGATTTATTACGTCACTGTCATCACAAAGGAAAGCAAATTGTATTCATAGTGGAGGGGAAAAAAAAAAGAAAAAGGAAAAAAGAAACCGAAGCTCCTGTCTATTTTGTAGAAAATACAATAGAGTTCTGAGCAAAACAGAAATTAAATAATTTAATTAGGATGATGAAACTTTACTTTTTCAAGGTCTATTCTTCTATATAAAGACATGTTGCAAAAGTGTTGCATTTCTTAGCAACGGTTATTATATCGGGATCAGAATCTCTAAAGTAAAGGACAACATAAAAAATTTGGAGTATTTTGGTATTATATCCCCTTCAACAAAGAAACTAGCTATGATTTTTATGAATTTACAATAGGTATATTTAGTTTATTTAAATTGAATAATTTTCATAAATTAATTAAATTTAAGTTATATTTCATTACTCAAATTTCAGTATTTTACGTTTTTATTAACTCGGTTTCTTGTTTGTGTGTTTTTTTGTCCAGTATAAATCTTGCAATCTATTTTTAAGTAACTTCCCGACTAGCTAGACATTTGAAACTTTCAGAATGGCTCAGAACACGATAACAATGCATTTTTAAAATACTTTTAAGCAATTGTTTCGGGTCCCGTTTGCCTTCGGTAGCGTTTATATGATTCAACAGTCATATAACTTCCTGACTATCTAGATGTTTGAAACTTTTAGAATAGCTCAGAACACTATGAAAATGCATTTTTTAAATACTTTTAGCCAATTGTTTCGGGTCCCCACTGCCTTTGGTAGCGTTGATATGATTCAACAATCATATAACTTCACAACTAACTACACATTTGAAACATTCAGGATTTTGCAGCAATTATCTCAGAACTACTACATAGAATTTCATACATATTGATATGTAGTTGCACTTTGACATAAATTAGTGTCTATTAAATTTTGCGAAAAATGTCCAACAGGTTGTGCTTTCATTCCATTGTTTCCAAATTTTAGACATGACGGAACCACAGGACTTTCTTATACACCTGTTGAAACATATATACTGTCATTTAAAACATTGAACTTTTTGTGTCAGATTATAATTAGGTTAGTAAACAAACAAATAAGAAAGAAAGAAATTTGGGATATTTAGGTATTATCTTTTCGACGAGTAAACTAGCGATGACTTTGATAAATTTGCGCTGAAGTAATTATCAAAAGTAAATAAATTCAAACTTCATTCTATAACTCAAATTCTATTATTTTAATTATAAAAAAGAAATTTTAAATAAGTCTTTTTCTTTTAATCTATTCTTTCTTTTCTTTTCTTTTTTTTTTTTTTTTCATTATTTGTTATTCATCATGAAATTTGGTCACTGTTTGGAGAATATTTGGAGAATATGGCAAATTTGAAAATAGGTTTATTTGGAAATATCGACCGTTATATGGACAAAGGCGAACTAGTTTTAAATATTGGCTGACAAGAAAGCACATTCCAATTTTTCAAAATTTTAAACATGTCAATATAGGACAAAATTTCCTATAAACCTGCTCAATGAGAATTATTTTTGACAAATTATTAGGAAGTTAAAAAAGAACTATTTATAATAGTAATAGCCAACTAAGGAAAAAATATTTGAGCACGTAAAAGTGATGCCCGATCCCCCTTTCCTAGGAGAGAAAATTTTCAATATGGGTATCTATCAAAAGAAATTATCAATGCCTTTAAAAGAAACGACTGAATTATTCACCTGTTATAATTAAAAAAATATATATATATTAAATCGATTTTTTAAATATTATTATTATTATAATTATTTTTTTTAAGACATTTTTTAAAGGTTTTTTTAGTAGAACATACAATCAACTTTCTTTGGACATTTCGTGTTACGTTTCTATGGGGGAAAAAAAAAAAATCTTCAATCAGCATGGAACAATTTAATAAATTATTTATACTCAGTGAATTGTTGTATAGGAAAATATAGAAGAATATTTTGTGATGGCCACACTAGGCCTGTGTGAGATGCCCTTCGTGGTGGGTCTTTCTAAAGAGCTCTGTCTTGTATTCATGTGAATTTCGGAGAAAACCATAGAAAACTCCAAACGGTCTCCAAACGGTTTCAATTTTCTTTCTAGATTTACCTATATAAAATATTTAAATTCTTCTGTGTAAGAGCGAAGCATTAACTTTGAAATTTTAATATTGGAACAAATAATGAAATTTCTGTTAAAATCATTATACCATGCAATTGCGTAGTTCTTTTTTATTGTAATACTAGTATATAACACCGTCAAAAATGACGGAAAGTGAAATCAATGAACGTAGTTAATCAACGAAGGCTTTGCCTGCTTTGCTGGTCACTATATTTAAAGGAAACTCTTTTATATCGCTTTATAAACAAAATTAAAATAAAAAAAAAAATCATGAAATTGCTGAAAATCCGCTTCCTGTTCCCACTGCTTACCAGTGGGCTTTCATTTGGGTAGTTATCAGATGATAGTTTCGAAACGAACAGTATCGAAAGAATTGAAGTAGTAATTTTTTATTTAAACCCCAATTATATATGAACAACACGATACATGGTGTACATCAGGGCGCGAAATTTCCGCTCGCCATTGGCGGGTGGAATTTTTACTGTGGCGAGTAAAAATTTCGTCTACTTATAGATAGAATTCTTACATGATACGGTGACAGAAAACATTCTTTTTATAGATTTAAATATGGCAAAACCTTGCCATCTTTTAATCTCATATTTAACCTCTCCTTTTTACATTCTCGGAGAGCCGAGTCTGTGTATGTGCGGCCCGAGATCGCCCCAGCCTGGGAAAGGAAAATTGCGTAGTGCATACATAAAAGTTTTGATCTGTTTTGTTGTTTCGTTTCGCCTACTGTTATTTCTCCAAGCAGAGTGAGAATAGATGAGCAGAGAGCATCTTTGCCCATCGCCCACTATCCTGGAGAAGAGATACTATGCGAGAGTTTGCCTATGCGATATTGTCATGAGCCTGAGCCCTTTTAAAGATACTGCCTATGTTTATTTTGTTGAATAATGATCAAAAAACAGTTCATATTTTCCAGTTTTTTACTGAAACGCCAATGATTTACGCTTGTAATGATTTGTAAGCAACGATTTTATCGCAAAAGTTATTCCGAAATGGCTATTTCAAATGACAACAATAAACAAGTTATACACATCGACATTCCGTCTGATTACAAAAATAAAATGGACGAAAAAGACATTTCTGATGTAAAAAGTTAAATAAATAAATAGGTAAATGAGGAAGTTTAATCTTTCAGAATAAAAAGGTTTTAACAAGATATTATTTGACAAAGAGTCTTTTTTTTCTTCTTCTTTTTATCTTTAATGCCTCTTTGCATTTATGTTATTAGATATTTTAATCTTTTTCAAATCTCAAATACAATACATTTTAATGATTTTTGATTATAGATGATTACGAGACATGATGATATACAACACACTTTTAATATACATAATTTTAAGCATATTAGTAAAAGCCTTCCAAATAATTAGGAAAAAAAGAAAAAAAAAAAAACACCAAAATGCGTAAAAAAGAAAAAAAAATGGCAACCCTAATTTGTGGTGAGTAAAACTTTTGTTTCCGCGAGTGTAATCTGAACTGAAATTTCGGGCCCTGGTGTACATAATATTTTCTTTCACTTTATTTTCTACATTTATTTGGGCCCACCAGCGGCCGAGCGGTTCTGCGCTCAAAGCTGGTAGATGGGAGGTGCCGGGTTCGATCCCAGGTCGCGCTCATCGACCTAGCCGTTTGGAGTTTTCCGTGGTTTCCTCCGAAACTCGCATAAATACGGGCTAGGACCCCTTAGAAAGACCCCCACGGAGGGCATTCCCCCTCTAGGCCTAAGACACATCAGGAGTCAATCGGCCTTAAATCCTACAACCAACCAACCAACTACATTTATTTGATTTATTTGATCAACTACAAAGTGACAAGTGACAACAATTTCATGCCAAATATAATATTACAATATACAATGATCAGCTACGTCTATCGCATGAAAAAATTATTTTTTTTGTGGTTTGAGTTAGTTAATAGTAGTTGGTATATATTTAAAAAAAAATTAAATATGAAAATCTGATCCTAATACAGCCTTAGTATAGCTCCCCTTGTCGACTTATGAATTTTTATCGCCATTTTAGACAAAAATGCACAATTTATGTGATTATTTTTTCTCATTCTTTTTCTTTCTTTTCTGTTTTTCAATATTTTATAATTTATTTATATTTTTCATGCGCTAACTTGGCTTAAAGTAGCTTTCACAAAAGGAGAGTTCTTGGCGAAAAATGTCTGATCTATTTCAGCATCAAAATTTTAATATTACCCAGGATTATCAAAGAATTAGCTTTCATGCCAAGCGTGATTCATCCGTGCCAAAAAAGTTTAAACAAAACAAAAAAGAAAAAAAATCTAAAATTGAAGTATATTAAAAAAGGTTATGGTTGTTTTTTTTTTTACTAAATTTTCATATGCATGAGCAAATTTAATCTATATAATATTTCTCTAACATGGTCCAGTTATGATTAATTTTTTTTAAAAACGATACGATAGTGACTTAATAAATTACACGAGGATAAAAAATAATACATAAGCAATATTTAAGCTTGCGGACTCAGTTCAGTGATCTAATAAAAAATGACGACATTTGTACGATGAGATCATTTTATAGAAAAAATGTATTTTTAAAGGTTACATTTTTAATTAAACTTTTTTCTTATGAATTAATAGTAAGCCTGATTTTTTAGAAATTTTTTTTAGCTTTTCAGCCTTTTGATATTATAATTTGTTAATTTCTTACGAGCTATGAAAAAAATGAAGGCAAATTTCACATTTTTTAGCTTAAAAATGAAATATTATAATAAATAATAAATAATTTTTTGAAAGCAAAAAAATTGTTACTAGTTGCGTATTTTGTGAATGTAAAACACAGAATATAAAAATATGTAATAGTTAACGAGTTATAAAGGGGCAAATTTTCCTATAGAAATATACGGGCTTTGGTTTCCGGCCACAGTAAGTAGAGAGTCCTCTTAAAAAAACTTAGTACCTATTTTGATTATACTTTTTATTATTGTGTTTTTTAGTCAATTTATGACAAAAGTTATTATGGGGATTATATCATAAAATATTACTAGATTTAATATGACGCTTGCAAAGATTGTAAAAATGCAACCTTTAAAAATACATTTTTTCTATAAAATGATCTCATTGTACAAATGTCGTGATTTTTTATTAGATCACTGAACTAAGTCCGCGTGCTTAAATATTGCTTATGTATTATTTTTTATCCTTGCGTAATTTATTAAGTCACTATCATATCGTTTTTTAAAAAAATTAATCGTAACTGGACCATCTTAGAGAAATATTATATAGATTAAATTTGCTCATGCATATGAAAATATGAAAATTTAGTAAAAAAACAACCATAACCTTTTTTAATATACTTTAATTTTAGATTCTTTTTCTTTTTTGTTTTGTTTAAACTTTTTTGGCACAGATGAGTCATGCTTGGCATGAAAACTAATTCATTGATAATCCTGGGTAATATTTTAAAATTTTGATGCTGAAATAGATCGGACATTTTTTGCCAAGAACTCTCCTTTTGTGAAAGCCACTTTAAGCCAAGTTAGTGCATCAAAAATATACATAAATTATAAAATATTGAAAAACAGAAAAGGAAAGGAAAAATAAAAGAAAGAAAGAGAAAAAATAATCACATCAATTATGTATTTTTGTCTAAAATGGCGATAAAAATAAAAAAAGTCAACAAGGGGAGCTATATTAAGACTGTACTATGATCAGATTTACATATTTAATTACTTTATATATATATATATATATATATATATATATATATATATATACCAACTACTATTAACTAACTCAACTACTATTATAACCACAAACAATTAATTGTCTCGCGCGATACATGTCTCGCCGATCATAGCATATTGTAATATTATATTTAGCGTGAAATTGTTGTCATTTTATAGTTGATCGAATAAATGAAATAAATGTAGAAAATAACGTGAAAGAAAATATTATGTACACCACATATCGTGTTGTTCATGTGTAGCTGGGGTTTAAATATAAAATTGCTACTTCAATTTTTTGGATACTGTCCGTTTTGAAATTGTCACCTGATAAGCACCCAAATGGAAGCCCGCTGGTAAGCTATTGTCACAGGCATTCGAGAGTCTGCAAATGAGAGGGTTGCTGCCGAAGGCAGCGTGGACAGGAAGTAAGCTTTTGAACAATTTTATGATTTTTTTAAATTTAAATTTTGTTTTTTAAAGCAATACAAAAGTGTTTCCATTAAATATAGTGGCCAGCGAAGCAGGCAAAGCCCTTGTTGATTCACTACGATCATTGATTTCACATTCCGTGATTTTTGACGGGGTTATATACTATCTTTATATGTATAGTTTGCAAGTCAGCTGACGATTCTGGTTCGTACTCATCTATATAGCAAGTTGCAACCTAATTTCCATACTTTAGTTAATTTTAAAAAATCTAATTGTCCGATCGATAAGCTGTTTAGTCCGACGGATTCAGAGAAAAAGCCCCTTTCATTTTCTACTTTATTTGTAATGAAGTTTTTATTCGATTTTTTTAAATCAATTAAAATATTAAAATAATAACCTGGCAATAACTTCAAATTTGGACATTTAAATTTACTGTTGTTGCCAAATAAATTTACCAGTTATTTATTTATTTATTTATTTTTATTTTATCTTTTTTATTTAGCGTAAAATGAAACATGCTTTCACGCGAAAAATAAAAAATTATAAAATAATAGCAAACCCATGTGAAACTTTTCACTTTATTTCTTTTCTTATTTAACTTTAAAATTTGAAACTCATAAACCTTAAGCCAAATTTCCCACCCAATTTTAATTCCTCAGAAGCCAAATTATTATTAGAAACAAATTAATATTGTGAGATGAAATGCTAATGATAATCAAACCAATGTCATTCACGAAAGACTTAAAAATAAAATTCATGTTTAACGACCTAATTTTTATACTTCATGAGGCAGGACAGATTTAGTATAAGACCCTCATGGTGATTTTTAAATTTTTGTCACCATGTTGGTGATACATCTTTATTAATTAATTAATTTATTTTTGCATAATTTTGTGTTAAAATAACTTAGGTACCTATTTTGATTATACTTTTTATTATTGTGTTTTTAGTCAATTTATGACAAAAGTTCATATGGGGATTATATAATTAAAATATTGCTAGATTTAATATGACATTTGCAAAGATTGTGAAAATGCATCCTTTAAAAATACATTTTTTCTATAAAATGATCTCATCATACAAATGTCGTCATTTTTTATTAGAACACCGAACTGAGTCTGCGTGCTTAAATATTGCTTATATATTTTTTATCCTCGCATAATTTATTAAGTCACTATCGTATCATTTCTATAAAAAAAAAATTAATCTATCTGGACCACATTAGAGAAATATTATATAGATTAAATTTGCTCATGCATATGAAAATATAAAAATTTTGTAAAAAAACAACCATAACCTTTTTTAATATACTTCAATTTTAGATTTTTTTTTGTTTTGTTTAAATAATTTTGTTTAAGCGTATTTAGCATGGATGAATCGCGCTTGGCATGAAAGCTAATTCATTAATCCTGTGTAATATTAAAATTTTGATGCTGAAATAGATCAGACATTTTTCGCCAAGAACTCTCCTTTTGTGAAAGCTACTTTAAGCATGAAAAATATAAATAAATTATAAAATATTGAAAAACAGAAAAGAAAGAAAGAGAAAAAATAATCACCTAAATTATGTATTTTTGTCTTAAATGGCGATAAAAATTCAAAAGTCGACAAGGGGAGCTATACTAAGGCTGTATTATGATCAGATTTTCATATTTAATTTTTTTTTAATATATACCAACTACTATTAACTAACTCAAACCGCAAAAAATTAATTTTTTCATGCGATAGATGTAGCTGATCATTGTATATTGTAATATTATATTTGGTATGAAATTGTTGTCACTTTGTAGTTGATCAATTAAATCAAATAAATGTAGAAAATAAAGTGAAAAAAAATATTATGTACACCATGTATCGTGTTGTTCATATATAATTGGGGTTTAAATATAAAATTATTACTTCAATTCTTTCGATAGTGTTTGTTTTGAAACTGTCATCTGATAAGCACCCAAGTGGAAGTCCACTGGTAAGCTATTGTCACAGGCACCCGAGAGTCTGCAAATGAGTGGGTTGCTGCCGAAGGCAGCGGGGAGAGGAAGCGAGCTTTTGAGCAATTTCATGATTTTTTAAAAATTTTAATTTTGTTTATAAAGTGATATAAAAGTGTTTCCTTTAAATATAGTGACCAGGGAAGCAGGCAAAGCCTTCATTGATCCACTACTTTCATTGATTTCACATACCGTCATTTTTGACGGGGTTATAATTTTTGTTGTGTCGACAAAAAATATAAAATACCGTATATTTCTGTGTATAAGCCGATAATTTTTTTGAATTTTTTCGGAAGCTGAAGTACGGGGGTTTAGCTTATATACGAGTTCACATTTCTAACAAAAAATGTACATTAGAAACAATGATTGAATACATATATTTTAAGCTTAAAAACTATATATAATGTAAAATAGTGATATTAAACCTTATTTTTAAATAATTAGCATATATAAAACTCTTAAATTAGCAATTTAAAATTTGTTTCTAGAGCAGCTCAATGTAGTCACGTGTTTCTTTTTCTTTTTTTTTTTTGCGATGAAGCATTTTTTGTCTAATATCACATTTACGGCATTCAAAACTAAACATATAAACAATTTAAGATATAATAACAGGAGACTTGGCGTTGGAATATTAAAACCCGAATGAACTACTACGTCAGAAACGGCAAAAGAAAAATATTTGCGATGCATACAGCTGTTTCGGTAGCCTTAAGCGTACCGTCTTCAGTGCAAAAAGAATCATTCTTTTTGGACTGAAGACGGTATGCTTAAAGCTACCGAAACAGCTGTATGCATCGCAAATATTTTTCTTTTGCCGTTTCTGACGTAGTAGTTTATTCAGGTTTTAATTTAAGATATATTAACCATAAAAAACATTTTCCCTGCCAGTAGCTGACATCATCGGCAGATTGTACGAACGGAGTAACTTCTCTGTCTGATTCAGAAATAATATAAGAGAAACTTGAAAAAACAGGACTTCCGATCATATTTTTAATTTATACAATTAAATCATCTCTGTTTAAACTATTTCTAGGCTTAAACTATCAAAAAAAGTGGCAAATATTTGTTTTTTTTTATAGAAGTATTTTTTTGTTGTTGTTGAAGACTGTCTTAAGGCACTGATAAAAATACTCAAAAGTAGAAATATACAAAATAATTTAGGATATACATCATTTAAAAAAATAGACTACAGTCTAAAGAAAAAGAAAAACATAAAAATTGCACATTTAGATAAACATACACTCACCATACATACTCGCGTATAAGTGGCCCCCACCCCTCCCCATTTAAAAAAAAAAAAAAAAAAAAAGATTGGTAAAAAATCTGATACCCGTGTATAAGTCGACCCCCAACTTAAAAAAAAAAAAAAAAAAAAAAAAAAAAAACTGATTTTTTCCTCCCCTTAATTACATACAAATTTTTCAAATCATTTAATAACTTTCAAATATCCAGAAAATGTTAATGAAGTTTTTTGTTCTCTCCATTAAATAATAATTTGTAACGATTTTCCGATTCTTTTTGAAACAATGGGCAGATGAATCAGCCTGTGTTTTTCTTTCTCTGTGTTTATCTTCAAAATCATGCATAGAAATGCAGTCTGCTAATTCTCACTGCTGTAAAACTCAATGTTGAACCAGACTGCCTGAAAGATGCATCAGTAGTCTAGCACAGGTCAGGGGGGAAGGGAGAATAGATTCATAGACAAATTAAAGCAAATACGATTTCTTCACACCCTCTCCTACTACTCTTCAATGTCCTTGACTTTATTTTACGGCGTGCGATACCAAAAATGATTTTGCCGCTTTGGAGATGACCTCATTTGGACTTTCAGCTAATATTTATCATTTAACTAATGCCAATTTATTTTCCATTATGTTTTGGAAGTAGATTTTGTTATTAGCTAACTATTAAATGAGCAACTTTAAAAGTTTATATCAAAAATAAATTGTGGGTTGGATTGACTCTTTTTTTTTTTAAATTCACATTAAGTTATTTATTACATTTTTTTCCCCTCCATATCAATAATATATTGCATGTTACAAAACAGAATATAAAAAATTATTCAAAAGGTTTTATGATTAAAGCAGAAAAAGAAATATAGTAATAATTAACAGCAGAAAAATATTCATTACTTCAGTATTTCTGTTGACCCCTCCCCTACCTTTCCCAACACGCTCAACTATCCAGATTTCTTTTTTTTTTTAAACCTGCAAGTGGTGATTAACGATCATGCTGGTTAATAAAATTTTTACTACAAATGTTTTATTTTAAAATCGCCTTTTGCTGTTACTTAATTTTAGCACAAAAATGCATGTCCATTTCTATATTTTTGCTATTTTTTACCTTTTATCCGCCCCTTCCTGAAATATATACCATTTTTTCTTGAAGATTGATTTTTGACCCAAAACAATTGTTGCAAGTTTTTGCATTTTATGGTCTTTATTTACAAACTTCTCACCCTTCATAATGCAATTACCTTCTTTTAATTGTCAGCATAAGCCCATTATAGAAAAAAAAAAAAAAAAAAAAAAAAAATACAAATTCAAATAATGAAAAAAAAAAAAATCTTGTATCTCTTTTTTGGCAACATTCAAAGTCCTTTCAAAATACTGTAAGCAAACTCGGAGAAAACGTTATCTTCCAACGTAGCTTCAAGGTCAAAGGGCAGTGTATTAGCAGATCGAGAGGGTGAAAGAAGCAATTACAATTACAGCTGAAAGAAAAATTTTGTTTAGCGTTTCCGTTGAGTAAAGAGATAACAGAATTGTGCATTTATCTTTGTAATTATTATAAGTACTTTAGCATTTTTTAAATTTTTTTCTTTCTTTATTTTCTGTACACATTGGACTGTCACAGATTGGTAATATTTTCGCCGTTTTGGCGATATACTTGAACTTTAAAAGAGTATTTTTTCAATTCGACTTATACACGGGTTTTCAATTTTGGGCAAATTTCTGCATGGAAAAACGTACTGTCGGCTCATATACGGATCGGCTTATATTCGAAAATATATGGTAATAAATTTCAGGAATTTTACTGTAGACCACAAAATTTCACACAGTGGAATGTATACGACCAGGGATACATTTACACATCTGCACATACTCCCTCAAATTTAAAATGCCTTGGCACATACACACATTTGAAATCTTGAAATTGCAAGAAATCTCTAAAATTTCACTGATTTTTTCTTTTTTTTCTCTGCTTTCAACAACATTGTTGAAGAAGTAATACTATAATAATTATAAAATTCTGAATTTTTAAATTTATATTTAATTTAGCCTTTCAACATAATGTAGAATTTAAAAAGTATTACCTCTCTTCTAAATAAATCTATTCCTTATCATTGAAAAATATTATTACAGTGATTCCTCTCCCAGAAATACATACATAGATAATTAATAATAATTATTATAATGATAAAGAAATAGATTAGCATTTGATGATTATTATGAATAATATCTAGAGCTGTACCAATTACTGATTTTAATCTTATGTTTGAGTTTCAACAGAAATACTTTTTTCATATACAAAAGAAAATTTTTTTAAATTGTAAGGAAAATTTGGAGTCTTTTTTTAATCAACTGCCTTGAGAACATTCTCCCGAATGCCCTGCCATAAATCAGTCTCTGTATAGGGCCTGAGGGCTATGGGTTCGCATCCATGTGTTTGAGAATTTTAATTATCTAACTATCTGGCTGTCTAAGTGTACATTTTTATTTAAAGTGTTGGAGTTTATTAATTTAATCTTAATATTATATACTAAATAAAAACAAATTTTAATCATGTTCCAGATTCCAGAAGTGCTGCTTTGGGCTAAGGAGCAAAAGGAAGATCTTAGTCCAAATCTGACTACTTTTACTGAACACTTTAATAAAATGTCGTATTGGTAAGTGGTTTTTCCTGAAAGTTTTTTGTGTTTTATTTATTTATTTTTAAGAAACAGTTTAGAAGAACATTTTTTTATCAGTTGTGCTTATAGAATTAAAATATGAAATTTTATTCAGCTTTAAAATTTAGTTAAAAACACATTAAAAATTGGGACAACACTTTTAAAACATGCCATAAATTTTTATTAAAATCATAATACTAAGCTATTCAGCGTTAATTCATGGCATCATTAGGTATATAAGTTGCATTTATAAAACAAATGAGACAGCATTTTAGTTACAGCAGACTTCTTAAATTGCATAGCTAGGAGCTGAATAGAGAAAGCCTTTGAGACAAGACAACTTGTTGCTTAAATTTGTTGGTATGGTTGAGCATAAACATAGTAGCAATAATAATTTCCAGTTTCATGTTTAATGATTGATTTTCTTAGATTTCTGATGGAATTATGAAGCAATTTATCTTGAGCATTGAGAAGGATATTTTTACATTCGTGAGGATAAGGTTTAGGATTGATATATAATGTCTTAGGAATGTCTTGTTTTTAATTATAACTATAACACACGGACTTTATGAGAAATCTCAACTTTTGGAGATTCTAGTTTTAACTACCTATATGCTTCGATGTCCAGTTCTTTTGACACAGACAGCTCTGTGTCATTGTCAGGTTTATAAACCTGACATGATTATCTTAAAGCTTCAAAGTTAAGCAGAGTTGAAATAACAGAGTCCAGTGGAAACTGTATTAAGCAGGTAAAAGGAAATATGACAAGTTTTCCTTTTAAATAAAATCATTTATTTAAAAACTAGATTGATTTATCTAGTGAAATATAAATATGGCAAACAAAAATAAAAATTATAACACATTTAGACGATTCATTTAATATTCTTCAGAGCAGATAGATTAATACAGAGTAGTTATTGAAGCTTATACTATTACTGAATGTAGCTTAAAAGTTTGTAGTTTTAAAATGACTATTATCCTCGAATTAATCTAAAAATATTTACTTAAACCTCATTTGAAAAACAACAGCTTTCTACACAAGCTTTAATACTGTCGAGGTTATCAAGGAAACTTAAACCTAAATATACAAACTGCATTTCATGCCAGCTTCTTTATTACTGGGATTCACCTCGGCACTAACACCGAAAAAGCCGCCAGACTGCTTTTATGCTACGCTACTTATTCAATTCAAGCAGATGACGTAGACTTATGTCATTTGCATACGGATAGCACCGGCTAACGTATTAAGATAATATTTTATGCTAAAATAAATTTTAAATAAAATTTGAGTTTTTAAATATTTATTAACTTAAAATTATAAAAGTAAATAGAAAATAAATTACTCAGATTTTAATAACCATCGGTTTTAATAAAAAAGGAAAGATAGTTAAACTAAAGAGGGAGTGAAACTGAATAAAACATTGAGTGTCAAGAACACATGCAAATATTTTAAATTTCTGAACTTAACAATCATGTGGATACGATGATAGTTTTTTGTACGTTGGGAGATCATTTCTGTCTTCAAGTTTTATTGACCCAGCCATCTCTACTATGAAGATTTGGTATATTTTTTACTATATGACTTCTTTTACTTTCTGGGCTCTTCAACAATTTTATTAAGATTTGGTCTTCTGATATACTTCAGACAAAAATCTTTTTCTTTACATGATTGTTGCTTATTAGTTTGTTTAAAGTTATAACTTGAGCTATTATCTAACAAAATTTCAACATGGCAATTTTTCTACAATTTTAAAAAAACTACGATTTAAACTTACTTGGTTACTTTGGTTAAAGTTTCTCATGGACTGTAAAATCTTGAATGTATTTCCTAAGACATTATATATCAATCCTAAATCTTATCCTCACAAAAAAATATCCTTCTCAGTGCTCAAGTTAAAATGCTTCGTAATTCCATTAGAAATCTAAGAAAATAAATTTTTAAACATAAAACTAGAACTTATTGTTTTTTAGAACTATTGAATACAACTCTTTCTGATGATTCCTTTTTGGTGTTTTTAATTATAATTATAGCATGTGGACTTTATGAGAAATCTCAATTTTTGGATATTCTGGTTTTAAATAATTTAAAATTTAGAATTGTGATAAAATTATAAAAGCCTGTAAATTCAAAAACTCAGTTGAATTTTTAAAATCAAAACATGATTATTTAATTTGGTATAATACTGCTTTTTTGATAAAAACAGAAATTTGCTTATTACAAATGGTTAGGCCCAATTATGAATTTTCAAGAACTTTCGTTGTCATAAGAAATTTTTAAAAAATGATGCCCTAGATTTTGAATACTTAAGGTCTGCAAATGATAGTACTTTGTAATCAAGATGCCACAAGATAAATAAATTCATATAGAAGGGATTAGAAAAATTTGACAGTTGAAAGCTAAAGGTAAGCTTGTTATAGAAATTGTAGTTATTAATATATAGAAAAGAAATTGATTTAACAAATTTTATGGAGTCATTACAAATATAAAGCAAAATGCAGATCTGGAAGATTGTATGAATAAATAAACGAGATGATTATTGGACACAAAGATTAACGAGTACCCAACAAATGACTGTTCATGGAGTTCCAAGATCAATAGGACTTTCGGTATCAAAGTATATAATTTATAGATGAAGTGTATGATTTATATGAGTATATAGACTTTTGATACAGTGAGCAAGTATCTCTGACCTTTACTAATGGTCGCCAAATATGATATTACTATACTAAGACATTGAAGGATAACCTCCTTCCATTTGCTAAGCTTTTGAATATCCTTCACTGGGAATTTCAGCAAGACAGTGCTTTGATTCACACTGCAAACTACATAAATTCCTGGCTTAATTCTCAGCATATAAAAGTTCTCAACTGGCCAGCATGTAGCCTAGATCATAGTCTTATAAAGAATCTTTTGAGTATTGCATGTCACAAAGTTTACAGGAATGGTGGATGATAGTCTTCTGTAAGGGCACTCTATATCCATTGAGGATGTATAGTATAAAAATAGCCCTCAAACCAGTAAACCTTTGGTGGAAACTCATATTTATGAACCAATAAAGTAGAATGTATGCACAATCGGGTTTTAAAAGCACTTTATTTAATCAGTTCTTTGTATAAACTTTTAAGGCAGTGCTTATTTTGTGTCATCATTTAATAATTTATACTATACACAAGTACACGTTTCATTGTTATAAATATCATATATATATATATTAGGGCTGTGCCGATTAATCGATTAATCGGTTCGGTTAATCGATCAATGCTTAGTCCCGATCAATTTTTTTAATCGAGTTAATCGGATCGATTAATTCGATTAAAAATTTTCAAAATCCGATTAAAATTTTCAAACTACGAATTAAAGTAAAAATATTGTTCTGCCTACAAAATATTTTTTCGCATATTTTGCTAACAAGCATTCTAAGAAACATCCATCAAATAATGAAAAAGCAAAAAATAAAATAAAATAAACAAATAAATAAAAATAAAACCTCTCAAAAGAAGTTGTTGCACTTTTGTTGATAGAGAAAAAGGGGGAGGACAGTTATTAAACAAAATGCCGCTGCATGTGAATGCTGGAGCAACACCACCTGTCTGTAGCCTTCTACAGAAAGTGTTGGCTAGGGTAATAGTATTCTCAGAAACAAGAAGCTTTCAAAAAATAGAAATGCTGAAGATTAAAAAAAAAAAAGAAGAAGGGATTGAGATTTTCACTATTCCTCTGATGGGGGAAATGTCAACAGAGTTTCACAGTATCTTCAAGCGTTTATTGTCTGTTCAGACTTGCTGATAGCAACTATTGAAGTAGAAACAGAAAATAACATTCTGTGTTCTAGTCCGAAGTGACGAAGAACTAAAATATAAGAATTTGAGATTTTTATGATAATGATATGGAATTTTGAGAATTCATTTAAAAATAGTGACAAGTGAGATGGACAAGAAAAATTAATTTATTTTTAAAAAATAATAATAAATAAATAAAATTGAATAAGTGAAAATATTTATATAAAATTAACACTTAAAGTCACCAATTATTACTTTGAAAATTGATTTAAATTTCAGTTATGAAACAGATATAATTGATTAGACAAAAATTTTTGAAAAAAATAAAAAATAATAAAATAAATAAATAAATCAGTCAAACTTATGAATAATATATATATGCACAATATGAGAGTTTATTCATCATTAAAATAAAATTATATAAAGAAATATGAAAACCAATTAATCGACCGATTAATCGATTAATGATCTACGATTAACCCAGTTAAAACTCTTAATCGATTCCCACCCCTAATATATATATATATATTTTTAAATCTATGTGAATTTTTTCATTGTCTAAATTTTTGTATCACGGTGTGTATATATGTATATATGACATCTTATGGGAAAAATCCATCTTTAAAACCCAAACCTTCTATAAGTCAAAATATCTTTCCTTTAACAAATTAGAATGTAATTTATTTTGCATACTCAGGGTGCCTACTAGGTCATGGAAGTCATGAAAAGGTCATGAAAATCATCAATAAGTCATGAACAGGTCATGAAATTCAGCAATAGGTCATGAAATTCGACCATCAGTTTGAGTCGCGTGTTGGTTCAGGTAACCCAATTTCACTGGTCAGGTCGAACAATTTTTTTCTCTTACAGTTTGGGTTGAGTTGTTTGAATATTTTTTTTCCAACAAGTCGGGTCAACTTGAGAATATCTTTCAAAATAATTTCTTTAACAGGCAAAAACATAATTCGGCAACAATCCTTTGGTGCATTGTCGCTTTGCTTTGTAGCACTTGGGCCCACTTTGTTCGCCTGATGAACGGTCGTGTTTTTTCAAACCGAAACAATTGATGCGAGTTTATTGCATTTTATGGTGTTTATTCAAAGTTTTGTACTTATTACTAAACATAAAGCACATTTTGTACACTTGAAGTACGCAGCACACCTAAATGGTAAAAAATTATTATTTATATCCATTTTTCAAATTTTAAAACTTTTAACTTGGTGCATTAGTAATTACTATTTAAATTATTTCCAGTTGTATGGCAATAAAAATTTACTTTATAACTTAAATTGCAAGATTTTTAAATGAATTATTAATTTTCATTTTAGGTTTTGAGCCAGGTTTGGGTCATTAAAATTCTGTGTTGTGAGTTCAGGTCGATTATCAGGTTGCTATTATTTAGTAGAGTACATATATAAGCATGATTATAAACCTAGTATAGTCATTTATATGTTTAAGAAACAAAATTGTCTTCTATAAAAATTTACAGGCATTTTAACTTTTGTTCCCCCCCCCCCCCCCCCCCCTCCAAAAAAAAAAGTAAATAAATAAATAAATAAAATAAAAAAATAAAAAATAAATCTTAGAATTTTTTTTACTTAACATTTAAATTTTTTAAAATATATGTATGCTCAAAATATTTTGTTAATCAAAACAGTATTAATGTATAACTGAATGAACTACTTTTTTCTAATTCAGAATGTATTCTATTTTGAAGTATAAGAAAGGTATTGAAATGCAAAGTTTGAGATATATCGTCATGTACTTTCTTTAGTTTAATAATTCTATTCTTCTATTTTTCGTCTTTTCGTGGAGGGGGGGGGGGAACAAGTTTGTAGATTTGAAAAAAATTTTAATACATATATTCCTCTCCTTAATGCAAGGAAAATAAATGACAATTTTCAAATCCCCCAAAAAACTGATAGTTACAATATAATAACATTTCACAGATAGTGTACATTTCTATGTAGTTATGTGCCTGTTTTAGATAGATTTCCATTACTATTTACTTTGATTGTTTAAAAAAAAAAAAAAAAAAGTGTTTTCAGTTTTTTTTTTTTTTTTTTACAGCTAATACTGTTGTTAAACAATAATTTTAAAAATAAAGCAAGGTGAGTGATATATCGGTAAAAAAAAGAATATGTTAATTTAAAAAGAAAGGTTGGATATGTCGATAGAAAAGGTCATGGAAATTTTTTTTGAGGTCATGAATTTTTTTTCTTTCAAGTCAGTAGACACCCTGATGTAAATTTTTCATTTTTAATACTTTTTTCATATTGATAACAGTAAAATTAATTATACATATGAAATATAAAAAGGATTAAGATTTTAAACTATTATTTTAAATTAATATTAAGTGATAACTTAAAGAACATTTCCCATTAAAAATTCTTAACTTGAATTCTATTCTAGAGCCCCTGTAAAGTTAGCAAAGCACGTACGTAACATGGGAGTCGGATTTGAGAACAACTTTTAGAATAAAAATTAATTTGTCTTATGCAATCTTCCGTTTTTAGCGGCAAAATGATGTAGATTAATTAACCCTAGATGCCCGGGGCTCAGCTAAGCTGGCTTATGAGAAATTGTAGGAGGGAACTGACTCAGCTAACTATCCAATGAGAAAGCATAGGAGGAGTTTAGATTGTGCCAAAAATGAGCAGTGTTTAAGTGAGAGCATGCGAAAATTGGCACCCTTTCATGGGGCCGAGCTGTGGTTTTGATATGCGATCGTCAAAGTGATGACACCGGCTTGACTTGGCCACCGATGGGAATACTTCAACGTGCTTGGACCTAATGACTTGTGTTTTATCATCGACAAACACCATAAAAACGTTGAAAATACTTTAATGAGCACACATCATGTTGTTTACAGAATCGGAACTCGCAACACGAACCTAAACATCAACTCTGGTGTTGCAATACACAAAATATAAACTATTTACAAAAATATCGATAGTTAATCGATTACATCACATCTCCCCTCTTTTAAAAGTCATTAGTTCAAAAATCTCTTAGGAATTTTTACCACTCGACCACTGCGAGTTTTACGAAAGTTGAGTTCTGGAGGAGAAGCACTATTAGTAGTCATTACAGGGGGATCAGTCATGACTTCATTTGAATTAAATAGACAATAAGACTTCTTCACACACCATAAATTTTAAGCCAGTTTGCTTTTGCCACCAAGACAGTAGCACGTGTTTGTTTTGCACCTGATGAAGGAAGGCTACGTCCTTTCGAAACCGGTTGTGCTGGCTTAAAATTTATGGTGTGTGAAGAAGTCTTATTGCCTATTTATCGTTTGTACACCAATTTTGCATTTAGTTTTGGTTTCATTTGAATTGTCCACATTGTCCTGGATCGTTGGAACACTGTCCTGAATCGTTGGCACATTTTTGGAAAACTCTTTGGACAAAGCAGGATTTACTTCATTATCATCAGTCCAACAGAAATCCGGTGGAAGCGACAATGGATGTAGAAGGATCCTATTTCGTCGGAACTCACCACGGGGTGTTTCTACAATGTATGAACGAGGGGCTGAATGAAGACTTTTTATCTTCCCATAGGATTTTAAATCCTTGATCCAAACAGGTTGACCTACTTCCAATGATAGGAGGTTTCTAGCTCCATGATGTTGATCAAAATTACGTTTTTGTCTTTCCCTCATCTCCATTTCCTTTTCCCTTAAAAATTTAAAATTAGCAAGGCTAGGCATCAGCATTTCATGTGCAGATGGTATAGGTGTGCATAATTTCCTTCTCATTAACAATTCAGCTGGACTGCACCCATTCTCTAATGGTGTGGATCTAATTGCAAGTAACATCAGATAGGGATCTTCTGATTGCGATTTTAAGTAGTGATTTTTGAAATTCGTTACCATGGACTCAATGAATCCATTACTCTGTGGGAATTTTGAGCTTGACGTCATAATGGAAAACTTGTATGTTTTTGCAAATTTATAATATTCAGAACCAATGACCTGCGAAAACTGTGTTCCATTGTCACTCCGTACAACCTCGAATATGCCGTGTCTTGCAAAAATTGACTTCATATGGTTTATGACAACTAAAGAAGAAAGATTTTCTAGTTTCGCCACTTCAAAAAATCTTGAATAATAATCAGCGATGATTGTATACCAGTGTCATTTTAGTTTTAGTAAATCAACTCCAACGACTTGCCATGGTCTCTCTGGAAGGTTGCTTGGAATTAGAGGTTCTTTATGATGGTTCTGATATTGAATACACTTCTCGCAATTTTTAATTATTGTTTCAATATCCTTGGATATGTCTGGCCACCAGACTGATTGCTGAGCTCCGGCACGGCATTTGGTTATTCCTTGGTGTCCATCATGAATTTAATCTAAAATTTCTCTTTGAAGCTTTTCAGGAATTACGATTCTTGCATCTTTAAACAAAATCCCATTTTGAAGAGATAAGGAATGTCTATGTTCCCAGAATCTTTGAAGTGTGACTGGAATTTCATTTTTAGAAGGCCACCCACTTTCTCAATATTTAATGAGCATCTTGCAAATGAGGTCTTCCCTTTGCAACTGTATTATTTCATCCAATCTTTTGTCGGTTGCAAGAAGAAAATCAATAATGTTTTGGACATATGCAGCTATTTCTTCAGATAATTCTTCATCTCCCTTTTCTGTCAAAGGACTTCGAGACAAAGTATCGGCTATAACAAGATCTTTTCCAGGTTTATGCGAAATTGCATAATCATATCTCATCAGCCATAAGTTTCATTCTTTGTAAACGAGGAGTTAGCATGTCTAAAGGTTTTGACATAAAAATCGGTACTAATGGCTTATGGTCAGTTTCTATATGAACTTTTTTGCCCAATATATAGTCTCTGAATCTATCACAAGATCACACTATGGCCAATGCTTCTTTTTCAATCTGAGCATAGCACTTTTCTGTTTCTGATAGGGTTCTAGAAGCATAACAAATTGGTAATTTATAACCATTTTCCATGTGGTACAAAACTGCACCAAGACCATATGCCATTTTCTGGCAACATTAATTGCTTTTTCTAATGTTAGTTCCATTTCTAACTGCAAACGCTCTGACACTTTCTTGTCACGTATACTGCACACAATTCTATCCCTAATCATTTCATCTTGAAATGCAACAGGAAAATCACAAGTTTTAACTAAATTATATAATGCAGTAACGAAATTTTCAATGTTTTCCCCTTCTTCTTGAAAGCAAGAATAAAATTTATATCTTTCATAAATTATGTTCTTAGTTGGAATATATTTTTCAAAAGCTTCCTTAACTTTAGCATAATCGGATTTATCAGCTTCCGAAAGTGTAAAAGATGCTGATATTTCTTCTGCTTGCTGGCCCATTAGATAAATTAACCTGATCTACAGCAGGCTTACTTTGGAGTCTAGACGCTGTTCGAAATCTTTTGAATTGTCCTATCCATTTATTCCAGTTTTCGGGGCAAAAATTAAATGGTTCAGGGGCAGGTATTTGATACATGTTAATCAAAGTTTACTTAATTTATAAGCTGCCACCATGTTTTATCATCGACAAACACCATAAAAATGTTGAAAATACTTTAATGAGCGCGCATCATGTTGTTTACAGAATCGGAACTCTAGTCATATATATATATATATATATATATAAGGGAATGTTTCCGGTTGTAGACACAGTTTTGATTTTTGCTTATAATTTTTTGATAGAGTAAATGTTATGCAAACATATGAACACCAATGGAAAGCTAGAATCCTTAGCAGAGCTTGATTAAGACCTGCTGGAGCCCGAGGCCCAGGGCGGTTTTGGTACCCCCCCTTCCCGAATAAATTAAACCATTTTTCTGAAAACAAATATCTAATTTGTGCAGGAAGTTTGAGTGCGGTGACAAAATTAAAGGACAGCCTTCATAAGAGATTAGTTATTAGTTTTAATTATTTTTCGAAGAGATCTTAAATCTTTGTGATTATTTTTTAAGGAGACTATCACTCCTCTATATCTGTTGAAATTCCCTTGCATATATATAGAAATATAATTTTTTACAAGGTATTATTTATAATATTGTGTTCTTTACTTTATAATAAATTAAACCATGAAATTAACATCTAATTTAAAATTCAAAATATACAACCTTTTAATTTCTTCATGTTATATTGTCGACTAGTTTTGCTTGGGGTGCCCCAGCTTGGTCTCCAACGGCACGGTGCTTGAAGTTGTTTGAAACTGCTGTTTCACGCCTCCTTCCTCTCTTTTAAAAACTCGCCGCCATTGCTGGTTGAGTAGAGCCCCATCGTTGCCATTGCAATTGTTAAAACTTGATAAAATTTCTACAGATTCTCTGATAGCAGCGTAACCGTGGTTATGATAATTGGCCAACTTCTTTACTTGCTCGAATTTAATATTAATTTCATCGTTTTTGTTTACCTGAGTTAACGTGGTAATTATCTTTCTGGTCGTTATGTCGTGGCTATGTTCCTTAATACGTGTTTTAATTTTTCTTTTTGTTTTTCCTATGTAACACATTTCCCTACCTTGACTATTAGTATATGGTATTTTATACATTCCTGCGGTTTCTAAAGGGTCTATTTTATCTTTATCGCTCCTAATTAGTTGAAAAATATTGGGGTTTGGCTTGATGGGTACGTTTATATTGTGTTTTGTTGCAACTTTTTTGATTTTATTTGAAACTCCGTGATCATAAGGAATTGATGTGGTGTATTTGAGTTGTGGCTTTTGGAAATTATTAATTTGATTTAAACATTTTAATCATTTTTTGAATAAATTGTCTATTAATTTATTTGAATAACCTGCTTTTTGGGTGAATTGTTTGATATTTTTATTTCGTTTTTGAGGATTTTAGGGTCTTTAAGACCCTAAAAAGGTAAAGACCCTAAAATCCTCAAAAACGAAATAAAAAATATCAAACAATTCACCCAAAAAGCAGGTTATTCAAATAAATTAATAGGGAATTTATTCAAAAAACGATTAAAATGTTTAAATCAAATTAATAATTTCCAAAAGCCACAACTCAAATACACCACATCAATTCCTTATGACCGCAGAGTTTCAAATAAAATCAAAAAAGTTGCAACAAAACACAATATAAACGTACCCATCAAGCCAAACCCCAATATTTTTCAACTAATTAGGAGCGATAAAGATATAGACCCTTTAGAAACTGCAGGAATATATAAAATACCATATACTAATAGTCAAGGTAGGGAAATGTGTTACATAGGAAAAACAAAAAGAAAAATTAAAACGTGTATTAAGGAACATAGCCACGACATAACCACCGTAAAGATATCTACCGCATTAACTCAGGTAAACAAAAATGATGAAATTAACATTAAATTCGAGCAAGTAAAGAAGTTGGCCAATTATCATAACCACGGTTACGCTGCTATCAGAGAATCCGTAGAAATTTTATCAAGTTTTAACAATTGCAATGGCAACGATGGGGCTCTACTCAACGAGCAATGGCGCCGAGTTTTTAAAAGAGAGGAAGGAGGCTTGAAACAGCAGTTTCGAACAACTTCAAGCACCGTGCCGTCAGAGACCAAGCTGGGGCGCCCCAAGCGAAATTAGTCGACGACATAACATGAAGAAATTAAAAGGTTGTATGTTTTGAATTTTAAATTGTGTTCTTTTTTAATTTTAATCTGCCTCATTCATACCATACAAGTCATCGAGTGTGTAAATACACTCAGGGACATTGAAAATAGCAGACCAAGAATGGAGAAATGTACAATCATGAAACTTTGCAAGTACAGTCAGACCAGATATTCAAATGATCCAAGTTTGGTGCTAATGCGCATGCCCACACACACTGCAGCAGCGCTGCAATCAGTAAGTGGGCCATATATAAACCAGCACATAGTGAAAGATTCATAAACGTGAACTCTCATTTCGACTCTAGAGGGACTTCAGTAAACGAAAAATGCCAGGTAGACGTGTGAGGAAACATTTCTCACAGTTAAGCGAGTTTGAGAAGGGCATGATCTATGATTATTACTTACAAACTTTGAATAAACAACATAAAATGCAATAAACTCGCAACAATTGTTTCGGGTCGAAAAACACATGACCCTTCATCAGGCGAATACAGTAAGCACGAGTGCTGCAGTCAAAGGTATTCAAAGTTTGTAAGTAATAATTTTTACAACTCCAGTTTTTGTGGTGCTTTTTAATTAAATGATCTATGGCTTAAAAACTGCAGGCCAGTTGATGCACTGTGTTGCTCACCACATCATCTGTTCTGAGTGTGCCATCAGAACATGTTGAGAGCAGTGCATACGAAATGGTACCCACATACAGAGAAATGGGTCTGGAGCTACCAGGAAGACAACAAAGCGAGAGGATCGAAGGATCATGATCATGAGACAAGCGCTCGTGGACCCCACAGTGACTCGTTCCACGATACAATCAAATGTAGGGTACCACCAGTTGTTCCAAAAACCATTTCCAGACGGCTTGCAGAAGCTAATCTGCAATCCAAGCATCCTTTTCATGTACTACCTTTAACACCTAAGCAGCGAAAGTGGTAAAAAATTCTGTTACATTGGGGTGACGAAACACAGAATAAAAGAGCATGAAAAAGAGCATCGCACTGACTTAAAATATAGCAAACTACCCACTGCTTTATCCACTACTCATAATACTAATCCCATAAATTTAAATTCTCTTAATACGCAAAAAATAGCTCCTTTCAATAACCACCATTACGCTCTAAAATGTGAGGCAATAGAAATAATAACTAACACCAACTCCGTAAATGACCAGGAGCATAGCGTCATTCCTGCAATATGGCAACACGCTGTGGATGAACGAAGTGAAACGAAGAGGGCGATGAAGATGAAGAGTTGGCAAGGATGAAGTAAACAGTCACTAAGCACATTAAAGATGGACATGATGTTGTCTGAAATATATATTTGTGCAAATAGAATGGATACCTATGTAAGGTATATACGAGGGCTGTAAATTAAGTAATGGCAACATAGGTATAAATCAATTTTTAATGAACTTACAAGTACAATTGCATTACATTCCTTCTATATAATCACCTGCAAGGCTTATAACCTTTTGCCAAATGTTGGGAAGCTGTTGTAGACCAGTGGCAAGGTGTTGATTGTTGATGTGAGCGACTGAGCGCCCTACTGCATGGAGTACAGATGAAATGTCATGAAATCGGTGACATCCCTTCAACTTCGGAAACAGATCGAAGTTACAAGGACTCATGTCTGGTGAGTAGGGAGGGTGTTCCAGGATTTCCCACTGCCACCGTCGCAATAGGAGAGTGACATTGTTTGCGACATAACAACGAGCGTTGTCATGCAATACAATAGGGATATTGTTGTGCAATGTCAAAGAAGGAAATGTTAAATGTTTAATTAATACAAAGTAATCTCTTTGGTCAATAAATAGATTATTTATTTTATAGTCCAATTGATCACAATTGACCATAGTCCTCTCTCCATGAGGAGGAATTTAATATCTTGTGACCATCCATCATAATTAGATTCATTTAATTTCTCAATTTGATAATTGTTAGCCATGATTTATCAAAAAAAAATTAATTTTTTATATAAAACAGCAAAAAAACTCAAATAAGTTATAAAAACCAAGTTTATAATCACTCCCCCCCGTCAATAACGATCGTAATTTTATATATGCTTCTTTACCTCACTGAAAACATAATTTCAACTCTTCATGAAAGTAGTAAAAATTTCAAAAAAAATTTCACAAAAGCTAAAAAAAAACTTCATAAATATAAAAGTTTCTGCAATATCTCATAATCAAAAACAATGTCACTGCCTTCATTTGAACTCAACTGCTTCATTTTATATCTTAAATAATCAAAAAATGAAATTCTTGAATGTAAAAACTAAGTTCAATAGCAATGTGACACATTAAATAAAGAAGACATCTTGCAGAAAAAATAAAATAGCTCACTTCATTATCCTATTTAAATACGATCCATCCTTTCACGGGAGAAACGAAAACAAAATAAGAAAAACCACAAAAGATAACAAGTACTTTCATTCATGAACTTGACCTATATTCACCATCTTCCATACGGACGATAATCAAAACAAACATGTCAGCTGCTTCAAAACAGTAATGACCGCCCATAACCTTATCTGTCAAAGAAGGAAGTGTTAAATGTTTAATTAATAGAAAGTAATCTCTTTAAAATAAATAATCTTTAAGACTTGCAGAGTTTAAACATATAAAAGCTTGTAAAACTATTGAGCAGATGAAAGCATAGCTGATTTAATTTGAAGCATAAATAAAAGTGTTCTTGAAATGAAGACTATTCAAATTACTAATAACAAAGTGTATTTTTAGATGATTCAAATTAGATGACATAAGGAATAAAATATCAGCACTTAAACATAAAACTTTTCTTGTAACATCAGCTGGAGATTGTATGTATCAAAACAACTTTTTCACAAAAGAAAAACATATCTATTGAAGTCTTGTCAAACACATAATAAAAATATATTTTACCTTACTATTTATAGAAGATTAAATTTAGATTATATTTGCCACGTACTGTTTAAAATTAAGAGACCAGCTCCTAAGGAAAAAGAAATGAAGCACACACAATGAGTAAAAAGATCTTTTTATATGTGCCTGACAAATTAATATGCATAAACATCACGTTAAACTAACAGTTAAATTAATTGAAGCCATAAAAGAAAAACATAACTGGTCAAAAACAGAATAACGTCATCGTCATACGAATGGAAACGAACGAAAACTATTAGTTATGAATTTTTACTTAGTGAAGTGAATGTAAAAAGTTTGTTTACATTTTATGTTACGGAAGCTAATTTACTGAAGACTATAAAATAAGTGATTTTTGATTAAATGACAGGAAGATGAAAATGAATTCAATGAAATTAAAAGTTAAGTAAGTTATAAAAAAAAAAATCAAAGCAGTCTTTGGGGACTGCCGATAGAAGTGAAAACTAAGTAACTTGTGAATTGTATCGTCCAGCTATTAGTCCAGCTATTAAAAATGACGTCAATTTTCGTGAGATGCATAATTTATTTTTATTTTATTTATTTTTTATTGTTCACGTTTAGATAAATGTATTTAATTTCCTGTTAGAAAAAAAAAAAATAAATAAAACTCGTATTTTTTTTGGCAACAATTAAATTACAAATAAAATTTAAATGGCTAATTTCTTGCTATTATTAGCTTACAAAATTGCTATTTTATGCATAAAAATAACAAAAACAAAGATTTTTTCGAAATAAAAGGCAGCCAACTTTGTAAGTTAGGGTATAAGCTATCTCCATTACAAATTTCATCGAAATCCGTCGAGCAGTTTTGGCGTGAAACTCAGTTAAATAAATTCATGGACATTCACATTTATAATATATATAAGATTATTTGTATCATACAAGGATGGAAAGCGTCAGCTGACGATGACGGAAAATCGAGAATTTTTCTTCACCCAAAAGTGCTCAACGCGCCTAAAGAAGTTTTCACTTCAAAAATATTTTAATAAAAGTCTCTTCAAAAATTATTTATAATTTAACTTATATAATAGAACATTATGTTTTGATATAACTTAATGAATTATTGATTTAAACAAATGTTATAAAGTTTAATATAAGTTATTTAAACCAAGATAATAAATGGCAAGAACTTTTATAGAAAATCCTATAGCTATTATTCCTAACATGCAATAAACGTGGACATTTGCGACGCATAGCCGGACGCAGATGGTGCTGTAGAAATCGGCAATAGTAATCTGCATTGACAGTTTGTTCTTCAGGTACATCATGTGTAAGAATCACACCGTCACCTTCACCCGACTGGGTTCTTGTCGAAATTTCTGTGGACGTGGCGAACCTTGGTGACGCCATTCATTTGATTGACGCTTTAATACAGGCTCATAGGCTCGTGCGCATGTCTCATCAATGGCGACAATACTCTGCAGAAATGCGTCTCCTTCATTGCGGTATCTCTCCAAGTGGGTGCCAGCCAGTGCATACCGGTGCCATTTCTGTACTTCAGTTAGTCGATGTGGAACCCAGCGGGATGCAATTTTCCTCATGTTGAGAGATTTCTTCATTATGCGCCACACCGTTTGATGACTCAGACTAACCTCTAAGGATAATTCTTGGACAGTCCCTCGGCGGTCTATAGTAAGGAGACCACTCAGGATGTCAATCTGCTCTTAAGGAATAGAGGGCCGACCTGTGTGTTGCATATCCGCAGTCTCATTCCGAGACTGTCCTATACGGTAAAGCATTTGTGCCACAGGCTTCCACTAATCCTCGATAGCATTCTGTTGCATTTTTGACACGGGCAACTTCGATTTTAAGCCGTGACCGCTGATCACCTTTTGCAAACATGCTTTAGAGCGATGGAAACGAAACTCTTCACTTTAACGCCACACAACAACTACCCTTCTTAGCAGATCGGCTGTTTTTTGCACTCTACACATCGACAACAGCACCACCTCACCGCTCCCATATCCTATTTGTGCATGCCCGCCTTTCTGCAAGTTTCAAGGTTAAGTTGCCACTATTTAATTTAAAACCCTTGTATTTTTAGTAATTATTATTTAAAATCCTTTTAAAAATGACTTAATATATTATTTGGGATAAGTTTGTATTTTTGGAAGATATAGTGAAAAGGTGATCCCAAGCTTTTATTATCACATTTACATTTTTCATTTGGTAGGACTTCTATTTTATTTAAGTATGTTGGGAATTAAACATGGTCTGAGATAAAAACATTGCTATACTGTTTGGTGAAATAAAGTTAGTATTAACAATGTTTAGAATTGTGTAGGTGTCTCTGCCTTTAGGGGTGTAGGTCCAATGCTGTAGCCAATCTGATATAATCTAATTTTTAAAATAGGATTTGAGTATTATGGATGGATATGGGAGGGAGACCTGACAGTTAAAAATATTTTCAGTAAGGACTTTTTTTGCCAACACATCTGCTTTTTCGTTGCCTATAGTTCTCGCATGTGCCCTTGTCCAAGAAAGATTATTTGTAAAACTTGTTGAGATTAGTTTTTCATATAACTTTTTATTAAGTTAAATTTGGGGAAGGGATGTTTGAGGACCACTATTGCTTATTTATTATCCGTTATTATAATCATTTCATAATGTTTATATGAAGAGTCTAAGTACCAAGTTATACCCTCTGTTATCGCATGTAATTCTGCTTGAAAAATTGTATTTAAGTTTTGTAGTTTTATTTGGTAAGTGAATTCTATTTTTTCATTAAGGTATACTGCAAAAGCACATGAGGTCCCCTGGGCATTCTCGAACCATCTGTGTAAATTTGTAATGGAATTGAAGAAGGGTTTTCCAGTACCACTATGTTATTGTCTATGTAATAGGATGGATAAGCATGCAATGGCAGAACTGCCGTAATTTCATTTTTTGATATATTTCCCCCCATCATAACAGTTGAACCAGTGGTGGATCTAAGGGGGGGCTAGGGGGCTGAAGACCCCCCAAAAGTACTGACATTCACAATTGAATGTTACAATTGTAAACTTTTCATTGATCTGGAATAACATCTTGAAAAAATCTTAGTCCCCCTCCCCCCCCAAAAAAAAAGTTAGTTCTGGATCTACCAATGAGTTGAACCTCCATTTTGTACATTGTATTGTCAATTTTTATTTTCTAGGTAAGTTGTAATTGGAGGAACACCACACAGTACACAGAGAGCATCATTCAAAATACTTTTATAGGGTTTAATTATTCCCATAAGTGCTAGACGTTGAACCGAATTGAATTGTCAAATTGTGTGGCGATTGAAGTCTTTCCACCATATCTCGGAACCATACTCTGTTTGTTTAAGGGTAACTGTTAAGTACCAAGTCTTTATAATTTCTATCCCTAGTCCTTTATTTTTATTCCTCAACATGAAGTAACAGTTCATGAAATCTACAATTTTTTCACGGATTTTTTGAGTGTGGGGGATCCAAGATAAGGATTTATCTATTTTCAAGCCCAAATACTCCAATGTATTGCCTACTTTTACACAGTGGGGTCACTCTAATCCGCCAAACTTGGGACCAAAGCCTTGACGGATTTAGAGGGTCCCTTTTTTTTTTTTTTGAACATTTTTGCACTTTCAAACAGACTATAAATTAACACTAATTAGTAAAAGAATTATAATTTTAGTAAAAATACAATACTATAATAAAGAAATATAAATAAGAATATTTCAAAAGGCACACATAAATGCAATTTAGAAGTAAACTATTTTTTGAACATGGATGTAATTGTTGCTTGTTTGAGTTTTGGTTTGTTATCAATTATTTTTTTCTGTATTCTGTTTATTGTCATTATTTCTTGCTCAGTTATATAGCTTTGCTGCTGAAGAAAAGTTAAGTATTTATATCCTAATTCTAAACCCTGCTGATAGTTAATTTTATTTTCATCAGTATCAGATTCACTGTCTTCTGAATCAGAATCATTTTTGTCTAGAACACTTGAAATTATTTCAGCATCAGTTATTGTTTCAATAGTGGGAGCCTCATCTTCACATTCCAACTACTCTGATACAGCTACCTCTTCCAAACATAAGGGTACATTACTCATTTTGGACTTTGCATAATTAAATAACTTAGCAGCATTTTCTTTTGTGGGGTTAATGTGAAAGCCATCAAACTCATCATTTTGGCTGTTTTCACTTTCAATAAATAAGGATGCTGGCCAGAGATTGTGCCAGGCGTTAATAAGTGTATCTTGTGGTAGTGTGGTCCATGCCTCTGCAAAAAAAAAAAAAAAAAAGTAGTCTTTGATGGTGAAAGAATTTTTATAATCATTTAAAGTATCACTAGTAGGATTCAAGGCTAATAATCTATGCATAAATTCCATCCTATATTTAGACTTATGGCTACGAATAATGCCTTGATCCATAGGTTGGATAAATGAAGTGGTGTTTGGGGGCAAGAACATTACTGAAACATTATCTTTCTCCAAATGCTGTGGATGTGCTGAGCAATTGTCTAGTAAAAGCAATATTTTGCAATCATTTGGCAATCCCACTTTATTCGTGTGTTCCCAGGCTTCCTTAACAAAGTGATTTTCAAACCACTCTACCATCAAATCCCGTGTTACCCAGGCCTTTTTATTGCCTTTGTAAATCAATGGCAATTTTTTTTATACCTTTCAGTGCTCTTGGTTTGAAAGCTTTTGAAATAAGCAAGAGTTTGCATTTATGTGTGCCTGCAGCATTACTACATACTAACACAGTTACCCTCTCCCTTGACTCCTTAAGCCCTGATGGATTTTTTTCCCCAGCACATACAAGTGTTTCTCTGGGCAAATAGCGGCAGAAAAGCCCAGTTTCGTCGGCGTTGTATATCCAGGGGTGTTTGTGTTCAGGGTTTACCACTGATTTCAGGGTTTTTACTCTAACCCTTCTGTATTTTCATATTTCCTATAAAGTTATTTTTTTGCTTTCATTGGTTGTTCATTTGTTATCCAGGTGATATGTGAATGAAATGTAAAAGGATTGAGGGCTTCTGGCCTAAATAGTTTGAGTATTATTTGATATTTTGGGTCTTTTCTAATTTGAGGTTCAAATTTTCAGGGTTTTTACCTTTGAGTCACAATCACCCCTGTATATCTGTTCCGGACTTAAACCCTGTTCTTTAATGTATTCCGAAAATGTATCGACGAAATTTTTGGCAGCGTCGGCATCCCCCAATAATTTTTCACCACACGCTTTGAGATAGCGAATTTCGTGCTGTTGTTTAAAACGAGAGAGCCATCCTTTGGAATAATGACACTGTTCAGTTATTCCTAATTGAACGTGAAATTCCTGGGCTTTCTCTCGTAACAATGGACCCGTTATCGGAAACCCTTCGCTTCACCTTTGGCGAAACCATTCATACAACACTGCATCTAGATTGGCAGATTTCATCACTCTCGAATACTTTTACGATCAGAGAGTCCAGCATTTGTATCAGTCGATGCATAATACTCCAAAATTTTATCTTTATTTTTTCAAATGTCATACACCGTTCTCTGACTAATTCCAAACTCCGTAGCAATAAATCGCGCTGTTGTTCCCGCATCCAATTTCTGAATAATTTCTACTTTTTGTAGAATTGGAAGTGAAACATGCTTTCGTTTGTATGAACCATCATTGTTATGCTTAATTCCAGACATGACGTAAAGAAAATACAACTAAAAATAGTGTAAGATCAGAATAAAATTGTTTAGCTTAGATCAAGATTATCAAGCACTAGGCAAGAGAAATCAAACATAAACAAATGCAAAAGTCGTAAATCGGTTATAGTTAATTATGCAGTTATGTATACAGTTTCTCTTCTTTACCGTGGGATACGATGCGATTGCTCGCTATCGAATCCACTTGCAACGAATTGAATCATCACAAATCGGCAGTTTGTTTAGTGCCGTGAACGGTGTTGGATGCCAGGTTAATAAGGCATCCAATCTTTTACTGAAAGCATAAAAGTAAATAAATAAAAAAAGATAAACTTAAATGTATATTAACAGTTCAATTTAGCTGAGTTATATGCAGGGAACCGTTTTGGTTTAAATGTTTTCTCATTTAAAATAAACTATGAGTTGTAAATGAAATAACTAAAAACTAAACTTGTAAATAAAACAGAGAAGGTTTTAAAAATGAAATATAAGTTTATTGAGATAAAACAAAATATATAAAACTTTTAAATTAAACAAGGAAACAAATAAATAAACATATTTAACTTCTGACTATAACAGTGGCCAGTAAAACAGCTTTTTAAAACTATATTCATATCATAAACAATTAATCTTCATCACTAGACAATGAAGCTTTTATCATATAAAAACAAAAGATAAAATAAAACTGTTACTTTAATAAATACATCTTCTAATATGATGAAATCTTTTACTTATTGTAAACAACTGCCGGCGACTCCAATATCTTATTACTAAAATATGGCAGCTGAACTGTAACAAACAAACAGAAAGTGAAGTAAGTGAGCAAGCAACAGCAAAAGCAAAACAAAAAGCCAGAACCGCCCCTAGCCACGTTCCTCAAACACCTTTTATGCTATTCAGAGAGGATTGTGGTTAGAGTGATGTAATCACCGTGGCGTCAAATTAGCGTGATGATTTCATCCACGAAATTTGATGCCGCCCTAGTGAGTGAAAAAGTAAACATTCATTTGTATTTACTGGCAAGCTGTAGTGACGTGATAGCACAGCTAAAGAAAAACGACATATTTTCCTAGTAATTAATAAACAGATAAAGCTGTCAGCTAAAATGTAGTAAGTAATAAAAATATATTTTTATTTTAATAAAGAAAATAAAGTTACTTTACTTAACTGAATATTTTCTTTCAATAACATGTTTAACTTAAACTCTAGACTTAATACTTTTTATATTTTAAATCCATATAAATTAAATAAGTTTATACATTTATATATCAACTACATATGTAAATTGCACAAAATGATAAGATTAAATATATTACCAGGCCAACATGCCCCCCCCCCTCTTATCACTTTGGGTGGAAAAGAGAGGAAAAATAAAAGAAACTAGTTAACTCCACTAGCAATATCCACATGGATAAAAAAAACAATATCCTATAAATGACATAGTAAGTCTTCTTTAAAATTCATCAATCTAATTCTATCACTAATCTAACCTTTTATCTTTACCAACACACATTCCAAATTAACCAGTTAACTGCAAAATTAACAAACTCCATTAGTCTATTACAAAAAAAGATTTATACAATGATTTCAATAATAAGTTTAACAGAAAACAATGAATAAATGGATAATTTATCATATATTTCTTGACAAAAGGTTTTTCACAGTCTTTAAGTTACAGGCACAGACGCAACAACAGAAAATAAACCTAAAAATCAAATAACACATTCCTCACTATCATACTACACACTTATTCTTCAACTGTTGTACGGGGGCCCTCATTCTCACTCCATGTACACATAAATTACATATGTACCTGCAATACAGAAAAGAATATATAAATACAATGTAAATTACATCAATTTCTATTATAAAGAGTATAACTACAATACAATACAGTAATTCAGAAATATTACAGACATCACAGACAAGTGACAAATTACTTTAAGTTAGCATTTTTAAAGAGAAAAAAAACAAACTTTATACTATAAGCGGGACATAGTGGCATTTCCATTATCAACATAATAAAGCAGGGACTTACAAAATTATAATACTTAACATGCCCGCGAAAGGCCATAAGATGGTAACAACCACAAGGTGGCCACTATCCCATGGAGGTTATCTGGCAATTACATTTTCACTCCTGCGAGTCGCTTCTTGGAGCTGCTCTAACCAACTGTGAATGACCCTGTGAGTGGCATTAACCACCCTCTAACGGGAATTATTTTGCTTAAGTATAAAGATACAATAAAAGAATAATTAAATATCACAGGAATACATATTACAAATATACTTATATAAGACAAGGTGCATTACAATATAAAACAATGTGCATAACATGAAAATATATATATATATAAGCATATAAAACAATGTGCCTGACAAGTAATATGTCTAAAACAATGTTCAAGACATTTCAAAAGGAGTTTTACTAATATAATTTTACATAGTTCATTTTAAAAATATTTGGCCAATAAATTGTTGCAGTTGCTGTTTAGTGAGTGGTTTTGTAAAAGGATCTGCAACATTATCTTTACTTCTAATAAAACTAAGTTTAAATTTATTTTGAAATACTAAGTCCCTTACAAAAAATAACTTCACATGAATATGCTTTGATCTATAATTCTCAATAGGAGATTTTGTAAAATTTATTGTAGCAATATTATCCACATATAAAACAGGTTTTAATTTATTACCAGAAATTAATTTAAAATTGTAACATTCACTTAGAATTTCATCAAACCATAAAAGTATTCTAGTGGCCTCAGTCATAGCAATAAATTCCTCCTCCATTGTTGAGACACTTACACATTTTTCCTTAAAGGTTCTCCAACTAATGGGGGAATTGCCAAGAAAAATTAACTGGCCACCAAGTGATGTCCTATCGTCTCGATTTGATGCAAAATCTGCATCAGAAAATGCAATAAGATGTGGTTTATTACAAGATAGATTTAATTTCAGTTCTTTTGTATGCACAACATAATCAAGTAATTTCAACAATCCATCCCAATGAGCTAAACCTGGGTTGCTTTGGAATTGGCTTAGAATATTTACTGCATACGCAATATCTGGACGTGTTCTATTTGCTAGGAATGAAAGACATCCAAGAACACTCCGATATGGATAAACTGACATCTCCTTAATTTCAGATTCTGTTTTTGGACAAGATTGTTTACTATAGACAGTACCTTTACTAATTGGCAAAGAACAAATAGGAATTTTAAATTTCTGAAATCTTTCATACACTTCACTAATATAGGTACTTTGGTGAATTAACAGATTTCCATTTTCTTCCTCAAATTCTACTCCTAGAAGCTTTCTGGTACAACCCAGAACTTTAATATCAAAACGTCTTCTTAGGAGAGATAGAACTTTATCTATTAAATTTTGGTTCTTGCCAAAAACAACAAAATCGTCAACATATAAAACTAATACAATAGTTGAGGATCTATAAACCGCATACCCATAATTCGCAATTGTCTATAATACACACTCACTTTGCAAATGTAAACAAAAGATTTACTGTAAGAAAAATCCGATATTTTGGATTTATATAAGAAAATATGATGTTAATTCACATACTAAAATGAAAAAAATCTGATGTGGGCACCATGTGACATCCTTATACACTTTTAGAAATATACATAATGTTAAAAAACATTGTCACTGGACCCGAAACAGTTGGCTAAAAATATTTTTAAAAATGCATGCATATGTAAAAATAAAAATAAAATTGTGCCTTGAGGGACTCATGTCAAAGTTGTGCCTTGGGAGGACTCATGTCAAAGTTGGGCCTTGGGGGGGGGGGACTCATGTCAAAGTTGGGCCTTGGGGGGACTCATGTCAAAGTTGTACCTTGGGGGGACATGTCAAAGTTGGGCCTTGGGGGGACTCATGTCAAAGTTGTGCCTTGGGGGAGACTCATGTCAAAGTTGTGCCTTGGGGGAGACTCATGTCAAAGTTGTGCCTTGGGGGGGGACTCATGTCAAAGTTGGGCCTTGGGGGAGGACATGTTAAAGTTGTGCCTTGGGGGGGACTCATGTCAAAGTTGGGCCTTGGGGGGACTCATGTCAAAGTTGTACCTTGGGGGGACATGTCAAAGTTGTGCCTTGGGAGGACTCATGTCAAAGTTGTGCCTTGGGGGGGGGACTCATGTCAAAGTTGGGCCTTGGGGGGACTCATGTCAAAGTTGTACCTTGGGGGACATGTCAAAGTTGGGCCTTGGGGAGACTCATGTCAAAGTTGTGCCTTGGGGGGGGACTCATGTCAAAGTTGTCCCTGGGGGGACTCATGTCAAAGTTGTGCCTTGGGGGGGGGGGACTCATGTCATAGTTGTGCCTTGGGGGGACTCATGTCAATGTCATTTTGAAAAAATTTTGTGTAACTTCTGGCAAAAGCAGAATTTAGTTTAGGACGGAGGACTATTAGTTTTTTTTTCTTCCCAATTATAACATCGCTTTCAAATTATTAAATTATATTTTCAATAAATTTTAGATTTCGATAAATTGCAAGATTTGTCCAAACCGTTTTTGAGTTATTACCATTTTTTGATACATTCTGGCCATAATGAACCTAATTTTCCTAAATATCTCCAAAACGGAAAATCATACAAAGTCCAAAAAGGGAGGTGCACAACTAGATGTTATAACAAACCTATGTACCAATTTGCAACTTTCTACACATACATACAGACGTCACAAAAAATCATGTAAATTCCCTTATATTTCTAAAACGAGAGCTCGTGTTAAGACGACACTTGCAGGTGTACAACTAGACATCATGACAGTCACCCGTATAAATTGGCAACATTCAGCGATCATTCGTTTTCGAGCAATGTGAAATGCAAAATCCATTTCGCAAATCGGGATTACTATACTTCCTTATACTTTGTATAAGGAAGTAAAAAATGAATGTAAAATTTAATTTAGATATGCATAATTAATTTTAAAAGGAAAAAAAAATAATAATACTTTTATTGCCTTTATACTTTTTTAGCGAATCTGAATATCATCTGAATAATATTCAATTAGTGATCAAACAAAACACATGTAAGTACAGTTTTCTAACTCCTGCCAATAACAGCATTGCTCATTGGTTGAAAAAAAATGACATCATATGCGTTGGTAGGATTGTGTATTTTCACAGATGTTTACAGAATGCTAGTGTAAATGTTCTTTTTTGGGTGGTCTTTCAAAAATACACAAAACTATTTTAGGAAAAATTTATACCAGCATTGGTTTTGAAAATAAGATCTACAATGCAGTCATTAAAATCTGCATCAAGCTAATCACATTGCAAGTATCTGGCTACATACTGTTAATCACAGTCCAGAAGTAGGTGTACAGTTTTTTAATGAATTACTCATTTAAGGGTTTAAATTATACATTGCTTCTACTTCATTAAATAAATTTTATTGTTTATTATATTTATTAGTATTACCTTCATTACATTATATAAAAACAAATAATTCTAATTCTAGCTTCATTAAATAAAGTTTATAATTTTATGTACCTTATACTTATTCATATAGCGAGGAAATGGCATCAATGATCTATAATTTGCAAAAATCTATAATCCGCACAAGTTCTAGAACCAAGGTGTGCGGATTAAAGATCTTCAACTGTATTATTATCAAAAGCATATGTACAATTACACCAAGCAAATTTTGTAAAACCAATTTCAACTAAAACATTATTCATTTCATAATACCATTGCCGACCGCTCTGGTGTAAGCCATAAAGAGCACGGTCCAATTTACAATATTTATCTTTAGATCCTGGTATTACAAAACCAGGTGGCTGAGTCATGTACATGTTTTCATCAAGTGGAGCATACAAGTATGCACCTGTAAGATCACATTGTGTATGTGACCAACCTTGCAAAGATACCAGAAAAGAAAAGAAGAAACGAATAACGCCAAAGTCTACTACAGGGCTGAAAGTTTCATCAAAACTTTCATCCTTTATTTGTTTAAATCCCTGTGCAACTAACCTGGCCTTAAAACGTACGACTTTTCCCTTGTCATTTCTTTTCACAGTGTATACCCACCTACAACCTATTGGTGTTGTATTTGGGGGTAAACTTTCAAGGTGCCAAACACCACGATCATACATGACTTTCATTTCAGTCTCCATAGCCTTTTGCCATTCAGTACGTTGATCAGATTTTACAGCTTGGTTAAAGTTCGAGGAATTACAACATGATCTAGTCAACTAGAAACATTAAAACTAGCATCTATTTCATCATCACTATTACTTGAAGTAGTACCTCGAGCACCTGTTACTATTCCTCTGTAAGTATTACTACCAGTAAAATTAAAAATATCAGGATTGAATAAAATTTTATGTTTTGCACAATACTGTTTTACATCTCCAAGTGATCTTAACTTTAAAGTTTTTCCTTCTTCAAAATAATAGATATCAGTGTGTGACCCATCACGCCTTAACACTGGCTTTCTAATCCAATTTACAACTTTTAAACCTGAATCACCATTGCTTTCATCATCCGATGAAGATGTCACATCCCTACTAGTAGAAGGCCTCACTCGATCAACAGGGGACTCAGAACTATCACTATTACTATCATCATTCTCCTTGTCCTCACTAAGAGAGTCGTAATGGCCTATAGGGACAACAGATTTAGATTAGAAATCAGGGCCCAGCACTGCTCCATCAGGCACACCTTTATAAAAATATTCCTCATCGAAAGACACATTTATTATTTCAACGACTTTATTCTCTTTCGGAAACCAAATGTGATAACCTTTTGTTCTGAAAGCATAGCCTATGAGAAAACCTTTACTAGCATGTGGTTCAAGCTTTTTACGAAGTTGCCTTGGGATTCCTAAATACGCAGTTATGCCAAAAGGTTTTAAGTGTTTAACAGACGGTTTAGTCCCACCAAACAGTTCAAAAGGAGTCTTATCTAGTTTTCCATGGCACACACAATTCCATGTATAAGTGAAATGCAATATGGCATCGGGCTTAAAACTAACAGGTAAACCAGACTCACTTAACATTGTTCGAGCAGCATCAGTGACGGTTTGATTATACCTTTCAAAGACTCCGTTTTGTTCTGGAGTATAGGTATTCGTCACTTCATGAACAATACCCTTTTCAGTAAAAAACTTTTTAAGTAAATTATTTAGAAATTCGCTTCCATTGTCAGAACAGAAAGCCTTTACCCTTAGACCAAGGAAAGTTTCAGCTCGTAGAATGTGGTGCTTCACCTTTTCAAACACTTCAGATTCCTCTTTTAAAGGGTACAAAGCTACTTTTCTACTAAAGTCGTCAATAATAGTTAAATAATACCTTTCACCATTTCTACCTTTTACACTATAAGGCCTCCACAAGTCTACATACAGTAACTCTACTGGTTTTCTGGACCTTATTTGTTAAATGGAACTAAAAGATACACGTAATGATAGCAGGAGACTTGGCGTTGGAATATTAAAACAGGAATACACTACTACGTCCGTAACACCAAAGAAAAATTATTGAGGTGCATACAGCTGTTTCGGTAGCCTGAAGCGTACCGTCTTCAGTGCAAAAAGAATTCTGAATCTGGAGAAGTGCTCGTATATATAGGAGAGGGACCGGATTTAGTTCAACCAATAGGATTATGAAAGAGGTGAGGAGTGTGGCCAATAGGAATTTAGGAATGTGTAGCTGTGTAAACAGTAGAAAAATTAAGGAAATGTGGACTGAATGTAAAATTTCCAACAATCAGACAAATAGGGAACAGCAAAATCACAATTTACAAGGTTTTTAAAATTTTTATAAATATGAAAAGCTTCAAAGAAATAGAGTTCATGAATGGATTTAGGTCTGCAAATTATTTTAGCTGAATTAAATTTAAAATTATGATTTTCCTCCCAGCAATGTTTAGAAATAGCCGATTTATTGGTTTCTTGTTTGCGGACGTAATTCATATGTTCTTTTAGACGAAATTTAAGACTGCGTTTAGTTTGGCCAATATATGATAAACCACACTGACAGGAAATACTATAAATGCCCCAAGAATTATGCATATCAATAGGATCTTTTTAACTGAGAAAAGGTGAGTTTATTGGAAGGTGAAAATATTATTTTAAAATCATATTGTTTGAGAATTTTAGCTATGGTTTGACTGGTTTTAGAAAAATAGGGTAAAACAATACTGATATTAGATGTGACTGATTTAGTAGACGAAATACGAGGGAGTTGTAATTTTTGGATAGCTTTGTCTATAATGGAAGGGTCATAACCTCTGTCAATAGCGATGGCTTTCTGGTATTTAATTTCAGATTTCAATAAAATAGGATTTGAACAAATATTAAGGGCACGGTTTACAAAAGTATAGAAAGCAGCCATTTTTTGGTTAGGTGGGTGACATGAACGCGCATGGGGAGGAAGGGAGACTGCAAAATTTTTATGATACAGTGGTTGAAAATCCATTTACAGTGCGAGAGATGAGGGTATCAAGAAATGGAAGGGAGCCATTATTTTCTGTTTCATATGTAAACTGGATATTACTGTCAATTGAATTTAAGGTTTCTAAGACATGGTCAATATTGTGATGAGATGTGTCAATAAGCGTGAAGGTGTTGTCAATGTAACGGGTCCAAAAAGAAAAAGATATTATCTTAAAAAGCTTACTTAAAGCTTGAACTCGACTAAATCCCATCTTATCCCTTTTATTGCTAATTGTGCCAGATTTTATGCTTTACCAAAAGTTCACAAACCCAATATTCCATTTCGTCCAATAGTCTCTAATATCGGTACTGCTTCCTATAATTTAGCTAAATTTCTCACCACAATTTTTGCGCCACTTCTTGCTGCTAATAGTTATACTGTTAAGAATTCCATAAATTTTGCAAAAAATATTCAAAACTGCCCTCACACTAATCTCACTATGGTTTCTTTTGATGTAAAATCTCTTTTCTCTAATGTTCCAATAACTGGCGCCCTCTGCTGTCTCGAAAATAGATTAAAAGAGTTTCATTTCACCTCTTTTGAAATACAAGAATTAATTTCTCTTACCCGCATTTGTTTATCACAAACCACTTTTTCTTTCCAAAATAAATTCTATCGTCAGTCTGAAGGCTTAGCCATGGGTTCTTGTCTCTCCCCAATTCTCGCAGACATTTACATGCACTATTTCAAAAGCAAGCTTTTTAAGAAACTATCTTTTCCTTTTTGGACCCGTTACGTTGACGACACCTTCACGCTTATCGACACATCTCATCACAATATATTGACCATGTCTTAGAAACCTTAAATTCAATTGACAGTAATATCCAGTTTACATATGAAATAGAAAATAATGGCTCCCTTCCATTTCTTGATACCCTCGTCTCTCGCACTGTAAATGGATTTTCAACCACTGTCTATCGTAAAAATTTTGCAGTCTCCCTTCCTCCCCATGCGCGTCCATGTCACCCACCTAACCAAAAAATGGCTGCTTTCTATACTTTTGTAAACCGTGCCCTTAATATTTGTTCAAATCCTATTTTATTGAAATCTGAAATTAAATACCTGAAAGCCATCGCTATTGACAGAGGTTATGGCCCTTCCATTATAGACAAAGCTATCCAAAAATTACAACTCCCTCGTATTTCGTCTACTAAATCAGTCACATCTAATATCAGTATTGTTTTATCCTATTTTTCTAAAACCAGTCAAACCACAGCTAAAATTCTCAAACAATATGATTTTAAAATAATATTTTCACCTTCCAATAAACTCACCTTTTCTCAGTTAAAAGATCCTATTGATATGCATAATTCTTGGGGCATTTATAGTATTTCCTGTCAGTGTGGTTTATCATATATTGGCCAAACTAAACGCAGTCTTAAATTTCGTCTAAAAGAACATATGAATTACGTCCGCAAACAAGAAACCAATAAATCGGCTATTTCTAAACATTGCTGGGAGGAAAATCATAATTTTAAATTTAATTCAGCTAAAATAATTTGCAGACCTAAATCCATTCATGAACTCTATTTCTTTGAAGCTTTTCATATTTATAAAAATTTTAAAAACCTTGTAAATTGTGATTTTGCTGTTCCCCTTTTGTCTGATTGTTGGAAATTTTACATTCAGTCCACAATTTCTTAATTTTTCTACTGTTTACACAGCTACACATTCCTAAAATCCTATTCGCCACACTCCTCACCTCTTCCATAATCCTATTGGTTGAACTAAATCCGGTCCCTCTCCTATATATACGAGCACTTCTCCAGATTCAGAATTCTTTTTGCACTGAAGACAGTATGCTTTAGGCTACCGAAACAGCTGTATGCACCTCAATAATTTTTCTTTGGCGTTTCTGACGTAGTAGTTTATTCCTGTTTTAAAAGATACACGCCTGTATTTATTCAATATACAATTTTCACATTTAAAATCTTTAGAATAAAAGTCTGATTTATATTTAAAACCTCTTACTTTATCACAAGTTTTTACTAAAGTTAAAGGACTAATATGTGCAAACCTCCTATGCCAGAGTTCCACATTTTTATCTATACTAGTCGACGCAGAGAAAGAAACTTTCTTTTGTGGACCATTTAAAACTTTTGGTGTGACCACATAAATACCATTTTTTAAAACAGCTTTAAACAATAATTTACCATATTCATAAATTTTTACACAGCCATCTCCACCAACAAATTCTGCCCCAGCAAGGTCAAATTTAGGACCCGATATCAAGTTACGCATCAGCTTAGATGAATACATTACATTAATTAAGTTTATACACCTCAATCCAATTTAAGGAAAGGCTATATCTCAGTTACTATGCACAAAAATGCATAAAAATTCATATTTTAGTGCAACTTCATATAAATTAGTGCTTATGATCTTTTGGTGTCAACCATTCAACAGGTGGCACTGCTATACAGTGATTTATACAGTTTTAGAAGAGGCTATATAGTGCCAATCAATTTTTGGTGCTAACTATTCAACAGGTGGTGCTGTTATGCAGCGATTTTTCACAATTTTAGGGAGGGCTGTATGTCAAGAACCACTGCACAAAATTGCATAAAAATTTATATCTGGATGCACCTTGACATAAGATAGTGCGACTTTTGGTACTAATTACGTAACAGGTAGCGTTGCTATACAGCGATTTCCTCAGTTTAAAGAAGAACTGTATCTCAAGTTCTAATGCGTATAATCAAACAACGCTTAATATGTGAGAAAGCAATTATGAGACATTATGTCGATTCAGTTTGGATGTATATCTACCAATAGATTGCGCTGTTATAGCGCAATTTTTCCCGACAACAGCAATACTATATTTCAACTTCTATGGCATTTAACTGTACAAAACTTGATATATGAGATGACCATTATGAAAATGCATTTTTAAAGATGTTTGTTAAACTGTGTTTCTTTGGATATTTAGTATTCATTTTCACTTAGATGAAAATCGTCTACATTCATCATGATAGATAATTTTAATAAATTAAAGTTTTTGTAAATTATTTGTACTAAATGAATTTGCCTAGAAAAATTTAGAAGAAAGTCTTGTGGGGGGTCACAACATACTAGTTTAGACAATGGATCTGTTGTACATGATATATTAGAAGTGTGGAAGAGACTTTTTTCGATACTACATTTTGATTTTATAGAATTTTAAGCTTTGTTGTAGTATTATGTTTACATTTAGTATTTTTGTTGTTTTAAATAATACATAACGATGTTTTTAAGAAGATGATAAAAGAGAACTAATTTCGTGATCAAATTAAAATATCATTTTCTTTAAAGAAAAAAAAAATATTATTATTATTTTTATTATTTTGTTAACTCAAAAAAATAAAATAAAAAGCATCTTCATTTAGGGGAGTGCCTGGCTACGCCTATGCTTACTATTATGCCTTCATCAGAAAGCATTTTAAAAAATGAGTTTGTTATTGTTTACCTGATGGATATCATCATTTTAATAATCATTATTTTCTTTTGATAAATTTAATAAACTGTCAATTTCATTAGTAGCAACTTGGTTTTTGCAACCTTCATATTATTATTATTTTGTTTTTCTTTTCTGTAATCATAAAGTACAAGCATAAAATCTGCATTCAACATCTTTTTTAAAAATTTTGATTTGCAGTTTTGTAACTTATTAATAGTGAATTTCATTGTTTGTATCTGACAAGCTGTGCAGATTTCAGACTTTGGTAGATTTTAGGTTGGCGTATTTCTGGCTCTCTACTGTACTTATTAATTTATTACATTTGATTTCCAATTTGGCCCTGGAATCCTCGCCTGCCAAAATAATAAAATCATCGGCATAAGCCATAATTAATTTGTCTATTAAATATAAATTCATTAAGTGGATTGTTAATTATTGTAAAATTATATGCTGAAATTAAATTTTGGATAACAAAGCCCCTAACATCGTTTCTAGTATTGATGTTAATTTAGCATTAAAGTCCCCCCTATTAAGATATAATCAAACGTTGTGAAATAATTTAGCCAATCATTGATATCTTGTTGTAGTTCTTCTTGACCGCTTGGGGGTGAATGTTGTGAACCTATGATAATTTTTCCATTTTCATGTAGTAAATTTATAAAAACTGAATTTGGAAAGCTGTGAATGTGTGCATAATATAATAATGTATTGGAAATTAATACAGCTGCATTATTATTGTTTGATAGAAAGGAGGTCCATCCCAAAGGCATATTAGTAATTTTTTGGTGAGAAATATGTGGGTCTTGTAGTAGTGTAATAATATCTATGTTGTTTTTAACTATATATCCAATCATGTTTTCGTTAGCAGCTTGGAATTTATTTCAGTTGATTTGAAGAAAGTTTAATGTTAATATTAATAATAACATTAGCATCATTCGAGTGTTAGCTTACCTCCGAAGATTGTCCTGGTGTGGATGTGTCCATCATGAAACATGGAAGTCAGAAGGTCCAGATTGCATTATTGCAATATTAAAGTTTTGAGTTTGATAATAAGGATTGTACAGTAGAGGAGGTTGAAAATGTCCTGTAACTGGATTTATCCAAGGTCCGTTATTGTTTAACATTATAGTTGGCAGTAAGTATGGTTGAAAAGTTTGTTGTTGTTCAACTTGTTGGTGATCATTCGAGGTGATTCTTTGAGTAGATAGGGTCCTCTGCTTAACTAGGTGAGGATCTTGTGATAGCAAAAATGCTTAAAAATATTTGCAGAGTTTAAGTAATGCTCAGTAGAAGCACACATTTAGTTAACTGAAAGAGAATTAATGTGTTTGGCAGTTTAGTAAAGACAAGTTGTTTAAGAACTAATAATTTTATTAAAAAAAAAAAAAAGTTAACAATATTAAAAATTAACAACAATTAGTTCAAACTTAACAATTTTAGCATAAGTAGTAAAAACAACAAACTTTTAATAAACGACCTATACCAGGCAGACGATTTAACTTTATATTTGTAAAATACTTATTTGCTTAATTCAACTGGCATTTGTGCTGACGTATACATGACGCTAACCCAAGGTTAGCGAACATTGTTCACCACACAAACTTTACCAATAGCTACTGAAGAAAAGAAACAACAAGAAAATATCTACCACTTAAACTACAAAGTAGAATACACTGGCCGGAGATGATAAACCACTGATGAATGATGAAACAGATTCCATGAACTTAAAAAACTTTAACTGTGATTAAACTTAACAGATAAAAGTTCATTTTCATTCAAATTCAATGGTTCTGAAATATCAAAAATTTAAATGTTGATGAAACTTAATATGAAAAGTTCATTTCTATCCAGTTTAACAGTCCTAATTATTCCATAAAATGTAGTAAAATTTTCAAACTTCAACGATGAAAAAACTTAACAAAAAAAACATAAAGTTCTTTAAACTAATTAATTATTACATATTAACTTTAAATTGCAAAACCTCCATTCATCTATAGTGTTTGCTCAAAACACTTTAAAACATCGTAAATTATTTCTATTAAAAATCCATGAAGTGCCTTTTAAAAGATGTGTGTTGGAGATTGCACGTCATGATTGACGATCAGTGTCAACAAAACGATATCACCACTGATTGCTGCCAATACGGCCTTTTTATATATCTTCTAGCGGTTATTAAAAATCATTTCACAGTTAAAGCCATGGAGTTGCTTTTTAGAAGTTAGGAGCATGTACATTACGGGATTACGCTGATCTCTATATACCATCACTTCAACTTCAATTTGCTGAAGGCAAGCCTAGCGATCGCACACTAGTAAACAAATCACGATATGAGAACTTAGCGTATTTTACGGAAAATAACAATAGATTTAAGGACCAAATGCAAATAAATTTTTATTAAACATTACTTCATAAAATGATTTAAAACTTGCAAACACATATTTAAACTTAATATTTTATCATTTAATTTCAAACTATATCATTTCTTCCAAAGGTAAACAAAACTTCTATATCGTGGTACCGATGTTTAATACTTGTTGTAGAGCTAGTTTATAAAGCTTAAAACACTTCAGTAACATTTATTTTTATAAAATCAACATGGAGAGAAGGCATAAAAACCATAATTTTTCAACAACTGCCCCCCACCATGGTACCCATGTCTAATACTGGTTGTAGAGCAAATTTATAAAGCTTAAAATACTTCAATAACATTTATTTTTACTCTTTGTCACTAGAAGTAAGTAATAGAGCTCATTGGTGTTTTTCATCAACCATTTTGATTCCGGCATTATGATCCATTTTGATTTCGGCATTATCATATCATTATGATAATGCATTAATAGTAACTGCTTTAAAACATTATTCCTGTTAAATATACAAGTAATTTAAAATTTTTCTTCCAGTCTTTATGCTACAAAAATGCTTTTTACGATGCATTGCATAGAATAGCAGTACTTATTGTCAAGACAGTGGAAGGTCTGTGAATTAGTTCTTTTTCTAGAGACATTTAAAACAGTTCCTAAGACATAAAGATACCAGTAATAGGCAACATTCATTGTTAAAATGTAACCAGAAGTAAAAAATACTGTTTCTTCTTTTCATACACTTCAAATAGCTGTGATTTTAGAAGTGCTTTCAAAAATTTAGATATTGTGAATTTCTATTATTAATACAGATAATCTTTTTTTAAATAGGGCTCGATCTAGAATTTTAGAACAAGAAGAAGCAAAAGATAGAGAGCGATACGTTGTGAAGTTTATCAAAGTAATGAAATACCTCCGCAAATTAAATAATTTCAATTCATATCTTGCAATTCTTTCTGCCTTAGATTCTGCACCTATTCGGCGATTGGAATGGCAACGTAATATTACTGAGGTAAGTTATTTCAGTGTAGCTTTAAATTAATTTTTTTGCTGCATAATGAGGAATTTGCACATTCTTTAATATTATCATTAAATAATAGAGTATAAAAAAAATATAAAGGGTAGTGCACATTGTTTTTATTATTTTTATTATTATGAGTTTCTATTACTAATTTCTGATAATTTTAATATCACTGTTTACCATATCTGGAATGCCTTGCTTACCTTATGATGTCTTGCTTTATGAAGTTGAAATGAATTTTTCTCCTATCTAGTAAGCCTCAACAAAAAATAAGAACAGCCCTAACTTTGTATATTGTTTTTCAGGCCTTCTCTTTTAAAGGTTCTTTTTATTATAACTGAGATAAGTCTTATTAGAAATACTGTATTGTACTAATCTGCAAAAAAAAAAATTTAAGGGAAAACTGTTTCTCAGCTATGAATAAAAATGATAAATTAAATCTGCAAGTACTTAGAAAAAAAAAATCTTTGGTGTTGTAAAAAGAATTTTTTGGTAAAGCAGCATTCCCCCCCCCCCCCCCAAATATTCTTAGTTGGAAACATTAAGTAACTGCATGTACAGTTATTTAAAAATATAAATAAATAATACCTTAAAGTGCTTATCCATATATTTAAAAAAACTGAATTTTGTGTATTTTCCTATTATATGATCTTGTATAGTCATATAATACCTGCAATGGTTTATAAAGAATAAAATTGTTTTACTGTTTATTATTAGATAGATAAAAAGTATAATCATCCAAGAAATGGCACATACAAAGTAACGTCTTTGAATTTACAAGTCAGAAGGCTTTAATAAGTGATTAAAAATTATATGTTATTTTATCTAATCCATATGTGGTCGAGAAAGTACTATTTTGGAGTCAAATTTTCAAAACTGGGTTTTTTATATAGTTACACATTTTGGGGGCCCCTGAATTTGAAAATCAGGTTTTTAGTGGTTGGTTTATGTACCCTTTTTCGGTTTAACTAATAAACAGATATTAGCAATTCAGTACTCTAAATGTATTTTCACATAATGATGTTACTTGAAACTTTTCAATGAAATCCAACAAATGTTTTGTGTACAGGAATTGAAATTCAAATACCTTACATGTATAGGCAGAATTTATCTTTTATTATGCTAAACATAGTGAAATAAAAAATTATTTTTTATATCCATAAATATACGTTTCCTATGTAGAATATTTTGTGAAAAGGATTTGTCATTTGTTTATAAAAGAACAAACAAAGGAATTTGTATACATTAGGTGTTGTGATTGAATATGGCTCAAAAAGCATTCAAGTTTTTTTTTTTTTTTTTTTTTTCTGTACAAATTTTATATACTTGTATGATGCATATATAATTTGCAAACAATATAAAGTGCTACCAAAAATTATATCCATTCTGTTAATAAAAATGTCTTCTGAAATGCAAAGTAAGAGAAAATAGTGCGAGTGTCACTCTAGGTCAGTGTTATTAAATTAGAGGCTTGCTTTTTTTTTTTTTTTTTTTTTTTTTTAAGGGGAAGCGATTATTTTAAAAGAATACCTTGATTTTTCTGAATAAAAGACCTACTATCACTATGAAACATTAAATCTACTAAAAGTAAAAACCTAGTTAAAATTCTTATTTTCACAATCTTAAAGGTTACAACTTATGCTTTATTTTGTTTTCAATTTTTAATGGTAGCATACAAACTATTTATCATAGTGCAATAGAACATTTTACTTACTACTTGAACGTGAATAATATAAAATAATTTCCTTTTCTTCAGTTCAGGATCGATTTAATTAAATGACTTTCCTAATAATTCCAGTATCCAGAATATGGTAAAAAGTACTACTATTTTATAGTAGTTAAATTTCTGTTTAGGAGGTTAATTGGCTGGTTAATAGTTAGAAATTTTTGAAAAATTGAAGGAAAAAAAAAAAATATATATATATATATATATATATATATATATATATATATATATATATATATATATATAATGATTTATTAGGCATAGTAGAAGCCAAGCAACAGATACAAGATCACAAACCACAAAGACCAATAAGAATGAAAAATTTCTTTATGTAGGAGAAGCTCAGAAAGGTGAAAAAATTCATCAGGGGATGAAATACACATATTTAAAGAAACCAAATTTATTAATTAACAGCCCTCATAACAAACGAAAAAATAAACCAACTCAACAAAATCGTAACAGAAAAACATAAACTAAATCAAAATTTATGTTAAATTAATTTAAGAAACTTAAGAAAGGAAGGAATATATATATACAGGGCCGAAACTAGGATTTTTTTCACCCGGGGCAAGAAGAGATTTTGGCGTCCCCCCCCCCCCCCCCCTGGCTTTAATTTTGGTGGAAAATAGTGGCTTAATATTGCTGAAATTTGGAAGCTGGCATGATCTACTGTTTTCTTGCACAGAACTAACTTCATCAAAAGTTCTACAAATCATTAATGAGAATATAAAAAGGAAAGAGTCATTACTATAATTATTGTTGACAAGAGCCTGTCTATTTCCTTACGTATTACTTTATACACGGTATTACCGTTAAAAGGGAAATAGATGACAGATTTCTTCACTTCCACAGAAATGGGCATTAGTGGCAAATTTTGTGACTTGGCGAAAGATTTGGCAATTTGGTGAAAAGTTGTAATTTAGGGTAGCCAAAGTTTAGAAGATCTAACTTCAATAGAAACTGACTTGTAATATTTTCCAGGTTAATTCATTAGTTTCTAGAGTAGAACTATCTCAAAAATTCTATAAATCACTAGCAAGACTGGATGAATTCAGTTTCTGTTTGGACTGCAAGCTGAGCGTACATCTCTAAGAACTTTAAGCATTTGGTCATTAGTAAAATTAATTAGTAAAATTCCTGTTCTGTGGTGTAGACTGTTCATGAGTACGAAAAACTGGTTTATTCGATTGCTTCAAGAACAATCGATGATTATTGATTTTTATTCGGCTGTTTCCAGAATATTCATTAAATAAAATGCATTCATCTAAAACCTACAAGTCTTTACGAATTACTTTCTATGTGCAAGAATGTCAACAAATTTTGTAACTATCAATATTCACGCTTATATTAATTTCTGTTAAAATCTGGATGACGGAAAGTTATATATAACTGCAAAAAAAATTGTATTTTCGGTCATCATGGATATAATATTCGTGGATATTCCAAAAGTGAAAGGCGCACAGAAACACCAAAATGAGAGATGCACAACAACTGTTGTAAGAAACTTAGGTGTGAAATTGCAACGTTCTACGTCTACTTGTTTTTGAGTTATACAAGATACACACACACACATACGTACACATAGACGTCACAAAAAATTGCATAAATTCGTAGTTGTCACAAAAGCGGGATTTCATGTCAAGACCAAAATTGGTAAATAACAATTCCAAATATAAATTTGCAACTCTCTATGACTATTCGTTTATGAGCTATGCGATACACAAAATGCATTTCACAAATTAGTTTCATAATACTTCCTTATGCTTTGAATAAAGAAGTAAAAAGTATAGTTGAAGTACAGACATTTTATTTCATTGTAATATTTATAATTATACATGTTAGGAGGTAGTGGTGGCTTTAGCTGTCATAGTACTTTTATAGGGACTTGCTGAGCCTTGTGAATGATAGCTCCTAACTCAATTATTAACTAGTTATTTTGCATTCTTTTTGCCCTTTTATTTTTAGTGCACTGGATTGTTTTATAACATTATGCCTTATTTTAAAACACTTATTTTAATATTTTAATAGTCACGACGGCGCCCTGAGATTTTTTTTTTTGTTTCTTCCTTATGAATTATAATTTCAAATGAATCGAAGAGCCTTCTGAAGTTTAATCAAATATACTACATATTTTCCAACCATTTACTTTTTAAAAACCTTGGCTGAAAGTCAGGGATCACTTGTAAATTACTCTTCTTTGATTGCGAGAATATTTTACCACACTCACTAATCTTAAAAGAATATTGTTAGTCTTGGAGAACACTATCCACCATGCTTTTCCTTGTAAATGAATTCTGTTATCTATTAATCTTTTTTCTACTTTTTTTTCTTTGTTCAAATTGCCCTGAGTAAAAGAATTTGACTTTTTTAATTCTTTTTCTTTCCTTCTTTTTTTTTTTTAATGAGTAAATAAGGCAACAAACCAGCCTTTTTCGGCGCCCTTCTCCATCTGACGCCCGGGGCAAATGCCCCGCTCGCCCCCCTCTAGTTTCGGCCCTGTATATATATATAATCCATGTGATAATAAAAGAAAAGAATGAGAAAGAAGAATAGTCAGTCAAATAATATATATATACAGTTTAACCTTGTTAACGTGAATCTCAAGATGAATAAAAAATGTGCTCATGTTATCAGTAGTTCATTTTATCAGTAAGTCAGAAACTGATCATCATTTTGATGGGGATTGTGGAAAACAGTTCATGTTAATAGTAATTCACGTTAAGCATGTTCACTTAACAAGGTTCGACTGTGTATATTATGAAAACCTTTTCAAACATTGCATAAGATGAAACCAAGTATCACATGAAGAACTACAGGCCCGTAGCTAGAGGGGGGCCAGTATGGGCTATGCCCGACCTGGAGAAAATTTTGCCCGCCCTAGCATATAGTTTTTACTTTCAATAAGAACAACTTCTTAAAAAAAAAAAAACTGACGTGAATTTTTAAATAATGCATATATGAGGTAATTTTTTTTGTTACAGATGATTATTTTTTTTTTGTGATTTTTTTCATTTAAAAATAGAAATTCAAATAAAATCAAGTTAAATATATAAAACCATACAAATTTAAGGTGCAATTAAGGTTATTATCATGGGCTCGGGCAATACTGGGCGGGTTCGTTCCGTTCCAAGTTAATTTTTTGGAATTTTTTCATGGTATTAGCGGCCCGCATATGCGCTGCCACAGGCACCAGGGTCACAAGGCAGAGTTTCGTTCGGATCGAGGTAATTTTTTTTTGTTACAGCTGATTTTTTTTTTTTCGCAATTCTTTTATTTAAAAATAGAAATTCAAACAAAATCAAGTTAAAGATATAAAATCATACAAATTTAAGGTCCATTTAAGGTTATTATCATGGGCCCGGGCATTGCCGGGCGGGTTTGTTCGGTTCCAGGTTAATTTTTGGGAATTTTTTAAGTTGTTAGCGGCCCGTGTATACGCTGCCACAAGCACCGGAGTCACAAGGCAGAGTTTCGTTGGGTTCGAAGTAATTGTTTTGTTACAGATGATTATTTTTTTTTGTGATGCTTTCATTTAAAAACAGAAATTCAAACAAAATCGAGTTAAAGGTATAAAATAATACAAATTTAAGGTTCAATTAAGGTTATTATCATGGGCCCGGGCAATGCCGGACGGGTCAGCTAACATATAGTCGTAGTATTAAACGAAATAGAAAATAAAAGATAGCATCTGTTTATTTGGAGTCAGATTGACATCACATTGACAATACTTTGTAGAAAGTGATGTCATATACAGTATTTCTATTTATAAGCATTTTTCAGACTTTCTTTTTTTAAGTGAAATGTCGTAAATTATATTAGATGTTTTAACATGAAATAAATTTAAGTAATGATGTGACGATTTTTGAAACATTACGGTCAATAAAGTGATCGTCGAATTCGACGCGTTTCAGCTAGTAACTATATTTAAAACAAAATGCAAATAACAATGTTTTATATATCCAATGCTACGCTTTATCCTACTACAAATGATTGTTATACATTGTTAGCTGGTGTGAAGTAGATCCAAGGCTAAGTGAATTAGCAGAGGAGCCACTCTAGACATAAACACCAGCTAAACAACATTTAAAGTTAATTAAATGAATTAGAAAAATGGAAGCTAGAGTAAGTAAATATGCTGAAAGATAAATATGTATAAATGAATAAATAATGACCATAAAAAGTTTTAATTTAATTTGTTTTATTTGAAACAATAAATTCAACAAAAGTTTATATAAATATAAATTGATAACAATAAGATATTTTAAGTAGACAAATATTTTTATGAATAACAAACATACCAAAGCAGATGCTGGATGACAAAAAAAGGTGAGTAAGAGAAGATTCTTGACAATATTTAACACAATTGTATTTCAAATGTGGGTTGCAGAAAAATAACTAAGTTTCTTTAAAAAGAGGCTGATGAAACTTAGATAGAAGACGTGACGTTCTTTTTCACTTGTCACTGTCGCGATATCAACATAAATATATATCTTATTACACCTACAAATTTCATTTAATTTTTCGAACTCACAAAAGATTAACGTGAATTATAATTAACGATAAAAATGAAAAGATTTTATTTGAATATAAAAATAAACGCCACATATTACGGCGATATTTCATGGAGCCGACATCAGCAAAAATGAACAGAGGCAAGGGCAACACCCACTACCATCGCCGTTCGCTATTTATAGCTTCGCGGGAGAAAACGAAGTGATCTTCCGGACGTACGTGGGGCATGTGCTGGTGCCGTGCGTGCGTAGTTTTCGGCTATCGTTCTTAGATGTTTTATGTAAATTTTTTAAACTTGACTCAGTCGGAATTTCCGGAAGGTTAGCTATTGTTTACATTTCGCGTTTGAAAAATTAAGATGGATGATTTAAATTTAAAAGCTCCTTAATATTGAGTTTCATTGAACGACATATTTATTTTCCTGGTATGTAGAATATATATTAAAAGAAAATTAGGATTTTTATAAGTGTTTAATTTTTTTTTTTTTTCAACTTTTTTTTTTTTTTTTTCTTTAAGCTTTATTTTAAGAGTGATTAATTTTTAATATATTTAATTAGCATAACGATAAGAAGAAAACAGCAAACTATAGGTTTACTATTAGCAGGGCCCCCCCTCTTATCGTTTGCACTTTTATGCTTAAAAAGAAGTTAATAAAAAAAAGAGAAGCATCCAGCAAAACTTTGCACAAATTATATAATCATATGACTGTGATTAACTTAACAGTTTCTTCAGAATTTAAAAAAAACAATTAGGTATGATCTTCAGCTGCACAGCAACAGAAATCAACATCTGGATAGAGGTGATCTACAAAAAATTTGTTTTTGAAAAACAAATAACATATACCTTTTTCCTCAAACCTCTCCTCCATTTTTGAAAAAAAATTTTGACATGTTTTTTTAAAAAAACTGTAGAAAAGAAATTCATAAAATGGATTATTTGTATAATAAGTTTAACAACAAAATATAACAAGAGTATAATCACATTCAATATTATAAATATATGTATAAACACAATTCTTTCATACAATATAAAAGTATAAATTACATGCAAATATTTAACAAAAAAAACAGAATGGATTATTTCGGGAATGGAGTTTAGAGAGAGATTAACAAAAATTGCTGTGAGAAATTGAATAAAAAAAAATGACTTACTGTCAAAAGAGTATGAGAATTTAAATTCTCAAAAAAAAAAAAAAAAACTTCCAGCCTAAACCTGGAAAGATTTTGCTTAACTTGCAAAATTTTAAATTTTTTTTCTCGAATTCAAGGAAACATTTGAATTCATAGAAAAGTTTAAATTTTTGAATTCATAAATTTTGAATTCTTAAAAAAAATTAATTTTGAATTCATTAAGGATTTGAATTCATAAAAAAATTTTTAGAAAATTTACATTTTTAAATTTTATATTTAAAGATTTTTATATCTTATAAAAAAACTTTATAAATTCATAGAAAAATTTGAAGTTGAGAATTTAAGATTAACTTTTGAAACATTGTCAAAGAAAAGATTTTTCACAAATTTTTGTAATTCAAATTTAGTTTGTGGCTTAGTAAATACGTCAGCCAAATTTAATTTGCTACGAATGAAAACCAATTCAAAAATATTTTTGATAACAAGATCCCTAATAAAATATAGTTTGACCTCTATATGTTTGCTTCTATTGTTTTCTATAGGAGTTTTAATAAAGTCCATAACAGCCAATATTGTCAATTAGTAATTTTGAGATTTTCTTATTTTTTATAATCTTCATGTTTTGGCATTCTTCTAGAATTCGATCTAGCCAGACAATTTCTTTTGCTGCTTCTGTAGCGGCAATGAATTCTGATTCCATTGTGGACAAACTAACAGCCTTCTCTTTAAAGGTCCTCCAACTGATGGGGCTACTGTCTAGAAATACTATTTGTCCACCTATGGATGTCCGATCATCATGATTTGAAGCAAAGTCGGCGTCGGTTACGATCTGTGAATCAGCACATGAAAGTTTCAATTTTAATTGGCTTGTTTTCTTTACATATCCCAGAAGTTTGATCAACACATTCCAGTGATGAATTCCTGGATTCGATTGGAATTGGCTATAGATATTGACGGCATATGCCATATCGGGTCTTGTTCTGTTAGATGAATATGATAAACACCCTAAAATATTGCGATATGGATACTTGGCCATTTCTTTGGTTTCTTCTTCGGTTTGAGGACAGCTTGATTTTGAGTAAATACAGCTTTTCCTGATTAATAAGGATGAAATTGGAGGGTTAAAACTATTAAAACAACTGCATATTTCTTGAATATAGCTTTCTTGATGAATGAATAGCGTTGAGTCAGTTTCAACAAATTCTACTCCAAGTAGTTTCTTTGTCCTTCCCAAAATTTTTAATTTGAAATTTTGTTTTAAAACATTAATGGCTTCCTCTAAAAACATTTTACTTTTACCGAATAAAATCATCAACATATAATAATAGGATAACTTGAAATTTAAATGTATAAACACAGTTGCAAGAAGTAAATTTAATAAAACTGATATTTAATAAAACTCTGTCAATTTCGTAAAACCATGCTCGTCCACTTTGGTGAAGGCCATAGAGAGCTTTGTCGAGCCTGCAAACTAAATTCTCTTCTCCTTGTTTAATAAAACCAGGTGGTTGCTGCATGTATACTTCATCTTCTAGCAGAGCATATAGGTATGTGCCAGTGACATCACATTGTACGTGATTCCACTTGTGCTGCACTACCAAAAGCGAAAAGAAAAAACAAATTAGATCGAAGTTTATAACAGGACTAAAAGTTTCTTCATAACTCTCGCCTTTTACTAGAGCGTAACCTTGAGCTACAAGCCTTACCTTGAATTTAGCAATTCGTCCTTCTTCATCTCGTTTTACTGCATACACCCAGCGACATCCAATTATTTGCTTGTTTTGCGGAGGTTTTACAAGATGCCAAACCTTTCATTCTTGGATGGTTTTTATTTTGGTTTTCATTGCTTCTAGCCATTCTTGAAACTGGTCTGACTTTGGGCTTGTTTGAAAGTTCTTGGTATGATTAATTCTAGTCAAGAGGAATTATGACAAAAATTGGCACTTGTGTCTGAATCAGATTCTTCTATTGGAGTGAATGAAAATTTAGTGGGGTCATACTTGATTTTGTTTTCTTGGCAATATTTTCTAATATTTCTATGGGATCTTAATCTTGTTCTTGTATTTTCGGGATAGTAGTATACGTCTGTTCTGGGTTTATCACTTCTTAAAACTTGTTTTCTTTCAAACTTTATGTTCTTTGAGATGATTGAGCAGGTTTTTCATCATCTGAGGATTCTTCAGTGTCAGATAATTCAGACGGTACGCTGGACTCTCTTTCAGGAGTTTCGTCAACAGCCTCTTCATCAAAATCATTGTCACTATCCTTTGGAAATACATCTTGAATTGTGTAATGTTGGTTGATGATGTCCAGCACTGCTCCACTTACTTCTGTTTTGAACAAACGGTCTTCTTTAAAGGTTACATTTAAAGACTCTACTATTTTATTTTGCTCTGGGATCCAAATACGGTATCCCCTTGTATGGTGTGCATACCCAACTAGATAACCTTTCGCAGCTTTTGGATCTAATTTCTGTCTTCTTTGTTTTGCCAGTCCTACATAAGCTACACATCCAAATGGTTTAAGGTGTCTGATTGATGGTTTTCTTCCACCGTACTATTCAAATGGTGATTTTTCAAAATGTTTATGGCATAGTCTGTTCCAGGCATAATTGAAATGCGAAATGGCTTCTGGCCAAAAACAAAAGTCTAAACCACTTTCATATAATTATGTACGGGCTCCATTAATGACAGTTTGGTTATAATGCTCAATAGCACCATTTTGTTCTGGAGTGAACGTGTTTGTTATTTCATGTTTGATGCCTTTTGCCTGACAAAATGTTGAAAATTCTTTGTTAACAAATTCTCTTCCATTATCTGAGCGGATAGCTATTAAAGGTTTACCTTTTACCTATAAATCTTTCTGCCCTTTTGATGTGATTAATTAAGGTTTCAGCTACTTCAGATTTTTGGACTATAGGATAAATGAATACTTTACAGGAATAATCGTCCATGATTGATAGAAAATAACGTTCTCCATGTTTGCCTCTTACTTGAAATGGTCCCAAAACATCTGTATATAACAGTTCTAAGGGTCTCTTGGATCGAAGTTTCTGTATTTAAATGAAGTGCGTTTAAATTTATTCAACCTGCAATCTTCACAAAAAAATTCTGTATGTCCCTTTAACAATGGTAATCCCTTTGCACCCCTCTTATTACTCGTATGCGTCAAAGTTTGAGGATTTACATGAGCGCATCTCTTATGCCACAGGTTTAGAATTTCCTCTTCTTTTAGGTTGTGGAGGCTACGAAAGTTACATGTTGTTTTATAGATTTTGGGATTTTTGCTTGGACACGATAAACACCACTTTTTAATTTTGCTCTGAACATTATATTATCATTAGAAGTAATTTTGACTTTGCCCCTTCCCCCAATAAACTGTAGACCTTCTTTGTCAAGTTGTGGCCCTGATATAAGGTTTCTCCTAAGCTTTGATGAATACATCACTCCTTTTAAAGTAAAATTTCTTTGGCCAAAATGCAATTTAATGTCGCCTTTTCCTTCTATTGGCAAAGTGATGCCTTCCATGGCTACAGCCATTTCTTCATTTTGTTGAGGTTTAAATGATGTGAAAAGTTCACGGTCTTTACTAAAATGATGAGATGCAGCAGAATCGAATATCCTATCTGATTCATTTGTTTGCTGAGCTAAACTGGCCTCAGTAATGTAGTAAGATGAATTTGAATCCCTACTACTATTACGGGTCTTAGAATTTGATCTAGATTGATATGAAAATTTTTTTCGACTCTGCCTACCTCTTGATTGGAAGGATTTCTTAGGATTGAAATTCTGAAAAGGTAAGTTTTGGTTTTGAAAAGGGGGTTTAAAGTCAACATTTTTACTTCTATTAAGAGAAAAACAATTTTGTCTAGCATGGCTGTTCTTATGACAAAATGTACAAATTAATTTTTGTTTTAAAGGCTTATTTTTAACTGTATCATTTAGATGAGAAAACTGAGCAGAAATTTTAGCTTTACTTAATTCATTATCTTTATTTCTTAAATTTAGCCTAGTTTCCTCGTCTACGAAGCAAGTTACAATTTCATTGAATGTAAATTTATCATCTTCCCATCTTAGTATGTTTTGAACAATACCGTCGAAATATGATGGGAGATAACGTAACAATTGGTAAGATGCAAAAATTTCTGTCAGTCCCCCCTTAGAATTTTCTATTTGTTTAAATATCCTCATGACCTGGGATGCAAAGACACACCCTCACCAGGCAATATTTTGCAATCACACAGCTCAGAGAATAAACTCATGTGCTGTGCACGAGTATCTGAACAAAACTTTTGTTAATTAAATTCCATGCCTTTTTAGGGTCATCCTCATTTTCTACAATTTTCCTATACTCAGTTTCTATATTTAAGTATAAGACAGCCAAAGCAGCATTAGCTCTAGACTTAAATTTATTAACAGCAGAAGCATTGCTTCTGTCATCAGCCAAAACTGGGGCTGTTTCCGTACCAACAACTATGTCCCAGAGTCCCCGGTCAAGAAGAAGAAATTTAATGTCACTCTTCCATTCCTCGAAATTAATCGCATTCAGTTTGGGAATAGAATGTAAATTGTTGACAGCCATTTTTGAGTAAAAAAAATTGTATAATTATGGTTCAAACAATTTAAAAATATAATATATCAAAAATATCACAATTTTCTTATAAAAACCTTTGCCCCCCCCCCCCCCCCGAATTAAACGAAGGCGAAAATTTTCGCCTTCCAATAAACTCACCTTTTCTCAGTTAAAAGATCCCATTGATATGCATAATTCTTGGGGTTTTTATAGTATTTCCTGTCAGTGTGGTTTATCATATATTGGCCAAACTAAACGCAGTCTTAAATTTCGTCTAAAAGAACATATGAATTACGTCCGCAAACAAGAAACCAATAAATCGGCTATTTCTAAACATTGCTGGGAGGAAAATCATAATTTTAAATTTAATTCAGCTAAAATAATTTGCAGACCTAAATCCATTCATGAACTCTATTTCTTTGAAGCTTTTCATATTTATAAAAAAATTTAATAACCTTGTAAATTGTGATTTCGCTGTTCCCTATTTGTCTGACTGTCGGAAATTTTATATTCAGTCCACATTTTCTTAATTTTTCTACTGTTTACACAGCTAACTTTAATAAATTCCTATTGGCCACTCTCCCCACCTTTCCCGTAATCCTATTGGTTGAACTAAATTCGGCCCCTCTCCTATACATACGAGCACTTCTCCAGATTAAGAATCCTTTTTGCACTGAAGACGGCACGCTTAAGGCTGCCGAAACAGCTGTATGCATTTTCAATATTTTTCTTTGGCGTTTCTGACGTAGTAGCTTATTCGGGTTTTAAATAGACAATTAAGGAAAAATAGTCTCCTAAATAAGTCTTCTGAAGCAGAAAATAGTTTTTGTTTTACAACCCCCCCCCCCCCCCCAATTTCTTCTTTTGTCCAATATTAACATGGGCGTAGCCAGCATCCGATTTAGGGGAGTGCAAAAATTTTCAGGCCCAAAGTTGTATTTAAAAAAATATTTTTGGTGACAACAGAGAAATAGTTGTTATATGTAATGGTGATCATTATGGCGTGTGTATAAGTTTGGGCTTGACAGAAGGTTTTTCTAAAAATACCCATTTTTAACATCCCTGACCCCCTCTTCCTCCCCCCCCCCCAAAAAAAAAAAAAAAAAGAAAGAAAAGCAGATATTTTAAGTTTTCAGCCTGTGTTTGTCTGTCTGAGCCATAGTAGCTTCCAAATGAATAGACTGATTTCAATGCTTTTTTTTTTTTTTTTTTAGAACGCTGATTTAATAGGAGTTGTTTTTAGATAAGTGATAAAAATATGTTTGATACCTTTAATTGAAATAAGATTTTTTTTTTCCTTCTCAGGCAAAATTTGCTTTAACATTTTAAAATGTTATAGTTTACAAGTATTCAACTCACTTTCAAGATTTAAAATAAATCGCATGGTTTATTAGACTAAAGTATACGAATTTTGAAAAATTAGTTTTTTTTTTTCTCAATGAATTTTAAATTTTAGTCTGCAATCTGATACTTGACCATTTTAGGATATACTGTACACTCTCCATGTCCAAGGGTCCACATCAGCATCTTAAGGACCCTTCAGAGACTGGCAACTTAAGAAAGCTGCAAGTCGGCTCTATTGATATTTCTTTGATCTGGTTTAGGAGATCGACGCTCGCTGCAATCAAAGCTCCCAAACCTAGTGCGATAATTGCATGAGAAGGGGGGTCTCTTTTGTAAAAGAGCAATAAAAAGTAATGTCCTTCATTGTAAATGTGTGCAAAATTTCAAGGGGAACTTTCGGACAATAGATAATTTATGAGTTTTGACGCGCTGTATGTTGCCAGTGTCTGAAGAGAGCCTTAGACGTAATTTATCGCTGTTTTGTTGTGATAGAGAAAGAATTGCTCTTTTTTTTTTTCTTTGCATGTGTGTGTCTTTAACACTTACAGTGCGTGTCGAAATGATAGGTCCACCAGTAAAATCGAAAGTTATGTTGGTAAAAAAGGTTTTATTGTGTACAAATTACTATTTTATAAACTACATTACTTCATTCAATGTAAAATAATACATGAATAATATATAAATAATAGGAATAATAAGGAAAACAAAAATTACATGAAAAAGCTGTTTCAAAAAGATAGGTCCACTGAACCAAGCATCAAATTAATGTTGAATTAATAAGAAATTTTTCCACATTGTTTCAGAATAAGCTCATAAATCCTATTCGGCATGGTTTCTACAAGTTTTTGCAAACACTTTTTCTCGATTTTTGACCATTCGGAGGAAATAGCCTTTTTCAAGTCTGCAGTACTGTTGTACTGCCTTCCGCCTGCATACACCGCTCTTGCGAGTATACCCCACATGTTTTCTACCGGATTCAGGTCGGGGCTGCAAGGTGGCCAATCGATAACATGTACACCATTATCCAGAAACCATTCGAAAGTGGACTTTGCAGTGTGCACAGGAGCATTGTCCTGTTGGAACATGGCCCCCAATGGGCCCCCAATGTGCTCTGATTGTGGAAGAAAATATTGTTCAAGCAGCTGTTGATAGCCTGCACCATTCAAACGATTGTCTACAAATGCTATATCAGTTTTTCCTGCACCTCCGAATCCGGCCCATACCATAACGGAACCACCACCAGCTTGCCTCTTCGAGAATATCTGTCTATCGTTACGCAGATCATGCCAGTAGTACTGCCAGCCATCTGGACCATCCAGGTTGAATTTCTTTTCATCACTGAATATCACACGATGCCAATCTTGTTTCCAGGACATCACTTCATGCGCGAATTTCAATCTCTTTTCTTTGTGCTTTTTAGTCAATTTGGGAGCCGCTTTCCTCTTCACGTAAACTATATTGCCGAACTTCTTTACCACTCTATGGACTGTAGATTTTGATATTGGAGGGTTTTGTTGTCTGGCCACAGTGGATAAGCTGATATTTCCAGATTTTAACTCCTTTACAATAGTCCTCCTTTGTCGGGGTGTCACTTTTGATGGGCGGCCAGATGATTTTTTACTGTCATAAGCATTTCTAAGTCGCAAATAATTGTTTACAACATTATGTGATCTGTTTAAAAGTTTACCTATTTCTCTATTCGATTTTCTACATGTTTTTAATGCATCAATTTTCCCCTGCTCAACCAGCGAAAGACTGCAACTACGACCCATTTCGTTTGATTACAACGGGATGTTCAAATCTGTATACCTCCACAACAGCCAGCATAATCCCGCAGTAAGACTAAGCAATGATGTTTATGCAAATTTTTTGGAAATAAACGTGATTGGTGCAAAATTTCTGAAGGCGGACCTATCTTTTCGAAACGGTCTGAAAATGAAAATTTGCATAAAATAAAAAGGAATAATTTATTTTTAATAAATTTCTTCATAAATAGTTATAACAATTACTGGTTAATTATCTCTACCAAAAAAGTGATTCTTATTCTCAATTAAGAGTCGAAATTTTGAAAAATGTGGGTGGACCTATCATTTCGATGCGCACTGTATTTTTCATGAAAAATAGCATAGGAAGCAACTTTTCTTAGTTTGTCAACAAAATTGAATCTTAAAATGCCAAATTTACAAGAAAAATAACTAACCGAAGGAAAAAAAAAAAGTTGTGTTAAAAATGCTATTTATTTATTTATTTATTTATTTATTTATTTTTATTAACTTGCAGACTTTGCCCGCTTCGCTAGTCACTATATTTAAATGAATTTAAAAAAGAATCAATATTTTTAATACCGTTCTACAAATTAAAACGAAAAAGGAAATATATTGAGATTGCTTAAAAAGAAGCGTTCGCTGACATTGGCAGAGTCTTCTTCACTGCAAAGTCTTGGTACTGGATAATTTAATTTATAGAAATGTCAATAATATAGGAAAAACTGCATTAGTCCTTTTCTTTTTTATAATAAACAGAACGGAAAACTAATAATATTTTACATGGAGATATTTTGTATAATTAGCCCAATTTAAAGAAAAAAAAAAAAATGCTTTTCCTTTTTTTTTTCCACTGGCATTACAAAAACATTCAACATAAAATTGAGAAAAATTGTGCAAAACCATTGAAAGAGTTTGGGCCTCTTGGCGGAATTTGAAATTTGGTACTGAAGTAGCGCAGATGTTTCTCGCCAAAATGTTTACTTATGCATATGCGATACCTATATCAACTCATCGCCAAAATGACAACAAAATTATACATAATTATAAGATTAAAAAAACAAACAAAAAAAAATTTTATATACCATGTTTTTTTTAAATTTTCTGTTGAATCTTATAGCTATAGAACTACATTAGCACTTTATCAATGTGTAGAAAATTTTAAAGTGATAATGACGTCAATTTTTGTGAGATGCATAATTAATTTTTTTACAGTTTTTTAATGTTCACATTTAATTAAATGTATTTATTTTTATATAAAAAAAAAATAAATAAATAAACTCTTTTTTTTTTTTTTTTGGGGGGGGGGGGGGAGACTATTAAATTATAAGTAATATTTATTTTCATATTTTAATTACTTAAAAGAAAACTTTGCAACGTAATATCTTTAATAACTTGATATAAATAGTGTCCGCACAAAAAATTAACAATTTTTAGAACTCTTTTAAAAAGTGTAACATCTATGCAGTACCTTTTAAAAAAAATCATCAATTTTTACTAAAAAAAAAAAAAAATGGCCGACTTTCATCACTAAAGTAGTTAATTCTAGACCAATCGAAAATAGGAGTGGTCCACCCGGATGTGTTAACGACAAATTCTTTTCTTTATTTATATAGACAACTAATTAGTTGTAGGGTGACTAAGCAACCCGATGAAAAATAATCATTTCATTTTATTTATTTCTCACTTCAAATAATTCATTTTCCGGCAAAACCGTGCGAAATTTTCGAACTTTATTTATCTTTTCGTTACCTTTAAAATTTAAAATTATTATTATTATTTTATAGACGTCACTTTTTAGATTATCAAGACATTATATAGACGCAAATTTAATATTTGATATATATATATATATATATATATATATATATATATTTTTTTTTTTTTTTTTTTTTTTTTTTCCCATGAAAGCATATTTTATTTTGTGCTGAAAAAAAAGGGCAACATTTAAAAGATTAATGTCTTTTTTAAAGTTGTTGTTTACATATTTTAACTAATTTTTAAAAAATCTAATCAAAAATTCGTTAAAATAAAGTACAGAATGAAAGGGGTAATTTTTCTGAATCCGTCAGATTAAACAGCTTATCGATCATACAATTAGATTTTTTAAAATTAACTAAAGTATGAATATTAGGTGAGAACTTGTGTTCACGAACAGACAGAGTCCAAGAAAATCTCTTAAGGGCCCTCTTCACTCACTGTCGCCGGAAGCCGAAGCTAATGTTATTCTATGGGAAATTTTTCTTTACAAATAACTTATTAACTAATACATATTTTTAAATTCTGTTTTCACATTCTGAAAATTCCCAGCTGTTAAATTGGCGGACCTTTTTTAAAAAATTACTTTTTTAATATTTAATATTTTATTTTGAAGCTGCAAAATACAAATTTTCAATATGCGAATTTTTTTCATTTTGCAATTTCAAAATAAAACGTTAAAAATAAAAAAAAATAGATTTTTAGAAAAGGTCCGTCAATTTAACAGTTAGGAATTTTCTGAATCTGAAAACAGAATTTAAAAATATGTATTAGTTAATAAGTTATTTGTAAAGAAAATTTCCCCATAGAATAACATTGGCTCGGGCTTCTGGCGACGGTAAGTGAAGAGGGCCGTTAAACCTAAAGTGTGACAGAGTTTGGCACTGATGAGCATAACTATATATGCTGATTTGAAGTTTTAAATTTTGCTTCATTTAGAGAAAAAGAGGGGAGCACCATCTTAGAAATTATTGGAGGGGGGGATTCCCATATAACTCTACGCCTATGCTTCTGATGTCAGATTTTTTTTTTTTTCCCCAATAGTCATAATTAGCCTATATTGACAAAAATTAAATATGAGTTCGCATTTTGTTAAGCTTTAAAGAGGGACAAATTACTAATTTACATTATTAAGAAATTTTTTTAAATAAAATTTTAGGACAGAAAAACATACCATTTCAAAACTTTTGCGAGACACTGTATGTAATGCAAATTTTCATTTTTATGTTTATGATCTAGGGAAGGGGGGGGGGTGCAAGTGCACCACCCTCGCTACGCCCATGAATATTAATGTTATGATTATATAAATAATCGGAATAATTAAACAGTAATTTTCCCTGATTTAAAAAAAAAAAAAAAATTCCTGAGTATTTTAGATTACTGAAATATATATATACATATATATATCAGCAATGCATAGTATAACCAGACTGCTCTTGCAACCTAAAATTGGTTTAGCCTTATATTTACTTTCAATCCCTTGTTTTCATTCATATAAAACACAATGGGTTGAATTTTAGTTCTTTTCTAATATAATATTTCAAAAATTAGAGACCATAAGAGGTTATGTTTCTACTGATTGTGATATAATTAGAATATATGTGAATAATTTGAATTGAGCTAAACAAGGTATATTTAAGTGTGAGAAAGATAAATTTCAATTTTCTAGATATTTACAATCAAATTTCTCTGAATTTTAAAAGACAATTCACATTTTCCATGAGATTTCTGCTAGGTTGGAGATTAAAACTTTAATTCTCTCAGCTCATTAATTCTAAAAGGTATTTGAAATTTAGAATTAATGAGCACCAACGGAATGTTCTTAATGAAGATATTTCTAAATCATCTATTGCTTCCCATTGCTGTTTTTAGGAAGCTTTTCAGATCTTTAAAAATTAAGTAAATAAATAAAAATCTTGTTAATTTTTCGTCAATACTCACATAACATCTCTTTTTTTATCTTGTCACACCAGTATTTATACTGATTTTCAGTCTTTTTTTTTTTTTTTTTGTGCGTTGCTGCTTTATTTGCTGCACTTTACTTTACTCTTTGCCTGATGAAGGGTCATGGTACTATTTTGATCTGAAACAAATGTAGGTTTTTTTTGTTTTTTTTTTTCCCTATGAAAGTAAGTCACTTTATTTTGACATAGAGAAATGGTTTTACCCTTAACCACAGTATTTTGCTGCTTAGAAACATGCAAACATCAACAAGGAGACATGTTATGAAAAATAACATTGCAATGACAAAAGTTTCACCTTTTCATTATATACAGTGAGTGGGTAAAGAAGTAAATAAGAGGAAAAAAAAAAATCATTTTCTTTGACCAAACACTAAAATGAAAAACCTCCTTAATGTAAAGGCCTATCTAACTTATGAAATTAGCCTTAAAAAATAAAATAAATAAATAAAAAAAAATGCTTGATGAAAAGTTATATTTTTGCCGCAAGTTGTTGAAACAGAAATAATTCACAGCTAATTAACAAAATTTATATTTAATTGCAATTACATACTGAAATATGCAAATACTTCTTTTGATAATTAATAAAATTTATGCATTCATCAAAGCTGATTCCCAAAATGTATTATTACTAGCAAATCCAAGCGAAATTTTTGCAATTTCTTTTTATTTACCTTTAAAATTTGAAACTTATATGTCTTATACCAATTTCATCAACCAATTTAAATTTTAATCCATCAGAAGCCAAATTATTATTAGTTTTTGTAAGATGAAATGCTAATGATAGTTAAACCAAATCATTCAAAGAAAAGTTTCAAAATAAAATTCATGTTTCACAACCCAGTTTTCATATTTCCCCAGGCAGGACACCTTTAGTATAGGACCCCTTTGGTGATTTTTAAATTTTTGCCACCATGTTGGTGATGCCATTTAATTATTATTATTATTATTATTATTATTTTTTTATTCATTCTGGCATAATTTTTTGTAAATATATATATATATATATATATATTAGCACCTATTTTGATTATGCTTTTTAATTATTGCGTTTTTTAGTCATGACAAAAGTTCCTATTTTACCATGTTTTTATTAACTTGAATTCTTGTTTGTTTGTCTGGTACAAATCTTGCAATCGATTTTTAATTAACTTCCCTACTAGCTAGACATTTGAAACTTTCAGAATAGCTCAGAACCTGATGACAACACAATACTTTGAAGCCCGATTTTCGAATTTTTGTTAGTTTACTTTTAATTAATTAAAATATGAAAATAATATCCCTCCTAATAGCTTTAAAAATAGACATTAAAATATTAGCTATAATTTAATTGTTGCCAAAAAAATTTACAAGTTCATTTTCTTTCGACATAAAAATAAATAAATCTAATTAAATGTGAATGTTAAAAAATTGTAAAAAGTTAAATTATGCATCTCACAAAAATCGATGTCATTACCACTTTAAAAATCTTATATGCATTGATAAAGTGCTCATGTAGTTCTATAGCTATGATTCAACAGAAAATTTAAAAACATGGTATATAAAAAGTTTTTTTTCTTATAATTATTGTTCATATATTTAAAGTATTGTTAGGTTTAAAATGATGCTTGCAAAGATTGTAAAAATGCAACTTTAAAAACAGATTTTTCTATAAAATGTCATCATGCTGTTAACAGCAAATTCACAGTACAAACTTTATCAGGGCATTAACATACAGCAATCAACTGCAATCCAAAGAAGCTCAGAGCTCTTTCAGTAGCAATGAAAGCATTGGCGAAAACTATTCTGAGACTGACTATTGGCGTAAAACAACTTAAATAGTTTTAATATAATCGTAGAAAAATGGGTAAAAACTCCAGAAACTCATCGGCCAATCAAGTTATAGCTTCCATATTTGGTATATCCATGATAAGGATTTTCTCGCTAAGGTCGCCAAAAAATTGCAAATGAGCAAAAAAGTTGCCAAATTTGATGCCAAATCCATTACCATCCTTAATGAGGCTTTTTAATGGGTTTTTAAACTATTTTAATGCAAAAACAAACTAGAAATGATGAAAATTAACATTTTATTACCTGACTAAGCCTCTTTGAATGAATTTACATAAAAATAACTATGAATTATTTACAAATTTGTAACAATATTGTGTAAAAAATATGCCTAAAAAGAAGCAAAATGATAGTAGCTTTAACTATAGTTTTATTTTGAATCAACAAACTTACATTGCTTTTCACTACTTTCAAATAAAAGTGTGTAAATAGACCCTTATCACAGCTTGCTTCCTTTGAAAGCACTTGAAATTAAATTATTCTAGCAAGGATATATATAAGTTTTAACTATATTTTCCAGGTTTTTCCTTTTCTTCTCCTAAGAGTAAAGCTATACATATGGCTAATAAATAATGACTACTCAAAGTATTTGGATCTATTAGAGTTATAACTTGGAAATTGTTGGAAGTGTATTTCATTTTGTGTTATGTGTGTTTCATAAAGAAATAAATTTAAGTAAACAATGTGCTGTGTATACAGTTTATAGATAATATGCAGGGCAAAATTTTGCTAAACGTTCTTTTGTATATGGAATATAATTGATTTAAGTGCTTTGCAACATTTTACTAAATTGACAAACATTGCTCAGAAAAGAACATTAATTTCTCATACTCATACTGTAAACAGAGTATTTTCTGAAGTTAGATTTTAAACTCTGGTTATTTGTATAATATCATGTTTCTAAGTAACTTGAATACAAAAGTCATTTTTTTTCCCGGTTGATCTGTATGTATATCTGTTAACGGCATAAGTTAAGAACAAATAATTGCAGGAAATTCAAATTTGGTTGTTTAAAGTTCGTATGAGGCTGTCACTTGCAATGCCTCTTGGAAATTTTCAGTGGGGGCAACAGCCCCAAAACGTCCTCCCTTTTCCTCTGTAATCGGCGTCTATGGCGGACACGTAATCTCTCAACACCTATGTTTTTAAACGTAATTTCAATTTTTTGTAAGATAATTCATTGATATGATTCCAAATTGATTTTCAATTTATTTTTATGCTATTTTGCTCGCTTAAAAATAAGTAAAAGGGCTAACAGAAAGAGAATTATGAAGTATAACGATGAGAGAAAGAAAATGGTAAAAGCCGCCCGAAAGTTTTAGAGAAAAGGTGAATTAATAGTTCGTTCACATTAAAATTTATGGAAGTAAAATTTTCTCCAAAAAATAAGTTGAAATCTTTTTCACATAAAAAAATTATTTGCCACATCAAATTATAATTTGGTATGGCGACGACCATACTTGCCATACCGGTTCCGGCGCCACTGGGTCAGTAGTTTAGCTTTAGTGGTATGTCAAGTCACTGTTCATTAGTCTTGGGCTAACATCCTTGTTTATATTATGTTGACTCTGAAGTTTATTAGCCTCAAGCAAACATCGTTGTCCAGGCTTTACAATATGTTATGTTGTTAGAAGTTTATTACCATTGAAATTAACTTAAATTTTAGTACTGTTGACATTAATAAAAGATTTATTACCATTAAAAGTAAAAATTGTTGAGTTTCATTAAAGTTAACTTAAAATTTATTATTGTTAAAAATTAAGAGATTTATAATATTTGAAGTTTTTTTAATTGTTAAAGGTTTATAGATTGCTGGTCACCATTTGTTAGTTGCCTTGGGTAATATTATACTACTTTTGTTTGGTTAATGTTATTGTTGCTGACATATTGTTATTGTTGAAAGCTGACTTTACATTTGTTAAGTTTAAAGATTTAATAAAATTTGTTTGTTTCTTAAAACTTGTCCTCATTATTTTTAAGTTGCATTTTCTATTTATACATTTGAAGCTGCTTAATGTGTAACAGTTATTTCCACTGTGCATATTTAATTTACTTTGCATAATTTGTTCCTAAAATGGCCAAATAGTCTATCACATCCCCAGATTCAAATACCATGCTACGCCACTCGTTGCTATATAGGTGACACAAAGAGAAAAATAAAAACCAGATTGAAGGAACATCAAAATGATATTAAATATGCTAAAAATACAACCACCCTTGCTAAAACATATCAAGAAAATAATATCAATATTCAATTTAATGATGTCACTAAAATAGCGAATTACAATAACTCTACAAACGCATTTTTTCACAAAACTGTGGAAATAATACATAACCGTAATGCCATAAACAACCAGGAGTTGAAAGCTGGAATCGACATACAGTGGTGCCACTTAATCACAGGAGAAGATGAAGAATTAGATGATAGTCACTTTCCACTCAAGCAAGTACTGATGACGCGGAGGGCCTTCCCGTGAAAAGCAGCTTTTGCAAGCAATGAAACAAACATTAAGATTTTATGTTTAAATTAATTGAAGTTAGTAATGCCCTTTCCAAGGTTTAAAAATATAGATTATAATTACTATATGCAAATTCTGTGAGTAATCATTGTTGCATGTATATGGGAGTCTCTTTTATTATTTTTTTTTTAAAGGTATTATTAAATCCCCCTCATGGACACTTTAATTATATTTTATTTGTTTAATTGATGCCCTTGTTAATGTTTTACATACACACACATGCATGCATTATTCAAAAAGTTTTTTCGAAATCTTTAAAAATTTCCCCATATAGTGCTCCTCTGATTGACATGCTCCAGTAATTGACACCTTTTCCGAAATAATTAATAAATAAGAAAAAAAAAAAAAAAAGCACATGTTTTACATATAAGAATTTTAACATTGTATGCTAAGCACTGGATCATAGGGTGCCAATACTGGTAAAATGAAAAACTAGCAGTGTCAAACACTGGAGCATAGGATGCTAATTACTGGTAAGATAAAAAACTGGCAGTGTCAATTACTGGAACATTGAGTGGGTATAAAATAAAAATTCACACACACACACAAAAAAATAATAATAATAATAATTATCAAATGTATATATTTTGACATATATATATATACATATATCTGAAAGTTTTTCATGCTGTATATATTAAGATTTCCAAAAATAATTTTTGATGACTAAAACATTAAAAACATCAGAAATTACTCTAAAAGTGTCAATCACTGGAGCACTTACCCTAATAATTACAAATAAATTATTGCAACAGATTCATAATGCAATCTACTGTATCTACAGAATGCATACTAATATTACAATTGTAAAATTTTCATTGATCTGGAATAACATCTTGAAAAATCTTAGCCCTTCCCAAAACTTAAGTTCCAGATTCGCCACTGCTTTGGAGTACACCAAACAATTTTTCAGTCAGTCTATTTGTAGCTTAAAACTTTCATAAAAATAAAACCCAACTAGAAAAAAATTAATCAGATGTCTGGATAAGCCAGCTAAAGTGCTTTTGTTGAGCTTTGGAGCCAAAAGAAAAGCAAAATTCTCCCAACAGTTCAGTCGGCCACAAAAAAAAAAAAAAAAAAAGTGTAGGTAAAGCAAAAATATATTTTCCTGGCAAATAAAGCTCTTTTTGTTTCTGGCTCTAAAGTTTGATAAAGACAACTAATTGGCCTATCAGCAGTTTTTCAACCAACAAACAGGCTGACTTTTATTGTCAGCTTATTAACATTTTTAACAATTTCATCTGAATTGAAGTCCAAGTGGGGAGAAAAAAAAAACAGTCTGGTTATCTGTTGATAGACCGACTGAAGTATCTTTGGCTATAGAGTAGAAGTAAAAAATAAATTTGTCCATCAGCCAAATACTTTATTTAGTTGATTCACTTACTATTTAAAAAAAGTTCATTAGAAATAAAAAACCGACTGGAGTATTTCCCTCAACTTTAGGGGGGGCAGTCTGCCCCCCACTCCTAGTTGCTAGACACCTGAATAGTCTGCACTGGCAAGATTCTCCATACATGTTGAACACCTGCTTAATGTAAATTGGATCCCAGTACTTGAAATATTTTACTTGATATTTATGTGAAGGCAGTTTTCAATATAAATAGGGTCCAGTTTGAACACACTTTGGAACAACTGAAACAATGGCCCACATGTCATTTCTTGCAATTTTCTTTTGGCAACCACAACGAAATTCTGTTTTATGAAATGGTTGCTATGGATACCAAACACAGAGAAGGTGAAAATAAACTTTTCAAAATGGCATCTGTTTTAAAATGCACAGAAATTAAGCATATTTACAATATTAACAAAACAAATATTTTAAATTAATTTAATTCACTTAGGATGAGAAAGTTCTAATAATATATACTTATAATACAAATAATAAACTGTAGACAACAAAACCACTACACCTCCATGCTAAATAAATTACATTCCCTTTCTTTCTTAAAACCATATCACTTCCACATTTAACACAAATCATACTACCTTTCAATAACCCACATGCTTTCAAGGAGTGCTGTGAACATGATCACAGTGCTCCTCAAGATATAAAGTAATTTTAAAAAAATTCTATTGTATAAGCAGAATATTCAGTATTTATGGAAGCTAAAATTATAAATTGATTAAATGTAATTAATTTTCAATAATGACAAGATATTTTTTTTAAGACAAACATCTGTATTTTTCATTACTATATCATAAAAGAATACAGTGTAACCACGTTTCTTGAAACTAGCTTTGAGGATAAGCCTATTGGTTTGGAGGGGTGCCAAATTAACTGACAGGTTGAGATAGGATAAACATCCAGTCATTTGGCATTCCCTTATCACTATTTTCTCTTAGTCACCCCTTATTTTAACACTGGACTTGTTGAGTTAGCACTTGCACAGAAGCTTTGATGGTCTCCAGAAGAATAGTTAAAGAATATATTGGTAAAAACAAAAGTAAATAAATGAACATTAAATATTTTAAAAATAAGGTTCATGCTTTAAACAATATATTTTAACAATATTTTGAAATGAAATTTAAACTTAACAATAACATTTAATAAACTATCAAAGGTCAAATAAAGTTTTGTTTGAAAAAAATTTGAATTACTGATAAAATTAACATTTCTCTTACTTATTCAATTTAAATAAATTTGTCTCTACTTAATACAAAATATAAATATGACCTACTAAAACATTTTTCCCCCTTGAAACCAACATGTTAAAAATTTGTTTAAACATTGTTGCAGAGACGAACAAAAGTTCTTGTTTCAACCAAGCTCACTAAAAGGTAAGATGTGATAAAATTACCAGCGTTTAGAAAGGAATCATTCCAAAGTTCTTTAAAAATGTGCCAGGTTATATTTTCTACAAAATACCAACATAGTCTTCAATCAATAGAAAATACTTTGCATAAAAATAAACATGTCAATGAAAACGGCAAAGTGAATGAAAGTTCCAAATTCTTGCATTACTATTCTTGCACCATTTGAAATTTTGCAGAGCGTAATGGTATCAGATATAACAGCTTGAACAAACATGGTGGATAGGCTGGTGGGTCAGTGTCCTGTCTCTTATCACATAAGGTCTCTAGTTGTGATGGGTATTATCTACATATTGTCTACTTGAGTGGTATTGTCTACTTTCAAACACAAGTCTTATTCTTTAGACATTCTCTGTAATAAATACCATAACTCATTTGTCAATGAAAACGGCAAAGTGAATGAAATTTCCAAGTTCTTGCATTACTAGAAACTTCAGCTGAAGCATACTGCAACTAAACAAAAACATTTTTAAAACTTAATATGGGAAGCTAAGTCATCTTCCCCATAAAGACACAAAACTGCAAGCATACAATCTAGACGAAACTGACTATATTTATACTTTAAACGTTTACTGAAAGCACATGTGCATATAACGTCAAACCAAGCAAATTACACCACATCTTATGACGTGCCTAGTGACAACATCGCCATCTAGTGGCAAGGGTGACAGCATATGTTAATTTAGGAGATGCCATTACCAAAGTACGCAAAAGTGTTCAAGCCAAAAGAAAAAAACGTATATGTTTAACTGAATCTGAAAATAAAAAACAAAGTTTTTAGATTAAAAAAAAAAAATAGATTACATTTCAAGAGAGAAAGATTACATTTTTAAATTAATTTTGTGAGACTTTTAATCTGTAAACTTTATTAACTTGGGAGGACATAAAGTAACTGAGATAGCTGAAGTGGATATCAGTAACACCCTTATTAAATATACCGTATTTTCCTGCATATAATTGGCAGATTATCTTTTAAAGAGCTTTAAAATTTGTAAGTACAGATTATCTTCCACTGCAAATAATATCCAGATTTTTTTTTTTTTTTTTTTTTTTTTTTAAGCAGCTGTCTCACAGCAGAATCAGAAAATTTCATCGATAAAACATAAACAACTACCTTCAGACTGCATATCTACTCAGCCAATTGTGGAGTCACTAGTGATTGGTTCATGTATGATGTATCCGTTTTAGGAGAAGTGGTTAAATAACTACCTTCAGATAAGGCTCTATTTCAGATCATGTATCTACTCAGACGATAGCAGAGTCATTAGTGATTGTTTCATGTATCTGTGTTAGAAGGAGCGGCCTCCATTTTTAGATTATATTTTTCTAGCCTTATTGCAACATGCTTTTGGTTCTGTTTATTTGTTATTAAAACTTATTGTTTCTGCATGGAAGTTAACTGAAAAATAGCAATTATTTTTGCTATAAGTTTTTATTTTAATCTATAATTACTTTCATATTTACATTATAATTATCTTTTAAATGCTATGCTGAATAAAGAGCATGGCAGTTTATCAAATTGCATTTTGATTATGATTTGTGTCTGTGGATTATATGGCGGTGTGGATTATCTGATGAAATTTCTTTTATCAGGGCTAAAAATAGCACCCACGGCTTATATACCACCACCGACTATATGCAGGAAAATACAGTAGCATGCATGACTCAGAGATGCTAACACCATTAAAGTAAGTTAAAGGCACAGTTTGCTGCTAACTCCTCAGAGAACACAGAAACACCTTTGCAGATAAACAGAAACAGCTCAAAGAGTTCTCCAGCTCTTAACAGGGAAATGAATTAAAGTTTACACCCCTCAGAAACCAAGAAGAATATGAAGTTCTGCTAATGTTTGCTCTGACAGCTCACAGAAAAGCCCAAACTTGGTGCATAAGCACACCTTCACTTAGGTTTCTAATGAATGGATACATCAGGACAGAATGTGAATACTGGTACATTTGGTGAGGTACAATTTCCCCTTACTTGTGGCACAATAAGGGGATTGTATTTACATATTTCAATATTATTTTACTTTTAGTGAAGTTCATTAAAGTATTTTTTTTAAATGTATTTAAATCCCTGTTAAGTCTCAGTGTTTCTTGTTTAGTGTTGACTAAAAGTACATGTACTTTTCTCTCTAGGGATTAAAAGAGTATTGTGCTTTAATTGATAGTTCATCTTCATTCCGTGCATATAGACAAGCTTTAGCAGAAACTGCACCTCCCTGTATACCATACATGTAAGTACACATGTATCAATATTTCTTTTCTTCTTTTATTTATTCTTTATCAAAGTATATATATTAAACTAATTAATGGGGAAGTTGCACTCGGGAGGAAAACACTTACTTTTAACTGTAATCAATAAATTCAATCTTGTGAATCCCAAAAATCCTATTAAAATCGTAAAATTAATGCAAATTAATTTTTAATTAACATTTTAAAATCGCTAAAAACCAAAACAAAACCATGTGATCTGAAAACGCTGCGTGATTGAGTTGACGTCACAGTTCACGAAGTGCAAATGTTTACACTTAACGTACATTCTTTTCCCTATTGCTTTTTATGCTTGCTTGTTTTAGTCAGTATTTATATTTTATTTTTAAAGTTTTTACATTTTGTAAGAAATAATTTAAACCTTCCATAACTATACTATATCTTATATAATTCTTTCCTATTTTTTATTGTATTTTTGTTTGTATAATGTCGATCTTTGATTTGTAAAAGGGCAGTGGGATAATCTGCGAAAAATAGATGCTCTTACCATATTCTCATTTTTTAGAAGAAACCTCAATTTTATTGGCACAGAAATAAGAGGAGCTAAAAAATATAGATTTATTCTTTATTTATATTTTGAAAATTATAAGCATCTTTATAACAGAATTTTAGCATTAGATTAACATAATAGTAGTATTTTTTTTACATTTCTCTAATTTCTTAGATGCTTGTATGTGAGAATTTTTCTTTTTTCATAATGTATGCTTAAAAATTTAATTATAATTAAAATATTCACTAAAATTTTATATTGCATAAAAATATATTTTACTTATTTACTTATATTATTATTATTATTTTTTTTTTAATTTAACCACAATTTTTTAGTCTTGTTATTTTACAAAATAGTTAAGATTTTTTTAAAGAGCAATCATTAATTATTAATGACTGTATTATGAGATCAGTAGTATTTAATATTTACTTCATGTTTTTGCAACGAAAAAAATATTATTTTAAAAATGCATTATTATTATTATTATTATTATTGAAAGCAGGAAATTTAATTTTCATAATTATTTTCAGTAGTTTTTTAAATATATTTCAATTTTATCCATTTATTTTTCTGCTTAATTTTCTTAAATTTATTCTTTCATTTTATTCGAATTATATTGGTTTACGTTGCTTACATTAGCAATGGCTGTTACACAATTATTTATTTATTTAATTAATTCATTTGAAAAGGAAAAAAATAATGTAATATATTTATTGGAAAAATGTTAATATCAGAGAAAAGATTACTTTTATTAAAATTTAAAGTTATTAAATTTTTTTTTATTTATTTTAATACCTTTGACAGGAAAATCTTTTATTATTTATTTATTTATTGAAATCAAATGGTAATATAGCAGAAAGAGCGAATGCAATAAAGTACATGGTGCCAAAACTAAAATATATTTAATAGATGCTGAGATACAGCTATCCTTAAAATCTTAGTTCTTGAATAATAGCAGCTTTTGTCGTCTGATAAGTACCCAAATTGAAGTGCCCAGATCTATTGCTAATTACAGTTATCTTTCAGTTATGCACCTCTCGGTTGTACGTGTCTCTCACATATATGCAAATTTCATAAGGTCACGTCACGATTAATACGTAAATAATGTAATAGCTCTCTCACTTATGAGCGCAACTTTAAATTATCTCTCTCAGTTATACACGGAAATAAAACGCAATTCTTTGTGTGTAAAATCAGCAAAAACTTCTGACTTTGCTTTCATAGGGTAAATTGAAGCTTTACGGCTGAAATCGTTGATTATTGACAAGTAAAAACGTTCACCGTTCCTTCCCACAGCTTTAACAGGACCCCAGGTATCCATGTAAAATAAATCATTAGGGTTCTTTGACCTGATAAAATTCTTAGCTTTGAAAGAAACTCTCCGTTCCTTGTTCAATCGACAGATCTCACAATTTACTCTGAAGTCCTTAATCGCTGGTAAGCCAGTAGCACCTTCCTTCTTAGCAGTTTCATAGACTACAGTTGGACTAAGATGAGCCATTCTTCTGTGCAAGAGTTCAACATTAACTTTCTGAGATGCAGAGGCTGCAAAATTAACTTTTCTTTTATTTTTCTTAGAAAAAGGCACTGAAAGGCTTCTTATTAAAAGAAGGCTTCACAATATATAAGCCATTTTGAAGATACGCATTTACAAGAATTTTCCCATCTCGCAAGATCCTCACCTTACCACCACCTCCTGAGAATTCTAGCCCCATAGCATCTAGTTTTGGACCCGAAATTAAATTATGTTTCAAATCAGGTGAATACATCACCTCCTCAAAAACAAGAACCTCACCACCAAAATTTAATTTTACTGTGCCTTTACCTAGTATAGGAAAAAAAATATTATCAATAGCTACTGACATTTCTTCAGATTCAACTGGTTTAAAGTCAATAAATAAATCTTTGTTCCGACAAAAATTGTGCGAAGCCGCAGAATCAAAAACCCATGTATCAGTAGATTGCTCCACTCCACTTATGCACGCCTGAATATAACAAGCACAGTTTTTACCGCTAGTCTTTTTCTTATTTTTCGAATGACTTGGACGTGGACTGGGACTTCTAGTTGGCTCTCTCTGAGATTTTGCACTACAACATGATGAGGGATGATGCTCTTTACTTCTAAATGGGGAATGACTTCTCGAGGTACGGCACTGACTCTTAAGGGCACTGTCCCGAAAGCGTTTAGAAATGACGCGCTAGTATAAAACCTATGTAAAATGTCTAGAGAGATTTCTCATTCGCATTTTAATATTTTTGAATTCTGTTTTTTGCACATGATATTTGAGATCAAATCACACTCCGCCAGTTTAATAAATTTTTGATTTGTGTTATTGTTTGATTGTGATTTTAACTGCAATTTTGGAAATTTGGAAAACTAGGGTATTGTTCTATTTATAACTTTATAAAAATAAACCCGTGAAATAGCCTTAAAAATTAAATTGCTCTCGGGAAACCTTAAAGTTCGAAGTTTTCAAATACTTTTTTTCCATAATTTTCACTAATTTCGTAGATCAAAAATCTTTCTAGAAATATTGCGAATTTTTGTGAAAATACTGAAAAATTCTTAAAATCTCCGCCTCACATCGGGTCCGCCCTTATCTACTTGATTGATGAGACAGTTTCTAATCTTTTTCACTCCTCTCCCCAAATGACACTGCAGGTGGTTTTTACTGTGAGAGGGGATGTTTGGCAGAAAGAAAAGATTGAGGTATTTCCTCAAAAGTGCACTTCAGAGTCAAAGGTCAAAACATGATTTCGTTTAAACTTCTTCATTGAGTAGTTAAGTTTGTAATTTAAGTTACATAATTTTTAACTGTATTGATATAATTTCTCCCCTTGCCTTTTCAGACTAAGGAACATACACTTTAGAATTTTACTAAATTAATTAAAAATACTTTAAAAACACGTTAAAAATACAATTATTAAAATATGATCATATTTTAATAAATGTATTTGTAACGTGTTTTTAAAGTGTTTTTAATTAATTTATTACAATATGACACGTGTTTTTAATTCAACTCTTAATTGGAGTTTGTTTATATTAGAATTTTACTGTTAAAGAAAAGAGAAAAAAAAAAAAAAAAAAAAAAGGACTATATAAAGACTTCTTTTTTTTTTTTTTTGCGGAAGTATGAAATGAACAATCACAGGCTAAAAAGAAAAGCTAACCAAAAAATGTTAAATTTTATATACTGGAAATTTAAAAAGAGAAAAAGTAAAAGTATTGGTATCGTTATTTGGATGAAGGCGATTGACTGCACTAGGGTCCTAGGCCTGAGTGGGTGCCCTCTGTGTGTGTGTGTGTGGGGGGGTCATTCTAAGGAATTAGCCCGTATTTATTTATGTTTCGGGGAAAAACACGGAAAACTCAGAAAGGCTAGGCTGATGAGAGCGACCTGGGATCGAACCCGGCACCTCACGTCTAACAGTTTCGAGGGCAGAATCTCTCGGCCGCTGGTAGGCCGGAAAAAATGAAGGAGATTATTTATTTAGATGAGTATTTTTTATTATATTTTCTTTTCAGGACGTAAAGGAATAGCCGAAAGATGAAAAAATAAAAATAAAAATTTCCAGTTTTGACTCAGGGACATTCAATTTAACATTTCACTGGAAAAGTAAAGTTTGAAAAATTCTTTATAAATTCAAGGGAGGATGCCATATTGGTGGAGGGTAGAAGGGCAGGGAAATACGAAATACATTTTATAGCGATTATTCGTTATCTTGCCTTCTCTGACTGTACACAATTTAGAATTTTGCTGTTGGAGGATTAAAAATAAATAAATAAAGCTGTATATTTTCGGAAATTGGTATGAAAAGAATAATGGTAGGCTAAATAATCTGGTGTGACTTTCTCTTATCCAGAAATTTAATACTGGATTTAACTTAAAATAAAAGTTTCCATTTAAGCTGGATTTAATACAGGTTGGAGATAAAGAGGTAAGATAACGTGTACTGTTATCTAAACCTATGTTAAGACAATTCAAATTAGGCTTCAGAAGAATTTTATATGATAATTAGTTCTGTGTGAGGGGGGGCTACCGCCCCTCTCAACCCCCGTTTCATTACTGCACCTACATTTATATAGAATTTAAATCTGTTATTAAAATTATACAGACAACTTTGACACGCAACATTCCTTGAAACATCAATCTTGATCAAATTTTCCAGCAACAAATTTATATTAACTTGAAAATACAACTTTTGGATCTCCTGAAATTATTTGCTTTTGAGTTACTCTAAGTGAAACAGACAAAGATCAAACGTTAAAAAACTTGAATTCGGTAATCATGAAGCTACAAAACTTGTAAATATACATAAAACAAGCGATGAATAGCTTAAAAACATACATTATTTACCAGTGGCGCACCCAGAATTTCTGCCTGAAGGAAGCCGAAGAACAATAGGGTCCTGTATAATAGGTTTATGGGCATATACGCACACATATATATAGTAAAGAATCTGCTTTAAATATTTCTTTTGAAATAAATGAATGAATGAAATTGAATTTAAGTTGAATAGCACAATCGAGGAATTTATATCAGTATATAACATGCTAAATTACAGTAGTTCGGTCAGTTGGGTTTGGCACGGCACTGAGCTTGCAAACATAAAGTTGTAGGTTCATTTATGATAATAAAAAAAATGTCGTATGATAATAAAAATAACTACTGTGTTGTGGCCACCACACGATTTTCTTCTATATTTTCCTACACAAATTCACTCAGTAAAATTAATTTATTAAAATTATTACTTAAAAAAATTATCTTCCATGATGATGCAGACGATTTCCATATTAGAGAAGTAGTATAAAACTAAATATCCAAAAAAAGTTAAATTTGTTTTCAATATTACATTTGAAAAAAAAAAAAATTTTTTTTTTTTTTGTTAAAAATTAAAAAGAAATCGATAACTTTATTTTAAATTATTGCAGATCGATGGTTCAACCATTCGATTTAAAGGTATTGGCGAGTACTTTTGAAAGATACCCATCATGAAAATTTACTCCCCTGGAGAGGGGACTTCCCCCCAGGGGGGAGGCGAGGCTCCTACAAACACATTTTTTTTCCCAGTTGACTATCTCTATTTAAAAAAATATATATTCGTTTCATTTGGCTTAATGCAGTCTATAGATGTTAAACTCTACTTACCAGCACTTTCCCCCATAGACGTAATGTATTTTAATTCTCTTGGGCGTCCCTGTACACGAACCATTTTCTACATCTCAACGAAAAACTTAGTGTAGCATCCCTATATCATACACATTTTGAATACCAAGTTTGGACTTTCTGCTACTATTTGTTCTTGAGCTACGCCGATAACACACACACACAGACAGAACATTCGCTAAAAACATGTTTTTCGGATTCAGAGTGCCTCAAAACGGGTAAATATAACAAAAACTCGTGTTCGAAAATTTTACCCTGAAACAATACTTTCTCTGCCTTATGGGTAAGAGAAAGTAAAAAATAACCAAAAAATATTAAATTTTAATAACTTGAAATTTAAAAAGTAAAAAAAAAAAAAAGTAGAACAATAGCGATTTGTCATTTTACTTTTTTATGTACTCAATAGAAGAAAGTTTTGGATTTGTAAAAATTTTCTACTTCCGGTTTTTTGATGGATTTACACGTTTTGAAAGCACCAGTTCGCGATTTATCTATTTTTAGGAAACGTCTGCCTGTGTGTGTGTGATAAAAATTCCGTTCCAATTTTCTCCCAGGAACTACTGCTCAGATTTACCTATAAATTTATATGTAGTTTAATCTTGACATAAATTAAAGCCAACCAATTTTTATGTTAATCGCTCAACAGGTGGTACTTTTACACAGCAATTTCAGGGTATGCTATATCTCAGGAACTATTGCGTAAAATTTGATATAAATGCATATGTTGGAAAGGAAAGTAAAGAAAAGATTATTTCTTCACAAGTGCAATTTTAGACTCAAAACAAGATTTCGTTTCTGAACTTATTCATTTAGTAGTAGTTTTGTAATTTAAATTATATAATTTTTAACAGTATTAACACAATTCCTCCCTTTGCCTTTTCAGACTATGATACATACAATTTAGAATTTTACTATTAAAGGTTAAACAAAAGAAAAAAATACTTTATATATTTTAAAAGTATAAACACTCTTTTTTTTTTTTTTTTTTTTTTTTTTTTTGCGGGAGAATGAAAAGAACAATCACAGGCAAAAAAGAAAAGCTCACAAAATAAATAAATAAATAAATAAATTTTATTATACTGGAAATTTAAAAAGAGAAAAATAAAGGTATTGGTATCGTTATCAGGAAAAAGTTACCAAAAAAATATTAAATTTTAAATGCTTGAAATTTAAAACGATAAAAAAAATTAAGAACAAAAGTTATTTTTCTTTTTACTTTCTTTTGTTTTCGATAGTAGAAAATTTTGGATTCGTAAAAATTTTATATTTCTGACTTGCAATGGATTTTCTCTTTTTGAGATATCCAGAATGTGATTTATTTATTTTTAGGAAACGTTCATCTCTGTGTGTGAGAGAGATAAAAATTTCTTTCCAATTATATCTCAGGAACTACTGCTCAGATTTACCTGTAAATTTATATGTAGTTCAACCTTGACATAAATTAAAGCCTACCAACTTTTTTGTTTTAATCGCTCAACAGGTGACGCTTCTACACAGCAAATTTCCACAATATCAGAGAAGGCAGGAACTAATGCGTAAAATTTGATAAAATTGTATATGCAGTAACTACTGCGTAAAATTTGATAAAAATGTATATGTTGATGCACTTTGACCTGAGTTAATGCTTATTACATTTGGTGCTAATAGTTCAACAGGTGGCGCTGCTGTAAAGCTAATTCTGAAATTTTAGGAAAAGCTTTATCTCATGAACTAACACACACTAATAAACACATAAACTAATGCATAGATTTGCACATAAATGTAGATGTATATTCACCTTAACATAACTTCATGCCTATTAACTTTTGGTGCCAGTCCCTCAATAGGGAACGCTGCTATACTACGATTTCCGCAGCTTACAGGAAGGTTCTATATCAGGTCCTATTGCGTATAATCAAACTAAACTTGATACGTAAATTGACTCAGCTGAGTCAATTTGGGTGCATATCGACGGATAGAAGGCGCTACTATTTTGAAAATGTCTCCGAGAACCAGATGGATGTTATCTGTACAGAAAATATTTACTTTCGTTGGGCATTTCGTGTGATACCTCTTTGAGATGAAAGAAGTCTCCATTCATAATGGAAATAATAATAAATTTGTATTACGAAAATTTCTGTAGGAAAATACATAAGAAAAATTTTTTGATGACCACAACATACTAGTTTTAGATGAGTGTTTTTCGTTATCTGTCACTTTTCAAGACACAGGAGAAAATAAAAATTAAATTTCCAGCTTTGACTCATGCACACCGAATTTTGACATTTCACTGAAGGAGTAAATTTTAAATAATTCTTTATAAATTAAAAGGGAAGGTTATACAGACTGAGGGAAGGGAGGAAGGAGAGTGCTAGCTAGGCAGAGCTCGAAATTAGCGGTCGTTAGTTGTATTTTCGAGACAAATATTTTGTTTTGATGACCACAATTATATACCTGGTCATCACTTTGACGCCTAACATTCTTTTCCCCATGCAGTGTGCAGGCATAATATGCGATGAAATAAAGGCACTAGCAACAAAGTAGTAGAATTAAATTCCCAGCTTTCTTGTAAAAATATTTGCACTAGCACATTTTTAAAATGCAAAATACTAACTAATATAGAATGAGCATTTTAAATAACTGGAGTTTATCTACAACGTTTACGCATATGTTTCTGTGTGTAAATAACAATTTTAAAATGGCACTTCAGTACAACATAATTGCAACTAAGAAAACAATGTTAGTTGCCATTTGGCACCCAACTTGTTGAGTCTGTGATTTCAACCTCTGTTGCTAGGGTTATAGAAAATACAATTTATAACTTCACCCACTTCTCCACCTAGATAACCATATCTCATATATAAGTAAAACCGCTTATGTATATTTTAAAAACATTCAATAAAAATAAACTTCTATTTGGAGGGTGAACAATGATGACGTTTCAAAAGAAATTAATCTTTTTTTTTTTTCCTTTCAAAGCATGCTACGTGTTGAAGAAAACATGAGACAGAGTGGAAAATTTATTTAACTAACTTCCCGACTAGCTAGACATTTGAAAGTTTTAGAATAGCTCAGAACATGGTGACAATGCATTTTTTAAATATTTTTAGCCAACTGCTTCGGGTACCCGCTGCCTTCGGTAGTGTTTATATGATTCAACAGAAGATTTAAAGACATGGCAAATAAAAAGTTATTTTTATCTTGTAATTATTTTAGATTGATCGTCGTAAATAAAATATGTTAACATTAACATAATTTTTACCTAACAAATTATCCTTTTAAAATAGCACTTACTTTAAAATTTCAAATATATTTCGAGCGCACTCACGCTCATCATCAGTGCTTTTTGGCGGTTTCATCTCTGTTTACATCGTTCTTCGTTTCGGGATCGTCGGTTCGCTTCACTTCAGTAGTGGTGTTTCTTTTAATTGCTTGTTGCCAGATGGGAGGAATATTCCTATAAAATATTCCTATAAAACCTAATAAAAACATATTTCAAAGACTCCATAATGAGAAAGATTTAATTAACCCTAATAACACCTCAGGCATTTACAAAATCGATTTTAAATTTGAAAATGAAGACAAAGGTTGTTACATTGGAATGACTAAAAGATACATCAACGATCGCGAAAAAGAGCACTTCGCCGACATTAAATACAATAGATCCAGTACTGCCCTCTCCATAACCCATAAAACTAACCCCATTAATTTTAATACCGCTAAAACCCGCAAAATAGCTCCATATAATAACCACTACTATGCCCTTAAAAGAAAAGCGATTGAGATAATTACTAACCACTCCTCCATTAACGATCGTGAACATAGCATAATTCCTCCCATCTGGCAACAAGCAATTAAAAGAAACACCACTACTGAAGTGAAGCGAACCGACGATCCCGAAACGAAGAACGATGTAAACAGAGATGAAACCGCCAAAAAGCACTGATGATGAGCGTGAGTGCGCTCGAAATATATTTGAAATTTTAAAGTAAATGCTATTTTAAAAGGATAATTTGTTAGGTAAAAATTATGTTAATGTTATCATATCCTTTTCTAATTAAGTTAAAGTAAAATATGTTATTCATTTTTTTTTTTTTTTTTTCAGAGATTAGTCAAAAGCTTGAACATATGACTTTCTGTTTTTCAAAAACATTTGAAACTGTTACGAAATTTTAGCGTTAGATAAAAACATTTTGTGTAGACTATTTGAATTTCCCTTTAAAAAACAAGTTTAATAGCATGCACTTTTTACAGGGAAACATCTAAATCTGAAAAAAAAATAGTATTTATAATCCCGACTGTACAATTATCGAACTGAATAAAGGGGCTTTTATTTTTATCTAAAAGATAAATAATTTATAATTTGTTAATAAATAAAGTAAAATAACATAAAATAAAAATCTTGCGGTTACAAATTTAGATGAGAATGCATTGAATTCTTCCACAACATAACTTGCTTATTTTATTTATTTACTTACTTTTCAGAATTGGTTTCTACCAGTGGAACTATAATGTGCAACACACTGAATATAAGCACACTATCTTTCAACCCAGAATCATGCACAATGTGTCTTTGAGTGAAGTTACTTATTCTTCGTTTCCATATATACCGCGCCAGGGTTTATTTTAATTATTTAAAAGAAAATGTGTGCACATTCAGTTTTTATTCGATATAAAAAAGAAATATATTTGAATATATATATAAAGGTCAATTTTTAAGTCTTTTATGTTTTTCCTCAATTGTGACTTGGTTTTTATTTTACTCTTTAATTATGAGCAGCTAATTATGTAATGAGGGTAAGTATCAATCATAAGCATATGATACCTTTTTTTCTTTATAACATTACCTTCATATACACTAAGGGACAAAAAAAAAAAAAAAAAAAAAAAGAAAGAAAGAAAAGAAAGAAAAAGGCGCGCGCGAGCTTGGATACTTTCATTGTTCTTTTCAAAAATCACCAATTTTAAAATTTAAACGTAGGGATTTAACAGAGAGTAATTTTTGCCGGATATATCTGAAACACTGATGTCAGGTGGATACTGATATGCGGCATCGGGCAAAATCGCTATTCGTTTTGTCCTTAATTTTAAATGATTAAATTGGACAATTTTCAAATATATATATATATTTTTTTTTTAAATCCCTTCGTGCAGATATTAACTTTTTGAATTTTTATGGAGTAGTTTTGAAGTTATGCAAATTACAGATCACGAATAATAAAATCATTCTATGCATAGTCTTTATACTTTTAATAATTTTTTAATAGTTAAACTTATGTTACAAAATTTCTTTATTTTTAGAAATTTTCATTTCCGTTTTTTTTTTTTTTTTTTTTTTTTTTAAGTTTAATTTTTTTTCATTTATTTTAATTTATTAGAAATTGCCATCACTATTTTAGAAACTTTATTTGCAGTAATTTTAAAAATGTTAATTATAAATATTTTAAATTAAATTTGTCAGCTAACTAATCATAATAAATGCATGCAAGTTTGCTTTTATTACTTTCTCTTACCCATAAGGTAGAGAAAGCATTGTTTTTGGGTCAAATTTTCGAACGCGAGATTTTGTTATATTTACATGTTTTGAGGTTCCCTGAATACGAAAATCATGTTTTTAGCAAATGGTCTGTGTGTCAGTGTGTGTGTCTGTCTGTTATCAGCATATCTCAAAAACGAATTATGGCAGAAAGTTCAAACTTGGTATTCCAAATGTGTATCATATACAAATGCTACAGTAAGCTTTTCGTTAAGATCAAGCAAATGGTTCGTGTACAGGGACAATCAAGAGAATTCTAATACATTACGTCTATGGGGGAAATTGCAGGAAAATAGAGTTTAACCTCTATAGACTGCACTAAACCAAATGAAACGAATATATATTTTTTGTAATGGAGATAGTTAACTGGGAAAAATTTTTGTGTATGTAGGAGCCCCGCCTCCCCCCCCCCCCCCCTGGGGGGAAGTCCCCCCTCAAGGGGAGTAAATTTTCATGATGGGTATCTTTCAAAAGAGCTCGCTAATACCTTTAAAACGAATGGTTGAACCATTGATCTGCGATAATTTAAAACAAAGTTATCGATTTTTTTTTTACTTTTAACGAAAAAAAACCTTAGAAAAAAAATCGTACTTTTTTTTTTTTTTTTCAAATATTGAGAATAAAATGGACTTTTTTTTTTTTTATATTTCGTGCTATACTACTTCTCTAATATGGAAATCGTCTGCCTTATCATAAAAGATATATATTTTTTAATAATTTTAATAAATTATTTTTTAAAAAGAGAATTATATTTTAATAACCGAATTAAATTCTATATAAATGTAGGTGCATTAATGAAACAGGGGGGGGGGGGTGAGGGGGCGGGGCGGTAGCCCCCCCTCACACAGAACTAATTATCTTATAAAACTCTTCAGCAGCCTAATAAGAATTGTTCAACATAGGTTTACATAACAGTACTCGTTATCTTACCTATTAATCTGCAACCTGTATTTATAGTATTAAATTTCAGGGTAAGAGAAAGTCGTGTGAGTGACACACCAGATAATTTTTTTCAAGTTATAATAATAATAATAATAATACAATAAATGTATCCTTCTATACTGAGGTTGTCCAATTTCTTCACACAATATTTCTGATATTTACTTTAATTTTTTTTTTTTTTTTAATTAATTACACGTTCGATTTTTATTTATTTTAATTTTATTTTATTTTTTGACACAAAGAAAAATATATTTACTTAGGTATTCATTTTTGGCATCAACTTTTTTTTTTTTTTTTTTTTTCTTTTTTATAATTTTAAAGTGGGTTTTTATAACCTTTTGAATCAATTATCCGATTGAACTAAAAATACGCTATTCCATTTAATTTGACCGAATTTTCTAAAATTTATTTTAATTAATAATGTAATAATAATAAGTTCACTTTTTTTTTTTTTTTTCCCCGACATACAAATAATTACGTATATATTTTTGGCATTAATTTCTTTTTTCCTTTTTATTACTTTTGAACCAATTATTCGATTGAACACAAAAATACATAATTACCTAGATTTCGTTTTCATACTTAAGTGTACCAATTTTTGATATAATCCGGACTAAAAATCCGAACATATACAGTAACAATCGTTTAGCTCTTTATATTTAGACGACAAAATAAAAAAGTTTTGAAAGTACATTCAAGGTAATAGGTAAAAATTGGTAACGAAGACAAAATCGCTATCTGAAAGAAATTGTTCGACCTGTCTTAGTACTACTACTATAAGTAGTAGTAATAATAATAACCTGTGTTTCTATATATATATATGAATCAGTACTATACATATGTATACATGTGTTTTTATATGCATTCATTACATAATATTGAGGTTCATTCAATAACGCGCTGTCTTTTTATCAAAAGACAAATCAGTATTGTTTCTTTCTTGACCGCCCTTTTGAATAATTGACTGCTTTTTGGGGGACGAAAATGACCCCGCCTCTTGTGATCATTATTTACTCTCATATTGACAGCCAAAATAGTTTATACGTCCCTAATTGGACAAAAAATGTCACACTAGGTAAAAGGCGGGGAAGTTTTTTACTTCAACTTTGCCAGTTTTATAGTTTCGTTTTCTATAGCAAGGAGTTACGGGGAAACGAGGCAGTGCCCTTAATGTGGCCTTTCTTTCCGCAACCATAACACGTTATTACTTTTGAGGGTCCCTTTCTATAGTTAATGGAATGTGCAGCAACTATATGCTCCTGTCAGTCTATATCTCTCACTTGAAGACGCGCCTCTTCGGAAACAAGAGCTGCCAAAATTTCTTTATAGGAAAAAGCTTTATCATCCCATCTAATGATATTTTGTACTATACTGTCAAACTGAGGTGGCAAGTACCTAAGAAGCTGAAAATTGAGATAGATCTCTGGCATAGGATGTTTAATTCCCTTCAACTGCTCCTGCAACCTACAAATTCTAGCTGAAAATAAACTAATACTCTCATTAGGTTTTATTCTACATGCATGCAATTCACTAATTGCATGTGCCTACTGCGATTATCTGGCTCAAAATATTTCTGTAATGTTTCCCATGCATCTTTAGCATTTGTTAAACCTTCTATTAATTTACGATACTCTGGGGATATATTTAAATAAATAATGGACATCGCTGCACTAGCACATAATTTATATTCTCTAACATCTCTATGAGTTACCTCTTTAACTGCATCAACAGTGGGTTCACTTTCTGTCCCTTTGACAATGTCCCAACTTCCCCTATCCATAAGAAGGTACTTAACATCAGCACTCCAATTGCCATAATTAGCAGAATGCAAAGGTTCAGTACTTTGTGCCATTGCTATAAGTCCAGATTTTTTTTATTTTTTTTTTTATTTAAACTATTGCCCCCCCCCCCCCTTCACCTTATTTTTAATATTCTAGAAACATGTGGCAAAATAAACTTCAATTGAAATAATTAATAATTACTAACTTGCATCTAATTAATTGCAAGAGGTGGGCCTGGAATACAATTTCCCCCCTTTTGCAAAGAATCTCAAAATAGCAATTTCAAAAACAACATTTAAGAAAAACTTCTAATTTAAATTTCAATTAATTTCCAAAATTAAAAGGGCTAAATAAAATATCTGTAAAATAGAGCTGCACAGTTTAGCGTGGCTGCTATTGCATTTATATTTAATTTTACATATCCACAAAATATAAAAGTGATAATTGCTAATGTAGGAGACATTGAACACAAAATTGAAGTCTATTTAAAACTAACGTTTATTAAAAAATATAAAAAAAACAAGATATTAAATTAACAGGAACAATTCTAAAATTTTGCCACATGGAGCAGAAACAGCAGGATAAGTTATTCTGGAAACACTAAACTATTTTAAAACTATATTTCTCATGATTAATACAGGTGATTGAAACTAGAAAATATATCCTTAAGATTACTTTTAACAAAGTTCAATTATTGCAAGCAAGACACAAACAAAATTAACAAAACAAATTCAAAATTTCTAGGGAGTCAGAAAAAAGTAACATTAATTAATCAATTTCAAAAAGATAAATTAACTCACGATGGTATACCGCTCTACAGGAGCAGAGAAAGGGAAGAATAAACATATAAAAAACCTCACCACCTCATGACAGCATTAAAACAAACTTTCTATAACTCTAATCCACGTCTTTTAAAGAAGTGCTATTCCAATAATATCGACTAACAGCAGCAGCATAGGTCAAAGAAAAGTGCACCCAGCTACTCCTGCAGACGGCTTTTATAAGAAAAAAAAAGAACTTATTTAAAATACTACAAACAGCGCGGTTGACAGAAAAAACACACACCCTTCAAGAGAACCAATCAAAATAACGATGTCTTGTCTGAGGGTTGAGTGGTTGAATAAAATATTACACGGAAGACAGAGGCCACCTTAGGGGAGAAACGCGAAGTACGCGCTGTATAACAAGACTCTCTATAACAATATGACCTCTCTAGTCAATCGCGTGTAAACAAAAACAGTAACGAACTGCTGAATGAAGTAAGTGTTGAAAACATAAAAAAAAACTATTTCAATTAGGAATTAAGGATATAAGCTAATACTTAGGAGTTATTTTAATGAAAATTTAGCTTCAATTTAAATTAATAAAAACAAACTTAATGAATGATAAATGTATTAAAGATTACATAACAATGGCATGTACGAACGAGCTAAAAACTATAAGAAAACTATTTTTTTCGCAACAGTACAAAACAAATATATGCATAGGGAATATGTAAGGATAATACAGGATGTTTTGTACATTTTAAATAATTTTAAGGTTAGTAGGCGCAAGTGGTGGTTTAGGTAAAAATCCAGATAACGAAGACCCAAAACCGATCAACATATATATATATTTTTTTTAAATCGCATAGCTTTGAAATTGAGCACAGTTATAAAGTTAAGTGTCCCGAACAACATACTAAAAGTCCCCAACTATGGGGGGGGGGGGAGCGGGGGGCAGGGGGCATTTAAAGAGGGCACATTTCAGCTTTTATTACGTATCTTGAAAACTATCGCATTTAGAGAAAAAATGTCAATTACAAAATTAATCTACGTGAAATTTCCTACAAAAATGCACATTACATTTTGTTTGTATGATCAATTATTTAGAAAATATAAGGGAACGAAGTAACGCATTTTGTTGAAAAATTCTGTTTTGCAATAGTAAAGTCAACTAAAATGTGTATTTAAAAGGGTTCTGGTGAAATATTTTCTAACGCACAAAAAAAATATATGCATAGGGTATATGTAAAGATCATACAGCATGTTTTGTACATTTTAAATAATTTTAAGGTTAGTAGACACAATTTGTGGTTTAGGTAAAATTCCTTTTTAATCCCTGACTTAAAAGAGGGGTGTTATAAATTGGAAGCCTTTGTTTGTCTTTATACTTGTAGTCATTTCATTTTAACCATTTTTTTTTTTTTTTTTTTCTCTGGGGAGTCATTTCAGGCAGTGCAAGAGAAATGCTTTTGATTCATAAAAAAACTTTTTTATTATTATAAAAAATTATTTTTCAGAAATTTAAAACACTGCAAAGGAAATATTCTAAAACTATGTCAATATATAAAAATGAAAAATTGTCATATAAAATCAGTCTTTGAAATCATAACTACTCGTTTTATAGGCAAATCTATTCTATTTTTTTTTTTTTTTTTTTTTTAATGTTATTTACAATAGTAACATAAACTATAGTTCATAATTAAATGGATTCGGTTTAAATATTTTCTACTCATGCAAATAAATATTTATATGTGTGTGTGTGTGCGTGCGCAATGCACCAAGTTTAAAGAGTGGAAATCGAAATATACAAATCGAAAAACTCCACTTTCCTGTAAGATACAAAGCAACCTTTCTATTTTCTTAACTATTGATCATACTAACAAATGTAACAAGCATTTTCATGGGAAATTTTATGTAGTTTAATTTTGCAATTGACATTTTTTATCTAAATGCGATAGTTTTCAAGATATTAATAAAAACTGAAAAGTGCTTCCTTTAAATGCCCTCTGCCCCCCTCCGCTCTCCCCCTACGGTTGGGGACTTTTAGTATGTTGTTCAGGACAGGACACTTAACCTTATAACTGTGCTCAGTTTGAAAACTATATGATTTTTTTTTTTTTATGTTGATCGGTTTTGGGTCTTCGTTATCTGGATTTTTACCTAAACCACCACTTGCGCCTACCAGGGCCGAAACTAGGATTTTTTTCACCTGGGGCAAGGAGAGATTTTGGCGCCCCCCCCCCCCCTCACCTTCAACCAGAAATAAAAATTTCAAAGGAAATTTTATGAAGTTTTTATGGCTATTTTATTTTCAACTGCATTCATAAGAAGTAACTATTGAATTTAATTCAAATTTTGGTAAATTTACAGATTTTAAAATGTATTATGATTATATTTAACGGATGTGTGTTTGTGTCTGTATGGGACACAAATACTGTAGCTAATTTATAAACTGAATGTTCGGAATTCCATGAAACCTAGTGTGCAGTTGAATTCTGACATAAACTGGTGATGCCTAGTTTTTGATATATATCGCTCGACTTGCAGCACTTTTATGTTATAGCTATATCTCAGCATCTCCAGGACGGAATTTGACAAACTTTATACATTATATGGTTGTTATGAAAAACAGAGTTTACAAAACAAAACAGAATCGCAACATATGTTTTGTGTTGAAAAACTTAGCATGACACTTCGCAGATAGCCTACTTTTGCACTCTTTGACAAACAATTAGTTGCGAGAAACAACGCATAATATATAGAAAAAATTAACTCCGATAAAACTGAGAAAGGGCTTGCTGATTTTGGCAATCCTGAACTGTTTTCTGCCAAATTTGATCGCTAATCTCATGATGTCACTAAATTCATCATCAATATAGATGACAACTTGTCGCAGAGTGAATGCGTTGGCGACAAAATTGGCAAACTGGCATTAATTTTGGTGAAAAATAGTGGCTTAATATTGCCGAAATTTGAAAGCTGGCATGATCTACTTTTTTCTTGCACAGAACTAACTTCATTAAAAGTTCTACAAATCACTAATGAGAATATAAAAAGGAAAGAGTCATTACTATAATTATTGTTGATAAGAGCCTGTCTATTTCTTTACGTATTACTTTATACACGGTATTACCGTTAAAAGGGAAATAGATGACAGATTTCTTCACTTCCACAGAAATGGGCATTAGTGGCAAATTTTGTGACTTGGCGAAAGATTTGGCAATTTGGTGAAAAGTTGTAATTTAGGGTAGCCAAAGTTTAGAAGATCTAACTTCAATAGAAACTGACTTGTAATATTTTCCAGGTTAATTCATTAGTTTCTAGAGTAGAACTATCTCAAAAATTCTATAAATCACTAGCAAGACTGGATGAATTCAGTTTCTGTTTGGACTGCAAGCTGAGCGTACATCTCTAAGAACTTTAAGCATTTGGTCATTAGTAAAATCATTTTAACGGAAATTAAAATTAATCATTTCCGTTAAATCATTTTAACGGAAATTAAAATTAATTTGACTTTTTTATTCTTTTTCTTTCTTTCTTTCCTTTCCTTCTTCCTTTTTTTTTTTTTTTTTTTATTTTAATTTTTTTTTTTTTTTTAATGTGTAAATAAGGCAACAAACCAGCCTTTTTCGGCGCCCTTCTCCATCTGGCGCCCGGGGCAAATGCCCCGCTCGCCCCCCTCTAGTTTCGGCCCTGGCGCCTACTAACCTTAAAATTATTTAAAATGTACAAAACATGCTGTATTATCCTTACATATTCCCTATGCATATATTTGTTGTGTACATTAGAAAATATTTGACCAGAACCCATTTAATTACACACTTTAGTTGATTTTACTATTGCAAAAAAGAATTTTTCAAGAAAATGTGTTATTTCATCCCCCTATATCTTCTAAACTATTGATCATACTGTTAAAAATATATGCTAAATCCCAATATTTAAATGATCACAATGTATGTATTTTTTAAAGTATTATGTGTTTAATTATATGTTAACTGTATCCTTTAACCTATGTACTGCATTAAGTTTGTTGTGTGGCAACCGCCTTTTCTAGCAGAATTAAGTATGTAGTTTTGGCAACAGTCGAAGTTGTTTACCTCGCTTGCTAGCGGGTGCATATTTTTTCGCTATGTGATTTCTCATTGATGCTCAATAATATATTTAATGTGGATCGTATCTGAGTGTTTAATTATGTTTAATATACATTCTCTAACACGTTATCAGCACGAAGGCTCTCAGAAATGATCGTTATTTTCGCGGATTAAAGAAGATTGCATAGCCCTTATTACCGATGTCCTGCAACGCACGTTGAAGAAAACGGAAGAAGTTTTGCATGCTCTGACGAAGCTTAAGAGTCTGTAGAAGTAATATTGTTTCTTATTCTTTCTTAAACAAAACATGGAAGATTATAAGTTGAAAAAATTAGACGGTGATAATTAGTGCTGGACGATATCAGAAATTAAATATCGCGATATATCACCAAGTTAATATCGATATTAGTGATATATTGCGATATTTCTTTCAAGATAGGAAAAAATAGACATTTGTTATTTTTTAAAGACATATGCACACGAATTTTAAAGTATACAAATATAAAGTGTTTTCCATGTATTTTCTGGTATATTACTACCATAACTTTATCATAAAAAAAAAAAAAATGCATAAAAAGTGAATCAATATTTTGTGTTTCTTATAACTTATACTGTTGCTTTTTAGTATACCTCTGTATAGTTTGTCCTCTATTCTTCCCATTTTAAGCTTTAATTATTTTAAAATCATATTTTAACACAGCTAATATGCAATCTGTGTTTTATTTGTACCAAGTATATCAAAATTCATAATTCTACTAAAAATAAAGCTTAAGAAAAATTGTCTTACGATGTAGGTATTAAATAAAAAGGAAAATCATTCTAAATAGTTAAGAATTGCCATTGGATACACCTTTTTTGGTCGTAGAGAGTAATATTTTTTACTTAAAACTCTTATATGCATCCTAAATGTCAGTTACTTGTCATTTTTATTTTTTTATCTGCTTACCAAATCATTACAATATTTTTTAAATGTATATTTGTTCAATTCACATTCGCAATAGTTTCACAATAATTGAAAATTGAATTATATATATATATGTATACATTGTCAGTATAAAAATTATATTATTTAAACAAAATTACGTTAAAGTTTCATTTTGTTACTTAAAGTAACTCATTTTGCAATTACATGTACGGCTTTAAAAAAAAAAAAAAAAAAGGAAAGGAAAGAGAAAAAATAAATGCTACATAAAAAAAGTAATAAACTATCCAATATTATATAATTCTATAAAGAAACTGTCACTGTAAAATTACTGAAGATAAAACTTTATTTTACATCAGTCAGATAGCACCCTGTCTCCCTCCCATGTTATCCAATGGGATTTTTGTCGCGTCGTCTTATAAAAATATTTTATTAAAAAATGAACTTTTTCGAATTCTGTTTTTTGAATATTACTCTTTGAACAGGTCGTCTTTTAGCTTAAATTCTGTTTTTTGAATATTACTCTTTGAACAGGTCGTCTTTTAGCTTAAATTCTGTTTTTTGAATATTACTCTTTGAACAGGTCGTCTTTTAGCTTAGTGAACAATTTTTTGAAAAAATAAATTTAAATATTTTACTTAGAGATCCACACTTAGAGTCTATAATTTACTTATTGAAATAAAATATTTAAATTAATTTTTTCGAAAAATTGTTCACCAATCTAAAAGGCGACCCGTTCAAAGAGTAATATTCAAAAAACAGAATTCGAAAAACTTCATTTTTGAATGAGATATTTTTATAAAACGAAGCAACGAAAATCCCATTGGATAACATGGGAAAGGGAGAAAGAGAGCTATCTGACTGATGTACAACCCAAACAGTGATGCCAGATGGTCGAAAATTATTTTCCCAAACAGGTCTTCAAATTTCCCCAATTCAGGAGGTTTTTTTCGAAAAAATCCCTAATTTGATTTCTACTAGAAAGGGGAAATAAAAATTTTTTCAAAAAAAAAAAAATATCAAGCAGATTTTTCTGTGATAAAAATTCAGATTTTTCCCCAAAAGAAGGCAATTAAAAAAAAATCCCCAAATACCAATAAAGATATTGAAAGTTTCTAGTCGTAGGGATAAATCATTACGTTACCAACATTGACAGAGAGTTGAACTCCTCAGATTTGTCCCCAAAAATTTTAGAATTCCCCAAAAAAGTCCCCACAAACATTTGGTCCAAAAGCCTCAAAAATCCCCAAAATGGGGACAAAATCCCCAATCTGGCATCACTGAGCACAAAGCGAGTTAAACACATGTCGCATCTTATTGGCCAGAAGATACAGATACTTTGAAATAAACCAATATCAATGAACCAATAGCAGGAAATGAGCTAAAACAAAAGATATTGTTTTCAACGAGCGATGATGTGCAATATTATCAAAGAAATTAAACTAACGGTCGTATAAATTCTTTCATATTATCGTTTAGAGCCAGGGCAATGCATGATTGTAGAATGAGAAGTCAATATACTGTAAGAAGTCGGTATATTATGGGAAGTCAATATACTGTGATAGTTTAATTTTCCTGATGAATATCATTGACTTTTTGGAGTGATATTTTCGATTTGGTAGATAACACGAATAAAGATAAAGAGAGGATTGGAGAGGAAGGATTGTTTGGGGTTGGAATTTTAGTCAGTGAGTAATAGGAGGGGTAAAAGGGGGTTGCATTAGTATAAGCTATTCAGGTCTCTTTTTTTTTCGGGCTTTGCTTTGCGCGCGGTGATGCAGGTTTGTGGCGCGCACAAGGGGTTGCGTCACTTCCGCTAGCCAAACGGTTTGTTTGTTTTTTTAGAAAACACGGTGAATAAGCTATTCGGCGTTCGCTTTATTCCGAGCGTGGTGACTGGTGATAGGTGCTAGTTGGGAACATTATTTATCGGCGCTTCGATTGATCGCTCAGTGTGTGCTAAGAAAATCGTTAGAGGGATATATCAGCAGAGCTAGATCTTTAATATCGTTATTGCGATATTAAAAAAATATTGATATTTGGGGATATATTGATAAATACTCCAGCCCTAGTGATAATTACCACGCATGGGCAATATGTGCGCGTGCTATTATGGTACAGAAGAAATGTTGGGAAGCAATAGATCCGGGATATGGGCAGGAAATGACGGATACTGAAAGGAAGAAGAATGACGAAGCACTAACGCTTATGTTTTTGATTGTAGAAGACACATTCTTAGATGATATTGGGGATTGTATTTGAGCGAAAGATGCATGGATCGCTTTAAAGGAAATGTATACAAAATTCGGACTTCTTCACGTTTTGCAGTTAATGAAAGACTTTTTTAATATTACTATGAAACCTGGGGAAAGTGTTCAATCCTATTTGGCCAGACTCATGGAAACACACAGAAAATTATCTAATGGTGGATATGCCTTCACAGACAGAGAAGTGGCTCTGGTCATGCTGATTGGACTCCCAAAATCGTACGAAAGCTTAATACTGAATCTAGAAAAGGACGAAGCAAATTTGACTACTACTATTGTAAAATCGAAGCTTTTGATCGAATAAAAAAGAATTTCTAGAAATGCAAACACTATTGAAGACCGTGAAGAACATGCTCTACATACAAAGAGTCACAATCAAAGGAAACATTTACAAACCGACGCCTCAAAAAGCTGGCAACCAAAGAAGTCATTAGAGACAAACTCAAATGCGAAGAAAAACACTAAGTGCTTTAGCTGTGGAAAATGGGGTCACATATCCAAATATTGTGATGAAGCAAAGAGAAGCAACCAAGTAAGTGCAAAAACAGCAGTCGATTTAAAAGGAGATTGGGATTTAAATGTAAATCATAAAGGGGAAAATAAATCAACTTTTTGGATTCTGGACAGTGGTGCCACAGAGCACATGACATCTGACAAGAAGAAGTACTCAAATTTCAGACGCTATGAATCTACTGTAGAGGTAGCAAACTCTGAGAAGATAGAAGTCACTGGGATTGGAGATATCATACTGAGATTACATGAAAGCGGAGAGACTGTTACCCTTGCAAATGTCCTTTTTGTACCAAATCTAGGAGGCAATCTGCTCTCACTTGGAAGAATTGAAGAGCGAGGTTTCAAAGCTGAATTTGCTGCTGGTGAGGCAAAGATAATAGAAGGGAGTGGAAAAATTGTCCTTACTGCCAAAAGAAATGGAAGATTATACATAGTAGAAGAACTAAGCCCTAAGGCCTATGTCGCAAGAACTGCAAGTGATCATCTCTGGCACAGAAGACTTGGACATCCTAATCATAAATCTATCAAAGGACTATATCCAGATCTTAAAACACCTGAACCTGAAGTAACAAATGATTTGTGCACCATTTGCATCCAAGGGAAGATGAAGCGTAAGAAGTTTCCCAAGATAGCAAACACAAGAGCAAAAGAAGCACTCGAAATTATACATGCTGATGTTGTTGGAAAGATAACACCATCCTCCTTGGGCGGCTCAAATTACTTTGTTACATTTACAGATGACCATACTAGATATACAACAGTTTACCCTATAAGAAGTAAGAATGAAGTCTTTTTCAAATTTAAAGAGTATAAACAGATGGCTGAAAATTTTCACAACAAGAAAATCAAGATTCTGAGAAGTGATAATGGAGGTGAATTTAGAAGTAGAGAATTTGACCACTACCTTGCACAACATGGCATACGAAGACAAGCAACAGTGCCCAAATCCCCTCAACAAAATGGAATCTCTGAGAGGAAACAACAAACACTACTAAACATGACACGGTGTCTACTCATAGAATCTGGTTTAGATCAAAGATTTTGGGCAGAAGCAGTGTCAACAGCTGCCTACCTTCTGAATAAATGTCCTGCATCAATCCAGGGAAACATCCCAGAAGAAAAGTGGCACAGAAAAAAGGTCCAAACAAGTCACCTTAGGATATTTGGATGCAGGGCTTGGAGTCAGGTGCGATCAAATTTTAGAAAAAAACTTGATGCAAGGGCTACAGAATGCATATTAGTTGGCTATCCAGAAGGCACAAAAGGTTACAGGTTGTATGACCAAAACAATAATAAATTTTTTATTAGCCGAGATGTTGAATTTGAGGAAAACATCTTTCCCTACAAGAAGTGTCAAGAAGATATTCCAAAGCATGACAGTATTATTCTGAATGTTGAAAATGAAAAGGCTGAAGATATCTTTGATACAGGAAATACAAATCAACCACAGGACATTGAATCAGAAGTAACCAATAACAGCACTGATCAGCCAAGTAGTGATTCAAAATTTGTTATGCAAGCTGAAGATACACTTATTGAGGAAGACAAAACTCAAATAAAGGATACTAACCAAAATCAATGCTTCGAAGAAATTTCAGAATTGAGAAAAGACTTGAACCACAGCCAAGAAATCAACTTAGGACAACATACCGAGAAAAGTGATAGCCCCTCAACATCAGTTTCTAACAATCTAACAAATAGGAACAGAAGTATAAAAACCCCAAAACATCTTGATGACTACATCCTGTACAATGTTCAGGCTAGAGAAACCCTTGAAGAAAGATCGAGAGACTCAGATACAGTTACAGAAGCCCTAGCCTTGGATGAATCAGGAAAAAGGCAAGAAGACAGAGTCCCAGCAACCGTGAAGGAAGCATTATCATCTCCTGAAGCAGACATGTGGCAAAAAGCCATGAACGAGGAAATTTCCAACCTCACTCAAGCCCAAACCTGGGAGCTTACTACCAAACCACCCGGTGTAAAGATCATACCTTCCAGATGGCTGTTCCGAAAGAAGAAAGATGAGGCTGGGAATCGAGCGAAATTTAAGGCCAAGTTAGTGGCAAAAGGCTACCTTCAAGTATCCGGTGTGGATTTCCAAGATACATTTTCTCCAGTCATCAAGCTTAAGTCCATTCGACTTTTACTTGCCATAGCTGCAGAGAAGGGTTTTGAAATTCACCAAATGGACATAACAGCAGCGTACCTAAATGGAGTCTTAGAAGAAGACTTGTACATGGCACAGCCTGAAGGTTGCATAGAAAAAGGAAAAGAGCACCTAGTCTGTCATCTAAAGAAGAGTATTTATGGCCTTCGTCAATCAGGACGAGTGTGGAATACATGTTTGAATGATTTCTTAACTGATTATGGATTAACAAGAGCAAACGCAGACCCTTGTATCTATTACTGTCATGAAAGAAACATCATAGTTGGAGTCTATGTTGATGATCTCTTGATCATTGGTGACATGACAGAAATAAACAAGTTTAAAGAAAAGATAAAAAGAAAATTTACTGCTAAAGACCTAGGCCCAGCCAGCCAAATCTTGTCCATGCAAATAAGTAAAGAAGATGGATCATACACTCTAGACCAAACTGCTTATGTGTCTGAGATATTGGAGACTTACAAGATGACTGAGGCAAGATCTGCAGCCACTCCATTAGACCCGAGTATGAAATACAATGAAGTAGATGACCAACAGTGGGAAGGAAGCAAAAGTATCCCTTATAGACAGGCTATTGGGAGCCTATTATACCTCACCTGTGGTACCCGTCCAGATATGGCCTATTCCTCTACCTATATGAGCCAGTTTAATGAAAAGCACACTGAAGAACACTGGCGGGGAGTGAAGCACATTTTGAGATATCTAAAGGGAACCCGACAAAGAAAGTTGAAATTCAGGAAGACGGGTGAACCACTACAAATCTATTCTGACGCCGACTGGGGAGGTGACAGAACTGACCGCAAATCTTACAGCGGATATATAATGCTACTAGCAGGAGCTCCAATCTCGTGGTCTAGCAAGAAGCAATCCTCAACAGCCTTATCGTCAATGGAGGCAGAGTACATTGCTATGTGTCACACCGCTAAAGAAACCCTCTGGATCAACAATCTGTTGAAAGAAGTGTGTAGTGAATTGATGTCTTCACCTCAGAAAGTGTTAGTTGACAACCAGGGAGCTGTGTTTATGGTTAAAAATCATGTGACCTCAGAAAGAAGCAAACACATAGACATCAAGTATTTCTTTCTAAGAGATTTAGTTAAAGAAAAGATTATTGCATTCGAATATATACCATCAAGTGAGAATCTTGCTGATCTTCTCACAAAACAGGTGTCGAAAAAGACCCTACAGGCACTTGGGTACGCAGCAACTTACCTTGGTAAATAAAATCTAAAAGTAAGTGACAATCTTGTATAAGAATCTTCTGACCTTCTCCTATCCTGAAGTAGTGCCAAAAGACTCATTCAAATACTGACTTCTTGTTTTTTGTAAAGACTTGTTTTAGAACTTTCCTTGTTCATACCCATTTTTTTGAAGGACTATTTAGTATCATTAGTTAGGACTATTAGTTAACCTTATTTACAATGTGTCAATACTAAACAATTATGTGTCCTCACATATGATATCTATATTGCCAATAGAAGTACATAACATTTAAAAATTGTTTAATTAGCAAGGGGGCATGTTAAAAATATATGCTAAATCCCAATATTTAAATGATCACAATGTATGTATTTTTTAAAGTATTATGTGTTTAATTATATGTTAACTGTATCCTTTAACCTATGTACTGCATTAAGTTTGTTGTGTGGCAACCGCCTTTTCTAGCAGAATTAAGTATGTAGTTTTGGCAACAGTCGAAGTTGTTTACCTCGCTTGCTAGCGGGTGCATATTTTTTCGCTATGTGATTTCTCATTGATGCTCAATAATATATTTAATCTGGATCGTATCTGAGTGTTTAATTATGATTAATATACATTCTCTAACACATACAAACAAAATGTAATATACATTTTTGTAGGAAATTTTACGTAGATTAATTTTGTAATTGACATTTTTTCTCTAAATGCGGTAGTTTTTAAGATATTTAATAAAAACTGAAAAGTGCCCCCCTTAGATGCCCCCCTGCCCAGGGCCGCCGCTGGGCATTAAGCAACTCAGGCAATGCCTGAGGGCGGCAGTAGTCTAAGGGCGGAACTCGAACCATTAAAACAAAGTACGAAAGAAAAAAGAAAAAAAAAAAAGGAAGATTGAAAAAAAAAAATTACAGAAATATAAATTGGTATAAGAAATACACCCCCTTCCCCCCGTCCTTATAAAAGAGTCTAAATTGGTTGAGAAAACTGCTGCTATAGTAAAATTCACCAATAAATCAAACAAAATGTGTGAAAATGACAGTATGAGAAATGTGAAAGGACAAAGCCTTCCGCTTGGAATAAGAAACTATCTTTGCATGGGTCCGATATCCAATTCTGACTATAGCGTACTAGACAGATACATTCTGAGAAAACTTTAATTGGGAGACTACAGATGAGTACGTTAGGACCGAGACCTGCTGGTATGCAACAAAAAATCTATTACTGAACGGATATTGTTAATTTAAACAGAAATAAGGGATGCATGTTGTGTATGGAGTTCTACATAGGTGGTCTTAAGAAAAAGACAAAATTATTTAGAATCCATGTGTGTGAAAGAAAAATAAAACATTGAATTTGAGATACAACATTTTAAAGGAATCATTAAGTTTAAACTAAGCACTTTTTACTTTCCTAACATACTATGTAAGGAAAGTATTGTAATCATGTCAAAGATCTGACTATGAGATTTTAGTGTTTCTACATGCTTTAAGGTCCCTTGAGTTCATTTTTACTATTTTTACGATGATGTGTGTGTGTGAGTGAACATGATAGCACCTAAACGCTTTGTAAATCACCATAGCATGAACCCTATTGATTTTAGTGAATCTAGGTCTTGCGTCCAAATGCCTTATTCCTCTAAGCTGAAAATTTATAGACATGTTCTAAGTCATTACGCACAAACTGTATAAATTTTCGTGAATTTGGTACTTAAAGACTTTCTACAGGGACACAAGGAAAAATTTTGATTATGGTCTACGGGCCCTTTTTTCATATATTTTTTTTAAGTGCGATAGTGTCTAAATGCCGTACCCAATTGAGCTGAAAATTTATACTCATACTATGTCTCACAGTCACACGAACTGTATAGATTTTGGTGAATTTAGCATTTATAGATTTTTTACAGGGAAGGAACACAAAGAAATATTATTTATCATTATGAGCTATGGTCTGAAATGAATGTAAGTACAGTAGCGTAAAATTAAACATGGAGAAATGTATTCATACACCCTATTGGGTCATTCCATGTCAAATCAACGAAAAAAAGTAGCATTTTTGACCTGACCCCCTCAGATTTCTATGAAATTGGGCTCATTTATTTGTTCTATAGAGAAATGAATCTGTACCAATTAATAAGTCCCTACCTCTTTTAGTTTTTGATATACAGGGTAGAGGTGAGTTCGGGCTCTATTTTGGCAATCCGAGCCCGCCCGAGCCCGAAAAATTTTGTGTGATCAGAGCCCGAGCCCGCCCGAGCCCGATATTGAAAGTGGTACGCTATGCAACGCATACACAATAGTAAAATTAAATACCGTTTTCATTTTCAAATTAATTTTCTTATTATCAGTCCTCAATTTAAATAACTATAAATGTTATTATAACAATTTATAATGTCTGTGTCTCTTTATACATGTATATATTTATATAATAGATATTTATAGTGCAGCCCATTGTTTATAACGCGCCTATCGGGGGAAAAAATTATCCGAATGAGTGATATAATGAGGCCCGATATAACGAAGGAGGAAGGATTACTGTATAACACTATGACATAATATGCATCCCGTTGAAAAAAAGAGTTCTATTTAGAAAAAGGAAAGTCAAAGCTACTAAGGTTTGCAAGATTATTTTGTGATTTATAACCTATCATGACTATTATGACATTACTAAAGGTGCTCTCAAAATGAATAAGATTTCTTTTTTTTTTTTTTTTTTTTTACATTTTCCAGTTAGTGAAGAATAAAATTGATAGATGAGACTTATAAGAAGTCAAACTTTTATTTCCATTATATTTAAGCAGACATACAGTGAAAGTTTAATAAATTTAATGACTAGTGTAACTTAAAGGAAAAAATTTGACAAGTAAAACAAAGTCAAATTCATTTTAAACATTTTTATTAAAAACTTTTAAAGATTCAAAAAACCAACAATAACAAATAGAAAAAATATTTAACAATTAATTTTAGCTATAAAACTTAACAAATGTAGATGAAAAAAACAATGTTTATATTCAAAAGGTTATCAAAAAGTTAACTTCAAAAAACAACTGAACTGACGAATAAATTAAATCTAGCATTTTTAATTTATAAGAAGGCTTTACCTTTAAAAAAATTTCCTGACTCCCAGATTTTCTAACTGAGACATCACGTATAACGATAAAACGATTGCAAGAAACCACTGATGATATTTAAACTTGATAATAACCAATAATTGATGAAACTGCAACTTGAAGAAGCTATGGTCGCCAGGTTGACACATAGCATGGAAAAAAACTTGACAGGTTAAAAATATTCACAAGCAATGTTCAAAAGAAACTGCGGTCGCCTGGTTGACACACAGCACGCTGTTCGTGAAGAAGCTATGGTCGCCTGGTTGACACATAGCAAGGAAATTGGAACAGTCTAGGATGACATTCAAAAGAATACAGTTCAAACAAACACTGTAATCTTCAAAAAACTCACAGCCAAAATGAACTTGCTTTTTAAATTCCTAGCCGTCATTTAAACATACATAATTTAGCAACTGATAACTTCAAAACAATTATCGCCGCTAACTTGCAAAAATGAACTTTACATATTTTGACGACTATTTAACTTTTTAAACGACTGCATCCTTAAAACGATTAAATGCTAATTGAATAAATAAATTCACGAGGGCCAGCCTCAGACAAAACAGAAAAATCTACAATAGCATCTTTACCAGTTGAATTCACCACCAACTCAAAATAAAACACCTCTATTTATATAATAGTGTCTAAAACATGCAGCATGATCAAAGAGCAAACAGCCAATCACGGCTCAACACGGCATAAATATTCAACCGCCGTCAACGCCATTCAGTGGTGAAAACATGCAATCTCCGAACAAACTTCTGATAGTAATGGATCTGGCAACAAGATTGTACCGCGATGTCTAAAGAATGTAAACAAAACAGAGTCAGGAAAAGAAAGTAAGTAAAGCAAAACGAACATATTAAATAAAGTTTAACGAGTGTTTTAAAAGCACTCAAAAAGGTTTTTAAATAATTTAAACAGTCATTTATTATATTCTATTTATATTATGTTCTATAAAAAAAAATGTTTTGAGTAATTTGTGAGGACAAGTGATAGAGACAATAAGTAAAGGTTTTAAGCTTTCTATCAAAGCCCCCCACCGCAACAAAACACGAAAAACTTTTTTTTATTAGTCAGTTCAAAAAACTTTAAGTAACAATGTTAATATCAACAAATATTAGTAAAAACAATTTAACAAATTTTTGGTGAACTCAGCTAGTTCTATATCCACAGTCCATTCTCCAACCATATCTGAAAAAAACATGACCAAAAAAATATACCTAAAGGCAAAAAACCACAGTCAAATTCTCAACTTCAGGACATATCTGAAACGTAAAAAAACTGTACCTATAGGCAGTACAAACCTGAAACTTTAACAAATGTTAAAGGAAAAGATATTTTATAAGTATACATAATTTAAATTGATCATTTTATCAAATTAACTATTTCCCCCATACATATATAATTAAATACCAGTTTCTCTCACAATGCAGACAAAGAACATTTCACAATACAATACTAAACATAAACACATTAAACATTTGTGCGAGGCCCCGCGACTTTCAAACACTCATTCATACAACATATATATACACATATCTGCAAAGTGAAAAAGAAAAACAATTATTTAGAGACAAAAATACTATTTATAAATTTTGATAATTCACTTTTTGTAAGCGGCTTTGTGAACGGATCGGCCAGGTTTGATTTTGAAGGAATATACTTTAGATCAAATTTACCCTCATCATACCAATCTCTTATAAAAAATAATTTAATGTTTACATGCCGCGTTTGAAAGTTTTCAATTCTGGATTTCGTAAAACGAATAGCCGACTCATTATCTGCAAAAATAGTGGGTACATTAATATTTTCATTAATAAGTTTAAAATTATGACACTCTTTTAAAATATTAAAGAACCAATCTTGTTCTCTAACACAATCGCACATTGAGATAAATTCAGATTCCATGGTTGATATAGTGACACCTTTTTGCTTCTTACTGCGCCAAGAAATGACTGCATTTTCTAAAAAAACAATCTGCCCCCCCCATGGAGACATAATCATCTCTATTGGAAGCAAAATCTGCATCAGAGTATGAATTTAACTCAATGTTTTTACATTCTAAATTAAGTTTTAAATGACTAGTATATTTAATGTACCCTAAAAGTCTAAGTAGTCCATGCCAGTGTTTTAAACCTGGATTCTGCTGAAACTGAGAAAAAATGTTTGTTGCGTATGCTATATCCGGTCTTGTACGATTTACCAAAAAAAATATACATCCCAACAAATTTCTAAAAGGGAGATTTGAGGCTTCATCTATATCAGCTTGAATGACAGGACAGTCACTTTTAGAAAAACGTGTACCTTTCACTGTGGGTAAAGAAGAGACTGGTATTCGGTGGTTTTTAAATCTCTTACAAACTTCGCCAATATATTGGCTTTGATGGATTAACACACCCCTACCATTATACTCGAATTCGACACCCAACAACTTTCGTGTGGTACCAAGAACTTTTAAATCAAACTTAGATTGTAGAATTTTTAAAACTATTTCTGACTGTGACTTGTTTTTTGTAAAAATAACCATGTCATCCACATAGACTAATAAAACTGCAAAACCATTATATGAATATGCACAATTACAAACCTCAAATTTAAAAAAACTCAATTCCAACAAAACCCTGTTTAACTCGTAAAACCATAATCCACCTGACTGGTGTAATCCATACAATGTGCGATCTAACCTGCAAACCATATTTTTCTTTGCCTTTTTCTACAAAACCAACTGGTTGCTTCATGTAGATCTCATCTTGTAACGGTGCATATAAATGTGCACACTTTACATCACATTGTAGGTTGATCCAGCCACAGTATGAAACCAAAAGAGTGAAAAAAAACCTGACTACGGAAAAATCTATTACTGGAGAAAAAGTTTCATCATACGAGTCTCCCTGAATTTGTTTATAACCCTGTGCTACAAGTCGAGCTTTATATCTGACAATAGCACCAGATTCGTCTTGTTGTATGGTATAAACCCAACGGTTTCCTAAAACAGTTTTATTTTCAGGTAACCTCACAAGATGCCACACCTTTCTCGTAGCCATTGTCTCCAACTCTTCTAGCATGGCTTCCTGCCATTTATCAAAAGAAACTGATTTTAAGGCCTGCTTATACGTCCTGGGTACCACCACTTCTAGTCAACTAGAAGTGCTGGACGCAGAAGGTGTAAGAACAGGATTAACAAGACCGGTATAAGTATTAAATTTAGAAAAATCAAAAAACTGGGGATCATAATTTATACCATTAGCTGCACAAAATTTTTCAACATCACGTGGAGATCTTTGTGGAAGTTTCTTGCCTTCACCATCAGGATAGTAATAAATATCTACTTTATTCCCTATAGGTCTTTGAACTGCCTTTCTATACCAAATGGGGTTATTTGACCAGCATGGCGATGTCTTAGGTAACGTAGGACTTGTGGGGGAACCAACTGAGGCGGCATCCTCAGTTTCACTGGGCACGCAACCAGATGTACCAGGTTCCGGATCGGGAAGAGGACACCAATCAACAGGCTTTGGTAAAACATCTGGCACGCATTCCAGTTCAAAAGAGGAGTCGCCTCCCAAAGCTCCACTGCCAACCATATCACTACTTTCCCTAAAGGAAACATTTATAGTCTCTATAACTTTGTTTTCATCACTTAGCCAAATTCTATACCCTCGGGTACGTAGGGCATAACCCACAACAAAACCTTTCTTAGCTTTAAAGTCTAGTTTATGTTTTCTTTTGACCTTGGGAACTCCTACATATGCTATTGTACCAAAAGGGTGTAAATGACGCACCGATGGCTTGTTTCCTGAGTACAATTGAAGAGGCGTTTTGTCGTTAGTACCATGGCAGATACGATTCCACGTGTAATTGAAGTGCATGCAAGCCTCTGGCCAAAAATCACCAGACAAACCACTTGAATTGAGCATAGCCCTCACACAGTTTAAGATTGTCCGATTAAAATGTTCACATACACCATTTTCTTCAGGTGTAAAAGCATTGGTGAATTCATGTTTTACCCCAGTTTCATTACAAAAATTCCTGAATCGCTCATTTTCAAACTCCGTACCATTATCGGTACGTATAGATTTTAATTTGGTGCCCAAAAATCTCTCTGCCCTATTAACATGTCGTTTAAAGACATCAAAAACCATGGATTTATCTTGCAGAGGATATACAGCTGATTTACCGGAAAAATCATCAATTATGGACAAAAAAAACCTTTCTCTATTTTTTCCCAAAACTTTTATAGGCCCCCAAACATCTAAAAATAATCTATCTAAAGGATGTTTAGAAAATGAACGATCCAGGGATTTAAAAGATACTCTATTTTGTTTGCCTAAACTACATGATTCACAAGAAAAATTTACAGATTTTAGATTTGGCAATCCTTTTACAGCAGATTTTCTACAAGTGTTAACAATTAATTCGGGGCTAATATGATCAAAACGTAAATGCCAAGTGTCCATGTTATTCACGTTAACTGGCTCATAAACAGGTGAAGCTGACATATCAAAATTTCTATCAACTTCTATTTCTTTTAGCCCCCCATTCAAGTTAGCACTTTGCTTGCTTTTTTTACTTTTAATAACCTTAGGAAAAATGTAATATAAACCATCATGCAGTTTAGCAGAAAAAATAAAATTATCAAACCTGTCGATCACGTTCAACTCACCATCTTCACACTTGAATTTAGCACCTTTTTTATCAAATCTGGATCCACTGAGTAGGTTTTTCCTTAAATGGGGCGAGTACAAAACATTCCATAATTTAATTTGATTACCATTAAAACTTAGAACAACTTCACCTTTACCGGTGATCGGAAAAGTGACCCCATCAACAGCCACATGCATTTCGTCACCCAATACCTCAGTAAAATTACAAAACGATTCTTTATCCTTACAGAAATGATGGGAGGCTGCTGTGTCAAAGACCCAACAACCATCCCTTTCATAACTACCGAGATTTGCTTCAGCAATAAAATTTTGACTTTTGAAAGAAGTCTTTTTTCGAGGGGGAGTTTTGTCACGCTTTGGCTGTTGTCTGGAGTCAACTTTTTTTACAAAATTACCCTTAGAAAATTTATCACTATTATCAGATTTTAATTCAAGTTTTACCCGACAATTCTTACGATAATGGCCCATTTTCCCGCATCTCCAACATTTAACAGTTGATTTTTTCCTATATTTTACCGTTTGAACCTCTATACTACAATCAGTCTTTTCTTTATCTAACACTCTCAGTTGAAGTCGCACTTCTTCTGCACAGAGTTCTATAACAATTTTCTTAAAAGAAAAATCAGTATCAGGCCATCGGAGAATCTGCTGGATTATTTGATCATACTTGTCTGGTAAATACCGCAAAATCTGGAAGCTCAAGTACTCGTCGCTGATAGGTTTATTAATTGCTTTTAAACGCTCTGCAAATAATTTAGAAATTCTAGCAGCATATTGACCTATAGTTTCACCAGACTGTAGAAAACAATTCATAATTTCGGAAAAAATTGCCATATGATGACTCCGACTATCAGGTTGAAAATTTGCCCTAAAGGTTTTCCAGGCATCAGCTGGATCGTCACATTGAACAATTAAAGATCTAAATTCAGGTTCAATATTAAGATAAATTATGGACAACGCTATATTTTGACGTCTTTTAAAGTCAGCAATCACTTCAGCAGTTATACCCCTTTCTTCATCCAATTTAGGCTGCTTCTCACTACCCTTTACAATTTCAAAAGCATTTTTCTCCAACAGCAGGAACTTTACATCATCTTTCCAAGTTGAATAATTAGTCATATTGAGTCTCTTAATCTGGGGAGCCAGGTTAACAGCCATTATTTACTTTTAAATGTCAAAAAACACTAGTCAAAGGAAAAAAAGCAATTTAAGCTAACTTTCATAAAGGTTATAAAAATTGGGCTAGCTAAAAGCTAAACTGGGCCCATAACCCTGATAGATGAGACTTATAAGAAGTCAAACTTTTATTTCCATTATATTTAAGCAGACATACAGTGAAAGTTTAATAAATTTAATGACTAGTGTAACTTAAAGGAAAAAATTTGACAAGTAAAACAAAGTCAAATTCATTTTAAACATTTTTATTAAAAACTTTTAAAGATTCAAAAAACCAACAATAACAAATAGAAAAAATATTTAACAATTAATTTTAGCTATAAAACTTAACAAATGTAGATGAAAAAAACAATGTTTATATTCAAAAGGTTATCAAAAAGTTAACTTCAAAAAACAACTGAACTGACCAATAAATTAAATCTAGCATTTTTAATTTATAAGAAGGCTTTACCTTTAAAAAAATTTCCTGACTCCCAGATTTTCTAACTGAGACATCACGTATAACGATAAAACGATTGCAAGAAACCACTGATGATATTTAAACTTGATAATAACCAATAATTGATGAAACTGCAACTTGAAGAAGCTATGGTCGCCAGGTTGACACATAGCATGGAATAAAACTTGACAGGTTAAAAATATTCACAAGCAATGTTCAAAAGAAACTGCGGTCGCCTGGTTGACACACAGCATGCTGTTCGTGAAGAAGCTATGGTCGCCTGGTTGACACATAGCAAGGAAATTGGAACGGTCTAGGATGACATTCAAAAGAACACAGTTCAAACAAACACTGTAATCTTCAAAAAACTCACAGCCAAAATGAACTTGCTTTTTAAATTCCTAGCCGTCATTTAAACATACATAATTTAGCAACTGATAACTTCAAAACAATTATCGCCGCTAACTTGCAAAAATGAACTTTACATATTTTGACAACTATTTAACTTTTTAAACGACTGCATCCTTAAAACGATTAAATGCTAATTGAATAAATAAATTCACGAGGGCCAGCCTCAGACAAAACAGAAAAATCTACAATAGCATCTTTACCAGTTGAATTCACCACCAACTCAAAATAAAACACCTCTATTTATATAATAGTGTCTAAAACATGCAGCATGATCAAAGAGCAAACAGCCAATCATGGCTCAACACGGCATAAATATTCAACCGCCGTCAACGCCATTCAGTGGTGAAAACATGCAATCTCCGAACAAACTTTTGATAGTAATGGATCTGGCAACAAGATTGTACCGCGATGTCTAAAGAATGTAAACAAAACAGAGTCAGGAAAAGAAAGTAAGTAAAGCAAAACGAACATATTAAATAAAGTTTAACGAGTGTTTTAAAAGCACTCAAAAAGGTTTTTAAATAATTTAAACAGTCATTTATTATATTCTATTTATATTATGTTCTATAAAAAAAAATGTTTTGAGTAATTTGTGAGGACAAGTGATAGAGACAATAAGTAAAGGTTTTAAGCTTTCTATCAAAAATAAACGGAACTTTTAGCTTGAATCCGAGCCCGCCCGGAGCCCGAAGACTTGCGTAAGATTTGAGCCCGATCGGGCCCGGGCTCGGGCTCGGGCTTACGGGCTCGGGCTGAGCACGTCTCATCTCTAATACAGGGCTGCAAAAATGCAAATTTTCAAAATTCTTGTTTTACAGATGTGCCCATATGTCCTTCCCTAATTGACTTAGAGGTATAAATTTGGTATCATTAGAAAGCTTATAATACAGGCTTTCAAAGGATATATCGCATGCTCACATTTTTAAAATTTTTCATTTCAAGGTCAAACTTTTTGACCTTTGACCTTCAATAACTCAAAAAGTGCATTTTTTATTTTCGTTTAAAAAATATATGTTGTTCCTGCATTTATTATCTATAATTACTGTGATTTTCAGAATGGGATTGCCATGGGATGCTGAGTTATAAATTAAAATGTAACATCTATCAGTGTATTCATACTAACATCAGGGTCATTCCAAGTCAAATCAACGAAAAAAAGTAACATTTCTAACCTGATCCTCATAATTTTTTTTTTTATTGGGCTCAGATATTATGTTTATATAGAAATTAATTAATACTGAATGAAAAGTCTGCATCTATTTTGGTTTCTGTGATAATAAACTTCAAAAATGGGCAAAATATGTTTGTTTTTGCATTATGCATATTGCGTAAGTCATAACTTGTTCCCTATTGTCACAGAACCTTATTTTTGCTGTTGTTAGAAAGCGCTTGAATAGGCCTTTCATTTGATATATGACATACATGTATTTCTTGGATTTTTAATTTCAAGGTCCTATATTTAAGGTATTTATATTATTCAAGTTACCTTTGACCTATATTTCAAAAAGTGTGTTTCTAAAAAAAAAAAAAAAAAAAATTATGGTATTCTTACATAAATATATTGTAAAATATCTGTGCATATTAATTTGGGATTTCTATGGGATTCTGAATTAAATTAAACTGTTAATTTGTGTCTCACCTTTATAATACAGTATTAGATTTTTTTAAAGAAAAAATAATAATGAAAATTAGAAAAAAAACAAAACAGTTACGTTACGAAAATTGATACACATTTTTATCAGGAATTCACGTGTATATATAAATTTTCTTAGAGATAGTTGGCATTATCTTTTATTAATATGTGTGCCGAAATTTTTAAATATGTGTCAGAAATTCGGGATTGCATGTATTGAAGTCACAGACTGCATGTAACTCACGGTGCAGATAGGCAGCTTTATATCTGTGTATTAAGATTATATTTAAAGGCATTTGGATTATTATTATTATTATTTTATTTTATTCTTTTTGCACATGATATCACATTTTGGATAAAAAAATCTTCATTATCAATTTCTATATGTTTATAGTTTTTATAACAGAAAAAGTTTTTAAAGTTGTCAATTGTTTTTATTTAGGTAATTATCTTGCTTTTAAAGATACAATGGTATGGGCTTTTTTATATATTGTTGTATAGTAAAAAAAAATCTTTTAACTGACCAAATTTGCATATGGTGATTGTGTGAAAAAAAAATGAATATGTTGATACATTTTCTTCATGACAATGCACAATGATAATTTTGAATATTCTTTATTAGATGCACTCGATAACAAAACAGATATAATTTCACAATTTAAAATATTCGTTAAATTACAATTTTTGTTGTTTTTATATATTTGAATTTTCTTATATATACTTTTTTTAGCTATTCATTTCTTTTCTTAAAACTAACATTGGGAAATTTCGTTTTACTTTGGTTTTATAGTGTTTTAAAGACTTCAACATTTTTCTGTCTAAAACAAAATGAAAATAAAATTAGAAATTCTAACTTCTAAACTTTCATTAAATTATTTATTTTAATTTATAATTGTTGCCAAGAAAATTAAACTTTAAATTTTACATCTACTTTTAAAGATAGCACGCGACCGTGTTTTATATAAAAATCAAATCATTAAATTCATATTTTTATTTATTTTTATTTCATATTATTGCACGCGCACTATTTATTTCCTAATTCAAAATCATTAAAAAAAAACATTTTCGATATCTCTTGTAACGATACTGATTATTATTAATTTTCTTTTCTTTTTCTTTCAAAAAAAAAAGATTTTGATGAAATTCTGGCAAAAGCAGAATTTAGTTTAGGACGGAGGACTATTAGTTTTTTTTTTCTTCCCAATTGTAACATCGCTTTCAAATTATTCAATTATATTTTCGATAAATTTTAGATTTCGATAAATGTCCAACTATCGAAAAATGATTTCGACAAATGTCCAACTATCGAAAACGACAACGCAAAAATCCCTGTCAGACTAATAGGCCCTCAGTCCTAAAAAAAAAAAGAGAAAATTTTCACTGCAATCATATTACAACATAATATTTAGTAATAAAATACTGCAATTAATATCTCTATTCTATTCATCTAATATAGCATGGGGTACTTTTTAACAAAAAGATTCTACTACTAAAATCTAATTTTGCTATGAGAAATAAATTGCATTGCAGTTTTCTCATACAGTTTTGGGGATAATCTTGAATTTACTGAAATGTTTGGGTTCTTGATATGCAGATATGATGGACAATGGTGGTTAGGTTGTGTTTTAGACTCTAATGAGGAAAATCAAACACTGCAGATAAAGTTCTTACATCCACACGGACCTTCACCTTCTTTCTACTATCCAGCCATTGAGGATGTACTGAATTTATCTGTAAGTGATGCAATTTCAAAAGTTGACCCCAGGATAAATCTAACTGGGAGAGTTTATAAGCAAGAAATGGACAATGCTAATCAGAAATTGTAAAAAATATTGCATCCTTAACTGTAACTATCTTCAGAAGAGAAAAAAAAATGTATGAAGTGAGTAGAAAGTTCATTATTTTATTTCACTATGATCCCATTCTGAAATTTTCAGCACACAGAAAACAAATTATCAAGAGAAATATATATTTTTTTCAGATTAAAAAAAAAAAAAAAAATGTGCTTTTTGAGTTATTGAAGGCCAAAGGTCAAAATGTTTGACCTTGAAATGACAAATTTGAAAAATATGTGCACGTGATATATTATTTGAAAGCCTGTATTATAAGCTTTCTAATGATACCAAATTTATACCTCTAAGTCAATTAGGGAAGAACATATGTGCACATTTCTAATACAAGAATTTTGAAAATTTGCATTTTTGATGCAGACTTTTTGTTCAGTATTAATTAATTTCTATATAAACCTAATATCTGAGCCCAATAAAAAAAAAAAAAAATTAAGAGGATCAGGTTAAGAATGTTACTTTTTTTTCGTTGATTTGACTTGGAATGACCCTGATGTTAGTATGAATACACTGATAGATGTTACATTTTAATTTATAACTCAGCATCCCATGGCAATCCCATTCTGAAAATCACAGTAATTATAGATAATAAATGCAGGAACAACATATATTTTTTAAAAGAAAATAAAAAATGCACTTTTTGAGTTATTGAAGGTCAAAGATAAAAAAAATTTGACCTTGAAATGAAAAATTTTAAAAACGTGTGCATGCGATATATCCTTTGAAAGCCTGTATTATAAGCTTTCTAATGATACCAAATTTATACCTCTAAGTCAATTAGGGAGGGACATATGGTCACATTTGTAAAACAAGAATTTTGAAAATTTGCATTTTTGCAGCCCTGTATATCAAAAACTAAAAGAGGTAGAGACTTATTAATTGGTACAGATTCATTTCTCTATAGAACAAATAAATGAGCCAAATTTCATAGAAATGTGAGGGGGTCAGGTTTCTTGCTTCGTTGATTTGACATGGAATGACCCTATTGTAATTTTCACTTTTGTTTATTAAGAATTTATCTTACTTTAATTTATTTATACAACCGTTAATTATTTAATGTTCGGAAAATCGAGTGGAGTCACTCCAGATTTTTTTATGCCTTATCTAAAAAATCTAAAATTTATCTAAAACTTTATTCTTAAAAAATAAATAAAAAATAAAATGAATAGAATGGAATTTTATATTAATTTAATTAAAAGTATACTTAAAATTTATACAAATTGGATATTAGCTCACCAGCAGCAAAGCGGTTTTGCACTCAAAGTTGATAGACGTGAAGTGCCGAGTTCAATCCCAGGTCGCGCTCGTCTACCTGGCCTTTCGAAGTTTTCCATGGTTTTCTTCGAGATTTGCATAAATACGGACTAGGACCCCTTAAAAAGACCCCCATGGAGCCCCCCCCCCCCTTAAGCTTACGAGCCTAGTTTTCTATTTGTTTTACAAACCTGTGTAAAGTTTTGTGTGAGTAAATTAATTTAAATTAAATAATTTTTTTATGCAATGTTTGATTAGTCAACTTAAAATTGCGGATTTAAAAAAAAAATGACAACACGCAAAAGTGGGGGGAAAATGCTGAAATTTTTAGAATAAAACTAAAAGAAGACAGTGGATTTTTTCAATATTTTATTTTGTTACGGTCTTACGTACACTTAATTTCATTACACCAAAGTCTTAATGACTTAGAAGGAGTTACCCTTGACTAAAATGGAGTTACCATTATAAAAACTTTGATTGATGGAAATTTTCAAGTTATAAAAATTCGTGTAAGCAAAATTTCAGCGTATGAAGGGGCGGCAAATTGAAGGTTGCCTGAGGGCGGCAGAACACCTAGCGACGGCCCTGCCCCCCACTCACCCACCACGGGCGGGGACTTTTAGTATATTGTTCAGGACCCTCTTGGCTATGAGTATGCAAAATTTCAAAACTACACAATTTTTTTTTTCTATTTCTCCTATTTTGACTGGACTAATGGATATGTTTTATATCAAAGTCCATGGGTGATAAATCTTGTTATCTCATCTTAAGTACTTCATTAGTAGATTGAATATAATTAATAAATTGCGACACTTCTGCAATCTCAACTTTGTTATTTAATTTTGAACTATAGTCAATAATTTGTTCAATTTCTTTTAGTGTATTTATATTTGAATGTTTATTTAAGTACATACTACAGGGTATGTTCACAAAGTTTCAAGACTGGTCTGAGAATCCAAAATTTATTAAACATTTTTGTACAGCAAGTTAAAATTCTTCGAAATATGACCCTTGGGCACAACACACTGCTGCCAGCGTTTTTTCCACTGTTCATAGGCTCCCTGGAAGTCTGTGCACGCAAGGCTGTTAAGGGACCTCGTCAAAGCTGCCTGAACCACTGGAATATTGTCAAATCACTTCCCTTTCAGGTCTTTCTTAATCCGGGGGAACAAAAAAAAAAGTCACAGGGAGCGAGGTCGAGGCTGTAGAGGACTTGCGACAGAGTTGCCACATTGAACTTAGCCAAAACTTTGGCGGCGGCAAGCAACGTGTGAGAGGGTATATTGTCGTGGTGAACAACCCAATCATCTTTGATCTCTGGGCAGATGTGGTGGACTCGATCCTTCAAATGGTGGAGCACTCCAGTGTAAAACCGACCTGTGACACTCTGTCCAGCTTGTTGAAAGTCTCTCAGTGCGGTGATAGTCTTCAATGTCCTCGTGACCATTTTCGAACCTCCTGTGCCACATGAAAACTATTGCACGTGACATGTAGGCCTCTTGAATCATACAAAAAGTCTCTGTCACTGTTTTCTTCAGTTTCACACAGAACTTTACAGAATAACGCTGCTGCAGATGACACTGCATTTTCCACTCAGTTTTCGATGGAGGTCAATGACACATACTCACTCCACTTAGCAATCTTTTGTTGGGATTTTTTCTGTTTCCATGTTGGTTTTTCATATTTATTTAATCTAAGACCAATACTGTTTTGCTTAAATTACTTTAATTGCTTTCATGAATTACTTTAATGGTTTACTTAACTTACTTTAACTGCCTCATTAAATATTAATGTTCATTTTCAATGTTTACATTAGTGAAGGGTTGGCATTTAAATGTTTAAATAAGTTTTATGTATTCATAAAGGTAATTGTTATTACTGAATTACAAAACTTACGTTTTTCCTTTTTGGAATGATGAAATACTTTATTCAAATTTACTTTAACGAAGTATTTCTATCGCCTTGTTAATGTTTACCTTTTTTCAACGCACATATCGCTGATATTCTGAACAAATTTATGTAGAAACAGTTTGTCTCGGTAGATGGCGTGTCGATCACTATCGCTGACAAGAATGAGGAACGGATAAGCTTCAGACATTGGCTACTGGTCACAATCCGTTTGGGTGTATTTAAAGACCGGTGGATATGTAGGCTTTTGCAGTTTTATGTTTTCTGACATGTTATTTACTTGTATTAAGTTTGTTTAGTTATTACACTTTATATTAAAGATGGTTTAGTTTAAATTGTTTATCCTTCAGTATTTAAAATCCATGTATTGGGAAGTAATTCATAGTATTCATCTGTTTTGTCATTCTTCAAGTAAAATATAATATGTTGTCTTGAAGCAGTTTTCTTCAAATATCCAGATGTTATTTTTTCTGCACTTCCTTTAATTCCGGCTTTGGCAGTGCTTTGTTTTTCTGGTAATATGTTTTTTTTCCTAGTAAGTGTTGCATGATAATTTAATGTCAACTTTTGATTTAATTTGAATATGTAATTGGAAGTGTAAGTTTTAAATTGTCAATGTTTTAGAGCGTTTAGTGCTTTAAAGTTGTTTTTGTATTATCGATGTATTTAAAGTAATTGAACAGTAAAGCATGTTGATATGGCAGTTCATTAATCTAGGGTTAATGTTGTTGATGTATAATGTCGATGGTATGTTGTTTGTTAATCTAGGGTTAACATAGTTTTTTTGGATATACACTTGTTGAGTTAAATATAATTAGTGCTGGTCGCAATTATAATTTTAGTGTGATATTTTTTCATTTGCCTAAGAACTTTTTACCATCGTTGAAGTTTAAAATATTAATTACTTGTTGTTGTTCAAGTTTTACATATTGTTAATCTATGTTATACTAATAAAAGTTATGTTTTATGAAACTTTTGTCCTCATCTTTTGAACCATCTGTGTACACTTTTCAGGTTGACATTTTTCCAGCTAAATGTTTCTACTGTGTATCATACTTTTCAAAATAATCATTAACAGTAATTTTTGCTGACATTTTGGTTATGGGCATTTTCACTTAAATAGCAGCCTATTAGTTAACTTGTTTCTGAAGTGTTAGATGGTTCTGTTTTTTTTTTTTTTTTTTTTTTTTTTCCTCTTTCTGAATATGGTTCTTAATGTTTTGCCTGGGATTGGGAAATTAGGTGCAAATAATTATGCCACCTGGAAAGGGACATGCGTTTTGTTTTGATAGAGAAAAATGCATGGGATATAGTGATAAGGTTTGCACTGCCGGATGCAGATGACAAGGGGGGGTGTAATTAATGAGGGTCAGATAAATGATTTCAAATCAAGGTCAAGGCTGTTTCTGTCTATGATATATTTGAATGTTTCTCCAGAATATAGAAATTTAATAGATGACTTTTTTTTGTCCAGTGCAAGCATGGAAGATCCTAAAAGAAAATTTTATAAGCGATTCTCATTCTCATCACATGATGCTGGTTAATGAGTTGTTTAAATGTAGTATAAAGTCAGGAGAGTCTATTAATTTATATGCTTCTAGAATATCTAAAATTGTAGACAGGGCCGAAACTAGAGGGGGGCGAGCGGGGCATTTGCCCCGGGCGCCAGATGGAGAAGGGCGCCGAAAAACGCAGGTTTGTTGCCTTATTTACACATTAAAAAAAAAAAAAAAAATTCAAAGTTGAAAAAAAAAAAAAAAAAAAAAAAAAAAGAAGGAAAGAAAAGAAAGAAAGAAAAATAATAAAAAAGTCAAATTCTTTTACTCAGGGTAACTTGAACAAATAAAAAAGAAAGTAGAAAGAAGATTAATAGATAACAGAATTCATTTACAAGGAAAAGCATGGTGGATAGAGCGTTCTCCAAGACTAACAATATTCTTTTAAGGTTAGTGAGTGTGGTAAAATAGTCTCGTAATCGAAGAAAAGTAATTTACAAGTGGTCCCTGACTTTCAGCCAAGGTTTTTAAAAAGTAAATGGTTGGAAAATACGTAGTATATTTCACTAAACTTCAGAGGACTCTTTAGAAATTATAATTCATAAGGAAGCAAAAAAAAAAAAAAAATTCTCAGGGTGCCGTCATGACTATTAAAATATTAAAATAAGTATGTTAAAATAAGGCCATGATGTTATAAAACAATCCAGTGCACTAAAAATAAAAGGGCAAAAAGAATGCAAAATAACTAGTTAATAATTGAGTTAGGAGCTATCATTCACAGGGCTCAGCAAAAGTCTCTATCAAAGTACTATGACAACTAAAGCCACCACTACCTCCTAACATGTATAATTATAAATATTACAATGAAATGAAATGTGTCTGTACTTTTACTATACTTTTTACTTCTTTATTCAAAGCATAAGGAAGTATTATGAAACCAATTTGCGAAATGGATTTTGTGTATCGCATAGCTCATAAACGAACAGTCATAGAGAGTTGCAAATTTATATTTGGAACTGTTATTTACCAATTTTGGTCTTGACATGAACTCCCGCTTTTATGATATCTACTAATTTATGTGATTTTTTTTTTTTTTTACGTCTGTGTGTACGTATGTGTGTGTGTGTATCTCGTATAACTCAAAAACAAGTAGACATAGAACGTTGCAATTTCACATCTAAGTTCGTTACAACAGTTGTTGTGCATCTCTCATTTTGGTGTATCTGTGCGCCTTTCCCTTTTGGAATATCCACGAATATTATATCCATGATGACCGAAAATACAATTTTTTTTGCAATTATATATAACTTTCTGTCATACAGATTTTAACAGAAATTAATATTAGCGTGAATATTGATAGTTACAAAATTTGTTGACATTCTTGTACGTAGAAAGTAATTCATAAAGACTTATAGGTTCTAGATGAATGCATTTTATTTAATGAATATTCTGGAAACAGCCGAATAAAAGTCAATAATCAATGATTATTCTTGAAGCAATCGAATAAACCAGTTTTTCGTACTCTTGAACAGCCTACACCACTGAACAGGAATTTTACTAATTCAGAACAATGACCAAATGCTTAAAGTTCTTAGGCTCAGCTTGCAGTCCAAACACAAACTGAACTCATCCAGTCTTGCTAGTGATTTATAGAATTTTCGAGATAGTTCTACTCTAGAAACTAATGAATTAACCTGGAAAATTTTACAAGTCTGTTTCTGTTGAAGTCAGATCTTCTAAACTTTGGCTACCCTAAATTACAACTTTTCGCCAAAATTGGGTGCCAAATTGCCAAATCTTTCGCCAAGTCGTAAAATTTGCCACTAATGCCCATTTCCGTGGAAGTGAAGAAATCTCCATCTATTTCCTTTTTAACTGTAATACCGTGTATAAAGTATTACGTAAAGAAATAGACAGGCTCTTTTCAACAATAATTATAGTAATGACTCTTTCTTTTTTATATTCTCATTAGTGATTTGTAGAACCTTTGATGAAGTTAGTTCTGTGAAGGAAAACAGTAGATCATGCCAGCTTCCAAATTTCGGAAATATTAAGCCACTATTTTTCACCAAAATTAATGCCAGGTTGCAAACTTTGTCGCCAAAGCATTCACTCTGCGACAAGTTGTCATCTACATTGGTAATGAGTTTAGTGACATCACGAGATTAGCGATCAAATTTGGCAGAAAATTGTTCAGGATTGCCAAAATCAGCAAGCCCCTTTCTCAGTTTTATCGGAGTTAATTTTTTCTATATATTATGCATTGTTTCTCGCAGCTAATTGTTTGTCAAAGAGTGCAAAAGTAGGCTATCTGCACAGAAGCGAATTCTGTTGAACTCTAAGCTATACATTTGCCTATGAGAGATTCTGTAAAAAGCTGTAGAATATTATTTCTGAACAAACGATATTTTTATTTTGTGGTGTATATAATCCTATTACCATGAAGTTAGTGGTTCTAATAATAGCCTTGGATTGCTTCCGAGAATATTCATAGACTAGAACCTGCCTTTCTATTTTATTTCCTGAAAATGATTTAAAAAAAGATTATCTACAAAGGGCACTGCTCTGCATGAAAATCGGCCCCATTTTTGCAAATTCTTATGTAAAATAACCTCCTGAATACGATTATGATGCCCATTTTGCCCTATCACCTACCATTATTTGGGGACTCTCCCCTATTTTTATCATTTTCCGGTATTTTTATGGCTATAAATTTGATTTGAAAGAGGTGAAGGGATTGTTTTAACTGTTAAATGTCTTTTGAGGGGCTACAGAAATGAGAAATTCTAAAACATGAACATTTGCAGCAAGGGGAAAATTTAGGGGGGGAGGGGGATTTGCCACTGAAATTACAAATTACATTTTTTATATTTTATTAATCAATTATTACTATTATTTATTATAAATTGCATTTTTTTTAATTTCAAAGTATTAAAATAATTCTTTTCCATTCTCCAAATCAAATTTATGGCCATAAAGCTACCAAACAGTAACAGAAAGGGTGGCGTCCTGAGAAAACGGTGGGTGATTGGGCAAAATGGGGGGTCATATTCGGATTCAGGAGATCATTTTACATGAGAATCAGCAGGAATGGTATAAGGGCTCGAAAAAAAATTTTTTTTGCAGCGCAGTGTATTTACACAGCTAACGGTTAGTTCGCACTTGATAGATATGAGTAGTTTTTAGATACTTGTTCATATCTGTTAATTTATGCATCTTAATTATATTAAAAACTTAAATATTTGTCTGTTTATTTCTCTGCAGTATAGTTGATGTAACGACTATAATATTCAAAATATCATTTTAAATTCTCTCAAAATGATGATATTTTCAGTTTTAAAAGTAATTGAATATGAAATTTACATTCACTTGTTTTAGTATTGTCATTTATAAATACCATTAATTTAAGAGAGAGGGGGAAAAAAAAGAAACTATCATTAAACCAGTAAAAATAAATAAATAATTAAATAAAAATAATAACTGTAGCTTAATTTAAATGTTTCTCTATAATACGCTTTTCTTCTTTTTTTCCATCTAAAATAATGCTTTGATTCACAACTTCAATCTTTTCTTTTTTCAAGAAATGTTATAAAGATATAAAACATATACGTTAAAATAAAAATCGTAATAAAAATCGGCTGGTTGTAGCTCTACTTGTGCTTGTACATTTTTACGCCTGGCGAAGTGTCATGCTAAGTTTTTCGACACGAAACACATATTGCGATCATGTTTTGTTTTGTAAACTCTGTTTTTCATAACAAGCATATAATGTATAAAGTTTGTTAAATTGCGTCCTGGAGATGCTGAGATATAGCTATAAGAAAACGTGGCATAAAAGTGCTGCAAGTCGAGCGATATATATCAAAAACTAGATATCACCAGTTTATGTCAGAATTCAACTGCACACTAGGTTTCATGGAATTCCGAACTGGCAGTTCATAAATTAGCTACAGTATTTGTGTCCCATACAGACACACACACACACATCCGTTAAATATAATCATAATACATTTCAAAATCTGTAAATTTATCAAAATTTTGAATTAAATTTAATTTTTACTTCTTATAAATGCAGTTAAAAATAAAATGGCCATAAAAACTTTGTAAAATTTCTTTTGAAATTTTAATTTCTGGTTGGAGGTGTGTGTGTGTGTGTGGAGGGGGGGGGCGCCAAAATCTCTCCTTGCCCCGGGTGAAAAAAATCCTAGTTTCGGCCCTGATTGTAGATCACTAAAAGAAATTCACCAGCCGATGCAAGATGTTTATTTGTGTTATCATTTTCTCCAGAATTTGCTGGATAGATTTGAAGCCTCCACATAGTACATTCTGCGGTCGACTGAAGGATTTGAATTTAAGAAAATTGTTTTGGAAATGAAGGCCAAAGAATCTCTTCTACAATTAAGGGATTCCAATAAAAACGGACCCTGTGAGGTACAGAATATTTCCTGTAGTAACAAGAACTTCCAGAGGTCCATAAAGTGTTTTAGATGTGGCCGGAAAGGGCATATTTGAAAAAATTGTTATGTTAAACATCCAAATAATTCTAGTGACTTTAATTGCTTAAATTTTTCTAAACCTAAATCTCCTTCAAAAGTTAAAGGAACTAGCGCTGGCAACCGCAACAAGTTTAAAAATGGTCCCCCAAATTCTTACATTATTGCTCAAGCTAATTTTAGCAATTCTGATGATGACAGCTGTTGGGCTTTCGACATGGCAGCGTCTCATCATTTTTGTCATAATTTAGAGTTTTTTCAAGAATAACTCCAATAGAGGGTGAAAATTTAAATGTTGCTGTTGATGGCGTTAGTATTCCCATTGAAGGTAGAGGGTCTGTTCGTTTAAAATATAAAGATAATTCATGTATTTTAAGGGATGTTTTATATTCTTCTAGATTACACAAGAATTTAATATCGGGTCCTAAAATGGACGTAAATGGAGCTCACTTATTTGGCCAAGGGGTAGAATAAATGTGATCGGCATAGATAATAAGAAAATTTTTTCTGCTGTGTTAAATAATGGAAGTTATAATGTACATCCTAAGGTTTTAAATCAGAATGGGGGGCAGGTTTCAAATGTTAATGTTTTTCAGGTAAATTCAAATAGTTTTGAATCATGGCATGTACGTTTTGGGCATGTAAGTTCAGAATTAATTATTCACAGTAGTAAATGTAATGATGTTAAAGACTTACCTAAATCGGAAAATTCTAATTTTTTTTGTGAACCCTGCCACCTCAGTAAACAGAAAAGGATCTCGTATAAATCAAATGTTAATGCTCAATGTAAAGAACCTTTAGAGAGAATTTTTATGGATGTTTGGAGACCTACAAAATTAAAGGGACACCATGGGGAAACTTATTTTCTTTCTATAATTGACATGTTTTCTAAGAGGACTGCCATATATCCACTTGTTGATAAGACTCAAGTTTTTTCTGTGTTTGAAAGACACATTGTTCGTGCCGAAAGGCAGTTAGGGAAAAAATTAAAATTTTTGAGGACTGATAATGGTTTAGACTTTGTGAATGATAATTTTAAGGACTTTTGTGACAAAAATGGTAACAAACACCTAATCCCCAGAGCAAAATGGTGTATGCAAAAGACTTAATCAGACTGCTTTAAATTGTGTAAGAGCAATGCTTGTGGATAGTGGACTGCCCCTCAGTTTTTGGTCTGAAGTCGTTACTTTGCTTATACATGGAATAGATTGATTCTCACTGAAGAGAAAAAGACCCTGTTTGAGCTTTACACTGGACACAAACCCTCCGTGAGACATTTAAAACCATTTGGTTTAATTACATATGTTGGTGTACCTAGGTAAAAGTGTCTGCATAAATTGTCGTCTAGAGCTAAGAAAGGTGTGCTCATTGGGTACGCTTTAAAGACAAAAGGCTACTGTGTTTGGTTAGAGCAGGAGAATAAAATAATTGAAACACTTAATGTTTCTTTTGGAAATTTGCTTTATGGTAATGACAGTGGAGCAGTGCTGGGCTCCCCGTCTTCCGACCTAGACCTGTTCGCAGACAATCCAGTTGACTGTGCTCCTTCCGATCCTGTAGATATTGGTCTTGCAGAATGAGGCTGAGGAGGTTGATGAGGAAGTTGAATCTGTTGAGTCTGTGTTTTTGCCTCCTGTTGAAACTTAAACTAAAATGGTATGGAGACGTAAACTGGTACCTAGACCTACTGGTGATCATGTTGATGTCTACTATTATCCTGATAATTCCAATACGAGGTTAAGGTCTTTAAATGATGTCCAGAATTATTGTAATACCCATAATATAGTTTTTGAACTTGAAGTTTTTGACTTTTCGGGAAATAATTTGTTTGAAGGGGTTGTGAATCAAGACATTGTGCCCTCTACTCAGTTAGTTAAATTTAAATGGAAAAATAAAGGTAAAAATAAATCAATTTGACTAGACCTAATAGTTCCTAAGACCTTCAATCAGGCAGTAAAATCAGAGTATTTAAAATGGAAAGATGCAATGGATGGAGAGCATGCAGAGTCATAAAGTTTGGCACCTGGTTGAATTACCAGAAGGTAAAATCCCTTTAGGAAATCATTGAGTTTTCTCTTTAAAAAGAGACGAATATGGTAACATTGCTCGTTTCAAAGCGAGGCTCGTAGCCCGGGGTTTTTGCCAAATTAAAGGCGACACTTATGATGAAACTTTCTCCCCCGTTGTGAATTTTTCTGTTGTTCGTTTTTTTTTTTTTTCTTTTCTTTTGTGTCCAATTTGAACTGGTGCAATACTCAGTGGGATGTTAAGTGTACATATCTATATGCTCCATTACATGAGGAAATATATATGTCTCAACTACCTGGGTATGTTGTTCGGGGCAAGGAACATCTAGTTTGTAAACTTGACCGTGCACTATATTGGTCTTCATCAAAGTGGTCGTTTATGGTTTTATGAGTTAGAGTTTTGTTAAATTTAGGTTTTGTAAAGTTTAATTGGTGCAATTGCACGTATAAGTTTAAAGGCTTTATTGTTCTACTAGTTTATGTAGATGATATTGTCATTTTTGGTAAGAAACAGTGCCAAATTGAAAATGTTAACTCCTGGAACAAAAATTTGACTTAAAAGTTTTGGGAGAAATGAAAAAGCTTTTGGGAGTTGAATTTTCATATGAAGATGAAAATGTACAGTTATCAAAATCTTCATATATTGATGAGATATGTGAGCATTTTAAATCTTTTCATGTTCCTATCTCTTCCCTCGCAATTGTTAAAGCATCAAATGCTCAAACAAGACTGTCCGACAAGTGAACAGGAAATTGATGAAATGACTAGGTATCTATATAGGAACATACTAGGATGTTTATCATTTCTTGCTAATCAGACACATCCAGATATTGTTTATGCTGTTAACATAATGAGTCAGTTTCAAAATTGTCCGGGTTTGTCACATTGGAATGGTTTGCATAAACTGCTGGGGTATGTTTTATATACCAAGCAGTAAAAATTGAATTTAAAATGCAATAATATTAGTTTAATTGCTTTTTCGGATGCAGATTTCGCGATGATTATGTTTCAATGGGTGGTCAGCTTGTCTTTTTCGATGAGAGCCCTATTTCCTGTAGAACTTTCATAGAGAAGTGTGTGAGCCTTTCCACAATGGAAAGTGTCTTCATTGCTATGTGCAAGTGTGTCAAGGAACTAATGTGGCATGATCATATTCTGGAAGATTGTCATGATTTTAAATTAATTCCTGGCATACATATTTCTCCAATTCTTAATTCTGATAATCAAGGTGCAATAGAATTCGTCAAATCACCAATAGAAAATAATAGATTGAAGCACATTAATGTAAAACTCTTTTTTATCTGTGAGTAGCTGTTTGAGGGACAGTTCAGTCTTAAATTTGTTTCGAGTAAATTTAATTTCTAGTAAATCTAGTAAATCTAGTAAATTAATTAATAAGGTTTTCTTAAAATAAAATTTAAAGTTTTTTTTTTGGAAAATGTTTGTTTTTTCCAAATATGTATATAAATTTTTGAAAATTGTGTTTATCTAGTTTAAACGTAATGGTTTGAGGATCATTTGATTCTCATGTTTTTTTGGGGGGGAAATTCGTTTGTTTTCTAGTCTCAATTGTTTCTGTATTGTATAATATAAGTTAGTATAGTTTTTATTTTATTTTGGAATGTGTGGTTTAAATACGGGCCCGTGTGAATGTTTAATGTTTTATGTGTATGTTTTTCATTATGTTTATTTTCATTTTGATTTTAGATATCATCTTATATTTTTTAATGTTATGTGATGTTTAATTATTAGGTGTTTTGCAATGGGGATGTGAAAAAAATGTTGCATGAATTTCATTATTATTATTTTTTTTTTTTTTTTTTGCATATCTGTAGTAATAGCGTGAACTGGAATGTATGTTAATGTTTACCTTTTTTCGACACACATATCACCGATATTCTGAACGAACTGATGTAAAGACAGTTTGTCTCGGTAGATGGCAGGTTGATCACTATTGCTGATGAGAATTTGGAATAGATAAGCTTCAGACATTGGCTACTGGTCACGATCCATTTGGGTGTATTTAAAGACCGGTGGATGTGTAGGCTTTTGCAGTTTTATGTTTTCTGACATGTTATTTACTGGTATTAAGTTTGTTTCTTTAAGTTATTATGCTTTATTTTAAAGATAGTTTAGTTTAAATTGTGTACCTTTCAGTATTTATAATCCATGTGTTGGGAAGTAATTCATAGTGTTCGTTGGTCTTGTCATTCTTCAAGTAAAATATAATATGTTGTCTTGATCCAGTTTTTTTCAAACATTCAGATGTTTTTTCTGCACTTCCTTGAATTCTGGCTTCGGCAGTGCTTTGCTTGTCGTCGATGTATAATGTCGATGGTATGTTGTTTGTTAACATAGGGTTAACATCGTTTTTTTGGCTATACACTTGTTGAGTTAAATATAATTAGTGCTCGTCGCAATTATAATTTTAGTGAAATATTTTTTCATTTGCCTAAGAACATTTTGCCATTGTCGAAGTTTAAAATATTAATTACTTGTTGTTGTTCACGTTTTACATATTGTTAATCTATGTTATACTAAAAAAGTTATGTTTATGAAACATTTGTCCTCATCTTTTTAGCCATCTGCATACACTTTTCAGGTTAACATTTTTCCAGCTAAGTGTTTCAAGTGCCTATCATACGTTGCAAAATAATCATTAACAGCAATTTTTGCTGACATTTTTTCGCTCCAGCATCTCGGAGGCAACTGACATGTGTGCGCTCCATTAGCTGACACTCCCACTACCTCACCCTGCCGGTTGAAGGGGAACGTGCGTGCGCCCCTACTAAGAAAAAAATCAGTCTTGAAACTTTGAGAACAAAAAGTAGACAATAAGACTTCTTCACACACCATAAGTTTAAAGCCAGCACAACCGGTTTCGAAAGGACATAGCCTTCCTTCATCAGGTGCAAAAAACATGTGCTACTGCCTTGGAGGCAAAAGCAAGACACAAGCAAAAGCAGTCTTGCTTTTGCCTCCAAGGCAGTAGCACGTGTTTTTTGCACCTGATGAAGGAAGGCTACGTCCTTTCAAAACCGGTTGTGCTGGCTTTAAACTTATGGTGTGTGAAGAAGTCTTATTGTCTACTTATCGTTTGTACACCAGTTTTGCATTTAGTTTTGGTTTTGTGAACAAAGCCTGTATAACTGAAATTGGACTCTACCCTATTTACTGTTGCTATTTTCTTTTAGGGATTGATTAATATTAACTATTGAATCCAAAAAAAAATTAATTTAAAAGAATTTTCTTTTTACTTTCAAATAAATAATCACCTGAGGAAACTCTGGGATAATAGACAAAAACAGAAGACTTCCCCTGGCTGTAAAATTAGTTTTTGACAAGTTTTTACAGATACTTTCTTAATTTGAGTATGCGTGTTAAGATTTTCTTCATGTTCACTAAATTTGTTATGGGAATGCAATGGGGTCTTTTATTTTTTACATACTCTTATGCATATCTAATATCACATGATACTGTTGAATAAAGTCATAACTCAAAATAACTTGAAATGAAGAGCTTTCAGGAATATCTACAATAAAAAACTTTTGTGAAACAAAAATATTATTTTGAATTTTGAAAGTAGTTTGTATACAAGATGAAAATTGAACATTAGAATTTACAGTTTTAATCGTTACATGGGAAGATAAATGCTTATATTTCAGTTTATGTTTCAATTCATTAAATGTACTTTCAGCGAGCAGACTGACAGAAGTACCAGTATCTAAAAGTATATTTACTTCTGCTTATCTAACAAAATTTTTGTCAGAGGTAATTTTGGAGAATTTATATGAACATTAAAAATATTTTCCAGTTCATCACTATTAGATTGAGTAGACTTGTTATCTGAGATCTTTATGTTTTGTTGCATTTGAGAAGCAGTTGAAATTACCAATCTATCACTAGACAATTTAGGTAGGTTAAAATCATTAGAACTATCCAAAAAAAATTTTGTGCTGATGCCCTAGTCAAATCCTGAGATGTAATTGCATCAGCTAGACTACATCTCTGAAATCGTTTAAATTATCTCTCTTCTTACTATAAGAACTCTTGTCATAATATTTATTTTTGGTCTGTTTCATTGCCATCTAAAGCACTTAGTGGCTACCTGGCTTTTTTGTTACATTATTAGTAAGCAGGTAGGGGAATAAACTTTGCTTTTGTTTTGAGTACCTCTGAAATTTTGAGTACATCTGCATTTATAATTCTGTTTTAAATCATTTCGTCTGCTGTTTTTAGACCTGTTTTGTACTGGGGAAGCATGTGAATAGTTAATATTTTCACTAGATTTATTAGCAAAAGATAAATTATTTATCTTGAATTTTTGTGCTCTATTTACTGCATTTTGATATTCAGAGATTCCCTCTTCTTGAATTTTAACTCTGATATTTGAAGGTATAGTAGAGATTAGGACTGGGCGATGTAGCGATTCTATAAATCGATTTATCTTCCATCTAATATTGCGATATAGAGATAAATTGATTTAACACTGATTTAGAAAATTCCTCCTCCCTCACTGAGCTCCATTGTAACAGGAGAGCTGACTTCGCGGTCAGTCATCTACTAGACGAATTACGCCTTGATGAATGCATAGGGGGCAAAAAGAAAAAAAGTAGTCCGTTTTACTATGCGTCTGACAGTATGAATTCTCGATTGTTATTGTTTATTATTTCATTATTCTCCAACATATTGTTAATAAATAAAGTGAATTTGTGACTTTAAGTAGCAGATTATTTTAATATGCATTTAGTTTAATGGTTACTGGAGATATATTTTATATAACTTGCTTATAAATGGAATTGCTTATATTCCACTGAGCCCCATTGTAACAATTTGTAGCTCAGTGTTGTATTTGAAATTCGAAGAATCTTTTTAAATTCAAGCTAACATTTTGAGTTTCAAACTACTCTATCAACCCAATTACTTTTAGTTTTATTCAACCGTATTTTTCTTTCTTTCTATTCCCCCCCCCCCCCCCATAATTTTGATATATTACGGAAATTATTTAATATCGAACATTCACTGCTAAAATAAAAGGGGTTATTTTATTAATTATTTTGAGGGAGGTGGTCATTTAAATGATTGGTTATTTACTTTTATAACATTATAATAAATAAAAAATTTCGTTAAACGTTAAATTTTTAAGATCATAATCTTTAAATAACAGAACATTTTAATATGCATTTAGTTTGATATTTACTTCAGATATTTTTATATAACTTGCTTATAGATGGAACTGCTTATATTGAACTGAATACCGTTGTTACAATCTGTAGCTCAGTGCTGTATTAGCAGAAACTTTTTAAATTCAAGTTATCATTTTAAGTTCCAAACTACTTTGTCAATTTAATTATTATTTTCTCTTACCTGTAAAGTAGAGAAAGTATTGTTTTGGGTCAAAATTTCAAAAGTGAGTTTTCGTTATATTTACACGTTTTGATGTACCCTGAATCCAAAAATATCATATTTTTTCGCAATTACAATATTTCCCTTACATAATGTATGCTTGGAAAGTAAAAAATAACAATAAAATCATTTTAGAGAGGTTGAGATTTGAGTTTATAAAAACTATAAAATGTAAAAGCATAAATTTAAAAGAGCAATGCAATCCAGATGACTAATATTTTTTGCTAGGATTTAAGTTGCAAAAAAATCCGATTGAAAATAAGTTTACTTTTTTTTTTTTCCCTCAAAGTTTCAATTGCTGTATGCGATAGTGAGAAAAAACAGAAATTTCATAGTGCAAATTCATCATTACTATAAAATCATATTTAAATTAAAATTTAAAGATTTTTATGTACTTTGCTTTAAATAAATAAAATGAGACATGTTTTCTCCCTAAATTTATTAAAAATCTTACAACGGTGAATATTATAGCAAATTCTACCCCTCTCATTTTTCCAAAAACTATGTAAACGACTTCTTTAACCTTACAATATTTTTTCAGACAGATACAAAGATGATTTTGTGTAAAATTTTCTTATCACTTTTTCACGCTTAGATAAATATGTATTTTATCTACAATGAAAGAGATTTTCATTGTGTCCCTGTAAAAAAGCTGCAAATGCTGGACAAACTAAAATCTATACAGTTTGTGCAACAGTGAATTATAACAATTATATAAATTTTCAGCTCAACTGGATGAGACTTTGACTTTTGAACCCTATCGCACTTTAAATAATTTGAGCCCCTGTAAAAACACTATAAGTGGTAGATTCTCCACAATTCATACAGTTCGTGTGAAAGTATCTGTAACATGCATATAAATTTTCAGCTCAATCATATAAGGCATTTAGACGCTATCACACTTTAACAAATTTGGGCCCATAGACCATAATGTTAAAGAATTTTTTGTGTATAAAAAAAAATGTGCTAGATTGGTCAAAATCATAGGCTTCGTGCTATGGTGACAGACTTTTAACATATGTACCAACTTTCAGCTCATTCGAACAAAGCATTTAGACGCTATCGTGTTCACTCACATACATCATTGTAAGAATATTAAATATAAGTTCAGAGGACCTGGAAACATGTTGAAACACCAAAATCTCGAATTTTGATTTTTGGTATAATTACCGTACTTTAGTGCGGAAAGTATTGTAATCATGTCAACAATTATAGTGTTCAGAAAGTAAAAGTTAAATTAATAGATGAAAAAAAAAACTTGGCGTTTACAGTCATCTCATTTAAATAAATCTTAAAAAAAAAAAAAAAAAAAAAAAACATTTGAGTATTAATAAAATTTAAAAAAATTATCAAATAACAGAAAAAAAAAAAAAAGAAGTAGGCTTTATTTATTTATAAATTGAATGTTAAATTAATTAGAATAACATATTAAATTTCTACATTGTTCATTAATTGTAATGAACAATAAAAATATGGGTTAAATAAATGAACACAGACACTTGAGTATTTGAAAGATATTTTATTTCATTAAAACGTTTTATATTTACAGACAGATGATTAAATCAGGATATATTTTAAAGTATCTGTCTCCCACCTCTCTTATTATTTTTCTCAAATTTGCAATTTTAAACGACCAATGGATTTTTACTTGCACTAATTCTATTGAAAGTAACTCAAAATAAAATTTTCAAACCACTGTAAAAGTTTTAATAATATATAATTAATATTTATGTAAATGATAAGATAAAAGAAATAAAAGCTTAAATGCAAGTTGTGAAATATTTATAATTAAATTATAATTAAACTAAGAAAGCATTTGCTTAATTAAAAAAAAAAAAAAAAAAAAAAAAAAGCGATACACACTTTTTCACTTTACACACTTTTCCTATACACACTTTTTAACTTTATATGTGTGTATATATATATATTCACAAATTGCGTTAAAAATTTGCCATTTAATACTAAGTTCCTACTCCCTCATTTCAACTATAGTGATCAAATACATTAAACTATATATATATATATATATATATATATATATATAGCGGTTTGTACAGCCGTAGGCTGAGCAGCTTTTAACCATACTTAATAATTCATAAATCTATCTCATTTCAAAAAAGAAAGAATGAAAGAAAAAACTGCATGATGAGCAAAGGAGTCTATACAGAAAATTATTTCTTTTGCCCCGAATGCGAACTAAAACTATCGGCACTGTATTCATACACGCTGACCGCGCTAGATAACGTTAGGGAATAGGAAGTCAGCTCTCCTGTTACAATGGAGCTCAGTGTCCTCCCTACCCCTCCTACATGTACAAGTCTTTTATCAATAGCATAATAACCGAAAAATAACACTGCTATTACTCATTTTCTGCAATTTCCCATATTGCTATAACTCAGCATATATGGCTTAAAATTACAACAAACTGCATAATTTAAAATTAAAATTTTAATTATTCAGTTCAAACTGTAATGTTTTTATTAAGAAAAGCATTTCTGGCAGTGGCGGATCCAGAACTTGACTTTTGGGGGGGCTGAGATTTTTCAAAGTGTTATTCTAGACAAATAAAAAATTTACAATTGCAATATTCAATGGTGAATGTCAGTGTTTTGGGGGGGGGCTTCAGCCCCCTAGCCCCCCCCCCCTTAAATCCGCCACTGATTTCTGGATGATTAACATTAGGGGGTGTTGTTATAAATATTGATATTAAAGAGAGTTTTTGATGGCCTTTGGCACAACAGTTTTTGCAGTATACGTTGCCAATTGTTTGCAGCACTTGGGCCTACTTTGTTCACTTGACGATGGGTCATGTGTTATTTCGACTTGAAACAATTGTTGCTAGATTTTTGCATTTTATGGTGTTTATTTGAAGTTGTTAACAAATTACAGTCGCCAGAAGTATTCTTCGAGCAACTCCACCCCGTCAGAATTGTTCACGTTCGGTTCGAATAATAAATATTTAGAATTTACATATATTATTTAAATATTTTATTTTAATAATAAAATATTTATTATTTAAATATTTTATTTTAATAATAAAATATTTATTATTTAAATATATTATTTGTTTATCGAAAAGTTAAAAAATATATATTATTTGTTTATCGAATAGTTAAAAATATATTATTTGTTTATCGAATCGTTAAAAAAATATATTCAATATTGGTACAGCATTCATTTAAAAAATGCCCTTATTCAATATTGTAAATTTCTATCTCAGATTTAAAGACATTAACCAATCAACCAATCATGCTAAAGTATCTTAATGTTAGGAGCGTTTTAGTAGAAGGTTGATGCTAGAAGAGATTCAGACAGAATGAAGGAATGAAGGTTTGAGTACAGCTATTTATAAAGAATGAATCCGAGTCAATCAACCAACCTTGGAAAAAAAAAAAAAAAAAAAAAAATATTTTTTTTTTTTTTTTTTTTTTTTTTTTCAAGGTTGGTTGATTAGTTGATTAACTCTTTTAACACATATATCATGCTAAAGTATATACACTATCATTGTCCAGCAATACTTATTTGTTTCAGCGTCTATAAATATCTTTACTGCATCCTGTTTCCGTGTTCAGTATCCTGTTTTCAATGCAAATGAGTTATGCAATATCCAGCGATAAATTATTCTATAAAAAGCCTTATCTCATCCTGTTTTCGTAGAAAATGAGTTATGCAATCCTTCAGATTGACTATATAAATATTTTATTCTTTAAATATTTATTATTTAAATATATTATTTGTTTATCGAATCGTTAAAAAATATATTCAATATTGGTACGGCATTCATTTAAAAAAATGTCCTTATTCAATATTGTAAATTTCTATCTCAGAGTCAAAGACATTAGCTATCTCAGATTCAAAGGCATTAGTATCGTTTCAATATTGAAATATTAATATTATCTATCTCAGAGACCCCATTCAAAGTCTCAATTTGTACCCATCCAATATTGGCTTAGTACCGTCGCAAAAAAATGGGCCGAACGAAGCGTCAATGACAGAAATCTGCCATGAGACGCTTCGTTCGGCCCATTTTTTTGCCCCCTCCAATTTAAATCTCTAAGGCATCAGTTTATACCAGCGAGATCGATTCCCCACGAAGACTTTGATTTTGGACGGAGGGGTGTCTGTCCAAGAAATAGTCTCAAATCTATCTTCGTGTAGGCGAGGGTCATCATCGTGGTCTCCATCATAGAACAGCTTGGTTCTTTCTATGAAATCCTTTAAGAATTCATCTATGAATACATCAGAATTCCTCACGATCCGAATTCTGACTGCTTTATGGATGCATGCAGTTGGCACTATAGGATCTAAGATGTCAATCTTAGCAGATTTCATCATGGCCTCAAAACCCATGGTCGACAGCGCATCTCCGAAATGAATCTCTTCTATTGGATACACCCAGGTATTAGCTAAAGAGACAGGTATCCTGAACCTTTTGTAAACGAGGTCCCTCACCTTTAGCTTGGTAGTTTTTTTTACGTATGCACTACCCTTACCCATCAGCTTGGCCACATCAGAGGCCCTGACGAACAAAAGTCCATCCGCAGAGACTACGAATAGGATTTTAGCATCCAGCTGTGGATGTTCAATTGTGAATAGCATGACTTAATGCAACAGAAGTCAAAATGATGCAGGCTCTTAGAGGCAGCTCGTATATATACCCGATTCGCGACCTAATTTTAGCAAGCTTTCTTAGAAAACGTGACCTTCTGATAAAATTCTTCTAGCTGTTGACAGGATATTATGTAATCCTCAGGACGCGATAAACTTATTTTTAGAATTAATTTGTCGTTTGAGCGGGATCTTGCATAATCCACAGGACGTGCGTAAGAGGATGTGCGTCAGAGGATGTCGATAAGAAATTTAGATAGAAATAGAGATTGCTGCTAGTATAAATACAGGCTGCTGGACGAGACATTTCATTCTGACTGCTTGATATTCTAAAAGCTCCAAAATGATATTTCAAATTTTAGCTGAAGAGTTAAACGTGAAATTTACTTGTTTTTTGACTTTTGACGGTGAAATTTTTATCAAAGGTTCAGACGTAGCTCGCACCATGGGCTATCAAAATCCTTCTGGCGTTTTAAACTTATGCCATCTTACAGTGACTGACATCGCTCCCGAGGGCTTGAGCCTGCCTCCGTCTCTAGCCAAGACACGTATTTTTGGATTGGAAGATGCCAACACGCTGTTGGATATGCATCCAGGCGAATTTCAATCCTTATTTCAGGGGCCTATCGAGATTTTGTCGCCGATAGAGTGTACGTTCAACATCAGAAGGCCCATACGTATCAAGATAGCATGCATTAGCTCTTCCAATGCTACCATGGAGAGTTTTATAGCTGATTTGAAAATATCCATGGACTCTTACCTGCAATCTGTACCGATGGATAGCTATGTCTTCGGAGAGAGGTGCGGAGACCTAGAATTGGGGTATTTTCCCAAAAAAATTAAAGTTTTGGTGGGAAACAAACCCTACTTTTATAAATCCTCGTCTTAAGATCAGGACGAGGTGCAAAAAAATGGGTCGAGCGAAGCCTCTCATGACATAAGTCATTGAGGCTTCGCTCGGCCCATTTTTTTGCGATAGATAGAGTGCCAACATTGGATGCGTACCGATTTGAACTTGTAATTTTCAAGGGATATGGCTTAGCTATAAGATAATTTTGATAAAATATCTATAGACAAATTTAAGGTATCTGAATTTAAAAATTTAATTGTTTCATTTAAAATTTACTGTGTAAAATTTAAAATTTTTAAAGACTAAGTGTGGCGGTCATTATAATCTGATCTCTAATTTTTCAAGGGATATGGCTTAGCTATAAGATAAATATGAAACTTGGTAAAATATACAGACTCGATAGCTAAATTTAAGGGATCTGAATTTAAAAATTTAATTTTTTTCATTTAAAATTTGTATGTAAAATTTAAAATTTTTAAAGACTAAGTGTAGCCAAGCCAACATTGAATGCGTACCGATTGTAATTTTCAAGGGATATGGCTTAGCTATAAGATAAATATGAATCTTGGTAAAATATATAGATTCAATAGCTAAATTTAAGGGATCTGAGTTTAAAAATTTAATTTTTTCATTTAAAATTTACATTTTTTATGTAAAATTTAAAATTTTTAAAGGTTAAGTGTAGCCAAGCCAGTTATTATGATCTGATCTCTATAAAAAGATTTTCGAGAAACTATTGACAGGATGCTTGATAAGCGGCTTCGATTAAAATTACAATCAGATCTCTATAAAAAGATTTTTCGAGAAGTGTTGACAGGATATTATGTAAGCCTTTCCTCAGGATGCAGGAAGCCCGGTTATAATCAGATCGATAAAAATTGCTCAAGAGACAGGATATTATGCAAGCCTTTCCTCTTGATAAGCGGTTCGTAGAAATTTACTATTAGATCCTGTTGATAAGACCGGGTATATATACGAGTGTCCAGCGAGAGCTCTTCAATTGCTAGTCGATCTCTCTACTAGCTGCTTAGATACATTAGCTCTCTGTCAGTCATGTTTTTTCATGTAAAAAATTATGCTTATGGCGTTGCCTTTAAATGCCTAATGGCCACTGATGGCACCCTGTTTGTCCGGGCTGAGGACCTGGCTATTTATTCGAGGCACCCTCTAGATCTAAAATTTGCCGAAAAATATGCAGGCCTCACCGTCCGTGACGTGATGGACCCTAAGATCGATTTACCTAAATGGCTCGCTAAGACGAGAATCTTCTCGATTAGCGAAGCCAAACATCATTTGAAAGGGTTCATGGGCGAACAGGAATTTGATGAAATGTTCGATGGTTCGGCCATGGTCAGATACCAGGCTAACATGAAGCTCAGCTTCGTGAAAGCCATAGGTGTTCGATTTGTAGAAAGGTCCCATACCAAGTTCGAAGACTTCCTTGCCGCATACCAACTACAGGTGAGGAAATTTTTTGAGCTTGAATATGAGGATTATGAATTATACAAATCTCAAATGACCGGACCGTTGAAGATGACCATCAGTAGGCTATCTAATGAGCAACCCATAGAGAGCTTGTGTTAATCTTTAAAATGAGAGTAAAAAAATGGGTCGAACGAGGTGTCTCATGGCAGAATTTCTGTCTTTGACACCTCGTTCGACCCATTTTTTTGCGATAGATATAGTGCCAATATTGGACGGGTTTAATTTGAGACTTTGATATTAAATTTATAAAAAAAATCTATTTAAGCTAGTATCGAAGAGATTATCAGGATAGCATGAAGACTATTTAAACGTATAAACTATATTAAGCCAATATTGTAGAAATTAAATTTAAGACTCTGGAAAACGAGATAAAATGGTATCAATTTAAATGTATAGATAAAAATAACTAAGCCAACAGAGACATGACTGGACAATGACGGTTTGGATACGTAAGCGAGTTTATCTCTCTATATATATAGATGGGATGAAGCCACGCCCACAAGAAATTCAACGACCTTGGGAAAAAAAAAATTTTTTTTTTTTTTTTTTTTTTTTTTTTTTTTTTCGTGTGACCTTGAACACATCTTCAAGGACGGAGCAGAATCTATAACTTAACGGAACTAACCTCATTTATTGAACATTAGTTTTTTTCGTGCGTCCTATATATAGGATGGCTAGTGTACCCACATCTCATTTTGTCTCGACGTCTGCCAACAACAGTCATCTAGTTATCTGTAAAATATTTTGAATTTGTAATTTTCAAGGGATATGGCTTCTCTATAAGATAATTATGTATCTTGATAAAATATCTGTAGATAAATTTAAGAGATCTGAGTCTAAAATTTTCGTTTAAAATTTTAACTTTTTGTGTAAAATTTAAAAATTTTAATGGCTAAGCTAGAGATAGAGTACCAATATCGTAACGATTTGAAGGGATATGGCTTCTCTATAAGATAAATATGAATCTTGGTAAAATATACAGATTCTATAGATAAATTTAAGAGATCTGAGTTTATAAATTTAATTTTTTCGTTTAAAATTTTAATTTTTTGTGTAAAATTTAAAATTTTTAAGGGCTAAGCTAGATATGTAATATTTCACAGTTGGTTTCTAAAGTTATATTTTTTTATCCAATCATTGTAGATGGCGCTGCAGTCTATATATATAGTATATATATAGTATATCTATTAGGGTGGGTGGGAGTGGAATTTATTTCTTCTACTGTAAGGTCATGCATAAACCAGCTCCGTGATACCCAAACCCGTTTTCTTTAAAATAGGATGGGATAACGTTATTTATACAATATTGGTTTAGAAAACAAGATATTTATAGACTTTTGTCTGACAAATGACAAGATCTTGCAGGTTTTCATGAAATCAGAATAGATCATGGGTTTTTATAAAATATAATAACATAAAATATTTTTTTATCTGTATTTAAACAAGCAGACATTTCCGCTTCGCGGAAATGTCTGCATGTTTAAATACAGATAAAAAAATATTTTATTTCAAACTCAATGATGTCTCTTATGTAAAATGTCTTTAATAAACCGTACTTTTTCCGACAGCGGTACCATGATTTGTTTCAAGCCAAAAATGCGTATCTTATCCTCTAGCAGTACGTTCCTCGATTGTATCCTGAACGAATCGCTCACGTAGCCTATACCTATATTAGAGCCATCCATTTTTTCGGTAGCGATTCAAGGTACGCCAAAATAAATTTGACTCGCGATACTTAATCATCGTAAAAAGTTTGAATAGATTAGAAACAGGCTAAGATAGCGTATTGTTAATCTGCCAGACATAAATTAGAAACGTTCCATGGCTAAGCTAGAGATAGCATATCGTTCTAAAGCCGGCAGGATCTAACAATGGATAGATTTACTGGGACAGAAGAAGACTGATTGGAGAAGAGTCGGCTATTTATATAGAATGAATTCAACCAACCAACCAACTGTGAAAAAAAAAAAAAAAAAAAAATTTTTTTTTTTTTTTTTTTTTTTTTTTCACAGTTGGTTGGTTGGTTGATAATCTTCTCTATATATAGGATCGTTGACGTGCCACCTCCTCATTCTATCTAGATCTTTGCCAGCAACGGTCATATCTCTCATCTGTTAAAATTTTCAATTATCCAACTAAGCATAGTGACTAGACGACCGTTGCTGGCAAATGTCGAGACACAATGAGGAGGTGGCAAGTCAGCGATCCTATATATAGAGGATATGATCAACCAACCAACTAATCTTTGAACCAAAAATCTTTGAAAAAAAAAAAAAAAAATTTTTTTTCAAAGATTTTTTTTTTTTTTTTTTTTTTTCACAGTTGGTTGATTATCTCCTCTATATATAGGATCGCTGACTTGCCACCTCCTCATTCTATCTCGATCTTTGCCAGCAACGGTCATATCTCTCATCTGTTAAAATTTTTAGAAAATTAGTTTGTCGCTTGTAGCCTTCAAGATGATCCGATAAAATTCTTCTAGAACAAATCTGTTGGCAGGATATTGTGTAAACCGTTTCCTCAAAAACAGGACGTGATAAGTTTTTTATAGATGCGTCAAGCCTCTCTAATCTATAAAAAGTCATCCTGTCGAGCCTTATATAGTATTACTGATGTCGTTTCTCAGAACCGCTTATCAGATCTCACGCATCCGCTTGCCAGAGTATAAATACGAGCCTCTCGCCTCAGCTTATTCATTCTGAGCCTCTGTTTTTCAAAATGGAAATGTTTTCTTTCGACTCTCTGACCGACGAGCGATTTGACTATGACTATGCCGTAAAGCCTGGATGGAATGTCTTGAATACTTCTCGTCTTTCTCTCGAGTTATTATGCAATTATAATCGAGACATGTCCATGCCAGCTCCAAAACCAGTTTCCAGACCCTCTCCAGTTTTCAAATCTAAACCCGTTCCAGTTCCAGTTCCAGTTCCAGCTTCTAAATCTGTTCCAGTTCCAGTTCCAGTTTCTAAATCTGTTCCAGTTCCAGTTCCAGTTCCAGTTTCTAAATCTGTTCCAGTTCCAGTTCCAGCTTCTAAATTTGTTCCAGTTCCAGTTCCAGTTCCAGCTTCTAAATCTGTTCAAGTTCCAGTTCCAGTTCAAGCTTCTAAATCTGTTCAAGTTCCAGTTCCAGTTCCAGCTTTTAAATCTGTTCAAGTTCCAGTTCCAGTTCCAGCTTCTAAATCTGTTCAAGTTCCAGTTCCAGTTCCAGCTTCTAAATCTGTTCAAGTTCCAGTTCAAATTTCAATACCCATGTCAGAGATGATTTATTTTAAAGTACCAAAGCTATTAAGCCCGCTACCAAAATCTCCAGAGTCCAACGTAACAACTTATCGTGCCTGGAAGCCTCCACCGAAGATAGATTTCGTGGTACGGCCTAAATTAAAAACTGCTGGCTTTGAAGATCCAAGAATTCGAAGACGGCATGGCATAGTCGTTGTCAAATCGAACGTCAATTTGAGAGATGGAAAATGCTACAGCCTTATAAATACAGAGGCTAGAAAATACTACAGTTGGGTTTAAACCCAAACGATTTATAAAAAAATCGGGCCGAACGAAGTGTCTCATGGCAGATTCCTGTCTTTGACACTTCGTTCGACCCGTTTTTTTTGTAAGAATTATATTGCCAATATTGGATGCGTACCGATTTGTACTTTAAGATTTTGAATGGATACTTAAGATTTTGAATGGATACTTTTATAACTGAAATCTTGGAGATATAAATTTATATATAAACTATTATCAACCAACTTAAAAAAATTTCAAGATTGGCAAAAAAATATTATTTTGAAATCAAAAACTATAAAATCGAAATGATAAACTTTGAAAAATTTTCCAGATTGGTGAAAAATGGCAAAGTCCCAAAAGAATAGTATCTTGAAAAAAATTATAGAAATATAAAATCAACCAAAGACACTTTAGCATGATATATATATATGTTAGCTAATGTCAATCAACTAATCAACCAACCTTGAAAAAAAAAAAAAAAAAAAAAAAAAAAAATTTTTTTTAGTACGACAGGACTATTGTTTTCAATCTGGGATTTGGTGATGTCGACGTTTTTTATGGGCTATCACCTAGAATTGGCCAAAAATACTAATTATTTCTAACGTTACCATTTAATTTCGTTACTCGTCTTTAAATATTCTGTCCTATTTGAAAGAACTTTTATGTTTTTTAAAATTGAAGAGGCAAAAATTTCGAAGCAACAATTTTATTTATGGGCTATCATCTAGAATTGGCCAAAAATACTAATTATTTCTAACGTTACCATTTAGTTTTGTTACTCGTCTTTAAATATTCTCTCCAATTTGAAAGAACTTTAATGTGTTCCAAAATTGACTTTTAAATATAGGATTAACAATCATCAGCATAGACAGGTTGCCGTATTCGTTACCAGTTTGTGGTTGAATCACTATAAATTAAGCAGGATGTCCGCCAACATCGAAGCAGAAATTATAGCTCTTTATTTGTCTCCTAATATGCTATCTCAAAGACAAATTGCAGAGGCATTGGAAATCTCACAACCGACGGTTAATTTGCATATAAAACGATATCGAAAGAAACAGCTTGGTGAAGGATCTTCGACGAAAACACCTAAGAAAAATAAGAAACGTAATTCTAAAGCAAAGAATCCTTTGAAAAAATCTGATAGAAATCTTAAATCTAAACAATCCCAACGGCAAGATCCTATCTTTCGTGCTAAGGAAGTCGAAAAAACCAGGCTAAATCGTAAACGTAAAAAAATAGAACCTCTCCAAAACGATTCTAAGCGATTTAAAAGAGATGATGACTTGAATACCTCAGTATTGAATCCAGAATTTCAAAAAATTGCTACTAAATTCTTTAAAGCCATTTCTGATGGACCCATTCATGCATGTGACTGTTGTGATCGATTGTGGTTTAATAGCTCAATAAGAAATCTTACTAAACAAGACTTAAAAGACAAAGGTGCGTCTGACGAATTCTTAAGATTAACTTTTAATCAAGATGACGCTGGTAAAGGACAATTTTGCCAAACATGCTATGATGCATTAAGAAAATTAAAAATTCCTGAATTAGCAGTTAGTAACGGCTTTACATTTCCAGAAATCCCAGACTGTTTAAAAGAATTTACTAGGCTAGAAGAACGATTGGTTGCATGCCGCTTGCCATTCATGTCAATCTATCCCGTTCGCGGATGTCAATACAAATTGAAAGGTTCAGTCGTAAATGTACCTATTTCCTTGGATTCTACTGTAAATCAGCTTCCGCGAAATTTAGATGAGAGTTACACCTTTCACGTTAAATTGAAGAAACGCCTGAGTCACAAATCCACCTACATGTATGAAATCATAAATCCTCGAAAAGTGTTTGAGGCAGCAGAATATCTCATGCAGCAAGAACTTTATCAAATGCTTGATATCAGTTTGTGTATGGATTGGAAACATAAATTTGAAGAAAAGAAATTTGACGTGGATTCTATGGTTATAGATGCCAGCGAAAACGAAAATTTTGAAGACAATGAGGTATTGGAAGAAGATGACGGTCTTGAAATAAAATCGGATGATGAAGACGGCGAGCATGAAGTTAACCCATCTAATACAGACACAGTAATAATGAAATTGGGTAATTTAAAATTGGATAATATAAAATTGGGTGATGAGAAAGGAATATGCCTGGCTCCTGGAGAAGACAAGACTCCCATTTCCCTCCTAGCTGACGACTTTGCTGAAGAATTAGCCTATCCAACTCTATATTGTGGTAAAATGCGGTATTTTAAAACAAACCCGACCTATACGAAAATTGCCAATTCCGAGATCAGACGAAGCGACCGACGAGCTGCTCGACCCGATCATTTGCTATACGCTTACTGTAGATATAATCATTTGAGACTTATGAGCGCAATAAATATTTCAATTCGAAAAAAGAAGACACTCGAAGGAAATGTGACAGCTGGAAATCTTCTTGATACAGATTATTTAAATGAATTGCAAAGCCATAACGACGGCTACAAAATCTTAGCCTCTATTGAAAATTCACCTCCCCATTGGGAAAAAGAGAAAAAACGCGTGTTTGCAGCTATCAGACAATTTGGCCTTCCGACTGTTTTCATTACGGTATCTGCAGCCGAAACCCGTTGGTATGATTTGATGAAAACGCTATCTTGGAATGTTGATCGTCATCAATTAACTGAAGAAGAATTTAATAGCGAGCAGTTGTTTTCGCATGAGAAAAGGTGCGACCTGATACAAAAAGATCCTGTCACGTGCGCCTTATATTTTGATTACAAATTTAGAGAGCTTATGAAAACCTGGAAACAAACTGGTGGTCCGTTTGGCCCATACAAAATTAGGGAATTCTATTACAGAATAGAATTTCAGCACCGAGGCAGTCCCCACGTGCATATGCTAACATGGTTACAAAACGCACCCTTGTATTCAAAGGAGAAGGCCGAAATATGTGAAAAATTTATCGATCAAATGATTACGTGCAGTTCTGAAAATGAATTTGTCAAATACCAGAGGCATCGTCATACCCACACTTGCTATAAAAAATCTGGTAAAGATGCAGGGTGCCGATTCAACATACCCTATTTCCCTATGGATAGAACACGAATACTAGAACCTTTACAAGACCCAGATCCAGATTTAACAAAACAATATGAATCTCTGAGAGATTATTTAGCCACGATAGCTGAGGAAAAATCTAATATGACATTTGACGCGTTTTTGTTTAGCTTAAACTATACGCTTGATGAGTACATCGCAGTTATAAGATCTGGATTAAAACGGTCTACTGTTATATTGCAACGTGAAGTGAAAGAAATTATAATAAACAATTATAACCCCAAAATTTTAAATTTGATGCAATCTAATATGGACATTCAGTACGTAACGGACGGTTACGCTTGCGTGGTATATATGGTCGATTATATTAACAAAGCGCAAAGAGGTTTGTCAAAATTCATTAAAGAATGTATCATTGAATGTTCTAAACAAAAACTAAATCTCAGAGACAGCCTTAGAAAGGTAGCGAATACTTTTCTGAATAGTGCAGAAGTGTGTGCTCAGGAAGCCGCTTGGAGCCTCTTAGAATTACCCATGAGTAAACTTTCCACTAATGACATCTTTATACCAACGTTTCAACCTGGTAATAGGGCACGAATAGTCAAAAATCAAGAAGATCTAAAAGATTTACCCAAAGACTCTTGCGAAGTATTCGAATGCTCAATATTTGACAAATATGTACAACGACCGCATGATTTGGAAGCCTTGTGTCTAGCAGATTTTGCTACGGAATATGAAATTAGTAAATCTGGATCGCCAAATTTAAAATTGCTCAACTCTCAAAATTACTTGCGTAAACGACTATCGCGTAAAATTTTAAGGTGCGTCAATTACAAGAAACCAACTGATCCAGATGAATTTTACCGAGAACAAATCACTCTGTATACCCACTGGAGAGATGAAAAGACTGAAATTTTAAGCCAAAATATGGAAGCTCTTTATCAAGAAAATGAAGCATTGATTCAAGAAAACCGAATAAAATATCACAATATTTCATTTGACATTGATGAGTATGATGTACCGAATGAAGAAGAGCTAGAAGACTCAGAAATTAAGGAAGAAGATGTACAATTCTATGATGGCTCACTATTAGAATTTGAAAATGACCCACTTCTGACAGCCGATATTAAACGGGATATGGACGAGTATGTCGGTAAAGATTTTGCCGTATTCAAAATACAAAATAGGTGGGTTGATAAGGAGTATTGGCAAAAATTTCGTCAGGCTAACATTCGACAATATGATCTTCTCAAACACGTCTTACATTTAGTAACTACAAATTCAGAACCGTTTCACATATTTATCACGGGTCCAGCGGGTTGTGGTAAATCCTATCTTATATCTACATTGGAACAATCATTAATCCGATTTTATGACAAACGTGGCAGTGATCCATCCGACTTGACGGTTTTGAAGGTTGCCCCAACTGGAAAAGCCGCATACAACATTAGGGCTATGACGTTACACTCTGCATTCGCAATACCTCTTAAAGTATCTAAAAATGTAATCGATCTGTGTCCTAGCACGCTAAATGAATACAGATTTATGTATAAAAACGTAAAAACTCTTATCATAGACGAAATATCCATGGTAGGCTTTAACATGTTTTCCATAGTAGATCAACGTTTAAGACAAATAATGGGTATCGACAAACCGTTTGGAAACGTGAGTGTTTTAGCATTTGGAGACTTTAGGCAATTGCCACCGGTTGGAGATGCTTCCGTCTATAAAATACCAAAATCGGCAGGCTTAAGTCATTTGGTAGGAAATGTTCTTTGGAATTCGTTTCAGTTGTATGAATTAGACGAAATTATGCGACAGAAAGATGATTTGTCATTTGCCCGCTGTCTAAATAATTTGGCTAATGGAAAAATGAATTCGGAAGATATACAGTTGATAAAAAATCGTATCGTAAAAAAACCAGAAGATATTTCATCTTCAGCCATTCATATGTTTTACATGAACCATGAAGTGGATCAATATAATGCAAAGAAAATTGCCGAATATGACACACAGACCTGCGTTTCGGAAGCCTACGATACAATATCGGGATCCGGTTCTCAGCAAAATAAAAGTAGTGTATGGCAAAAAGTAAAAAGTATGAAAAGAACAGACACGTGTAATTTAGCTCGCAAAATAACTTTGAAATTGGGTGCTAAATACATGCTCGTATACAATATAAATACTGTCGATGGACTCGTAAACGGAGCTATGGGCATTCTTCGAAAAATTCAATACGGTAAAATTAAAGGTACTCAAAAGACAGCTGTTCAACGAATATGGATGGAATTCGAAGACTCAGACATTGGTAAAAATTTAAGAAAAGAATACATAAGATATATGCTGCGTCATGGCATCAATCCTGGATTGAAATGGACGCCCATTGAACGAATGAGGAAAAATATCTATAGAACAAGAAATTCGGCTTTAAGTGTCGCTAGAGACCAATTTCCAATCGTTGTATCTGAGGCAATCACCATTCATAAATCGCAAGGTGCAACGTACAAAGAGTGTGCTGTACATCTTAGCAAAAATATGGGTCGAAGTTTAGTTTATGTCGCGTTATCACGTGCGACGAAAGCTGACGGATTGTATATAGAGGGCGAATTTGTACCACCCGAGACACCATCTGAAAAGGATCCCGTGGCAAAAGAACTAGCGAGATTAAGAGCAAATCCACTAATTCCTCATTTCCGATTTCTTCATGAAAGAGGAGATTTCGCTGGCATTCAGTTTATGTACCATAATGTTGAAGGATTATCCACTCATTACGAAGACGTATTGGCCGATCCATGCTTCATGAAGAGTGATATAATTATGCTAGCAGAAACGGGAACATTACCCGCAGATTACTTTGCATTTCCAGGATTTGTAATGGCTGGTGTAATTCATAGCAATGATGATCCAAGAAAGCCTCGAAAGAAATGCGGCATTATAACTTATATCCGAGAAGGTTTATCGGATTTATCGAAAAAAATCATTATTTTAAACAAAGACAAAGTCCAAGTTTTAGTATGTTACATACTCAATAATATAAGATTCATCTTGGTATATGCAAGTCCACAAGCCAATGACGAACAAAAAAGGGAAGTTATAGTAGAAGCTCTACTCCAAGACGACGAAGATTTCAAAACGGTGCTGGTAGGGGATTTTAATATAGATTTTAATTCAGAAGAAGGAAAAGACTTTATGGGGGGGTTACAAGTCCTGAACTTAGATCTACGAACGAATCCCAAACACTATACGACGAGAGGCGGTACGACAATTGATGCAATTTTCTCTAATAAAAGTATGCGAACAGGAGTTTATATTAGTGTGTATAGCTACCACATGCCGTTGTATGGACGAATAGACTAAGACAGCATGCTTATATAGTGCTAAGCCACGCCCACCCGCTAACAAAAAAAAAAAAAAAAAAAAAAAAAATTTTTTTTTTTTTTTTTTTTTTTTTTTTTTTTAAATATGGGTTTAGGCGTAGCAATAGTCCTGTCGTACTAAACTAAATTCTGTCACAGACAGAATTCCTTATTTTTTTTTTTTTTTTTTTTTTTTTTTTTTTTAATTATTAATTTATTTAGTTTAAGGAGCTTCTTCGTCAGCAGCAGCAACATCCATTCTAGGTTCTTCCGGTTCTGACTTACGTTTTTTTTTTTTTTTTTTTTTTTTTTTTTTTTTTTTCAAGGTTGGTTGGTTGGTTGATATATATATCTTTTCCTCGTTCATCAAGATTCGCTTTTCAATTGTCATGACCAAACGATTGGTTACTAAAGTTTTTTTGGATCTCTATCATTGGATCTCGTTAATACTATTTTCATAATTACGTTTAAATTTTTACAATATGAGCTGCTAATCTCTACGCGTTCAGTTTTTCTGGCTCAGCATCTCAATTTAAAAGCTACATTTGTCCCGTTTCAATTTTATCGAGGTTAAATTTTTATGGATAATGTTGGCTGTCCCGTTTGCAGGTCCAATCGATAGGATGGCATAGCTGAAGCCGCTTTAAGCGATTCTGTTGAACGGCTTAGACAATTTTCATTTGTCTACTCATAAAATTTATAAGTTATTTTTTTTACAAATCCAATATTGGTAGGAGATAGATTTAAAAAAAATGGGTCAAACGAGGCTTCCATCGTCAAGATAAGTCATAATGACAAATCTGACATGAGGAAGCCTCGTTTGACCCAAATTTTTTAAATTTTTAATATTTTTAGAGTGATATGTAATTTGGCTGTTTGGACTCATCTATTATATATTCTAGAGTGCCAGGTGTCAGGAGATCTTTCATCATAGAGTCTAGTAGTAGCTGATCTGGCATGGGAGAGCATACTATATTATTAAGATCTTCAGGTACCGCTGGGCTTTGAATAGGCCATTCACTATGAAATCCTGGATTTTCAACAAAAGGCATTGAATGTTCAATAGGTGCAGGCTCTGGATTTGCAATAGGTGCAGGCTCTGGTTCTCTAGTTTCAGGCTCTGTATTTGTTGCAGTGTCCTTGAAAGTGAGCTTAGCTTTCTTTAAACGCTTGGGATTCTTTTTGGCCTTACGTTTTACCGATGCAGTTCTCATATCCATTCCAGGTAGATCAGGCCCGAAGGTACGTACGAAGTTGTTTTTAAGGGGATCTGTCAAAACTTTCCAGATTTGAGAGTTATATTGTTCTGCATAATTTGTAGTGACCACGGTTATTGTTTTGTCCAACACAACAGGAGGGTTCGTCGGCAAATAGATTTCTGGCAAATCGGTTACTGGTTCTTGGGATGGTTCTGGCTCTTGGGATGATTCTGGCTCTTGGGATGGTTCTGGCTCTGAGATTGGAGCTGTTTGAATATATTCAGAGGGTGGCTCGTCATCATCATCCATATGAGGTATCATAGGTGTTGGCACAGATACCTCATACATCCCATCTATTTTCGTGATTCTTTCTACCAACGGATTTTTTACCTTGAAACCCAGCTTCAAGCTCTCCCTCACAACATGTAGACTGAAGAAATTCTTTTGGGTCGTAAATAAAATATAGGTAGTGCCAGCAGGTATCTTGTAGCTCGAGCGAGCAATCAATATGAACCTCTCGTAGAAGTGAAGCTTGTCCCCTGAGAAATATCTGCTGTCAGCTCTCACTCGTGTCTCGTTGGGGGGTCTCACATAGAACAGCAATGGTGCATCCAATGTCTGGATAATATGGGCGCATCCTTGCCCAACGGTTCTCTGTCCAAACGTGAAATGACCTTTCACCAGAAATTGGTTATGGGGACACTTGAAACCAATTCTCATATCAGCGTTGACTCTGTTGGCTTCGCTGGGGGGTCTTTTGAATCTGTTCATAACAGTGATCCATTTTATGTCTTGAGGTCTCAGCGGATAGATTGTCTTGGCCTCTCTGCCTATTGCTGGAATCGTATTCAGGATCTTGTCCGTCAGAGTACGTTTTTTAAACGAAATTTTATGATCAGGTGTCAGATGTAGGCAGAACATATGGATTTTGCCTTCTCCCATCATCGTTTGGAAATGAGGATATTTCTTCAGCTTCTTGACAGAAGTCGAAAGAATTTTCGGAAAAGGCTCAGTCATTCCGAAAAGGTTATGAAGAGCGTTAGCCGCTTTAAGTTTCTTCACAGAACATTGATGCTTATACATGTTAGCAGTTCAAGCTCCGAAGAGAGAATGACTATTCGATCGAATGGCAGAGCTTATATAGTCGATCTGAAGGCAGGATGTTGCATAACTCATTTTCTACGAAAACAGGATAAGATAAGGCTATTTATAGAATTATTGTCGCTGGATATTGCATAACTCATTTGCAAAACAGGATATTGCATAACTCATTTGCTACGGACACGGAAACAGGATGCGGTAAAGATTTTTATAGACGCTGAAACAAATAAGCATTGCTGGACAATGATAGTGTAGATACTTTAGCATGATATATATAGGTTATCTAGAGTCAATCAACTAATCAACCAACCTTGAAAAAAAAAAAAAAAAAAAAAAAATTTTTTTTTTTTCCAAGGTTGGTTGATTAGTTGATTGACATTAGCTAACATATATATATATCATGCTAAAGTGTCTTTGGTTGATTTTATATTTCTATAATTTTTTTCAAGATACTATTCTTTTGGGACTTTGCCATTTTTCACCAATCTGGAAAATTTTTCAAAGTTTATCATTTCGATTTTATAGTTTTTGATTTCAAAATAATATTTTTTTGCCAATCTTGAAATTTTTTTAAGTTGGTTGATAATAGTTTATATATAAATTTATATCTCCAAGATTTCAGTTATAAAAGTATCCATTCAAAATCTTAAGTATCCATTCAAAATCTTAAAGTACAAATCGGTACGCATCCAATATTGGCAATATAATTCTTACAAAAAAAACGGGTCGAACGAAGTGTCAAAGACAGGAATCTGCCATGAGACACTTCGTTCGGCCCGATTTTTTTATAAATCGTTTGGGTTTAAACCCAACTGTAGTATTTTCTAGCCTCTGTATTTATAAGGCTGTAGCATTTTCCATCTCTCAAATTGACGTTCGATTTGACAACGACTATGCCATGCCGTCTTCGAATTCTTGGATCTTCAAAGCCAGCAGTTTTTAATTTAGGCCGTACCACGAAATCTATCTTCGGTGGAGGCTTCCAGGCACGATAAGTTGTTACGTTGGACTCTGGAGATTTTGGTAGCGGGCTTAATAGCTTTGGTACTTTAAAATAAATCATCTCTGACATGGGTATTGAAATTTGAACTGGAACTTGAACAGATTTAGAAGCTGGAACTGGAACTGGAACTTGAACAGATTTAGAAGCTGGAACTGGAACTGGAACTTGAACAGATTTAAAAGCTGGAACTGGAACTGGAACTTGAACAGATTTAGAAGCTTGAACTGGAACTGGAACTTGAACAGATTTAGAAGCTGGAACTGGAACTGGAACTGGAACTGGAACAAATTTAGAAGCTGGAACTGGAACTGGAACTGGAACAGATTTAGAAACTGGAACTGGAACTGGAACAGATTTAGAAGCTGGAACTGGAACTGGAACTGGAACAGATTTAGAAGCTGGAACTGGAACTGGAACTGGAACGGGTTTAGATTTGAAAACTGGAGAGGGTCTGGAAACTGGTTTTGGAGCTGGCATGGACATGTCTCGATTATAATTGCATAATAACTCGAGAGAAAGACGAGAAGTATTCAAGACATTCCATCCAGGCTTTACGGCATAGTCATAGTCAAATCGCTCGTCGGTCAGAGAGTCGAAAGAAAACATTTCCATTTTGAAAAACAGAGGCTCAGAATGAATAAGCTGAGGCGAGAGGCTCGTATTTATACTCTGGCAAGCGGATGCGTGAGATCTGATAAGCGGTTCTGAGAAACGACATCAGTAATACTATATAAGGCTCGACAGGATGACTTTTTATAGATTAGAGAGGCTTGACGCATCTATAAAAAACTTATCACGTCCTGTTTTTGAGGAAACGGTTTACACAATATCCTGCCAACAGATTTGTTCTAGAAGAATTTTATCGGATCATCTTGAAGGCTACAAGCGACAAACTAATTTTCTAAAAATTTTAACAGATGAGAGATATGACCGTTGCTGGCAAAGATCGAGATAGAATGAGGAGGTGGCAAGTCAGCGATCCTATATATAGAGGAGATAATCAACCAACTGTGAAAAAAAAAAAAAAAAAAAAAAAAAAATCTTTGAAAAAAAAAAAAAAAAAAAAAAAAAATTTTTTTTTTTTTTTTTCAAAGATTTTTGGTTCAAAGATTAGTTGGTTGGTTGATCATATCCTCTATATATAGGATCGCTGACTTGCCACCTCCTCATTGTGTCTCGACATTTGCCAGCAACGGTCGTCTAGTCACTATGCTTAGTTGGATAATTGAAAATTTTAACAGATGAGAGATATGACCGTTGCTGGCAAAGATCTAGATAGAATGAGGAGGTGGCACGTCAACGATCCTATATATAGAGAAGATTATCAACCAACCAACCAACTGTGAAAAAAAAAAAAAAAAAAAAAAAAAATTTTTTTTTTTTTTTTTTTCACAGTTGGTTGGTTGGTTGAATTCATTCTATATAAATAGCCGACTCTTCTCCAATCAGTCTTCTTCTGTCCCAGTAAATCTATCCATTGTTAGATCCTGCCGGCTTTAGAACGATATGCTATCTCTAGCTTAGCCATGGAACGTTTCTAATTTATGTCTGGCAGATTAACAATACGCTATCTTAGCCTGTTTCTAATCTATTCAAACTTTTTACGATGATTAAGTATCGCGAGTCAAATTTATTTTGGCGTACCTTGAATCGCTACCGAAAAAATGGATGGCTCTAATATAGGTATAGGCTACGTGAGCGATTCGTTCAGGATACAATCGAGGAACGTACTGCTAGAGGATAAGATACGCATTTTTGGCTTGAAACAAATCATGGTACCGCTGTCGGAAAAAGTACGGTTTATTAAAGACATTTTACATAAGAGACATCATTGAGTTTGAAATAAAATATTTTTTTATCTGTATTTAAACATGCAGACATTTCCGCGAAGCGGAAATGTCTGCTTGTTTAAATACAGATAAAAAAATATTTTATGTTATTATATTTTATAAAAACCCATGATCTATTCTGATTTCATGAAAACCTGCAAGATCTTGTCATTTGTCAGACAAAAGTCTATAAATATCTTGTTTTCTAAACCAATATTGTATAAATAACGTTATCCCATCCTATTTTAAAGAAAACGGGTTTGGGTATCACGGAGCTGGTTTATGCATGACCTTACAGTAGAAGAAATAAATTCCACTCCCACCCACCCTAATAGATATACTATATATATACTATATATATAGACTGCAGCGCCATCTACAATGATTGGATAAAAAAATATAACTTTAGAAACCAACTGTGAAATATTACATATCTAGCTTAGCCCTTAAAAATTTTAAATTTTACACAAAAAATTAAAATTTTAAACGAAAAAATTAAATTTATAAACTCAGATCTCTTAAATTTATCTATAGAATCTGTATATTTTACCAAGATTCATATTTATCTTATAGAGAAGCCATATCCCTTCAAATCGTTACGATATTGGTACTCTATCTCTAGCTTAGCCATTAAAATTTTTAAATTTTACACAAAAAGTTAAAATTTTAAACGAAAATTTTAGACTCAGATCTCTTAAATTTATCTACAGATATTTTATCAAGATACATAATTATCTTATAGAGAAGCCATATCCCTTGAAAATTACAAATTCAAAATATTTTACAGATAACTAGATGACTGTTGTTGGCAGACGTCGAGACAAAATGAGATGTGGGTACGCTAGCCATCCTATATATAGGACGCACGAAAAAAACTAATGTTCAATAAATGAGGTTAGTTCCGTTAAGTTATAGATTCTGCTCCGTCCTTGAAGATGTGTTCAAGGTCACACGAAAAAAAAAAAAAAAAAAAAAAAAAATTTTTTTTTTTTTTTTTTTTTTCCAAGGTCGTTGAATTTCTTGTGGGCGTGGCTTCATCCCATCTATATATATAGAGAGATAAACTCGCTTACGTATCCAAACCGTCATTGTCCAGTCATGTCTCTGTTGGCTTAGTTATTTTTATCTATACATTTAAATTGATACCATTTTATCTCGTTTTCCAGAGTCTTAAATTTAATTTCTACAATATTGGCTTAATATAGTTTATACGTTTAAATAGTCTTCATGCTATCCTGATAATCTCTTCGATACTAGCTTAAATAGATTTTTTTTATAAATTTAATATCAAAGTCTCAAATTAAACCCGTCCAATATTGGCACTATATCTATCGCAAAAAAATGGGTCGAACGAGGTGTCAAAGACAGAAATTCTGCCATGAGACACCTCGTTCGACCCATTTTTTTACTCTCATTTTAAAGATTAACACAAGCTCTCTATGGGTTGCTCATTAGATAGCCTACTGATGGTCATCTTCAACGGTCCGGTCATTTGAGATTTGTATAATTCATAATCCTCATATTCAAGCTCAAAAAATTTCCTCACCTGTAGTTGGTATGCGGCAAGGAAGTCTTCGAACTTGGTATGGGACCTTTCTACAAATCGAACACCTATGGCTTTCACGAAGCTGAGCTTCATGTTAGCCTGGTATCTGACCATGGCCGAACCATCGAACATTTCATCAAATTCCTGTTCGCCCATGAACCCTTTCAAATGATGTTTGGCTTCGCTAATCGAGAAGATTCTCGTCTTAGCGAGCCATTTAGGTAAATCGATCTTAGGGTCCATCACGTCACGGACGGTGAGGCCTGCATATTTTTCGGCAAATTTTAGATCTAGAGGGTGCCTCGAATAAATAGCCAGGTCCTCAGCCCGGACAAACAGGGTGCCATCAGTGGCCATTAGGCATTTAAAGGCAACGCCATAAGCATAATTTTTTACATGAAAAAACATGACTGACAGAGAGCTAATGTATCTAAGCAGCTAGTAGAGAGATCGACTAGCAATTGAAGAGCTCTCGCTGGACACTCGTATATATACCCGGTCTTATCAACAGGATCTGATAGTAAATTTCTACGAACCGCTTATCAAGAGGAAAGGCTTGCATAATATCCTGTCTCTTGAGCAATTTTTATCGATCTGATTATAACCGGGCTTCCTGCATCCTGAGGAAAGGCTTACATAATATCCTGTCAACACTTCTCGAAAAATCTTTTTATAGAGATCTGATTGTAATTTTAATCGAAGCCGCTTATCAAGCATCCTGTCAATAGTTTCTCGAAAATCTTTTTATAGAGATCAGATCATAATAACTGGCTTGGCTACACTTAACCTTTAAAAATTTTAAATTTTACATAAAAAATGTAAATTTTAAATGAAAAAATTAAATTTTTAAACTCAGATCCCTTAAATTTAGCTATTGAATCTATATATTTTACCAAGATTCATATTTATCTTATAGCTAAGCCATATCCCTTGAAAATTACAATCGGTACGCATTCAATGTTGGCTTGGCTACACTTAGTCTTTAAAAATTTTAAATTTTACATACAAATTTTAAATGAAAAAAATTAAATTTTTAAATTCAGATCCCTTAAATTTAGCTATCGAGTCTGTATATTTTACCAAGTTTCATATTTATCTTATAGCTAAGCCATATCCCTTGAAAAATTAGAGATCAGATTATAATGACCGCCACACTTAGTCTTTAAAAATTTTAAATTTTACACAGTAAATTTTAAATGAAACAATTAAATTTTTAAATTCAGATACCTTAAATTTGTCTATAGATATTTTATCAAAATTATCTTATAGCTAAGCCATATCCCTTGAAAATTACAAGTTCAAATCGGTACGCATCCAATGTTGGCACTCTATCTATCGCAAAAAAATGGGCCGAGCGAAGCCTCAATGACTTATGTCATGAGAGGCTTCGCTCGACCCATTTTTTTGCACCTCGTCCTGATCTTAAGACGAGGATTTATAAAAGTAGGGTTTGTTTCCCACCAATACTTTAATTTTTTTGGGAAAATACCCCAATTCTAGGTCTCCGCACCTCTCTCCGAAGACATAGCTATCCATCGGTACAGATTGCAGGTAAGAGTCCATGGATATTTTCAAATCAGCTATAAAACTCTCCATGGTAGCATTGGAAGAGCTAATGCATGCTATCTTGATACGTATGGGCCTTCTGATGTTGAACGTACACTCTATCGGCGACAAAATCTCGATAGGCCCCTGAAATAAGGATTGAAATTCGCCTGGATGCATATCCAACAGCGTGTTGGCATCTTCCAATCCAAAAATACGTGTCTTGGCTAGAGACGGAGGCAGGCTCAAGCCCTCGGGAGCGATGTCAGTCACTGTAAGATGGCATAAGTTTAAAACGCCAGAAGGATTTTGATAGCCCATGGTGCGAGCTACGTCTGAACCTTTGATAAAAATTTCACCGTCAAAAGTCAAAAAACAAGTAAATTTCACGTTTAACTCTTCAGCTAAAATTTGAAATATCATTTTGGAGCTTTTAGAATATCAAGCAGTCAGAATGAAATGTCTCGTCCAGCAGCCTGTATTTATACTAGCAGCAATCTCTATTTCTATCTAAATTTCTTATCGACATCCTCTGACGCACATCCTCTTACGCACGTCCTGTGGATTATGCAAGATCCCGCTCAAACGACAAATTAATTCTAAAAATAAGTTTATCGCGTCCTGAGGATTACATAATATCCTGTCAACAGCTAGAAGAATTTTATCAGAAGGTCACGTTTTCTAAGAAAGCTTGCTAAAATTAGGTCGCGAATCGGGTATATATACGAGCTGCCTCTAAGAGCCTGCATCATTTTGACTTCTGTTGCATTAAGTCATGCTATTCACAATTGAACATCCACAGCTGGATGCTAAAATCCTATTCGTAGTCTCTGCGGATGGACTTTTGTTCGTCAGGGCCTCTGATGTGGCCAAGCTGATGGGTAAGGGTAGTGCATACGTAAAAAAAACTACCAAGCTAAAGGTGAGGGACCTCGTTTACAAAAGGTTCAGGATATCTGTCTCTTTAGCTAATACCTGGGTGTATCCAATAGAAGAGATTCATTTCGGAGATGCGCTGTCGACCATGGGTTTTGAGGCCATGATGAAATCTGCTAAGATTGACATCTTAGATCCTATAGTGCCAACTGCATGCATCCATAAAGCAGTCAGAATTCGGATCGTGAGGAATTCTGATGTATTCATAGATGAATTCTTAAAGGATTTCATAGAAAGAACCAAGCTGTTCTATGATGGAGACCACGATGATGACCCTCGCCTACACGAAGATAGATTTGAGACTATTTCTTGGACAGACACCCCTCCGTCCAAAATCAAAGTCTTCGTGGGGAATCGATCTCGCTGGTATAAACTGATGCCTTAGAGATTTAAATTGGAGGGGGCAAAAAAATGGGCCGAACGAAGCGTCTCATGGCAGATTTCTGTCATTGACGCTTCGTTCGGCCCATTTTTTTGCGACGGTACTAAGCCAATATTGGATGGGTACAAATTGAGACTTTGAATGGGGTCTCTGAGATAGATAATATTAATATTTCAATATTGAAACGATACTAATGCCTTTGAATCTGAGATAGCTAATGTCTTTGACTCTGAGATAGAAATTTACAATATTGAATAAGGACATTTTTTTAAATGAATGCCGTACCAATATTGAATATATTTTTTAACGATTCGATAAACAAATAATATATTTAAATAATAAATATTTAAAGAATAAAATATTTATATAGTCAATCTGAAGGATTGCATAACTCATTTTCTACGAAAACAGGATGAGATAAGGCTTTTTATAGAATAATTTATCGCTGGATATTGCATAACTCATTTGCATTGAAAACAGGATACTGAACACGGAAACAGGATGCAGTAAAGATATTTATAGACGCTGAAACAAATAAGTATTGCTGGACAATGATAGTGTATATACTTTAGCATGATATATGTGTTAAAAGAGTTAATCAACTAATCAACCAACCTTGAAAAAAAAAAAAAAAAAAAAAAAAAAAAAAAAAAAAAAAAAAAATATTTTTTTTTTTTTTTTTTTTTTCCAAGGTTGGTTGATTGACTCGGATTCATTCTTTATAAATAGCTGTACTCAAACCTTCATTCCTTCATTCTGTCTGAATCTCTTCTAGCATCAACCTTCTACTAAAACGCTCCTAACATTAAGATACTTTAGCATGATTGGTTGATTGGTTAATGTCTTTAAATCTGAGATAGAAATTTACAATATTGAATAAGGGCATTTTTTAAATGAATGCTGTACCAATATTGAATATATTTTTTTAACGATTCGATAAACAAATAATATATTTTTAACTATTCGATAAACAAATAATATATATTTTTTAACTTTTCGATAAACAAATAATATATTTAAATAATAAATATTTTATTATTAAAATAAAATATTTAAATAATAAATATTTTATTATTAAAATAAAATATTTAAATAATATATGTAAATTCTAAATATTTATTATTCGAACCGAACGTGAACAATTCTGACGGGGTGGAGTTGCTCGAAGAATACTTCTGGCGACTGTACTTTCCAACCCTAGTCCTTTGATGCATTTTTGTTATTGTTATTTTTTGTAGGATTTTTTTTTTCTTCTAAATTGTTTATGCTTTTTGTGTGTTCCTGATATATGATGGAATATTTAACTTTGTATTTTGATTTATAAAATTTGTTTTTTACCACAGTCAGTAAATTAAATTTCTACTTTATTAAAAAAAAAAAAAAATTATTTTTTTCGAAGTCGATTGATAAATTCTATGAGATAATTTTGAACCAACTGCCCAGTTAAGTAATAATTTAGTAAAAAATTTTTGAAAGCTGATTCACAAATTTTTTATCATTTTACTAATATTTAACAAGATTTCTGCTTTTTTGTGTCATATTGCTGAAATACGTTATTTTCTTTCAGTCAATATCAAATCTGCCTATAAATAAACCAAACATCATTCTGAAAGAAGAAAAAAATCAAGACCAATTTGTTCGTTAGAGGAAATAGGTAGCAGAGTTTGAAAAAGAAATTTAATTTTAAATGATGAAATTTTTTTTAAACTCTATTTCCATTTAATAGTATTTTAATGTATTAACATCGTAGATTTTATTAACTTCAGTAAAATAATATTTGAAGCTTATTAATGGTATTATAAAGAACATAATAAAAAGTATGTAATTAGGACGTATGTAATAAGGAGCACCTTTAACAGTTCTTGTGTACATTCTTTAACCCCCCCCCCCCTCTCTCTCTTACAAAATACTAATAACAGAAATGCCAGACAAAGACAAATTATTGAATAAATAATAATAATGACAAACAGATATATCATATTGCATTATGAAACTATTTTTATCGTGATTTACTGTATTCTTAAATATTGTAAAAAATAAATTTATTTTCTATTTAATTTAAAAAAAAAAAAATCTGTATATTTATGTTAATATTTATTAAAACAATGCATACCGTAGTTGCTAAAAATAATTACTTATTACAAAAAGAAAGAAATCATTACTTAGCAAACAAATTGGAATCTCCGTAAAACCGCAAGTTAAAAGTTTGGAACAGTTATGATTCATCTAAAATCATATTTTCTTTTCTCCCCAATTTAGCATAGCGCAAGCGCAGTACTTTGTCTCTCCTTTGGAATAAACGGAGCAGACGACAGGTGATTTAAGTGCATTGTCTCTCTGGTACCTCCTTTGAAATGAAAAGCCGGCACATAGCACAATTCATATTACGATAAATCGTAAGATGCCTTTTGCACTTATTGTTAAATCATTTTCGCTAAATCAATAAAACTTCCCTTTATGCATTAACTCGCAAGCGTGACAAGGAAACTGGATGCCTAGCTAACACCGGATATTTATCTCTAAATTGATGCAGCTTTTCATCGTCTAACACAGTGGCGGATTTAAGGGAGGAGCTAGGGGGCTGAAGCCCCCGCGAAACACTGACATTCACAATTGAATATTGCAATTATAAATTTTTTATTGGTCTAGAATAACATTTTGAAAAGTCTTAGCCCCCCCCACCTGCCCCCCCAAAAGTTAAGTTCTGGATCCGCCACTGGTCTAACATCGTCATTCCGAAATTTCGTACTAGATGTTATCTTTAAATTGGATCGCCGATTTTAGCTATAAATTGATTTTTTCATTACATCGATGTAACGCCCAGTCCTAGTAGAGATAAATTTTGTAAATTTTATAGTATCTAATGCAATTGTATCCTTAATTTGAGCATATACAACATCAGCCAACAAATTCAATCTGTGAGTAAAATTTCTAATCAACTCTTGTGGTAGAGTTGCCAAATTGTTAAATTCAACAAGAGCCTGAGTACTGCTCATTGAAGCAAAAAGTCTTTTGAATTCTTCCTTAATGAATTTTAAATTATTGGATTTATTAATCAAAGGGGACTGAGTCATATATTTCAACGCATGGCCAGTAAGTTTTCCTTTCAAAATTGCCACTGCCTCTTCCTGGTTTAACTTACTTAATTATGCATATGACTCAACATGATTAAAAAAAAATTTTTCAAGTAAAGATGAATTGCATTAAATGTTAAAATATTTATGTTAATTTTTTTTTTACTAGCCATCTTGATTAGGTATGCTGGCTCAAATTATTTAACAATAACTAAATTCAAAATTTTCAGTTATCAAAAAAAAAAAAAAAAAAACTTAGGGTATATATGCATAAATACTACTAAATATTTCATGAAATCAGAGAAACCAGAAGTGTACTAAATAAAATATTTTACTAAAATATGTAGAATTAGCAAAATATATAAAATTCAAAAATATTGTGAGATACAGAAAAATACATTATATTAGGATCTATATGCAAAAATTTAATTATCATTTTATGAAATCATAAAAATATACTGCATTGAATGAAATATTTCAACAAAATAATATGTAGAATTAAATATTTTTATTAATTAAATATTGCATGCATCCACACTTAAAATCAAAATATAAGATGAAAAGAAAAATAAGATCTCAAATATACAATGCAAGAAGTAAAATGTATACAGTTCCTGCCACTTATTAAAATCCCATTTGTTCTGAGCAAAATTAATTTTACTAAGCAGCTGATTTTTTTTATCCGGTGAACGTTCTTGCATTCAAGTAAAAAAAAATTACTTTCCTGAGTTTGGGATAAAATTTCAAACAGTAATGAAAAATGAAATAAGTAAACAATATTAATTAATTTTTGATAGATAATTAATTAATTGTTCCTTTGATATAACAAGTAAATTAAACACATTCCAAGTTCCTATGCACTTTCCTTTGAGGAAAATCATCATTACTTTACCAAAAGTTCACACTCTTCTTATAAATTTAAAATCTTTCCGTTTAAACCTCATCAATTATAGTAATCTCAAAATAAGAACTAGAAATCACCTTTTAATAATTAGAAATTTAAAAAATATGTATCATTTCAAATTCAAATTTATAACTTATTACTGTGTTTTGAAAAATATGTTCCTTGAAATTGTTACAGATTATAAATTATGGAGCGTGTTTAATTTGTAACTGTGCCCCAAGTGAAAAATCTTCAATAAAGAGTGATAGTTTGTTGTGCTTTAATTTCTTTTTCTATTTAAAAAAAAAAAAAAAAAAAAAAAAAAAGAAAATTATTGTGCATAAAATGATATTTTTGGCTGCTGAGGAGATATTTTTGTGTTTATTAACCGGTGATGCTGATTTTATTAAGTGGACGCTTCAAAAGTAGTTCGTATTGATTTGATTCTGGTCAAGGCAATTTGATCAGATTAAGCAGCTGATTTTATTAACCAGTAAGTTTATTAACGGCGGTTACTGTACATAGTTTTTCATAAAATCCTGTTAAAATTGGCATTTCCAATTTTTTTCTTCAAAAAAAAAAAAATTTTTTTTTTTTAATTCAACACATATAAATTCGAATACACATCATCCAAGAATCCCTGCTCTTTATGTCTTATTCAAAACCTAAGCCATAATTTTACACTGTGAAAATATAATGTAATTTGACATATGTATTTAACAAGAACCCTTGATATAAAAAAAGCAAATTTCAATAAAAATTATGTAAATTTTAAACTTATCCTTGCTTCATCAGACTTGCAAAACTAAATAATTTATCGTGATCAAGTTTTTTATTTATAGTTACGTATTTTGTTTTATTCTGTTTATTTATCCATTTATTTTTATAAAAAAAAAAAAAATTAATCTTGAAGTGATTGATTTGCAATGTTTTCAGTACACAGCACAATTACAATGTCCTGGTTCTAGTATAACTGAACAACTTCACGTAAGTCACTTGAATTGAAAAAAATCACAAAAATGGTATTCTTGAAAAAATATCTTGATTAAGCATATAAATTCAAAATGTTGTTCTGGAAGTCCAAAGGACAAAAAAACATTCTGTAGTACTGGTTTCAAACCAGCAAACTTAAAAATTTCCACGTAGATGATTCACAAACACAGCGAAAGGGAAAAAAAAAAAAAAAAAAACGCAATCGAAAAATAAATTACTAAATGAAGATGTATGTGCCGCAATACGTTCACGTATAGGCTGTCATAAGTGTGAAGATTAACTAAATTATAGGTGTTCACCAGTATATCCACATGTTTTGCAAAATACATCTCATCAAATCCAAACGACCAGTAGTTTCCAATCATGAAATTTTCACTTGCACATTAAAAAAAAACTATTTCACCAAATCTGAAGAATCAGTAGCTCTCAACGTATATGAAATTTTTGCTGGTACAAGTGTGAAGATTACTTAACATATAGGCTCTCACCAGTATGTCCACACTCTGAAAAATTAGTAATGGGTGAAGAAGTAATGAAGAGGTCATAACCTTCGTGTAAAAATCACCATTCGATCGACTCCTTTCTTCCACAACCGGCGAACGATGAGCAATTCCTACAAGCATCAAGAGAACATATAGCAGTATCAAAACATCAAGCAACTCAGCTCTTTTCAAGCAACGAAGATTCGCCGCTGAAAAAGTTCTAAGCGACATTGCAATGATGACATTTTTTAAAAAATGCAAACTTTTCTGTCCTCCCCCTCACAACACCAAAATACTGTGGAAGCTGGTGAGGCATCAAGGGCACTATAGAATAGAAAAGAAGCACCAGGTCCATTTCAAGCAAGGCCGTGTCATACTTTAAAAAAAAAAAATGATGGAGAAGCGTAATCAATAGGCGAAACAAAACCAGTCTATGCATACAGTTCTTTTTATTCATGAGGATTATATCATTTTCTTCAATATAAGTAAAATATTGACATTGTGAATAACTATTAACTAAAATTTTTAGCTAATGTAAATTTGCAGTAATAGCAAGTATAAAAATTCCATACAACAAAATGGCGTGGAGGGAGAGGACGGCTCTCAGAATGGTTCTTTATGCAACCAAAGTCAGTGGAGAAGTACCGAAAATTTTACCAGTCTCAAAGCAAAAAGCGGCAACCGAAAAATTTGGCATAACTAAATTCAAGCCAAAAAGAATGCTAAACTGTTTCTTTGTTCCCCGTACACATTCATACAGAAATTTTGAAAAATAATTTTCCTTTATAAAAAGTCAAACTAACTTGGCATAAAACATACATGCCAACTGGCAATCAAACAAACGGACTCAGGCGATAAAAACTTAACTCATACACCCGCGACAGTCAGTTGTCATTAATCCATTAAAAATCTATTTTTAGAACTATAATCATTTGCTCGAAAGTAATAATAGCGTTTTTTTTTTTTTTTTTTTAAATGTGAACAAAAGCATTATAATTAATAACGAAAATTCATTTATATTTTTTATTTATACGGGCATATGTCAGAAATATGTTGGTAATGCTTCTGAAAGAACCTTCTTAAATAAATAAATTATAGTGGTAACGGTATAATTCTTTTGGGGAAAGGGTATGAATTAAAATTACTTTTCAAAATCCCTATATAAAAATTGCTTTATTTTAAATTGAGGACATTATGCTTCTATTAAAAGACAATGAAATGCTATTTAATGAAGCAGTTTTAATTTGAAAAGAAAATGGAAAATTCTATTTTATCAACTAAGTGAATTATTTAAATTCACAAAGATATTTTTTTATTTAATTTAGAAATTTATTCATCAAGCCTGAAAATTTTTATTATTTAATTATATTAATCTCTTATTCTTTGTTTTTATAAATTTGTAAAATTAAATTAACATTCATAAAACATCTGTGTGAATTCACTCACTTTTCCTTTAAGAACCAACTAATACATACAAAAGACATAAAAAGGGGGGTTTTTAAATAAATTTGAAGAAAATTGTTGGAGCTGTTTTTGCTATAGCTATTTTGTGCTGTATTCAGTCCCATTTCTCTTTTCATGGCCCACTACCAGTCGTCTAATATTCATATAAACATTATTTTTGGCCATACTCATTACACTGGATCTGTGTGTTTATTATGAAATTCAGTTGCTCTCTCTTTTATATATGTGTATATATCTAGGGATGTAAGATAATCAGATTATTTTCACCCCTGTGTGCACTGACAGTCACATGCACTAATTAAAAAGAAAAAAAATTGTATTCAGGAAACTTTAAAAAGTATTACAAATGAAAAATCAATGTCAAAATATTTGACCAAATACAACACTTCTATTACCTATGGTAGACAAATAATGAAAGTAAATAGTAAAACAGGGAGAGTTTTCAAATGCTTAGAAATTTTGGAAGTTTGTAATTGTGTAATTATTCCATTATATTTATTTATTTATTATTTATTTGTGAGTAAAAGTTTGTTTTTGTCTTGCATATTAGTCAACCTCCTCACTTTGTATTCCTTTTTTTTTTTTTTTTTTTTTTTTTTCTTTTAAGTTCTAAATTTCTTGACTTATGTGTAAGTATATATGGTATTAATTTTTCTCATCATCTTTATTTATATGAGAAGGAGCTAAGTTTAAAAGACATTTAATTTATTTAAATATGAAATTTACTTGAGTTATTCTACACTTAGAGTATTTCTCAGTTGAAAAGCTATTAAATCAGCAATTCTTTTCCCCCCATGCTATTGAAAATATCTAAATATTTTCATGGTTTTCCATATATATATCTTAAAAAATATATCAAAATTTAGATGATTTATTTGAAGCACAAATTATCTTTCTTTGTGTTATCAACCTCCCTTCTCTCTTTAAAAAAAAAAAAAAAAAAAAGTTTATTTATTTATTTTTTTTTAGTGGATTAATTCTTCAGGACCTTACATTTGTTCATATTGGAAATAGTGATATGTTGACAGAGGAAGCTGTTAATTTCTCTAAGCGTTGGCAACAGTTTAATATTTTGGACAATATGAGACGTTTCAAAAATTGGTATGTATCCTGTTTTAATGTAATTGTATGTATTGGGTTTTTGATCAAAATCTAGCTTTTAGTATTTAACCTTAGATAACTAAACATTTGTCTAATAGACTACCGACCCCTGTTAGTTTGTCTAATAGACTACCGACCCCTGTTAGTTTTGCGAATTCAAGATGTTTCTGTTGTGCTCATACCACCTCACTCACAGTACCTTCATAATTAGTGAAATGAATTACCTGAAGGTGATAAGCACGGCTGTACACTTGTTACTTTTTGAGATTTGCTGCAATTGTCATCTAACAGTCGAATGTTAGTGATCATCAAAATAAATGTTGAAGACATTTTGAATATTGAAAACCCCACAGGAGATGCAACTAAAAGTGCAGCGAACAAACTCAGAATTTATACTTTCTGTCCATCTAAGAAATGCAGAATGACAAAATACATATGCAACTGCTGCAATAAGACTATTTGTGGAGAACATACTTTTAACAACTGCCAAGAGTGCAAATGATAATTTTTACCACTTTTCTATTTTTCAATTGAAATATTGTAATACTTTTTTTAAGTTATGCTAATTTGTTTGAAATAAATACAGGAAATGTAAAAATATATTTGTTTTTAATTCGTAGTCTATGAGTCGAACGATCAGTTAGAGTAACACAGATTTAAGTTTATTTATCTAGAATTAATAAAGCATCAAATAGTCATTTTCTGTAGAATTGTGAATATGTAGTTAGATGTAATACAGTAAAATTTTATTACAACGAATTTCACAGAATTGCAAATTTTGTTTGTTGTAACAGAATTCAATAGAAAATTAAAAATAAACTAATTTTCATTGCAAATATTGACTGTATACAAGGGTTGCAGCGTTCCTATATTTATACATGTACACTGGTCAAAAAAATTAAAGGATCAGCCCGTTTTCTCTTTCTCTTCTTTTGCACATAATTTTTAAACAAATAAACATATGAACATAAAATTTGGATGGCCTGTTCATTATCATATTATTAACTGAATCTTATGTAATTTTAGCATAAGAATAATTTTTAAGCTAATAAATATTCATTTTTCTCGCAAAAGTAAGCTTTGGAAAAAATGAAAAATTTCAACAAATTTAGGAAAGAACACATAATGAAAAGTGGTGTTAAGAATGCATTAGAGATAGGTAAAGACGCACATATCTTGAAATGTTAAACTAAATCTCGATTTTTCTTTTTGTATTAACTTCTCTTTTACTTTTATAATGAACTTTTTAAAAATATATAATTACTAATTTGTAAACTATACTCAGCACTAGAATAATAATGATGTCGAAAAATAATTGTATAATGAACATCTTATCCAATTTTCATGTTTGTATGCATATTTTTTAAAAAGTTATTCACATGCGAAAAGAAGAAGAAAAAAGAAGAAACAGAAAATGAATGCAGGTAGAAAGATTTGGTTGTAATCTAACATAGGAACGCGTGTGTGTCTTTACCTATCTGTAAGGCATCCTTATGACCATTTTTCATTAAGTGTTCTTTCCTAAAATTATTGAAATTTTTCATTTTTTTTAAAGCTTACTTTTGAGAGAAAACTGAATATTTATTAGCTTAAAAATTATTCTTATGCTAAAATTACATAAGATTCAGTTAATAATATGATAATGAACAGGCCATCCAAATTTTATGTTCATATGTTTATTTGTTTAAAAATTATGTGCAAAAGAAGAGAAAGAGAAAACGGGCTGATCCTTAATTTTTTTGACCAGTGTATTTTATTATATTGCCACCAATATTTCAGAACAATATTTTTTTAAATAGTATAACATTAAAGCATTCAGAAAAAATATTCTTTTAATAATAGTGTTAATAATACAATAAAATGTGCTTAAATATATAGGAAGGCTGTGACATCTGTATATACATAATTCTGCAATTGATATCATCAAACTATAATTAGTTATTAAAAAAAGTAATAAAAGTTAGTGTAATTACTAAAAAATTAGTAAAATGAAGTCTGTAACACTTTTTTTATGAGACTGAAAAATTTACTTTCTACCATTGCAATGATCTTCACATCATACAAAAAAAAAAAAAAAAAAATTATTGTATTAAATTCATGATTTTTTTTTTTCAGGAGGGGGGGGGGAGGTAGACAAGTAAGTTTTAAACTGCTGGCAGTAAAAAGTTGTGTATCTGATTAATATTAGAAAAAATGTCATTTGGTATATTACTCTTCAAAGAAATAAAATTGTGCATTGTTCCTAAATTTGTTAGGGCTTCAGCAGATAGAATTTTCAGAATAACTTAGTGATCTCATTTCTTCATCTTCAGAACTTTTTTCATTTTCTAAATTGTGATCATCAGCAATAGACTGTACAATATCTGTTTCCGTTAATTATAGCAAGTTAAAACATTATCATCTGCAGTTAAGCAATTCTCTAAAGTTTATGCTTTGAGTTACACAAGTTTCTTCTTTTACTGAGTTCCAAATGGATTTCATCTCATGTTCAACTGTAAGTTCCTCATCATATTCATCATTGGATTCTTGAGTCATTGACTCTTTATTTAAATCATTGTGAATGTGCATGGATTTCTTGCAGTGGACTATTGTTTCCTGGCAAATATCATCCCATGATCCACCGATTGTATCAATTGCCTCTTTCATGTTGCATTTTCTGTTTACATTATTAGAAGCTTTTTATATGAAATGGACTTAGTCATTGTGTCTTTGTGTCATGCTAATAAACAAGGTGCCTCCATTTTAAAGTAAATATAAAATGTTCAGTTTGTCGCTTAGTTGGCTTAGCATGGCTTAGTTGGTTGGAGCGTCATGTTAATAATGTGGTGTTCGAGAGTTCAAACTTCAAAGCTCCGGCATGTTAATTTTTGCTTATAATTAGTTGAAAAGGTGTCAATTGATAAAAGAAAATTGTTTGTTGACTACACAGTATCCTACGAATTTTTGAAAGTTTTTTTAAGAAGCTTTTTTTTAGATATTAAAAAAAGCTCAAAATATTTTAGCTATTAAAAATGCACAAAAAAAAGTTTTAAGTAAAAAATATTTTTAGGAGCTTTTTATTGAAATTGGATTTTGTCATGGTGTTTTTGAGTGACACTGAAAAACAAAACGTCTCCACTTTAATGTAAATCAGGGTTGCCACGCTACCTGGAAAACCTGGAATTGTCAGGGAATTTGAATATTTTAACCAGAATCTGGAAAAGTCAGGGATTTTCCTATGATTATTAAAAAAAAGCAACGATTTTTCCACGAACGTAGGGTCATTTTTCCTGCTTTTTCCTCACCTTCTGCCATTTTTTTTTTTTTTAAACATGACTTCTTAGAAAGACACCATGAAGGGCAATCTCTCCTTAGGTAAAAGCGATATGTAATTTTTGTTTAATAAAGAAGCATCACAAAACTGGCGTTGTAAAAATTATTGCTTACAAACTTTGAATAAACACCATAAAATGCAATAAACTTGCAACAATTGTTTCGGGTCGAAAAAACACACGACCCTTCATCAGGCGAACAAAGTAAGCACGAGTGCTGCAGTCAAAGCGGCAACGCACCAATATTAATAAGAAAATAAATAAATGAGTGAGATTAAATATATAACAATCTAAGGATAACAAAAATTAAACTAAAATCTAAGTTACGTGAGTAATTTCCAAGCATCAGAGAAGAAAGGAGTGGAAGAAATATCATTAACAAGATTTTTCGAATTTTTAAATATGTAAAATGCTTCATGAATATCCAAATGGGAGGAACAGACAGGAGATGAAATTATGTTAGTTTTGGAAAAATCAAAACAATGACCTTGAGACCAGCAGTGGGAAGCAATAGAAGATTTGGTAATCTCTTCATTACGAACATTCCGACGGTGCTCATTTATTCTGTATTTCAAACGCCTCCTAGTTTGACCAATATAACCTAAGTTGCAGGACGAACACGGAATTAAATAAATTCCAGAACGGTTTTCGGTGGGAATGGGATCCTTAAGAGAAGACAATTTAATTTTATTGACGGGTTTGTAAATAATTTTGAAACCAAACGGTGAAAGAATTTTAGAGATTTTAAATGAGAGTGAAGAATAAAAAGGTAAAACAACTGGGATGAGACTGTGATCGTTTAATTTGGGAGCAGAACGTTTAGGATTCTTAAATTTATATAGAGCTTTATCGATGATAGATGGGTTATAGCCACGAGAGAGAGCAAGAGATTTTAAATGATTAATTTCTTTCGAAAGATTAGACGGATCAGAACAAATGTGTAAGGCACGGTAAACATAAGTGTAAAAAGCAGACATTTTTTGTTGAGGGGTGTGGTTAGAGAGAGCATGCGGCGGCAAAGAGACTGAGAATGGTTTTCTAAAAACAGTAGTTGAGAAACAATCCTTTTCTTTATTCACAAGAACGTCAAGGAAAGGCAAAGAGCAATCCTGTTCAACCTCAAAAGTGAACTGAATGCATGGGTCAATCGAATTGACCAAAGAAAGTAAATTGGACAAATCAACGTCAGGGGAAACAAGAACGAAAGTGTCATCCACATACCTAAACCAGTGAGGAAATTTATATACACCGAAGAGTTTTTCTTCAAAATAGTGCATATAAATGTCGCAAAGTAAAGGAGAGAGAGGACTACCCATGGCCATACCATCATTTTGGGAATAATAAGTACCATTAAAAATGAAGGCAGTTTGCCTGATACACAAATGAACTAAATTTACAAGCTCCTCAATTTCAATAGAAGAATAATGGAATTCACGTAGTCTTCTCTCTAAACAAACCAGAGCACCTTGAACCGGAACATTAGTAAAAAGTGACTTTACATCTAAAGAAATCATAGTACAGTACACTCTCAAAAATCCGCACAGCTTAAAACGAAGTGTTTTGCGGATTTCTGAATTTTGCAGATTTTAGAGTAATTTTTTTTATTTACATATTAGAACCTCATTTGAGTAGCAAATCTTCAAGATACAATTTATATGTTATATGTACAATGCTGAAATAAAGTGTGTCTAATAAATGTACAAACATTTCATGAAATTTTAATTTAAAGAACAATTTTTATATATCACATTATAGTTAGAAATTATCTAGATTTTTGAAAAGTCTGATCAATACTAGTTTAAGTAAGAATATTCATACATATTTATTTTCCTATAACCTGCAAAAAAGGCAGCAATTCTTGGTCAATCACATAAGTTTGTGCTATGAGAAAATTTGAGTATTTATCTTCATGAGAGAAAATCTTTCATGAAAACTGTCTTTCTTCTTCTTCCTCTAAATTATTATCATTTATTTTTTAATAATTATGTATAATTACACTTATCATTTCCTCCTCTGCAATATGTTGATTGAGTGATTGGTGATTCATCAGCACCAGTTAGAAACTGATTTGTCTCTTAATACAACTGAATTTTTGCAATCCACTAATCAACAAATCAATTTTGACAATGTTTGTTTACATTGCAAATGATATGCGGATTTTAGGGTTGCGGATTTTTGAGAGTTGACTGTATAGTTAGACGGAGAGATGCATTTAATTTTGTCCACAAAATCATACGAGTTTTTTACAGTATGAAGATTAGTAGAAGTTAGATGAGAAAGAGAGTTTGAAAGAAATCGAGCAAGATTATAAGAAGCCGTACCAATATTAGGCACAATAGGTCGAAAGCAGAGAGTGGGTTTATGAATTTTCGGAAGTGCATAAAAACGAGCACAATTAGCAGCAGAAGGAATTGACATGCGTTTGGTATAATCATTAAGAATAATAGAATATTTGACATGGTGTTTGACTTGATCAAGATGATCATTAGAAGGATCTTTTTTAAGTTTCAAATATGGACCTGAAGTAAGCAAGGACTCAACATGGGAAATATAATCCGATTTGTTGAGTAGAACAGTTTGTCCCCCTTTATCAGATCTTGTGACAATTAAATCGGGGGCGGAGTTTAATTCCGAGAGGGCGGATTTTTGAGAAGGAGTAAGGTTAGACTTTTGTGGATGATTATTGGTGGATATAATGTTAGATAAAATGAAACGAAGAGATTCTAACTGGCCTGGAGAAATTTTACTATTTTTAAAGGAATTTTCAATCGGAGCGATCAAATCTGGAATCGAGGGTTTCGAAGTACGCGCAAAATTCAGACCCAAACTGAGCACGTCGCGTTGAGTATTAGTCAGAATGTGCGAAGAGAGATTAACAACAGTATTCTGAGCAAGAGGATAAACGGGAGAAGTAAAGGAATTACTTTTAAGAAGATAATTAAATTTCTTATTTAAGTTAGTTAGATGCCTAGAAGACTGAAACGCAACGTATGCGAAATTTCTTTTTTCAAAAGAAGAGAAATCATGAACAGAATTGCTAAGAGACAGATGTAAAGTATATAATTCAGACTCAATAGACGAGAGAGACTGTCGTATATCCTGAATAATAGCCCTAAGAATGGCAAACTTACTCCTATTTAAAGCATTTTTAATGCGAAGAGAAGCAGGAAGATTGTACTTAATGTCTATGAACTTAGGAATTATCCGCGCACGCTTACATCTAAGAAGAAAATTTAAATGATTGAGATAGCGAGATCGTTTCAAACGAAGATGTTTGAAACGATTAATCTCTGAAGAACTCATGCTAAAAACAAATACAGAAACAAGAGTCAAACTTAAAGAAGGCGGAGTTTAAACAAAAGAATGGGGGGAGGAGTTAAAAATACACAAATGTAATTAATCAAATAGAAAAATCGATAAAATAAAAATATGAAATGACAGTCTCAAAAAATGAGAAGAAATTAGCAAAAATTAACAAATAAAACAAGTCAAAACTTAAAGAAGGCGAAGTTTCAACGTAAAAGGGGGGGTGAGTTTTAAAAACAAAAAAGTAATAATTACTTAGAACACAATCGATAAAATAAAAATATGAAATGAGAGGCTCAAAAATGGGAAGAAATGAGCATAAATTAACAAATAAAACAACTCGAAACTTAAAGAAGGCGGAGTTATAACGAATAAAAAGGGGGAGGAGTAAAGACAGAAAAAGAAATAATTAAAACAAGTAGAAAACAAACGGTAAAATAAAAATATGAAATGAGAGGCTCAAAATCGAGAAGAAAATAGCATAAATTAACAAATAACAATAAAAAGAAATAGGAGACACTCGTAAAATTACTTACTCGATGCTAAAAGCCCAAAAAAGCAACAAATTTAATAAAGAAGCATCACAAAACTGGCGTTGTAAAAATTATTGCTTACAAACTTTGAATAAACACCATAAAATGCAATAAAGTCGCAACAATTGTTTCGGGTCGAAAAAACACACGACCCTTCATCAGGCGAACAAAGTAAGCACGAGTGCTGCAGTGACTGCAGCACTCGTGCTTACTTTGTTCGCCTGATGAAGGGTCGTGTGTTTTTTCGACCCGAAACAATTGTTGCGAGTTTATTGCATTTTATGGTGTTTATTCAAAGTTTGTAAGCAATAATGTAATTTTTGTGTTTTAAAATGGTACCATAATTATTTTGCCCTCGTTACAGCCAATGCTCAGTATACGGTTAGACTGGAATTTTCTTAAAACATACCTTGAAAAGTCAGGGAATTTCATTCTCCTATTTAAGCGGCAATCCTGGTAAATGTTAGCACATTTTTGTCACTTGTTAGCTCAATTGGACAGAGCGTCATGTTGATAACACGTTGGTTATAAGTTCGAAGACCGATGTGTTACTTTATTGTAGATAATTAATAGGAAAGATGTCAAGTGATAAAATAAAGATCCTTCCTTGCCTACACACTATCCTAAAAGTTTTTTATTAATTTTTTTAAGAAGCTTCTTTTAGTTACTAAAACACACAAGAAGGAAAATGTAATTAAAAAAAAAAAAAAAAAAAAAAAAGAAAAAAAAAACTTTTTGTGTAACCCTAAAAAGAATTAAAAAAATATTCTTGTATGGACATGCTATAAAAAAATAAATAAAAAGTTTCAACAATAAGAAAATTTTTGAAACACAAAAATATAAATATTTAAAAAATATATATAAATATTTCCCTTTGCAAGAAATAAAAATTTTTAAATATTCAAGATATTTTAAAAAGCATTCGAGAACAATATTTTTTTTTGTATAAGTATTTGTTGGAATCTTTTAGCATGTTCCATGACTTTTCTTTACTGTTCTTTGATTTTTGGTTAGAGCGTGTCATGGGTTTGATTCTCCAAGGGCTGATGTGTTAATTTTTGCAGATAATTAATAGAAAAGGTGTCAGTTGATAAAGGAAAATCTTTCAAAGTCTACGCAGTATCCTAAGAACTTTTGATTCATTTTTATAGAAGCTTTCTTATAACTAAAAAGCAGAAAACAAAATTTTAAGTAAAAAAACATTTTTTAACGACAGAAGCTTTTTATTTTGGAGCCCTGAAAAGCATAAAATAAAAATTCATTCTTGCAAAGACATGATATAAATAAATAAAGTGTCAACACTAAGAAAATTTTAGAGAAAGATGTAGATACTTCACTTTTACAAGAGATCAAAATTTTTAAATATTCAAACTATTTTAAAAAGCGTTTGAGACCTTTGAAATTTATGGTTTAACAAATACTTATGTAGAAACTAATGATTAGGAATATTGGTCTTGATAGCTTTTTTAAATATTTTGAATATTTAAAAATTTTCTTCTCTTGCAAAAGTGAAATATCTATATTTTTATCTAAAATTTTCTTAGTGTTGAAACTTTCATTTATTTATAGCATATCTTTGCAAGAATAAATTTTTATTTTATGCTTTACAGGGCTCCACAATAAAAAGCGTCTGTTGTTAAAAAATGTTTTTTTACTAAAATTTTGTTGGTTTAAATGGAACCACAGTGTAAACAGAGTTCTTTTGAACATTCACAATAACATTTAATAAGAAGAAAAGAAGAATTACATATAGCTATAGCCGGCAGATCTCGCTGCACGCATAGTACAGTTTTCTCGCACAGACAGATGTGAACTCTGAGGAACAATGGAGCTCTCTCTTTTGTTGATTATGTAATACAATTATATCACATCTGACGTCATAATGAACAGGTGTGCTAATTAGGAAAGATAGATATGAAGAAACATGCATTGAAATCCTATATTTTCCCCTTTTTCAACAAATGTTTCGAAAATAAAAATATATTTAGACGTTATAACTGCATATTAAAAATTACAGAAAATTATTTTTATGTAAAAATCGTTTAAAATGAGAGAAGTGTTAGTAAAGGAATAAAATTATAAACAGATAATTATGGTTAATATAATAAAATATGTAAAATATAAGTAGTTAACTTCTTAATGAGCACAAGGTTTAAATATTCATTGAGTTCCTCAGTCCTGAGTATTAAGTCCTATCATATCACAACATTTTTCAGGTTTATATGAATTTAAACTTTTTGTTAAAATGTCTGTTGCTTGTTCATCAGATGTAATATATTTAATGTCTATTAATTTATTGTTTTAAACTTCTCGCACAAAATGGTGTCGAATGTCTATATGCTTGGTGCAATTGTGATGAACAGGGTTTTTGACTAACTTTTGTGCAGATTGATTGTCACACATGATTGCGGTCGGGCTTGATACAATTTCAGGATCTAGTTCTTTCAGGAAATTTTTGAGATTAATTGTCTCTTTTGCAGCTTCGGACAGAGACATATAGTTTGATTCTGCAGTGGACAGAGCAATGGTTCGCTGCTTTCTGGATTCCCAAGAAATAGGACCACCGGCATACTTGAAAACGTATCCAGTGTATGATTTTCTGTCGTTTATACCTGATGCCCAATCGGCATCAACAAATGCTGTTAATGGTTTATTGTCTCTGTAATAAACAATTCCTAAATTTCTAGTTCCATTGAGATACTTCTTTTCGATTAGAATTAAGAATTCGATGAGAATTCTTTTAGCAGCTATCCAGTAGAGTTTTCCTGGATTGTTATTAAATTGACTCAAGTAATTTACAGCATGGATAATATCAGGTCTGGTAGCAACCAACAGATACATGAGAGAACCAACTAATTGCTTATAAGGGATTTTTGATATGTATGATTTCTCTTCTTCTGTATTTGGAGGCATTTCTTTAGTAAATTTTATACTATTATCTAAAGGTGTATTCACTATTTTAGAATCTTGCATATTAAATTTAATAAATCTTCAATATATTTCTTTTGTGTTATGGTGATACTGTCCCTATCTTGATTAAATTTAATGCCTGAGCAATAATGCAAAAGGCCCATATCTTTCATTTTGAAGCATTCTGCTAATTTATCTCTAATATTAAAATAGTGCTCTTCACTTTTAGTTAGACAAGTTAAATCGTCAACGTAGATAATTACAATGGCATCAAAAGGATATTTTGAGTAAGACACATTTATCGGAAATCAAAGGGTTAAATTTCATTTTTCTTAATTTCTCATCCAATTTCTTAAACCATTGTCTTCCTGACTGTTTTAGTCCATATAAGGATTTTTATAATAAACACACTTTATTTTCATGCATATCATTTTCAAAAAATTCAGGAAGCTCCATAAAAGTTTCTTCAAATCACCATTGACATATGCCATAATAAAATCTAATTGGTATGCTGTGAAACCATTTTGGATAGCATATGCAATTGCAGTTCTAATAGAACTTAATCTGGCTACTTGTGAAAAATTTTCCTCAAAATCGACCCTTTTTTTCTGTGAACAACCCTTTGGCAACTAATCTGGCCTTAAATTGTTCAACTTGACCATCTGGTTTGAATTTTGTTATTAAAACCCATTTACACCCAATTACCTTTTTATTTTTTGGTCTATCTACTATTTCCCAAGCTTTATGCTTAACTAATGAATCATATTCTAATTTCATTGCATTCTCCCAATTTTTAGCTGCTGCTTAGTGCATTAATTTCAGTAAATGAGTTATCAGCTAATTGAGAAGTTTCAACTTTATATTTTGTATCTATAATATATTCCTTATGAGGCCTTTCAAAGTTCCAACTATTAATTTTTCTAGGTCATCCTGGACCACATTTATTTTGATCAATCTCTTTCTTTTGTTTACATTTATCGTCTGCTGTGCTCTCCTTCTCTCCATTCATATCTTCTTCCCCCCTTTCCAAAAAAGAGAAATTTTCGCCTTCCTCTTTGAACTGAGAGGGATGGGAAATCAAGCTGCTCGTTCCCCCCCCCCCCCTTTGATCGGTATGAATGTCTGCGGTTTGAGTTTCAGAAGAAAAATAAGTTTCACTTTTAATATTACAGGGATTGCAGTTATTCTCAGCCGGGAAAATTAATTCTAATTGATTGTTAGGGGCTGAATCTTTTGTTTCAAACTCATCTATAAACCGGACATCATGACTTACGACAATTTTTCTGGTATCCTTATTCCATAATCTATAAGCTCACGATACATTTGAATAACCTACGAATATATGTTCATGCAATCTAGGATCAAACTTCCCTTTTGATTTTTTTATTTAAAACAAAACATTTCTGCCCGAAAATTTTAAAATAATTAACGGTTCGCTTATAACTAAAGTATTCATTCTCAAAGGGAGTTTTGTTTTCTTTAATTCCTTTAGTGGGACACCTGTTTCTTATATATGCAGCACAATTTACTGCTTCAGCCCAGAATGTATTTGGAAGATTTGATTGCATTAATAAACACCTTACCATTTCGCATAATGTACGATTTTGTCTTTCAATTCTAGAATTTTGCTGGGGCGTCATAGGGGATGAATACTCATGTTTGGATGCCGCATTCTTCAATATATTTATTGAATTCATTGCCACAATATTCTAAACCGTTGTCAGTGTGCAGTATTTTGATTTTTTTTTTTTTTCCTAATCAATTTTCGACGGGCGCTTTATATTTCTGGAATGCATATTTAGCCTCATCTTTTGTTTTTAAAAAGTTTACTTCTATGTAACGAGATTTATCATTGAAAAAAGTAATAAAGTAACATGATCTGCCATTGGATTTGACATTTATAGGGCCACATAGGTCTGAATAAACTACTTCTAACAATTCCTTACTATGAAATTTGTTTTCTTTACAAAATGGTTTCACAGTTTGTTTAGATTGAATGCATATTTTACAATCTTTTTCATTAAAATTTAAATCTCTCAACATATTTTCAGATTTTAACAATTTTAAATCTTTTTCGTTTAAATGTCCAAATTTTAAATGCTATTTATGAAAGTTGTTTACCTGAGTTGTTGTAGCTATATCTATCTGTGGCTGAAAAAAATATATATCTCCTTTTCTCGTGGCACTTGTAATCGGAGAGCCATCTGGCTCAATGTTTTTTTCTTTTTCTGTAAATATAACACAGTGTTTGTTTGCGGTAGCCTTTGAAGTGGATAATAAATTGCATTTCAATTTCGGAACACACAAAACATTTTTAAACTTTAGATTAGTTACACTGTGTTGACCAGTAACTTTTAATTTGACTGTTCCAACATCTGTGATCTCTGCTGTTTCATTTATGGCTAATTTAATGCGTAAGCCACTTCTGGGTTCGAACTCAGTAAACAGATTCTTGTCATAATCCATATGTGAAGTTTAGCTACTGTCTAGACACCACTCGGAATATTCTTGGAAAGAGTTACTTGCTGCCATCGTAAATTCTATACTGTCTTCAACCATAAAATATTTTTCTTTGTATTTATTCGATGGAATGAATTTTCTGTCTCACATCTTCTTTTGGCATTCTGAGGCTTTATGCCCCAGTTTTGAGCAGTAATTACATTTAAGTATTGTGTAATTTCTCTCTCCATACGTATTCTTGTTCTGTACAGGCTTTAAGTTTTCTCTTGTTCTTTTCGAAAAAAAAAAAAAAAAATTCATGTTAATGGCAAAATATGCATTTGATGATTCTTGATGCTTTTTATTTTTTCTGGATTCATATTTTTCCATCATTTTAATTTTTAGAGCTTCAGGCTGTGGCAATTCATCTCTTGCTTCGATGGCACATCTGAAATTTTCAAAGCTGTCAGGGATGGTCTACAAGAGCAAAATTGATAATAAATCTTCTGCTACTTCTATATCCATTTCTTTTAGCTTGTCCACAGTATCAAAGAAAATGTTAAGGTGATCTGACATAGTTTCACTGTCTGTCATTTTCTTGAAGAGTAGCTGCTTCAACAGGGTAGCCTTCTTTGCCGGTCCTTTCGGTTCGTAAACTTCTTTCAGCTTATTCCATACTTCATTTGTAGTGGTAAAATGTTTTATGTGACATAATTGACTTGGACTGATTGCAAGGATTATATCGGCTCTTGCTTTATGATCATTTTTGAGCCATTTTTCTTCATCTTCAGCACCTTCATCGGGCTTAATTTTGGGTTCGTTACCATAAATCCAGTGATCATTCTTGATTAAGCCAGCTTCTGTCTGAAGCTTCCAGGTGTCAAAATTACTTTTAGACAACTTTTCTATATTTAATATTTGCGACATATTTAATCAGCTATAATAGCTTTGTTGTGAAAATAGAATCAAAAGACAGTTCACATGTAACTTTTAATTTTAGCACTTAGGCTTAACAGTCGCACTTTCGTTGTAAGTTAATGTTAATTTAAATTTTAAAAAGTTCGCAGTAAGATGCATGTCTTTGGGCCCATAACAATTGTTGGTTTAAATGGGACCGCAGAGTAAGCAGAGTGCTTTTGAACATTCACAATAACATTTAATAAGAAGAAAAGAAGAATTACATATAGCTATAGCCAGCGGATCTCACTGTACACATAGTACATCTTTCTCGTTCAGACAGATACAAACTCTGAGGAGCGATGGAGCTCTCTCTTCTGTTGATTATGTAATACAGATACGTCACATCTGACGTCATGATAAACAGGTGCGCTAGTTAGGAAAGATAGATATGAAGAAACATGCATTGAAATCCTACTAATTTTATTTTTTTGTAGGTTCCAGAAAAAGTGCTTTAGTAACAGTTTTGTATCATAATTTTACAGCTCTGATAATACTCTAGTCAAGAGACTGAAGTATTGCAGTACAATTAGGCTGAAAATACTCGATACGAATAGGATTTAATTTTGGAAGTTCATTGTGGGGCATGCAGTTGTCTATGAGAAGAATTTTCCATTTTGTTTGGATCTTTATCAGACTTTCATTAAAGAATGCTTGTGGCATTCAAGCTCTTTTGTTGGTTTTATTTACAATTTTGGAAGCAATGGAGTTTTACATATTTGCTGATTATGAGCATTTTTTGTTTTTCTGTTCCTGATTAATTGTTGCATAATAGGTCTGTAATTCTTCATTTGGAAAGTTTTCCTCCAATAGATTTCTCTCCTTTTAACACTAAAATCTGTTTTGGTTGTAACTGAAAAATACTCCAGATTCATCAGCATTAAAAAAATCATTAGAACTATATGTCTTGATGAGTTTTACCATCTCTCCAATATGCCATTCAATTATAGACTGAACTGGGACAGCTTTTGCTTCTCCTTAAATGCATTTTGTAACTATACCATAACTCTATCAGAATCATTTCAACTATCTGACACTAACTTGAAATTTTTCATCATTTAGCATCCCTACAAATTCTATAGCTTTTTCTCTAATTACAGGACCTCTTAGAGAGATGTTTCTAGAACTATCATCTAAAAACCATTTATAAACAGCAGTATCCACATCTTGAAATTGGGCATCTCCAATTCATTTTCTGCTTGGACCAAGGACATGAAACAGAAGTTCTTTCAAAATGTTTTCTTTATCTTTAAGAAAAGTGAACTAAGTGGATAGCAAAATTATCAAAATAGCAAAATAATTAGCATTAGCAAAATAATTTTATCAAATCATCAGATTTTTCATTTCTTTCTCAACTTCAGAAATTATGGATTTTTTTTCTTCCAAACTAAACTGTTTTTGCTTAGTTAGGCTATTTTCTGACTATAAGAAAAATCAGACTGTTTCTGAACAATTTCTGCCTTTGGACGAGCTTATTTCCAAAAGGTGGGGAGGAGGAGGGGAAATGTGGAGACACCTAGCTTATTCTTTGTTAAATTGGCTTCTACTGATTGCCTCTTTTCGGATTTCCAACAAGTGCTCTGAGCACCTTTTCCTTTAGCTTTCCAGAAAAGAGATTACTTTTGAGGTAAGGTTGCTTGATTTTAAAGTAAAATGTCAAAAGAGAAAAGTCAAGAAAAAAAGAATTCATCTAAAAGTATATTTGTTGTATCATATTAATTCATTATAATTATATTATTGAAAAGTGAATTTTTCATTAAATTGAAACTCTTTTTACATTATTTGAATTACATTTCAGAAGGGGATTTGCTTGTATTTCGTTATAATGTGATTTTTCATTGTAGCAGAATTCGTTATAATGGAAATTACTGTATTAGAACAAAATCATTCTATTTTTTATGTTAATAACTTAATGAACATTTATGCTTTTTTGCTTTGTGTAATTTTGCTTTAATTTTTATTAGCCAATATCCTGTAAAGCGTAATGAGCAGATCATATCTTTTTTCAATAATTTTGATGACTATTTATGTGAAGAAGCAATGTGGCAGATTTCAGAGACAATTAAACCTAGAGGTGGAAAGAAGAAGAGTTGTGATCAAACTTAAAGTACTAATAGTTTTGTAAATATTTATAGGAAAATGGTATTAAGAATGAAGTGCCTATATAGCTTGTCAAAACATTTTGTTTTGTTTCTAGGCTACAATATCTCATGTATATTTTCTATTATTTGTTATTATTGTTATTGCTTTAGCCTGTTAATATTTTAAACATCATTGTATTATTATCATGAATTCATATTTGTACATTAAAATTCTTTAATGTAAGGGTCTAGGCAGATGGGTGACATTGTATAGTTTAGTAAAAATAACGTGAAATCACCTGCAGCTTTTATATAGATAAGTTATTTCTCTTTTTTTATTCAAAGATTTTTTGTTGATTTTCTTTATTATTATTATTATTGTGGCTTGTATTATACTATTTTTAGATTCCACCCCTTAAACAACTCTTTTCTATGTCATTATAATGCCTCAAACTTGTAAATGGCAGAATATGTCAAATATAGTCAATACTTAATATTAAGTCTTTCCGAGTTCATTTTTTGTCAAACTGCATTTGTTCAAATAGAAATTTGGAAATATTTCCAATTATTTATTTTTATCGAGATTATTAAACTATTTTATCTTTTATTGTTTTTGTTTTGTTTTGTTAGTAAATGAGGTTGTTTTTTAATTTTTGTTGTGCTTATTTCTTTGTAACTTTTACAATATAAGAATCTCTAATTCTCTGAGATTTGTTATAAATATACTGTTATATCAAGTGAAACTGTTAAGCTATTAACTTTAAGTAGCAATAATTTTATGCTGCCTTTTTTGCTAGCATTTAGAGCACTGATTATTAATCTTATATTTTATAGTGTGAGATTTTATAAAACAGAAATACATAATAATATATTGCTCATTATTATGTAGTTATAAGTGTAAAGCTTAATTTTACAATTTAGATGTAATTTTTTAAATATTATTTTGCTTTTAAATGGAATTTTATTAACCAATTGTAAATAAATAAAGGTTAATTGAAATAAAAATGCCATTATTTTAAGATTTTCGAAGTTCAGAAACATTTCAGTGTATGGTATTAAAAAAAAAAAAAAAAAAAAAAAAAAAAAATTATATTTTTTCTAGAAACAAGTTGAAAATTGTTCTTAGTTATCTATTAAAAATCAGATACTTAATTTAATTAACAACATTGTTATGCATTACAGAAGTAGAGGTACTTTACATGATTCAGGTGAAGGAGGACATACAACACTCTCAAGTTAGTCTCCAGTCTCATTCAACACTTTTCAGACAGAAACTGAAATTATAATTAAATGAATGCCAAGTGGCCAGAATAGATGCAGAAGGTTTCTAAAAACATAAATAGAAGTGAATAAAACGGTAAAAGGAGAAGGAGAATGGTATTAGGAAAAAAGACAGAGCAAAATAAAGTAGCTTTTTATATATGTGTATGTTATTATTGCATATTTTCTCTTAAACAACAGATAGCATAATAGAGGCAAATTATTACAAGCAACCAACAAGAATGTGTGCAATGCTTAAAAATAAAAATTGATAAGTAAATAAAGGGAAAAAATATACAATAGCATGGCAAAGGGGAGGAAAAGCTAATTGATGGAACTGAATAAATTTTTCTTGTCAGGTGACAACATGTTCAGTTTATCAGTTAGCTTTTGTTCCGTCCCTCTTTTTTTATTGGGCTTTTTTTATCAGTTTATTTAATTATCTATTTTTATTTTTAAGCACCTAATGTATCCTTGTTGATTGCTAAAAAATCTGGCACCATTATGCTGTATATTGTATGCAAGAATAAAATAAATAAAAGGAAAATTTACTTTATTTTGCTCCCCTTCCTTCTCACAATGCATTTTTTCTTCTCTCCTTTTTTATTTTATATACATCTATTTTTAATTTTGGATACCCTCCTATCTCTTTATTTTTTTTATGTTTGCTATTTTTTTGTTTACTGCTGCTTAATACTTTCATTCTGGCTGTTATCGTCTTTATGTTCTATCTCTCTTCAGTTCCTGCATCTCTACCTCAAGGGTGTTGCATGTCTTTTTTTCATCTGAATGATGGATGATCTTTTGCTTCTAAAATGCCCAGTGTTGTTATTAATTTTATGGTGGGTTGAAAAACTTTTCAATAAATTAGCATTTTATATTATTTTTTTTTCCAAATGTTATTGGGAATAACTCATATTATATGAAAATGTTCATTCCTAGTAGTATATATTATGTGTTGTCATAGTTATATTTAAATAACAGGTTTAAAAGAAAAAAAATTCAAAATCTATTAATTTAAAATGTTTTTTAAGAAGAATTGTGTTATTAAATCATTTCTTTAATAAGCAAATAGATCTAATTTAAAACTCTTTCAAGCAATTGATTTTAGTTAAAATGTAAAAATTATACAGAAGTAGTAGCTATTTCAATCAATCACAATTGACTTAGCTAGTTATATTTTGCTTTGTATTTATATTGTTTTACTACAGCTATATTTGTTAGATATTATTTACAATTAGTGTAATTTTTTAAAAATAAATCCCTAGATATTTTATTGGGAATTTTCTTCATATAATAATAAATAAAATGTGCTTTTATTTATATTTCTTTTTATAGAAAATTTTTATGTTCATATAATTATAAGATATTTGTGTTGATCCTTTTTTATAATCAATGTATCTTTTTGAAATTAAGTTGGAAATGTCAAAGTAAATATCCTAATGTATAAAAGATAATTGTATCACACGTAAATCTTTATACTCATTAAAATAATATATTTTGTGACTACTAGATGAAAATGTGGGTCCATTGCATTTAATTTTAATAAACTATTTTCTATAATACTAAATTTTGGCAGGAAAGTTTGACTCAATCTCATTTAGATCTGAGTATTTTTTTCCTCTTTTAGATTATTATATATCTTTTGGTACATCTAAGATTAAAAAAAAATTCATTTTTTACTAGATTTACACCTTGCATATCATACAATAACTGCAGTTTTTGAATTTGATAATTAGAAGATTTTAAAGTTACTTTTTAGAGATTTGTACGAAAAGCTTTTTAAAGATTTGTAATATAGGCATGTCTTTTTTTTTTTTAATGAAAGATCAGTATGTGATCTATTATCTTTTTACTTGAGTAGTTATTTTTAAATCTTAACTAGTTTTAAAAATCCAAATGATTAAATTTTATCAAGGCTTTCTATAATGTTTTTTCTAAATTAATCATAGCAGAACAAAATTTTTAATTTTCTGGAAACAACATATTAAGGCAGAGTTCTGCCCCCAAAAAAGATATAGCTCTAAAGAATCAGTGTGCCATCACAAGAAGGTTAATTTTCAACCAATAAATGAAAAATGTATGAAAGTATCTAACTAAATATTCTCAAAATAAGCTAATTAAAATAAATAGATAAAACGAAGTATACACATAACTTAAAGACATTAAATAAAAAACCTAACATTACTTCGTGCATCGTTTAAATCTTTCAACCGGGCACCCGGTCTTCTTCAGAACGACAACTTTCTGTGTGGAAGACTTGAGACGGAGTGATCTTTAGTTGACTTTGCCAATAGGTGGCGCCATGCACTGTCTGGAGGTACTGCACCGCTGTTGTTGCATACATCCTGATTGGTGGAAATTTCAAGGGATTCTCTGTACATCGCGTAATTGTAATCATCGTAGTTCGCTATTTTAGTGGTTTTATCAAAATTGATTTTAATGCTTTATTTACTGTACGTTTTGGCTAAGGCTGTATTATATTTTCCGGTTTTTATATCAATTTTATGTTCATTAATTCTAGTTTTGATTTTTCTCTTGGTAACACCTATATAGGACCCGAGTTTATTATCTTCATTTGTGAATGGGATTTTATAAATACCTGCAGTTTCTAAAGGGGAGATGGGGTCTTTATCGCTTCTAATTAATTGGAAAATATTTCTGTTAGGTTTAATGGGGATATTTACTCCGTACTTATTTGCTACAATTTTTAATTTTGTTGGCGGCTCCGCGATCGTATGGTCTAAAAGAGGTAAATGTAAGCAGTTGTTTTTGATAACTGGGAATGTGATCTAGATTTTTAATTTAATTTTAAATTAATTTATTAACTATCTTATCTGGGTACCCTGCTTTTCTAGTAAATCTTTAATTAGGTCAAGTTCATTTTTGAGATCGTCGGGTCATTTTTTGGTATCGGTGCGTCAATGACGTTTTTGCTGTCATTGATAAGAAGTTTGATGTAAATGAAATCCTTAACGTTATTAATAGCCATGACCCCCGACATCCAATTCACATATGAAGAAGAAAATAACCTACAAATTAACTTCCTCGATGTTAAAATTACCCGTACTGATGATAAATTTAAAACCACTGTATACCGTAAACCAACCAATAGTAACGAAATAATTCACTTTAAGAGCAAAACATCCTTACGTTATAAAACGAATGCAATCCGTTCATATATCAATCGCGTAGTATTAATTTATAACGAGTCCAGCAATCTCAAAAATGAACTTGACTTAATTAAAGACTTTACTAGAAAAGCAGGGTACCCCAGATAAGATAGTTAATAAATTAATTAAAAATTAAATTAAAAATCTAAATCACATTCCCAGTTATCAAAAACAACCCCTTAAGTTTACCTCTTCTATTCCATACGATCGCGGAGCCGCCAACAAAATTAAAAATGCAGCAAAAAAGTACGGCGTAAATATCCCCATTAAACCTAACAGAAATATTTTCCAATTAATTAGAAGCAATAAAGACCCCATCCTCCCTTTAGAAACTGCAGGTATTTATAAAATCCCATTCCCAAATGAAGATAATAAACCCGGATCCTATATAGGTGTTACCAAGAGAAAAATCAAAACTAGAATTAATGAACATAAAAATGATATAAAAACCAGAAAATATAATATAGCCTTAGCCAAAACGTATAATAAACAAAACATTAAAACCGATTTTGATAAAACCACTAAAATAGCCAACTACGACGATTACAATTACGCGATGTACAGAGAATCCATTGAAATTTCCACCAATCAGGATGTATGCAATGACAGCGGCACAGTAGCTGCAGACAGTGCATGGCGCCACCTATTGGCAAAGTCAACTCAAGATCACTGCGTCTCAAGTCTTCCACACAGAAGGTTGTCATTCTGAAGAGGACCTGGTGCCCGGTTGAAAGATTTAAGACGCATGAAGTAATGTTAGGTTTTTTATTTAATGTCTTTAAATAATCTTAAAAGTTTTATTTATTTATTTATTTATTTTTTATTCACAAAAAATCAATAAAAATATTTTTATACACATTTTGCTATTAAAATTTTAGATTACTATTCTAACCAACACCTCCCCCCCTCCCCCTTTTTCCTCTTTTATAGGAGTTTTAATAATCAGTGCTCTTTTCTGCAATGCAGAGTTACAAAAAAGTTTTCTGAACTTATTGTCCACTAATAGCAATGTTATAAAGATTGCATTAATATTAAAGTGAAGAAAACTTGCTATGCATATGGATTTTTGGTTTATATTTTGCTAATGTTATTTAAATAAACATTTTAAATATTCAGCTGCAATAAGCTATTTGCTTCATAGTATTCAAGGAATTGTACTTATATGTGTGCCTTTATGAAACTTTACTTCATAGCTATTACTGTGTTTCACAATGTTATCTTTTAACACTTTAGAAGCTATTTTTAGAGGCTGTATCTTTAACCCTTTTAAAGTACTTTCAACAATAAGATTTGTAGTATCTTAATTGCTGTAGACTTATGTCATATATATATATTCATTTGTATTGATATGGTTTACAGGTAGCTATAAATACTGTATCAATTTTTAAACAAATAATTCTCAACTTTTCTTTCAAATTGTGAATTATTGAACATAATGTTTTGCTTTTTTTATTTCGTCCTGTGCGAAAACTGTTTAACTTTCATTATTCTGTTACATTTTAAAATTTTGTATGTTCTTGGTAAATATTTTTCTGAAGTTATATCTAGCAGCATTGCAGCTTTTCTTATACTGTAGACTTGCAATATATCTACAATCTATACAGAAAGAGATTCGCTTACGGTGCTTATATATATAATAAAACTTGAAGCAAGTCTAATCTATTCATTCCACATTTTATTTTAGACAGTTTTTTTTTACAGTTTGTAATAATCCCTTTAATTTTAATTTCCTCTGGCAGCTTTAATTGCATTTTTATTTATTTTTTTTATATGTTTCCATTTAATGAGTGAACGATTTTATTTAGAGATTTTTCCGTCCTTAGAGGTTTTAAAACAACAGGCAGTGTTTTTTTTTTCTGTCTTTTTCCTAATTTTGTTAAGGACCAGTATAACATATCTCAGTAATCACTTAAAATTTTTAGCCTTAATGCCTACAGTATGCTACAAGTGTTTTTTATTGCTTGCATTTTTAACTGTGGAATGTTATTGCTTTTATTTATAGTGTTATTTTATGTGTGTTGTCTTATTTTCATAATATATATATGTATATATTAAAAAATATTTATGCAATAGGCCAATATATGTATACCTAATATGGTTTTTGCTAGTCATTAAAATGTGAATTGTTAGCTTATTTAAAATTTTCAGTGGCAATTAAAAGGTCAAATTTATATTTAGTTGTGATATATGAAAAACTTAATTCTTTTATTTTTTTCAATTGGTGCTTCCTGAGATCACTATTATTTTGTTAAATTTTAATCACATTAAAAGCTGAGACAGACAATATGCACTAAAAATATACAATTTAAAACAATAAAAACACAAATTTAAACGTTTCGAGCCTTTTACAGGCTCCTCATCAGTAAAAAACATCAAATGTAAATGCAGAGAACAACAACAGACTTTCATTAAGTGAGTACAACATATTCTTCGGGAACTGCGCATGCCTCATTAAGGGGTGAAAAATGTTGATTTGTATACCAGCCCTCCAGGAAAATTCTAGAATGATAATTTAAAAAGTTAGATATGATTATTTTAGTACTGTTGAAATCAGGTAAATGGTCAGTTTCTATGGCATGCTGTACAATTTTCGAACGTATATCATGGTTTTTGAAATTTGTTTTATGTTCCTTAATTCGAGTATGAAGAGATCTGCCAGTTTGATCAATATAAACAGAACTACAAAATTTACAAGGGATATTATAAATAACACCTGTACGGGAAAAAGGGGGGATAACAGTTTTAAAATTAGAAAGGAAATTACGAATTAAAAATTGGGGTTTATAGGAAACAGATAAATTAACAGTGCGTAAAACTTTGGCAATAGATTCGGAAATATTTTTATAGTGAGGAATAGTAACGAACGATTTAGGTGATTTAGAGGAATTAGTTTCATGATTATCCTTATTAAAGTCATACTCTTTTAATGTGATTAAAATTTAATTTAACTACGAGACGTAATGATTTTTAAATATTTTAAATATTATTTTGTTAGTTGTGTCAAAAAAAAAATTTTTTTTACTTATTAAAAAAATTCATAAACTCATTTATATTTCAATTAAAAAAACTTAATAGTAGCTTTGAGTTACTGAGATTTAATTAGAAAATCTAATTAATTTATTCAAATATTTCTTATTATCTGTAGACACTCATATTAGAATATATATATATTTAGTGCAATATGGAACTGTTTATCCGGAAACCAGTTATTCATAATCATATTTTTGAGAGTTTAACTTTTTCTTCTTTTTTCTTTTATTTAAGTATTTTAAGTAAAAGAGAACTGATGATATTCTAAAAGAATTAAAAATATTGTTGACAAATAAATTTCTATTTTATTTATTTATTTATTTTTGTGATAAATCACATAATTAAAAAAAAAAAATTACAAACATTTTGCACTTTTATGGATATAAACAAATAGCAGAAATTTTCATAAGAAATAAAAACGGAATCAGCCTGTAAGTGTGTCTTAATTTTTAAATCCTTAGTAAGTAATAGTTAGTTTCAAAAGCATTGACTAATCAGGGTTTAAAGCATTTGAATCAGAGTACATTTTGAATTTTATATAGTGTTGTACATTTCCAAGAATTTTTTTTTATACATTTTAAATTCTAGTTAATATTTTTCTTTTGATTAAAAATTATTTTAAACCTTTTATTTTTCTAAGTTTTTCAGATTAATTAAAATTTAAATTCATTTGATTTAAAATATTTATTTTAAATCAGAACCATATGCATTCTACAAGTCTGATTAATAAGGGTTACTTTGATGAGCAACCAGTTATCCTGAATAGTCTTGTTCCAATCATTTTGCACAATTGGTTTCCTAGTGTATATCAAGTGAACTGTGCTGTAAAAAAATTTGTTAGTAATTTTATGTATAGGGTATGACAGATTAAATCCAACCTTAATATTGATTTGAAACCATTTACATCTGATTTGTGAGCAACACCTTTTTGAAAATAATCATTGTATTGGTTGCTTGAATTAATTTTCACTGTTGATGAACAGAGAACAGTAGTATTGTTAGTGCTGCATAGCAGACAGTGAGACCGAAATATTTAACAATAGAAAGATTAGGCTTTAATTTGTGTATGGCCCTTTTTTTTTTTTTTGCTGAGTAGAGTGAAAAGAACATATCTATTTAGTACCTTGAATGTGTCATGTTTTGTACCTTAAAGACAGCATTTGAAAAAATTGTGATTCTTCTGTTTTCATCTCAAAAAATCTTCTGCAGAATGTCATAGTTTACTAGTGAAAGTGCATAGAGAACATGCTGTGTTGGCAACAATGTGCAGAGATTGATTTTGTTGATTCAAAGGCTATAATTTTGTGGTGAGTGACAAAATGCATCCCTATCAGCTGAAATTTTTTTTATAATGAACAGTTTGTGGTATTACTCGCAAGATTCATCTAAGATGCTTATACAGTTGTCTGAAACATTAAATGTGTTTAAGTCAACATTTAGTAAGTGGTTAAAAGCAATTGGGATGATTCAGAAATTGGGAAAATTGGGTACCACATGAATTGAAAAAAGAGACATTGTGGAACACTTAACTATTTGTGAAGTGTTGCTCCAAATACAAAAATGGAAGTAATTTCCTGATTCTTTCCCCACTATATTTATAATGTAATCTTTTACAGTGTCTATTTCATGATCAGTTAACTCCTTGCCAGCTTATCCCAAACTGAGTCTGTACAGGTGAAATGCAGAAAGCCAATTTTAAAGGTAATTTTTGCTTGTATTTAATATTTTCTTTTTTTAGTATATGCAAATGGTGCTATTATGTTTAAAATAAGCATTTAAAACATTTGACATTTTTTTTACTTCAAACCCAGAATAAATTGAGCTGGCAGGGGATTAATTTGAAAACTGCTACATAAATATAGTAGTGGGGATTCAAGAAGAGAAGTAGAAGTGTATCATGTATGATTATGACTAGTGATGAAAATTGTATTTGTTCAATAATCCAAAGCAGAAGAAATCATTGGTGCATCACGGCAAACCATTAGCATCAATGTAAAAATCAAATAGTCATGCCCAGAAGATTATGTTGCGTATTTGCTAGGATCAAGTCAGTGCTTTGTACCATGAGTGCTGCTGTTTGGTCAAATGGTGAATGCTGCTAAGCACAATTACTCAGTTTGTATCACACACTTAAAGACAAATATTCACAATATGTTCAGAGACATGACAAAGTAATTCTGCTTATTCCACCTGTTATATTCATCAGACATCAGCCCTTTCCATTACTATTTGTTTCAGTTCATGCAACATGGTTTTTCTGAGCATTCCCACACAGCCACTGACATCCATAAGACATCTATAAACACATATAAAAGTTTAAAAATGATCCATTAAACTTCCATAAATATCCTACAGGTATCTATTAGCACGACAAATGTCACTCTTTTTTACATCAATTAGATGCCTGTTACATATCCAGTAAATCTACAAATATCCTATAATTGGATTTGTTAGGTCTAATAGATATTGAAAATGTCTAAATCTTGTTTTGATCTAATATGTTACATCTATGAAAAAGGCATGTCTGAATTTTGTCTACATTTAAACATCTAATAGATATCCAGGACTTTTAATAGACATTTTTTAGATATTTTGTACGTTTTATGGATCATTTGGATGTAATTTAGATGTCTAATTGACATCAGTGGCTGTATGGGTTATGACCCATGTTTTAATGATATCAGAAATTAGCTCTGTGAGTGGATCACTTTAGATTTAAAAAAAAAAACCTGAATTTTTTATCTATTTTTTTTTTTTTTTAAATGCATTTGTTACCTGAGAAGTGGGAAAAAGTTTTAGCTGCCAAAGGATACTATTTTCAGTAAGTTATCTTGTATCATTCTTTCAGAATAAACATGTGTTTTCTGCCCCAAAAAACAGTCAGAATTAATTCAAATACCTGAGAGTTATTTATTTATTTTTAGTGAGATTTTGAAACATTTAATGTTTTGTAAGTATTGTATTTTTTATTTCCTTTTTTTTTTTTTTTTTTTTTTTTAAGAGAATTTCAGGCATGCGATTTTTCAGCTGATTTCAGCTTTTTTGTACATTTGGCTTTCCAGCTTTTTTATGTTTCTGTTGTACATGTGTTCTTTTTTTTATACATTGAAGATTAAAATAAATATTTATTACTTTAATATAATAGATTTTGTCATCAAAATTCTAGTATTTCATTTCAACCTTGGTGTTCAGTTTCAGCTTTTTTGTATTTTTGCTAATCTCATACCTGGAATTTACAATTTTATGCTGACTTATTTACTTATTTGCTTTCACTCATTTAAATTATTTATTGTAACAACTACTAACTTAAAACTGATTACTCTTTGCAATTTTTTTTAAATAAAAATTATGAAGAAGAATTCAGTAAACTAACATACCATAAAATATAAAACTATATAACTATTATTTCAGGTTGAAATAATTAAGCACAATTGTTCATCAGGCTAAAAAAAGACATATATATAATTAGGCAGAGGTACTGCCTAAAATCAATTTTTCAACAATCTTTACCAGTTTTTTTTTTTTTTTTTTGCTAGTTAATTTAATGCTTCTTGCTGTAAATTATGCCAGTAAAACTTTATTTTGCTTAAATGTGGTCCAATGTAAGCTAAATGAAGAAACTTTTGTGTGTGTGTGGGGGGGGGGGGGAGAATAGCTAACCACTTTACAAGAAATATTGTAGTCTATATTATGGTAATGTTTTCTAAATTTATCAATTAATAATTAATTTACCTATTAAATTAATAATTCCCCCCCCCTTTTTTTTTCCTTCTCTGGCCTTTATATATTCCCCTAAGAACAAAATCATTTTTTTTTTCTTTTTTTAATATTTACTGAAATGTATCATAATACTACTAAAGTTAAATTAACTGTCAAGCCTCTAAAACTGCAGTTACAATTTCATACAATTATAATTGGTTATTTATCTCATTTTCCATAATCTATTTAATTTTTTTTTAGCCTTTTATTAGCCACTGAAAAAAATAAAAAAATAAATAAAATAATTTGTGATTGGAAAAAGTAACTGAAACATATAAAAGATTAAGGTAATTTATGTTTCACTTTCTCTTTCTTGACATATATAAAAATTGTGCCAAGCCTTATATTTTATACCAGTGATCTGATGGAAAGCTTGCTGAAAAGGTTCCTTTTGGATATTTATAATGTATATAGATGAAATATAGCATATACATATATATAATTTCTAATGATGAATGTGTACTGTATAAAGTATATAAATAAAGTCATCAAAGAATTAATTAGCTGATTTTTGTGCTTTATTTATTTTTTTAGAAAGTTTTTAACTTTTAAAATTAAAAATTTCTAATATCTGATTTCTACATTGTTATAGTGACAGTGAGTATGAGTTTAAAGTCTAAAAAATGTCTAAATTCAGTTTAAAAATACAGATTTTCTAGTAATTTCTAAAATGAATTAAAACACTTTTTTTTTTTTAAGCCACTTTGCATTGTTATTTTAAAATTTGTGAGCTGCCTATCTTCAAACTTGTAGCTCATGTTAGATGATAATTCACATTTATTTTTGTTTATTTACTTTTTTAAGGGACATTGGATGAAGAAAATTATCAAAATTGATCCAATTAAAAATATCTACTGTAAAAACCGGTGTATGGGCCGCACTTGGTGCTTTATTCAGTAGCCACCACTAAAATTCAATTATAGCGTTTGTCTAATCACTTCGAAGAGTAGTCGCCTATTACATAAATGAAATGTCACTCTTAAAAATTATTGGTGACTATTTATTTAAAAATTCCCTCAATTTGATGGTACTGACTGCGGCTTATATGCCGGTTTTTACGGGAGATAGTTATTATAGAATGTACGAACTATGTAATACTTCTAAAATAATATCATTCTATAGCTCCTCAAAAATTATTTAAAATTTTTTGCAAAATTTTAAAATTGAATTTTTTTTTCTTACGTTCCAAATTTTGGGAATAATTAGTTACTTATAATGCTTCTTGCTAATGTGTTTCCATCTAGTCCTCTTAAAAATTTGTGTGAATCAACATATTTGTCACAAAACTTGACATTCATTTTGAAATCAAGAAATTATTATATTTATTACGAACTTTTAAATTCAATTGCATGACAAAAGTTCATGGAGAATAAAAAGATTTAAAACTTCTTAACACACTATAAATTTTAAGCCAGCACAACCGGTTTCGAAAGGTCGTAGCCTTCCTTCATCAGGTGCAAAAAAACATGTGCCACTGCCTTGGAGGCAAAAGCAAGACTGAAAGCAGGGCAAAATCCAGAGGGGGAGGAGCAACACAAACAACCAATAGGAAGCATCATGCAGGACCAATCAGAGAGGAACACACACACACACACAAAAAAAAAAAAGAGGGAGGGAAAGAATAATCAATTAAATTTTGTGCTTAATTAATTTTATACTAATAAGTAAATTTAATAAAATTTATTTATTTATTAATTAGAATATTTTATTATGTTATAAACATAAACATTTAGTTTTGGTGAAAAGTTCATGGAGGTTTCAAATTTTGATTTTTTTTGCGTTTGTTTTTGTGTATAACTAATGTTGTAATTAAGATTTAATTTATTTATTTATTTATTTATTTATTTTTATTATTATTAAATGTACAGATATTTTCAGTTTCATACAGAAAGTGCAATAAAAAAGATTGGAACTTTAAAATAACTTAGAATTAGCATTGAATATTCTGAAATGGGCATTATTTTGTATTATTTTTTCCATAAAAGAGGCTTTTCTGTTTTAAAAATTACTTTATATCATTTAAAGCATGCTGTATGCATAAAAATGACAGATTTTATGACAATACTTGATTTGAGAAGTAATAGAATGTAAAATAAAATAATTTCAACATCCCTTGCATGTACGTCTCATTAAGGGTATGAAAAAAGTTTTTTTTTTTTTTTTTTTAATTGCAATTTTTAAAGTGATTTTTATTAAAAATAAGCAAATGTTGTATTCACTGTTCAAATATCTCTTAATTTGATTGAAAATAAGATATTTTAAAGAAAAATAATATTTAATTAAATTAAAGTCCAGCCCTGTATTGGTATTTTATATTTTTTGAGCTAGCATTCTTCCAATTTAAAATTACAGATTTTATAGAAAATATTTATATAATTTCAAGATAAGGTCAGTGATTTTTTAAAGCTAGCTTTGTACTTGCACATTTATTTGTTTACATTGTCCATACATGTAAACTTACACCACAAAAATTTAAAAGATGATTGAGGAAGAATTTTAGAACTGGTTCTAAAAATAAATTTAGTTTGACACATAAAAAAAATAAAAAATAGAGCTGCTTGTAACAGTCTTTGCTAATCTCAGAATTTTGCTGATATCGTAACAAAACCATAGTCAAGGGTTGAGGGTGAGGGGATTTAAACCCTACCTAAAATTTTGTAGGTTTGGGAAAAAATTGGAAAACAATATGTATTAAAGCTAGACCCCCCCCCTTCCCCCACACCCCGAAAAATTTTCCTGGCTCTGGCCTTGTTTATCAAAGCTAGTTCTGGATCTGGATCCAGATCTATTTTAATGTTGTAAAAGCTCTCTGGAAAAAAAAAAAAAAACCTAAAAGTATCTCAATATCTTGTTCTTACTCCAAAGATACTAAAATTCTTCACAGACATAGAAATCATAGATCAAAGGTTAGTACAATGTACAATTATATATAGATATATATATATGATGATTATTCATACTATTATTTTTTTTATTTAGTTATTATTATTATTTTTTTTTTAATAATATTTTTGACAAGTTAATACATTTATATTATAGGTTTAAAACATCTTTAGACAGTTCATGCATGTGTGAAAGGAAAAAATATTTTAAAAATTGAATTGTATTTTTTAAAGAAAAATGTACTCCCCCCCCCCCATCTATGTAATCCCTTAATCAACTAGGTGTGTCTTCAAAGCATCACTTGATAGGATAGTTTTTTTACTATGATAGTACAGTAGATCTTTATAACGCAATTCTATATAATGCAGTTCTCTATATAATGCAATAATTGTTGGATATAAACAATGAATTTTGCAGTTAAAAAATACTTTTTAAAAATATGTTACTCTGTTGAGAAGTAAGTGTGATACATTTGTTTTTCTTTATCTGCTTAATTTAGACCTTTTTAATGAAAATATTGCTATCATTACTTTTTTTAATGAGCAATATAGTAATAAATGATTTTGTACAGTCACATATGAACTATCTTTATAAAGTAAATTTAACAATGAAAGCTATTATCCACCCAATTTCTGTTCCAAGTTTAAGGAATGTAACTTAAAAATGTCCTACTCTGTTTTGATATGTTTCTGACATATTTAGCCATGTTTTCAAGGTAAGTTTAATGATGTGTGAAACGTGATCTATATAATGCAAAATTCTATATAACGCAAAACCTTGTGTTTTTAGGTTTGCGTTATAAAGATCTTCTACTGTAGTATAATGAAGTGTTTTCTTTTACAATTCTTTTTCTGACTGTGACTGTTTTGTCTTGTTTCAAAAATTCAGTAAAATATATTATTTTATTTTAACCTCTAAAAAGATCAATGAACTTAATAATATGCCATTCTACTATTAATGTTATAAACCTAGAGATGTGGCATGTGATGAACGAGAGGGACTGCTGTTCTCAGAATACCAAGTCAAGTTTTTAGTAGTTAATTTTTTTATATCTGTTATCAGCATAACTTAAAAAATACTTGCAGGCAACTTAAATGTTGTATTATGAAGTTCTTACAAGGTTGATACTTGCATAGTTTTATCAAGGTAGATAACATTCAAGCAGTGGCGGATCCAGAACTTAACTTTTGAGGAGGGCTAAGATTTTCAAGATGTTATTCTAGATCAATGAAAAATTTACAATTGTAATATTCAATTGTGAATGTTAGTGCTTTTGCCCCCCCCCCCCCCCCCGCCTTAGATCCGCCACTGCTTTCAAGGAATAAAGTTTAATAACAGCCTTGGAATCAGCATATATAGTTACGCTCATCAGTTCCTGATTCTGTCACACTTTAGGTTTAAGAGATTTCCTTGGAATGTCTCCTAATTTTTATATTTTAGTTAATTTTAAAAAATCTAATTGTTCAATCAATAAGCTGTTTAATCCAAAAGACTCAGAAAAATTGCACCTTTCAACCTTCATACCTTATTTGTAATGAATATTTGATTAGATTTTTTTTAATTAATTAAAATATGAAAATAAAAACTTTAAAATACATTTAAAATTTTAATTGTTGCCATTTTTTTTCAGCATAAAATGAAATATGCTTTCCCGTAGAACAAAAAAAATAAATAAATAAATAAATAAATAAATTTGCTGTTGCATATGAAAAAATGATGGCTATGAAATAATAATTTTAAAGATAACGAAGAGATAAACAAAGTGAGAAAATTTCACACGGGCTTGCTAGCAATTAAATTATTTAAAGTGAGAAATAAATAAAATGAAACGATCATTTTTCAATGGGCACCTTAATCGCCCTACAACAAACTAGTTCTATATAAATGTCAATACAATTCAAATAGGGGTAAAGGCCTGTCACAGAATTATTTTTTAGTAAAACTGCTTTTAAACCTGATTTGAATTCTATTTAATGTAGGTTTATATACAGTACAGCCAACTCTGAGAAAATCACAATATTTGGGACCTAGATTTTTGCATATTAAAGATCATTGCTTACACACATTTCTCTTCATATTAGAGTATAAGTTTGCAATGTTAATGTAAAAATTAAAATATAAATTACATTAAGTAATTATTAAAAACAAAATTAATAAATAAAATCAATAAGAAATAAGAAAAATGCAGATCTAATGTATGCAATTGTGAAAAAAAAGTATCTAAAAATGTTTATTTTGCAAAATTATTTTATAAAAAGTGAAGTTTTCTTTACAGTTTTAAAAAATTTGATTGAACACCTGTGAAAATTATTCAGTTATTATATTTTATTTATTTATTTTTGAAAAAATAATCAAAATTTACGTAACTGTTAATTGCAATTTTATTGTTTACATTTGGAAAAATAGCTGCGGATTATAAAATCATAGATATCCCAGAGTCGAATGTACTTGTTACCTTATCTCTCAATCTGGAATCTGTCTTTACAGAATCGAAATGTAGGGTAAGAGGAAATCATGAGGGTGCCACACCAGATTATTTCTTTAAATATATTAATTGAAATTATTTTAGATAATGTTTCTATTGGTATTTCAAAAAGGATGCAAACCTTGATGCAAACTTAGTTATTAAAAACATACTATATTAAAAAAAAAATTGCAAAAATTCTGTAAAACACTTTTTTTTTTAAGTGAAATTTTAAAATATTTCTAACTTACTATTAAATTAGATCAGTTAATCGAAAAATGTTTTAACTTTATTCTTATACAGATGTGCTAACAAAATTATTCCTCCCATTCTATCAATATATATATATATATATATTTCACAATATTTGCTTAGATTTTGTTTAAGATTAACAGTATAAATTTGACTAATTAATTATGTAAAATGTATTTCTGTAGATATTTGACAAATCATCTAAATTCAAAAGTATTCATATTGTTACCCATCTTAATAAATAAATAAATAAATATACTATATACATTCATAAGTGGCATCTTTGTGAATAATGTTTTGGGCTATTTCTATGCAGGTGGCTAGAAACAAACTATTGTGAGTTCTGTTAAACTCTTAAAAGTTAATTCGTCAGATTGACTTTTTAAAAGTCGTTACATCTATGATTGTTCTTGAAATAAATAAATCAATCAGTATGATTAATAAATACTCTATTAAAATGTACTGCTTCAAGCTACCTGTATGGAGATAGCCATAAATTTAGTCGCTATCGTGAGCCAACACTGATATATATTTAGAAACACAATATTCATTTGAAGAAAACCCGATTTTTTAGAACAGTTATATATAAGAAATAGAAACATTGTTATACTCAGCCATATCATATCAAGTAACTACTGTTAGTAGCTGATAACTAATGTCTAATGATATTTTCTGGAAATTCTAACTTTTCCTTTTCTTCTTCTTGTATGTAACAGAGCACAAAACATTCAACAGTACTTATGCATATTAAATACAAATGACACTTCAAATAAAAATCAGAGCTAAAGTAATTAAAAAATTGAAATTACAGATTTAATAACATACAGACTGAAAGATATTGATTCAAAAATACTTATTGCTGAAAAACATTTAGGACAAAAATGTCTTACCTATTTAAAGTACAGTAGGACCTCGATTATCCAAAGTAATTGGGACCAAACCTACTTTGGATAATCGAAATTTTTGGATAATTGAGAATTCATCAATAATCATCTCAGGGGTCGTACTCTCCGCCCTTTTTTCAGGACACTCTCAAATATGACAAATTTCTGCCTCTATTCCTACCACTATTTTTTTACAGTGATCTCTAACCAGATTAATCTGGAGACATTTCTATAAAAAGTACCATAAAAATTTCTGCAGGAAATTACTGGTGGCAAAATAGGAGAAAATTTCTTATTCTTAAGTGTGTCCTGAAAAAGGGGCGGAGAGTACAACCCGTGTCATCTAGTTTAATATGTAGTATCGTCATTGAACTGTTATTATGACTATTTTAACTGTTAAATAAATTAAAATTATAAATGAAAATATATTTATTTCTGAAACAAAAACTCACAATGGTTTAAATGAAAGCTTGATCTGGTGTAAAATTGGCCATCCTTTTCCGTGCAGCTCTATCCCGAATTTTTCTTAAAAGCATGAGTTCAGAGGAATCATAAGTGACACAAAGTGACAAAAATTTTCAAATTCTGCTGCAATGAAAATTTCTCTGTTCTTGAGATGACAAAAGAGGTTAGGTCTTTGCACTTGCTTACAATCAGAGGGTGCAATAACATTCGATTGTTCTGGGACTTGGCAGAATGACCTTCCACATTTCAAAATGGGGTGTGTTTTTGTTTAGAACAGGGACATTTGAAAGTGGGGAAGAATACACTCATACCGAGAATTGAGTTTGCGAGAAGGAATTCTAAAAAAGGAAATTCCAAAATATTTATCTGCACTCGTAGTTTGGAAAGGACGGCTTGCATATAAAAGAAATGTGGGGAAAAAAAAAAACTTTAAAAATGCATGTTTGTTAAAAGAAAATTTTGGATGATAGTAGAAAGTGAAAAAAAAAAAAGTGAAGAAGAAACCGACTTCGGTTAACGGAGAGTTTCGGTTAATCGAGGTTCTTCTGTAGTTGTGTAGAATGTAGCTGTGCAGAATGTTCAATAGAATGAAACATATATAATACAAACTTTTTTTATGTACAATTTACAAAGTAACATAATATTTGATTCTTTAAAAAAACATTCCATCGCTTTTTTATGTTAATTTTTTAAAAAAGGTCACATAAAAATAATTAAATACACAAAAAATATTTTAATTATGTGCTGAAAGAAAAGTACTTCCCAATTCAGTTTTCTGTACATAAGGATTGTAAAAAAATAATGGCAATCTTCTGCTACTCTTGATAACTTTTTAGGTACTGGAGGAAAGCAGGAAATTATGCACTATGATACCTCAACGTCATCACATGGTGTTTTTCTTTCGTTTGACAATTTTTCTTTGCATTTTTTGGTATAGTTTTAATTTTTACATGTCTGTTATATAGGCATCTAAAATAAAAAAAATAATAATTTTAAAATTCCTATTATTGTTTTGATTTTTTTTTTTTTTTACTTTCTTCTATATTCAATAGAAGAAAATATTGGATTAGTAGAAATTTTCGACCTCGGGTTTTTGATGGATTTACATGTTTTGAGAGCTGTAGAACACAATTTGACGATTTTTAGAAAATGTCTGTCTGTGTGTGTGTGACAAAATTTTGTGGCCACTGTATATCAGGAACTACTGCACAGAATTTCATACAAATTGGTATGTAGTTACACCTTGACATAAATTAGTGCCTATCAACTTTTGGTAAAAATTGTCCAACAGGTTGCGTTGCCATCCAGCTTTTTCTAAATTTTTAACATGGTGGTATAGGACAAAATTTTGCATAAATATGCATAAAGAGAATTATTTTTTAATAATCATTATAAAATTTAAAAGAATTAACTTTACCATACATTAAAATCCTTTAGAAGTTGAGCTAATATATTTCGGCTCCGAAATGGGGCCATCTTCTGAGCTCGTATGATGACTCCAGCTGGGCAGTATAGTTTCATTCTTCCTCACTCTTGTCCATCACTTTTTTCACTTTGCTTCTTTTTCACTTTGCTGAATTTAATCCTTTTTAAATAAAAATGTGTTAAAAGAATTATTTGTAATAGAGATTATCAACTGAGAAAAAAAAAATTCTGTATGTAAGAGCCTTGCCTCCTCCCCTGGGGGGGGGGGGGGGAAGTTCCCCCTCGAGGAGAGTAAATTTTCATGATGGGTATCTTTCAGAAGAGCTCGCCAATACTTTTGAAACAAATTGTTGAACCATCAATCTGCGATAATTTAAAATAAAGTTATAGATTTTCTTCATTTTTAACAATAATAATAATAATAACATTAAAAATAAAATTGACTTTTTTTTGGATATTTAGTGTTATACTACTTCTCTAATATGGAAATAGTTTGCATTATGATGGAAGATAATTCTTTTAAATAATAATTTTTATAAATCATTTTTACTGGGTGATAGTGCTGGACGATATCAGAAATTAAATATCGCAATATATCACCAAGTTAATATCGATATTAGTGATATATTGCAATATTTCTTTCAAGACAGGAAAAAATAGACATTTGTTATTTTTTAAAGACATATGCACACGAATTTTAAAGTATACAAGTATAGAGTGTTTTCCATGTATTTTCTGGTATATTACTACCATAACTTTATCATTTAAAAAAAAAAAAAGCATAAAAAGTGAATTAATGTTTTGTGTTTCTTATAACTTATACTATTGCTTTTTAGTATACCTCTGTATAGTTTATCCTCTATTCTTCCCATTCTAAGCTTTAATTATTTTAAAATCATATTTTAACACAGCTAATATGTGATCTGTGTTTTATTTGTACCAAGTATATCAAAATTCATAATTCTACTAAAAATAAAGCTTAAGAAAAATTGTCTTAAGATGTAGGTATTAAATAAAAATGAAAATCATTTTAAATAGTTCAGAATTGCCATTGAATACACCTTTTTTGGTCATAGAGAGTAAAATTTTTTACTTAAAACTCTTATATGTATCCTAAATGTCAGTTACTTGTCATTTTTATTTTTGTATCTGCTTACCAAATCATTACAATATCTTTTAAATATATATGTTCAATTCACATTCGTAATAGTTTCACAATAATTTAAATTTGAATTATATATGTGTGTGTGTGTGTGTATGTATGTATACATTGTCAGTATAAAAATTATATTATTTAAACAAAATTATGTTAAAGTTTCATTTTGTTACTTAAAGTAACTCATTTTGCATTTAAACCAATTTTATTTAACATAGGTACGGCTTTAAAAATAAATAAATAAATGGAAAGAGAAAAAATAAATGCTACATAAAAAAGTAATAAACTGTTCAATATTATATAATTCTATAAAGAAACTGTCACTGTAAAATTACTGAAGATAAAACTTTTTTTTACATCAGTTAGATAGCACCCTTTCTCCCTTCCCATGTTATCGAATGGGATTTTTTTGCTTCGTTTTATAAAAATATTTTATTAAAAAATGAACTTTTTCGAATTCTGTTTTTTGAATATTACTCTTTGAACAAGTCGTCTTTTAGCTTAGTGAGCAATTTTTCAAAAAAAAATTTTTAAATATTTTATTTAGAGATCCACACTTAGTCCATAATTTACTTATTGAAATAAAATATTTAAATTAATTTTTTCGAAAAATTGCTCACTAAGCTAAAAGGCAACCCATTCAAAGAGTAATATTAAAAAAACAGAATTTGAAAAACTTCATTTTTGAATGAGATATTTTTATAAAATGAAGCAACGAAAATCCCATTGGATAACATGGGAAAAGAGAAAGAGAGCTATCTGACTACTGTACAGCCTTAATAAAAAAAATATTTTATCGAAATATTTAATAATAATAAAATAATATTAAAAAAAATTACATTCTATAATTGCTTATATTTTCAGAAGTTTTTTATTAAATGCTAAGAAAATTTGTAAAAAAAACTCTTCTAGTAGATATCAGTTCTGCTTTGATGATCTTTGTTAAACACATGTTGAAGCTCGCATGTCATTGGCCAGAAAATATCGACACTTTGAAACAGACAGATATCAATGAACCAATAGCAGGAAAGGAGCTAAAACAAAAGATATTGTTTTCATTCGTCATAATGAGCGTTTGTTTTTGTATTGCATTGTCTGTGGTTTTTCATCACCTGCGATATGCATGAATGTAGAGTGGGAAGTCAATATAGTGTGATAGATCAGAACCCATAGTAGATATCTCGGATAGGGATATGTTGCTTCGACTAACATCAAATGTCTTTCCTAGTAAACACACCTGCTGATTATAGGTATGAATACACATTAATAGTGAATGGATTGTGATATTGGAGTATGTCTGTGGCTGATGAATTGGGGTAGAACCGTGACCCTGAACAATGCCAGCTTATTCACGCGATAGATGGCTTTTAATAAATACTGGTTTAATTTTTTATTATGCGGTGGCCTTTTTAAAGCAGTGATGTTTAGATTTGAGGTTATGAAGGATGAGGAAGTATATGTATTGCAATAGAGATCGTTTGGCGTGGGATAATTTTTTCTAGTTTATCAGTGAGTAATTAGAGGAAAGTAGAGAAATGGGTATTAGAATAAGATATTCGGCGTTTTTTTTCTTCGGGTCTCGTTTGCTGTTGTATGTTGGCTGATCGAGTTTCGTTCACTCGGGTGCACACTAGGCAATATCGTTAAAGGGATATATCGACGGAACTAGATCTTAAATATTGTTTTCGGGATATTAAAAAAATATCGATACTTGGGGATATATTGATAAATAATCCAGCCTTACTGGGTGAATTTGTATCGGAAAATATAGAAGAAAGTCATGTGGTGGCCACAACATACTAGTTTTTTATTGAATTTCTAAAAAAACAACAGAATAATCAAAATGCTTCCATAGTTTAACTATTCATTTTATTGAATACTAATTTAGGGCTGATTGTAACCCTATCTTAAAAAATCCTCAAATTATATATTAAATAAAAAAAAAAGCCTAGGGTTATTATTATTATTAAAGATTGTAAACAATGAAGTACATGCAAAGTTTTTGTAAATGTAGAAGAAATTTAAAATACGATAGATATTCCTAAATTTCTATGAAGCAACAATTTTTTTTGTTTTTTTACTTTCTCTTACTCTTATATATAATAGAGAAAATATTATTGTTCTTCAACAAATTTTTAAATATTGAATGTTTGTTATATTTACACATTTCAAGGTCCCCTGAATTCGAAAAACATGCTTTTAGCAGTTGGTCTATGTGTCTATTATCAGTATATCTCAAGAACAAATTGTAGCAAGAAGTTCAAACTTGGTTTCTAAATCTGTATTATACAGGGATGCTACATTAAACTTTTTGTTGACATCAAGCTAATGATTCATGTACAGGGACATCCAAGAAAATACATTACGTCTATAGACGAAATTAAAGGTAAGTAGAGTTTAATGTATAAGTTGCAGCAAACCAAATGAAATGAATATATATGTTATGTAGGCATAAAAGCATATTTCACACAGAATATGGTATGAAAATTATTCACTGTATGTTTACTGGGCTACACAAAATAAGTAGAATGCAGCAGAACAGCACTTGGAAATTCATGTAAGTGTATTTCAGGCCCTCATATATGTTATTAATATAGCATTATATTTAAGTGCACACTGAATACTTAAGTCATGTTTTAACTTTTAATCTTTATCGGTGTCTTATTAGAAAACTTAAAATCAAATAATTTCAGGCAATTCAAATGTTGTAGTCTGATGTTAATATAAGGTTGTTACTTGAAAAAATTTATCAAAATTGATAAGTTTCAAGGAATATGCAGGTAAACGTTGGCTGAATAATTTGGAATGAACATTAAAATATAAAAATAACTTTTTAATTATCTTTAAACGTAAGTACAACATTGAAACAGAGGGGGGGGGGGGGTTGAGAGGGCAGTCAACTGTATTTTCTTTTGAAAAAGAAAAAGCTTTCGGAAAAAAATATAGCATTTTAGGATGAACTTTTCTTGAAAATATTGTGATTTTTCAGACTAACTGTATGGTGTTTTTTTTTTTTTTTTTTTTTTTTTTTATTAAGAAAAAGCTGTCATTAAACAGTGTAAGCAATCTATTAATGATAAATATTAAAGGCCCTCACAAACTGAATTTAATTTTCAAGATGTATTTTTAAAATTGACTGCTACGGAAGAAAAGAAAAAAAAAAATATATATATATATATATATATATATAAGAAAGCCTTAAATAAAAATAAGTTTTTGGTTATTTTCTTTATTCGGCTTCTGCTACATAATATTTAAAGTCGAGTACAGTTGAACAGTATAAGTTTGATATAAAGCAATTTTTTTAATACAATATTAACTATATCCGTGAAAAAGATTATAAATCACACACAACTAAGATGTTCAAATTGATTTAAAATTTAACAATATTTGGCTATAATGCAGTATACACAATAACACAATATTCCCCAACTGTCCCATTATACTAGGCTTTTAATGTATCTAATTAGACAATGTGACAGTTGTAAATACAATTATAAATTACCTTTTGATTTCAAATTTGTTTAATGTGTAATACGTAATAATTCTTTTAGCATAACATGACTAAATTTTAAAAGTAAATTTACAAATGAAAGGGAAACACATAGAAAAATCTCGTATAGTGTGCTAAATCTAATTTTTAGCATAACTATTTTAATATCTGAATATGAAAAATTAAGTATTTATTATACAAACTAAAAATACATTTACCAAAATAAATAATAATAAAAATCAAGCTCTAAAAAATTTGTCTTAAAAAAAATCAAGGTACTTTTAAACATCATAAGAACTGTGCTATTATAGTATCATATCTCGCAATCAAAACTAAAACAATAAGAATGATTTCTCAAGTCAAAAAATTTTACAAGATTACTTTCCTGCATATCCATAGGGCTAAAAGAATTTTTATTTATCTTCTTTCAGTCAAATTAACTACCTGCAATCCATCATTAAATTCAGTGACTGTAAACATCCTAAGCAAAAAATGTGCAAAGTTCGTTGTTTTACTTTCTAGTTTGAAAAAGCCAGAGGGAAAAATTACTATACAAAAAAAGTATTTAAAAGAAAATGTACTGGTTACATTCTTCGTAACCAGGATATAATTTAGTATGATAGGACTTATTTTAATCTATTCTTCCATATTAAGACATGCAGTAACGAAAAAGTACAACACTATGAATAAACACCATAAAAGGTAATAAACTCGCCTGAGTTAAACTGTGCGAGTTTAATGTATTTTATGGTGTTTAATCAAAATGTTGTACTCACTACTTTAAAACGGCAGTTCTGTGGCATTTTAAAGTAAATGTGAGTAATTTCTTATTAAGCAATAACTGTATTTCATTCCCTAGCATCAGTTACTATATTAAATTTTTACAAGTACTTTGGTATATTTTTAAATTATTAGCCCCTTGGCGGCTTTTAAATTTTTATTGTCATTTTGACAATGAAGTAAAATGTCTATGGCAATTGCGTCAGTTTAAACCTTGGCAAGAAACGTCCGAACTAATTCAATGCTAGATTTAAATTTTCGCAAAGGAGTTCTATATTGAAGCTGTTTCATTTCTTTAGAACGATTTTTCTCAATTGTACTTTAATTATTAAAAAAAAAAAAAGTTTGTTCATTCTTTCTTTCTTTATATTTATATTTTGACATAAAAAGAAGTATATTCACTTATTTATATTTGGCATCAATTTTTTAAAAATAATTTTAAAGTTAAAATGGTGGGGTTTTTACTTAATAATTTTTTAATCAATTATCCGAATGAACTAAAAAATATGACGTTAGCTAGATTTTGTTCTTATTAATAAGTGTGCCAATTTTTGACAAAATTTAATTATCCAGACAGATACAATGACAAATTTTTGGCTTTATATATTTTAAATAAAAACAAAAATGTCTGCATATTTATTCAAGGTGTAATACAATAAATGGCGACGATGCAAAATCGCTGTCTGAAAGAAATAGCTGTACTAAGTTCGAATAACTCTCTACAGCTTAATATTTTTATTCAAGAAACAATTCTCTTTCACATTTGGCCTGAAAACTTTTTAATGTTAGTACACTAAGTGACAAAAAAAAAAAAAAAAAAAGCCGCACTTGGATATTTTCTTTTCACCTTCTACAACCGCCAATTTTATCGTTTAAAAAGCAAATTTTCGAACAGATTTATTAAATTGTCCTCTACATACACTTTAGCTTTGAGTCCAGTGTTAAAAACAAAATGCAATCGTCAGGAAAATTGTAATTATAGAAATTATTTCAAAAAGTGTAAGAATAAGGCAGTTAAGGATGCCACAAAAAGTATTAATTTTTGAATGAAAATCAAAAAGTATTTTAATACGTGAGATGACAAAATAATTAAATGTTAACGAAATATTGATAAAATGGTTTTTAGCAAGATATAAAAATTTTTGGCTATTTAAACTGGAAATTTGGCTTTAGGCGGCCATGTTGCTTATCCAAGCGAGATGACCGTACGTTAAAAAGCCATTGCTTATAAAATCAGTTTGTATTGCATTTAGAACATGAAAGAGATTCAGAAAAAGTGTTTATCAGCATAATTTCTTTAACTACAGTGCAGCAACTATTAAACAAAGCAGATTTATATGACAGAAAGTTTGAAAAAATTCAATTCTTAGTGAAGAGAATTAGGAAAGCAAGACCTCAAATGGCTAAAAAAATAATAATAAATGATTAGTTAATTATTGGGATGAACCAGTTCTCATTGATGAGTCAAGTTTAACTTATTTCAAGCTAAAGAAAACAAGCAGATCTGACAATGAAAATATGATCGACTTAATGAAAATCGCATTTATAAATCAGTGACACATTCTCCGTACATTATGGTACGGAGGTGCGTAACTTTTCAAACAGTCGGGCAAATTTTTATGCTCAAAAAATCAATTAACTCAAAATAAAACCCAGTCTTCATAAAAGGGGTGCCTGACCGACTATTTTGGGAATTTCCGCAAACAGCATTTCAAGAGGATAATGGTCCTTACTATACGGTGTCTGTGGTAAGTTTATTTGCTTCAAATTGTCGAAATTTCCTATCCATTCCCATGAGAACCTATAATTCTGTAAGTAATCATATCTTTTTTCACTTTAAGTTAAAATCCCACAAAGGATTGTAGTAGAATTTCTTCTTTACCAGACATGGAAATAGTCCTTATCGCGATCTGCTCAAAAATGTTTCGTCTATAAAAAGTGTTGACAACTAAGCCCCAAACTTAAGATTAAAAGTAATTATTCTTATCACTTACTTATATACACTCACCTAGAGTTATGAAAGTTTAATTCTACTTATTTTAATGTCTGTGATACGAATTCATAACGATTAAAACATTACTTGTAGTTATCTAAATTGAAGTCGCTGCGTTAATTGTTACTTTCTTCAACAATCTTTCTTTCACCTTCACGCTTTGCGTGTCGGTGACGTCAGTGATACGACATATCTATCACAGTAAGCTGAAAGGCGGTTCTTCTTGGCAGCAAGCCAAGCCGCCGGTAGGTATTTAAAGTCGAGTCAATAGCTACTCTCTCTCTGTTGTTTTATCCCAGTATCAGTATGTTTCTTCCGTAGCTGATAGCGAGAAAGTTCTCGTTTTAGCGATGCAGTATTGCTGTCGCTAAGCATAATGAATTTAAATGTATTGTATTCTTGTTAAAATGATTACCAGGCGGTAATGTTTAAGTTTTATTTTAATCTTCCGTAAATGTAACTTTGTCAATTATTCCAGCTCCGGAAAAAGTAAATTATTATGTGGCTTAAATTCCATTTCAAGTATATTTTAGTTGTTTAATTTCAAATCATTAATTTTATTTGAAGATTGATTTTAATAAAAATAATTTCGTTTAAAAACTGACTCTTCAATGACTCTTGTATACACACTACTTGAAATAATTACGTTCATTAAATAGTTATGGCATTTTTCAGCAATAAATGCTTCTACTGTTGCAACGCTCTATTATAATTAAACCTATAGCTTTGCTATAGGCCATCATTAGGTTATGGGCTATTTAGCCATAACATTTTCAGCCAGGAACGTTTAATTTTTATTGAAGTACTTTTATGAAGCAGTTTCTGTCTCTAACTTTGCAAGAATTAATTTTTGTACTTTTAAATTTGGGACCCTATTTGTTTTGAATATAATATGAATTCCGGAAGCTAATGAAAGAAGAATTTGAAGAAAAAAATAAGATACGTATATATATATATATATAATTCAATTTGCGGAAGACATTGTTTTGAAATAAATTGCCGTGTTTTTGGAAGAATAGTATGAAGATATAAAAATTATTGAATATTTCTTTAAATTTGTATTGAGATTGCATATAAAAATTTTTAATTTTGCAATTTTTTTTCTGGCCCCAAATACTAGCATGAAGATATTTTGAGAAGGGGGGGGGGCATTATGGAAATATATTTGTAGTGATATTTAAACGTTTATTGTATAGTTTTCTGAATATTTGATAAAGTATGGCAGCTGCAACTTACAATATAGATAAACTTAACAGTACAAATTATAATAATTGGACTTCAGATATCAAATATGTTTTAATTGATAAAAGGTTCTGGGAAATAGTTCAAGGTAAAGAAGTTAAACCTGAAATAAGTAAAGAAGCTGGCATTACAGCTAGAGATGTTAAGGATTATGACACCAGAGAAAGAAGTGCCCTTGCATGCATCTATTTAAATATTGAGCCAGATTATAGAAAAATTATAGAATCGTGTGATTCAGCTGCTGAAGCATGGAAAGAGTTAAAAATACATTTTAGACCAGATAATAGAAGCTATCACATGTCTCTGTTTAGTGAATTGTGGTCAACCAAAATCCTGCCGAATGAAAGTATTGACCTTTTTGCATCCCGAATAAAGAGAACTTTGGAACAGTTGCGAGCTATGAATAAAGAAATTCCAGAGATTTATGCATCGTTTCAAATTTTGAGATACTTACCACCAGAATATGATCAAATTGTACAAGGTATCTTGAGGTGGCCTGATGATAAATTTATCCTGAAAAACATTATTGTAGTGCTCATATCAGAAGAAAGCAGACTTAAATTACGGAAGGCAGATCAAAGAAATGCTGAAGTGCATTTTGCAAAGCGTAAAAACAGAAAAGTAGTTTGTTTTAAATGTGGAAAACGTGGTCATTTTAAGAATCAGTGCCAAGTTAAGACACAGACTCCTCAACATTACCAAAGTAAACCCAGAGGGGTATCATACTTCTGAAAGTTCATCGTCACGTGAAAGTTCTCCTGGTCGGAAAATTGAGCACAGTAGAAAATCTTCAACGAGGGTTAAACGGAATATAGGCAGATCTTCAGTCAAATGCAATATTTCTACAGGTAGCAGAAAAGGTAATGCTTCCCTGTGTGAAGCATTAATCAGTGAAAGCAGTGCTGTCGAAGATGTCTGGGCTTTTGACACGGCAGCAACACACCATTTCTGCCGTGATAGGAGTGCATTCCTGGAGTATCATCCCCTTGAAAAATGAAACTCTGTAGCTGTAGATGGAATTACCTTTCCGATCGAAGGAAGAGGGAAAGTTAAGCTGAAGTTTGGACAGAGGATCCTAACTTTTGAAAATTTTTTACATTCTTCTAAATTAAGGAAAAACCTGTTATCCGGTCCTTGCCTAGATGAAGAGGGGATCACCTTTATTGGTGGTAAAGGTAAGGTGAAACTATCCAAAGGTAAGCAATTTTTATTCAATGCCAAGCTTATTAATGGAATTTATTGCGTTTTTCCTAGAGTTTTTAATTCTCCCCCGAAAATTCTTAAATTTCAAGCTTCTAATGTTGAGAAAAATGACATGTATAGTTGGCATAGGAGGCTTGCACACATATGTCAGCACACAATAGAAAAGACTAGTCGGAGAAACTGTGTTAAAGGTCTTCCCAAGCTTAGGGAAAAAGAATTTTGCTGTGAAACATGTCAGCTCAATAAGTTTAGGAGGGTGACTTTTAAACATGATAGAAATCATTTGTCAAAAGGTCCATTAGATCTTATTTACATGGATGTTTGGGGACCTAATAAAGATAATGGCAGGAGGAGTGAACGCTATTATCTATCTATCATAGATGATTTTTCTAGAAAAGTAACTGTTTATCCAATTAATGATAAGTCTCAGGTCTTCAATACGTTTAAGCAACATATAACTAGAGCTGAAAATTTTCTTGAACGTAAATTAAAGGCAGTTCGTACTGATAACGGCAAAGAGTTTGTAAATTCCAATTTCGCTAATTTTTATCAGGAACATGGAATTAAACATGAAAGAACAAACATTTATACTCCTGAACAAAACGGGGTTGCCGAAAGGTTTAACCGAACTGCCGCAGACGCCATGAGATCTTTATTACATAATAGTGGTTTACCCAATTATTTTTGGCCAGATTCTTTGTTACATTTTATGTATACTTGGAACAGAGTGTGTCATAAGCACATGAGCATAACCCCATTTGAACTTTATTGTGGCTCAGTACACCCTCAGTTCGTCATCTTAGAGCTTTTGGATCGGAAGTTTATGTGGGAATCCCGAGACAGCAGCGTCAGTCTAAACTTGATGCAAAGGCCACTAAGGGTATTCTCATTGGATATGCTTTCCGTACCAAAGAGTACAGGATCTGGCTGCCCGAAACTCGTAAGGTTATTGAAACTAATAATGTTACTTTTCCTAAACCTGAAATTTCTGAGCAGAAAGTGAGTGGAGCTGTGATGGGCCACATATCTGATGCTAAAAATCCGGACAGTATCTCATTGAGTAATCCGCAACATCTTTTAACCTCGGAAGATGAGGAGGAAGAAGCTGATCAGGTTAGTGAGCTTGCACCGTTGAGAGAAGTTACGTGGGTATGTAAACCTGTCCCTAGGTCAGACGGCTCCCGCACAGACATTTATTATTACGAGTCGGGAAAATCCGAAAGGTTAAGATCACTTGCAGATGTAGAGAAATATTGTCGAGAAAATGAAATTCTTTTTGAACCTCACATTTTTAGTTTTAAGGGATCTAATAATTTTAAAGGTACTGTTACTGGTCAAAGGGGGAGCTCAACATCTTTTTCACAATCATCCTGACTAGACATAGCAATTCCGCATACATACAAACAAGCCTTAAAGACAGAACAACGTGAACTCTGGTTAGAAGCGATGGGGGAAGAAATTAACAGTGTGAAGGAAAGAGGGGTATGGTATCTTACTAAACTTCCTGAAACGTCCAACCATTAGGTTGTCGATGGGTTTACACACTAAAGAAAAACGAAGAAGGTGAAATTATCCGCTATAAAGCTAGATTGGTAGCTCAGGGTTTTAAACAAATCAAAGGAGAAACCTTTGACGAAACCTTTAGCCCAGTGGTTAATTTCAGTGTTAGACGATTTTTTTTTAGTGTTTTAGTGTCGTTTAAAAAATGGTTACATGTCCAATGTGATGTAAAAAATGCCTACCTTTATGCTCCTTTGAATGAAAATATATATATGACACAACCCCCAGGTTATATTGCTAAAGGAAAAGAAAATTTAGTCTGTAAGCTTAATAAAGCATTATACGGTCTTCACCAGAGCGGAAGGGAGTGGTTTTTCGAGGTAAATAAAGTGTTACTCGAAATAGGATTCCGAAAATATGAATGGTGTAATTGTGTGTATATTTCTAATACAAAAGTGGTTCTCTTATTGTATGTAGATGACATGGTTTTGTTTGGTTCAACTACAAAATTAATTGATGATGCTATTTCTAACCTAAGTAAACATTTTGATCTGAAAATTCTAGGTAAAACAAAGAAATTGTTAGGTGTTGAATTTACTGATGAGGGAAAAATTTTAAGCATACATCAAATAAGTTATATTGAAGATGTTATTAATAGATTTAAAGAGTTTAAAATACCAATATCCTCACTTCCTATGAGCAAAGGAACGGTTTATTCAAAAACGCAGTGTCTTAAAAATGAATTAGAAATTCAGGAAATGGAGAAATTTCCATATAGCAGTTTACTAGGATGTCTCTCTTTTATAGCAAATCGAACCAGACCTGACATATCATACGCTATAAATATTTTAAGCCAATACCAAAGTAATCCCGGTATACCACATTGGGATGGATTAATTAGAGTCCTTGGTTACCTACAATATACCAAAAATATAAAACTTGGCTTAAAGTGTGATGACATAAAAATAGTTGCATATTCAGATGCAGACTTTGCTACTAACAAAGATGACTGAACATCAATAGGAGGCCAGTTAGTCTTACTTGATAAATCTCCAATATCATGGAGAACGTTTAAGGAAAAGTCAGTTAGTTTATCAACGATGGAGGCGGAATTTATCGCACTAACTGAAACATCAAAAGAAGTTTTATGGTTTGATAGAATATTAAAAGAATCTGTTAATTTAAAATTGATTGTTCAAGTTAAGCAAAGATCTGTAATATATGTCGACAACACTGCTACTATAGATTTTGTTAACTCTCCTATAGAGAACCACAGAACAAAACACATAGACGTCAAATTGTTTTTTTTATCAGAGACTTGGTTTATCAAAATACATTTGACATAAAGTATATAAATAGTAAAGGTAACCTGTCGGATAGTTTCACCAAGCCATTAACAAAATCTGAATTAGTTAAATTCAGAAGCCATATATTTATGTAATTTAAACAGAATTGTATATAACTGATTTTTTCTTCTTCTCTTTAAGTATGTTTCTTCTGTCTATGTATGGATATATATTGAATATTTTATTTTTTTTATGTCAAAACTTATTAATTTTAATACTCTGCATGGTAAACAATTTAAATTCCCGTTGGAATGTGAAGTGCTCTGTGTTGCTAGTTACTGGGGTCGAACAGCAAGGCCGTCTCGTGCCTTGTGCAAATGTAATTGTCAGAGTACCTACAGAGGCTAGTGAATATGGATGTAACTAGCACAGGAAAACCTGTATTGCGGGCACGTTAAATATTATTTAGTAAGTCCCAGTTTTATTTAGTTAAACTTAGAAGTGTCACTTAGTTCCCGTTTACCATGCAGGGGGGAAAAGAGAGAAATTGGTTTTGATAAGTTTAAATTAAAGTTTTTTTATATGGATCCATATAACATAATTTAATAATTGTATGAGTAAAAAGCCAAAGTAATATGATAATCGGAAATAATCATGTAAAATGCATATATTGTTTAAAGCATCGTATAACTGTATGTATTTATTCTGACCTTTTACTAGTGTTTTGCAGATATGTTTAATATATTCTAATATGCACTTTGTCTTTTACTAGAATGTTGAAATCGATTAGAATTTCATTAGTTCGGGCTATTCGCTGTGGAAAAGGTTATACATTGTGTTATGTAGTCATGAAATCTCTAAAGTGAACTTCTTGAGTGTTTTTTTTTTTTTTTTTTTTTTTTTTTTTTTTTCATTGTTAATACTCCTAATGCAACATCTGATTAAAATATAAATGCATATATATATGTGTGCGTATAATGGAATATTTTATTTTTTTAATATTTTTAAATTTCAATTAAAATTCTGTTATACTACAGGCAATGATATATTGTATATAATATGTATTTTGAACGAAAGGTTGTACATGAGGGGGCCCCAAGTGAATGATTATGAGTAAGTGTAAAATGAGTAAGTCGTTATATGAATGTATGTATTGTACTGGTGAATTTTGTTATGTGATTTTAAATTATATGTTATGTCTTGGTTTATTTTATCTATTTTTCAATGCTTGTGATATATCCCTGAATTCAGTCTCTTAAAAAACATTCAAGATTCAGTTTAAATAGAGATGCATGTGATTTAACTAGTAATTAGCTCGTATGTTTTAGATTTTTTTTTTCAACTGATTTCACTTTCAAAGAAAGAATTTTTTGCATAATATAGTTCATTATATTAAACTTTATAATTGGAATTGAACTTTAGTTATAAATTTAGAAGAGTATGAAACTTCAGTATAAATATTATATGAATGTAAGTGAAGTATATTAATTATACTTAACAAGTTTGTTTTTCCCCAGGTCTGTATTGTTTTAGATAAAAGTATTATCTGAATTAAGAGATTTAAAATGAATCTTGTAAAATGACTAACTTATATTTTTTTATGTTGATGTTCAGTATATTATTCAAGTCATATATTTGCATGATATTAAATTTGAAGAATTTATTTGTACGAGAAGATATTGAACGTCACGTTTCATCGAGATGATGAAGAGATAATTATTGTGTTATTGATAAGGTAATATTTATAGTCTATGTAACTGGAGCTGGAAGATATCTTTTCGTTTGAAAAATTTCTAGTTAAAACCTTCAAAAAAAAAAAAAAAAAAAAAAAAAACTTTACAACGCTTATTGCAGCAAGTTTTCTAATTGTTTAAAAAGTAGTTTAAAGTGATAAGAGGGGGGGGGGGGGGCATTTGTTGAGAACTAAGCCCCAAACTTAAGATTAAAAGTAATTGTTCTTATCACTTACTTATACACACTCACCTAGAGTTATGAAAGTTTAATTCTACTTATTTTAATGTCTGTGATACGAATTTATAACGATTAAAACATTACTTGTAGTTATCTAAATTGAAGTCACTACGTTAATTGTTACTTTCTTCAACAATCTTTCTTTCACCTTCACGCTTTGCGTTTCGGTGACGTCAGTTATACCACATATCTATCACAGTAAGCTGAAAGGCGGTTCTTCTTGGCAGCAAGCCAAGCCGCCGGTAGGTATTTAAAGTCGAGTCAATAGCTACTCTCTCTCTGTTGTTTTATCCCAGTATCAGTATGTTTCTTCCGTAGCTGATAGCGAGAAAGTTCTCGTTTTAGCGATGCAATATTGCTGTCGCTAAGCATAATGAATTTAAATGTATTGTATTCTTGTTAAAATGATTACAAGGCGGTAATGTTTAAGTTTTATTTTAATCTTCCGTAAATGTAACTTTGTCAATTATTCCAGCTCCGGAAAAAGTAAATTATTATGTGGCTTAAATTCCATTTCAAGTATATTTTAGTTGTTTCATTTCAAATCATTAATTTTATTTGAAGATTGATTTTAATAAAAATAATTTCGTTTAAAAACTGACTCTTTAATGACTCTTGTATACACACTACTTCAAATAATTACGTTCATTAAATAGTTATGGCATTTTTCAGCAATAAATGCTTCTACTGTTGCAACGCTCTATTATAATTAAACCTATAGCTTTGCTATAGGCCATCAAAAAGGCAGGGAGAAGGGAGAGGATTCGAAATTTGTAGTCTTTTACTCTGCCAGAACTAGAAAAAAAATTTTGTGATATATGGCGCATAGAAATTTCTGAAATTATATTAAAACACTGTATAAAACCATGCCATTGCGCATTAAAGCAGTAATTCCATATAAAGGTGGAATTAACCCAATGCAGAATATATATTTTTAATAAAAAATTGCTTAGGTCTAACAAATAGTTTTATTTCATATATTAAAATATAACTTGTTTGTTTCATATAATAAATCATAATAGAATACAAAGTGTACGGTTATTGCATTATGTTTAAAAATAAAGTTTTATGCAGATTTTTATAAAGTACTTTGTAGAGTGCAATCAAGCGAATTATTAAATTGAAAATGTACATAGGTATCATTTCATCCCTTTGGTATTATGCAAACAAGACAGTTTTTATTTGTTTCAAACATTAATTTTAAAGTTATTAGAAATAAAAAAGGTATAAGTCATTTTTTCTGCAGTGCGTTTTTTTTTTTTTTTTTTTTTTTTTTTTGTCGCTTAGTGTATGTTTAAAAGTTAAAATAAATACATGCATTACATTTCACTAGCACAAAAATCACTCCTTAATATTTTTAAACTATACTGTAACGTGCATTAATTAATGTTTAAAAACGCAGTAAAGTCATTTATTTTAATAAATTTACAAAAATTTAAATAAAAGTCAATATTTTATCTAGGTTTACGATTATTATTCTTTTAGAGTGCTTCTATTTTTTTAAATATTAAAAGAAAAAAAAAAAGTACTTTCATTCAAATAAATAAAACTTTAGTAGAGAATAAATTCTATCTTGAAATATTAATTAGTAATTAGCATAAATTTAGGAAGTAAATATAGAATTCACTAATTTATTATAATTACAATTTATCACAGTTTAAGTTGAAAAAAAAAAAAAATCTTTAGAATTTTTGCTAAAATGCATAAGCAATATTTAACTTTTTCGAAAGCTAATTTAATTAAAATAAATAAATAATACTACTTTCTTTTTCTTAACTTGCTTATTCCCAACTTTGTTTTCTATTTTTATGACAAAATCTATTATATTAGAGTAATGGATATATTTTTAATCTTCAATCTATACAAAAAAAGAACAAAAGCATAGTATTCCAATTCATTACTATATTACTAATATAAAATATAGTATAAAATAAAAACACAAAAGAAAGAGATGTATTAATACTTACATCATACATTTCAGGAAGATCCTATAATCTGCTTTGCAGGATCGACTGACTGGACTGCTCGCCAAAATAAACACATAAACAGACGCCATGACTTTTTGATTAGCAAAATGGAGATGGATATTGCAAGGTCATAGAAAACGATCTGCGTGTGCGCGAGATCAGCAATTGGTGCTCTCAAATGTCTCAAACAGTACATCTCTGAGACTATGAACCGTGATATCTTGGAGATGTTTTGTTTTAAGACGCACTGAGATGAAGATAAGATGTTGCGATGTACTTGAGACGTCTGGAACCTAGTGTGCTGTATGGGAAGGTTTTTAAAATGTACTAAAATGGAGGTTATTTATCCATAAGAATAAAAACATAATTTTGCTAATTTAAAAACTATTGACATGCAAGATGATTTCATTAACCCTCTGTACCATACTGTAGACTGTAGGCAACATACCGTTCGATCGTGGTTCAAATTCAAAGAATCGGTTCTACAACGTAATCACGCACTGTAGCCTGTCGTATGCACTCACAGTTAGAGAATCTAGTATCTAGAAACACAACTGGATGGCGCCGTATGTCGTAAGTTGAAGTTCATTACTCGACAGTGGGTAACTAACGACAAGTGCGGACCGGCTCTGATTCAAAAAATAATAAAAAATAGTTTTTCGTGTGTTTTGTGTTTTATATTGAAACAGTGAAGAGGTAAGTGTTTGAAATTCATTGTATAATATTGATTTTGACCCAATTTCACGTATTTTATAGGATTTTATGCTAAAAAGTGTTTGTTGCCTGTAGGTGTTTTTGTTTGTTTTTTCGAAATTTATGAGAAATAAAAAAAAAACCTGAAACACGTGTATTTTATTTTTTTCCAATTATTACGAAACAAATAAACACAAAAATATTAAAGGTCATGAGTTACAGAGGGTTAAAATTTACATTAAAATCATACTTTGTTAATGGGACTTGCCACTTTTGACGTAGCACCACTGGAGGTTTCATATAAAAGCTTATATTTCTATTTAATATTTAAAAATTGAACTACATTAGGTTTATTCAATAAAACATATATTAAGGCAACAATCCTTATAGTTTTTGACATATTTTTACAGATTTGAAATCTGGAAACTACATTTTCTCAGTCTGCTTTTTTCATGAATTTATAATCTTCAAAATGCTTGTAATGCAATTAATTGATTTATTTTCTTATATTTCTTGTTCTCATTGTAAAAAAAATGCTTACACTTTCATCAGTTTTCTACTTTTAATCATAGTTATTATAAATTTGAAACTATATTTGTAACTTTAAACATGATTTTCTTTTTTTTTCATAAATAAATAAATATGTTTTAATTCCTGGTTAATACTTTATTTAAAAAAAAAAAAAAAAAAAAAAAAAAACAACTTCTTAATATAATGAATATTTTTACTTAAATTAATAATTTAATTTAATAAAATATATAAAAATAAAATAAAATAAATAAATTAGTTGAAATAAAATGCAAAATGCCTTTGCCAGGTCTCGATCTCAGAACCTCCTACACTCGGAGTCAAACACACTACCACTGCTCCACTTTTTCTTGCTATGATTTGTGTTTCATTGCTTTTTACAGAAACAGCTAAAACTTCTAGGGTCATATCTTGATCCATGGGGGTTTGTTGCACAAATTTTGCACTCGACCCTATGTTTTCGACCATGCTCACTATTTTAAGCTAGGTTTGGTTTCAACAGCAATTTTATTGATTCATACTTCCCTTGTTAGTGAGCAATTTTTTGAAAAAAAAAATAAGTATTTTATTAAGTAAATTTAGATCTTTGAACAAATATTTAATTTTTTCAAAAAATTGCTCACTAAGCTAAAAGGCGACATATTCAAAGAGTAATAAAAAAAAAAAAAAAAAAAAAAACAGAATTAGAAAAACTTCATTTTTGAATAACATATTCTTACAAAATGAAACAACGAAAATCCCATTAGATAACGTTAGTTAAACAAATTTTCTGTCGAATCATATAAACGCTGCCGAAGGCATTAGGTACCTGAGACAGTTGACTATAAGTGTTATAAAATGTATTGTCACCGTGTTCTGAGCTATCCCGAAAGTTTCAAATGGCTAGCTAGCCGTAAAGTTAGTTAAAAATCGATTGCAAGCTTTGTGCTTGTGACGCTGCCAATGGCAGCAGGAACCCGAAGCAGTTGGCTAAAAGTAATAAAAAATGCATTTTCTCCGTGTTCTGAACTAGTCTGCAAATTTCAAATGTCTAGCTTGTCGGGAAATTAGTTAAATGAATTTTCTGTCGAATCATATAAACGCTGAAGAAGGCAGTAGGTACCTGAGACAGTTGACTAAAAGTGTTAAAAAATGTATTGTCACCTTGTTATGAGCTATTCTGAAAGTTTCAAATGTCTAGCTAGTCTGGAAGTTAGTTAAAATGTGATTGTAAAATGTGTACTGGTAAAGCTGCCGAAGGCAGCAATATCCCGAAACAGTTGGCTAAAAGTATTATAAAAATGCATTTTCACTGTGTTCTGAACTATTCTGAAAGTTTCAAATGTCTAGCTAGTCGGGAAGTTAATTAAATAAATTTTCTGTCGAATCATATAAACGCTGCCGAAGGCAGTAGGGACCTGAAACTGTTGACTAAATGTGTTAAAAAATGTATTGTCACCGTGTTCTGAGCTATCCTGAAAGTTTCAAATGCCTAGCTAGTCGGAAAGTTAGTTAAAAATCGATTGCAATCCTTGTGCTTCTAACGCTGCCGATGGCAGCAGGAACCCGAAGCAGTTGGCTAAAAGTTATAAAAAATTCATTTTCTCAGTGTTCTGAATTAGTCTGAAAATTTCAAATGTCTAGCTAGTCGGGAAATTAGTTAAATAAATTTTCTGTCGAATTATATAAACGCTGCCGAAGGCAGTAGGTACCTGAGAGAGTTGACTAAAAGTGTTAAAAAATGTATTGTCACCGTGTTTTGAGCTATCCTGGAAGTTTCAAATGCCTAGCTAGTCGGAAAGTTAGTTAAAAATCGATTGCAAGCTTTGTGCTGGTAACGCTGCCGATGGCAGCAGGAACCCGAATCAGTTGGCTAAAAGGATTAAAAAAATGCATTTTCACCGTGTGCTGAATTATTCTGAAAGTTTCAAATGTCTAGCTAGTCGGGAAATAAATTTTCTGTCGAATCATATAAACGCAGCCGAAGGCAGTAGGGATGAAACAGTTGACTAAAAGAGTTTAAAAATGTATTGTCACCGTATTCTGAGCTATCCTGAAAGTTTCAAATGTCTAGTTAGGCGGGAAGTTAGTTAAAAAAGCGATTGCAAGATGTGTGCCGGTAACGCTGCCGATGGCAGCAGGAACCCGAAACAGTTGGCTAAAAGTATTTAAAAAATGCATTTTCACCGTGTTCTGAACTATTCTGAAAGTTTCAAATATCTAACTCGTCGGGAAATAAATTTTCTGTCGAATCATATAAACGCTACCGAAGGCAGTAGGGACCTGATGCAGTCAACTAAAAGTGTTAAAAAAAGTATTGTCACCGTGTTCTGAGCTATCCTGAAAGTTTCAAATGTCTAGCTAGTCTGGCAGTTAGTTAAGAAGTGATTGTAAAATGTCTACTGGTAAAGCTGCCGAAGGCAGCAGTATCCCGAAACAGTTGGCTAAAAGTGTTATAAAAATGCATTTTCACCGTGTTCTGAACTATTCTGAAAGTTTCAAATGTCTAGCTAGTCGGGAAGTTAGTTAAATAAATTTTCTGTCGAATCATATAAACGCTGCCGTAGGGAGTAGGTACCTGAGACAGTTGACTAAAAGTGTTAAAAAATGTATTGTCGCCGTGTTCTGAGCTATCCTGAAAGTTTCAAATGTCTAGCTAGTCGGAAAGTTAGTTAAAAATCGATTTCAAGCTTTGTGCTTGTAACTTTGCCGATGGCAGCAGGAACCCGAAGCAGTTGGCTGAAAGTAATAAAAAAAAATGCATTTTCTCCGTGTTCTGAACTAGTCTGAAAATTTCAAATGTCTAGCTTGTCTAGAAATTAGTTAAATAAATTTTCTGTCGAATCATATAAACGCTGCCGAAGGCAGTAGGTACCTGAGACAGTTGACTAAAAGTGTTAAAAAATGTATTGTCACCGTGTTTTGAGCTATCCTGAAAGTTTCAAAAGTCTAGCTAGTCGGGAAGTTAGTTAAAAAGCGATTGCAAGATGTGTACTCGTAACGCTGCCGTAGGCAGCAGTAACCCGACCAAAAAAAAATTTTGATTGCAAAAGGCACTGGTACATATCAGAAGGAATGTCCATGCAAATTTTCAGCTCATTAGCTGCAGAACTGTAGGCTCAATCGCCGTCAATTTTTTTGTCTTAACAATTACAAGCAGAAGAAGAATCTGACCGGCAAATTTCGGGTTTTCAAATTTATATTACTCAGGCCCCTTAGTTCGGAGCGACATGCAAATTTGTATGTTTTGTCTTAAGGGTATGCTTAAGGTCTGTGCAAAAAATCATCTGTCTTGGGGATCAGGGAGCTGAGATTAGTCGAAATGTCCGAGATGCTATGTCGACATAATATACACTTGTAGCTTTCACCATTGATGTCGACTTAATATACACTTGTAGCTTTCACCATTGATGTCGACTTAATATACACTTGTAGCTTTCACCATTGACTTCTTACTTTGTAAATTTCATTTGTATATCTCTTAATGTTTGTTTTAGCTTGGCGGGGCGGAACGCTACCGCGTTCCTTGATATAATACATATAAGTTCTTTCTCTGGAGATTATTTATGTAATTTTCAAGTCTATGATCAGGAAGTAATCTATTCTAATATTCCTAAAATTAGAAATCGCCCGTGGGTAAGGGAAGCTGAACAGTATGGGATAAAATGTTCAGATATTGAAAGTTTTAATAAAATTCTTGACAGAAATAACAATATTGATATACTTATTGGTGCAGATATTTATGGAAAACTTTTGACAGGTAATCATATAATATTATCTAGTGGGTTAGTTGCTGTAGAAACTCTACTGCGATGGAGCTTAATGGGTAAAATTACTGAAACTAATTGTAATAGCGATAGCTCTATGCTTTGTAGTCTCTTTATTTGCTAGAATCAAAAATGAAAAAATCAGTGACTTATGGGAGTTGGATCTTTGGGGCATAAGGGATCCCGTAGAAAGTAGAAAATAAGATGATATGAGTAAAGAATCTCTAGATTTATTTAATTCAACAGTTAAACGGGATTCGAACGGGATGTACGTTGTTTCTCTTCCATGGCTTAAAGATCATCCTCCAATACCCTCAAATCACAAATTAGCAGAAAAAAGATTATTATCAATGTTCAGATCCCTGAAAACTTCTGGAGATTTAGAGATATCTAACAAACTGAAAATGTCATTTTATGTAGATAACTGTTCCAGTGTAGACAGTATAGAAGAATTGCGGGAATTCATTAAAACATCAAGACAAATTTTGGCGTCAGCTCAGTTTGATCTTCGAGGTTGGTAGTATATACGAAATGATGAAAACTTAGTGGACGAGGATTTTCTTAATGACATGAAGATAGAATCGGAAGAAAATTCTGATATAGCAATTTTGGGGCTGATCTGGAATAAGAAAGATGACACGATAATATTGATAAATTCATTTAATGATAGAGAAGAACCTAAATCAATTACAAAGAGATCAGTTCTTTCTGTGGTTAATAAAATATTTGATCCCATCGGTTATACAAGTCCAACCACTTTGATGCCAAAACTGATTCTGCAAAAATGTTGGGAAGAAAAAATTAATTGGGATTCTCCTTTTTCAGAAGAAATGACAAAATCCTTTAGAAAGTGGGAAGAACAACTAGAATTATTAATAAATAAAAAGGTCCCTCGCAGATTTTCAAAATTCGACTTAAGTGACAGTGAAAAACAGCTTCATATATTTTTGACAGTAGCAAAGTCACTTATGCCACATGCATTTTCTTAAGAGTACAAAATGGTAAAAATGTGTCTTGTCAGCTTATTCAAGCAAAAACAAGAGTGGCTCCCCTAAAAGAAGTTACGATCCCACGATTAGAGTGAGTTACTTGTTTAATTTGTTCAAGACCAGCCTGTACGATTATCGATGAAATGAAAATAGATAATCTCAAAACCTTCTATTGGTCGGATACTAAGAATGCTTTATATTGGATAAAAAAAATGACGGTGGTTGGGCTACTTTTTTACAGGATAGAGTGACAGAAATTAGAAAATTGACGAATGTCGATGTTTGGCCTTATGTTCCTGGTCATCTTAATCCAGCCGACTTACCCTCGAGAGGTTGCCCCCCCCCCCCCCGCAGATGCCTCAAAGAATTCCCAGTGGTAGAATGGACGTCAGTGGTTAAAGAAGATGCCCGACCTTTGGCCTAAAAGTGACATTTTTTCTGATGATGAAGTTATATACTCAGAAGAAAGAAAAACAGTTGCAACAGCAATTGATGTTTCCTCTCAAGTATTTGATCTTTATGAAAACTGTTCCTCATATCAAAAGATGCTAAAAGGTACAGCTTGGATTCTTAGATTTTGTGAAAATGCAAAGAAGTCAAAAGAAAACCGCTTATTATCTAACTTAACAGTCGAAGAACTTAATAAAGCGGAATATGTAGTGCTAAAATATGCACAAAAGATGTTTTTCTAGTCAATCTAAGAAAAAATTTAACTTTCCGGCATTTATTGACGAGAAAGAATTAGAGTCCGTACCAGAATTCCAATGAGAGAAGACTCACGTAATTTCAGATATACAACTGCCTTACCAGCAGATCATAATATAACATCCAGAATAATTGAAAAAAAACACAAAGAAATGGACCATGCAGGAGTTCAGATTCTCATATCAAGTTTAAGAGAAGAATTTTGGATAATTAGATGCAGAAGAACAATTAGGGAAACTCTACAAAGAAGCATTCAGTGCAAAAGATTCTCCACAAAAACAGAAAAAGTTCTGAGTGCTCCACTTCCAGAAGATAGAGTAAGGGATGCTAGTGTATTCAAAAGTATTGGAATCGACCTATCTGGTCCTTTATTTTTAAAAGATGGACAGAAATGCTGGATAGCTTTGTATACTTGAGCCATTTACCGATGTGTATATTTAGAATTAGCAACATCCCTATCGACTGAAAACTTCTTTCAAACGTTAAGACGCTTTATCGCAAGAAGAGGCCGACCACATACTGTTTACAGTGACAGTGAAACAAATCTAGTTGCAGCTAACAAAGAGTTAAGTTCTATAAATTGGAAACAAAAGATTACGCAACTGTAAAAAAAAAAAAAAAAAATCAACTGGAAGTTCAACCCCTATCAGCTCCGTGGTGGGAAGACATTTGCAAACGTTTGATAATTGTAAAAACTATTTTGAAGAGAATTCTTGGAAAAGCACAGCTTGACTACGAAGAGCTACATACTTTGATTTGTGATATAGAATGTATAGTAAATGCTCGACCTCTCACATACATGTTGAAAGATCCAAATGACCTAACACCTCTCACTCCCGAAATGGTCTTAAAGGACTTACCAGAAATAGGAGTCCTAGATTTAGACTTGATTGATAAAACGAAGTTCAAGAAGAGATATGCCTATCGGCAAAAGTTAAGAGAAGATCTTTGACAAAGATTCCATAATGAATATTTAGGAACACTTCGAGGATTTGCTTCGGTAAAAAAATCTACCATATTTAAAGAAGGTGATTTAGTGCTAATTCGAGATGATAATCTAAAACGTCTTCAGTGGCCTGTGGCTAAAGTGTTGAAATTGTATAAAGGCAGAGATAGACAGTTTCGTGTAGCAAGACTGAAAACTAAAAATACTGAACGGTTACGTCCATGTCAACGTTTGTGCCTCTTGGAACTTTGTGATGAAAGCTGTCCTAAACTTCAACAACAAACTCGATATGCTCACTTAGTGCAACCAGTGCAGCGCCTTGGTGTGGACAATAACGATCCAGGTTGAGCACGTCGTATGTCCTTCTCTGCTGTAGGTGGGGAGGATGTTACGAAAGCGAACTTTCTCAATTCATAAACTTTATAAACTGACAAACTTTTTCGAACTCTGATTTTCATTACTGTTTATTTCTTTTTTATTATTGGCAACAGCCACATTTTGTTTCCTTTTTGTGTAGATTCAGAATTGATTTGTTACCAAGAATATAGAACACAAAAAATGTGACATGATATGATTGTAACATTGATAATTAGCCTAACCAATTTTGTAACTGTGTATATAATTTCATTAAATTATAGTGTTTTTCTAACATGATTTTATGAAGTAATTTTAAAGTGATTATAATTCGGTAAGAAACATAAACAAGAAAAGCAAAAACAGCTGCCCTGAAAGAAGCATTTAAGTAAGAAGTTCTTTACATATTCTATTCTTATATTTGATGCTACAATTGTAAATATAGTTTGAAATTAATCGATGAAAGAGATTCCTGTTTCTCATGAAAGCTTGTATAATACGTGCATGTGACTTTTTATTAAAAGTGTTTCATTTTAGCTTTGAATTTTTTTTTTTTTTTTTTTTTTTTACCTTGCGAGTTGCAAATATTTAAGTTGCAGTAAAATTAACGTTCAAGTTGTACATATCTTCAGTTTTTTAATTGGTTATTGGAAATTTTTCTCTATTTTGTAAGCTGCAAATAATTATTTTTTACTTTTAATTAACATTTAAAAAATATAACTTTTAAATATTACTTTTAATTAACATTCAAAAATTTATAATTTGAAAAATTAAATTTATTTTAATTATTTATTCAAGACAACGTCTTTGAAAACTAATATGTGCAATGTTGTTTGAATGCTGTATAAACAATACATCGGAAAAAATATGGCACTCACAAATATTACAAAAAAGAAATTAAATTGAGAAACCACATTGTTGAAATATGAGTGTGTAAGTTATGAAAAATTTGAAGGCATTCCTGATGATCGGTATCCTTTGTCTAACGAAATATTGCAAAATTCCGATAAAAAAGAATATACTACGGAATTGTTTCTTAAAGATGTGAAACATCAAAATAATATATATGTGTATATATATCGTAGGACTATATGAAGAAGATTGAAATTACTGGCGTAAGGTGAATTCTGGGAATTCATAGATCAGTTTAAAAAGTGTCCAAACAAAGTTTAAATAAGTAAAAAAAAATAAAAGTATTAAGTTGTTCGATAAATAATGTCGTTTTTTTTTTTCATGTTTTTCAAAGTGAATTTATTTATATTAACAACAAACATTAATCAATGATATATTGACCATTTTGTTGGATGACCTTTTGCCATCTTTCGGTAAGTTAAAAAATTCCACGTTCGAAGAAACCTTGGTTTTTAGAAGCGAAGGTTTTAAAAAACGACATTATTTATAGAATAACCCAATAATTACAAGATAAAAAGAACTTTTTATATATCATGTTTTGAAATTTTCTGTTGAATCATATAAACATTACCGAAAGCAGCGGGAACCCGGAGCAATTGGAAAAATGTATTAAAAACATTCGCTGCTATCGTGTTTCGAGCTATTATAAAAGTTTCAAATGGCTATCTAGCCGGGAAGTTAGTTAAAAATTGATTGCAAGCTTTGTACTGGTAACACTGCTGAAAGCAGCAGGGTCCCGAAGCAATTGCTTAAAAATATTTTAAAAATACATTTTCACCGTATTCTGTACAATTCTGAAAGTTTCAAATGTCGGGAAGTTAGTTAAATAAATTTTCTGTTGAATCATATAAACGCTGCCGAAGGCAGTAGGGACCTGAAACAGTTGACTAAAAGCATTAAAAAAAAGTATTGTCACCGTGTTCTGAGCTATCCTGAAAGTTTCAAATGTCGGGAAGTTTGTGAGAAATCGATTGCAAGCTTTGTACTGGTAACGCTGTCAACGGCAGCAGGAACCCGAAGCAATTGGTTAAAAATATTTAAAAAATGCATTTTCACAGTGTTCTGAACTATTCTGAAAGTTTCATATGTCTAGCTGGTCGGGAAGTTAGTTAAATAAATTTTCTGTTGAACTATTTAAACACTGCCGAAGACAGTAGGAACCTGAAACAGTTGACTAAAAGTATAAAAAAAATGTATTGTCACCGTGTTTTGAGCTATCCTGAAGTTTCAAATGTCTAGCTAGTCGGAAAGTTAGTGAAAAATCTATTACAAGCTCTGTACTGATAGCGCTGCCGAAGGCATCAGGAACCCGAAACAGCTGGCTAAAGGTATTAAAAAAAATGCATTTTTACCGTGTTCTGAACTATTCTGAAAGTTTCAAATGTCTAGCTAGTCGGGAAGTTAATTAAATAAATTTTCTGTCGAATCATATAAACGCTGCCGAAGGCAGTAGGGACCTGAAACAGTTGACTAAAAGTATTAAAAAAAATATTGTAACCGTGTTCTGAGCTATCCTGAAAGTTTCAAATGTCTAGCTAGTGGGGAAGTTTGTGAGAAATCGATTGCAAGCTTTGTACTGGTAACGCTGTCGACAGCAGCAGGAACCCGAAGCAGTTGGTTAAAAATATTTAAAAGATGCATTTTCACAGTGTTCTGAACTATTCTGAAAGTTTCATATGTCTAGCTGGTCGGGAAGTTAGTTAAATAAATTTTCTGTTGAACCATTTAAACGCTGCCGAAGGCAGTAGGAACCTGAAACAGTTGACTAAAAGTATTAAAAAAATGTATTGTCAACGTGTTTTGAGCTATCCTGAAGTTTCAAATGTCTAGCTAGTCGGAAAGTTAGTGAAAAATCTATTGCAAGCTCTGTACTGATAGTGTTGCCGAAGGCAGCAGGAACCCGAAACAGCTGGCTAAAAGTATTAAAAAAATGCATTTTCACCGTGTTCTGAACTATTCTGAAAGTTTCAAATGTCTAACTAGTCGGGAAGTTAGTTAAATAAATTTTCTGTCGAATCATATAAACGCTGCCGAATTCAGCGGGACCTGAAACAGTTGACTAAAAGTATTAAATAAATGTATTGTCACCGTGTTCTGAGCTGCCCTGAAAGTTTCAAATATCTAGCTAGTCGGGAAGTTAGTTAAAAATCGATTGCAAGATTTGTACTGGACAAACAAACAAACAAGAATCGAAGTTAATAAAAACAAGGTAAAATACGTGAATTCTATCATTGGGAGAAGCAAATAGAGAATGCAACTAATCGCAGAGAGAGAGAGAAAGAAAAAAAAAAAAGAAAAGGGAAAGAAATAAGAAGCTGTTTTCTTGAGGAGGTGGGGTAGAATTACATCTTCTAATGAAGCATCTTTCAATATTAAAGCTTCAATATCAATGCTCATAAAAATAAGCCTGATTTTATGCATTTTTGCTAACCAAGAGACCTGTTTACTCCTTCTCTTAACCTATGATTATTATAAAAACCCATTAAGAGCTAAAAAAATTTAATTCTTTACATCATCTATTAAAATTTGGTTTAAAGTTTGAATAAATAAACAAAAGATACACGGTTCAAAAATCGCAGTTATACAAATGTACTTTTTAATGTTAAACTTTTTAAAATTAATTTGGTTCGTAGAGTTACAAAAGTTATTTGGTAAATTTGACCTAACCAGTATAATAAAAAGTAAATTATAATTTAAAAAAAAAAAGTATAAATTTTTAATATTAATGAATGTCTATACTGAAATTTGAGATTAAGTTTGAAATAATTTTTATCAATTTAAATTTTGATCTAAATTACTCGTTGTAAAATCTGTATTCCTCGAAAACACAAAATAGTGAACTCATAAGTGATTGACGTTTACCATTTTTCATTTCTAAATTGTTATGTACGTTCTTTTTAATTTATTATGCAATATAAATAAATGTGCGTTCTGTTTTACTTTAAGCCTTAATGTTTAAATCTCAAGTAAAATTTAAGCTTAGTTTAAGTGTTTAACGTTAAACTAAAAGTTGTATAATCTGATCATTAGGTTTACTGATGTATGACAAATTTTAATTATAAAAGTATATTTATTTAAAGTAAACTTTCTTAAACTAGTTTAGAATGAAGAGTATGGAAAACGTTTTTCTGTAATGTGTATTTATCAAAATACCGTTTTGCATCAGTTTTTATTGCGTCGCCAACGAGCGATAAATAGCCAAGAATCTGACATTTTCAATATTTTTTTATGGATGATATATAATGATTCCGCCTAAAATTTTTTTATAAACATACATAACCTCATGAGGAGAGTATTCTGTTTTTTTTTTTTGAAAAATTTTTTGCGTATGCGCTTATGGAGACCTTCCTTGTTAGTTTGATTGTTAATTTTTTGCATCAATTTACTTTTTTTAACAGCATAAGACTAAGATCATGACTCGACAAATCTTTCGCGTATGTATTATTGCTAGCGCTTCAATAATTTTGTTGCCGACTCTAGCCCTACTAAGGTCAACGGAGAGGAACTAAGAACTTCTACAAGTGTTAGGTCTAGACTGACCAGGGCTGGGATTGCGGTGCCTCGTTCTTAAGTCTGATCTTAAATCTTACGAACTTTCGTAGATGGGCGTGGTTAAGAACGATCTTAACTTGGTATTGCGGTGCCTCAAGCGTAAGTCCTCCGCGTGTCCTCGTAAGAGAAAGTCAGCCAGCCAATGGGAGACGCAGAGCAAGCTATGTTGTGATTGCGCGCGCATCCAGTTACGATTCGACTTAAGATAGCTCTGAAGTCGTCGTAAGATAGTGAGGCACTGCAATACGACTTGCGTTTTGTTTACATCTTAAGACAGAGTTTGTGCGTAAGATAGTGTTGAGCGAGGCACCGCAATCCCAGCCCAGATCAAAGTACCTTTATAATAGAGAAGCGTTAAACTTTGCTACAGTTATCCAATTAAGGATGTATTTTTTCATTCCTAATAAATAAGTACTAAAAATAAAATATTTTTGATTAATATTTTACTTTCTACAATTTTTTAAAACTCAGAAAAATGCCTTCAAAATAAAGGCTGCCCCAGAAAATGAGACCATTTGGTCCTTAGTTAGGGGTACATGAATGGCATCTTTGATCAAAAATTGTTTTACTATTTCACGAGAAGTTAGCCGGCCAGGTGGTTCGGTCGGTAGGGCGCTGCCTTCTGAACCCTCTGGTCCCAGCTTCGAATCCTGGTGCGGGCATGGATGTTTGTGATGTCTTATGTCTTCAAAATATTCTGTACTAGTTTCTGTGAATTTCTGTAATATGGATCAATCGAGACGAAAGTCATTGTAACTATAGGTCTCAATAAATGTCAAATGACGAGAAGTTAATAGCAGATTAGTATGTAAAATTGTTTTTTTTTTTCTTCATTTTCTCTTATTTTGGAATTCACAAAATCATACTCAAAATATTTTGAGCGATTCTTCTAAGAAATAAAATTAATTTTATAATGTTTAGTATACTTTTCAGAACACATTCAAGTTCAAGTAAAAATTACAAACTGTAATTCTGAAATAACAGTATGAAATCGTTAAATATTTAAAGTTGCTTTGTTTAAATAACACAAAATGCTTCAAAGGGAAAAAATATTTTTGGTTTATGTATATTTTAAAAAAGTATTTGCTTAATATTTAGTACTTGATTTTTAAATAAATTATTTATGGCTATCAAGTTTGTAAACAATAAAAAAATCTGCCAAATGAAAATACAGATACAATAAAAATAAGGCGAGTAACTGCATAATCTAGAGAGTTCGAGAAACTGAAAACCGTTGACCGCAGAGCCACTGTAGTCGCATTTTGGTTACCATTGAGTATACGAGAGTTGTCTGTATAATAATCTGTGACCCATTTGAACTCTATGGGGAACTGCACTAGTTCCGCCCCTGTAGCTCTCGGCCTTAGTGGAATGATATGGTGTGAACGGGCTCTTCATGTCGACTGGAATGTTCTGGTCAATGGCTCTATGGGGTCCGTTACAGGGCCTGTCCAGGGCCGGCATCTTCCTTCTGCTAATCTGGTTACGTATAATCTTTTGAAATCGAAAATCACGCGCTAAATTCTGGTCGCACGGTTCATTATTAATTATTTTCTCTGACAGCTTTTGGCAGAAGTTTACATACATAATGATTATATTTAGATTTAAGACGAAGTAAAACTCACACGGCGATTTTTCAAAAATAGCTACGGAGACGAAGGACATTTATTCTCAAATTATCTTTGGTATATGCTGTCTACGACAATTTGCCCCGATTTTGATTCTCTGTGCTGCCACTGTTCCAGATGATAGTATTTTTCCGACAACTATTAGTATTTTTCTACATTTTTATATCTGTATACTTTTTTGCTTGATACGACGAAGTACATTTATAAAGAGTTTTCCCTCTGTTCATGAAACAAATTTTCCTTTTCGCAATAACGAATTCACAAGAATTCTCTTTGTACTTATTATTATTTTACTATTATCATTTTCTTTGCGTTTTTATTGTACAGTCGGCAGAAAAAAAAAAAAAAAAAAAAAAAAAAAAAAAAGCCCCCCCCCCCACCTAATTTCGCCGTAAATTATCGTAGAAACATGCGGCTGGTACCTATCGATCTGTAATAACGTCTAGTTTTTAATGGTGTAGTTTTTTTTTTTTTTTTTTTTTTTTTTTTTCGCGGTCATCTACATATTAAAACAGGCATAAACTTCATTTTTTTCAATGACGACCCCTATTTTCGACCTCAAATTCAGATTTCTGAGATCAAGGCGATTCGGAAAACATACCTATTTATATACTTTAAAAATATTTTAAATATAGTTACACGTGAGAATGTATCAGGGGTCCGTCTATACATTTAGAAAAAATAAATCGTGATCTACCGCCTAATATACATTATTTATTAAATTTCACACCGGAAAAAAATTTGAGAAGTGTTATTTATAAAATGAAAAAACGATTCTAATTAGCAGAACTTTCTGTGTTAGTTTATGAATTAAAAGATTTTTATTGGTTTCTATTTATTAAACATCCAATTGTTAAATACATCACTTCATACGAAGAAAATTAAATAGCTTGAATTATATGAACCCTGCAATGTTGAATTTCAAAAATCTAGATACCAAGGTAAAAGAATAATAGTAATAATATTAATAGCGGTTAAAAAAAAAAAAAAAAAAAAAAAAAAAAATGTGTTTAATATTTAAGAAAAATAATTATCTACTTCTTGTTGGGTATATTTCTATTTTATACAGTAAACCCCGCATGAAAGTTTTACTATAAAGTTTTACATTTAATTTTAGGCGTACAAACCAACAACAGATAATATACTAAAACATAGATAACAAGATTTAAACTAAGTCTGAGAAAGGATATTTAACATTTTCGCGACCGCTGACGTAGTTTCACGTTATTTGGAAATCTGTAACTAATCCAGTGCCCAGTGGGCGTTTCTTTCACAATTTGTGTGTTAATTTCTTAAGAATATTCCTTATATTCATATTTATATAAACAAAATAGGATGAATACAAATACTTTCACTAGAAAGAGTATAATTATTATGTATATTCATATGAAAATAAATATGGATATAGAAAAAACGGTTTCCTATTGCCTAGAACGAATATTCCCCGTTCTATAGTCGTCTACTGTACCTGAATTCTTAATTTTAAATGTGTAAAATATATATCTTTAAAAGTAATAAAACATATTACTTTTTTTTTTTTAATTCTTTTTCCATAATAAAGTTTTACGCCGTGATTAGAGTAATCGAAAATAAATAATATTGCGCTTTGTTTCAATAATAGTTTTTAAAAACTTAAGAAAAGAAAAAAAAAAAAAAAAAAAACCACTATATTATTCAGTATTTAAAAAAAAACATTTAATAAAATTTTTATATTTTATTATGTTACGTTACGCGATAAAATTTAAATAGCATAAACGGTAGAGTAAACGAATGCGAAAAAATCACAAGATTGAAACAGAAAATTTGTTTTAAAAAATCTGATAAAAATTAATTATATTCATTTAAGAAAAATAAAAGTATTGTTCACTGCGTATTGCTCGTTCAAATAATAATCTTCGTTTTACCACGTTTTCTAAATCATGATATTTAACTTGAGGTGTACGAATCCTAGAATATTAAAGTTAAAAACAAAAGACAGAAGGGATACAATAGAATTTTTGCAGTGAGAAACTAGGAAAAGTTATGTAATATTTAAGAACAAAGACTTAACATTTCAAAATCGAGTATACTTCTCTTTGCAACGAAAGCCACGCCTTTACACAATTTTTCTAAAACTTTACATTCTAAAACAAAATTATTTTACATACTTCCAATTAAATCATTTAAGTTTTGGCTTGAGCATTCGATGTAGTAAATGCCATTGGCATTTATGCATACCAACGTGACATACAGAGTTATATACGAATACGCAAACTAGTTTTTTTTTAATATTGTTTTCGCAATATAGAGGCGGGGCTTCATTTCTTTTGGAATTCTTTCGCGCTTGCATTGCGATAATTTTATAAAAAATAATTCAATTTGTATTATAAATATCGAAATGTTGCTTAGAAAACAATTAGAATAACATTAAAGTAAATTAAAATAGTTTTTCGTCAAAATATATACAGATATTTACTCACAGAAGATACAAATTATTATAAGTGACCCTAACAACAGAAAAAAAAAATTAAATATCACTGTAACTCAAAAAATAATGTTAAGAACGAGCTGTAAATTTGAAAACCATGTTTTTTGATGATGCCCGTTCTATTCATGCAAAAATTAACATAGGTCATAATTCATAATTTTTTGAAATATGAAATTATTAATAATTTTCATAATTCAAAAATTTTTTTAATCAAAAATATGCATGGAATATGTTTTGGTCACTTCATTCTATCATATAAAAAGACAGAATTTGAATATCATAATTATTTTGGAAGATATGAATTAATGTTTGTCACATTCATTTAACATTAGCACCCTCATATTTTGACAGCTTATAACTCTGAAAAATTGAGCAAAATATATAAACTATACCATTTTCCGCGATGATTTGATCCAAAGAATTCAAATAAATTATAAAAAAGGGGGGTTACCATTGAAAAAAAATGAAGTTGATGCCAGTTTTAATATGTAGATGAACCCTTAAGCAAAATCTAACTGTATCATTATAAACTTAGACGTTATTACAAATGGATTGGTACCAACCACATGTTTCTACGTCAACTTATGGCGAAATTAGATTGGGGGGGGGGGGCTTTTTTTTGCCGACTGTACATGCATTTTTATGTTACTAGTATATCTCTGAATGTTTTGTTTGCTATAATTATTTTTATGGGGCCATTTCTTCACTAATTCGTAACTGAGGTCAATCCCTTTCTCATGGCCGAATGTCAGTTGGTCTGAGGTCACACACAGTGCGTATAAAATGTATTAACAGCACTATCTCAAGGAATTCTTAATTTCAGAGCACGTTCTGCACAGAGAAAATGCAAGCTGGGGAATAAAAAAGTAACCTGGTCGAGTGATAAGGAGCAGAATTTTCGCTTGAATATGATGTGATCAGACAATCCAAGAAATGCTCTCGTAAAATTGCTGACATTATTAGGAATACTTAATAATATCCAGAGTAATATTCTGCAGCACTTAAGGTAGCTAGGTGGCGTAGAAATAATTCAAGGCATATGACATTTTGCATTGTCTTGCTGAAATGCAAAGGAAAATAATATTCCCTCTTAGTAAAACATAGCTGCTAATATTTTAATTTACGAAGTGGTTAGAGCTACGGCAGAATTCAAATAAATTATAAAAAAGGGGGGTTACCATTGAAAAAAATGAAGTTGATGCCAGTTTTAATATGTAGATGAACCCTTAAGCAAAATCTAACTGTATCATTATAAACTTAGACGTTATTACAAATGGATTGGTACCAACCACATGTTTCTACGTCAACTTATGGCGAAATTAGATTGGGGGGGGGGCTTTTTTTTGCCGACTGTACATGCATTTTTATGTTACTAGTATATCTCTGAATGTTTTGTTTGCTATAATTATTTTTATGGGGCCATTTCTTCACTAATTCGTAACTGAGGTCAATCCCTTTCTCATGGCCGAATGTCAGTTGGTCTGAGGTCACACACAGTGCGTATAAAATGTATTAACAGCACTATCTCAAGGAATTCTTAATTTCAGAGCACGTTCTGCACAGAGAAAATGCAAGCTGGGGAATAAAAAAGTAACCTGGTCGAGTGATAAGGAGCAGAATTTTCGCTTGAATATGATGTGATCAGACAATCCAAGAAATGCTCTCGTAAAATTGCTGACATTATTAGGAATACTTAATAATATCCAGAGTAATATTCTGCAGCACTTAAGGTAGCTAGGTGGCGTAGAAATAATTCAAGGCATATGACATTTTGCATTGTCTTGCTGAAATGCAAAGGAAAATAATATTCCCTCTTAGTAAAACATAGCTGCTAATATTTTAATTTACGAAGTGGTTAGAGCTACGGCAGCCGTAACTTTAATGGGCTTACGGCAGTTTTTTAACGCATGCGCAAGAGGATGCGGTCTGACTTTCAGAGAACGAATCACTTTTTGAATGATTCTCTCTACGGCATACGGATACGGAAGCCTTGGAGATAAATAAAGAACAAGGACACGTGTTGGTGTTTTACTGTTTTCTCATATTAGTTTCATTATCTCGTTATTATTTATATTATAATGTCGCAAAGTTTTGCGTGATCCAATTATTTGCAAAAAAATGCCGCGTAATTTCAGTTTGAGGGAAAACATTTCTATTCTCATTTAAGGAATATTCATTTTGAAAATGTCAGGACTGTAAATCTGACTTTCTAGATTGAAAACAAGAAAGAAATAGCATTGAGAAAAAGATACCAAGCTTTTTTTATTTTCCGAAATTCGTCAAAGAAAAGTGACATAAAATTTATGTACTATGATTGTCTTTGAAGTGGAATATATAGTCCTATAGAAAATAGACATAGACATTTGAAAGAATTGCAATTGGGATGTATAAAAATAGGACACACTTGCCTAGCATTTATGAGTGTATCATCAGAAACATAACGAAACTACTGAAATAAAAGTGAATTACCAGACTGTCCATGTAGTATATGAAAAAGAAGTTGGTGAACATCCCTGTCAACTGATGAAAGATTAAATCTTGCCTCACTATTAAGTGCTGGTATAGCCATGTTAAAAATATTAGAGGGGATTAAAGAGAAGCACTCACCAATCAAGAGATAGTTATACAGTGTGGAAAGACCTTCAAAATATTAAAAGTGCTTTCCATGTTGATAAGTCAATTTTTCATAAAGATGATACTGCTTTAGTCAATTTATTAGTGAAAAAAAAAAAAAAGAGAATAAGTATGATCCAATCCTCATTTATAAACCTGTTGGAGAATTATTGCAAGACTTTCCAAATACTAATTAAAATGAATTCCTTTTAGGAATTATGAAGGAAGTTCAAGAAAAACTATTGGAATTATACAACATATATGTACAATGATAGATTCGACTGTGTTTGAAGATAACTGTAAATATATGCTCATGCCATCAGTGATAAAAAATTGGGAAGGGAAGGTGTCATATGATGTCTGCTGTAAATATTTTACACGTCAAATTAAAATTTCCAGTTGCAATTTCTAAAAGTCATTTTAATATCACTAACGAAGACTGATTCTGAGTAAAACAATATTTTCTGAACTATGCATCAAAAATTTTTAAATACAATTTATATATATTTATTTTTCTCATACGTTATATCAGTATGTGCACAGAGATATGTATTGGTTACATAGGTTATATGTATGCATGATTCATCTTGATTTTGAAATATGAACTATCTTCTATAAATCAAAATGTCTTATTAGACATTAGGAATTCACACATTTTTGATAAAGTTTAACCCTCGCTTTCCCAAGATAGGGTTATTTTGACCCCATTTAGAAGTTGAAATTTAGTTAATCCCGCCTCATTCAAAAAGTGCGCTAATTCACCAGAGATAGCAAACGTAACTAGTAGAATGATGCAACTTCTAAACCATACAAAAAGGCGCGGTGCTGGTGATTTTCGCCAAACGTGCCAAGTGGCTCCTGAAAGCAATTTTCCTGCAGTAATGCCTTGATCTTGCGAAAGCAAGGGTTAAAGAAATACGAAAATATACTTTGTTCACCATTTCACACTTGCAGTACCTTAAAATTTTAAGAAAGTATCCCAATATTCAATAAAAAAAATTACCAAACTGTCAAATAACAGGTGCAAAAGTTTTTAGAGAGAAATCTCCCAGATCAGTTTTATCAGCCATTGGTTACTTCCTGTGTCCATTTACCATGTGCCGCACACCTCCTAGGCATCAGATTTGACAACCAGAAATAATTTTATATTCGTCAAATGCAATAATTTAGCTGCATTTGATGACTAACGACAGCTAATTTTGAACGCTGCATGCCATGTGATGAGAAACTAGAACTTGAATGTAAATTCAAAGGTGAAAGAAAGTGCCAATAAAGAAGCTGTCAAAGAACAGATAAATACAATTTTTTCAGAAATTGTAACTTTTACAAGCAAATATGTAACTTTTTACAAGCAAATGAATGACTTTATTAGCAGCTTTAGTGTTTATTTGAAAAAATCATTGACTATTTTCTGAACATTTACTTAGCACGACCTCAAAAATGGGCTTACTATTGCTATAGAACTGTACTAGACATAAACACAAAAATGAAATTGGAGTGCTGGCATCGCCAACTAAAATACGAGGAGAGTGGTGGTACCATTATAAAAAGACTAGACAAAGCTATCATCAGTTGGGTGCCAAATGGCATCTAACATTGTTTTCTTAGTTATCATGCAGTTGTACTAAGGTGCCATTTTAAAATTTGTATTTACACATAAAAACACAGGCATAAATATAATTACTTAAGATACTAATCCTTTATCTTGTTAGTTTTTCCCATTTTAAAAATGTGCTACACTGATATTTTGACAAGAACGCTAGAAATTTCATTCTACTACTTTATTGCTAGTACCTTTATTTTCATTGCAGATTATTGCACATTACTGATTTCAGTGAAATATTTATCTGTTTCTGTAAGTTATCAAGTTAAAATACTGATTATTATAAATTTAATAATTACTATCTTAATACGTAATTTTTGTTTTGTTTAATAATGTTTAAAAAAAAGAAAGAAACCTGAAATAGTAAACAACCTTCTGCTATCAATAATATATATAATTTAGTATTTTGTTTAAGTGTACTATGCTTATGCTAGGTTAAACAGTTTTATAAGTTTACTATTGCTTCTATGGCAACTCTAGACTTGGTTGATAAACAAATGAGGTGCATTTTGTTTTGATGTTTATTTTAGTGCATTAACTGTTTTGAATGAATGTCTATAATTTAATATAGTTTAATTTTAATAATTAATAGAAATATTAAGTTTCAAATACTGCAATAAAAAAAACATTGGGTAAGAAAGAATATTTCTGTGGAAGTTTATTTCATTTTAAACCATGTGTTTTATTCAGTTATTAGGCTGATCTTTTTTACAGTGATAAAATAAATTTTCTTATTTCATCAAACAGTATTGTTTATTTTATTATTACTGTTATTTGTTGTTTTTAATTTCAGTTTTTTGCTGTTTTTAATTACAGTTTGTCTAATACTAATTATAAGATTAAGAAACTGCTCAAAAAAGATGCATGAGTTTGGCTAGGCCTAATTTAATATGATATATATGCTGTTTGTTTGTAGTACTGCTATTTATTATTTTCTACAAATATAAATGTAGAATCTTAATTACAAAAGAAAAAAAATTACTAAATGTTCTTGCTTAACATCCCCCTTTCCCTTCATCTGCTATTTTTGCATTATTTTAATGTTTAGGAGCATTTATAATTGCTTGAACTAAAAAAATGTTAATAAAAAGATAAAATAAACTGAATAATACAGTCCTCGTAGGCAGTTTTTGATAACTTGTTGAAATGACCTATTTGTAAAGATTGTGCTTGTTGACACGATGATGGTTATGTTTTTACTAATTTTAAACATTTGATTAAGAAACAGTTATTGAGTAATGCACTGATGCAGAAAATGTTCAGACCTTGGAAATTTCTCCCAAAATATAATCCAAATTTCCTTCAATAACATGAAAATGTATTTTGTAATACAAAGCCATATATTCTACATAATAAGCATTTAAAAGAATAAGAATACACTATAACATAAAAATATAATTGTTAGTTTATATTACAAGCATTACAAAGTAACAATTTGTTATTTTAGACTTTCAATATTCTTTTAGTAGAAAATAAAAACTTAAATTTCTCCAGTCACTCGAAATTTCCTCCGAACTTTATTCGGGCATATTCTGCATCCCTAAAGTAATATATAAATAAAGGTAGATCTTATCAAATTTTAAAATATTTACTAGGGTGCCTAGATAAAAGAGAGTAACGTCAATTCTGTGATAGAAGCTCATTGGTCAAGACTAGAGCCCTCGATTTAAATTGAGGGCTCTAGTCAAGACAGACTATCAGCCGCCCGAGGCGATTTTGGAAGAAGCTCCTTAGGAAAAAACCATCTTTATCTCCAGATATTTAAAAAAAATTGAAATTTATTTCTTCATAAATATGTTAAAAATGACTGACTGCAATATCTGAAAACATTTTTGACAGAATAATGTTGACTATTAATTTGTTTTATTTAGTTTATTAATTGACGTGATAGACAGATTCTTTTTTCTAGCATGTTTCATGTCTTTTAAATTGATAAAAAATAAAAAAATACTCCATGATTATTGTTATAACTCATTTGTATTCATCTTATTTATTAAATATTTTGTTTTTTTCCAATTTTTGTCTATTTTTAACACAAAAATTAATGATTTTATTATTAAATGAAAGTGGAAAGTTTTGGCGATATTTAATATGGTATTTGGCGAGATTCTTCACCAATCATTTGACGTGTTGATATTTATAGAAAGCTAAAAGCTTGATAAATGTGCATATTATGTAATTATATACAAGAGTATGTTTTAACGAATACATAAAGAGTTATATATTTATTATGGTATCTGACTAAATACAAAATAATGTTTAAACAGGTTTCTATAATCAATAAAATTAAGAATATTTATTTACAATTTTGAAAATAAGAAATAAATATTTAAATCATTGATTTTGTTTTTTGAAAATGTGAAGTCTTGAATATGCAGAAATTTGTGAATAATATTATTCAAATATTTCACAGAAGCCTTTTATCTTTAACTGTTTGTTAAAATTTATATTTTGAAGGGGAAAATATTAAACTGAAACAAGTACTAGAATAGTATTGATAAAATGTGAATATGGTTTAATAAAAAATATAGTTTAAAATTTAAGCAAATATTTATTTAAAAACAAAATGAAAGAAACAGTCAATTATTGTTATTATTACCATTACTTGATTTAAAAATAAATAAATAAATTTAAATAAAATTAATTCAGTTTACAAAACGTTAAATCTACATAATTAAATTTTCTAGATAGAGTGTATATGGTAGTCATTAAAATGCCTTAATTTTTGTAATTTAGGAATTTTCGTTTAATAAATTCGTGGTTTAAGGTTCTTTTTGATCAATTATTTTTCAATTATTGTTAAAAAAAAAAAAAAAAAAATCTTCCTTGCATAATGGATATTTAGGAATATCTTTTGTAATATAAGAACACAATATATAAATATATATATATATGTATATTGTATATATATATGTAAAGAGAGATATGATAGACATGTTTTTCACAGAACATTATCAGCAATGTACTAAGATTTCTGCAGAGAATAATTTACTTTTATTTTTTTCTATATTCATAAAAAGGACGTACTGGACTCAGAAACATTTCTGAATTGAGGCTTTTGATGGATTTACGCATTTTGAGAAGTTCTTAATACCATGTGACCACTTTTAAAAAATATCTTTATTTCTGTGTGTGCGTTACAAAAATTTTGTTGGAGCTCTACATCAAGATTTAATGCGCATCAAATGTTTATAGCTAAACATTTTTTTTTTTGAATTGCCACTTTTTTAAAATCAATCACTACATGGTGAGTAATGATTATTACAGTGCCGGCAAAAAAAAAAAAAAAAAAGTTTACACTCGAGCGGTAAAAAAAAAAAAAATACTTTACATGTCAGTTGCCGTTCTCGCCATAAAAATGTGTCAAACTCTAGTGATGATACATGGTGTTAGTCGGTCACTATTTTGTCATCCCATCTTTACATTTTATTGACTTCATCCGTTTAGTCACGGATCTCTGGCTACATCAATCACAGAGATTCCCTTCTCTGGCCGAGTCAAGGCATAAGATTTCACTTCCATTTTAAGCTTAATCTGACACGTTGTGTAGTATAGGAATACCAATGTATGTAGGTTATCAACTTTCTAACAAATAAACAAAATACTGGCTGGTGGGAGCAAAGAGCGTATAGTCTTAATCTAAAAGTCCATGAGCCGAACTGAGTGTTGACAGGATAAGGAAAGGTCATCTGTGATCGACTAATGCCATATGTTATCACTGGAGTTCAACACATTTTTATGGCGGAAATGGCAACTGACATGTAAAGTTTTTTTTTTTTTTTTTTGCCGCTCAAGTGTAAACATTTTTTGGCCGGTACTGTAATCTTGACCTTTAAGGAGATGCAATAATTACCCTTGCCAACAGCTAAACACAGGGGTGTTTTTTATAGGAAAGTTTCTTTATTAAATTACTCTTAACTTAATTTTTTTTTTAATTGTTACTGTTTTATTTCTTGTGCTAAAAACGCACTTAGTTCAATTTTAGGTGGGTAGGGTCCCCTTTAAGGGTGCCCCCCGCCCTTAAACGGGAGAAAAAGGAAATTTCATAAAATCCCCTTATAGTGTGTGTTGGGAACGCATAACCAGCCCGCACATTAAAAATCGCCTAACAAGGAAACATTCAAAAGGTGTCATCTTCAAAAAGTATTGAAAAAAATATATGTTATTCTACTCTTCATAAAACACCAGAAAATGAAAAAATTATCGGCTGAAATTAATTACAGCGACCACAAAAAATTATCAAAATTAAGCATATTTGGCGATTTCACACTGCTAGGCGATTACTTTTGAGTACTTGGCGGAAAAGCAAAACACGGTTCTGTTCGTACACGGCAGTCTCGGTGCTAGCAAACGTATCGCCTAACAGCGCTAAATCACCAAATATGCTTAATTTTGATAATTTTTAAAATGAAAAAAATCGATAACTTTATTTTAAATTATCTCAGATCGATGGTTCAACCATTCGTTTTAAAGGTATTGGCGAGCTCTTTTTAAAAGATACCCATCATGAAAATTTACTCCCCTCGAGGGGGTGGCGAGACTCCTACATACACAAAATTTTTTACCCATTTGACTATCTCTGTTACAAAAAATATATATTCGTTTCATTTGGTTAAGTGCAGTCTATAGATGTTAATGTTTAACTCTATTTACCTGCAATTTCCCCCATAGATGTAATGTATTTGAATACTTTTCAGTGTCCCTGTACACGAACCATTTGCTTCATCTCAACGAAAAGCTTAGTGTAGCATCCCTATATGATACACATTTAGAATACTGACAAAGAAACATTCAAAAGGGGTCATCTTCAAAAAGTATTGAAAAAAATATATGTGATTCTACTCTTCATAAAACACCAGAAAATGAAAAAAATATCGGCTGAAATTAATTACAGCGACCACAAAAAATTATCAAAATTAAGCATATTTGCCGATTTCACACTGCTAGGGGATTGATTTTAAGTACTTGGCGGAAAAGCAAAACACGGTTCTATTCTCACACGGCAATCTCGGTGCTAGCAAACGTATTGCCTAACAGCGCTAAATCGCCAAATATGCTTAATTTTGATAAGTTTTTTTGCTCACTGTAATTAATTTCAGCCGATAATTTTTTCATTTTCTGGTGTTTTATAAAGAGTAGAATCACATATATATTTTTTAATACTTTTTGAAGATGACACCTTTTGAATGTTCCCTTGTAAGACAGTTTGGAGCAGAGTTGTGCATGAAAACATGATGTTGCCCATCCCCACTCCCCAAGGGAGGATAAGGTGGAATTTTGCAAAATCTACTGTAGTGTGTGTCTTGAGTACGCATAACCAATCGACATATAAAAAAAATGCTGTTCTGAGATAATTTGGAGTAGAGATCCTCTTAAAAGTGTTTTGTGCCCCCTCCTTGTCTTTGACGGGGGGGAGGGGAAATTTTTGTAAGATCCCTTTATAATGTGTGTTTGGAATGCATAAACAACCCACATATAAAAATTAATCTTACTGAGATAATTTGAAGCAAAGTTATGCTTGGAAACATGTTTTTTGTCCCACCCCCACCCCCACCCCCAAGGGGCGATAGGGCAGAATTTTACAAAATCTCTTTGAAGTATGTGTCTTGAGTATGCATAACCAATTGGCATATCAAAAAATCGCTATCCTGAGATAATTTGGACCACAGTTACTTCTATAAGCGGAATTTTTATTCCCCCCCCCCAACCAAGCCTTAAAAGGGGGGGGGGGAGGATGAATTTTCGTAAAATCCCTTTACTGTACGTGTTGGGAAGGCATAAACAACCCACATATACAAATTAATCTTGCTGAGATAATTTGAAGCAAAGTTATACTTGGAAACGGGTTTATTGCCTGCCCCTCCCCCCCCCCAAGGTGGAAAGGGGAGACTTTCACAAAATCCCATTACAATGGGTGTTGGAGACACGTAAGTAAGCCACACACTAAAATTTGCGACCTCAGCACCTATAGATTTCCACGGACGAATTTAGCGCTAAAAGGGGGGTTGAATATACCCCTCGTAACACCCTCCCAAAATCGGAAAAAATCAAAATTGAGTTTTTACAAATACCTTCAAGAAGACACTTGGCATTTTTAAAAAAATATCTTTGAGCTATTACTGCTAGAATTTTACACGAAAATCCTTACTTTGCTAAATTTGCCTCCAAAAATCCTTTTTACCTCTCTCTCCCCTTAAAAATCCAAAATTGCAGAAAATGTTTTTTTTTTAAATTCAAGTCTAGTCTCTCCATCTGCAATTTCTCCACCGTGAAGTAATTTGGAGCTGACTTATGCTTATAAAGGTGTTTTTACCTTCTGCGCCCCTGAAAATCATTTTTATCCCCTCCCCCCCTTAAAAATCCAAAATCACAAATTTTTTTTTTTTTTTTTGTATTCAAATCTAGTCTCCACATCTGCAATTTCTTCACTGTGAAGTAATTTGGAGCCTAGTTATGCTTATAAATATGTTTTTGCCTTCCGCACCTCCGAAAATCATTTTTACCCCTTCCCCCCTTAAAAATCCAAAATAGCAGAAAATGATTTTTTTTGTATTCAAGTCTAGTCTCCCCATCTGCAATTTCTTCACCATGAAGTGATTTGGAGCTGAGTTATGCTTATAAAGGTGGATTTTGCCTTCTGCCCCCTCGAAGGGGAGGGGGGGTATTTTGCAAAATTCCGTCTTAGTGAGCATTAGATTCCTAAAACGAACCTGCTCACCAAAGATTGTGACTCTATCTCCCATAGGATCACCACGGTCGTGTTAAGTTAGTGATAAGTGAGTTTACTCTTTTATATATATAGATAAACTGGAGTGAATGGATGATTTTTATACCAACTATGTGAAAAATACCATTACCGGGAATCAAACCCGGGCTCTCCGCTTAACACGCAGATGCTGTACCACTGAGCTATCCTGGCTGATAACCAGCTCGGCATTTCTCACATAATACACATTGGCAAGGTCACCGAGTCAGCAAAAGCAGCTATGTGAGTGAAAAATATTAATCGTAGCATAACTCCAATAGACCACGAAATTTTAATTTGGAAATTTCAATCATCAACCTTGAAAATTGATTTCAGATCAGCAGGAGTGGATGGTTGATTTTTATACCAACTATGTGAAAAATACCATAGCCACGAATCGAACTGGGGCACTCCGCTTAATAATATTCGTTGTCAAGGCGTACCAACTATGTGAAAAATACCAGAGCTGGGAATCGAAGGGCCCAGGTTCGATTCCTGGCTCTGGTACATTTCACATAGTTGGTATAACAGTCAACAATCCCCTCCAGTTTATCTGAAAGGACTTTTCAAGGTTGATGAATAAAAATCTCCAAATCACTTATATTTTATTAGTAAGGAAAAAAATCTTTTTTGATTTTAGAAAAATTCACACCAGATCCCCACTGCCCTCGGCAGTGTAAACTTGAGTTTGTTACTCATTACAGTTACAAATTATGTAATTTTGTCCTCTGATCACTGTATGTTTATACGTATAGATAATTATCACACAGGGAAATGAAACAAATGTGCCAAAATTTGATACTGTATTGAAATCTGCACAGAGCAGAGCAGCCAACATTCTAATTTATTCCGGAGTATTTTTAAGCCCTGCCTTTATTCTATACCATTTTTTTCTTTTAAATAGTAATTTTTTCTTATTTTATTGTAATTAAGTAATAGTGAAAAATATTCTAAAAATAAAGTGGTGCAAAATAAAATTGAGGCTAAAAATGCTCCGGAATAAATTAAAATTTAGAAATTTTTTGTACATGAATTCATCAACCGTGAATATTCATTTTTAACCTATTTAAAAATGAATTAAAATGTTGTCAACTATGACAGAGTAATGTGTTGGAAACCTCGACACACTAATGATGTGTCGATACGTCAACACACTGGCCATCTCTGTTACACCTGAATTCAGATTTTTTGAGAATTTTGCTGTCTCTGAATTTTAGATAAATTATTTAGTTTACTAAAATTTTTATTTTAAATATTTAACTTGCCTTACACTGTATTAAGAACTCTCTAAATATAATTTATTATTGGTATGAATAAACTTTTTTTTTTTTTTTTTTAATTGAAGCATAATTTAATTAAAAGTTCAAACCTTACTTTATAGCTTTGTATTTGGAGTTGGTATATTCGATTCATTGTCGTTTTATAGGAACTGCTATTATTAACTATTTCCAACGTTTCACAACAGAATGCATAGTTAAGTTTGTTGTAATTTGCAATTTTTGTAGTTTTATTAAATTTAATATCAGTATTACTGGCTTGGTATGCTTTAGTTAGGGCAGTCATAATTTTTCCTTAAGTCTGGTGTTAATCTTTCATTTGGACATTTCGGTGTGACAACCTTCTTAATTGTTTGACTCTAGGATAATTTAGCAGGGTGCAGTACCAGCAGGCATTTTAAAGCATCTTAACACCTGGTGGCCCTTCCTGAAATTTTAAGTGTATAGAGGCTTTAAAATATTTTTCTTAACATTGTATCTTTCTGGAAGACAGTTTAGTTGCAGTGCAAGAACAAGTGAATATAAATAAAAATTATATAAACAGTTTACTTTTGTCACAAACAAAAAAGAAACATAGAGGATAAAAAAAATATATATATATATGGAAAAATTCGGCAAGTGTAATAATAATAATAATAATAAAGGCAAATATTGCTTTAAAAAACAAAAAAAAATGCCCCTTTTTTATTAAGTTTTACTCAATTACTCTTTTATTCTAGAATCAGCACTTAACGAATCAAACTTTGAAAAAAATTACAACAAGCATTAAAGTTGCCCTAAGAGTTCATCTCTCTTTTTCAAATGTTGAACATAGTGTTTAATGCAAATTAATAATATTTTATTATTTTTTGTCAAATAAATTGGTTCAACAAGCATTTATCTCATATAGTATGATAATATAAACATTAGTTTTGGAAGTTAACTTATGTGTTTAATTGTTTTAGTATTTAATAACTAAATTCCGAAATGTCGTTTTATTGTTTATTTATTTATAGATTAATTGTTTACACATATATAAAACACTGACTTGTGTGCTTAACTAGAAATTCGTTTTAAAGGTTTTATCGTTTAAAAGATTTATTGGATTAACAGCTCTTTCGAAACTGAAAAAAAAAGATCCAAATACTTGAGCTAAAGCAAAAGTATTTATATGATATACGTAAATTTATGACTACAGCAACCAGATTTACCGTAGCCGAACCCGAAAGTCAAAGTAGTACCGTCAACAACAGTTCCTCCTTACCTTCCGTGAGCATAAAATCGACTGCCGTAAAACAGATTCATTCAAAAAATGATTCGTTCTCTGAATCATCCGGCACAAGACTCCGGCATTCCTTCTGCGCATGCGTAATATGACTGCCGTAAGCCCATTAAAGTTACGGCTGCCGTAGCTTTAACCACAGCCTTTAATTTATTCCGGAGTAATTTTAGCCCCGCCTCTATTTCGTACCACTTATTTTTTAAAAGTATTTTTTTGTTATTTAATCGAAGTTATGTATTGAAGAAAATTTTTCTATAAATAAAGTGGTGCGAAATAAAGGCGGGGCTAAAAGTAATCCGGAATAAATTAAAATATTGGCAGCTATGGTAAAAACAGCCAACATGAATGGGTGTAAATAAAAAAACGGCGGATACGGATATATTATATAACCCAATCTGTTAAGAGTACCTTCCTCAGGTACCAGAAGTCCCAAGAAATATCATGAAAACATACTTATATTATACATTGCTACCAAGAAATTCTGTTGATAAATATATGATTATGTGGTTTTTTCTCAGGCACTTTTCATCGGGCATGTGAACGTCCATCCGTTGGACGCAGCAGAAAACGTAAGTCGCTACACTGTAAAAAAAATAACTATTACCAGCTGCAAGAAACTCTCTGTGATTGGAGAAAATAATTATTTTCTCCAATCACAGAGAGTTTCTTGCAGCTGGTAATAGTTATTTTTTTACAGTATAGAGGAGGTAACACATTATCAGCCAGTAACAGCCCACTACTACTATTGCAGTGTTAATTGGCGTTGTTGTTGCCGATGCAATTTTGTCAACATGAGGGGCGGGCAGGGAACACATGTCTGTTTCAAAGCCCTATCAGTGACAGTGTTCATTGTACTCTGTTTCAAAGCCCTATACGGGACAGTGTTCATTGTACTGTTATTTGAAACACAAGTCTGGGATTCCCCTTTTGCATTTAGCACCTTAGTTACTTAACTTTAACATGTCGGTAAGTCTTCACATCGTCACAAGCGTTATTCGCCTCTTACACCAATGACACATGTTGCACCATAATTTTTATGACATTTATTTGCAATACTGCTGTTCCTCACAGGTGAACCTTAAGAGCAGAAGCACACGAACAGTTCAAAAAGTGTTCAATTTCCGAAACACTGTCGTAATTGACGTCAGATCAATTATAGCCAATTTTGGAAGTTGGGTGAATCACGCGTTTTATACATCGCAGCAACGAAGGATCTGTTATTGCTATACCATCACGAGATGGCGGATGTGACGTAGGAGTCACGTGGTTTCGACAAAGTCTGCTGTAGTATTTTAGAGGAGGAAGGAGGAATGGGAAAAGAGCTGAAGGACAAAGTGCTTTGAACTAGGATTACTTTATTTGGCTGGCTAGCGCCTTTTGTAACAAAATGGAAGAATACATTCATGTAAATATGTTGATGCATAGAGGAATTATTTCAAATTCTAGTTAGAAAAAATACAAAGAGGAATTTTAAGTAATGTTACGATAACATTTGCACTAAATACTTTATTTATTTATTTATTTATATTTTTTTATGTTGTTATTAAAAAAAGAAATGACATTTAGAAAAGGAAAAAAAAAAATCATTTTAAGGAATGTACCTAAATATTCTTTCATAATTTTACGATAGACAGATTAATTTAAAATGAATTGTAATACTTAAATGCTAAAAGTAATCGTTCTTTGGAGGTCTTTTTTCCCCCTCCAAATAGAAAATATGAATATTTTTGTTCGTGATAGAAATAAATAAAAATAGAAAAATTTTAACTCTTTCCGTAAATGATCTATTTCATCGTGAAAATGTTAATAAATACTGTTTGTAAAGTTGACATTCATGAATGAGTTCGACATTTCATTTATTCAATATTCTATCACAGGCTAATAATTGTTGTATATCTATGTGTTGTATTTAAATATACTAGAAAAAATCTGACGTAGTTTAAATGATTCATTATCATTATCATTTTATTATTATTATTATTACACTAATAACTAAACTAGAGTTTAAAGACAAACTGAAATTAATAACAGAAAATTTACATCAGGTATCAAAATTTTAAGTGTAAAAAAAAAAAAAAAAAAAAAAAAAAAAAAAAGTTAACAATTTCTGTTTGTTAAACATTTATATGGTAAATTAAATTTCAATTCATAAATTCACTGATAGATTTTATATTCTTAATTATTGCTAATTCTTCCAATTTTTAATACAAATCTTATTTCTTGAAAATTTACAGCTTTAAATTCATCACGAACAGTCTTGAAATGTATACTATGCTTCAGTTTAAATTTTTTTAGTCAGCCAAATTATGTTTTAAAATCGTCTATTTCAAGTTTTTTAGTATTTTTCTAGTTTCACTTGAAGTGCACATTATGATTATAGATATGACTTACACAGATATTTCGTTATTTGTATTTTCATCGTCCTTGGACTTTGTGAATTGGAATACAGAGAGATGGAGAGTTTTTCTTCGTTTTCAAAAAATATGCATATATTGTTAAAAATTTTACTTTCTACAGAAAGAAACGTTATTCCTTTACGAAAATCTATTTTGCCTAGTTCTCTCCCCTCCCCCTCAGAAAAAAAAAAAAATAAATAAAATAAATAAATAAATAAATAAATAAATAAATAAAATAAAATAAAGCAGTTTTAATGCTAAATAAAATTAACAATAATAATAAATAAGAGCGCAACACTAGCGCAACAGCTTTAATTTCGATGAAAGGAAAGGGAAGAGCACGGAGTATTATTTAAATAATACTCCGTGGGGAAGAGTTACCGTAATTTTCGCCAAAGACAGCAGCGCGCACAGAAATTGTTTCAACCCTAAACTACTTGCTCACTCCGCAATCCCAACCTTTAAGAAAATGAACTCTTCCACCGAGCGGGATTTCCAGCCGCCTTCTCGTGATGGTAGTATAATACAAGAACAGCCTACAGTTACTACTTTTATATACACTGTATTGCTATCACCACGTGCTGCTGTTTAATGGCTGTGCACTGTTGACTTTTGAGGTTGAGCGTAGTCATAATAATATAATACGATATTTTATACAGGGTATCCCAGCAAGACCGCCCAAACTTTGCGCAACGAAATTCCTTGCTTGGAGTACATAAAATGCCCTCAGAAATTCATCTCTACGAAAAATTGTTCGAGAAAAATGTGAAAGAAAAAAATATGACACCATATCTGCTGAAGCTTTTTTTTTTTTTTTTCTTAAGAAACAAACAAACAAATAAAAAACCTATTAGAAACTTAAACATTGGACTTACATTTGGTTATTTTTTACATCTTCGCCTGTAGGCCTAGGCGAAGATTTAAAAAATAACCACTCCGTATATTAAGGCCTGCATGCGTGTGCCATTTCATGGTATCAAGCCGTGCTTTGAATCGTATTTAAAAGGATGCATCTAATTTTTTTGTACACCGTATATGGTATCATTTTTTTTTACTTTCGCTTTATTCTCGAAACTTATTTTTCGTTGAGATATACGAGTTCTTTGGGCATTTTTTATGTGCTCCGATCAAGAAATCTGGCTGTGCAGAGTTTGGGTGGTGTTGATTGGACAGCTTGTATATAAAATTTCTCCAGCGAGAAAATATTTGTTGGAATCGCTATAGTGTTCTGGCAGCACAGTTTGTTAAAAAAAAAAAAAAAAAAAAAATGTATAATGCTTTTTCAGAAAACATAATTTGAACAACATTCCGTTTGAGTTTGTTTTACTTAGGGTCTTAAAATGGATTCTGGGTTTAGTGACTTCTTTTTATTAAAACATACAAGAGTATAATGTTTTTTAAAACGTAGAATTATCTCATTTCACAACTGCTGTCAGTCTCCACCCAGTTTACATCGCTATCCTTATTTGTGTGTCTTTTTTTTTGTGTCCCCCCCCCCCCCTAAAAAAGAAATATTTATAAAATTACATACTTTTTAATTTTTTAAAGTAGGTTTAACATCTTTTTATTTATTTATTTATTTTGAAGAGGATTATTTTGCAATACATTTCTTGAATAAGTTTAAAATTATTGTTAGGTAGGTTTATCGGTTCCTCGATATATTTATGATGACTGATATTTAATTCAAATATTATTGCTTATTTTGAATATTTTTTTCCTCTATCTGCATCTTTCCCGAGTTACGAGTAGGCTGTTTTACGAAACTTTTTAGTTCAATTGCATCTGGAGGATTTTAATAAGACGCTTCTTTAACATTTAACAACTTGTTTTTTATGCAAATGTACTAATATGCAAATGTATTGCGTAACGTAGTTTGAAGAAAAATCTATGTATATGATAAATAAGGCACCTCCATTTTAAAGTAAATATAAGCATCTCTGTTTGTCGTTCGTTGGCTTAATTGATTAGAGCGTCATGTTAATAACGCGATGGTCGAGAGTCCGATGTCCGGCGTGTTAATTTTTGCAGACAATTAGTAGAAAAGCTGTCAACTGATAAAAGAAAATTCTTCGTTGACTACGCAGTATCCTAAGATTTTTTAAAGAGTTTTTTAAACAGCTTTTTATCTGGTTACTAATATGCACAAAATAAAAATTTAAGATAAATAAATAAATATATACATTTTTTAGGAGTTTTGTATTAGAAGCTTTTCATTGAAATTGGATTTTGTCATCACGTCTTCGTGTCACGCTAAAAAACAAGGCGCTTCCACTTTAAACGTAAACATAATTTTGTGTTGCTCGTTGGCCCAGTTGGTTAGAGCGTCATATTGATAGCGTGATGGTAGTGGGTTCGGTTTTTGAGCGCCGACGTGCTGCTTTTTTCGCCGATAATTAATAAAAGAGATGTAATTTGTTGAAAGCTTTCATTGTCTGCACAATATCCTAAGAAATTTTAAATAGTTTTTTAAGAAGCTTCTTTTAGTTACTAAAAAGAACAAAAAATAAATTTTAAGTTAAAGGAAAAAAAAAAAAAATAAATAATAAATAAAAGGAAAAATTGCTAGAAGCTTTTATATTATGGAACTCTAAACAGCATACAATAAAATTTTATTCTTACTTTGACACGCTGTAAAAACTTAAGTCTTTACAAGAAGAAAATTAATATATATATATATATACAGAGAGAGAGAGATTTCAAAATTTTAAGCGCTGAAAATCTTTAAATATTCAAAATATTTTAAAAAGCATTCAAGAACAATATTTTTTTGCATTTGTTAGATTTTTTTAGCATGTTCTATGGCTTTTCTTGACTGTTCTTAAACTTCTGGTTAGAGCGTCATGCTGATAACGCGATGGTCTTTGGTTCGATCATCGGAGCCCGATGTGCTATTTTTTCGCAGATAGTTAAAAGAAAAGATGTCAGTTGATGAAAGAAAATCTTTAGTTGTCTATACAGTATCCTAAGAAATTTCGATTAGTTTTTAGGAAGGTATTTTTATAACTAAAAAGCACAAAATAAATATTTATGTAAAAAAAACATTTTTTTAAATTAGAAGCTTTTTATTGTGAAGCCCTAAAATTCATAAAATAAAAACTTATAGTGGTTGAGACATTCTGTAAAGTAAAGAAAGTTTTAACACTAAGGAAATTTTAGAGAAAAATATAGATAACTCACTTTTGCAAGAGATGAATATTTTTAAATATTCAAAATATTTTAAAAAGCTTTCGAGATTTTTGAAATTTATGGCTTAATGAATAATTATACAAAAAATTAACAACTATGAATATTAGTCTCATTTTTTTTTTTTTTTTTTTTTTTATATATATATATATATATATTTTGAACATTTAAAAATATTCATCTCTTGCAAAAGTGAGTTATCTATATTTTTCTCTAAAATTTCCTTAGTGTTAAAACTTTCTTTTCTTTATAGAATGTCTTTGCCACAATAAATTTTTATTTTATGAATTTTAGGGCTTCACAATAAAAAGCTTCTAATTTAAAAAAATGTTTTTTTACATAAATATTTATTGCACCTTATACTTACAGGGATGGAATACGGGCGCAGTATTCATACCACTATCAATGTAAGAAAATTTTCTACTTCTTAAATCAACGATATTATAGGTAGTAAAATTTCTTAAACAGATTCCGGTATGAATTCTGCGCCCGTGTTCCATCCCTGTACTTACGATTCGGTAATACTATGGTAATGACTTCTTAAAATTCTCTAATTTTGAAAATTACGCTTTCAAAAGTAAATTTTTCATTATATATTTTTGAACAAAGCACTTTAATGTTCTCTCTAATAATTAAAGCTGCTGTTAGATGTATTATCAGATTTTGCCATATAAATAATTTTTTAATGACTGTAAGGTTTCTCAAGTCATACGCTCGTGAGTTTTAAAGAATAACACAAACTATCACACAACTGAGCTGAAGCATTGTATATGCATTTTTAAAAAAATTACATAAATCATACTTCTATTATAATTTTTGTAACTAACAATGTATAAATTTTTAAAATATAATTACACACATAAATTTGAATGTGTATATATATATATATATTCCATGACGTTATTTGAAATAATTAATACTCCGATTTCATAAAAAAATAAGTGTTAAAAAAAAAAAAAAAACTTAAATAATCATAAAAGTTTTCAGAATGAATTTAACTGGAAAAGATCGAAGCTTTATTATTAATCCTAATCTTCCTCATCCCATGGTTTCATATTTAATATCTCAAAGGAAAATTTACTCTAGAATCGAAATATGATGTCAAATTTGATACTGATATGGAAAATTATGTAGTTTGCTTTCATTTCAATATCGAAATGGCCTCTAAGCATGTGTCACTTTTAAAGTAATTGCAAAAGACATAAATCCTACTAAAAAGTCTTTCACGCGAGTAATTTAAATGGCCTAAAAGTATGAGAAGAGTTCTCCTTCATCTAGAAAGGATCCTAAACTACTGTACAAAACTTTTATTACTAGTGAGTCCAATTTTTGAAGTGTAAACTTCTTTAGGAGTCTATATCTCTATATCTTTTTTCCTTCAGAGTGAATTCATCTATACTAATCTTCTTAAATGATTTGCCAAAATAATTTTATATTTAGTATCGCATTTATTTATGCAACAAAACCCATGATTGGACATTTTCTTTGAAATATATTTATTTACGCGTGAATAATTTATAAAATTAAAACAAAATTTTATCAAAAAAAAAAACTTTTTTAAAAAAACCCTGATATTTTTAAAAGTATATACACTCATAATAACAGGAGACTTGGCGCTGGAATATTAAAAACCCGGATAAACTACTACGTCAGAAACGCCAACGGAAAAAGAAGGAATGGGAATATCAGAATGATATTTATTGAGCACATATATTATAGTAGGAAGAGTAATTGATTAAAATTTCAGGAAATTTGGAGTAATATATACCGAGAAAAGAGTACATAAAGCTGCGACCTCTGTGAGAAATGACAGCACTTGTCTGCCTAGGCATTGAACCAAACAGCGATTGAATTACATGTACGGGTAAAGCATTTCATGAAGCTTCAACAAGATGCCACAATACATCGATCGTAGTCACTGGTGAGTGGTGGAGGGCCAGTCGCTTTTCAACGATTAAACAATCATTTTCATTGTTACGAAATCAGGAGAACGTGCTGACCAAAGCAGCAGTCGAACACATTCTGTCTCAAGGAAGGTCCGGACAGTACGTACAACTTGCGGTCGTGCATTGTCCTGCTTAAGTATTGCGCTTCGGAGGCCTTGAACGTAGGGCAGAGCGACGACCTTAACTCGTCAGAAATGTAATGACTGGTATTCAGAGTGGTGGGAATGAAAACAAGAGGGGTTCGAGACGTGTATCCAATGATATCGCATACCATGATTCCAGGTGGTGACCCTATATGCAGCTACCAAAATTTTAATTACCCTCAAAACTGCATCACTGATATAGGCGCCTTTAATGTGTGATCAACGACAAATCTGGACACAGAAATGGCGTAAAGTCGCCTTTCAGACAAATCACAATCATGTTTATAGCATCAGGATTGCCGCATCCGTATTTAATGGCACTGTGAGTAATGCACATTGCCAGCTGGGATTCAACATCGTCACACTGTCCATCACCTGCAGTGATGGTATGGGGTCCCATTGGATACGCGTCTCGATTAATTCTTGTTTACATTCCTGGCACTCTTAATATCGGCCATTAAATTTCTGGTGAGTTTATGCCCGCCATTTGCTCTATATCCAAGGCCTCCGTAGAGCAATATTTAAGCAGGATAATGTATAACCGCAAGTTGTCTGCATTGTCTAGACCTTCCTTGATACAGAATGTGTCCAACCGTTGCTTTGGTCAGCGTGTCTCCTGATCTCGCACCAATGAAATTTTCTGTTTAAACGTTGAAAAGCGAGTGGCCCGCCACCACTCACCAGCAACTACGGTCTATGAACTGTGTCATCCTGTTGAAGCTTCATGAAGTGCTGTACCCGAATATGTCATCCAATTGCTGTTCGATTCAATGCCACGGCAGATAACTGTAGTTATTGCTCCTATAGGTCGCTGCTTTATGTACTGTTTTCTCGGGATATATTACTCAAAACTTCCTGAAAATGTTGAAGTTTTTACAAAATTGAGGGAATACATCGCAATGACATCAAATAAGTTCGGACGAACTTTGCATGCAATCCGCTCCGATAACGGAGGAGAGTATACCGGAAGAGAATTAAATGAATACTTAACAAAATTATGTATAGACCACCAATTCACTGTTCCCTATTCAGCTTCTCAAAATGGAATTGCTGAACGTAAAAATCGTACTTTAGTTGAAATGGCACATTGTTTATTAAAGGATGGCAATTTACCAAATTCTTTCTGGGGGGAGGCAATAAATACCGCAGTTTACTTGCAAAATAGACTCCCAACACCTTCGTGTGAAATGACACCTTATGAATTATGGACAGGTCGAAAACCTGACCTAACGATGTTAAAACCATTTGGTTGTCGTGCCTATGCATATGTACAAAAGGTACACAGGGGAAAATCAGATAATACAGCACAGGAAGGTATATTCGTAGGGTACGATAATAGAAGCAAAGGATATAGGATCTGCAAAAATGGCAAAAACATAATTATTAGTCGAACCGTAAAATTTATAGGAAATGTAAAACAAGCGATACTTAAATATGAAACATCACAAAACAATGATGAGAAATGTGATAATAAAAATTCATCACCAAATTTGCAAATAATGGACTCAGAGATAGATGAAACTAATGATAGTGTTCTGTCAGATAATTCACAAAATATTCCACGTAGATCACAAAGATCTAATAAAAGGGTACCACCAGATAGGTTCGCATTCACAATACACAATGAAAGAATAAGTGAACCAAAATGCTGGGATGACATAATAAGTATGGAAAACCCTGTAGAAAAGGAAAATTGGATCAATGCTACATTAGATGAAATAAATTCTCTCAAGCAGAATGACACCTCGGATTTAGTTGAGGTTTCACCAGGGATGAAAATAGTAGGATGCAAATGGGCATTCAAAGCAAAATATAACAGTCACGGCCGTGTTGAAAAATACAAAGCTAGGCTGGTTGCAAAGGACTTTTCACAAAAATATGGAATAGACTACGATGATACTTTCGCCCCAGTGGCGTCTCACACAACTTTGAGAAGTTTTTTGGCAATGAGTCTTTATAAGAATTTAAGTCTTAGACATATTGATATCAAGACTGCATTTTTACACGGCAAATTGAGTGAAGATGTTTATATGCATCAGCCAGAAGGATACGTGGTATCCGGGGAAGAACATAAAGTGTGCAAATTAAAAAAGGCAATATACGGGCTAAAGCAGGCCGCGAGAGCATGGAATTTAAAATTGAATGAGTCATTACTTAACTTAGGTTTTAATCAAAATCAATTCGACAAGTGTCTTTATAAACGTAAACAAGACGATGTAACTACTTATGTACTTGTGTATGTCGATGGTTTGTTAATAGAGGGGAATGATCAACAAATAAATGAAATTATAAACAAACTAAAACAAGAATACCAGTTAACAGACTTGGGAGAAGCAAAACAATATCTTGGGATAAATATTAATCGTCCTAATGAAAATACAATGACTCTTGATCAAACACACAAAATACAAGAACTTATAGTCAAATACGGTTTAGAAAATTCAAAACCTACAGACACTCCTATGGAGACAGGTTACATAAAATTAAATGACGAAGAAAACGTTTTACCAGAAAATACACAATATTGACAGGCTGTAGGCGCATTGCTATATATTTCAACCGTCTCACGTCCGGATATTATCGCCGCGGTAAATATTTTGAGTAGAAGAAATGAGCGACCAAGAGCAAAAGATTGGGAAGCGGTAAAAAAGCTAATTAGATATTTAAAAAGTACAATTAATCTTAAATTGACTTATAATAATATTGAAGAACCTGTCTTGAGGGTATATGCAGATTCCGATTGGGGAAACGATCCCAGTGATCGTAAGTCTACAACAGGAAATTTATTCTGTATAGGAATAAATACTATATATTGGTCAAGTAAAAACCAAAAATCTGTATCGATGTCGTCAGCAGAACCGAAATATATTTCCGCAGCAAGTGCCGCACAGGAAGTTAAAAGGCTTATAAACCTTTTTGAAGAACTTGACTTGCAGCAAAATTGTCCTATCACGCTTTATGAAGACAATCTTTCTTGCATCAAATTGGCTGAAAATGACAAGTTTCGACAGAAAACAAAACATATAGAGATAAGGTACCATCTGATTCGAGACCTTGTTGAACAGGGCATAATAAAGATTGAATATGTCAGTACGGAAAATATGATCGCCTACATACTCACCAAACCTCTGCCGAGACATTCCTTTCGAAAATTGCGAATTTCTTTGTTGAACTGTGATTAAATGTCATCGAGAGTTGTGTGTGAGAAATAAACTCATGTTGGTGAGAAATAAACTCAAATGACATTCTTTCAATTATTACAAAAACTTTCTTTTTCATATTATTCTAAAAATATTTCATTTGACTCTTTTTTTTCTTCTTGCATGTATACATCTACATTAGATCGTCGCTGTGACGCATTTGTTGTGATTGGCCGTCTGTATTCTATGTACAGTCAGCCAAAAAAAAAACCGCCACCCCCCACCTAATTTCGCCGTAAATTATCGTAGAAACATTTGACTGGTACCGATCGATTTTTAATAACGTCTAGTTTATAACGGTATAGTTACATTTTGCCATGGGGGTCGTCTACATATTAAAACTGGTATTAACTTCATTTTTTTCAATGGCAACCCCTATTTTTGACTTCATATTCTGATTTCTGAGATCAAGGCGGTTCGGAAAACATACCTATTTATATACTTTAAATTAATTTTAAATAGAGTTACACGTGAAAATGTATTAGAGGTTCGTCTATACATTTAGAAAATATAAACCATGATCTACCACCCAGTATACATTATTTATTAAGTTTCACACCGGAAAATTTTTTCAGAAATGTTAATTATAAAATAAAAAATGACTAATTCACAGAACTCTTTGAGTTAGTTTATGAATTAAAAGATTTTTATTGGTTTCTATTTATTTAACATCAAATAGTTCACTTCATACGAAGAAAATTAAATAGCTTGAATAGATATTAGAATATCTATCAAAAGAAAAAAAAAGAAAAATAAATGGTTTAAAATTTGTTTGAAAATTCAAAATTATTTTAACTCAAGCTGCCGTATAATTGTCTGAAACGGTAGCACTCAACCTGGTTCCCATGGCCGTTTTACAGTGACAATGGGAGTTTGTTCTGATACTGCAGTACTTTCATTTTCTTTAATTTAATTGACTTTTTAAAAATATTAAAACAGATTTTTTTATTTTTATTTATTTATTTTTTTAATTAATTATTTTTTTTTCATGACATTATTAAAAACTTTTACATAAATCTCCACGATATTCTTTTGCTTTTATATTTTATAATGTGTAACAAATTAATATGCAAAATAATAAATCCTACTACTTAATGGGATGTTCTAAAATTCTACTCTTAACACAGATACCGAAGTGGACGGTGGATGTGGAAAGGCTGACTACCCTTAATCTAAATCTTTAGTAGAAAAGGTCAAAATGTTACATTACTCTTTTTTTTTTTAAAAAAGAGGGGGGGGGGGGGGGAGAAAGAAAGAAAATAATAATAATAAAATAAAATAAATAAAATAAAAATAAATAAATAAATAATCTGAACAATAAACTATGGGAACAGACGCAGGGAAGCCATCGTCTTCGTGAACGATAAAAATTACGATGGCGTGTCTCCGGACCATCGTAGGAGTGCGTCCCAGACCGACGCCAATTACCCATAGCGCAGTACTAGTGCGACAATAAACCCAACCTACCTACCTACCTACCAATACATTGTAGTGTGAACTGGCGTATAAGTGACCGATTACGCATGTATTTCAGTATGGAATGGCTTTCTTAGTAGGAAAAATCTGTTTGGATTTTCACAAATATACATGACTTTAAGTTTATTTAAAATTTGCTTTGGAAGAAGATGATGACTCCTCATTTAAATGCTAATGCTGAAGGTCACATGTGGATAGCGGTAAAAAGTAAAAATCTATGTTAAAGTAAGATAAATTTCTCTTAAAAAAAAAAGAATAACAGAGGGCTAAAAATACCCCGGAATAAATTAAAATGTTGTTTATTCTGGTTTTAGTCAGGTGATATCACTTGTGCTAAATAGCTGGATCCGCCCTCTCTTAAGCTCAGGTTCAGCTCATCATTAAAATATTGTTTTTAATATCTGCCGCACCAAAATGTTCAAAACACAAATGCCAATTTTCATATATTTTGAAATCTTCCTGTTTCAACTTTAAAAGCATTTAGATCAATTTATTTTATTTTGAATTTTTAAATTTAGACGATTAAAGTTTTTTAAATGAAATTTCAGGATTCTGTAAGATCAATATCTGTATATTTGAAAGTAATAGGACTATTCCTTTGTTTTAAATTTTTATTCCATGATAACTGTGACTTTGATTTCGTGATTAGGAAATTGAAAAGAAATACTATTGAGCTATGTTCCAATAATAGATCTTATTAAAAAAAAAAAAAAGCAATTTTTCACTATTTGATTCTGTATTAAAAAACTTTTAATAGAAATCTGATATTTTACTATGTTACATTATGGGATAAATTTTAAATAACACAAAGCTTACAAACGGTACAGTAACCAACTGCAAATATTTCACAACAAAATTTAAACAGAAAATTCATGGTAAAAAATCTTTTTAAAATTATTAAATATTCATAATAATAATAATAAAACGATTGTCGAATGCATAATTGCTGTTTCATGCAATCAGTTTCGTTGTACCGTGTTTTCTAAAACATGATATTATAACTAGAGGTGTACGTACTTTTGAATATTGAAATGCGAAAAAAAAGTGTAACATGGTTAAAATAGAATTTTAGCAGTGAAAAACTAGAAAAAGATATTTAATACTTATGAAGAAAGACTTAACTTATTAGGATGGGATATATTCCTCTCTTGTACCGTAAGCCACGCCTTTTCACAAATTTTCTAAAACTTTATAATATAAAACAAAATAATTTTGCATATTTGTAATTAAATCATTTAAGTTTTGTCTTCAATAATCGATGTAGTAAATACCATTGTGATTTATGCATACCAGCGTCACATATAGAGTCTAATAGGAATTGCAAATTAGTCTTTTTTTTTAAAATAGTGTTTCAGCGAATCAGACACGGGGCTTCTTTTCTTTTGAAATTCTTTCACAATCCCTCGCCTACATTGTGATAACTTTACAAAAATATGCCAATTTGTATAATAAACATCGAAATATTGCTTAGGAAACAATAAAAATAACATAAAGGTAAATTAAAATAGTTTTCCGTCAAACTATATACAAACATTTACTTATAGAGGATACAGATTATAACAAGTGACGGCCCCCTAACAGGAATAAAAAGTGAAATATCACTGTAACTCAAAAAATAATGTTAGGAACGAGCTGTTAATTTGGAAACCCATGTTTTTGATGATGCCCGTTCTATTCGTGCAAAAATTAACATAGGTCATAATTCATAATTTTTCAAATATGAATTTATTAATAATTTTCATAATTCAAAAAATGTTTTTTTAGCAAAAATTTGCATGGAATATGTTTGGGTCACTTCATTCTAACGAATAAAAAAAAACAGAATTTAAATATCATAATTATTTCGGAAGATATGATTTAATGTTTGTCACATTCATTTAACATTAGCATCCCCAAACTTTGACAGCTTATAACTCTATGAAAAATTGAGCGAAATATATAAACTATACCATTTTCCGTGATGATTTGATCCAAAGAATTCAAATAAATTATAAAAAAGGCGGGTTACCATTGAAAAAAATGAAGTTGATATCAGTTTTAATATGTAGACGACCCCCTAAGTAAAATCTAACTATAACACTATAAACTAGACGTTATTACAAACTGATCGGTACCAGTCGCATGTTTCTACGATAATTTACGGCGAAATTAGGTGGGGGTGGCGCTTTTTTTTTTTGGCTGACTGTACATGTAGTGAAGTCTGTTCGTTTTTTTTTCTCTCTTCGATGTTCAGTTTTAATAAAAATGTAGTTAAAGAACACATGTTGGTTCATCCTTTTATTCCCACAACATAATATAATATATACTTATTATTCACAAGCCAAGCCAAAGGAGGCTGGTTTCATTTATTTGAAACACTATTATTTATATGTTTAAAATTATCTTTTGAATAGTTTAGCAGAAAAGATATTTATAATGGAAACAGAAGTTCTTTTTCATTTATGGAATACATCTGTTCCTGAAAGCCGAAATAGGAGAGGATACTCATAAACAAGGTGAGTGCATTTTACTTACCTTATAAACCTTGTTGAACTATTTTATAGGATATATTACATATATCAAAATAGGTCAATTAAACATTTGATATATGATTTAAATAATTCTTTTGTCATTCTTAATGGGCACAGTCGAATTTAAGTAATTTCTAATGAAAACTAAATTAAAAATAACAATTTCATTTATGTTGGCAGAAAACAAAAAATGACAAAGATAAAAATATTATTTTTTGTAGCATACCTACACATTAGAAAAAAAATATATTTTTGCCTTTATATATTTACGTGTAACTATATTTCTAAAGTATCTGTACATGAAGATACTGAAAGAAATAGTTTTACCAGCATTCGTGCTGTCTCAAGGATTTTCCCGTTGAGAAATGGAAATTGAAAGGGGAAAAGACACAACTACAGAAAGCAGCTAAAGTACATTAAATGTGATGGAAAAACATTTAGACTGTAGAAAGAAAGGGATGGGAATCAATTGTAAACTCAAACAACTGAACTACCTTGTAATAAAAAAGATTCTTTTCTTTCTTTTGTTGTTATACGTAAGCACTACCTCTTAAATCCCTGAGCTACAGTATATAAGTTTTTTTTAGTTTGTGTAATTTTTTTTATAATATGGTATTTTTCTATTGATTAATATTGCATTTGAATATTTATATAAGTACTTATGTCATTTTATACAGTATACATTTCTTTTAAATTTACATATATAGAATGTAATGTTGATTGAATGAATGAGGTGCACATAGACTATAATTTATTACATGCATATGTACATTGAAATTGTTAATTGAAGAAAATATATTTTGTATAAATCGATTGTTTTTTTAATAGATACAATCAGTGGCGGCTCGTGAATGACGTTTTGGGGGTGCTGCATCGAAGCGTCTAGAAAAAGTACATGGAATGGAATCTTTATTCGTCTTATTGGCTGACTCTTTTATTTTGAGAATCAACGTAATACATCGACACTTCAATAGCCAATCAGAAGAAAAAGCTTTCCATACTAATAAAGTGTTTTTAGTCAGTAGCTTGCAGCCCACCCAATACGTCATTCACCAGCCGCCACTGGATACAATGTTTGTATTAATACGTATATATCTTGTATTGTTCCGGGCAAAGGGTAACCCTTTGCCCGGAACATGTTTTCATCATGCTTATCGGGAACATCGGTCTCACAGACCGCTATTTTTAGAAAAAGGTACTGAATGTAAACCCTTTGCCCGGAACATGTTTTCATCATGCTCATCGACAAGATAATAGAATAGACCCCGGACTAGTAACCTTTTTGCTTTCCAACATCAGATCTCCACCATTCAGTCAAATCATACACCAAACCGACATGGAAATTCCACCAAGGCAAGTTTCTTTCAACTTTGTTATCGCTGTTTTATATTTCGATTGGGTGTAAATTAGTCATATACCAAAACCTACACTAGCTGAAATGGAAAGCAAGTAACCTAATCTTTGTTATTGTTTGAAAGCTGTTCCGTTTGACTTTTGTTTGGAGTTTTGGTGGTAAGAGGAACAAACCATTTAAAACATGCAAAATCCCAAGAACCAGTGTCCTAGACCGTCGCCAATTGCCCACCTGCGCAGCACTAGTGCGACGTAAAACCTATCTATCCATCCCAAGAACCAGTTGCCAAGACAGCGATTATTACCAAAAGAAGGCGCAAAAACCGTAGTGATGTTCCGGGATTTTTTCTCCATAGACAATATAGGGAATCCGTACTCTACTAGTATATCTGCTCAATGAGGGGTACCCAGTTATTTATTTATTTTTTTCATATGTGCAAAGAGTACATTCATGTGTCTAAGTGATTGCTGAGCTTTCTTGTACAATCGGCAGCAAAAGGATCCGACACTAGCCAATAATTCTGATGCCAAAAAATTACACTTAACACTGTTTTGTTAAATAAATCCTTGTCGAATCATGTTGTTAGACTGACTAAAAACATGATTCGAGAGGGTTTATTTAACAAAGCAGTATTAAGTGTACTTTTCTTTTGAGAGGGATTATTGCTAGTGCTCGGATACTTTTGCTGGTACATACAATGGTAATGACATGCCTCGTCCTGGACCACTTGTCGGGGTGGATTCTAGACTTCCACCAATTGCTCATTGAGTATATAGCTATCGTGTGATATTTAAACTAGGGTGACCAAATGTCCTGAAATTAGGGAGTGGAATAAAGTGACTGAATGTCTCAATTTATCGGGGGCAGTCACTACTTTTGGCAGTTTGTCACTAAGAACAGGATTCGACAAGGATTTATTTAACAAAACTGTATTAAGCGTACTTTTTTTACATAGGAATATTTGCTAGTGCTCGAATACTTTTGATGCCAACTGTACTCTTGCCAGCAGTCAAAAGCAATGTTATTCTGTGAGGATATCTGTTTCCACAATACCCATTACCTAATATTCTTTTTCCGAAAATTGGATTTTCGCATTTTATTTTCTAGCCCCCCCCTCCCCCCCTAAAAAAAATTAAATTAAAATTAAAATTTAAAAATAATTAAACTTTTTTGAAAACGAGTGCAAATTTAATGGTTGTGAAACTTTCTAAATGTGAAAATGGAATTTAAATAATCATCAATTGTGGAAGCATATTTCCCCAATAATAACATCACCTATCGGTGAAGTTTGGTATGATACAGTCGGTAACAAAAGTCTCCGAACACTAGCAAAAATTTCTATATAAAAAAAAAATACACTTAATACAGTTTTGTTAAATGAATCCTGTTTTTAGACTGACTAAGAACAGGATTCGACAACGATTTATTTAACAAAACTGTATTAAGTGTACCTTTTTTACATAGGAATTTCTGCTAGTGTTCGGAGACTTTTATTATCGACTGTACTAAGAAAAGCAATCTAACTTAAAGAACAAAACCTTTAGAAAGAATTTGCAATTATTGACATTTCTACGTAATGTGTCTGTTAGCGCTCAAAAATTGAGATTCCTAATATTCTCATAACATTTTACATGTTTTTTTTTTTTTTCAACATTAAGAGGATTGCCCATTGCGCAGCACTAGTGCGACGTACAACCTATCCAACCAAACAAACAAGCGTCAACACTAAGCAGCTCCGGGTCCTGCTCACTCTTCCAGCCCCAAAGGGTACAGTTGGCTGCAAAATTATTCGAGCACTAGCAATAATCCTTGCCAAAAGAAAGTACACTTAATACAGCTTTGTTAAATAAATCCTTGTCGAGTCATGTTCTTAATCAGTCTAAGAACATGATTCGACAAGGATTTACTTAGCAAAACGGTCTTAAGTGTACTTTTTAAATATAGGAATTATTGGCTAGTGCTCGAATAATTTTGCAGCCGACTGTATCTTCCTTGTTTGAACATATTTGTACTAGTGCCACGCTGTGGACAATTGGCAACGGTCCGGGACTCATCCCTAGGGTTGTTCTGAGATATGCCATCCTCTGCAGGTTGAGTGTATTTTACGTCGCACTAGTGCTGCAGTTAGATAGACTTGGCGTCCACAACATTTATCGCCAAACGTGCCGGTACTCTATTCTAGGAATATGCATCCGCAAGTCCCTACACTAAGCCTAACCCAGTGTTGGGCATCAATCGATTAAATTTTCAATCAACTAATTAGTTGACTAAAAATTTAATCACGATTAATTCAATCACAACTAACGGTTATTCATTTGCTGCAACTAAAAATTCAATCGCGATTAAATTAATCGAAAAACAGACGACTAACCGTTAGTTGCGATTAAATTAATCGTGATTGAATCAATCTTGATTAATATTTCAGTCATTTGCTGCAACTAAAAATTCAATCATGATTAAATTATTCGAGAAGCAGACAACTAACCGTTATTCATGATTAAATTATTCATGATTAAATCAATCGTGATTAATATATTAGTTGCAGCAAATGATTAACTGTTAATCATGACTAAATTAATCATGATTAAATTAATCGTGATTAAATTGTAGTTGTATCTATAGCTGATATCCCCCCCCCCTTTCTCCGAAGATCAAATGATGCCGCTAAATTTTTGATAGCAATTTTCAGTAACGGTTTTTAAAAACTTTGCAACAAGGTTGAAAAATGTTAATCACTTCGGTTTGTCTGTCTGTCCGCGCTCTAGCTCTAACTCCCGTAAATATTTATGGAATTTCTTGAAACTGATATATGTTATTCAAGTTCACTATCGAATGTTCCCTATTGAAAGTGGAGTAAATACCTCTAATGCTCTGTGTACAGGGACACCCGAAAGTATTCCAAAGCATTGTAATCTATGGGAGGTATTTCTATAAAACATATTTTAATACTTTTACTGTACACAAATCTTAATGAAATTAAAATATGTCATTCAAGATTAATATTGGATGTTTCTTATGTAAAATGGAGTAAATATCAGCACTGTTTTGATTACAGGGATACTCGAAAGTATTCCAATGCATTGCGTTCTATGAGAGGTATTTCTATAAACCAAATTTTAATTGCCGAAACGTCAGTAGAGGCCCTCTGTTGAGACTCAAAACGGTTTTGGGCTCTGTCTCTCTCTCTCTCTCTCTCTCTCTCTCTCTCTCTCTCTCTCTCTGTCTGTCTGTCTGTCGCGCGAGAGCGGCCGCAAAAATGGCGTTATTGACTTGAAATTTGGTACACATGTTCATGAGCCCAACGAAATCAGCTTTATAGTTATTGGTATGTATTCCATTTGTAGTTCGTATACAGGGACACGCCAAAATTTTTCTTATCATTGCGGCCTGTGGGAGAAATTTGTATGTATCGCGATAGCGGCCACAAAAATCACGCTATTGACTTGCAATTTGGTACACGTGTTCATGAGCCCAACGGAATAAGTTGTATAGTTTTAGGCGTGTATTCCATTTGTAGTTTGTGTATAGGGACATGCCAAAGATTTTCTATCATTACGGCCTATGGGAAGAATCTGTATGTACCGCGATAGCCACCGCAAAAATCAAGCTATTGACTTCCAATTTTTGCCGAAACGTGAATGGAGGCCCTCTGTTGAGACTCAAAAGGATTTTGGGTTCCGTCTGTTCCGTCTGTCTGTCGTGCGATAGCAGCCGTAAAAATCACGCTATTGAATTAAAATTTTGTACACATGTTCATGATCCCCACGAAATTAGCTGTATAGTTTTGGGTGTGCATTCCATTTGTAGTTCGTGTACAGGGGCACGCCAAAGTTTTTGAAGTGAAAACTTCTTTAGGCGCGTTGAGCACTTTTGGGTAAACAAAAATCATTGAATTCGCGTCATCGTCAGCAAACGCTTTCCATCCTTGTATGATACAAATAATGTATCATACAATCAACTTGCTAATGTGAAGTGTTAACAATTATATACTGTATAATGTTTTAAAATCTGGTGCGGCTACACACGACTTCTCTCATCTCCGGGCACTGTCTCTACTGCAGTTAGACCTCACAAAACCGTGAGAAAGCCAAAGCTGCCATTTTTCTCACATTTTAACAAATTGGTGCGGCTCTACACGACTTATCTCATCTCCGGACACTGTCCCTCAAGATTGCAGCCGGAAACGTTGCAGTTTAGATCTTACAAAACCGAGAGAAAGGCCAAAGCCGCCATTTTTCTCACGTTCTTACAATCTGGTGCGGCTCGACACGACTTCACTCATCTCTGGACACTGTCTCTTAAAGATTGCAGCCGGAAACGTTGCAGTTAGACCTCACAGAACCGTGATAAAGGCGAAAGCCTCCAATTTGCTCACATTTTTACAAACTGGTGCGGCTCTACACGACTTCTCTCATCTCTGGATACTGTCTCTATTCCAGTTAGACCTCACAAAACCGTGAAAAAGGCCAAAGCCGCCATTTTTCTCACGATTTACAATCTGGTGCGGCTTTATACGACTTCTCTCATCTCCGGACACTGTCTCTTAAAAATTGCAGCCGGTAACATTGCAGATAGACCTCACAAAATCCTGAGAAAGGTGAAAGCCGCCATTTTTCTCACGTTTTACAATCTCGTGCGGCTCTACACGAATTCTCTCATCTCCGGACACTGTCTCTATTGCAATTAGACCTCACAAAAGGCCAAAGCCGCCATTTTTCTCACGCTTTTACAATCTGGTGCGGCTCTACACGACTTCTCTCATCTCTGGACACTGTCTCTTAAATATTGCAGCCGGAAACGTTCCAGTTAGACCTCACAAAACCGAGTAAAAGGCCATAGCCGCCATTTTTCTCACGTTTTTACAATCTGGTGCGGCTCTACACGACTTCTTTCATCTCCGCCCACTGTCTCTATTCCAGTTAGACATCACAAAACCGTGAGAAAGGCCAAAGCCGCCATTTTTCTCACGTTTTTACAATCTGGTCCGGCTCTACACGACTTCTCTCATCTCCGGGCACTGTCTCTTAAAGATTGCAGCCGGAAACGTTGCAGATAGACCTCACAAAATCGTGAGAAAGGCCAAAGCCGCCATTTTTCTCAAGTTTTTACAATCTGGTGCGGCTCTACACAAATTCTCTCATCTCCAGACACTGTCTCTATTGCAATTAGACCTCACAAAACCGTGAGAAAGGCCAAAGCCGCCAATTTTCTCACCTTTTCACAATCTGGTGCGGCTTTACACGACTTCTCTCATCTCCGGACACTCTCTATATTACAGTTAGACCTCACCAAACCGTTAGAAAGGCCAAAGCCGCCATTTTTCTCCCGTTTTTACAATCTCGTGAGGCTTTACACGACTTCTCTCATCTCCGGACACTGTCTCTTAAAGATTGCAGCAGGAAACGTTGCAGATAGACATTACAAAATCGTGAGAAAGGGCAAAGCCGCCCTTTTTCTCACGTTTTTACAATCTGGTGCGGCTCTGCACGAATTCTCTCATCTCCGGACACTGTCTCTATTGCAGTTAGACATCACAAAACCGTGAGAAAGGCCAAAGCCGCCATTTTCTCACGTTTTTACAGTCTGGTGTGGCTTTACATGACTTCTCTCATCTCCGGACACTGTCTCTTAAAGATTGCAACCGGAAACGTTGCAGATAGACCTCACAAAATCGTGAGAAAGGCCAAAGCCGCCATTTTTCTCAAGTTTTTACAATCTGGTGCGGCTCTACACAAATTCTCTCATCTCCGGACACTGTCTCTATTGCAATTAGACCTCACAAAACCGTGAGAAAGGCCAAAGCCGCCAATTTTCTCACCTTTTCACAATCTGGTGCGGCTTTACACGACTTCTCTCATCTCCGGACACTCTCTCTATTACAGTTAGACCTCACCAAACCGTTAGAAAGGCCAAAGCCGCCATTTTTCTCCCGTTTTTACAATCTCGTGAGGCTTTACACGACTTCTCTCATCTCCGGACACTGTCTCTTAAAGATTGCAGCAGGAAACGTTGCAGATAGACATAAAAAAATCGTGAGAAAGGGCAAAGCCGCCCTTTTTCTCACGTTTTTACAATCTGGTGCGGCTCTGCACGAATTCTCTCATCTCCGGACACTGTCTGTATTGCAGTTAGACATCACAAAACCGTGAGAAAGGCCAATGCCGCCATTTTTCTCACGTTTTTACAGTCTGGTGTGGCTTTACATGACTTCTCTCATCTCCGGACACTGTCTCTTAAAGATCGCAGCCGGAAACGCTGCAGATAGACCTCACAAAATCGTTAGAAAGGCTAAAGCCGCCATTTTTCTCACGTTTTTACAATCTGGTGCGGCTCTACACGAATTCTCTCATCTTCGGACACTGTCTCTATTGTAGTTAGACCTCACAAAACCGTAAGAAAGGCCAAAGCCGCCATTTTTCTCACGTTTTCACAATCTGGTACGGCTTTACACGACTTCTCTCATCTCCGGCCGCTGTCTATTAAACATTGCAGCCGGAAACGTTGCAGTTAGACCTCACAAAACCGTGAGAAAGGACAAAGCCGGCATTTTTCTCACGTTTTTACGATCTGGTGCGGCTCTACCTCATCTCCGGACACTGTCTCTATTGCAATTAGCGCATTAAATAAAATTGTAATATAATTTTTGCAGTAGTTGTTTATTTTAATGAATAAAAAACACTTCATTTAAAGTATTTCCAACGCAATAAAATATTTCCTGACGATTCAAGAAATACACACGTTCACGTTTTCACTTCTGTCGGCACTCCCGAAGTGCAACTGTTTTTTTTTTTTTTTTTTTTTTTTTTTTTAATCATTACGGCCTATGGGAAGAATTTGTATGTACCGCGGCAGCGGCCCCCATAATAACTCTATTGACTTGCAATTTGGTACACATATTCATGAGGCCAACGGAATTAGCTGTATAGTGTTAGGTGTGTATTCGATTTGTCGTTCATGTACAGGGGCACGCCAAAGTTTTTCTTAATTTTGCGGCCTATGGGAAGAATTTGTATGTACCGCAATAGCGGCCGCAAAAATCCTCCGATTAACTTGCTAATTGGCGCACACGTTACATCTTTGCATATAAGTAGATGTATAATTTTTATTGCTATATTTTTTTATAAACTGTGTACAGGGACACGCCAAAATTCTTAACATTACGGCGTATGGGGTGAATTTCGTTTAAACGCATTTTAATATCATTACTTTGCAATGAAGAAAATGAAACTAGCATACGTCAGTAAGATGCTTAAACTTATGTTGTTTGAAGAAAATCTGTGCTCTTAAGCTTTCTAATTAATATACAGGATCTTACAAAAGTATTCTGACAATGTCACATAGTCATCCAAACGATGTTAAATTTGGAACACTTATTAATTTTAAACGCAAAATAAGCTGAATAGTTTTTACTGGTGTATACAATGTTTATGGTTCGTTTACAAAGACACACGAAAGAATTTCGTAACATTAGAGCCTAAGGACAATTTTTAATTTAAGCGCGCACTTTCATGCGTTTATGCTGAATTGAACTTAATAAAGTTAACATACATTATAAAGATGCTTAAAATCATGTTTACTTTTAAAAAAGGTTGTGTATAGACTAAATAATTTATGGGACCACACAAAGTAATTCCGAGTATGTACTGTAATCATCCAAATGATGTCAAATTAGTTTGAAAAATTAATGAGTTATAATTAATTAGGTTTATTCTTATTATTGGCGTTTATAATGACTGTAGCTACTTTTCCTGGATACATAAAGGGATTTCGTACTATTACGGTCTATAGTCGGTATTTCTTATAAGTGTATTTTAACAAGGTTTCACCCCATTAATATAATGGAATTTTATTAGAATTTTAAAAGTATGTTTTCCTGTTGAAAATTGTGGGCATAGAATTGATAATTAGTTTAATGGTTACGCAAAATATTTCCGATATGCTATGTAATTTTTTTTGTATGAAATTTGATAGTTATGAAATTGGGTATTTATGAATTTCAGGGAAATAATACAAGACCGTCGTTTATTAAGAATACATATTATTGCGTACTCGGGGATTCGTAAGTTGTCCGAGAATGAAAGGCGAAACTTGCAAAAATTCAGTGATTTACTCACAGAAAGTTCCAGAAAAATACAGGTCTATAAACCAAGTATCAGCTTCAATTCAACCAGTAAACATAGCTCAAACAACAGCCGTTAACAGTAAAACAACAGTACAAACTCTTTATCAATAACACATAAAGCAAGTCTCATTCAAAGAGGCTCAAAGCAAAGCAAGCATTTGACGAAACTGACACAGATCTGAGACTGACCGCCTTGGCGAAAATAATGCTTCTTTTATACTTTTCTATCGAACACAGACTGTTCTGGAAAATTCTCGTATCACATCAGCCAATCAGATTAGAGCTTCCATATTTGGTATATACCTAATAAGGATTTTCTCACCAAGGTCGCCAAAAAAATCGCCAAAGAGGGAAACAATCGCCGAATTTGGCGCCAAATCCATTTCTTCCTTTATTGGAGCTTTTTAATGCATTTTCAAAGAAAAATTAGGCTATTTTAACGCTAAAACGTCTAGAAATGCAGAAAAGTAGCATTTTATCAGCTTACTAAACTTCTGTGAAAGAAGTATGCAAAAATAAATGCAATTATTGCGGCAGCCCCCTTCTGTAATGTATGTAATTATGGTAAGAAGTCGATCGAATCAATATATACTATTATATAATAAGGAATAAGAAAAAATGGCATATTGAATAATGTCTGATGCAAATAGGACGTTCAGGCTCCTGATCTGCAGATCCACTAGTAACTTTACTTTGCATAAAGCTTAATGAAATTGAAATATGTTATGTATATGCGCAAAAGAATGCTTTCTATAGATTATAGTATGATTAGCATTAGATTTACAGGGCCATACAAAAATATTCAGTTACATTAAGAGACATTAGTAAAATTTTGCTGGAATTGCACGTTCGTTTACATTAAGTATCTTTAACACTTTCTAAGAATTTTTAAGTGTGAATTTTACTTCAGTTTGTGTATCTGTCTGTCTGTTCGTCTGTTTGTCCACGCTCTAATTGTCATAAATATTTATGGAATTTTTTGAAACTGATATATGTTATTCAAGTTTACTACTGGATGTTCCCTATTGAAAATGGAGTGAATACCTCTGCCGGTTTGTGTACAGGGACACCCGAAACTATTTCAAAGCATTGTGTCGTATGGGAGGTATTTCTATAAACTATATTTTAATACCTTTATTGAACACAAATTTTAATGAAATTGAAATATGTTATTCAAGTTCATAATTGGTTGTTTCCTATGTATATTGTTTAAATACCCCCACTGGTTTGTGTACAGGGACACTCCAAAGCATTCCAAAGCCGTGTGTTCTGTGAGGTATTTCTATAAACCAAATTTTGATAACATTATTACAAAGCTTAATTGAAATATGTTATTCATAGGCACCATGGAATATAATATAATTAGCAATTGATTTACAGGGCTACACAAAAATATTCAGTTACATTAAGAACTATTAATAAAAATTTGCTGGAATTGTACTTTCAGTTACGTTAAGTGTTGTTAACACTTTTTAACTATTTTTAGGCGTGAATATGATTTCAACTTGTGTGTCTGTCTGTCCGATTGTTTATTTTTCTATCTGCCTGTCTCCCGCGTCCAGCAATACTTTTAGAAATTTAAAAAAAATGTTATATATTAGTCGAGTTCACTATGGTATGTTCCCTATATAAAATGGCATTAATAGGTCGTGTACATCTATTTCGTGTACAGGGTCAGGTCTGCGTTTTAGGTCAGACATTTTTAAAAATCATATTTAAATAACTTTCTACTGTAAAAATCATAAAGAAATTTTATGCATTGTTAATATTCTAACATAATGTTTTGTATAGAATATGATATGATTAGCCTTCAGATTTACAGGACTACACTAAAATATTCAGATACATTTATAGCTGCAATTATAATTTACCATGTGCATTTTCTTTTGTGTTAAGCCTCGTATCTCTCGTAAGGTTTTAAATTTACATGATATTTGTTTGGGGGTTTTCATGCAAGTTGCTCAATACTTTTGACTATTAAATTATACAAGAGAAATTTTTATAAAGCTTGTGCATACATGGTTGAAAATTATTTAGTAAAAGTGCTCGTATTTCATAAGATATTTAACATTTTCGCATTCTGATTGCTGTATGTGTGCCTAATGTAGCATACCATATTTCTTGAAAATGGATTTCCACTGCATCTAATGCCCTACGCAGGGCCCGACTTAGACTACCTGGAGCCCCGGGGCAAGCCTATTCTGGGGGGCCCCCTTGCAGTGGCATAAGAGCTCTTTAGGTTGCAGAATTTCTGCATACGCCTGTAGGGGAGCCCCTTCCAGAAGGGGGGCCCAGGGCATTTGGACCGTATGCCCTGCCGTTAGTCAGGGCCTGGCCCTAAGTGTTTTAATTAAAAAATGAGAAATTGTTTTTGCGATTTTTTAAAGAAACCGTTATACCTCCATGAATATATGAGGTAACCTCTTAAAATTTATACATATAATGAAAATATCCTCATAATCATATGCTACAACCAAACCGAGTTTAAAGCATTACCTTTTACAAGGTGATCCAAAACATTTTGGTTTTTGTTTATTTTTTTACACTGGTGCACTTTTCCTTTTCAGGACACAAATTTTGCTGAAAAATGCGAGGTATAAAAGGTTCTTTACACTACCGAAGTTTCAAGATGATTGCCTATAAAATTCTTCTAGATATTTGACAAAATTTCTTAATTCGAAAGTACCCAAATACTTATTGGTAGGTTGCATATCTCTTAAATATAGGTCTTTAATTTGTTTTATAAATAGTTAATAGTTTACATAGTACATTCGCAAATTCAAAAATTAAAATTATAAAAATTAAAATTAAAAACTATTAGGTGCTCAATTTTCGATACTTTTCTTTATTTTAAAAATACTTAAAATGAAGTTTAAACTGAAATTTCTTTTCAGTTTACGTAAGTCTCCTAAAAATGCATAAAATAATATTTCTTAAAAATATTACTAAGAACATATTAGCTACATCAACCGTTTATATAATTATTTATGTAATGAATTTATTTTGCGTTTGTGCATATTCTTGAATGAAAAATGGATTTAAGTTTTGTCTTCCTGACTAGAAAACTAAAATAACAAAAACTGTGTATAATTTGAAGATATATTAGCAAATGAGAATTTATCGTCTGCAATCTTTAAGAGAAAGTGTCCGGAGATGAGAGAAGTCGTGTAGAGCCGCACCAGATTGTAAAAACATGAGAAAAATGGCGGTTTTGGCGTTTCTCACGGTTTTGTGAGGTCTAACTGCAACGTTTCCGGCTGCAATCTTTAAGAGACAGTGTCCGGAGATGAGAGAAGTCGTGTAGAGCCGCACCAGATTGTAAAAGCGTGAGAAAATGGCGGATTTGGCCTTTCTCACGGTTCTGTGAGGTCTAACTGCAACGTTTCCGGCTGCAATCTTTAAGAGACAGTGCCCGGAGATGAGAGAAGTCGCATAGAGCCGCACCAGATTGTAAACACGGGAGAAAATGGCGGCTTTGGTCTTTCTCACGGTTGTGTGAGGTCTAACTGCAATAGAGACAGTGTCCGGAGTGAGAGAGTTCGTGTAGAGCCGCACCAGATTCTAAAAACGTGAGAAAAATAGCGGTTTTGGCCTTTCTCTCGGTTTCGTGAGGTCTAACTGCAACGTTTCCGACTGCAATCTTAAAGAGACAGTGTCCGGAGATGAGACAAGTCGTGTAGAGCCGCACCAGATTGTAAAAGCGTGAGAAAATGGCGGATTTAGCCTTTCTCACGGTTCTGTGAGGTCTAACTGCAACGTTTCCGGCTGCAATTTTTAAGAGACATTGGCTGGAGATGAGAGAAGTCGTGTAGAGCCGCACCAGATACTAAAAATGTGAGAAAAATGGCGGCTTTGGGCTTTATCACGGTTTTGTGAGGTCTAACTGCAATAAAGACAATGTCCGGAGATGAGAGAAGTCGTGTGGAGCCGCACCACATTCTAAAAACTTAAGAAAAATGGCGGCTTAGGCCTTCTCACGGATCTGTGAGGTCTAACTGCAACGTTTCCGACTGCAATCTTTAAGAGACAGTGCCCGGAGATGAGAGAAGTCGCGTAGAGCCGCACCAGATTGTAAACACGGGAGAAAATGGCGGCTTTGGTCTTTCTCACGGTTTTGTGAGGTCTAACTGCAATAGAGACAGTGTCCAGAGTGAGAGAAGAGTCCAGAGTGACAACACGACTGGACAAGATTGTAAAGACACTACAAGATTGTAAAACGTGAGAAAAATAGCGGTTTTGGCCTTTCTCTCGGTTTTGTGAGGTCTAACTGCAACGTTTCCGACTGCAATCGAGAGAATTCGTGAAGAGCCGCACCACAATGTAAACACGTGAGAAAAATGGCGGCTTTGGCCTTTCTCACGGTTTGGTGAGGTCTAGCTGCAATAGAGATAGTGTCCAGAAAGAGAGAAGTCGTGTAGAGCCGCACCAGATTGTAAAAACTTGAGAAAAATGGCTGTTTTGGCCTTTCTCACGGTTTTGTGAGGTCTAACTGGAATAGAGACAGTATCCAGAGATGAGAGAAGTCGTGTAGAGCCGCACCAGTTTGTAAAAATGTGAGTAAATTGGAGGCTTTCGCCTTTATCACGGTTCTGTGAGGTCTAACTGCACCGTTTCCTTCCGCAATCTTTAAGAGACAGTGTCCGGAGGTGAGAGAAGTCGTGTAGAGCCGCACCAGATTGTAAAAGCGTGAGAAAAATGGCGCTTTGGCCTTTCTCACGGTTCTGTGAGGTCTAACTGCAACGTTTCCGGTTGCAATCTTTAAGCGACAGTGGCTGGAGATGAGAGAAGTTGTGTAGAGCCGCACCAGATTGTAAACATGTGAGAAAAATGGCGGCTTTGGTCTTTCTCACGTTTTGTTCCAACTGTAATAGAGTCAGTGTCCAGAGTGAGAGAAGTCGTGTAGAGCCGCACCAGATTGTAAAAACGTGAGAAAAATGGCGGCTTTGGGCTTTCTCACGTTTAGTGAGGTCTAACTGGAATAGAGACAGTGTCCGAAGATGAGAGAAGTCGTGTAGAGCTGCACCAGATTGTAAACACGTGAGAAAAACGGCGGCTTTGGCCTTTCTCACGGTTTTGTGAGGTCTAACTGCAATAGAAATAGTGTCCGGAGTGAGAGAAATCGTTTAGAGCCGCACCAGACTGTAAAAACATGAGAAAAGATGCATTCAAGAGATTGTATTCCTGAAAAAACAACATAAAAAAATTCTCTAATATTGGTAGACTCACGTTTTTATCCGTGGGTCAAAAATTAATGCTAACCCGACTCGCACCCGTCGCAGAACGCTACCTGAATAATATACATCAGTTTCAGGTCATTCTAAAACTATGATAAGAAATCTGATGGACAGATTGACAGTCATATAGACAGACCGAAATGTGAAGTCCTAAACACATTTAAACGATATTGAAAAATGTTTTACTGGGAATTCTTATTCTTTCTTATATAAATTTTATCATTAATTACCGATTTATTCGTTAGTCATAAAACTTTTGATTAATGATTGATTCAATCATTAGTCGTAAAAATACGATTAACGATTGATTTATTCGTTAGTCATAAAAAATATGATTAATGATTAAATTATTCGTTAGTCGTAAAATCTACGATTAACGATTAATTTAATCGTCAATCAAAACATTTGCGATTAATGATTAAATTAATCGTTAATCAAAATATTTATGATTAACGATTAATTTAATCATTAGTCAAAATATTTTTGATTAACGATTGAATTAATCATTAGTCAAAATATTTTTGATTAACGATTAATTTAATCATTAATCGTTAGTCATCGAGATGATTGAATTTTGCCCAACACTGGCCTAACCTTTAGCGGTCTCAGAGACCGATGTTCCGGTATAAGGGTTAAGATTGAAAGCTTTGACTTGAACAATTGTATAAGTAAACATGTTAATTTAAAATAAAAGTTTTAAGCATTTAAATTGATTTAGCTTTTAAATTAGTTTTGTTTGTATATAAGTTAATATATATAATTAAGTTAGTAGATTAATCTACCTTATTGTTTAATTAGCACTGCTACATTATTCCTATCATTGTAATGCTGGAGCAGGGATCATTAAATTCTGTCTTAGGTTATTTTTACCTATTTTCGCATAATTACCGTGAGGGGGGAAGCATTGTTGTAGAAATCACAACCTGCCTTTCCCGGTAATTATAATTTAAGCTAAGTAAATTTAATCAAATCGCGAGCTCTATTTCCGACTTTCCTTAGCAGCGGCAGTGTCTTTGCTGTACGCGTAAAGGTCAAGGAAGAAGAAACTTTTTTTTTTTTTTCCCTCGATGAAAAGTGAAGAAGAAACCAAGAAATTTGCATACGAACAGATTATTAAAGATAACTGTCTATCTTGCTTTTTTTACTGCTTTCTTCTGTTGTTAGTTCACGCTGATAGTTGTTTTTTTAAAACCATTAAGTCATTTTTAAGTCATTATGGCTTAGTTGTTAACGTAGAGTATTAACGCTTTTTAAAATATGTTATTGTGATTAGTTCTTGAAAGCTTTAGGCTAATTTTCCACATGTTCCAGTAATTAAATATTTTTATTCTGTTTTGAATTTAATTAAACCATGTCATATATATACATTTTTTCCATTTAAAGTTTTTCAGTTTTACTTTGATTTGAATTAGTTTAATGTAACTCTTATTTCAAATTGTTTTTAAATAAAATTAATCCGTTTTTAAAACTGACTATTCACTTAATATCTGCATATACACATCTTTATTTTTCAGATGAAGTTTTTAAAAAGTTGTTAATTTTTCTTAAGTATCTCAAGTTGTTTTCCACTGCTCTAGTATAAATGGCTATAGTTGTTGCCTGCTATAATCTAACAAATACATTTTCTAGCAATACTTCTCGCTTTTCTTGTCGATATTTTTAAGAACGCTCTCTCTATTTAGCATCGTATTTTTAGTCTGTTAATTCATGTTCATTAAATGTTCTTTAACCCTTTGCCGGCCCTAACTTTCTAGAGCGCTCTAAACAGGCCTGCTGAATTTAGGGACTCTTTTATTCAGCTATCACCAATAATTTTGAGGAGTGATGTTTGATATACATAATGGACGAGGAAGTGAGCCTGGAAGTGATTAGGCAGCCGTTACAGTTAAAATTTAGGGGAAGATATTGAATAAAATGTCCCTAAATTTGGCAACACTGATCAGAGGAGTGAAATTAAATAGGACAGGCAAAGGGTTAAAATAACCTTGTATCGCCACTCTCTTTTTAACCTTCTGAAATATTTTTACATATTAGACTAAAGAAAAAGAAATCTAAAATTTGAAAGGAAAATTGGCAGTGTAAAAAAACTTATTAAACGGGAATAAAACTTCTTGAAAGGGAGATTTTAGTACTGTAAAAGTTTATTGAAAGTATGAACTTCTTAAACGGGTTTAACTATATATATATATATATATATATATATATATATATATATATATATATATATATATTGAATGTAATTGAGATTAAATTGATTTCTTCATTTAAATGAATTTGTTTTGTCACAAAACAGTCATAATTACCATATTTTAAATTTTGTTTACAAAGTTTCGATTACATGATTTGTGACTTATTTATTTATTTTTCAAAAGAAAAAATCGTCGTTAAAAAATAAAATAGAATAAAATTAATGAGGAGCATAATCCCCCCCCCCCCCCCAAAAAAAAAATAAATAAAAAAATATATAAAAAATATAAAAAGTGTTAAAAGATGCATTCAAGCGCTGACATTCAAATTACAACTGAGGTCGTTAATTCGTCAGCTATTATTTCTATACTCATATAGGTATAAAATTCTAGTCCCCCCCCCCCCCACTTGTGTTTGTGCTTATTCGCTAACTGTGTTATTATGGAAATTTTTAATCAATTTGTGGCAGTTTGAATAATTTTCACGTAGATATTTAGATTTTTTATGGCTTTTATATTTTCAACTTACTTATTCAAAATAAAATAAAATAAACTGAAAATAATATGAAATAAAATAATTAAAAATAAACTGAAAATAATATTAAATAAAATAAATTAAAAATAAACATTAACTGAAACGCCGCGATTAAATGCTTGAAAGGATTGCCAACCCATTGATTGTTTTCGGCTTTCTTATTTATAGCGCATTTTTAAATGACATTAGACGACCATCTAACCTAAATTTGAATTATAGAATTACTCTTTTGGTACTTAAATTCCTTATGACACATTTTACATATTTTTTTGTTTTTGAATATTTAATGTTATGTAAGTTTTTGTTTAGATAGGATAATTTATTTATATTATTTATCAGAATTTTAAACGAAATTGGTATTTATTCATATACATTCTACCGACATATATGTAAACGCTGATTTTTATATTCCAGTAAAATATGATTAAAAAAATCTAGGAAAATTTTCAGTTATTAACTAATAATTAAACACGCTTCTTTTTTTCTTCAATAAAATTTTCAGAATAAGAATTATAATTTTAAATTACAATGGGAAAAAAAAAAAAAAAGAAAAAGAATAAAGTTGAAATGCCTTATATTCACAAACGCTGAAACGACAATTAAATTTAAAATGTAAATATTCCTTTCACTTCCTATTGAAAAATATTAATATAACCTTCAATAAAAAAACCCAGCAAACGTTCTAAAATACATAGCCGCAGGAACATTTTAAAATATTACTATCCAATGAGAAGAGTACATAGAAAAGTAACATGTTTTCCAGAAAGTAAATATTAATATTTTTACGAAACTTATTTGAACGCTTATGTAAGCGTAAGTTGCAGCACGAAAACAAAAGTTATCGTATTTGCTTCCGGCAAGCTATTTCGTTGCTTTTCACTCCAAGACACAAAAGGATATTCATTTCCTTCTCAAGTTAAAGACTCACGAACTAAAGAAGAATAAACAGTTTTTTCAGATGATTTTTTTTTTTTTCCCCTTTAAAGTTGAAGACTCTCATATTTGCGTCTTATCGTAAGAAATTAGAGGTATTTACATCTATATTAAGTAACACTATCATGAATGTTTGTTCTAATTTTGAAGGTTCGTCTGCTTCTCCATTTCACGGACTATTTTTTTTTTTTTTTTTTTTAAATCTTCACTTTGTTTTAGAACAAATTTGTTATTCTATATTACTCATTTGATAAAGTTGTTGGAACCTTATTCATTAACGGTAGCATATATTTGTAGAATTTTTGAAGGATTTAAAACTTAAATTAATTAGATTTAATAACGGAATTTCCCAATCTTATTTACTATCAAATAAAGTTGTTAAACATTAGTTTAGGCCAGTGATTTCAGAAATAATATTTTGCAATAAAAATGAAATAAAATAATCAGCATCATATGATGGTGATTTTTGAATGTGTAATAGATTCTATTGTAATAGGTTCTATTGTCCAACAAAGTTCGCATTCATTAATTGTTGAAGTAAAATTATTTTTTGTAAAAGTAAAATCCCAACTTCCTGATGAATGGACATGCTTACGAAATATTCTATGTCAGAGGAAAAAAAAAGTTTTGAATGGTAATAAATAAGTTATTTTTAAATTTATTTCAAATATTCTCAAATTTTAAAAGTTAGTTCTAACTTTGTGCGCTCAGAAGCACAATAAGGGCAATTTCTCGAAAAATGTAACGTCAGTCATAAACACATATATTTCTGCTTCCACAAATATTTTCTAACAAGAATTACGATTTTATTTAACCAGAAAAATTACAGTAAATATGCTATAATTATTTCTGTATAGTAACAGTAGTGGCGGAAAAAGACGATGTTTTATCCTCTGACTTTAATCCTGAGACTGATGTTACCTTCTTCTGTGGACCCATATAAGATGATTGCATATGTTTCAATTTAGTTTAACAATTCAAAGAAGAATATGTCAGCAAAATGATACTATACATATTTTTTCTGTTTTAATCATTGTAAAATATTGTTATGCAACGTTTCCCCAATACTCATTAATGCATTATCGTTGAGGTCTTATTAAATTTTGAATAGTAAACCTCGCCTTTTGGTGTTTTTCAAAAACGAGCATTACTTAACAAAATTATTTTACGTGTTTGTGATTTGATCAGTTAAATTTTATCTTCAACAATCGATATAATAAATGCTGCTGGTGTATTTATACGACAGCGGAACATAAAGTGCTTAACACGAACACGCAAAATCCTTTTAAAAGCTATAGTATCGATTCGAGTAACAAGTAAAGGCAAAAGCGTTTTTCATAAAAATAAATAAATAAATAAATAAATATTGATAAAGAATTTCAATTACTACTATGTTTAAATATTACATTGAACTTATAGCAATTAAAATATATATATATATATATATATATATATCTTTATATATATATTTCTTTTGTGCGTGTGTATGTCACTGAACTCCTCCTAAACGGCTGGACTGAGTTTAATGAAATTTTTTGTGTGTCTTCAGGTGGATTCGAGAATGGTTTAGATTTACAAATGAAAGTTGTAACTTAATTAGTTCTTTCTTAATTAATTTTTAACCAACTCTTTTAACAACTTTTCCACCTAGATGGCGTGAGTTGTCGTAAACACGATGTCAGAATTTATTTAATGTTGAAATGAATAATATTATAGTTTAAAAAAATTAAAGAACACGCTTTTATAGAAATGTGAACTAAAAAGCACGAAATATCTATCTTAGTATTAAAATTCAGGGTAAGAGAAAATCGTGTGAGTGACACACCGTAATATTTACATACATTTAAATCTTTAATTAAAATAACTTAGAATTAACAAAAACCATTTTTAAAAAATCTCCCCTAACGGGGATCGAACGCTGGACCTTTAGATTCGTAGCGCAGCGCCTTACCTCGACGCCGCATCGTTCACGTAGGGGAAGTATTTTTTTTACAATATAAATTTTTTGTTTGCTCCCAGAGAAGTTACAAACAAACATACATACATACATACAGGTGAAGCTAATAAAAGCGTGTTAAAAATGAATTTTTAACCGTATCTTACGAAGTGTTTAAAATATTTTTTCAAAATTAATATTTTTAGAATCGTAACCGTATCTTACGAAGTGTTTAAAATGTTTTTTTCAAAGTTAATATTTTAGAATCGTAAACACGATGTCAGAAATTATTTAATGTTGAAATGAAAAATGAATTTTTAACCGTAAGTGTTTAAAATATTTTTCAACGTTAATATTGTTAAAATGTTAAAATTAGTTAAAATGGTATATTCTTTTAAAATATTCGTCAATATCCGACGGAGTTATTTTATGTTAAAATGAAAAATGAATTTTTAGGCCATTATTATTTGTGCAGATGGAAAATGTACTAAAAGTTTTCCGAAAAATTTCACGATCACAAATGTTGACGGATATCCAATATATCGTCGAAGAATTCCCGATAATGGCGGACAATCTTATCATCTATGGCGGTCATCTATGTCAACAACATAGATATTGACATTGATAACCGATGGGTGGTCCCATATTCGCCTCTGCTGAGCAAAACATTCAATGCTCATATTAATGTTCAGTTCTGCAGTTCAGTGAAGAGCATCAAATACATTTGCAAGTATGTGAATAAAGGCAGTGATATGGCTGCATTTCGAGTTGAAAATACCAATGTGAATGCTCCTCTGGTAAATAACAACGATGAAATAACACTTTACCAAACTGGCCGGTACGTGAGCTCCAATGAAGCTGTTTGGCGTATCTTTGGTTTCCCAATTCATGAACGGGATCCAGCAGTTCTTCATTTAGCCGTCCATCTTGAAAATGGCCAGCGCGTATATTTCACGAGCGAGACAGCGAATGATCGTGCTATAAATCCACCAAAAACTACAATCACCGAATTTTTTGAATTGTGTAATCGTGCGGATGCTTTTGGTGCTTTTGCACGGACATTACTCTATTCAGAAGTACCACGCTATTTCACATGGGCTCCAACAAAAAAATGAATGCCCCGCAAGCAAGGCACGCCGATTGATGCATGTCCCGGTTTATTCAAATCAAACACCTTGGAACGAGTATTTACAGTCAATCCAAGGCAGACTGAGTGCTTTTATCTTCGACTGTTATTGGTTAATGTCATCGGCCCTTGGTCATTTCAAGATTTACGTAAAGTGAATGGACAACAGTATCCAACGTATAAAGATGCATGCCTTGCACTCGGCTTGCTGGAAGACGACAACCAGTGGGAGTGTATGCTTGCTGAAGTAGGACTGAACTGTACAGCAAAACAAATTCGTCTACTATTCGCTATAGTGTTTACTACATGTTTCTCGGCCAAAGCAGAGACATTATGGGATAATCACAAAGATTCAATGACTAATGATATATTGCATCAACATCGTTCACGGTGCAACGATCTAACGATAGTATTCAGTGACGCTATGTACAATGAAGCATTGATTGCTATTGAATATCTTTGCATTATCATTGCCAACTTACTACTCAGTCATTTCGTATGCATTCAACAAATCGAAATGCATCTGATTTAATAAGCACTGAATTGAATCGTGAACTACAATACAATACTGTAGAAATGGCAGCGATTGTTGCTCGCAATGTCCCACTAATGAATGAAGAACAAAGAACCATTTACGACCGCATCATGCTCGCAGTTTTGGCAGGACAAGGTGGATTCTTTTTTTTGGGGGTGCACCAGGTGGAACTGGCAAAACATTCCTTATTTCGCTAATTCTCGCCGAAATACATTCAAATAATGGCATCGCATTGGCTGTTGCATCATCTGGCATTGCGGCAACTTTATTGGATGGATGCAGAACAGCTCATTCATTATTTAAACTGCCACTAAATATTCAAAATAACCCAGACGCAGTGTGCAACATAAAAAAACAATCGTCCATGGCCACAGTGCTGAAATAGTGTACTCTTCTTATCTGGGATGAATGCACTATGGAACGCAAACATTCGATTGAGGCGACGAACAGGACATTGAAAGATATAAAAAACAACGACAAACTATTTGGCGGCACTCTGTTACTCTTTTCAGGTGATTTCAGGCAAGCATTTCCCGTTATTCCGTGTTCAACATACGCTGATGAGATCAACGCGTGCTTAAAATCATCGTCATTGTGGCTTAATGTTGAAAAAGTACAACTGAAAGTAAATTTGTGCGTTCAAAAGCTTCAAGATCCATCCGCTGAAACATTCTCAAAACAATTGTTAGATATCGGCGATGGAAAAGTTACTACAGATGAAACTGGATGCATAAAATTACCGACCGATTTCTGCACAATCATTGATTCTCAAGATGCTCTTATTGACCAGATATTTCCCGATGTACACAGACGATACACAAATCATGAGTGGCTGGCAGAAAGAGCAATTTTAGCAGCAAACAATGTGGACGTCAACGAATTGTATCTCAAGATACAACATTTGTTACCAGGAGACTTGGTGTCATACAAATCTAATGATACAGTTTGCGATGCCACCGAAGCTGTAAATTATCCAACAAAGTTTTTAAACTCATTGGATTTACCAGGCATGCCACCGCATATTTTACAGCTGAAGGTTGGATCTCCGGTTATTTTGCTTCGTAATTTGAACCCACCACGGTTGTGCAACGGCACGCGATTAGTCATAAAAAAATTAATGAAAAATGTTATCGAAGCCATCATTTTAAAAGACAAATTCCGAAGTGAAAATATATTACTACTGCGAATTCCTATTATACCCACAGATGTGCCAATTCAATTTAAACGCCCTCAATTTCCAATTAGATTGGCATTTGCAATGACTATCAATAAGTCTCAGGGCCAAACGATGTCTGTCTGTGGCTTAGATTTGAGCACATCATGTTTTTCACACGGACAATTATACGTGGCTCTCGAGTGGGCAAACCATCCAGTTTGTTTGTATTGGCGAAAGATGGGATAACAAAAAATATTGTACACTATGTTGCATTAAGGGAATGATATTGTTTTTTAGTAATATTGTTATAAGTAGCGATATGTATATAATTTTAAAGAATCAATTTTAATAAATTAAAAAAATAAATGATTGGTGTTTTGTTATTTTTATATTCTTTCACCGTTCACAGCGCTTCATACATCTTCCACTTATATACCACATCCTAACACACTTACAATAAGTTAGTTATTTTTTTCTAGCAAAATATTCTCTAGAAATAATTTATATGACAAAACAACGTTTGTCGGGTCAGCTAGTATATATATATATATATATATATATATTTAATTTTACTGTAGGTACAGTTGATTGCACTGTGATTAAAAAAAAAAAAAAAAAAAAAAAAACAGAATTGCCAATATTTATTTATTTATTTATTTTCGGAGCATCTTCAGCCTCGACTTTGTTTCATATCGCATTGTTTTGAGAATTTTTTCCTATTTTATTGTAGTTATATATTGGAGAAAATTATTCTATAGAGGAGACCGGGCACAGCAGATCACTTTTACACTCTTATTTTTCTGTCACAAAAAAACAGAAAAGCAATGTACTTGGGAAAAAAAATAATAAAAAGGAAACAATCTCTAAGCCCTTCTTAACATGTTTTATTTTTTTATAAGAATATTTCCAATACATTATTTATTAAAAAATAAATTGTGAGCACTCACAAAGTGGACCACTGTGCCCCATCACCGGGGTACAGTGGACCAGCCTCTTTTGTTTATATTAAATTAATATAAATTACTTTTTATTTTTCATCTAAAATTAGTTTCTTTATACTATTCTATTCTAAGTAACATAATTCTAGCATTTTCATAAAATAAAATAACCAAAATTAAATTAAAATAAACAAATAAGAAATCAAATCTTAGTAAGAGAATTTATAAATTTAAATAGATATTGTTTTTTATTCTTTATTAATATTATATAAATCAAATATTTTTTTAAATTCAGATATTAATAAATATTATACTACTATTCAAATATTTAATATTTTTGTAATTATTTTGAGATATAATTAATTTACATTGTATTTGTAGGATAAATTTAAATAAAATATATTAAGCTACTTCTTTTGCTTTTCACATGTGATCCCTAAAAACAACAACAACAACAACAACAACAAAAAAAAAAATAATAATAATAATTCCTACTATTTATTAAATTAGATATATTTTTTTATTAATACTATATAATTCAAACAGTTAATAAATTTAGATATTAACAATAATTACATTACTATTCAAATACTTACACTTTCAGAAATTTATTACTATTTTTATTTTATTATAACATTAAGATATTTATTATTTTGAAATATACTTTATAATATGTTTGTATCTATTAATTTAACAAAAAAAAATTTTATTAAATCAAATTTGTAATTTTAGGCGCACTGGAAGGTGGTCCACTGTGAACCCGAGTCAGAGTAAAACAAATAATAATAATAATAAAATAATATATAGACTATAAATATGCTAATAATTTTTAGGAATTTAAAAACGGCAATATCTTGCCTTCCTTTTACAGCTATAAAGTATTCATAGTCACTAGTTTAATCTTTATAAAATTTTTAAAACTTCAATGTGAAAAAACTACTTTGAGCAGTTCAAAACATAAGAACTGCTCAAAATGGTTATCTTACTATTTCTCATGTGAGTAGGTAAGAAAGGAGAGTTCAAGCGCATGCGGCGAGTGCACTGGTGCACCGGTAAGTCGTGCGGGTGTCACACCATCCCCTGAGGGTCTAGATGAGTTGGCGTCGACCTTGAGACATCCTCTGACTTAACCATGAAACGTGACGAGGGTGTAAATTAATGTTGTTAATGAATTAGTATTAATGAAAGGCGTGAAAGATGATGGTGGTTTTAAAAAGAGGATTTTTTGTGGACTTGTTTGAAGCTTATTGTTTATGAGTAATGAATTATAAAAATTAAAAAAAAAAATTAAAATTAAAAATTAAAAAAAATAATAAGAAATAAATAAAAAAATATGAATTTATAAAGAAGAATTAATGATTCTGTTGCAAATATATTATGAAAGAAATAGAAAGGATCGAATGGGATTCGAAACCAGCACCTTGCAGTAAAAATATTTCCATAAGACAGTAGTTTTCGTTTGTGTGTGAGTGATTTTTTTATTATATGCCTACACAGATCTATTTTAACCTGATAATGCTATTGTTTAAGAATGATTCAGCCACTAAAAGGGTATTAATTACAGAATAATAATTAAGAAAAATAATAATTAAAGATCTTGTAAAATTCACTAAATGTTTTATGAAAAAAGATAATGTACGTGAAAATTAAGTTAAAAGATGATTAAGAGCCGTCTGCCTTGAGTTATTTCACAAAACCTATCACCCCCTGCGTTGAAGTGTAACTGCCCATCATGCCTACCACCCCCATACAATAAATGGAATGGTCTAACAAACCTATCATCGCTTTCCATAGATGTGGAATGACCCATTTTTGTATATTTAGTAATTAAAATTCCAATCATCCTTTCCCTTGTAAAATTCACCAAATGTTTAACTAAAGAAGAAAGAAAATGTGAAATGACACTAAAAATAAAAATGATGAAAATTTCAACAGTTGATATTCGAACCCAGCACCTAGTTTTTTTTAACCAGTGTAATTACAAAACTATTAAATAAAGATCTTCTTGTAAAAGATTACAAACGTTTTATGAAAAAAGACAATGCAGGTGAAAATTAAGTAAAAAGATGATTGAAAATTCATCAACATGTCTGAAATTCGATTAATTAACGGATGTCTAATGAAGAGTTTTTGCGAAAGGTAAAATTTTTTCTTATTCAATCTTCCATTACTACCAGTTGCGTTGCTGTGTCAAGGACAAATCTTCCAAGAGTGGCTTCCGGAACCTGTTTTTTTCCCCGAAGGAATTTGTACACTATTGCATTCACAATGGTAGAATATTTTTTCACAAATTTATTTACATTTTCTCTTCTTGAACGCTCAATGCCTTTTTTCACAGTTTAAGTTTAAAAGTTATTTAAGTTTATTTTTAAGTTTAAAAATATTTTTGTCATTAATGTTAGTTTTTACTAACTCTTTTACGACTCACTACAAAAAATTCATCCCAACTTCAGAAAATCGAAAGTTTTTCAGACTGAAATTCAAACTTTAATGAATAATCCCTCACATATTAGGCTAACCATCACTTAGTTCAATGTATTTTTCTGTCTATAGTTTAACTATTTTTACTGCAATTCCCTTACATTTCTTTAGTGTAAACTCGTGAAATTTTAGCGATAAATTCAGAAATATGATAGTAAATAATAAGAATTTGGCATGATTTTAAAACAATTTTTGAATATATCTACAAGAATTTTAGGACATTTGGCGATAATTCAGATTTCATAAGAAACATATAGTATTAATATCGAGTGAAGGAAAATTTTATTACTTGCAAATTTTATTTCATGAAGTGCGGCTGCTTATTTTATAATCGGAATTTGGTGCTGCATAATAATAATTTTACAAGATGAATGTCAGAACAGATATCATTTTGTTAAACACATTTACTCATATATTCAACCGATCTCATTTACATAATTCAGAAAAAGAAATTATTAACCAGCTTAAATTTCGAATGAACGAATTTATCGATTCCGAAATTAGCAAACAGTTTTTTTGAAAATGTTGATATGTTGTCTGAGGAAAATTTTTATGCCTGTTTAGATATTGTTTTACAAGAAAGGATAAAAAATGAAATTAATTGGGAGAAAGTTGTAATTTACTTAATATTTTCAAGTGAGGTTATGGCGATGCGCTTTAAGAGATCTGGAGACTTTATCATACCTTGGATAATTTTTTTAAAATATCTTCCAGAAGTATTTAGGTAATTGGATTATTGAACATCAAGAATGTATGAAAAACAAACAAGTAAAGAAAACTATTTTTCAACGAATGTGGAGTTTTATCACCCGATCATAATATGAAAATTGTAAAAATATTATCTATTATTTTTAATTATGTTCCGTTCAATATTTTATAAGAACAATGCTCAAGAAAAATGTATGTAATGTGAAATTAGAAGTAGTAAATAAAAAACTCTAAATGAAAACTTTGTTTAAGAAAAAATTTATTTAAAGTAAAATTCATCTTTCTAAAAAATAAGTTGAACAATGCAAAAAAAAAAAAAAAAAAAAAAAAAAAAAAACTTCATAGAATGTAAAATTAAAAGTTTATCATTTCTGAAAAAATTCACTGTTTGAAAAGAAGTCTTAATTAGTTTAAGAAAATATTGTAACATATAGTATTATATTTTAACTAAGAGAATGAATCTATCATTTTTCAGAAGTTACTTTAGTACAAAATAATAGTTGATGTTAATAAATTTCTCTAGTTTTAACAGTTGTACTTTAGATAAAATTTTAGTAAAGTAATCTTAAAATACTTTCACTGAGCTTTGCAACTTAGTCAAAATTTAAGATTTTCTTAACATATGATATTCCACATTGTTATGCAAATAGTATTGGATTGCACTTAAACTACAGACATCTCGAATAGTTTAAAGTCTTTGAGAGAAAACAATTGAAGATTTTTTTTTAAAGACGTAGAAATGTATACAAGTTAATTTTTGTAAAATGAGAATTGTTTAAATATTAGAAAATATACTTTGGTATAATGTAACTTAGTGATACTTAAAACAAATACATATCAATTCATGTTTGTAAGATATTATTCGATGTTTAGGGAAAAATTATTACTTCAAAGTGTAAAAACGTTAAAATTTTTTACAGGGTGTCAGTTTAATACACAAAGTAAAATAATATAAGTTAAGAATTGTGGGTAAACATAAGTACTATTTGTTAAATTATGTATTCGTGACGTGACGGATAAGGATAAATTTGAAATTAGTAAAACATAACTTAGTGATATGTAAAACTAGTGTATATTAATTCGTGAAGATACATATATGTATACAAGTGTTTACGTTTGATCTTAAACAAATTCACACTACTATTTTTCAAGATTAAGTTTTATTTTTGAATGATATATAGAAATTTTTAAAATTTATTTATTTGGGGGTCCCACCTCCACTCGTCAGAGTTGTGGAAATATATGTCGCCCCAAATCCTTTTAAGCAAGTTTTGTAGTTAGGTTAATATAACTACTAGCAACTTAAGGATGATATTTTGCTATTTTGTGTTCCAAATAATGAATTTTTTTAAAAATCTATCCAAGACCCCCTCTGAATGAATTCGTCTGGTGATTTATTAATCTTAGCATAGCGCCTTCCTGAATATGTTGTACAATTGTTTCTTCTATGAGTTCTGTAAAACAGGAACATCTAAAATAAGTTTGAATTTCCTCCATGTCTTCATCAGGTCTTTTACGTTCTAGCGAAACTTTCATAACTAAATACCACTTAAGGGTATTTTTTTCTTTTAACTCACTTTGTAGTTTTTCACATATTTGAGGCTGAATGCATGTTTGAAATACTTCTAAATCACATTCGTTCTTACGTTGGGATAAAACTTCACTGTATTAAACACACTAGAAGCTTCCACTTGCCCTTTATCCCTTTTAGGTTTTACATCTGATGCACTCATCTTCCTTTTTCTAGCAACAAATTCATGGTCTTGACGCTTGTGAGATATTAGTTTAGATTTTATAACAAACATTTTATTACGTTCACTGCAGGTGTAGCGGGAACTTTGATGAAATTTCAATGCTTTAAACACATGTGTTTGAATTTGCTTTAAACACATGTGTTATTCTAAAAAAAAAAAAAAAAAAAAAAGTTAAAATACAATCGTGAACGTATCTATATACAAAAGTTTTAGTTGTTACTCTAAAAGTACTTAATGGATGAGTAGTAAAACAATTTTACAAAGTTTTTTCTTCTTCGATGAAAGTTTGTCAGTTTGTAAAAAGACTATCGCGTATTAATTTCACTTAGTGTTTAAATATTATACACAAACAATACTTCTACAGTAATGAAAAAAGTATATCTCTAATACATTTTACGTGAGTTAACTTTTTACATGTTTTTATATTAAAAAGATGACACTTAAGTTTATATTCTAAAAGAAAATATTATATAAACGGTGATTTTGTAATAAAAATTAAAACAAGCCATTTTCATTGAAATCTTTTTATTTGAAATTCATTTACAATAATATAAAACAACAGATTCCCACAAATCTATATTGTTGGGATATCGTTCATACATTCGGCATTAAAGTTATTCAAAAAATTTAGCAATTCTAGATTTTCATTGTTAAAATTATCTGTTGCTAGCTCATTTGTTACTAACTCATTTTCATTCTCACTAAAATTATTCAAATTCATATTTTCACTGTTAACAGAAAAATCGTGAACATTATTCAAACAATTAGGATTAAAGTTATTCAAAAAAATTAACAAGTTCAAATTTTCATTGTCATAGTTTGCTTCAGGTAAATCAGTTTGTATCAAGTTAACATTATTTAAGTCGTTATTTTCAACTTTGGTAGATAAATCATCAACATTTTTTTCACTTGTATATTCCACTTTCGAATTGTTCAAAATTTTTTAAGTCTATATTTTCATTTTGAAAGTTGTTGGAAGATAAACCAAAAACATCATTCATACATTCGATGTAAAAATTATCCAAAAAATTTAACAAGTCCAGATTCTCATTGTCAGTGTTCACTGTTGGTAATTCACGATAGGACTTCGCTCATTACATTTTCTACGTACGTTAAAATCTTTAAGATGATTCTTTCTCTTATGTTGTAATAATTCACACTTACACTAAAAAGTTTCACAGCATTCATCACATATAGTTTGCATTGAAGATTTTTTATGAATATTTCTTTTATGTTTTTAAAAATGTCGTTTGTTTGAAAAAGTATCAGTACATTCGTCACAACAGTATGTATGTAAAGTCTTTTTATGACTTTTTCGCTTATGGTTTGAAAAGCATGTTTGGTTGGTAAGGTTATAGAAAATTCCTCACATATATACTCAGGTTTACGATAATGCATCCTCTGATGTTTTTCTAATTCATACTTGTGTTTAAAAGTATCTTTACAAATAATACATTGATATTCAAGTAAGACATTTTGATGGAATAATGTCTTATGTTTAAATAAATCACACTTGCGATTGAAATTTTCAATACAATATTCACATTCATATCTTATGGGAATTTTTCTATAGCTTTCTATATGTCATTTTAAACGATGTAAAGTAACAAATCCTTTCTCACACACGTAACAAATATTAGGTTTTATATCATTGTGAATTTTCCCGTGTCTAGTAAAATACGATTTTTTAAAAAATAACTTATTACAAGTTTGGACAAATAAAAAGTTTGGATAACTTCTCATCCCCAAAACTTGATGAAGGGTGTTGTTGAACAGAAACGTGAGTCTCCTCAGACGGTAAGTATTATCCATTTTGTACTTCAGTTTAGTAAAGTATAAAAAATCACTCTAAAAGTAAGACTTTAAAAATGTTTAAAAACTATTAAGTGTGAGAAGAAAAAAAACTCTACAGCGAGAAAAGGTTGTAACTAATTCAAATTTTTCTTCATTCATCAGTTTTACTTAAAAATTAACGCCAAATTCTCTTATTTTATGCAAAATTTTTATAGCTATCGCCAATATTAGAAGAAATTTAGCCAAATATTATCTTATACCTTGCTATAATACTCGAATCTTGTGGAAAATTCTAGTTTATCAACATATCTAAATAGATAATTTGTACACTTTTACCTTTCCATTTACAAAAAATTTCGTTTATAAGCATATACGTGAAAAACTTCAAACTAAAGTACATAAAAACTTAGTACTTTGTAAAATAAGATGGGTTATTAACACGTGTGAAACACTAAAATTCCATAATTCATGATTTTTTCAAATACTCACAGTCTCTTAAACTATAACTTTGTGATTTTATCATACATTTTCAATCTTATTATTGTAAAAATAATTTCTTATACTTTATTCTAAAATAAGTTATCTTAATTTCTGAAAACTTTGTAAAATTTTTTAAGTATACATGTAAGAATATATGTGTGAATGTTTATACACGTACGTTCGATGACAGTGATAAGAAGATCCCAAAAGTTATATCTAAAGTACAACTGTTGAAACTAGAGAAATTTTTTAACATCAACTATTATTTTGTACTAAAGTAACTTCTGAAAAATGATAGATTCACTCTCTTAGGTAAAATATAATACTATATGTTACAATATTTTCTTAAACTAATTAAGACTTCTTTTCAAACAGTGAATTTTTTCAGAAATGATAAACTTTTAATTTTACATTCTATGAAGTTTTTTTTTTTTTTTTTTTTTTTTTTTTGCATTGTTCAACTTATTTTTTAGAAAGATGAATTTTACTTTAAATAAATTTTTTCTTAAACAAAGTTTTCATTTAGAGTTTTTTATTTACTACTTCTAATTTCACATTACATACATTTTTCTTGAGCATTGTTCTTATAAAATATTGAACGGAACATAATTAAAAATAATAGATAATATTTTTACAATTTTCATATTATGATCGGGTGATAAAACTCCACATTCGTTGAAAAATAGTTTTCTTTACTTGTTTGTTTTTCATACATTCTTGATGTTCAATAATCCAATTACCTAAATACTTCTGGAAGATATTTTAAAAAAATTATCCAAGGTATGATAAAGTCTCCAGATCTCTTAAAGCGCATCGCCATAACCTCACTTGAAAATATTAAGTAAATTACAACTTTCTCCCAATTAATTTCATTTTTTATCCTTTCTTGTAAAACAATATCTAAACAGGCATAAAAATTTTCCTCAGACAACATATCAACATTTTCAAAGAAACTGTTTGCTAATTTCGGAATCGATAAATTCGTTCATTCGAAATTTAAGCTGGTTAATAATTTCTTTTTCTGAATTATGTAAATGAGATCGGTTGAATATATGAGTAAATGTGTTTAACAAAATGATATCTGTTCTGACATTCATCTTGTAAAATTATTATTATGCTGCACCGAATTCGGATTATAAAATAAGCAGCCGCACTTCATGAAATAAAATTTGCAAGTAATAAAATTTTCCTTCACTCGAAATTAATACTATATGTTTCTTATGAAATCTGAATTATCGCCAAATATCCTAAATTTCTTGTAGATATATTCAAAAATTGTTTTAAAATCATGCCAAATTCTTATTATGTACTATCATATTTCTGAATTTATCGCTAAAATTTCAGGAGTTTACACTAAAGAAATGTAAGGGAATTGCAGTAAAAATAGTTAAACTATAGACAGAAAAATACATTGAACTAAGTGATGGTTAGCCTAATATGTGAGGGATTATTCATTAAAGTTTGAATTTCAGTCTGAAAAACTTTCGCTTTTCTGAAGTTGTGATGAATTTTTTGTAGTGAGTCGTAAAAAAGTTAGTAAAAACTAACATTAATGACAAAAAATATTTTTAAACTTAAAGATGCTTAAACTGTGAAAAAAGGAAAATGCATTGAACATTCAAGAAAAAAAAATCTAAATAAATTTGTGAAAAAATATTCTACCATTATGAATGCAATATTGTACAAATTCCTTCGGGGAAAAGAACAGTTTCCGGAAGCCACTCTTGGGAGATTTGTCCTTGACATAGCAACGCAACTGGTAGTAATGGAAGACTAAATAAGAAAAATTTTTACCTTCCGCAAAAACTCTTCATTAGACATCCGTTAATTAATCGAATTTCAGACATGCTGAAGAATTTTCAATCATCTTTTTACTTAATTTTCACCTACATTGTCTTTCTACTTCCTTATACAAAGGATAAGGAAGTATAGTAATCCCGATTTGCGAAATGGATTTTGTATTTCACATTGCTCCAAAACGAATGATCGCTGAATGTTGCCAATTTATTTGTGTGACTGTCATGATGTCCAGTTGCACACCTGCAAGTGTCGTCTTAACACGAGCTCTCGTTTTAGAGATATAAGGGATTTTACACGATTTTTCGTGACGTCTGTATATGTGTGTGTGTGTGTGTCTGTGTGTGCGTATGTCGCATAACTCAAAAACGGTTGGACATAGAAAGTTGCGAATTGGTACTTAGGTTTGTTATAACATCTAGTTGTGCACTCTCTTTTTGGACTTTCTATGATTTTCCGTTTTGGAGATATTTAGGAAAATTAGGTTCCTAATGACCAAAAATACATAGGATTTGGCCATAATTTATCAAAAAACGCAAATAACTCAAAAACGGTTTGGACAAATCTTGCAATCGATTTGTAACTGACTTCCCGACTAGCTAGATATTTGAAACTTTCAGAAAAGCTCAGAACACGTTGACAATGTATTTTCAAAATATTTTTAGCCAACTGATTCAGATACCTGCTGCCTTCAGCAGCGTTTATATGGTTTAACAGAAAATTTATTTAATTAACTTCCCGACTAGCTAGACATTTGAAACTTTTAGAATAGTTCAGAATACGGTGAAAATGCATTTTTTAAATACTTTTAGCCAACTGCTTCTGATATCTGCTGCCTTCGGCAGCGTTACCTGTACAAATCTTGCAATCGATTTTTTAACTAACTTCCCGACTAGCTAGACATTTGAAAATTTCAGAAAAGCCCAGAACACAGTGATAATGCATTTTAAAAATATTTTTAGCCATCTGTCTTGGGTCCAATGACAATGCTTTTAACATTATGTATATATTTCTAAAGGTGTATAAGGAAGTCATGTGGTGCCCACATCAGATTTTTTTCATAAAACGTTTGTAATCTTTTACAAGACGATCTTTATTTAATAGTTTTGTAATTACACCGATTAAAAAAAACTAGGTGCTGGGTTCGAATATCAACTGTTGAGATTTTCATCATCTTTATTATCAGCGTCATTTCACATTTTCTTTCTTCTTTAGTTGAACATTTGGTGAATTTTACAAGGGAAAGGATGATTGGAATTTTAATTACTAAATATACAAAAATGGGTCATTCCACATCTATCGAAAGGGATGATAGGTTTGGTAGACTATTCCATTTATTGTATGGGGGTGGTAGGCATGATGGGCAGTTACACTTCAACGCAGGAGTTTATAGGTTTTGTGAAATAACTCAAGGCAGACGCTGGTCCGAATTTCACACACATTTGAGATTTCAATCATCTTTTAACTTAATTTTCACGTACATTATCTTTTTTCATAAACATTTAGTGAATTTTACAAGAAGATCTTTAATTAACATTTTTCTTAATTATTATTCTGTAATTAATACCATTTTAATGGCTGAATCATTCTTTAACAATAGCATTCTCAGGTTAAAAAAGGTCTGTGTAGGCATATAATAAAAAAATGACTCTCACACACGCTAAAACTACTGTTTTATGGAAATATTTTTACTGCAGGGTGTTGGGTTCGAATCCCAGTCGATCCTCTCTGTTTCTTTCATAATATATTTGCAACAAAATCATTAATTTTTCTTCTTAAATTCATATTTTTTTATTTATTTCTTATTATTTTTTTAATTTTTAATTTTTAAATTTTTAAAGTTTAATTTTTTTGTTAATTTATTGCTCATAAGCAATAACCTGAAAACAAGTCCACAAAAATTCTTTTTTTAAAACCACCATCATCTTTCACGCCATTCATTAATATTAATTCATTAACAACATTAATTAACACCCTCATCACGTTTCATGATTAAGTCAGAGGATGTCTCAAAGTCGACGCCAACTCATCTAGACCCTCAGGGGATGGTGTGACACACGCACGACTTGCCGGTGCACCAGTGCACCCGCCGCATGCGCTTGAACTCTCCTTTCTTACCTACTCATATGAATTTTTTACAATCAACATAATCAATATGAATTCGCATACAACTAGTATTATGCTGCCATACATGTTTATCCATATAAACTAAGAGTTGAATATTAATAGATTTAAATAGGGGTGGTCCACTGTGCCTTGTCCTCCCCTAAATAATGTGGTGCATTTAAAGACGAAGCTAAAAATGCTCCGGTATAAATTAAAATGTTGGGAACTATGAACAGGATTTGTACAGCACTTATTTTTCGGATCCAGTAAAATTTTAAAACAGTTTTTGTCATAAAATATACTTATAATTTTAAATAAAATTTTATTTTATAAACGTTGTGGTGGAACAATGCTTACAAATGGATGGGCTGCACAATTCCTGTAGGAAAAAAAAAAAAAAAAAAAAAAAAAAAACGTTTAATTTAATTTAATTTCTTTTTTTTTTTTTTTTTTTTTTTTTTTTTTTGTCTGTGGACCTGACCTCAGTTTTACAAATTATTTGACAAAATATTTTAAACTGCATTGATTTTCTGAACTCTAGTTACAATTTCAACTGGCAAACCAAACTATAATCTGGCAAAAAAAAAAAAAAGAAAAAAAAAGTTAATTAATTAAAAATAAATGTCATCCATTTAGGCATGTGCCGTTCTATGTAGTTGATTTACAAATGTGGAAGTAATACGCTGATCATGTGGGCAAGAATAATTTAAATATTGTAATATTCAATTTTCTTTAGAAATGGAAAAATAAATATAAAATTTTATGTGATATAAATAAAGAAGCATTGCTGTATTACCGTTACTATTGGAATGGTAAAATAAAAAAATAAAAAAATAATTAAAAATGAATTGAATTTATTTTATTAAAATATTACTTATTTGTATTTGAAAACATACTTAAAAATACAAACATATATATTTGAATCTTGTAGTTCTTATAGTCTTTGGGACATAAAATTTTAACTTTGAAAGTATTATTGGATGTGCATGTAAATTATAATCTTTAAAAAGTTCTGTTGAATTTAATTTGCATGTTTTTCCTATACTTGTATGAAATCGTAAGCATTTTTTGATAAGTAGTTTTTCACTTATTCTTTAATACTTGTAAGGTGCATAACATAGGGAATCCCTGAAACTAGCATTTTATTAAAGTTGTAAAATGTCTTAGGCGAAACAAATAAACGTTGTGAAAAGTTACCTAAGTTAATTGAAGGGAGTTTATTATTTATATGAAAGTAATTTTACAATATTATATCGAATTAAATTAATGTAATGTTTATTTTAATATAAGGATCGTCAGTAAATAACTCTAATATACGCAATGATAAGCGAATTACTTCCACTTTGTGTGAAACAACTAACATACAACGTAACGTACCTGAATGAATGATATTTATTTTTGATTACTAAACAGTTCTGTTTGCCACTTGTAATAGTAACCAGAGTTATGAAAATCACTGCTATTTAAAATAATTAGTCTAACATTTTGTAAAATTGAGGCCAAATCTGCCAATTTCAGCCCTTTCTGGCTACTGGAAAAAAATTAATAGAAATTTATGTTTTATTTAATCAGTGAAAACTGTTACAGATCCATAGAGTGGGCGTAATTAAACTGACAGTGCTTAGTGTTCTGTAGCTCGATCTAATTGTAAAAATAACCCTAAACTGGTGTAGGAAGATTAATCAAGACGGGGAACAAAATATTATGAAATAAAAAAATAAATAAATAAAAATAATGTAATAAAATAAATTCCAAAATTTGCGCAATAAACAATATCACATTAGAAATTGAAAAAAAATAAAAAAAAAAGCTTTACTTAAAAAACAGCGTCACATATTCCTCTAGCTGCAAATATAAGAACTTATTATATATATATATATATATATATATTGAGCATATATGCTAACTTGTACGATTTTTTAACACCATTATTTCTTTGTGAAACCATTATTTCTTTGTGTATCTCTTTAATCGCAGAAAACTGTTAAAAAATATATTAAAAATTTCCAGTTAAAAAAAAAAAAAAAAAAAAAAAAAAAAAAAAAAAAAACCTTACAAGTTGGCAATATGTTTGAGGAATCCTTCGTTCTCCGTGTTGTTTAATCTTTGTACAAATTCTGGTGCCATTTTTGCGGTTACATCGCACTACAGAACGCTGTAAGCACTGCCAGTTTAATTACTGCCACCCTGTATACAGAAAAATATTAAAATTTTCTATTAGCCAAAATGTGCTAAAGTTGGCAAGTATGATTGAGGTCTACAGAAAAAAAAGAAAGAAAGAAAGAAAAAATAAATAAATAAATAAAACGCTTTTTTAATTATTACAGTACAGAGTTGCCAACATTTTAATTTATTACGGAGCATTTTTATCCCCGCCTTTATTTCGCACCACTCTATTTCTAGAATAATTTTCTGCGGTATACAGGGTGATTATAAAAAAAAAACTATCCCGATATATGAGACCTTAGCTATCATACCGTTTACAGAAACTGAATAAAAGTTTGGTGCAAGGTATTTTGAGGTATGCGTTCAAGAATCATATAAAAAACAACAGTTAAACTCTAACAGTTACGGTTACAGTGACAAAATTTCCAATCGCAACGCCTTCTTTTTTTTTATTGAAATGGGATCACCATAGTAAAAAACCATAAAAAGCGTTGGAACGGTATCTGTAGCCCGAAAATAGCCAACGCTAGGCAGACTAAGATGAAAAGCGAAAAAACTGTGATGTGCCTACCAGAGCACAACTTTCATGTTTTAATGACGTCAGATTTCGTACTGAATCTTCGTCCGAAGTCATCCTCGTCACTGAATCTTTGTCAGAATTCGCACTGAATCTCTAACTAAAGCCTACTGATTCTTCTTCGAAACGAGAAAAAGAGACCACGGTATGCTTATATTCGAATTCACGTTTACAGTTAACGAAAAATGAGCCTCGTCTGTCCACAGAATGCGTAAAGGTCAACTGTTATTCTTGTCATATGGGATAAGAAATTCTACCGCAAAATCTATTCGTAGTTGGTTATCACCCGCTTGCAACTTGTGGACACGTTGAAACCAATACGGAAGCATTTGGTGAACAGAGCGCAGAATCTTGTGAATCCTAGAATTCGGCAGCTGCAGAAAATGTAAAACATCGCGTGCTCTTGCACGGGGAACTTTGCCTATCGTTTGATGGACTTCTGCAACAGTCTCAACAAGAACGGTAGGTCGTTCAGGTCGAGACCGATCGCATGTGCAACCAATTTCTTGAAATTTACGTATTTAGTTCTGTATAGCTTTTACAGTACATGGGCTTCAGCGTTGCCCATGGTGTTTGCGATACACAGCCACAGACGCTTAATTTTAAATGCGTAAAATCTATATCTTTAAAAGTTACAAGACATATTACTTAGTTTTAAATTTTTTTTCCGTGATAAATGTGTCGCCAGTTTTACGCCGTGATTAGAATAATCGAAAATAAATAATATTTCGCTTTGTTTCAATAATAGATTTTAAAAACTTAAAAAAAATAAAAATAATAATTCACTATATTATTCGGTATTAAAAAAATAAAAAACATTTAATAAAAAGTTTATATTTTATTATGTTACGTCATGCGATACAATTTAAATAGCATAAACGGTAGAGTAAACGAATGCGAAAATGTCACAACAAGATTAAAACAGAAAATATGTTTTAAAAAATCTGATAAAAATTAATTATATTAATTTAAAAGAAAGCAAAAACAAAAGTATTTTTCACTGCATATTGCTCTTTCAAATAATAATCTTCGTCCTACCGCATTTTCTAAATCATGATATATAACTTGACAGGCACGAATCCTAGAATATTCAAGTTAAAAACAAAAGACAAAGGGGATAAAATAGAATTTTAGCAGTGAGAAACTAGAAAAAGTTATGTAATATTTAAGAACAAAGACTTAACATTTCAGAATCAAGTAAACTCCTTTTTACAACGAAAGCCACGCCTTTACAGAATTTGTCTAAAACTTTACATTATGAAACAAAATTATTTTACATACTTCTAATTTCTAATTAAATCATTAAAATTTTGTCTTCAGCATTCAATGTAGTAAATGCCATTGACATTTATGCATACCAGCGTCACATATAGAGTCATATACGAGTATGCAAACTAGTTTTTTTAATACTTTTTCCGCAATATAGAGGCGGGGCTACATTTCTTTTGGAATTCTTTCCCAATCTCTTGCCTGCATTGCGATAATTTTATAAAAAATAAGCTAATTTGTATAATAAACATCGAAATGTTCCTTAGAAAACAATTATAATAACATAAAGGTAAATTAAAATAGTTTTTTGTCAAAATGTATAGAACTATTGACTCACAGAGGATACAAATTATAACAAGTGACGCACGCCCACCTAACAGCAGTAAAAAATGAAATATCACTGTAACTCAAAAAATAATGTTAGGAACGAGCTGTAAATTTGGAAACCCATGATTTTGATGATGCTCGTTCTATTCATGCAAAAATTAACATAGGTCATAATTCATAATTTTTTTCAAATATGAATTTATTAATAATTTTCATAATTCAAAAAATGTTTTTTTAGCAAAAATTTGCATGGAATATGTTTGGGTCACTTCATTCTAACGAAAAAAAAAAAAAAAAAAAAAAAAAAACAGACTTTAAATATCATAATTATTTCGGAAGATATGATTTAATGTTTGTCACATTCATTTAACATTAGCATCCCCAAACTTTGACAGCTTATAACTCTATGAAAAATTGAGAGAAATATATAAACTATACCATTGTCCGTGATGATTTGATCCAAAGAATTCAAATAAATTATAAAAAAGGGGGGTTACCATTTAAAAAAATGAAGTTGATGTCAGTTTTAATATGTAGACGACCCCCTAAGTAAAATCTAACTATAACATTATAAACTAGACGTTATTGCAAACTGATCGGTACCAGTCGCGTGTTTCTACGATAATTTACGGCGAAATTAGGTGGGGGGTGGCGTTTTTTTTTTTTTTTTTTTTTTTTTTTTTTTTTGCTGACTGTACATCACATCTATCAATTTTCGTCTCATTTGGATAACTCCTTCTTGGTGCTTCGATTTTTTTGTTATAGAGTATAAATATATGCGTACAACCTCTTATGATTTTGCTTCTATTTAAAATAACTAGAAATTCAAGTAATTCTACCGACTATATTTCTCTGAATTTTCATGATATTTGCTGAGTTTCTTTTTCAGTGCAATTCTATTAATTTTTATACTAAATTATGCAAAAGAAATTTTATTAATGCTTGCGTATATGAAGTTAAAACTATAGTAAAAATGCTTATATTTCATTAAATATTTACACCTTTATTTTGATTGCAATACGTAGTTTTGATATGTGTGTTTAGTGTTGTATGTACAAGATTTTTAAAATGACATTGTTTTCCTACTGTTGTAAGCAAAATGATTACGAAAAAATTTCAATTTTATTGAAGAAACCTTCACATCGATGTGAATATACTTTTTATTGCCTTACAGATGAATACAGATATTTACAAAAAGCGCCATAATCACATTCTAAAGCTAAAACGTATTTCATGCATTATTTTTTATAAGGTATTCCCCAACATTATTTTTTGTACCGGTTCTTTTCTTATTTGCCTTTAGTACAAAATCTTTCTTGAAACATATGTGGTATAACATGTTCTTTACGTCTACTTTTAAAGAGAATCTATTTCTAGAGAATCTAATTTGGCAAAATATCTAAATTTGAAACTGCCACGTTATTTTGTCACCCAGCTATATTACTAAACTTTGAATTCAATGATAAATGAAAATATTTACTAAATACGGATGACTGATTATACTTTATTGTGGAATGGTTTTTTTTTTTTTTTTTTTTTTTTTTTTATTGTGTTCATGTTTTATAACAATAAATTATATAAATTGTTTAAAACTCATACAAGAATTAATTTTTCATTAATTAAAAACTCACTAGAAGAAAGTGTTAAACTAGAAAGGTATGAATGGTCGCTTGAAAAAGAAAAAAATGACTGAAAGAAAACCGATTTGTCATGTCGGTGATTTGTGCTCAAAATGGCACGTGCTTAATAAAATAACAAAAAGGTGTATCGAAAAAATATTTAAAATTTAATAATACTGACAGATTTTACCTATAAAAAAAATGAAAGGTATTTTTTATGTTTTTTATTAAACGGAAAAAAGGAATTTGGAAATTAAGTTTTCATATATTTTTAAATTGAGAATTTTCATTTCAACTTGATAAATTGAAGGTAAAAGGTTTAATACTTTTATTTAGAATTTAGAGCGAAAAATGTTCCAGGGTGAGGAATCGAATCTAAGACCTACAGCTTAACCTGCCAATGTTCTATCACTGATCTCTCCGAGACACTTCCATCCCGGGTTGCTCTCGTCGACCTAGTCGTTCGGAGTTTTCAGTGGTTTTCTCCGAAACTTGCGTGAATACTGACTAGAACCTCTTAAAAAGACCCCCACGGAGGGCACTCCACCTATAGGCCAAGGATACTTCTGTAATCAATAGACATTAACCATACAACCACAACAATAACCCGGGCACTTTCTGACTTACATATTTCGCTTGAGCTCGGTTTCATTCTCGTATTCTGTATGTAGAATGCGCTCAGTGACAGAGCATCAGCACGTTAAGCCGTGTTATGTCCCAGATTCGATTCCTGTCACAGAAAAATTTTCACTCAAAAATTTTCACTTAACAAACTCAAGGAGAAAATCGAGTTTGAGCGAAATTTTTCAATTAAGAATTGTTCAGCATGAAAAAAGTAAGTAAAAATAATGTTTGTGAGATGTATAAATAGCCAATAACAGAAATTACAGGGCTTTATAATATAAATTTTCCCGAAGAGCAGAAATTGAAAAATAAATTTATACGAGGGGAAAATTCTTTTTATTCTTTTCTGTTTTCATTAATTTATTTTTTGTTTTTAAGCACTTTATCTTAATAACATTTAACTGTGTTGAAACAAATACATGCAGACTGTAATTTATCGTCTTCTTCTTTTTTTTATTTTATTTTATTTTTTTTTTTCTGTTAAAGAAGTACACTAGTCAAAGTTTTTTTTTTGAGCAGTTTCACATTTCCAATATTTTAATCTCTTTCTTTCTTTCTTTCTTTTTTTTTTCTATCAGGTTTTTTCAAATTTATATGCTGCTATTAAAGATGCATTTTTATATACACGTGACTTTTCTTCTTTTTTTTATGAAGAATGAACTCTAAGCATGAATATAATGCATGTATTTATTTTTTATTATAATGAAAAAAAAGAAAAATCCGCTTTTTTTATTTTATATATATATATATATATATATATACATTTTCAATAACTGCTATACAAGTATGCGTACATGTATACGCTTCCGTTTTATTTCGAAATTCTATATTAGAAGAGCGAGAATGCTTTCTCTATGTATTATTAAACCGAAAATTATCATTTTAAAATGAGTAATTTTCTTGAGTTAAGTAACTTTTTAATTTGTTCTAAGATAATTTTTTTTCTTAAATATTTGTTTCCGTAAAAATCGAAAGTATTTAGAATTACTGACTGAATTTTATGTCTTCAACTATTTTATTCAAAGTATATTTTTATGCAATTTTTTTTTCTTTTTTTAATTTTTAACATTTGTCATTATAATGGCTACACAGAGTTAATGCTGCTGATGCCATCGTAACAGAAGCCTTGAAGAGTAGCCCCCCCCCATAGTACTGTCTATACATGGGCAATCAATAGACAATCAAGTGAATATTTTGCATAACGAGTTTACTAAAAGGCAGGGGCCGCGTAATAAGAGTTACATATTTTGTGGTGTATAAATCATTAGCTATTTGCAGATTATTTTCAGAAAATGTTTGGGGAATAAAGACGTGTATGATCCGAAGATTCAATGAATCATCGATGAGCATGAAAATATATTTACAAATATTATTGATAAACCTTTGATATAGCCTCACAATTTTTTGTTTAAACTTTTTACTATTCCTTCTATTAACAATGACGTATATTCATTTAAAATTTAATTAAATAAATTTAAAAATTATCATTGTATTATTTTATTTTATTGAAGAAATAAGGGTGATTTTTTTTTTTTTTTTATGTTGAAAGCTTTTTTTAGACGCTATAGAAAATTTGAAAAACAGACATTTTTTTACTGTTATTATTATTATTATTATTATTATTTTAATTACTGCTTTGCGCTTTCGATTACATACCTCCTTGAATTTTTACCGTGCTAAGTAGAAAACTTTTTAGTTAAGTAATTACTAAATCATTTGATAGTTTTTTAAATAATTTTTAGAGGATTATTTCTCGATTAACTTTTTAATATAAAGTTTATAGCCTAATTTGATTAATAATTATTTTACCATCCTAATGCAATATTGTTTGACTGATGTTGAAAATTATTACTTTTTTTCTACAAAAAAAAAAAAAAAAAGAAAAAAGTATTGGATTCATGAAAATTTTTGACCTCCGGATTTTAATGGATTTACACGTTTTGAGATGTACTGAACACTATTTGATTATATTTAGAAAATGTTTATCTCCATAAAAAATTGTCTTTTGAAAATGTTTGTCTGTGTGTGTGTGTATCCAAATTTTATGGAAGCTGTATCTCACGAACCAATGGAGGGAATTCAATATAAGTTTTTATTTGATTGGAACTGGACTTAAATTGGTGCTGATTATCTTTTGGTGAAAATCTTCTTTTTCATAATTTTTAATATGACTGTGCAGGACAGAATTTCGCAAAAACGAGGACAATGAGAATTGTTTTAAGAAAGCACTAGGAAATTGAAATATATATATATATATATATATACAGTAGAACCTCGATTATCCGAACCTCGATTAACCGAAACTCACCTCGATTAACCGAAACTCTCCGTTAACCGAAGTCGGTTTCTTCTTCACTTTTCTTTTTCACTTTCTACTATCATCCAAAATTTTCTCTTAACAAACATGTATTTTTAAATTTTTTTTTTTTTTTTTTTCCACATTCCTTTTGTATGCAAGCCATCCTTTCCAAACTGCGAGTGCTGATAAATATTTTAGATGATTATTGATGAATTCTCGATTATCCGAAAATTTCGATTATCCGAAGTAAGTTCGCTCCCAATTACTTCGGATAATCGAGGTTCTACTGTATATGGAAAGTAATTCCTTGCGCAGTCAACAGATGGCGCTGTCTCAGATGTATCCAGCGAACGATTTGACAAGCGGAAGAGATAGTTGGGATCTGGCTACAATGGAGAGCTGTTGAGACCGTCAGCGCGAAGGCTGATGTGGTCATTTTCTTCTAATTAGAGCTTGAAACGCTCTGAGTAGTTGAGTAGAGCTATGGAAGGCTCATTACTTCAATCTCACTATTTGATAGCACACGTAGGTGCTTTTGTGTATTATAGTACGAGTAGGTGCTTAAATGTTGCTTTGTGATACTCTGATGAAGAGAGCTTAGTCCTGTGTATCAAGCCAAAAAACCAGTAGTTGGTTAATAGTGATTCTGCTCTTACGATAATATTTATGTGTTATTTGTGTTTTGTGTATCTTCAAATAAATGTGACGTTATTTAATTTGCATCTCATCATTGACCCCACCTCTAGACGCCCAGCCAAGATCTTACATGTGGGGGTTCTGCCGCGATATTATGAATACCAACAAGTTATAAAGGTAACTTTTATATTTATCATTGTGTTAAGAATTAAACAATAATGAGTAATGTACTAATTATATAAAATGAAGCATGAATAATTTAGTACAATATTGAAGTATAGAAATTTATGAAGATAGATTTTAAGAACAGTTTTATTTCACTACTTTTGGTTTCATTTTCTGCATGTTTAAGATGAAATAAAAATATCACTTGAGAAGAATGAAAGAAGAAGTAATAATTATGATTAAAAATTATGATTCTGAATAATCTTTTATAATTTTATTTATTATTGTTTGCTTAAGATAACAATATTATTTTAAAACGAAAGTGATAACAATAATAAAAAAAAAAAATAATAATGGTGATATAATATGAAATATGTGTAATAATCGAGAAATATATAAGTTGTTCTAAATATTCTGTTGAATAACACAGTTTGTTCTGTATGTGCTTATTTAAAAATCATGATAATTTTGATTTGAGAACTAAAATCATAGAATCACTTTTAAGAAAAATGTTCTCATATTGTTTTGATTATATATTTAATTATGATATTAATTTGTTTGAAATATTGAAAAATCTTTTGGTATAAATAATTATTTGGAGTTATAATGGCACAAAACTTATTACAAGGTATTAGAAAGGCCGACTTAAAAATAATAGCTGAAGAATTATGCCTAACTCTTCCGGCAGAAGCTAAGGTATTTGAAATCAAAACTTTAATTGAGAGTTCTGATATCTACAAAAATGATTTAGAATTTGTTAGAGGTGTTGTTAAAACGTTTGTAGAAGAGCAAAAGTTTAAATCTTTAGAAGAAGAAACCAAAATAGAGATAGAAAGAATAAAATTGTCCCAATTAGAAAAAGAAACTAAACTCCAGAATTTAAAATTACAAGCTGCAGCAAATAATACTAGTAATAATGCTGAGCAACCAAATTCAGAAACTACCTCACAGTCCTTTGAAAATTTAATTAGAAGTATTGTAACCCTCACCATTTCAGTACCTGTGAAACTGGAAGCTTTGCATTTATTTTTTCAATCCCTTGAAAAGGCATTCATTTCTAAAAATGTACCGTCTAAATTTAAATCCGAAATATTGATTAATTTATTGGGAGATAAATGTAATCAGGTTCTTGCGTACGTAACCACCGAAGAAATTAGCGATTATGAGAAAGTTAAGGAATTAATTTTAAGACAATTTCAACCAACGCCGCGTGAATGTTTAAGTAATTTTAAAAATGCGCTGCGGAATCCGTTAGCATCCCATGTCCAGTTTGCTTTCCAGCGCTTCTAAGCGCTTCTTTTGATTGCTATTGTAGATTGAGAGGAGTTAACGATGTTAAACAACTGTCCGATCTTATACTTTCTGACAAGTTATATGAGACGTTGGATTCTAGATCTAAGGAACATATCACCATCAAAACTGGTTTAAACCCAATGAATTAGGTGGAGAGTGTGATTTATTCTACTCTTCTAGAGAGAAATCGTTAATTGAAACTAGCAATACGCGAAACGAAAGTTCAGCGAATAAGCGGTTTGTAAACAAAACTCCTTTTAGAAAGACACAAGCACAGTATAATCATAAATATCCCATAATACGAAATTCGGTGCCTAACCAAACTCACGAAAAACATGAAAAAATGTGTTACATTTGTGGGGCGAAAGGGAAAATATTTCATTTCGCTAGAGTCTGCCCTCAACGTGTTGCAGGAAAAAAAGAATTCCGTGAAAATCTCCCAACGAATTCAGTAGTTCAATCCGAAACAAATAATAGTTGTCCGATTGATTTAATTGTTAATGAGCTTGAATATGTTGATATTTTGGTGATGATATTCCACTTGAAGGGTTAAAAGATACCGGGTTTTCAACTATAATTGTAAATAAAAATATCATTCCACACACTAAAACTATTATTTCTAAAACCATACCAGTTAGCTGCTTTAATGAAAAGAAAGATGCAAATCTAGCTGAATTTAAAATATCTTTGCCTAATCGTGATTCAGTAAATATAATCGGCGCATTATGCAAAAATTTGTCATGCGACGCAATTCTGCCTGGCAATATCTTTCATATTCTGAAACAACAAAATAAAAAGAAGACAGATGTTTCGAATTTGAACGACCAAGGGGGAAGAAAAAGTTTTGCGTTTTCGGGGGGGTAGCGAAGTAACGAATGAGGCAGGTGAATATTTTTCTTCCTTATTTGATGGAAAGGAAAATAAAACAGATTGTGTTATTTAACACTTTCCAACAAGGTTGGAAAGTGTTTATGACTTGGGTTAGTCTGTCTGTCTGTTCGTCTGTCTGTCCATCTGTCTGTCTGTCCGCGCTCTAACTTCCGTAAATATTTATGGAATTTCTTGAAACTGATATATGTTACTCAAGTTCACTATCGGACGTTCCCTATTGAAAATGGAGTTTATACCTCTACTGGTTTCTGTACAGGGACCCCCGAAAATATTTCAAAGCATTGTGTTCTATGAGAGGCATTTTTATAAACAATATTTTCATACCCTTACTGTACAAAAATCTTAATGAAATTGAAATATGTTATACAAGTTCACTATAGGATGTTCCCTGTTGAAAATGGAGTTTATACCTCTACTAGTTTGTGTACAGGGACCCCTAAAATATTTCAAAGCATTGTGTTCTATGAGAGGCATTTTTATAAACCATATTTCCATACCTTACTGTGCACAAATCTTAATGAAATTGAAATATGTTATTCAAGTTTACTATCGGATGTTTCCTGTATAAAATGGAGCAAATACTACCACTGATTTGTGTACAGGGACACACAAAAGTATTCCAAAGCATTGCGTTTTATGAGAGACATTTCTATAAACTAAATTTTAATAACTTTACTTTGCACGAAGATTTATGAAATTGAAATGTGTTATTTATAAGCACAAAAGAAAATGCTTTGCGTAGAATATAGCACGATTAGCATTAGATTTACAGGGGGACACAAAAATATTCAGTTATATAAAGAGCTATTAATAAATATTTGTAAAAGTGTACTTTCGTTTACATTAAGCGATTTTAACACTTTTTAACATTTTTAACACTTCCCAACAAGGTTTAAAACTGTTAATGACTTCGATTTGTGTGTCTGTCTGTCCGTCCGTCTGTCTGTCTGAAACTGAGATATGTTATTCAAGTTCACTATCGGATGTTCCCTTTTGAAAATGGAGTTTATACCTTTACTGGTTTGTGTACAGGGGCACCCGAAAGTATTTCAAAGCATTGTGTTCTATGAGAGTTATTTCTATAAATCATATTTTCATACCTTGACTGTAAACATATCTTAATGAAATTGAAATATGTTATTCAAGTTCACTATTGGATTTTTCCTGTATAAAATGGATTAAATACCAACTCTGTTTTATATACAAGGACACTCAAAAGTATTCTAAAGCACTGCGTTCTATGAGAGATATTTCTATAAATCAAATTTTAATAACTTTACTTTCCATGAAGTTTTAGGAAATTGAAATATGTTATTTATATGCACAAAAGAATGCTTTACATATAATGTAGCATGATTAGCATTAGATTTACAGGGTGACACAAAAATATTCTGTTATATTAAGAGCTATTATTAAAAATTTGCTAGAATTCTACTTTCGTTTACATTAAGCATTTTTAACACTTCCTAACATTTTTTTAAGTGTGGATATGGTATCAATTTGTGTATCTGTCCGTCTGTCTGTCTGCCCGCGCTCTAACTCAGGTAAATATTTATGGAATTTTTTAAAACTGATATATGTTATTCAAGTTCACTATCGAATGTTTCCTATTGAAAATGGAGTTTATACCTCTACTGGTTTGTGTACAGGGACACCCGAAAGTATTTCAAAGAATTGTGTTCTATGAGAGGTATTTCTATAAACCATATTTTCATACCTTTAATATACAATATCTTCATGAAATTGAAATACGTTATTGAAGTTCACTATTGGGTATTTCTTATATAAATTAGATTACATACCACCTCTAGTTTATGTACAGGGACACTCAAAGTACTCCAAACATTGCGTTCTTTGTGAGATATTACTATAAATCAAATTTTAATAACTTTACTTTCCACGAAGTTTTAGGAAATTGAAATATGTTATTTATATGTACAAAAGAATGCTTTGCATAGAATATAGCATGGTTACCATTAGATTTACAGGGTGACACAAAAATATTCAATTATATTAAGAGCTATTAATAAAAAAATGCTAGAATTGTACTTTCGTCTACATTAAGTGTTTTTGACACTTTCTATCATTTTTTTTAGTGTTAATATCATTTTAATTTGTGTATATCTCTGACTGTTCTTCTGTCCGTCTGTCTGTCTCTTTGTTTGTTTTTCTGCGCTGTAATTCCCGTAAATATTTATGGAATTTGTTTAAACAGATATATTTTATTGAAGTTCATTATCGGATGTTCCCTATTGAAAATGGAATGGATACCTCTTCTGATTTGTGTACAGGGACACCCAAAAGTATTCGAAAGCATTGTGTTCTATGAGAGGAGTTTCTATATATCATATTTTAATACCTTTACTGTATAGAAACTTTAATGTAATTTTAATATGTTATTCAATTCCCTATCGGATGTTTCCTATGTAAAGTAGAGTACATTTCTAACTGGTACAGGGGCACTTGAAAGTACTCCAAAGTACTCCAAAGCATTGTGCTGTATGAGAGTTATTTTTATAAACCAAATTTTAATAATTTTACTTTCAACAAAGCTTAATGAAATTGAAATATATTATTCGTATGCACAAAAGAGTGTGCCTTCTATGTAATATAGTATGGTTAGCATTAGATTTACAGGGAACACAAAAATAATTAGTTACATTAAGAGATATTAATAAAAATTTGCTGGAATTGCACTTTTGTTTACATGAGCGTTTTAACACTTTCTTATAATTTTAGTGGGAATGTGATTTCAATTTGTGCATCTGTCTGTCCGATTGTCTGTCTACCTTTCTATCTGTTTGTCTCCAAATCCTATCACCCGTGAATATTTTGAGAATTTTTAAAAAAATGATACACTCCAGTTCCCTGTGGAATGTTCCCTATTTAAAATGTCATTAATAGGTCCTGTATAACTAGTTTGTTTACAGGGACAACAACAGCAAAAAAAAAAAAAAAAAAAAAGCCAATGCATTACGTTTTAGGACAGAATTTTTTGAACGTTATATTTAAAAATCTTTCTGCTGTAAAAATTATAAATATATTGAAATGTATTGTTAATATTCTAAAATAATGTTTTGTATATAATATGATACGATTAACTTTCAGATTTACAGGGCTACAGTAAAGTATTCAGAGAGTTTAAAAGCTGTAATTATAATCTAACGGCTGCATTTTCTTTTGCGTTAAGCCTTTTTAACGCTTTTCAAAATGCCTAAGAGTAATTTTAAAATCAATTAGTCTATCTGTATGTTTCTCAGTCCTTCTGTCTGTTGTACGATAACGTAGGCAAAGAATATTAATAGTTATTCGATACAACAATTGCGTACAGTTGGAAAGTGTTACTAATCAATGCGTACTGCATGATTTTTCTTTCTTGTTAAAATATGTGCAACTTTTCAGAAGAAACGGAATTGGATGTTAGTCATATATTAAATAAGTCACTGAAAGATAATTTAAACGAGTTAATAAAAAATTATAAGCCAGTTAAACAAAAAGTACTGATTTAAAAATGTTCATTATTTTATCTGATGATACACCAGTATGTTTACGTTCGCGCAGGTTGCCCTTTGTAGAAAAATTAGAAGTAGATACACAGATTGATCAAGGGTTGACAGATGGTATAATTAGAGAAAGTACGTCAAATTACGCTTCGCCAATAGTGGTTTGTAGGAAAAAAGATGGAGGAATAAGGTTATGCTGTGATTGCAGTATTTTAAATACGAAAATTAGTAAAGATAAATACCCGTTGCCAAATATTGAGGATCTGTTTGATAGGTTAGGGGAGGGTAAAGTCTTTTCGACACTAGATTTAAAGAATGCGTTTTTACAAGTTTATGTAGAGGAAAAAAGTAGAAAATATACAGCTTTTGTGACCGATAATGCCCATTTATGAGTTTCTGAAAGTCCCCTCTGGGTTATGTAATAGTCTCTTAGTATTTCAGAGATATGTAAATTATGTGTTTAAAGATTTATAAAAAGATTGTACTGTAATTATTTATTTAGACGATATAATTATTCCATCTAAAGATGAGAATGAAGGGTTAGATAAATTGAAACGTGTGTTAAAAAAGGCATCAAAATTTGGTCTAGAATTAAATTTAAAGAAATGTCAGTTTTTGAAACGAAAGATCGATTTCTTAGGTCACATAATTGAGAATGGCACGATTAAACCCTCGGTAGAAAAAACTCTTGCAGTCCAAAATTTCTCCGAACCCCGTAATGCTAGGGAACTGCAGAGTTTCTTAGGTTTAACGGGTTACTTTAGAAAATTTATTCGTTCATATGCCAACATAGCCAGACCACTAAGTGACTTATTACGTGCTTCCACTCCATTTAAATTCGAGAAAGAACAGATATTGGCTTTTCAGAAGCTGAAAGGCATTTTATCCAATACGCCTGTTTTACATCTTTTTAAGCAAGGTTATAAATTGGAAGTTCATACACATGCATCTAAATTAGGATTCGGTGCTATCTTATTACAACAAGACGACGATGTACAATATTATCCTATCCATTATATGAGTAAAAAGATCTCGGTACAACAAGAAAAATACTGCAGTTATGAGTTAAAAATGTTGGCGATAATTGAGGCCCTTAAAACATTTAGGAACAATTTATTAGGTAGTAAATTTAAAATTTATACTGACTGTCAAACGTTCCTCAAAACTTTAAGTAAACTTGAACTGACACCTAAGGTAGCCAGGTGGTCTTTCCTGCTGCAGGAATTCGATTATGAAGTAGTATATCGTCCTGGTAAACAAATGCAGCACGTAGACGCTATCAGACGACACCCTGTAGTGGCTGTAACTACTGATACTCTCACTCATCGTATTGCTGCTGCTCAAGAAAATGACGGGTACACTAAAACAGTGAAATCTCTTTTACAGCAGAACCAAAATGACAAATATATGTTAAAAAATAATATTTTATATAAAGTGTTAAATGACAGGGATGTACTAATTGTCCCAGAAACCATGCAAATTGAGGTCGTAAAGAAATGTCATGCTCTAGGACATTTTTCGGTTAATAAAACTGAAGAGTTAGTTAAAAGAGATTACTATTTTTCTAATATGAGAAAATGTATAGATAATGTTGTAAAAAGTTGTGTACATTTTCACCATTATAGATGGATTTAGTATATTTTCATGGCTATATCCCGTGAAATCAACTTCTTCAGTAGATGCCATACAAAAATTAAAACAACAAGCAGCTATTTTTAGCAACCCAGCAAGAATAATATCTGATTGCGGAGCTGCATTCACATCCAAAGAATTTAAGTATTACTGTGAATCAGAGGGAATCGAACATGTCACCATCACGACTGGAATCCCAAGAGGGAACGGTCAAATAGAGATACTCCATCGAACAATCTTACCTGTATTGTCCAAGTTATCCATAGATGACCCGAACAAGTGGTACAAGTTTGTTGAGGCTGTCCAGAGAACAGTTAATTACACCGTATCAAGAAGTACCAAAAGAACTCCTTTTAAATTACTCACAGGTGTAACCATGAGAAGGAAGGAAGATAAGAGAGTACTAGAACTCCTCGAAGAGGAAAGAATAAATTCCATGTTTGACAACCTTAACACTATTCGTGAAGAAGCACGAAAAAACATCCTTAAGATTCATAAAGAAAATCGTAGCTGTTACAACAAGAAGAGAAAGAAAGCCCATGTCTATAAGATCAATAATCTAGTTGCTATACAGCGTACTAAGTTTGGAACTGGCATGAAGTTGAGATCTAAGTTCCTAGGTCCCTATAAAGTTGTACGAGTGAAGGCCAAGGACAGATATGAAGTCGAGAAGATAGGTGATCACGAAGGCCGTATTCATACTAGTACCTCTGCAGATAATATGAAATTGTGGATTATGAACTAATCAAAAATCCAAAACTATAGAGACTTATAAACTCTAGAGAAAAAGTTTACTGTTAACCTTAATGTACATAATTTTTTTAATGTCTGTTTCTCTTTTTTTTTCTTTTAATTATATTTTGCAGATATCCTTTAGTATCCTAGGCTGATCTGACGGTGAGGACACCTTACGTCAGGATGACAGAGCTCAGTGGAAAGTAATTCCTTGCACAGTCAACAGATGGCGCTGTCTCGGATGTATCCAGCGAATGATCTGACAAGCGGAAGAGATAGTTGGGATCCGGCTACAATGGAGAGCTGTTGAGACCGTCAGCGCGAAGGTTGATGTGGTCATTTTCTTCTAATTAGAGCTTGAAACGCTCTGAGTAGTTGGGTGTAGCCATGGAAGTCTCATTACTTCAATCTCACTATTTGATAGCACGCATAGGTGCTTTTGTGTATTATAGTACGAGTAGGTATTTAAATGTTGCTTTGTGATATTCTGATGAAGAGAGCTTAGTTCTGTGTATCAAGCCGAAGAACCAGTAGTTGGTTAATAGTGATTCTGCTGTTACGATAATATTTATGTGTTATTTGTATTTTGTGTATCTTCAAATAAATGTGACGTTATTTAATTTGCATCTCATCATTGACCCCACCTCTAGACGCCCAGTCAAGATCTTACATATATATATATATATATATATATATATATATTAGGGTGGTCTTTAAAAATTAACATTTAAATTTTTGTATGTTGCACCCACTTATTTTGTTCTATGTGTAAAATAAAGACTTCCACAAAAATTTGAAAAAATAAAAGAAGTTTTAAGGGTCGGTACCGAGGATTAAAAAAATTAAAAATTGACAATTTTGACATATTTTGTAATTTTATTATAAATTATATTTTAATTACATTAAAAATCGAGACAATATACATTAAAATATTAACTTTAAATTTAAACCAGCGAAGGGGATAATTATTACGTTTAATTCAGTGAATCCTTCTTCACATAATGTCCTGATTTCCATACTTTACTTCCCGTGCTAAATCCTATTGCAGTACTGAAGTGCTTTTCCAGTTAGAATTAAAAAGAATTTTTTTGGACTTAAAACGCAATAATTATCCCCCTCGCTGGCTTAAAAGAAAATTAAATGAATACGACTTTAACATTGATAATCACGATATTAATTCCTCCAAATCACCTAAATCTTTCATTACTATTCCACACTATAGAAAAATTTCTGAATATATAGCTACAGTTTTACGCCCTGTTAATATATCTGAATCCTATAAACCTCAATTTCTGATTCGTAATTTCCTTTCTAATTTTAAACCTGTTATCCCCCCCCCCCTTTTCCCGTACAGGAGTTATTTGTAATATCCCTTGTAAATATTGCAGCTCTATATTGGTGAAACTGGCCGTTCCCTTTACACTCGAGGTCTCGAACATAAAAGAAATTTCAAAAACCGTGATATTCGTTCTAAAATAGTTCAGCATGCCATAGAAACCGACCATCTACTTCATTTTAACAATACTAAAATAATCATATATAACTGTACAAGTTTAACTCAAGAATTTTTTTACGAAACAAAAATTTTCACCGCTTAATGAGGCATGCGCAGTTCCTGCTGAATATGATGCACTTTTATGAAGGAAATCTATTGTTCTCAGCGTTTACGTTTACTTTTGATGTGTTTTACTGATGAGGAGCCTAAAGTAAGACTCGAAACGTTTAAATTTATGTTATGTGTATTTTGATATTTTAAATTTAATATTTTAATGCATATTGTCTCGATTTTTAAAGTAATTAAAATATAATAATTTATAATAAAATTACAAAATATGTCAAATTTGTCAGTTTTTAATTTCTTTAAACCTCGGTAGCGACCCTTAAAACTTGTTTTAAAATTCTGAAATTTTTGTGGACGTCATTATTTTATACATAGAACAAAATAATTGGGTGCTCCATACAAAAATTTAAATGTTAATTTTTAAGGACCACTCTAATATATATATATATATACACACTCATGTTTGTGAAACCATGAAGGAACAACACCATGAAAGAACACAAATATCATAATGATATTTTTTGGGCACATACATTGTACACTGTAAAAAAAACTCAGTAAAATTACAGCATAAAATGCTGACAATATGGGTGCCAATATAATTTACTGTTAATTTACAGCAATTGCGTTTTTCGTAAGTAAACAGCAGCTTTGTAAATTTTTACAATATTTTGTGCTGTTATTTTTACAGAAATTTTGTATTTTAGCTTTTACAGTTCTTTTGTAAATTTTACAACAATTTTTGCTGTTTTTTTACAGCAGTTTTGTACTTAACTTTTACTGCTCATTTGTTAATTTTGCAACATTTTCTGCTACTTTTTATTTACAGTTGTTTTATATTTTAGCTTTTACAGTAAAATTTTAGACTTTACTGTTTTTTCTGCTTTTATTTACAGCAGTTTTGTACACTCTTTTTCAATAGTTTAGCAAAATTTGCAAGCTATCAGTTTTTTTTTTAACCGACTTCAAATAAGAAGGAAGGTTCTCAATTCAAACCGTATGTTTTTTTTTTTTTTTGTTTGTTAGCTCATAACTTCTGAGCGGATGCTCCGATTTTGATACTTTTTGTTTTTTTGAAAAGATTTTGGTCTGAAATAGGTCCCATTGTAATATCTTTACGATCTAAAGAAAATACAGGGTGCCCAAAAAATCAGTCCCAACTCTTTTAACTGCTAAACGGCTGCAGCTATAGTGATAAAAATGGTATGTAAGTATAGCAAAGTGGCCATGCAGTACAAGGTTAAACCGCTTGCAGCGCCACCTGGTGAAAAATAGAGGAGTTAGTGTTCCTTTCTCGAAAACGGCTCTAGAGAAAAAAGTGAATTACAAAGTTGAAGAATATCATCGATTTAGTACAAAAAGGTTGTTTAGACATTCATGCTAGCGTTCGTGAATTATAAAATTGCAGAGCATCATCGATTTAGTACGAAAAGATAGTTTAGACATTGATGCTAAAAATACAATGCTAGAAACGTGTATTTGTTTGTTCGCAATTTCTTACATTATGCACACTTGAGCTACATTGCACACGTTGTAGCGTAGCTGGTGAGATATACGCTATATAGTTCAAAATACGGTTACTTGATACTTTTTGTTTTGTTGTAAAGATCTTGGTATAAAGTAGGTCCCATTGTAATATCTTTACAATCTAAAGAAAATAAAGCGCCATCTGGTGAAAAACAGTGGAATTAGCGCTCCTATCTCAAAAACGGTTCAAGATGGAAGAAAGATAATGACGAAGTATTGATCATCATTGATTTACTACGAAAAGACAGTTTTTAGACATTATTGCTAAAAATAGAAAGCTTAAAACGTGCAGTTGTTTGTTCACAATTTCCTACACTGTGCACATTTGAACTACGTTTCACACATTGCAGCGTAGCGGATGATACGTATAGTACTCTGTGGTTCAAAGTACTGTTACTGTAAGCGGTCACACCGATTAGCGCAAAGTCGTTTTCAACCAACTTCAGAAAGGAGGGTGTTCTTAATCCGAGCTATGTGTTATTGTTGGTGTTTGTAAGCTTATAATTTCGTAAGAGATGCTCTGCTTAATCGACTTCAAAAAGGAGGAGGTTCTCAATTCGAGCTATGTGTTGTTGTTGGTGTTTGTAAGCTTATAACTTCATAAGATATGCTCTACTTAACCGACTTCAAAAAAGAGGAGGTTCTCAATACAAAGCATATGTTTTTTTGTTTTTGTTTTTGTTTGTTACCTTATAACTTCTGAACGGATGATCTGATTTTGATACTTTTTATTTTATTGTAAAGGTCTTGGTCTGAAATAGGTCCCATTGTAATATCTTTACGACTAAAAGAAAATACAGGATGCCTAAAAAAGTCAGTCCCAACTCTTTTAACAACTGCTGAACAGCTGCAGCTATAGTCATAAAAGTGGTATGTAGGTATAGTAAAGCGGGCATGTGCTACGCGATTTAACCCCTACAGCGCCACCTGGTTGAAAACGGTGGAGTTAGCAGCCTATCTCGGAAGCGGTTCAAAACAGGGGAAAAATGTGAATTATAAAATTGCAGAGCATCATCGATTTAGTACGAAAAGATAGTTTAGACATTAAGGCTAAAAATAGAACGCTTAAAACGTGCATTTGTTTGTTCACAATTTCCTATTTTGTGCACACTTGAACGACATTCATATGTTGTAGTGTAGCGGATGACATTTATGCTATGGAAAATTCAAAGTATGGTTATTGTAAGCGGTCACATCGATTAACGCATAAACGTTTTAAACCGACTTCATAAAGGAAGAGGTTCTCAATACAAACCATGTTCCTCATTGTTGTTGTTGTTGTTGTTGAAATTTGTTAGCTTCTAACTTTATAAGAGATGATTCAATTTTAATACTTTTTTTGTTATCGTAATGATCTTGACCTGAAATAGGTTTCATTATGATTTCATTAAGATGTAAACAAATTACAGGATACTCCTAAAAGTCTGTTCTCACTCTAACTGCTGAACGCATGCAGCTACACTGGTAAAAACAGTATGTAAGTATCGATGTTGAAACTTTATTCCGTCAGCAGCAATGCATATTTTGCTCTTTATTTCAACTTTACGCTTCGCAATTTCCAGCGCAGCGGGTGACACGTATTCACTGTAAAGTTCAATATATATGCCTAACAGAATTTTTGGTTCCGAATACAGCATATCCGTTCTTTACATTTCTAAAGTCATTTTAATTTAACGTATGTTCATTTAATAGATAGTTTTTAACTCATACCCGATAAAGGCAAGAAAAGTGACACAACATAAAAATGGAGCATTTGAGAAAAAACAACTTAAAAATAACTTGACTAGAATAAAACTGGCATAACTGTCTCTCGAGTGGATAACTTTGTAGATGAAGATGCAACTTTTGTGTTCACATTGGGTGCATTTCATGTATTTTTCAGTGACGTAAACCATTTTTTGAGTTATGTCACTTTTCTTGGAAGTTGTGATTTATGAAACTGCCGTCGAACGTCTTTTGATGTTCTGATATATGAATAAGTTTTCACTGAAAAGAGAAAAATAAAATATTTTTGTAAAATAATAGAACGGACTCCAAAAAGCAACTACTATTCACACAACTAAAAAAAAAAAAAAAAAAAAAAAAAAAACTACGAAATGAAACTGTAAATTGCGCCTAAATGTATAAAATAATTTCTTTCGCCAAACAACTTATAACACTGCAAATAATCATAACTTTTGAAATCTTCGCAAAATTAAATAAAAATTGATAAATTTATTCAATACAAAAATCAAATCCTATTCAAAATACACATCTTACATTGTCACCTGCAAAACGCAGCTGAAAACTACGTTGATTCAAGAAAACAAATAAGATTTTGTAAGCAGCAAAATTTGGCGAAGATGCTGGTATCTGACAACCTTGGTGAAAAAAAATTATCTGGCGCAAAATTATCTGGCAAACATATTTAATTTTTTGGGATATCTTTATTATTTTGATAAGTTATATTAAGAGAGCAATAAAGAATACGAAACAATACTTCGTACAACATCTATTATGAAAATGTACATCTTGCGTGTATAATTTTGCATTACGTTTTGAATGCCAAATCCAAAAGCCACTAAGAATGTTAGTTATCAAAGTTATACCAAATTTGCAAGAGAAACTCTAACTTCGTAGAAACATAAATACCGCATTGTGAAGAATGTTCACTGTTCTGCGTAGATGCTACTAATGGACCAATTGTATACAGTGATAAAATAATAAAGGAAACAGGAAAATGGGTCATTCGAGACAACAGCATTTGTTGCTACCGATCTAAAAACAAACCTTTAAAAACTAATTAAATTTTATTTAATTTTGCGCCGACTTCAAAAGTTATGATTAATTGTAGTGTTATAGGTCGTTTGGCGAAAGAAATTATTGTATACTTTTAGGCGCAATTTACAGTTTCATTCCGTACCATTTTTTATTTTTTTTTATTTTTTTTTTTTGTTTTGTTTGAATAGTAGTTGCTTTTTGGAGTCGGTTCTATTTTTTTACAAAAAGATATTATTTTTTTTTTCAATTTAAGAACTTATCTCTCGATAAAATGTTTTCGTACATTGGGTGTTTAAAGAACTGGATCGTCCTTATGATTTTCAATGAAGATTGGTTTAAGGCAACATTTATGTGGCTAGTAACAAATTGAGCAAAATCAATAATGTTTGTGATTACCCTGCATCGTTAAGTGAATGAAATGAACTGTAACTTTAGGATATGTTAATAGAGACCCAATTCATATTTTGGATAAATTTGTGTGACGATAGCATATAAAATAACGCAGGTATAAGCATTTATTTTAAAACTGAAAAAAAAAATCAACATTTTTTATTTATAATGTACAGAGTTTTTAGCGAAAATTATTCTCACTTTCAGATAAGTTGGAAAAAACACTTTTAAAACAATGTACTGCAATTGGAATACAAATATCTCAAATATCTTATGAAATATGAACAATTTTATTAAAAACTTTTTCACTGTGTGAAAGATAGAAAAGTTTTTATTGCATAGATTGAAAGCCAGATATATTGCGCAACTTTTGTCAAAAGTGCATTTGAATAGAGTAAAAATTAAGCAAATTATACGAAAAAGAACAAGCTACATTTTAGATATTTTCTAAGAGCTGAAATTTCTTAAGGGGTTTTTCACATGCCGCATAATTAATTTGAAGATCTTCAAATTAATTACGCAGCATGAGAAAAACCTCTTAAGAAATTTCAACTCTTGGAAAATATCTAAAATCTAGCTTGTTCTTTTTCGTATAATTTGTTTAATTTTTACTCTATTCAAATGCACTTTTGGCAAACGTTGTCCAATATATCTAGCTTTCAACCTATGCAATAAAAATTATTTTATCTTTCGCACATTCGCAGTGAAAACGTTTTTCATAAAAATACTCATATTTCATGAGATAATTCAGATATTTTTATTAAGATTGCAGTATATTGTTTTAAAAGTGTTTTTCCAACTTATCTGATAGTGAGAATAATTTTCGTTAAAAACTAATGTGCATTATAAATAAAAAATATTGAATTATTATTATTTTTTTTAGTTTTAAAATAAATGCTTATATCTCCGTATTTTACATGCTATCGTCACACAAATTCATCCACCATATGAATTGGGTCTCTATTAACATATCCTGAAGTTACAGTTCATTTCATTCACTTAACGATACAAGGTGATCACAAACATTATTGATTTTGCTCAATTTGTTACGGGCCCCCTAAATGTTGTTTTAAATCAATCCTTACTGAAGAACATGAGGAACCAGTTCTTTAAATACCCAATGTTCGAAAACATTTCATCAAGAGAAAGTTTTTAAATAATAATACAAAAAAAAAAAAAAAAAAACTGATCGTTTGCAAATCTTGCTAAACTTTTGACCTGGAGTGTATTTTACTTTTTATAGCACATTTGCAGATACATTTTATTTAATAAAACTGCAATTTTAAATTTAAAAAAATTAAGATATGTTTCTATACCTCAATTATCACATAATCTTGGACTTTTTATGCATTTTTATTTTTCGGCATCTGTGGATTATCAGGCAAATTCAGTTTTCCTTTATAATATCTCTGCAGTAGATATAACCATATTTTGGGGAAATTATATGATGTTTCAATTATACACAAAAATGTTTATAATTAAAATTTATACACACACACACACACACACACACACACACACATATATATATATATATATATATATATATATATACATATATTTTGATAGCTGGATAATAAACTTACACTGAAAAATTAACCCGTTTTCATACAAAAAAAATAATAGAAATTTTAATTTGCAAAAATATTGTGTCTAATAAAATATCATATAAATGTACCGAAAATATGATTAAAGCTACTTCATAAATACAGTAGAGGAAAAACTGAATTTTCCCACGAATCTGTAGATGGCACTGAAAGGAAAAATGAAAATATACAAAAAGTCGAAGATTGTGTGATAATTGAAACAGTCTTGAAAAATATACCTTGTGGTTTCGAAACATGTGTTAATATTTTAACTTTTTAATTACATTTTTAGCAAATAAATCGATGTTTCTTTATATTGAGTGCTTTATACATATTTCAATAGACATTTGTAGACTTTATAGAACTTTTTGTTGTTATTTTATTAATTAATTAATTAATTAATATTTTGTGGCATTTTGTAAAATTTTATGACATTTTTCCTTGTTAATTTCACAGCAAAAATTTGCTGTAAATTTTTATAAAAAACATTTACTTTGCAAAAAGATAATTTTTGACATTTTTTCTCTGGTGTTCGGAACAATATAAGTATTATGAGAGTTTGGTATCTTATTATAATACATTTTTTCTTTCTTTCACCTTTCCCTTTCATGTAAAATAGTTATAAAGTCATGCCTTACTGGCAGAGAAACTGAACTTCTCAGAGTTTTGTTTAATGTATTTTTCTTTTATTTTTTTAGAGCTCCTCTCCTACACAGTTTAGGAACATGAAATATCAAATCGTATGCGATTTTCCATAACTATAGCTATTAGGTACAGCATAGGATTAGGTACAGACCAGCATAAAAATAATAATGAAAAAAATATGTTATGTTTTCTATACTATACTGTATCGTCATATGTTTTCTATATTATGAAAATTGTAATTAAAAAAAAAAAAAAAAAAAACTGGAAACAACTAAATTAAAACGTATTTTATTTTTATTCGTTTATACATTTATTTTTTAAAGAAATGTCAGCACTGCTATACCAAACACTTTATATATATATATATATTAATTAAGAAAATCGGCTGTTTGATTTCCGAGGAAACCTACACCTAAACCTACAACTAAATTAAAAAAAAAAAAGAAAATACTTGAAAGAGTTTTGTACGAAAGAACAAATATGTCACATTAAAATATGGAAAATCTGTTAAAACTTTCTTATCATCACGAATGTTTTAACAGAAATCAGCAAATTTGTATGTGTTTACACATATGTATATATAAATTCACAAATTAAACTCGTGAGATGATTAATAAAAAAAGCTTTCTGTTAATAGATTTTGCGTCAGATTTTTCCTATGGCATTCTATTTTCGTTTACCGATGTACTTTCAGAAACGAAATTTTGTAATTCAACAATGAAAATTTAAATTTTCAATGGCATACAAAGTATATGAACTAAAAAACTTTTACTGATTAAAAGAGCATTCGAAAAATATCTCTAAATTTGCTATCCTGATTTATGTCATTGATTTTAATATGATGACGTTTTTGGTTGATTAAAAATTTCCTACCGCAGAATTGTGATATAAAACATACTAACCCTTTGCCGGTCTATTTAATTTCACTCATCTTAGCAATGTTGCCAAATTTAGGGATTTCTTTTATTCAATATTCACCATGAAAATTTAACTGTAACGGTTCCCTAATCATTTAGAATGTTACTCGTCCATTATATATATCAAATATCACTCCTAAAAATTATTGGTGATAATTGAATAAAATTAGCCCTAAACTTTGTAACATTGCTTAGAACGCTTTAGAGCGTTAGGGCCGGCGAAGCTGAAAGATCTATTAAAGAATGGTAGTTTTTGAAGTGATGTAAGATGAAAAGGTATAATAACAGAATCTAAGTCTCTTTCTCTATAACTATTTTCAAACAAAAGAAATAAATATAAAATATCAGAATAATAATAATAATGAAAAAATAAATAATGTAATTTTATAGCTAATTTTCTGTTTTAAAACTATAGTAAAAGAAAACATGTATATATTTACAATAAGTGATAGGAAAATTGATAACATTTTGTTTACAGCACAATACCTTTTCATTAAAGTCATTGCTGATAAGAAGTATAGAAAACTAAAATGATGACTTTTTTCCCCTTTTGACAGAAATTCATAAATTTTCAAATAACAGGGAAAATGCTCTTCATTAATTATATATATATGCAAAATAATTTTTTGAAATGTGAATATATGTAGTTTCAATCTTTGCACATTTGTAAATAAAAATGATTTTATAAGTGTGTAAAAGTGTGAAATCTTGGATTTCAGAACAAATAAATAGGCAGAATAAAGATAATATTGAACGTATTTCAATGAAAATTTTCAACTTATTTACCACATATGTTGGAAATTATATATGTATATTGAAAATTTATGAGTTATTTTCTAAAAAAAAAATAATCAATTAATTTTCTTCCTTTCCATTTTTTTTTTTTTTTGTTAAGTGTTGATGAAGATTTCACATATTATTTATACTATTCTTGCATTTAGAAGTAAAACGAAAAGGTTAAACGAGATGTAAAACGAAGAAGCTAAAACGTAATTATCTAAAATATTAATATGGAACATAATTACAGCAAAACCACGTGAAAACTGTAATTAAAAATGTTTAATTTTTGTACAAACTTATATACATTTATTAAAAAGGTAATATGACATTTATTTACATATTAAAACCATTCATGATTCGATATGTAATTCATCAACAATTATAGCACGCGGGGCATGATTCCATCTTTTATGTTATTTTTTTCTTTGTTTTTTTCCATGCTCGGGTTCATATTCATCAAGCACCTGTAATAAAAGAGATAAAAAATTTTCATTTAGAAAACAATAATCTCAAAGGAATTATGCTTTACCTTTGAAAATATTACACACAAAGAAACAGCATAGGACTATATATATATATATAACGGCCGAGAATAACTTAATTTCATCTATAATTTCATTTTTAATTTCATCTGGCAAAGAACTGACCAATTTTCATCAAAATCAAAATATATTAGTAGAACAAAATCTGTTTTTATCAATAGCTTTGCCTCAGTAATTCCCTTCTATTATTTTTTCTTATATAATTATGAGAAATACCAGTTTTAACCCGCTCCACCTGTGACCAAGAGGTTCTGCTCTCAAAGCAGGTAGACGTGAGGTGTCGGGGTCGCTTCCAGGTCGCGCTCGTCTGCCTAGACGTTCGCAATTTCCTGTAGCTTTCTTCAAAACTTTTGTAAATATGGTCTAGGAATCCAAAAAAAAAAAAAAAAAAACTAGTGAACACACTCTCCTCAGACCTAGGAACATAGTACAGTCTTAGCCCTAACACCGTCACAACTCAAAAGAAAAAAAAAAAAGAAAGAAAGAAAGAAAGAAAGAAAAAGTAATTTAAATCACATTTTCTTTAAGGTACATGCATTTTTATTAAGTCCCAACCTTACCATAGAGCATATAATGCACATTTCTCTTCATCCAAATCAAATGTTGCCGCTGTAATAGCTTCAGTAGCTGGGCACTCAACACACTCTTCTAGCAAACAATTTTTATTGTTTATATGGCATAAACATTTCATTAGAAGATTTTACAAGCTAAAGTAATAACTTATTAACCCAATAAATACTGTTATTTAATTTTTCAATTTATTTTTAGGATTGGTAAAGATATAACGATATGGACAAATGCATACATTTTGGTGCTTATAGTGTTATCCATTATCCAGGAAATGCAACCACTTTAAAATAATAATAATAATAATAATAATAAATAGGAATTTTTAGAAAATTTTAAATGAAATTTAAGAATTTTGGCAAACATAATTGTACTAATTTTCGCAATACTTTCATCATATTTAGCATAATTGAAAACAAACGAAAATTCAAAAGCATTTTTATATAAAGTTTGGAAAAGTTGTTAAATGCTATTTCTTTACTTGTAATGCATTAACAACCATATTAAAATCTTGTGCAATAAATTTCGTACTTTGCATTTTGCGCAAAATGTTTCACATACAAGGAAAACAAATGCGAGAAATATTTTTAAAATTATGAAAAGTGTGAACAATTTTGAAAAAACTCACTCAATAATTCATTACTTTTTCATACAATGAGCCAATTTAAATTAACATTTTTGATATATATATATATATGTTAATGTAAAATTTCCTAGAAATAAATAGAAATGTAACTAACGCTTGAAGTCAAAATAAGAAAATCATGATTCAAATGTAGTTTCAATGAGAGTAATAAATTAAATATTCCTGTTTTATTCTGAAATAATAATAATACTAATAATAATACTAATAAATAAAATAAAATAAATAAACTAAACACTTATTATTAGCAAAAATTGAAATAAGTAAATAAAAATAAATAAATAAGGAAGAAATTCAAGTCTGAAAACTAAGCCTTTAAAAATCGGCATTGAAAAAAAAAAACCTGACAAAAGTAAGAAAAATTTAAAACTAACTCTTGACAAAAATCAATGAATTTAAAACGGCCTTTCACAAGAATATGACGAGTTTAAAATTGCTTGAAAAAAATTTGATGGGAAAATGCAAAAAATCCTAGAAGTCTCTTTTAAAATTCACGTTTGTATTATATATACTAACTCCATAAGTTTGAAACAAGTAATAACAACATAATTTGAAATGGTAAAAGAAATCGATAAACTTTTGCAAATAATACAGCAGAAAAAAAAAAAAAAAAAAAAAAAAAAAAAATCAGATTAAGTAACAATTATATTGTACTTTATCTCAACAAATACTACAAAAGTTTACATTTCATGATAAGAATTTCTATCGTATTTAATAATTATACAATAGGTTATATAAAAGAATGGAAGATTTATGTCTGGATTTTTGAGAATCAAGTATATAAGTCTCATACATTTATATCAATAAATGAATACAAAAGAATTAAAATAGCACTTACCAGAAATCAAAAGACAGGAATGAAAATTTACCCGCTTGAAGTTTCAGCTTCATTTTGTGAGAATCTCGGGGTAACAAAATAGTGACGCATGCAGCCGTAGAACAACCAGATAACATTAAACAACAGCAGACGATTTCATATATTACAGTAAAAACCTAATATGCTGTTTTTCCCTCGATTGCGAAAAATTTACAGGAGATTATGCATTTTTTATCCCCCCCCCTTTTTTTTTACAGTGTAGTCAAGAGCCATTGATTAAAATAGGAAAATTTGGAGTAATATGTACTGAGAAAACAGTACATAAATCAGCGACCTATGTGAGCAATAACACCACTTATCTGCCTAGGCATTGAATCAAACAGCCATTGGATGACATGTACGGGTAAAGCACTTCATGAAGCTTCAACGCGATGCCACAATTCATCGATTGTAGTTCCTGGTGAGTGGTGGGGAGCCAGTCGCTTTTCAACGATTAAACAGTCACTTTCATTGGAGCGAGATCAGAAGAACGCGCTGGCCAGAGCAACAGTCGAGCATATCCTGCATCAAGGAAGATCCGGACAATACGGACAACTTGTGGTCGTGCATTGTCTTGCTTAAATATTGCGTTTCGCAGCCTTGAATATAGGGCAGAACGAAGGCCATTAACTCGTCAGAAATGTAATGGCTGGTATTCAGAATGGCGGGAATAAAAACAAGAAGTGATCGAGACGTGTATCCAATGGTACCGCATACCATCCATCATTCCGGGTGGTGGCCCAGTATGCGACTACCAAAATTTTGATTACCCTCAAAACTGCATCATTGATACGGGCGCCTTTAATGTGTGATCGTTGACGAACCTGGACGCAGGGATGGCGTGAAGTCGCCTTTCAGACAAATCACAATCCTGTTTACAGTATCAAGATTGCCTTATCCGTATTTAACGGCATTGTGAATAATGCACAACGCCATCTGGGATTCGACATCGTCACACTGTCCATCACTTGCAGTAATCGTGTGGGGTCCCGTTGGATACACGTCTCGATTACTTCTTGTTCGCATTTCCAACACTCTGAATTGCGGCCATCAAATTTCTGGTGAGTTAAGCTCCGCCCCTCTTCTCTGTAGTCAAAGCCTCCGCAGCGCAACATTTAAGCGGACAATGCACGACCGCAAGTTGTCTGTATTGTACGGACCTTCTTTGATACAGAATGTGTTCAACCGTTGCTCCGACCAGCGCGTTCTTCTGATCTCGCACGAATGAAAATGACTGTTTAATCGTTGAAAAGCAAGTGGCTCGCCACCACTCACCAGTAACTATGGTCTATGAACTGTGGCATCTTGTTGAAGCTTCATAAAGTGCTGTACCCGAATGTGTCATTCAATCGCTGTCCGATTCAATACCTTGGTAGATAAGTGTAGTTATTATTCCCAGAGGTCGCTGCTTTATGTACTGTTTTCTCAGGATATATTACTCAAAACTTCCTCAAAAATTAATCAATTGTTCTTCTTACTATAATGTATGTGCCCAATAAATATCTTTCGTACATTTGCATTCCTTCTTGGATTTGCACTTTTCACAAACATGAGTGTATAATAGTAATAATCATCTAGTAAAAAAAAAAGAAACGAAAAAGTGTATGTAGGAACATCACGCTCCCTCTCTTCAAGTGGGAATCCCTCGCGAGGAATCACTCCCAATTTAGTGATATATTTTTCTGAGATAAAAATCAGCTGCATTCATCGAGCTAAAAAATTTTAATGAATAATAATTTCTCCCGGCGCAGTTACATTCACAAGCCCGGATGTTTTGAGAGCAAAGTTAATTAACTGTAAAGAAGCAGCAAAACGAACTGCCACAAACAAATGACTGTCATCCTACTGCCCTATGTTGACTGGTATTTTTAACCGGCGGATATATATATATTTTTTTTGTTTTTGTTCATTCAATAAACAACGAGGAAGGCTTAACCTTTAGAGACAGGCTCTTTCAAAATTCGAATTGCTGTCAGAGCCCTTCTTTGAAGTTTAAAAGCGCTCAAAACTGCTGAGTAGTGATGCGTCGCCTCCACCCGTCTTTCAGATCTTTCAAATCAAATAATAATTTTAATAATTTAATTAAATAAAAATTTCAATAAATTATAGTGCGTGAATTTGTATAGAAAAATACAGAAGAAAGTTTTATGATGGTCACTACATGCTAGTTGGTTTTGTTTTCAAAATATTTTAAAATCCAATAATAAATTTTAATGAAATTGAAGAGGTATTAATATATTGACGTAGGAATTTTCCTATTTTTATCAGAAAATTCCACTTTCTGGCGTTCCACTGAAGAGTTACGTTATTTAATAGAATGATTCAGGGGTTAAAGAGTTTCACTTTTTTTACCACCGCTATTTTCCTACAAAAATTTCTAACTTATGAAATTTCAAAAATAGCAGAAAAAATATAATAAAATTTCCTTATAGAAATGCTGGAGATAGAAAAAGCGAAACTCTTTAATCCCTGATGATTTTACTTAGTTGTAATTAGATAATTTATATTTTATACTCAGCAACTGATATGGTTAATACCACTGATTTTTATGTACGCCGGTGTGTTAAAAAATGTTAAACTCGTATAAGTAAAATTCTTTTTTAAAATGAAATATTGTTTCAGAAGACCGCTTAAAAGCGGGATTCCTTTTCCTTAAAATTACCCATCTGCGCAGCACTAGTGCGACGTAAAACCCAACCACCCACCCACCTTTTTCCTTAAAAATGAATTTCACGTGACCCGCGAACAATGTGTTAAACTTACATTATAAAGATAACTATTACATCAGTTGAAAGAGATATAGAAAAGTAAAAGAAAATAAATTCAAAAGTTATGAAACTTATTAAAAAACTGCATTTAGAGGCGGAATTGCAAAGAATGATTTGGTATAATAAAAAAAAAAAAAAAAAAAAAAAAAAAAAAAAAAAATTAAGAACTAATAAAAAAAAAAAATAAAACATAAATGCTTACTGAAGTTATGGCGATGTTGCATAGTTACTTCAAATACAAAGTTACTTTAATTTCAACACATTTAAACTATAAAATGTTTATATCACCAATTAAACACATATACGGAAACAATTAAAATGATGATATAAAAACTTAGGTGCATTTCCTGTATTGGTACCATTAGACTTGTGTATGAAATAGTTTCTATATCTCATTTTGAAGAACAATCTACACCAAGATTTAGTTCGGGATTTCAACAACAACAACAACAACAACAAAAAAAAATAACATTACTTACCGCGTGAACAAAATAATGCCTTTTTTTAACACTTTCCAACAAGGTTGAAAAGTGTTTATGACTTGGGTTTGTCTGTCTGTCTGTCAGCGCTCTAACTCCCGTAAATATTTATGGAATTTCTTGAAACTGATATATGTTATTCAAGTTCACCATCGGATGTTCCCTATTAAAAATGGAGTTTATACCTCTACTGGTTTGTGTACAGGGACCCCCGAAAACATTTCAAAGCATTGTGTTCTATGAAAGGCATTTCTATAAACCATATTTTCATACCCTTACTGTACAAAAATTTTAATGAAATTGAAATATGTTATACAAGTTCACTATCGGATGTTCCCTATTGAAAATGGAGTTTATACTTTACTGGTTTGTGTACAGGGACCCCCGAAAATGTTTCAAAGCATTGTGTTCTATGAGAGGCATTTCTATAAACCATATTTTCATACCCTTTCTGTACAAAAATTTTAATGAAATTGAAATATGTTATTCAAGTTCACTATCGGATGTTTCCTGTATAAAATGGAGTAAAAGCCGCCACTGATTTGTGTACAGGGACACACAAAAGTATTTCAAAGCATTGTGTTCTATGAGAGGCATTTCTATAAACCATATTTTCATAACCTTTCTGTACAAATATTTTAATGAAATTGAAATATGTTATTCAAGTTCACTATCGGATGTTTCCTGTATAAAATGGAGTAAAAGCCGCCACTGATTTGTGTACAGGGACACACAAAAGTATTCCAAAGCATTGCGTTTTATGGAGATATTTCTATAAACTAAGTTTTCATAACTCTACTTTGCACGAGAATTTATGAAATTGGAATGTGTTATTTATAAGCACAAAAGAAAATGCTTTGCATAGAATATAGCATTATTAGCATTAGATTTACAGGGTGACACAAAAGTAATCAATTATATAAAGAGCTATTCATAAATATTTGCAATACTTTCGTTTACATTAAGCGTTTTTAACACTTTCTAACATTTTTAACACTTCCCAACAAGGTTGAAAAGTGTTAATGACTTCGGTTTGTCTGTCTGCCTCTCCGCGCTCTAATTCCCGTAAATATTTGTGGAATATCTTGAAACTGATATATGTTATTCAAGTTCACTCTCGGATGTTCCCTGTTGAAAATGGAGTTTATACCTCTACTGGTTTGTGTACAGGGGCACCCGAAAGTATTTCAAAGCATTGTGTTCTATGACAGGTATTTCTATAAATCATATTTCCATACCTTTACTGTACACATATCTTAATGAAATTGAAATATATTATTTAAGTTTACTATTGGATTTTTCCTGTAAAAAATGGATTAAATACCAACTCCGTTTTATATACAAGGACACTCAAAAGTATTCTAAAGCATTGCGTTCTATGAGAGATATTTCTATAAATCAAATTTTAACAACTTTACTTTCCACGAAGTTTTAGGAAATTGAAATATGTTATTTATATTCACAAAAGAATGCTTCTCATAGAATATAGCATGATTAGCATTAGATTTACAGGGTGAAACAAAAATATTCTGTTATATTAAGAGCTATTATTAAAAATTTGCAATAATTCTACTTTCGTTTACATTAAGCGTTTTCAACACTTCCTAACATTTTTTTAAGTGTGAATATGATATATATTTGTGTATCTGTCCGTCTGTCTGTCTGCCCGCGCTCTAACTCCCGTAAATATTTATGGAATTTTTCGAAACTGATATATGTTATTCAAGTTCACTATCGGATGTTTCCTATTGAAAATGGAGTTTATACCTCTACTGGTTTGTGTACAGGGACACCCGAAAGTATTTCAAAGACTTGTTTTCTATGAGAGGTGTTTCTATAAACCATATTTTCATACCTTTACTGTACAATATCTTGATGAATTGAAATATGTTATTTAAGTTCAGTATTGGATGTTTCCTATATAGAATAGATTACATACCAACTCTGTTTTATATACAGGGACACTCAAAAGTACTCCAAAGCATTACGTTCTTTGTGAGATATTTCTATAAATCAAATTTTAATAACTTTACTTTCCACGAAGTTTTAGGAAATTGAAATATGTTATTTATATGCACAAAAGAATACTTTGCATGGAATATAGCATGGTTACCATTAGATTTACAGGGTGACACAAAAATATTCAGTTATATTAAGAGCTATTAATAAAAAATTGCTAGAATTATACTTTCGTTTACATTAAGCGTTTTTGACACTTTCTATCATTTTTTTAATGTGAATATAATTTCAATTTGTGTATTTGTGTGACTGTTCTTCTGTCTGTCTATCTGTCTCTCTGTCTGTTTTTCTGCGCTCTAATTTCCGTAAACATTTATGGAATTTCTTTAAACCGATATATTTTATTCATGTTCACTATCTGATGTTCCCTATTGAAAATGGAATGGATACCTCTTCTGGTTTGTGTACAGGGGCACCCAAAAGTATTCGAAAGCATTGTGTTCTCTATGAGAGGAGTTTCTATAAATCATATTTTAATACCTTTAGTGTATAGAAACTTTAATGAAATTTTAATATGTTATTCAATTCCCTATCGGATGTTTCTTATGTAGAATAGAGTACATTTCTAACTCGTTTGTGTACAGAAGCACTTAAAATTACTCCAAAGGATTGTGTTGTATGAGAGTTATTTTTATAAACCAAATTTTAATAATTTTATTTTCCACAAAGCTTAATGCAATTGAAATATATTATTCATATGCACAAAAGAGTGTACCTTCTATGTAATATAGTATGGTTAGCATTAGATGTACAGGGCCACACAAAAATAATCAGTTACATAAATAAGTATTAATAAAAATTTGCTGGAATTGCACTTTTGTTTTCATGAGTGTTTTAACACTTTCTGATAATTTTAGTGGGAATATGATTTCAATTTGTGCATCTGTCTGTCCGATTGTCTACCTTTCTATCTGTTTGTGTCCGGCTTCTATCATCCGTGAATATTTTGAGAATTTTATAAAAATGATACACTCAAGTTCCCTATGGAATGTTCCCTATTTAAAATGTCATTAATAGGTCCTGTACAACTAGTTTGTTCACAGGGGCAACAACAGCAACAACAATAAAAGAAGATAATGCATTACGTTTTAGGACAGAATTTTTTTAAAGTTATATTTAAAAAATTTTCTACTACAAAAATCTTAAAAACATTGGCATGTATTATTAATATTCTAAAATATATTTTTGTATAGAATATGATATGATTATCTTTCATACTTACAGGGCTACAGTAAAATATTCAGAGTGTTTAAATGCTGTAATAAATCTAACGGCTGCATTTTCTTTTGCGTTAAGCCTTTTTAACCCTTTCCAAAATGCCTAAGAGTAATTTTAAAATCAATTAGTCTATCTGTATGTTTTTCAGTCCTTCTGTCTGTTGTGCGATAACGTAGGCAAAGAATATTAATAGTTATTCGATGCAACAATTGCATACAGTTGGAAAGTGTTAATAATCAATGCGTACTGCATGATTTTTCTTTCTTTCTTTCTTTTTTTTTTTTTTTTTTTTGCATCAATTAAATTCGAGAGAAAGTATGACTTTGTTGTACATTTAATTTATTAGCCCCCCCCCCCCTCCCTCGATGCCTTATGTTGAAAAGTTATAGTTTGATATTTACAAAATTTAAAATTTGGTCTTTTTGGGGTGATGGCATGATGAAACCACATTATTTAATGAAGAGCGTTTGCCTCCCCTCCCATGGTGCTAGGTATTTTAGAAACATAGCCAGATCTATAAGAAATTTTAAATTTGAATTCGGTTAGATGTTGCATAACAAATACTACATTGTTTGAAGGGGAGAGAAATGAATTATTTAAACTAAGAAGAGGTAAATGATTAAAATGAAAAACGTGTGGTGCATTACGGATGATGGATGCATGCATAGTTTACATAAGTCACTAACAATTTTATTGCTGTGTAAATGATATAAACTGTTGTGTGAGTTTTTTTAATCACAGATACTTCCTAAGCTCCTTACTGTTATCTATTCTAACGCCCCATGTTTTTCGTTTCAAATATAAGAAGTATTTTCATAGATTTTCAAAAAAATCTGTATGGGGCTAGGAGAAATTATTTTACACTGTTAAAGAAACGTGTATTCATTTTTTTTTTTTTAGTCATTTAAATAATTATTGATATTTCAAGTAGGAAGTGAATCTATCAAATGATGACTTATTTTGATTTTTGAATTTTACTAGAATGATTTATTTAAGTAGTTTTTAATAATTTTACAGAATATATATATTTAATCAAAGTAAAACAGTTTTGTAAAAGTACTTTTCTAAAATATTTTTTTTTATTTAAACATACTAATATAATGCTGTATGCGTTAAAGTATGATAATTAATACACATCCACATAACAGTAACTTTAAACTCTCAATGCTTTTTAAAAATATCTAGTAAAAAATGTGCTTCATCTTTAAAATACTTTTCATACGACTTAAAGCATATTCTACAATTCAATGCCTAATACCATGTTCGTTAGAATATGTTAAAATAACTAGGTATGAAACGGATATTTGGTAACTATCCGGTATCCAGCTGAGTTTTAAATATCCGACGGGGTCCTGGATATCCGAAGGCGAAACCTCAAGCTTAAACTCCCCTCAGGTGAAAATTTTGCAACAATTTATTTATTTATTTATTTATTTATTTTTTCAGATCAGTTGTGTAGCTTGTAAAGGTAAAAAAAAAAAAAAAAAGTTGGCTTCTGCGAAAGTCGAATTTGGCCACTTTAGCAAACAAAATTAGCTAAAAATAGCTTCAGGTCTAAAAAATATAGAAGCTCTATTTTAATTGTATACAGAGTTAGCTAGGTTTTTCCGAAGTGATCTAACACTCCCCCGAATCTTTCCCATAATAATAAAAAGAGCTATTCATTGTTGTTCCGGAACGAATGATATTCATTCTCTGCAGTGCATATAACTTACGAATAACAGCAGTGCATATAACTCACTTAATAAGTTGTTAGATTGTTTCGAGAATGAGTCAAATAATGTGCATTTATTGACTAGAACATGTCTATTTACAATCCACTTAAAAAATAAATAAATAAATAAATAAAATGATAATAATAATAAAAAGAAAGTTGTTGTTTTGATATATTTATAATAGCAGACCCTCTGGCATCTGCTTATTCTATTAAATGTGCCATCTACCTATTTGATTTGGATTTTAAAAACGTCCAGTTATATAAATTTGCACTTTTAATGGAATATCTTGCTAAAGCACCTGAATTTAGAATTTCCCCTTGCATTGCATAGATATATTCCCCAAAATTAAAATTACTTCAAATAAAAGTACATATTTAACTTTTCAGAAAGTCTGTACTTTCACTTAAAGAAGAGGGGAAAAAATAAAATAAATAAAAGTTCAATATTTAAAGTTTTGGATTTTATACATCAGTAAAACTTAACTTACTTTTAATTAAAGAATTTTAATAAATAATCGAAGATTTTCGTTCTTATCTGTACAGAATATAAAAATATAAAATGTATACAAAGAAAAAAAAATTTGTAAATTTGTTTTGAATTATTACTTTCTTCTATATTAAATAGGACAAAATGGATGTGTACACATTTTTTACTTCCAATTTTCAGTGTATTTACACATTTTGAGGGGATCAGAATACAATTTGACCATTTTTAGAAAACGTCTGTCTGGTAAAAATTTTGTGTGGCAGCTCTAGTTCAAGAACTAATGCACAGAATTTCATATAAATTTATACATAGAAAAAAAAGTGCACATCAATTTTTGATGCAAATCACTCAACAGGTAGCACTGCTATACTGTGGTTTCTCTCATTTAATTGAAGACTATATCTCAGCTTCTATTGTGTATAATAAAAAAAAACTAAGTATGCCATAGGGCTATCATGAAACATGTTTGTTTAATTTCTGTGTACATCGGCCAATAAGTTATGCTGCTATACTTCAATTTTTCCTGTGAATAGGGAAGTTCATTCAGATTTATTTGTGTATAATTACACAAAATTTTGTATGTGAGAGCCATTTTTATAAAACATCATGTTGATTCAATTTTGGTGCATATTGGCCGATAGGTGGCAATATTATGCTGCAATTTACTCTGTCTATAGGAAGGCTAAAACTCAACATCTGTAACATTTAACTGCACTTAACTTGATATGCAAGATAAATAATATGCGAACGAAAGCTGGCTTAATTTGGGTGTATATTGACCTACAGGTGGCGCTGTTACTCACCTTTTGTGATTCTCCACATGGCTACATCTGAACCTTTTGATTAAAATTGCACTAAACTCCATACATGAACTCTTTATTGAGAGAAGCTATGATTAAATTTCTTCTGTGCATGTTAAACAGCCATGTAGCATTGTTATATAGAGTGATATAGAATAAAGTTTTGTGATGGCCATAACACACTAGTTTGAAGCTTTTAGTTTTTTTTTTCCTTCTTTCTTTTATGTTTTATTATGAATGTCTCAAAAGAAAGTATTGGATTAATAAAAATTTTCAACTTCCGGTTTTCGATGGATTTATACATTTTAAGAGGTTCAGAACCTGTCTTGATCACTTTTAAAAAAATTCTGTTCAACTATATCTCCAGAACTACGTAGTAGTTCCGGAATTAAAAAATAAAATAAAATATTAAATTACATGTAAATTTATATGTAGTTGCACCATAACATAAATTAGTGTCTATGAACTTTTGGTGCAAAAGGCTCAACAGGTTCTGGCGCACTGCGATTTCTGCAACCTAAAAAAGGCTATATCTCAGGAACTACTGCACAGAATTTCATATAAATTTATATGTGCATGCAGCTTGGCATATATTAGTGCCTATCAAGTTTTGGTGCCAATCACTCAACAGGTGGTGCTGTTATACAGTACTTTCTGCAATTTTAGGGAAGGCTATAACTTATGTTCTAATGCGCATAATTACACGAAACTTTATGTCAGAAGGGCATTATGAGAAGTTATGCTGATTCAATTTGGGTGCATGTTGGCCGGTATAGCTAGCGCTGCTAAACTGGAATTTCCCCCAATACGGGAAAGCTTTATCTCAGATTCTATCGTGTATAATTGCACACAACATGGTATGTGAGAGAGTCGGCCGTTATGAAACACTATCGGGATTTTATTTTGAGTGTATATCAGCTAACAGGTAGCATTACTGCACTACAATTTCCCCCATGATTTTTCATAAGCCTATATCTCAGCATCTGTTGATTAAAATTGCACCAAACTCCATACGTAAAATATTTATTGTGAGAAGCTATGGAGAAATTTTTGTACAATTTAAACAGTAAGTGACGCTGTTATACAGAATAATATAGAAAAAAGATTTATGATGGCCACAATATATTAGTTTTCCTATGAAAATAGCCCTTCAACTATGATTTCATTAGTAAAGTACAGTACCCGCCACTTATTAAACTCACATTCGTTCTGAGCAAAAGTGATTTTATTAAGTGGCTGATTTTTATATCCGGCTAACATTCCTGCACATGATAAAAAGGTGTTACTTCCCTGAATTTGAAAAGAAATTTTAAAAGATACCGAATAATGGAATTAAAAAACAATGCTAATTAATTTTTAACAGATAATTATTTAAGTGTTCCATCAAAATAAAAGAATTAAACACATCCCAAGCTCCGATGCGCTTTCCTTTGAGGAAAATCATCATTACTTTGCTAAAAGTTCACGCCTTTCTTTAAAATTTAAAATATTTTCGTTTAAGCATCTTAACTTCTTAGTTATTTCAGAATAAGAATTAGAAATTTTCTTTAAAGAATTAAAAATAAAATAAAAAAATCACTGGCAAATTAAATCAAATTTGTAACTTATTACAAATTAACTTATTACGCCTTGAAGAATACATTCCTTGAAATTGTTGCTAAGTCAAGTGAAGTTTAATTGCTAAGTTTAATTGCTGCAAATGTAAAATTTTCGACAAAGAGAGATAGCAGAGGGATTTCTGTATTTTAATTTATTTTTTATTTAAAAAAATAATAATTCGGAGTGTAAATAAGAATTTACCCAGCATGCATAAATGGTATTTTTGCTTCTGATGAGAATTTTTTAGTTTATTAACCAGAGATGCTGATTTTATTAAGAGGCAGTTTTAAAGTTGGTTTGCATTGATTTGATTCCGATCCTGGCAATTTGATCAGATTAAGCGACTGATTTTATTAACCAGTGATTTTATTAAGCTGTGGTTACTGCATTTTGTTTCATTTTTTTTTAATATTAATATTGTAAAAAATATGTAAATAATAAGTTTTAGTTTTATAATTCTGAACAAAACCTATTTCTTTGTGACAGTGCTTTGAATAAGTATGTTACGCTTAAAGTTTTATTCTTCATGGCAATATTGCACAAATAAATAGAATATTAAATAAATATGTTTAAATAAATTATATTTAAAATTTTTTTAAAAGGTGGGTTACATTTTATTGTTTTAAAATAAGGAAAAAGAAAAGAAACGTACAAAACAACAAAAAATAAAACTAATGCCGGATATCCGTATCCGACAGGCAAAAGAGCTCCGGATATCCGATATCCGGCAAAATGACTATCCGTTTCATCCCTAAAAATAATAGACATGCCATAGTATAATAATACTTTAAGTACTTAATGGCTTTCCATGTACTGTTTAAAGACACATGACAAAATGATATATGTAGATATTTACCATGATCTTGTGTTCATTATCAGAAAGCAAAAAAGAAAATATAAAATATAATATCTTAGAAAAAATAAGTAAATATTTAAAGCTTACTTTTAAAATATTTTTCTGAGTTTTACAATTTATATGCAATATTAAATGTTTTTATATGGTCATTTACAAAATAATACTAAGTGCATGCATTCTACTTTTAGACTAGATAAAATCTAAATTATTTTCACAATGGCTACATAAAAACTTTGTAAACACTTTTCCGCAGGTTTTAAGGATTTTTACAAAGGGAAATATTTATCGCCACAAATGTGCTTTTGTCTTTTAAAATCGAACTGAGAATTCTAACTAAAAATGTTAAAAACAATGAGTCAAAGTAACATCTTACAATTTATTGAGTAGCCTACTGTAATGTGTAGATTATTTTTTTTCTTCGCTCAACAACTTTAAATATTAAGTACTTTCATTTTCATCATTAAAAAGAAGTAAAAAAATAAAAATAAAAATAGCGTTAAGATAATAATAATAACTTTAACATCTTTAGAGACCGACTTGTTAAAGGACTAAATAAAGTTACATATTTAAACACAAATATTTAAAAGCACTAAATTCAATCATCAAAGAATAACAATCTAAAATCACATCAGTATTAAGTATTTTATTTTAGACGCGAATGTAATTGATTAGTATTCAACACATTTTAATGATAAAAATATGATTATTATTTAACATATGCAAAACTAATTATATTTTCTAAGTTGTTCTAAAATGATACCAAAATATTGCAAGAAAAGTAAATAATTATACTTCTAATGAAGATGAATGAATTTCTCAACCTTTTTTTTCCTTCTTATTTGATTGTTATAAATAAAACGATATTAAAAGAATACATTAAAAAAATAAATGTTTTTTATTTTTGCACGTTTTCCATATTCAAGCTAAGACTCATGTAAACAAAGTGCGCAAAAGAGATGTCAGGAGGAATGTATAACGTAAATACGTGGTATTAGAGGGTATTCTACCTTCATGCGTAAATATTCCATGATGTAAACAAATCGCTGGCGAGATGCACAGAATGAATGTCAAAAAGATTTTGCAAAAGCAAGCCATTCATTTCATCGCCAATTCGCTAACAGGTTGCTATAAGAACTGGTAACCAATCAACAATGGTGTTATAAATTTTCAGTGTAAGTTGAATTCTGATTGGTTCGGCTCCATACTATCACATTGTATCCACAGACGCTAGTCTTTTCTCTTAGCATCCTTTCGCGACCCCTTTCAGGGTTGCAATAACATATATTCCCCTACATAGGGGGCTACTATAAAGGTTTGGGACTCGTTGGCATTACACCTTCCCCCCCAAGATTGTGTCTCGGCAGCTGTCCGATGACACTATCTGAGAAAATAAAAGATGCCGGAGACTCCCACTCCACTATATTATTTGAAATCTAACACTACTAAATAACTAAATAACAGTACAGACATTAAGATTCATAAGAAAAACACAATTAAGTAATGAAATAATAAAATAAAATTATAAGAATTGTATAGGAATGCTATACATGCTTGACTAAATAAATTCCTTTGCGACGTTCGTTCTCTGAAACAAACAAAATAGTTGTAAAAATCACACACACTAAAAGTTTTAATTTGAAATTATCTATTTAGAGTTTGAGTAAAGTCCACTCGGTTGTTCATTTAAAGTTAATCAGTATCCAAATTCGCACTTTTAGTAACGCATGTTCCGTCGTATAAAAGCTGAAGTTCCATTTTTTTCCCCGGTGAAAACGCAATGTTATTTCTAACGAAATTAATTTCTTGATATCAAACATACGACTGCACAACATTACTACTTTCACTGTCAACTTACAATACCTTACCATTTAAGGAACCCTAACCCTAGACCAGCAACTTGGCTGAACAATATAATAACTAGAAAGCCCCTACGGTTCAAATTAAAGCGCATCTATACCTTCCTTCAAGATTTATCAAATTCAACAAACTAAATTCCTTCTCTATCTTTCCTTAATTTTTCCTCCTCTCCTACATGGCGAATACTGGTCATGTCTGATGCTAAAGTTTTCCACAGAAGTGCTCTCGGAAAGCAATCATCCTGCGCATGATGTTGCTATTAACCAACATTGTTCATAGGGTGTTTGGGCTTGATATAAAGACTGCGAGTACATTGTATAAAGACTGTGAAATTTGTACATTACCTGAATGAACTTTGTAAATAGACTTTCACTTGGCTCCGGTCCTCTTCACTTTCATGCAACTTTGTCGCCTTTTGTCGCGGGAAAGCTCTGCTCTGGCGACCTTTGTAATTTTTTTTTGTTGTTATTTGCTATGCAATAAACAACGGGGGAGGCTTAACCTTTGGAGACGGGCTCTTCTGAATCTCCACAGTGCCTTTGGAGCCCCTCTCTAAAGGTTAAAAACGCTCAAAACCGCTGCATAGTGGTGAGCGGCTTCTTTCCGTCTTAGAATCTTAGAATTAAACACTTTTAGTTCCTTTGAAGACACAATTAATTGTTTCGAGTGATTTATTCGATCACTAGGATATTCAGTGACATCCTCGGGGTATGTCAAGTCAGGTTTCAGGTAGTCTGTCACCATGATTTTCACAATTTTCTTTCGAGCACTAGCTCCTTTGAAGTTGAAAAACATAATTTTACGTTTAACATGAGCCCTATATGCTTACAATGGCACGAAGACTGAGCTGCTTTCTCCTGGAGGAATTTCCCAGTATTCCTTCACACGATACAAAGATGAAGTCACATTTCTTTCGTCGTGGGTGATTCTGACGTCAGTGGCTTTTCCCTGTTTATTCACCTGTATCAAATCAAAAGTTTCACGAATTAGCTTGATTTCATCAGAGGGTTGTGAGCATTGTCGTGCTGTTTCACCAGGACCGGTACAGCCTAGGACTAGAACTCTGAGCTCTGATAAGCTCCAATGCTCTGTTATGATCATCTCTTTTCTTCCTGTCTTCTACAGTGGTAATAATGAATTCTGATACGAATCCTGGCGACATTTTGAATTCGTCAGATTCCAGAATTCTCTCCTTAAGTTCTTTGTTTCTTAAATCTGGCGTGGTGCTCACACCAATTTCTTCAGCGACAGTAATTAAGTCTTCTTTTTTGAGACCCTTTACAGTAAATATCCCCGCCATGCTAGCAAATTAGCGTATCGTAATTTTTAAATTTTAGCAGATTTCTAAACAATAATTTTCTACATGACGATGTATATGTAATTTTTTAATGACGATGTATATGTAATTATTGTAAAGACTCTTAAAATGCAGATAAATTCTTTTAAGTAAAACAAGATTTCTGAAAATCTTTAAAAAAAAAATTGTCTTTGGATTTTATTATCAATATAAATTATATTATTTAAAGGCATTACATCGCTTATAATTTTCTTCGATTAAGCAAAATAAATATTGCTATTTGTTTGCCACTTCGCAAAATATACAATGTTGCTATGTAATTTCTTATAGTTAATGCAAGAAAAAAAAAATTCTTTAGATGCCATATCAACACTACATTTCGAATATGTGAGCAATTTAATAATGTAATGGTATAATTTGTGTCTTAAAATTTCAGCAACTTAAGTAGGGAAGACCGCGGTTAGTTGGAATAACGGGCTAGTTGCATAGGAAAACACTAACTTCATAACTATATCTAAAATTTTTATAAGTTAGTTTTTCAGGAAAATTGTTAATAAAATAAATTCATGTAAGATTTTCACAAGTACTTTACAAATGAGTGGTAAAACAATTTTACAAGTTTTTTCTTCTTCAATGTAAGTTTGTCAGTTTGTAAAACTACTATCGTGTATAATTTTTACTTAGTGTTTAAATATTATACTCAATCAATTCTACTACAGTAATGAAAAAAGTATATCTCTAATACATTTTACGTAAGCAAACTTTTTACATGTTTTTATTTCAAAAAGATGACACTTAAGTTTGTATTTTAATAGAAAATATTATATAAAAGGTGATTTTGTAATAAAAATTAAACAAACCATTTTCGTTGAAATCTTTTTATTTGAAATTCATTCACAATAATACAAAACAGCAAATTCACACAAATCTATATTGTTGGGATATCGTTCATACATTTGGCATTAAAGTTATTCAAAAAATTTAGCAAGTCTACATTTTCACTGTTAAAGTTATCTGTCACTAACTCATTTTCCTTCGCACTAAAATTATTCGAATTCATATTTTCGGTGTTAGCAGAAAAATCATGAACATCATTCAAGCATTTGGGATTAAAGTTATACAAAAAAATTTAACATGTTCAGACTTTAACTGTCGTAGTTTACTAGAGGTAAATCAGTTTGTATCAGGTTAAAATTATTTAAGTCGTTATTTTCAACTTTGGTAGATAAACCATCAACATTATTTTCACTTGTATATTCCACATTCGAATTGTTCAAAAAAAATTTTAAGTCTAAGTCTATATTTTCATTCTGAAAGTTGTTGGAAGGTAAGTCGAAAACATCATTCATACATTCAGTGTGAAAATTATCCAAAAAATTTAACAAGTCCAGATTCTCACTGTCATTATTAACGGTTGGTAATTCATTGTTAGTATTTCGTTCATTAAAATTTCTACGTATGTTAAAGTATTTAAGATGATTCTTTCTCTTATGTTGCAATAATTCATACTTACACTGAAAAGTTTCACTGCATTCATCACATCTAGTTTGCATTGAATATTTTTTATGCATATTCCTTTTATGTTTTAAAAAATGTCGTTTGTTTGAAAAAGTATCAGTACATTCGTCACAACAGTATGTATGTGAAGTCTTTTTATGACTTTTTCGTTTATGGTTTGAAAAGGCATGTTTAGTTGGAAAGGTTAAAGAACATTCCTCACATATATACTCAGGTTTACGATAATGCACACTCTTGTGTTTTTCTAATTCATACTTCTGTTTAAAAGCATCGTTACAAATAATACATAGATGTTCAGGTAAGACTTTTTGATGAAATAATCTCTTATGTTTAAATAAATCACACTTGCGATTGAAATTTTTAATGCAATATACACATTCGTATCTTATGGAAATTTTTCGATGGGATTCTATATGTCTTTTTAAACGGTGTAAAGGAACAAATCCTTTCTTAAACACGTAACAAATATTAGGTTTAATATCATTGTGAACCTTCATACGTCTAGTAAGATAGGATTTTATTAAAAATGACTTACTACAAGTTGGGCAAATAAAAAGTTTATACAACTTCTCATCCTCAAAACTTGATGAAGGGGGTTGTTGAACAGAAACGTGAGTCTCCTCAGACGGTAAAGTATTATCCATTTTGTACTTCAGTTTAGTAAAGTGTGAAAAATCACTCTAAAAGTAAGACTTTAAAAATGTTTAAAAACTACTAAGTATGAGAACTTAGACAACTCTACAGCGAGAAAAGATTGCAACTAATTCAAATTTTTTCTTCGTTCATCAGTTTTACTTAAGAATTTACGCCAAATTCTCTCATTTCATGCCAAATTTTTATAAGTATCACCAATATTATTGCAAATTTAGCCAAATATTATCTCATACCTTGTTAAAATACTCAAATCTTGTGGAAAATTCTAGTTTATCAACATGTCTAAACAGATAATTTGTACACTTTCACTCTGTATTTTGATGGATGAAGCATCTATGTTAAACTTTTTAGGGTAAAAAGTATTCCAAGATCTATGTTTTTAACAGTTGATTACAGATTTGTCGAAACATGTGGTTTAATATTTTCAAAGAAGATAGGTTGTTAATACTTAAAGTTTCAAGTTCATGATTTTGACATACATCTGCAGCTTCTAAATTTCATAGGTGTTAGATTTTATCTCACATTTTCAATATAAAAAATAAGTTAATTAATTTCTGAGATGATATTTTTAAAAAATACTTTGCGTAAAAACTTTCCATTTACAAAAATGTTCGTTTATAAGCATATGTCAGAAAAACTTCAAACTAAATGACATTAAAAAACTTAGTACTGTTTAAAATAAGATGTGTTGTTAACACCAAAATTGTTGACTTCGTGATTTTTTTCAAATACCTACAGCCTCTTAAGCTGGTAACTTTGTGATTTTATCATGCATTTACAATCTTATTATTGTAAAAATAAGTTTCTTATATTTTTATTCAAGAATAAGTTATCTTAATTTCTAAAATACTTTGTAAAATTTTTGAAGTATGCATATATTTGTAATCTACAACACTTGTTTAAAATATTTTTTAAGTATGTTTAAATACACTTTAGAAAACCTAAGTATGCGTCTGTGAACATGAATGTATTTATAAAACATATAGTAATACTTTTTAACTCTGAATTTTTTCAAAGTTAGCTTTCCTTATTTACAAACTTGCTATCTGTAAAGAAAAATTGAGTGAAAGGTAGCATATGAGGTGGGACATTTTAATATGTTAGGATGATAGAAAGTAGTGAAAAAATGTAGTTGGGAAGTCTTTATTTGACACAGATCGTTGAATAATTCTCAGGAAATATAGCTTAATATAACTAATGTTGGGAATGAGTAACAAAAAAATATAAACGCTGTCATTAGGGATGCGTCAGGTTCGATTTCAGATCACGATAAAAACTAAAAAATGGTAATTTCTATTTATCACTATGTTCGAAATCGTATATTATTTTAAGAATGTTACAAAATTTATTACTTTTAAAGAGTATTAGAAAATTTATAGTAAACTTAAGAAAATTTATAATTAAATACCCCTTTGTAAAATTTTTTAAGTATACATGTAAGAATATATGTCTGAATGTTTATACACGTTTGTTCGATGACAGTGATAAGAAGATTCCAAAAAGTTATATCTAAAGTATAACTGTTTTAGGTAGAGAAATTTTTCACATCAGCTATTTTTTTGCTGTTAAGTAACTTCTGAAAAATGATAGATTCACTCTCTTAGGTAAAATATAATACAATTTGTTACGATATTTTCTTAAACTTATTAAGACTTCTTTTCAAACAGTGAAATTTTTCGAGAGTGATTGTTACGCTTGCATGCGTTAACACCGCGCCACCTATAATTTGTATTCTTCGTAAGAAACTTTGAAATGAAGCGAAGAGAGTGTGTGTTGTGAAGAAAAGTGTGTGTTCGGCGACCGCAGAACGTGGCGTCGAAAAATAAATAAATTATGAGTGATTAAAGTGTATTCGTGTTTTAAATAAGCATAAAGTGCCTTTACATGGCCCGTCGAGCCACAGGACCTGTTAAAAAGAAAGAGTAATTACGAGTTTGTTTATTTAATTTCATTGTGAGAAAAATAAGTTTCGGTTTCGTAATCGATCGATGAAACAAAAAGTTTTGTTTTAATCAAAGATGAAAAAAAAAATTTTATATCGATGGATGGATTTTTTTTAAGTGAAACATAAAATATAAAAGTGAACGAAAAAAAAAACAAGTGAAGTGATAGTTTATTTAAGAGGAACAAGATTAATAGTGTTTTTTGTTCTCAAGTGGAATACAGCGATCTGAGGTAAGAGCATCCTCATAAAATTTAAATTTGTTCTGAATTTATTACTTATTAAATTTAATAATGTCAATTATCGATAAATTAAGAAAGGATGAGCTTAAGCTTGTCGCAGAGGAATTGGGTTTAAGTGTAGGAGAGGGTACTAAACTTGTTGAGTTAAAAGATATTATTGAGAAATGTGAACATTTTTCAAATAGTGAGTTGATGAAAAGTGTAGTTGATTGCGCGGTTGAGGAAATTAAATCGAAAAAAGAAGAAGAAAAATCAAAAATGGAGTTAGAAAAAATTAAACTAGCACAATTAGAGAAAGAGTTAGAGATAGCAAATATTCGTAAGGAATCTTTACAAAATTCTGAATTCGAGAAAATTAAATTAGCGCAGTTAGAGAAAGAGTTAGAATTAGCGAGTATTAAAAGGGATTCATCCCAAAATAATTAGCTTTCAACTGTGCATTCTGAATCAGAACTTCTAAATAATAATAATCTTGAGAGTTTTATTAACAGTATTAAAACGCTTACAATTCCCTTACCATCTAAAGCAGAATCATTCAATCTATTTTTTCATTCTCTGGAAAAGGCATTTAAGAATAAAAATGTTCCAGATGGGTTTAAAGCGGAAATTCTTTTAAACATTCTCGGTGAAAAAGCCAGTAATTTAATGGTATATGTGTCTGAGGAAGACTTGTGTAATTACGAAAAATTAAAAACAGTTGTTTTGAAGGAGTTTCAGCCGACGGCTAATGAGTGTTTAAATAACTTCCGGAAAGCACAAAAATTACCGTCAGAGAGTTATGTGCAGTATGCATCGCGATTATCGGCAGCTTTTGAGTATTATTGTGAATTGCGTAAAGTGAATGATTTTAAATCATTATGTGAATTAATTGTATCTGACAAAATTTTTCATTCATTAGATCGTGAATTAATGACACACATTGGGGTTAAGCAGGGTGAATCATTTTTTAAACCACAAGAATTGGGTCGTGAATGTGATATTTATTTATCTGCAAGGGGCAGAGGTAAAAATGAGTTGAATGTGTTTGCAAAGACTAGTGTAAATGAAGCGAAGCGGTTTGTCGGGAACAAATCGCATAATTCACGATTTCAAAAAGTTGCTTCAAATGTGTTCTTATCAGAAATAAAAAATGTAAAATGTGTTCTTTGTAAAAATAATGAATATCATGCTTTATATATGTGTCCGCAGTTTCAAAAACTTCCTGTACAAGAAAGAATTAATGTTATTAAGGCAAATAAGTTATGTTTTAAGTGTTTTTTACCGAATTGTAATGTAAGAAAATGCAATACGAGAAACTGTTTTTGTGGAAAACCACATAATAAATTGATTCACTTTCCTAGAGAAGGAAAATTTAGCGATTCTTGTAAGGAAATAAAGGATAATTCGGAAGTTGCAGCTGTCGCTGATTCCGAAACATTGAATAGAGAACAGCACGGTGAATTCAATTCCTTTTTTCCTCCTAATTTTCCTAGTGACAGACAGCAAATTGTAGCCACTAGTTTTGCAAAAAACAAAACAAAAAATGTCTTATTGAGTACAGTGCGTGTTTTAGTTAAAGATAAATATTCTCAATGGCAGGAAGTAAAGTGCCTTCTAGACAGCGGCTCTCAAGCGTGTTTGATAACAAAAGATTGTGCAAATCGATTACAAATCAAAATAGAAAAAGTAAATACTTTACTCTCTTGTTTGAATGATGCATCGATGACCATTAACGATTGCGTAACAGAAACTATTGCCAATAAAGAGAAAAACTTTGAGAAATCCCTAAATATGCTTGTTGTGAGGAAAATTACGGATTTTGTTCAGAATAAAGTAATTAATGTACATATCGATGTCCCGAATTCAATAACGTTAGCAGATTATAGTTTTAACATTCCTGGAAAAATAGACATGCTCCTTGGTGCTGAAATTTTTTATGAATTATTGAGACCGGGGCGAATATATTCTCAAAACCCTCGGCTACTCCTTCAAAATTCTTGTTTTGGTTACATTGCAACGGGGAATTTAGATCAAAGGGATGAGGTTAAAATTCACTGTGGATTAATACGTGGAGAGGATTTAAATGTAACATTAAGAAAATTTTGGGAGATTGAGGATGTAAATATAGAATTAACCAAAAGTAAAGAACAGGCTATATGTGAGGAACATTTTACGCGTACACATAAGAGAAATGAGAAAGGTAAATATATTGTAACAATGCCTTTAAGAGATGACCCGTCATGTTTAGGTCAGTCTAGAGAAATTGCTCTTAGAAAACTCAGATCGCTGTGGAAACGTCTATCTAGAGACGAGAAATACTTGTCGTTATATAAAGACTTTTTAGAGGAATATAAAAACCTTGGTCACATGAGAGAAGTAACAGAGGATAAAATTCCTGATGTTGCTTTTTACGCACCTCATCACGGAGTGTAGAGGCCAGATAAAAATACGACCAAATTACGTGTAGTTTTCAATTGTTCTTCACCAACAACAAATGGTACTTCTCTTAATTCCTTGCAATGCAATGGCGGAGTAATACAAAGTGATTTATTTACCATAATGGTGGGTTTCCGCCTGTATATTTACGCCTTAACTGCTGACATCAAAATGATGTATAGAATGATTCTTATTGACCCGAGTCAGTACCCACTGCAGCGAATTCTCTGGAGCAATAGCATTGAGGAACCCCCCAAAACATTTGAATTAACAACAGTGACATATGGAACAGTCTCAGCGCCTTACTTAGCTATGAGAACCTTATATCAGCTTTCACTTGACGAGGAAAAAAAATTCCCGAAAGCATCCCCAATCCTTCGTGATAATTTTTATATGGATGACGTGTTATTTGGAGCAAGTACATTAGAGGAGGCGAAAGAGTTACAACAGGAGTTAAAGGAGGTTATACAGTCCGCAGGGATGGAGCTACATAAGTGGTGTGCTAATAATAATGATGAACTTTCTCCAAGTATGACAGAGAGTTACAATTTTTATAACAAAGATGAAATTAAAACTTTAGGCGTGTCTTGGAAGCCAAAGGATGATTGTTTTGTTTTCCGAGTTAAAGTAGATCTGAAAAATTCCTATACAAAAAGAGAGGTGTTGTCGACGATAGCTAGGATCTTTGATCCACTAGGCTTAATAGGCCCAATAATTGCTAAGGCCAAAATATTTATGCAAAAGCTTTGGCGTCTAAAAATTGATTGGAGTGATGCACTCCCAGCACCAGAATACAGAGAGTGGCATCATTTTCTCATTGCATTAGAACGAATAAATGACATGAAAATTGAAAGGTGCATTGTGATTCCCCAGGCTTCAAATATAGAAATACATGGATTTGCAGACGCTTCAGAACTGTGCTATGGAGCGGCCATCTGTTGTAAGTCCAATGATTCACGTGGCCGGACATTAATAAGATTAATCTCAAGCAAATCAAGGGTTGCTCCGGTTAAAAGCTTAACAATCCCTCGATTAGAGTTGTGCGCAGCTGTTCTGCTGGCAAAGCTAATGAATAAGGTGTTGGCTGCTTTAAAGGTGATGATCAACGAAGTCTATTTTTGGACAGACTCTACAATTGTTCTGGCGTGGTTACAGAAGGAACCCATGGATTTGAAACCGTTTGTGCAACATAGAGTAGCAACTATCCAAGACCTTTCACCAATCCAACAGTGGCATCATATCGCTTCAGATCAAAATCCTTCTGATGTGTTATCAAGAGGCTCCAGATAAACTGTTCGATCACGAACTATGACTAAGCGGACCCAGCTTTTTACTAGAAAGGGACTATCCGAGTCAAATAACTGTTAACCCAAAAAATTTGGACGATTTTAGAGTACAGCTAAAAAAGTCTAACACAAACTGTGATGATAATTTTAATGTTTTTAATTTGGTAACTGATAGTGACTTTGTGTGTAATCTTCTGAATTTAAGTAATAATTATTTAACTGTTCTGCGTATTATAAGTTTTATTTTCAGGTTTATAAATAACAGCAGAAATCCTCTTTATAAAACAAGTGACCACTTATATCTTCAGAAATTGTTGAAGCAGAGAAATTTTTATTAAAGTGCATACAAAGTGAGGAATTTTCCGAAGACATTAAAGACTTACAGGTAAAAAAGGCTATAAAGCCTAACAGTAAGTTGAAGATGTTGAATCCATTTATTGACAAAGAAGGCCTGCTAAGAGTAGGAGGAAGACTTGGAAATAGTGATTTAAATTATGATAAGAAATTTCCAATTCTTCTTCCATCTAAACATAAATTAACTGAATTAATTGTTGTCTTTTATCATAAAAAATTTTTGCATGCTGGGCCTAATTGTCTATTGTATTATTTGAGGGAAAAATTTTGGGTTACAAATGGTAGAAATTTATGTAGAAAAGTTGTGCATAAATGTGCTAAATGTTTTAGGGTTAATCCAAATTCAGCACAACAAATATTAGGTAATTTGCCAAAAGATAGAATTGTTCAAAACTATCCATTTAATATCACTGGGGTAGATTTCACTGGTCCTTTCTATATTAAGTATAAAAATCAACGAAAAGGTATTTATAATAAAATATATGTTGCAATTTTTATTTGCTTTGTGACCAAGGCTATACATTTAGAGTTAGTCACGGATTTAACGTCCGCAGCCTTTATAGCTGCTCTTAAGAGATTCATATCGAGGAGAGGAAAATGCAGTAAGCTGTATACAGACAATGCTGGGAACTTTGTAGGAGCAAATGCAGAGCTCAAAAAATTGTATAAAATGGTAAATGGACCAGATGATCAAATTTCGGGGTATATGAGTTCAGAAAACATTGATTGGCAGTACTCACCTCCTAGAGCGCCAAACTTTGGAGGATTGTGGGAAGCAGGAGTCAAATCCTTTAAAATATTTGAAAAGAGCTGCGGGAAATTTAAAATTAACCTATGAGGAATTTTTGACTTTAATTATACAAATTGAAGGGATGCTAAATTCTAGGCCTTTAGTCCCCTTAACTGCTAACGTAGAGGATTTAAATGTGTTGACTCCTGCCCACTTCCTCTTAGGAAGGGCAATTACGTCTATAACTGAGCCAGATTTATCAGAAATTACAGAAAACAGGCTTAGCCAATGGCAAAAAATAACAAAGTTATTTCAAAGCATTTGGCGTAAGTGGCACTTAGACTATCTATGCCACTTACAACAGAGATCGCGATGGAAATTTGAGAAACAAAAGATATGTGTTGGAGACATGGTTATTCTAAAAGAGGATAACTTACCTCCATGTGAGTGGCCACTGGCCAGAATAAGCAAAATTTTTCCCGGAGCGGACAAAAAAGTAAGGGTAGTGGAGATTAGTACTGCCTCTGGAAAATTTAAAAGGTCCATTTCTAAAGTTTGCCCGCTTCCAATAAATGATTAACATTGCTGTTAATTATGAATGTTGTAAATTATGTAATATTTTGATAATTTTTTTTTGCATTACTTTTTATTTAAAATATGTAATATTTACTGTATAATATTGTGTAATATTAAGTGTATCAGAATTTTTATGTTGAAAAAAATATGACTGTTAGATTTATTGAATGTTTAATAAACATTGCAATGGGGGCCGGTATGTTACGCTTGCATGCGTTAACACCGCGCCACCTATAATATGTATTCTTCGTAAGAAACTTTGAAATGAATCGAAGAGAGTGTGTGTTGTGAAGAAAAGTGTGTGTTCGGCGACCGCAGAACGTGGCGTCGAAAAATAAATAAATTATGAGTGATTAAAGTGTATTCGTGTTTTAAATAAGCATAAAGTGCCTTTACAGTGATAAACTTTTAATTTCACATTCTATGAAGTTTTTTTTACATTCATCAACTTATTTTAATTTTAATTTTAATTAATTAATTTATTTTTTTAAAGATGAATTTTATTTCAAATAATTTTTTCTTAAAGAAAATTTCCATTTAAAGTTTTTTATTTACTTTTAATTTCACGTTACATACATTTTTCTTGAACATTGTTTTTATTGAACTGAACATAATTCAAAATAGCAGATAATATTTTTACAATTTTCATATTATGATAGGGTGATTAAACTCCACATTCTTTGAAAAATAGATTTCTTTACTTCTTTGGCTTTCATACATTTTTGATGATCAAATCCAGTTACCTAAATACTTCTGGAAGATATTAAAAAATTTTATCCAAGGTATGATAAAGTTTCCAGATCTCTTAAAGCACAACGGCATAACCTCACTTGAAAATATTAAGTAAAGTACAACTTTGTCCCAATTAATTACTTTTTTTTTTATTTCTTTTAAGATAATATTTAAACAGGTGTAAAAATTTTCCTCAGATAACATATCAACATTTTCATAAAGTTGATTGCTAATTTTGGAATTGATAAATTCATTCATTCGAAATTTAAGCTGGTTAATAATTTCTATTTCTGAATTACGTAGATGTGATCTATTGAATATATGAGTAAATGCATTTAACAAAATGATATCTGTTCTGACATCCATCTTGAAAAAATTATTATTATGTAGTACCGAATTCAGATTATAAAATAAGCAACCTCACTTCTCAAAATGAATTTGACAAGTAATACAATTTTCCTTCACTCGAAATTAATGCTAGGTGTTTCTCACGAAATCTGAATTATCGCCAAATACTCTAAAATGTTTGCTAATATATCCTAAAATTGATTTAAAATCACGCCAAATTCGTACTTTTAGGACCCTATTTCTGAATTTATTGCTAAAATTTCAGGGGTTTACACTAAAGAAATGTACGGGAGTTACAGTAAAAATGTTTAAACTATAGGTAAAAAATACATTGAACTAAGTGATCATTAGTCTAATCTGTGAAGAATTATTCAAAAAATTTCCAATTAATATCTAAAAACTTTTGATTTTCTGAAGTTGTAATGAATTTTTGTAGCGATTTGTAAAAAAGTTTGTAAAAATCTACTGAAAATGTCTATTATTAAATGTTATTATATCCCCATATTGAATATTAAATAATCAATAAGATTATTCTAAAGGTAGAAAGAAATGAATTTATATTTTTAAAACATCTAACAATAATCAAATTTAAACACGACTAAATGTGGCGAGAAATTTGGAATCTACAAAAAAATCTGCTATTTTCTCTCTCATCACTAAGAAGATAGGAATGGTCTATTTTCTTCGAGTATGTAAGGAGGGGAGAAAAACAGGTTTGAACAGGATGGATATGACCTTCACGTTTTCGATGAGAATTAATAGTAATGTAAGATCGGATAATATTAGCTTTCGTATAAACTCTTCATTAGACATTTGTTAATTAATCGAATTTCAGACATATTGTAGAATTTTCAATCATCTTTTTACTTAATTTTTACTCTCATTGTCATTTTTCATAAAACATTTGTAATCTTTTACAAGAAAATTCATAATTAATAGTTTACTAATTACACTGTTTTAATTACTAAAGATAAAAAATGGGTCATTCCACACCTATCGAAAGGGATGATAGGTTTCGTAGACTATCCCATTTATTGAATAGGGATGATGGGTAATTTCGCATTATTGAAGGGGGTGATAGGTTTTGTTAAAATAACTCAAGGTAGACGTCTGGTTCGAATTTTACTTATACATTTGAGATTTTAATCATCTTTTAACTTAATTTTCATGTACATTATCTTTTTTAGGAAAACATTTGGTGAATTTTTACAAAAAGATCTTTAATTAATATTTTTTTAATTATTATTTCGTGAATAAATATCATTTTTCATGATTGATTCATTTTCAAACAATAACATTCCTATCTAAAATAAATTCATCAGATCGTATTTCTATAGAACAGCGGTTATAGTACTTGTAAACTACTGTTTCTTTACTTCAAGCAGGTGCCGGGTTCGAATCCCAACTCATCCTTTTTATTTCTACACTTTCTTTCATTCTTTCTACTTAATTCTTACTCTCATTGTCATTTTTCATAAAACATTTGTAATCCTTTACAAGAAAATCCTTAATTAATATTTTTTCAATTATTATTCTGTAAATTAATATCATTTAAATGGTTGAATCATTCTCAAACAATTGCATTCTTAGGTTTAAATAGATCTGTGTAGGCATATAATAGAAAAATCACTCACACACACGCTAAAACTACTGTCTTATGGAAATATTTTTACTGCAAGGTGCCGGGTTCGAATCCCGGTCGATCCTCTCTATTTCTTTCATAATATATTTACAACAACATCCTTCATTCTTCTTCTTCTTAAATTCATATTTTTTTATTTATTTCTTATTTCTTATTTATTTCTCAATTTTTAAATTTTTAATTCATTTTCTATTTAAAAATTTAAATTTTTTTTATAATTTATTACTCATAAACAATAACCTTCACACAAGACCACAAAAATTCTCTTTTTAAAACCATCATCATCTTTCACGCCATTCATTAAAATTTCCTCATTAACAACATTAATTAACACCCTCGTCACGTTTTACGATTAAGTCAGAAAGGATGCTCCGAGCTCCGCAAAGGCCATGAACATGATTGAACATGCTCCGCACTCCGCGTGACACCCGCACGGCTTGCCTTGCACCCTTGCACCCTCCTGACTCTCAACCGGTGTTTTTTCCCTACTCACAAAGCTTATTTCGTTAAAAAAATCTTTGTCTTTAAAGCTTTTATATATTAAAAGAAAAAGTATGAAGACGGACGTAGCAAGTAATTTGTAGAGAAGAAAGCGAATTTATAAGTGAACAATCATGAATAATTTGTGCATAACATTTTTATTTATTTCTTCTTATTATTATTCATTTAAAAACCTTTTTCTTTCACATATTTACCTACATCCAAATGTAAAACAACAAATTTTCCTGTATTCATGTTTATAGTTTGTTTTTATTTAAATATCACTTTAAGGAAAGAAATCGTTAGCATGGAGGGATGCAACCTTCACATACTTGTTATGTATTATTAAAAAATTCTAGACCTCTAAGTATGGAATTTAAGATAATGATATTTATTAAGTTTAAGATACCATATTATCAATAGTTTTATGGCAAAAAATTAGAAATAAAACATAACACTGCTATTTGTTTCGCGAATACTGCAGTATATTTTATCATAAAAACACATTTCGCTGTATTCCACGGTGGCGTGATTCGTAAATGCTTGACTCCGACAATGCTTGGTTTGAGGTTTCGGTTCCCTTGGACAGTGTGTGTTCGAATCCCAACGCCGGATAACGGATTTTTTGTTTTTTTTTTCAATATATAAATATTTCATTAATGCTCTAAACAGTTCTAAAATCTATTTTTAACAGAAAAACAAAATCGCACGCCATATTTATTTATTTATTTATTAAAAAGTCTTAAAAATGGTAGTGTTTTTAAGCGTAACATGGCGGTGTTTTTAAGCCTCAAAGATGTCGGCGCTTTAAGACACTTGCAATGTCTTAATTTCAGATGCAAGAAGGTGTCTTAAAAAGTAAGACTTTTTTTTTTTTTTTTTTTTTTGCTTAAAAAATGACCATCCATTTAAGACACATTTTTAACTGATTTTAAGACATTTATGTTTACAGTGTGAAAATAGCTGAATCTGCAGCCCCGATTGTTCCCGAATTGAAGCAGTATGGTCGGGTCAGAATTTGCGGAGATTTCAATTTGACGACGAACAAAGTCACGGAATTAGAGCAGTACACACTCCCCAATATAGAAGATATTTTTGCGCAACTATCTGGGGGAACATGTTTTTCAAAGATGCATATTGCCAGTTCCAATTAGAAGAAGCATCGTAAAGCTTGGTAGACATAAATACTGATAAAGGCTTTTTTCGCTACACACGATTGCCTTTCGGGGTTACCTCAGCTCCTGCAGTGTTCCAGAGGGAGATGGACAAAATTCTTCAAGGCCTAAAAGGTGCATCCTGTTACTTGTTAATTTCGGGCAAAGATGAGACTGAACATTTCCAAAACTTGAAGGCTGTTTTGACACGATTACAAGAATGAAGCTACATCCGAGCAAATGTAAATTCCTAAAGTCGTCAGCAGAATACCTTGGTCACCAAATTGACAAGAAAGGACTGTACCCAGTGGAATCAAAAGTTCAAGCAATTGTGGAAGCCCCAGATCCAAAAAACATTGATGAATTACGTTCCTTCCTTGGTTTAATAACTTATTATGCAAAATTCTTACGAACATGGATATTCTTTTCAGCTCTTTTGTATGAACTGTTGAAAAATAAACAAAAATGGAAATGGGTAACAGAACAGAAGACACGTTGAAGAATTCATCACTGCTGATGCATTTCGACAACACCAAAGAAGTCGTGTTGGCTTGTGATGTCAGACCGGACTGTGACTGGGAGCCTCTATGGACTGGAAGCTGTGTTATCGCATGTTACAGCAGAAGGGGATCGCCCGATAGCTTTCGCTTCCAGGTCACGGACTAAAGCAGAGAAAAACTACAGCCACATCGAGAAAAAGACACTAGTTCTGGTGTTTGGTGTAACCAAATTTCGCAAGCATTTATTAGGAAGAACTTTCACGCTATTAACAGACCATGGCCCATTAGTGAATCTGCTTTCTGAGGACAAGCCTGTGCCATCTGTGGCTGCAGTTCGAATTCAACGTCGGGCTTTTACCCTCTCAGCATACTCATACAGAATAAAGTATCGGAAGGGTACTTTACATGCCAATGCTGATGCCTGCAGCCGGCTGCCCTCGAGCACCGAGCATGCTGATTCCCCTGTTCCAGCTGAATCTGTCTTATTATTGAGGCAGATAGACGAAAGTCCTGTGTCAAGGCATATGATTGCCACTGACATTGGAAAATGTCCTGATTTAAGCATGCTTAAGTCATACATTGTGATTGGTTTCCCCCCAAAAGTAGCGTTGAATTTGCAATCATTTTTGCAGGTTAAGGATGATTTAGTCGTAGAAGATGGCATCATCTTGCGAGGATCGAAAGTATTTATCCCCCCTAAATTTAGAAAATTTATTCTAGATGAACTTCATTTGGCTCACCAAGGCGTATCGGCCATTAAGGCATTAGCTCGCTCTTATGTCTGGTGGCCAGGGATAAATAGGGACCTAGAACTAAAAGTAAAGGAGTGTGCTATTCGTCAGCAGAATGCTGCTTCACCATCAGCGAAACGTGCTTTTTGGCCTATCTCAGAGCATGTTTGGGAACGAATTTACATTGACCATACAGGTCATTTGAGGGGGGCATGTTGTTAGTTATTGTAGATGCCGAGTAGAAATGGCTAGTACCCGTGGCTAGTACCCGTGGCTAGTACTTTGGCACAGGTTACCATAAATGTTTTACGAGGCTTTTTCGTTCGTTTTGGTATTCCCAGAAGTTTGGTCAGTGACAATGGCCCTAACTTTACCAGTGTAGAATTTGATAAATTCGTACTAATGGCATTTAACAAATTTTAACTACCCTTTATCATCCCAATTGAAATGGAATAGAACGCGCATTTAGTACAGTTAAATCAGCACTATAAAAGTCAGTGGGGGTACGTAAGAGGAAAGAATTGCTCGATTCCTATTCAATTATAGAAATAACCCCCGTGCTTCCACTGGCGTCTCTCCAGCTGTTGCCATGTTTGGCTGACCTTTACGCCCTCGCTTAGATTTGTTAAAAGATTCAAGTCTGCCCAAGAAAGTCAACAAAGAAATTTACGCAAAATTTTGTGTAGGGGAGCTGGAGTGGGTTAGAAATTTTAGAAGTGGTCCTAAATGGATTAGAGGGAAAGTTTTAACCTCAGTTGGTGAAATCATGCACAAAGTACAAACCTCACGGGGTGCATGGAGTAGACATGCAGACCAAATCAGGCAACGTAAGGAAGAAGGTGTGATGGAAAGCAGTGTTGCCAGACTGTGCGACTTTTTTATTTAATAGTCACCATTAATTTTGAGAAGTGATGTTTGGTATACATAATAAACGATTAATCGTAGATTATGTACATTAAATGTCACTTCTCAAAATTATTGGTGACTGTTAAATAAAAAAGTCGTGCAATCTGGCAACACTAATGGAATGTCTACTGTCTTTGCATGCAGACCCTGCTGCTGCTATTTCAGTAGGAAGTGAGGAGCAAGCAGCTCCTATGAGTGGTAGAAAAAGAAACAGAAAGAAACCTTACCTGTGATTCAAATGACCCTCCAGTGCTTTCACTTCAGCAAGTCGTGCCAGTTGTTCAAAAGGAACATCCTCTTGCGTTTTCTCCACAAAGCGGTGATCCAGTGGATGTCCAGTGTAAGAACTCTGTGTCAACAACGCCCAGAAGATCTACCAGGACCACCAAAAAAAAAAAACCTAATCGTTTACAATTGTAAGTGGACTGTTTTAATTATAGACTGATATATTTGGACTATTTATTGGACTTTTTCTTATGTAAACAGAGGATGATGTAAGTATGCTTTAAACTAATTTTAATTGTAACAATCTGGAGATGGAGCCACCAGCGGCCCAAAATACGATGCACTCTCCCGGAACGCGGCAATCAGTATGTATGTTGCCGGCAAGCATGTCTGTGAATAAATCTTTACTGTATGTTATTCACGAATCGGTCGTCATTTAGCGTTTTACACACCTTACGTTTATAGCACACGTCATGCCAACTCGCCCTTACAGGTATGCCAAGTAGCCTCGCACCTGGCGTTAGTTGGCATAATTGAAAGCTCTTGGAAAAAGTGTTTTTGGATTTTTTAAACACGTATTTAATTAATGGGTTACACACGATTTTGTAGCCAAAGAGTTAGGCTTTCCGATGCATTCTTTAGAATTTCTCTAAGTATTATACAAAAAATCAGAAAAATCAAAATCTAAAATCTATGTCAACTAACCCCGGTCTCTCATAAAGTTTGTGTGCCCGAGACTTGCTTACCCTTCAGCTTTTTTAAAACAATTACTTTTAGAAGGTTGTTTTTGTCTTATTTAATTACAGAATTTTCGCTATATTTAATAAAACAAATATTTCTGTTAAAAATGATTGGTATTCAAAGGCGAATCGGTTGGCAACACTATTGTCATTCTTGATATAATTCTACTTAAAAACGAACTTCAAATGCAAAAAAGTAAATTTATACTGAAGAGAAACAGTAATTGCTTGTGTTTCTCCGTTATCGAATCGCATAGTAAAATATACATTCAATTGTATAAAAATAAAATGCTTTAGTAATTTAGAATCGAATTGTGAAAAATAAAGTTTTTATGTTTCTGATAAAAATATGACGACAGTTAAAAATACAGAACTTCTTTCACAACATAAAAAAAAAAAAAAAAAAAAAAAAAAAAAAAAATTGAAAGTGAAAATTATTTTTGTCCACGCGAAGTATTTTAAAAAAGTTCCCTGCCTTTCAAACGCGAGCTGCCTGAGGAATGAAAAATGACATTTCGTTTTTTGATATATGGATAAAAAAAAAAGTATGAATTTCATTTCACAATACAAAAACGGCATAGAGTTTAATTTTACAACTTGAAGAAGCCCTTAAAAATTAGAAGAACAAAATTTTATTTCTTTTCTAAATTTTGAGTTTCTGAGATTTTTTAAACATCTCTCTATGAAATTTTATGTATTAATTTGAATTACAGGTAGAAGGTAAATAATGGGCACAGTTTCGATTTTACACGTTTTCTCGAATATAATAAGATATACTATACGAATTCTTCTATAACTTTGGGAATGTATATAGTAGATGTTTATCCACATATTTTTCCAATTACAAATTTTACTCGAGAACAGAGAGAGGGGGTCTATCACAAATGCAATAGAAAAATACGTTTTGTGATCACCTTGTACACTAAAATGTATTAAATGGCCTGTGACGGAAGAACATTCTTCTCTGGATCACTTAACACGTTTGTGTTTATTTATGTAAGGATAACTGCTCATGGAGATATAAAAGATTGTCTAAAAAAAATTATCAAAAACTTCATACAGCTTTGCTAAAGTTGAATACCAAACAGTCACCAGTTGCTCACTGTATGAAATTAAAAGAAAAATAAATAACCACTCTTTTATTTTTGTTTATAACACAAGGGATTTTCAGCAAAATTTAACTCCAGTTTCAGGTAAATTGAGGAAAAATATTAGAAACAATAATCTGCAAGAAAATAAATATATTAAACGATTCATGAAATATGAACATTCGTACGTAATAATTTATAATGCGCATGCGAAAACGCTAATGAAAATTTGTCTGCACAATTTTATAGACAAATAAATATTGTTAAAATACAAAACGGGATAAAGTTAGCTATTTTAAGTGATTTCCCCCTCCCCCCCCCTTTTTTTCCTGTTTGTTTATAAATAACATAAATATATATATATATATATATATATATATATATATATATATATATATATATATATATATATATATATATATATATATATATATTTATATATAAACATGAGATTTATAATAAGACACACACACACACACACAAAGTCGGCTGTAGTTTAAAATTGTAATATTTTCTTAACCATAGTGCAGTCTTAGTAGAATTTTTTATTTCATTTTCTTTCAAAAATCCTTCAAATTTTTACCTTATATCAACCACGGATTTTTAAGAAAAGTATATTTAAAGAGTTAAAAACAGTTTACAAGTTATTATAGTTAAGAACGAAGTCTAGTTTGGAAATAATTTCAATTTTAAATTACAGCTGGCTTTTTTATTCCCTCTATTCACATTTCTTTTCACTGTATTTCACGAGTACTTAAAAATGAGCACCTGATCTAAATTTCGTTTTAAAGAAAAACATAACAGGCTTTAATTTAAAATTGAAATATTTTTCAAAGTATGAAGCATTTCTAACTATAATAGTTTGTAAACTAATATTAACTCTTCAATTTTAGTTCCGCATCATACTATAGGCATACCTGCCAACATTCTAATTATGAATCGGAAGATTTTTAGTACACGCCCATTTTTCCACACCACTTTATTTTTAGATTAGTTACCGCCAAATGTAGTTCCGATTAAACAAGATTAAAATTAGTCTTAAAAAAAAAAAAAAAAAAAAAAAAAAAAAAGACTGGTGTGTGGGGGAAAAAAAAGTGGGTACTAAATATTTTCCGTTTATTAATGAGATGGTTGGCAGGTATATGTATAGGTATATCTTCCAATGTTCTAATTAGTATTCAGAAAAATTGTTAATACCCGCCCCTTTTTCCACATTATTTATTTTTAGATTAATTTTCTCCAAATGTAATTACAGTTAAAAAAGAAGAAAAATACTAAATTAAAAAAAAAAAAAAAAAAAAAAAAAAAAAAAAAAAAAAACTGGTGGGAAAGAAACGCGGTTACTAACAATTTTATGGAATACTAATTAGAATGTTGGCAGGTATGCACTAGAGGTATGGGGAACTTAGGAAATTGTGAAAAATTTCGACCTTGGTTTTTTAAGATTTTTGCATGTTTTGAGGTGTGAAGAATTCGAAAATCCCAAAATTAATACGGTTTCCATCTGTTGGGTGTCAGTGTGTTAGTCTGTGAGTCTGTTAGTCTATTAGTGTGTTAATTTGTTAGTTTGTGTACACTATATCTCAAGAACAAATAATTTCAGAGAAGTCGCACTGGTTTTAAAACATCACTTATGACATTGGCCAGAACTTTATTGATTTACAACATTCTAATTAAAAAACTTCTTAAGTTATTTGAAATTAATAATTTTCTTAATATGGGGAGAACAGGACAAAATTTCGCTTAAACATACACTAAGCGACAAAAAAAAAAAAAAAAAAAAAAAAGCCGCACTTGGATGTTTTCCTTTTCGCCTTCTACAACCGCCAATTTTATCGTTTAAAAAGCAAATTTTCGGAGAGATTTTACTATGTTGTCCTTTACATACACTTTAGCTTTGAGTCCAGTGTGAAAAACAAAATGCAATTGTCAGGAAAATTGTAATTTTAGAATTTATTTCAAAAATGGTAAGGATAAGGCAGTTAACGATGCCACAAAAAGTATTAATTTTTGAATGAAAATCAAAAAAATATTTTAATACGTGAGATGGCAAAATAATTAAATGTTAACGAAATATTGGTAAAAGGGTTTTCAGCAAGATATAAAAGGTTTTGGCTTTTTAAGCTGGAAATTTGGTTTTAGGTGGCCACACTGCTCATCCAAGCTAGATGACCGTAAGTTAAAAAACCATTGTTTATAAAACCTGTTTGTATTACATTTAGAACATAAAAGAGCTTCAGAAAGAGTGTTTAGTAGCATAATTTCTTCAGTACAACAACTATTAAACAAAGCAGGTTTAAATGACAGAAAATTTGAAAAAATTCCATTTTTAGTGAAGAGAAGTAGGAAAGCAAGACCTCAGATGGCTAAAAAAATTAAAAAATGATTAGTTAATTATTGGGCTGAACTGGTTCTCTCTGATGAGTTAAGTTTAACTTATTTCGAGCTAAAGAAAACAAGCAGATCTGACAACGAAAATATGACCTACTTAATGAAAATCACACTTTTAAAACAGTAACGCATTCTCCGTACATTATGGTACGGAGGTGCGTAACTTTTCAAACACTCGGGAAAATTTTTATGCTCAAGGGATCAATTAACTCAAAATAAAACACAATCTGCATAAAAGTGGTGCCTGACCGACTATTTTGGGGGTATCTTGGACATTTCCGTAAACAGCATACGAAGATAATAAGGCACCTTACTACACGGCGTCTGTGGTAAGTTTATTCACTTCAAATTGTCAAAATTTCTTATACATTCCCATGAGAACCTATAATTTTATAAGTAATCATATCTTTTTTCACTTTAAGTTAAATACCACAAAGGATATAGTAGAATTTCTTCTTTATCAGACATGGAAATAGTCAAAATCGCGATCCGCTCGAAAACGTTTCGTTTATAAAAAGGCGGGGAAGAGAGGAGAGGATTCGAAATTTTCAGCCTATAACTCTGCAAGAACTAGAAAGAATAATTTGTGACATTTAGCACATTGAAATTTCTGATATTTATATTAAAACACTGTATAAAACTATGCCATTGCGCATTAAATCAGTAATTCCATATAAAGGTGGAATTAACCCAATTCAAAATACATATTTTTAACAAAAAGTTGCTTAGATCTAACAAATAAATAGTTTTATTTCATGTATTAAAATATAACTTGTTTATTTCATATAATAAATCATAATATAATACAAAGTGTATGGATATTGCATTATGTTCAAAAAGAAAGTTTTATGCAGATTTTTAAAAAGTATTTCGTAAAGTACAATAAAGCGAATTATTAAATCTAAAATATTCATAGGTGTCATTTCATACCTTTGGTATTATGCAAACAAGACAGTTTTATTTGTTTCAAACATTAATTTTAAAGATATTACAAATAAAAAAGGAATAAGTCATTTTTTTCTGCAGTGCGGCTTTTTTTTTTTGTCGCTTAGTGTACATTAAAAGGAATATATTTACTGTAAAGATTTCAGACCAGCTTTAAAATATGAGTTATGATGATGCTTGCATAAACATAATTAACTATGAAAATTTAATTTTTAAAACTTCGTCAGTTATTTGAAATTCACGAATTTCTTAACACGACAGAATAGGGTAAAATTTCTCACGAACGTCCATTTTGAAAGATATTTTCATCGTACAGATGTCAGACTACTTTAAAAATACCATTTAGGATGCTGGAACAAACACCGTTCACTTATGAATTTTCTAATTTAAAGAGCGTGTAACTTACAAGCTCTTTACTCGAACTTTACGATTTTTTTTTAACACGGCAGAATAAGGCAAAATTTCGTATGAACTTCCACTTTGAGGAATGTTTTCATCGCAAAAATTTCAGACCACTTTAAAAAAATATTATTTATGATACTGGCTTGAACATAATTGACTATGAACATTCTGATTTGAAAATTCGTAAGTTATTCGAAAATTAAGATTTCCTTAATAGAGTGATTGGGTGAGTGCGAAAGTTCTACTCTTTTTTTAACGTGCAAATTTGCAAGGCAATTGACGTCACACATGATATTGTAATGACGCAAATCGTCGGCCGATCAAACGTGTGGATGCCTCATATAAATGCATCGTGTCTCACAAAGTTAATCATCTCAAAAAAAAAAAAAAAAAAAAAAAAGTATCAGAGGGTATAACATGGAAAGCAAGAAGAAGCATATAAGACATTGTTTGTTATACGAGTTCGATAAAAAGAGTACGGCAGCCGCAGCATGTCGCAATGTTTGTCAAGTTTATGGGGAGGATGCAATAGACGAAAACACATGTCATCGATGGTTTCGTAAATTTAGGGAAGGAGACAGAAGCTGCAAGATCAGGATAAGAGTGGACGGCCATCACACGTTGGAGACGACGATACTGACAAAGCAATAAGGAACAACCCGAACCCAACTGGGCAAGTATTAGCGGAGGCCTTAAAAAGTACACCGGGCAATGGTCGCGAGGGGTTAAGTTAGAAAGTTGGATCGTTGGGTTCCTCATAACCTGACAGCTAATCAACTGGATGACCGAATCACCACCTGTGTTTTCTTTCTTTCCCGGTACAAAAATGACCCACGCTTGACACGAATTGTGACCGGATATACGTGAGTTAAGTACCGTAACGTAAAGTGTCGTAGGACTGTGTGTCGCTCTTCTGATCCGCCTGCATCGACTTCGAAAGCTGAATTTCATCCCAAGAAGGTGTTATTTAGTGTGTGGTGGGATGTGCAGGGAATAATTCACTGGGAGCTCCTGCCACTCAACCAAACCATCAATGCTGCCTTCTACTGTCTACATTTAGACAGGCTGCATTCAAATTTGGTAGCAAAGCAGCCAGTTCTCACCAATCGTCTCAGTGTTATCCTTCATCAGAATAACGCCAGGCCACATGCTGCTGTCATCACTCGCCAAATGTTACTGGGCTTTCGTTTGGAGGTTTTACCCCACCCTCCCTATTCTCCTGACTTGGCACCAACTGACTATCACCTATTTCGTGCGTTGAACAATTCCTTCAGTCAGAAAATCTTTGATGATCTTGATGCTGAGAAAACTGCCATCCAAGACTTTTTTGACTCGAAACCGCCGGAATTTTACCGCCGTGGGATTCATCTCCTACCAGAAATGTGGTAAAAGGTCATACATAGCAATGGGGACTACGCACAATAACAGGTACTGTTCATTTTGCGTTTATTTGCTCTTCTTTATGGGTAATAAAAACGGGTAGAACTTTTGCTCTCACCCAATAGTTCAATCTTTATATATATGAAAGGCAATATCTGTTTGTCCTGTGAACAGCGTAGCGCAAAGACGGTAGCTCCGTCAGTCTTCGACGCGAAGAGTCTCCTCGACGTGTCCGAGTGCACATCTAAGAACCTTTTTTGAATTTTTGATAATTTTTTAAAAATTATTTCAATTATGAAAACAACAACCTTATATTAGCTTTGAAATTAACCATTTAAATATTATCTTTAAATTTAGCTGTTGCCAAAAAAGTTTACGAGTTCCATTTTTTTCGGACATAAAAAGAAATATATTTTCACGTGAATAATAATAAAAAATAAAATAAAAAAATAAATTTGCTTATGTATAGAACAAAATGACGCCATTATAAATTTGACCAATATAACTGCTAAATAGAATATAGACATTCCCAATGTGCTACATAGGTAAATTCCTCCCTGAAAATATGTCAATCAAAAATCAGGACTTAATGAACGGAGAAAATATGTCTCCTAAACTTATAATTAAAGATTTCCTAATGGCTACGAAAATATAGTCGTGATTAATGAAGACCTATCTACCAATGTTGATAATCTGGCTAATGATGATTCAGTAATGATAAAAAAAAAAAAAAAAAAAAACAAGATAATGGATGAAATTCTGTCTATGACAGAATTTAATTTAGTACGACAGGACTAATGATATTTGTGTTTTAACACCCTTAAAAAAAAAAAAAAAAAAAAAAAAAAGAGGGCATTTAGTAAAATTCCTAAACACATATTCAAATAGTACATTGATTTTTAATTCCAAATAAATTATTGGAATTTGAATGCATTGATTGTATAATATCTTCCCCTAATTGCTTAATACATATTTACTAAATGTTTTAATTTTTAAAATAATCTTAAAAACAATTTCGCATTTATTGTTAATAATTAACAGTGTCAATTTCTACACAACAAAACATAATAATAATAATAATAATAATAATAATAATAATAATAATAAAAAGAATATTAGTCCAGGCAACGAAGGCCAAAATTTGACGAATAGAGGAAAAAAATCGTATAGTTTTGAAATTTTACATACTCATAGCCGAGAGGGTCCTGAACAACATACTAAAAGTCCCCGCCCGTGGGGGGTGAGCGGGGGGCAGGGGGGGTATTGAAGGGGGACTTTTTTAGTTTTTATTAAATATCTTGAAAACTATCGCATTTAGAGAAAAAATGTCAATTACAAAATTAATCTATGTACAATTTCCTACAAAAATGTATATTACATTTTGTTTCTACGATCATTAGTTTAGAAGATATAGGGAGATGAAATAACACATTTTCTTAAAAAATTCTTTTTTGCAATAGTAAAATCAACTAAAGTGTGCAATTAAAAGGATTCTTGTCAAATATTTTCTAATGTAAAAAACAAATATATACATACGGAATATGCAAGGATAATACAGCATGTTTTGTAAGTTTTAAATAATTTTAAGGCTAGTAGGCGCAGGTGGCGGTTTGAGTAAAAATCTGGATAAGTCCAGTCAAAATAGGAAAAATAGAAAAAAAAAATCGTGTAGTTTTGAAGTTTTGCACACTCATAGCCGAGAGGGTCCTGAACAACATACTAAAAGTCCACGCCCGTGGGGGGTGAGCGGGGGGCAGGGGGGCATTTAAAGGGGGCAATTTTCAGTTTTTATTAAATATCTTGAAAACTATCGCATTTAGAGAAAAAATGTCGATTACAAAATTAATCTACGTAAAATTTCCTACAAAAATGTATATTACATTTTGTTTGTACGATCAAAAGTTTAGAAGATATAGAGGGATGATATAACACATTTTCTTGAAAAATACTTTTTTGCAATAGTAAAATTAACTAAAGTGTGTAATTAAAAGGGTTCTGCTCAAATATTTTCTAATATACAAAATAAATATGTACATAGGGAATATGTAAGGATAATACAGCATGTTTTGTACGTTTTAAATAATTTTAAGGCTAGTAGGCGTAAGTGGTGGTTTGAGTAAAAATCCAGATAACGAAGACCCAAAATCGATCAACATTAAAAAATATCGTGTAGCTTTGAAATTGAGCACAGTTATAAGGATCAGTTTCCTGAACAACATACTAAAAGTTCCCAACCCTATTCTGTGTTTTTTATTTAATTTTTTAAGTTATTTGCAATAGTAATAAAAACTATATTTCGTAATTAAAAAGGTTCAGGTTAAATATTTTTTACTCATACAAATAAATATTTGTATGTGTGTGTGCGCGCAATGCACCAAGTTTAAAGAGTGGAAGTCAAAATATACAAATCGAAAAATTCCACTTTTCTGTAAAGTCCGGTTTCCAATTGGGCTCATTGGGCGGTTTCTATTCAGAATCCTTTGATGTGGCCACCCCAGCTCACTCCAGCTCACCCCAGCTCAAAACCCTGGAACGGGGTCCCCTGCTGAGATAATTGCGGGGTTGGGGGTAGATATCTTTGTCAATTTTGCATGCTTTCCTTTGAGGTAACTGCGCAATCTGATAAAAAAGGGCTACAACTGATGACAAGACATTTGGCTCTTTGTGTCGGAAGCGTGATTAATGACGTTTTGAGCGTTGATCTTGAGACCAAGTGGATACTGGCCTTAAGATATCAGTTAAATACAAAGCAACGGCTATCACAATGATTGCATGGGGAAGTGAAACAAAGAGTTTTCGCTAGTACTGCAATAAAACGGAACAAATTCTCCGAATTTTTATCGTTAAAGACTGAAAAAACATGTGGAAGATGTAACCAATGTGTAAAATGCAATACTTATGTTTCAAATTTAAAGGTTAAACGAAGGGTAATGAACAGGTTTCGATAAGGATAGCCCTTCGCTTTGTAATGAATGTGCTCTATGAATTGTGAGAACGTTTGTTACATATTCTTATTTCATTTGTCTTACGTTTAGTGTGAATTTAATGTTTCTTCTGAATTTTTTGCGGTTACTTAGTGTATCGATATGGCAGAAAAATGTTTCACAATTTAGTTGATTTTACTATCCGCGTTTGTAATGATCGATAGATGGCACTTTCTCAACTGCAGTTGTTATTAAATTATAATAGCCACGTGCATTTATTATTGTTCTTTCTTGTTGTTCTATCATTGTTTCAGCTTGAAAGTTATCAGTGGTGTGATAATTTCACCTTAGCCCACCAGAGGGCGAGCTTTTCATTACAATCGCGGATTGCAGAAAAAAAAAAAAAAGAATTTTTCAAGAAAATGTGTTATTTCGTTCCCCTATATCTTCTAAACTATTGATCATACAAACAAAATAGAATATACAATTTTTTTAGGAAATTTCACGTAGATTAATTTTGCAATTGAGATTTTTTTTTCTCTAAATGCGATAGTTTTCAAGATACTTAATAAAAACTGAAATGTGCCCCCTTTAAATGCCCCCCCCCCATGGTTAGGGATTTTAGTATGTTATTCAGGGCACTTAACTTTATAACTGTGCTCAATTTCTAAGCTACACGATTTTTTTTTTTTTTTTTTATGTTGATCGGTTTTGGGTCTTCGTTATCTAGATTTTTACTCAAACCGCCACTTGCGTCTGCTAGCCTTAAAATTATTTAAAACTTACAAAACATGCTGTATTATCCTTGCATATTCCCTATGTATATATTTGTTTTTTACATTAGAAAATATTTGAAAAGAACCCTTTTAATTGCACACTTTAGTTGATTTTACTATTGCAAAAAAGAATTTTTCAAGAACTTGTGTTATTTCATCTCCCTATATCTTCTAAACTAATGATCGTACAAACAAAATGTAATATACATTTTTGTAGGAAATTTTGCGTAGATTAATTTTGTAACTGACATTTTTTCCCTAAATGTGATAGTTTTTAAGATATGTAATAAAAACCGAAAATTGCCCCCTTTAAATGCCCCCCTGCCCCCCGCTCACCCCCCACGGGCGGGGACTTTTAGTAAGTTGTTCAGGACCCTCTCGGCTATGAGTGTGCAAATCTTCAAAACTACACGATTTTTTTTTTCTATTTTTCCTATTTTGACTGGACTTATCCAGATTTTTACCAAACCGCCACTTGCGCCTACTAGCCTTAAAATTATTTAAAACTTACAAAACATGCTGTATTATCCTTGCATATTCTCTATGTATATATTTGTTTTTTAAATTCGAAAATATTTGACAAGAACCCTTTTAATTGCACACTTTAGTTGATTTTACTATTGCAAAAAAGAATTTTTCAAGAAGATGTGTTATTTCATCTCCCTATATCTTCTAAACTAATGATCGTAGAAACAAAATGTAATATACATTTTTGTAGGAAATTGTACGTAGATTAATCTTGTAATTGACATTTTTTCTGTAAATGCGATAGTTTTTAAGGTATTTAATAAAAACTGAAAATTGCCCCCCTTAAATGCCCCCCCTGCCCCTCGCTCACCCCCCACGGGCGGGGACTTTTAGTATGTTGTTCAGGACCCCCTTGGCTATGAGTATGCAAAATTTCAAAACTACACGATTTTTTTCTTCTATTTTTCCTATTTTGACTGGACTATATATATAAACTGATTATTCGAAACTTAAATTATACTCAAAATTCATCACAGATTAGTTGATATAATCCATTGACATTCAGCCAAGCCCCGTTGGCTATGTGGTTAGCGAACAGAACTACAAACCCGAAGACTGTGAGTTCGATCCTCACTGATGGTAAGGTAACGACACCAGTGCTCGTCACTCTTAAATGTTTGTTTTTTTCGCGTGGCATTCATGTGGAATTTATGTATCAATATTATACTTTGGTCTATTTTATACACTGATTCTTCTAGTTGTTGTTAGACACTTTCAATTTTTCAATACGTTAAGCCAATTTAAAAAAATAAAATAAAAAATAAACCTATAAAAATGCACCAGTGCTCGTCACTTGAAAACTGCGTTTCACCAGTAGTCGTCAGGTGTTTGCACCAGTGGTCGTCATGTAAATAGAACGCAACAATGTGCTCAATAGTTTGATTTTAATTGCGTTTTTGCAAAATTAAATGAAACAGAATATCTTTGGAACATATTTAGAACCCAAATCCATTCTTAGGGTTTAAAACACAAAACATTAAATGGTAAAATTCAAAATATTGCGAATAAAACAAATTCATATGTGAAATAATTTGAACATTCTTTGCTTTTAAAAAAGTTTTCAAAATTTTATTCGTTCTTAAAAATATCCTTACTTAAAGCAGAGGGTAAGTAGCAGGGGAGGGGGTAATAATCTCGTTTTTAAGAGTGACTTTGTTCTAAATTATCGCAGTAAGATTGATTTTACCATGCTTTTTATTAAGGCGTATTCTTGTTTGTTTCTCCAGTACAAATCTTACAATTGATTTTTAACTAACTTCCCGACTACCCAGACATTTGAAACTTTCAGAATAGTTCAGAGCACGATGAAAATGCATTTTTGAAATACTTTTAGCCAACTGCTCCGGGTCCCTGCAGCCTTCGGCAGCGTTATCAGTACAAATCTTGCAATCGATTTTTAACTGACTTCTCGACTAGCTAGACATTTGAAACTTTCAGAAAAGCTCAGAAGACGGTAACAATGGATTTTTTAAATATTTTTAGCCAATTGTTTCGGGTTCTCGCTGCCTTCAATAGCATTTATATGATTCAGCAGAAAATTTTAAAACACGGTATATAAAAAATTCTTTTTGTATTGCAATTATTTTTTTTTTTTTAACGTATGGGTTGATTATGCGTACCTGACAAATACTATAAAGGACATTTGAGAAATCCTTCGCCTCTCCTTCCTCATTAAGTGTGGGGTGGATGCAAAAACACGTTTTCAAGAGTAATTATTCTCCAAATTATATCAGAACAAATTATATCAGGAAAGCAATTTTTTGATGCGTTGATTGGTTATGCGTACCCAAAAATACTGTAAAGGTATTTAGCGTAATTCTTTCCGACCAAATTTTGAGAAAGGGTAGCAAAAACATATTTCTACGCATAACTCTGCTCTAAATAATTTTACAAAGGCGATTTCTGATGTGTGAGTTGGTCATATGCATCCAACACCTAGTATAAAGATATTTTGCGAAGATCTTTCTTCTATGTGAGGGTGGCAAAAAAAAAAAAAAAAAAAAAAATATATATATATATATATATATATATATATATGTTTTCAAGCTCAACTCTGCTGCAAATTATTTTAGGGAGGGGATTTTTTTTATGTGTTGATTGGTTGTGTGTGTGTACGTTACACGCATTATAAGGCGATTTTGCAAAATTACCCTTCCCCTCTTCCCTCGGCCGGGCGGACAAAAAACACGTTTTTAACCTTAGCTCTACTCCAAATTAACTCAGAAAGGCGAGTTTTTATGTGTGGGTATTGGTTAAAAGTACGCAATATGCAATTTGCTAATATTTCGTTAAAATTCTAAATTTACCCGTGGGAGAGGGGGGGGGGGATAAAAAGCGGTTAAGTCTATGCCGAAGGCAGTAGAAGCTAATCATCATATTGCGGGACGGAAAGCTATTACAGAAGCCAGCGGGAACATTAACTGCGATTTCGACTGATTTCAAAGTTTTTTTTTTTTTTTTTTTTTTTTTTTAATTTTTGATAATGTTATGGATTTTTTCCTATTTTATTTAAATATAGGGACCAGCGAAGGTGGCAAAGCTTGCTAGTATTATTCTACACATCAAGCTAATGTTATCAAATGTTAATGTTAATTAATGTTATCAAATATTATCTTACAATTATTTAAGAACAACAGTCAACAGGGTAATTTTAATCAACATTTTAACTATCTGTTTATCTTACATAATTAATATAATGTATAAACAGAAAACTTGCTTAAGAAATGTTTTTAATGTTTAATATTTTCTATATAAGTTTTTATTCACCTGCATCTAACATAACAAAAAAGCCTTAACATAATTTTGAACCGACTCACAGTCATGCTAACTATGAAATTAAGCCTTTGTATTTTATCATTTTCGAAATATATATGAATTAAAATTAAATTATCACGGTCAATAAAAAACTTAAACATCACTTAAATACATCTTCGCAAAAGCATGACATCATAAAAATTTAAAATACATTAGACAGATGTATGGAGTAATCATGTCTGTTTTCTTAAATATATAACAGAAAACTAGAAAAATCTCTTTATAACTAAATATGTTTATGTGCCACTGTTTAATTTTTCCCGCAAAATAATATGGAAAATTTTTGGTGGTTTAAAGTTAGTCATAGTGAATTAAAGGTACCATGACTGACTTTATTTAAACAAACTATACAATAGTTACAAGTGCAATAAAGTTCACGTTCTTGAGGTTAAAATACATTTGTTTACATTTACGAATACCCCTGACGACTACTGGTGTCGATAGTCAAATTAAAGTAAAAATTATACCATCATAATTCTAAACGAAAATATAGTATTTTTCATCAAAAAAGTTACCCAGTTATTAAAAATGTTAAAACACCAGTGTTCGTCAGGGGTGACGAGCACTGGTAAAACGTGCAAAATATGCACCAGTATTCGTCATACCTTAAAAACCTTTATATTATGTCAAATTTTAAAAAGTTGCACATAAATCGTATTCTGCATTTCATAAGCATTACATACAATGCTTTATGAGCAATGTCAAATGCAGCAAACAACAAAATATATCAAGAAATGCATATCTATTCCCTTAATCATTTGCTTTACGTTGACTCAATTCAATTGTAATTTAACGTATACTTCCCTTATTTTATTTCTCCCTACTCTTCCCCAATAGTTGAAATCGAACTTTTTATGTCATAAGAAGTAGAAGGCTTTGGAGAATCTTATGCGGGTAGATTCAAATTCATACAGGTTATAAAACGGTTATTTTAACACATCTTTTAAGAGGGTGACGACTACTGGTGCAGATTTTAGGGGTGGGGAGCACTGGTGTCGTTACCTTAATTGACTTTATATACGTACAATAAGGATTTTATTTCTTAATGGTATTGCAAATATGTTTAAAATTTTACTTACATAAATCCTTACCGAATTATGTTCTTACACTGATTAAGAACAGGATTCGACAAGGATTTATTTAACAAAACCGTATAAAGTGTACTTTTTTTACATAAGAATTTTTGCTAGTGTTCGGACGCTTTTGTTACCGACTGTATATCTATAAATGTTTTTACCGATTTCACAAAATAGTTTAAGCTAGAGTTATTTTAAATTAGAGAATTAAGTAGTAAAATAAGAGAAAGAATATTAGAGCAATAGAGTAAGAGAGAAAATAGAGCAAGAGTATTAGCGAATTAAATAATAAAACTGGATATTAGCAGGCATTTTTGAAGTGGAACACTATAAATTGGTAACTACGCAAAATAGCAGATTGAAAGAAATAGTCTTGTCGTACTAAAAATACTTGAAAACACTAATCTAAATATTCAGAAATATTTAGCCAAGAACCGTTGGCTGTGTGGTCAGAGTACAGAGCTACACACCTGAAGGTTGTGTGTTCGATCTTCGCCGATGGAAATACATATAGAGATTAGAGCCCCTTAAATAAAATATATAGGCTGACGCACTGCCGCCATTTTTTTGCCTCAGAAGAGGGCAACATTCCCGCTTGGCGTCCTTATCGCTTTCTTGTGATTTTCAGAAATCTTGATCTGAAGCTACGAGCGGTCGACAAAAGCAATAAGCAACAATAATATTCCTATCAACACGTTTTTATCACATTACATTATCAGGATATCCTGCCGATGTATTGGAAATAAGATGTGTTATTAAGGCCTGTATCTTGTACAAAATGTCGCCAAAACTCAAATACACAGTAATAAAAGGTCTTCCTAAATTGATTTATCAATATTAATATAAATAATACGATTAAAATGACACATTTTTCTCAATTTTTACATTAACACTTGTCAGAAATACAAAGGAAAATATAAGTAAATATAAGTAATGTTGTTTTATTCTTCTCAAATTATCTTATGGAAATCTGAGTTTATCGTTAAACAAATCTCATATCGTACTTTATTTAGCCAAACTATGAAATATAATAAAAGTTGTACTCTAAAGTTACACAAGACGATAAAAATAATGATTGCCGTTTATTTATCACTGAAACGAGCCGGGTACATGTGGCAACCCTAAGGCAACAAAATGCCTGATGTGCCAGCTCGTATACATAGGAGTCTTAATAGAGGTTTTTACGGATTTCACAAAAAATTTTAAGATAGAGAAAGAAATTAAATGGTAGAACTGGATATTGGAAGGCATTTTTGAAGTGGAGTACTATAAATTGGTAAAGACGCAAAATGCCAGATTGAAAGAAACAGTCCTGTCGTACTAATAAAAAGACATGTTAATTATAATTAACATTTGGAAACATGAGCCAAAAATGAAAAAAAGAATATTAATTTTTTTTTTTTTAATTCAAATAATGGAATATGAGTGAAGAAATGTATCGTTAAATTATTAATGATAATTTGTTTCGGTATGAATTCCACAAACTTCTAGATGTAGAAAAAACTACTACGTTTAATCACTCTCACTGGAATTTAAAATCTCGAAAATCGTAAGCAAGATTAAAATGAAAAGAACGAATTTACAATGGTATTTTAAAAACAGCAACTACAACTTTGCTATTCAAAAATACGCGGCGAAATAGCGTGGTGTTAGTAAAATCATATTCCCACCACTAAAAACGTGTTAGTTCAAATTGTGACTATAAATAGCGACTTGCGCAAAATTACATAGGTGTTTTCGAAGTAGATCACTATAAATTGGTAACGACGCAAAATGCCAGATTGAAAGAAATAGTCCTATCATACAGTAAAAAAAAAAAAAAAAATTGTGTTAAATGTCCTGACAGCACACAAAATTTAAATGTGAGTACCATAAAGTGTGCAATAGGCAATGTCGAGTAATATGTGTTGTAACTATTCAGACAATCCAAAATTAGATAGAGACATTAGCAATGAAAATTTTCCCTTTTAGCAAACCACGAACAAATGCTTTAAAAGATTCTTATAAAAAATGTGTAGCATTCAAGAATAACAAAAAAAAAAAAAAAATAAATAAATAAATATATCTGCGGCATCTATTTTGTTAATGGTTTTTGTAAACACTTGTATTAGACATACACAGTATGCATTTACTTTTTTTGGATTGACTCTGGTTTTTGAGATAAACGAAACACAAGAAATCAATGAAAAAACTTAGACTACCCTCCTAAAGATCTATTAATTTGATTAACACCACTAAATTTTATTATCTATTCACGTATATAGGTACAACAATTTTACGAATCAGCTATTAGACCTTGAAATTATCAGTTCGTGTCTTATTGTAAGTTTAAAAGTGCTTTTTGTCTTGAAAAATATGAGTTCGTTACGAGAACCTTGTGTTAACAACCCCAACAGTTTTTGTTATATATGTGGCAAAATTTGTTTACAAAAGCAAAGAAAAAAGATCACGGAGTTTGTGATAAAAACCTACGAAGCATACTTTGGGAGAAAGCTTGCACAAAAGAATAAATTTTGGGTGCCCAATATCGTCTGTAAGCCTTGTGTAGAATCTTTGCAATACTGGAGTCAAGGAAGCCGTAAAGGACTTTAAATTGGAGTGCCGATGATATGGATTGAGACTACTAATCACTTAAATGACTGTTACTTTTGTGCAGTGAATGTAAAAGGTATCAACCGGTATAAAAAACGTACTGGGGTTTATCCTAATGTGGAATCGGCTAAACCCCCAGTATTGCACAGTGATGATTTGCCAATTCCAGTGTTTTCAGGACCATCTACTGCAAACTGTGATGATGTTGAAATGCTAGAGAGATCAGACAATCAGACGAGCAGCAGTGAAAGTGAGTTCGAAGAAAGTAGTTCTACAAAACAGGGATTTTCTCAAGAGGAGCTCAATGACTTGGTTCATGATTTGAATTTATCATAAAATTCGGCCAAAATTCTTGCTTCGAGATTAAAAGAAAAACACTGTCTTCAATCTGGTGTTACTATTTCATTCTTTAGGACCAGAGAGCAAGACCTTCTTCCTTACTTTACCGAAGAAGATAAGCTTGTATTTTGTAACAATGTTTCTGGACTCTTAAATTGTATGGGCCTTCCCGAATAAAAGCCTGAACATTGGAGGCTTTTTATGGATAGCTCAAAAAGAAGTCTGAAATGTGTATTGCTGCACAATGGAAACAAATTTGCTTCAGTTCCAATCGGTCATGCTACCAAACTAAAAGAGGAATACCAAAATATTAAAATTGTTTTAGAAAATATTTTTTACGCAATACATCAGTGGTCACTATGCGTCGACTTGAAGATGGTGAATTTTTTTTTTTTTAGGCCAGCAAGGTGGGTATACTAAATATCCCTGTTTCATATGCCTAGGGGATAGTCGCGCAAAAACAGAACATTGGATTAGAAAGGTCTGACCTTTGAGGGAAAATATGGAGGTAGGAAGAGCAAACGTGATTCATGAACCACTGATAAGCCGAGAGAATATCCTTCTTCCACCACTTCACATTAAGTTTGGGCTAATGAAACAGTTCATCAAAGCCCTTGATAAGACTGGTGACTGTTTTAAATATGTCTGTCAAAAATTTCCAGCCCTGAGTATGGAAAAATTAAAAGCAGGCATCTTCGATGGACCGCAAATCCGTACTCTTATAAAATACACTGTATTTGTAAACCATATGACACAAATTGAATCTGAAGCATGCCTAAGCTTTGTTTTAGTAGTCAAACATGTTTTAGGGAATCATAAAGCACCATACTACGCATAATTGGTTGCTAAAATGCTTCAAAATTTTCACACATTAGGAGTTGCTATGAGCATTAAATTGTATTTTTTGCGTAGCCATTTGGACAGATTCCCGGATAATGTGGGCGATTACAGTGAGGAACAAGGAGAACGGTTCCACCAGGACATCAGGATAATGGAAGAAAGATACTGACAAGTAAACCTTCTCTCCTTTGATACCGGTTTTCCGGAAACCTATATATTTTCTGAAAGCTTATGCCACAAGTAGAAAAACTGTGAAATCTTAGGGGCAGAGGGATAAGCGTTTAGGAGTTATAGGACATAAAGTGTTGGAAAGATGACACCAAAAGTCGCTAAAATGTTCGTTTCACGCATTTATAGGAACTAATAATATAGAAAGAAGGTGGAGGTATCATTATAAAGGAAGAAACAACTCGTTGAAAAGAAACAGTATACGTTGGGATACTTGCTACTGACTTCAAACGAAGTCCATTACAAGAGACAATCAATGTACAATTCACCAAATAAACAGTGAGACGGGCAGAAAGACAGTTCACAATGGGCACATTTTACAAAAGCGATAGCCGCACATTTGCAAACTCATCATTTGTCAATGAATTGAAGCACTAATCCATTGGCGCCATCCACATTCCAGGTTTGTCGTCCAAGTATCCGCTTTTTGAACTGATATAGGGAAAAAAGACTGCAGGGCCAGAAAACTATCGCGGCGCCAGATGTGCTCATGTGTTTCGATAATAATTGTTTCCATTATGTAAAGAACAAAAGATTTCTAGTGTCTGAAAAAATGAATATCCAGAGGCTAAATCTTTCCTGTACATCCTTCGGGTACCAATTTTTTTTGTAGGACTTTACCATCAAGTACTTCGGAAGCAGACAATGCATGATATTTGTTAGAACACCATGAATCCACTAAAAGCAGAATTTTCTTTCTGTCATTAGCCATACTTGACCAAAATATGTCATGACAGAAGTGGAGACTGTGACTGTTGCGACGAGCATTGCTGTTCCTTATAAACACCATCATCTTCGAAGTCCATATCCTCGTCCGTTATTCTCCATCGCCTCTAGCAAATCCTAATGTCTGGATCCCTTCCACAATCTCCATATCATTTTCCAGGAGAATAATTATGTGTTTTATCATCTCCGATTCCTGGATGTTTGGAGACCGATTACTTGTTCCGAATCGGGAGACCAAGGCCACCACAACGACTATAGTATCCATATAATAAGAAGCAATGTAAGAAGAAGACATACAATACGTTAGTACTTGACAGCAATATACGGGAACATAGAAGGAATAGAGACGTTTTTATGGGAATATGTCCCTCTATACACACTTTACTGATACTTTGTGGGCCCTGTATCTCCTAAACACTTGTCCCTCTGCCCCTAAGATTTCACAGTTTTTATACTTGTGACATAAGCTTTCAGAAAATATATGGGTTTCCGGAAAACCGGTATCAAAGGAGAGAAGGTTTACTTGTGAGGTCGATGGGATCGCCACATGCTGGCAGACTACTGTTGGACTTTAATAAGGGATTGTCCTGAGCAAAATCATGACAAAAAAGCTTACAGAAAAAGTTTTTGTAATTTTTGTTTGAATTATTTGATGAACAGCATGCATATTTTTTGTTTTTAGATCGTTCTTTTAAAGGATTGTAAAAAAAATATTTTTTCAGTACATATTGGTATTTTTATTTAGGTTTTTTCAGTGAAATAGCTAATAGTTTTTATCTCAAAAACTAAAGCCAATTTGACAAACCTAATAATTTTCTAGTATTCAGCACACTAGTCTTATACAGAATTGACTTTAAGCTACCATGCCGCAAAATGACTGTTCCCCAGTGTAATTTACATTCCAAACAGAATTTTATCCTACTTCTACAAGAAATTCAACCGAATTGTTTGAAAACTGCTTATTAAAAACAGTTATATCAAATCATAATGCACACAAAATACGCAAATCTGGTATATAAATATATATATAGGGGAGACCCGTGTACCTAGGGCCCCTTTTTTTCAATGCCCAAAAACAGAGCCCTTGACCTGTTTAAAATTATCAAACTGATATGTACATATCTATAGGACTAATTACTTCCAATTGGAATTAATATAAATACCTAAAATAATAAATTCCGACAAATAGAAGGTTTTTAAAAAAAACTTCACTCGTGGCCCTAGGTACAACATCCTCATTGTACCTGGGGCCAGACCTCATTATACCTAGGGCCATTCTCTCAAATTTAGATTTCACTTTGTAATGGATAGAAAATAAGCATATAAACATATATTTTATAAAAGATACAATATCAAGTAATATATTTATTTATCATATAATAATTATCATGTTGTTGCCTTAATTTGAAACACGAAATTTTTCACAGTTTTTTTTTTTTCTTTTCTTTGGGATATTCTAACAGAATGGTTTTTTTTCTTCAATTTTTTTCCTTTGGAGTGTCTCTTGGATTTTTAGACCTCTCTGGTTTTCGGTCACATCTTTTCTTTGATGTGAGAGGTTTTGCTTAAGTTCGTACCTGTTAAAACATGACACACGAAAATATGTTAGATGTTGAAGGTTTCGAAATTTCAACAGGACACGAAACAGAGACATCCGATTCTATCATTGTTGGTTCACTTTCTTCCTGGAGAATCTTTTTTTTTTAATTTATGGAGGGGACTTGTCTTTCAGTCACATTTGAACTTAAATATTCATCCTCAGTGAATGTGTTTTGATTTATTTGCTATATGCCGGATACACGAAAGCCTAATAGAATGTTTACAGGAGTAAAGGCACATGGATAGGACTTGCCAACATTTTCAGCATCGTGATATATAGTGATTGGTTTACCAGGGTTTGCCAGCATACAATTACTATAGGCTGTACGGTGTTTCTTAACATTTTCTCGACCACTGACGTAGATTCATGTCGTTTGAAAATATGAAAGTCCACCAGTGAGCGTTTCTTTTACAATTTGTATGTTATTTGTTTCTAACAAATATACACAATATTCATATTTGTACAATCAGTACACTATGGATGCAAATGCTTTGATTAGAGAGAGAGTATGATTATAATGCATATCCATTTGTAATATAAATGTGAATACGGAAAATATTCTTTTGAAAAACTGTAACTTATGGGAAAAACGCCCACAGGCGGACTTTACTGTCAAAAAGAAGAAAACATGCGGTCGCGAAAGTGTTGAAAGGTCCAAACACACTGGTCCTAGGTACAAGGCAGCTATGTGGCCCTAGGTACAAGTTTTGGTAACTTCGCTCAAAATGCCTTCCACTAAAAAATCCACATGCAGAGAGGACTAATTAAGTATATCCTTTATTACTCAATATAACAAGCAAAATTATACACTAGAAATGAAAGAAAAATATTTGACTTGCCTTTGTAAAATAGCGAAAGAGATGAGCTGCAAAATTTTACTTCAAACCATGTAAATTCGTTTTCTATATGTAACTTGTCAAAACTCTCTCCTCAAAAGTTCCAAAGTAGTTGTAAAATTATCAGTTGGTGTTATTACTCGCCCAATTGAGTATTAAAAGTTAAAATTAAATATTATTCAAATAAAGTGGGGTGGCCCTAGGTACATGACGGCCCTAGGTACACGGGTTTCCCCTATATATAAATATATATATATACAGGATGGTTATAATTAAACCTCCCCTATAAACAGCATCCTACATCTCAAACGGGTGAAAGGAATGCAACGAAATTTGGTATATAGACTGTACACGAGATGCGCTCACGAAAAAAAAAAAAAAAAAAAAAGTTCCAAAATGTCTACCAGATTGCGCCTTTTCCGGAAAAAAATTAAATTTAACACAATAAATGACCAAAACGAAATACAGAATACATTACCTTTATTTATTAACTAGTTTCTGATCACTTTGAAAAAGTGTGGTGTATCGTAGAGGAGGTGTTGCGACGTTGAATGACTTAAAGAACTCCATAACGCTTCATGTGCGAAACATCACAACTGATCAGTTACGATCTGCTGTTGAACACACTGTCCATCGACTTGAAATTTTGCAGCTGAATGAGCGTGGTCACATGTAGCACCTTCCCCTACATCGTCCTGGACACGATTAACACTGTTCCTCTTGTGAAATTTCGTCCTAATCTGTTCCTGTTCTTGCAAACTGAAGTTTTTTTTTTTTTTTTTTTTTTTTTTTTTTCTCAAACAGCATTCTGTTATTTTTTTCTTACCTTTACTTAATGTGGTTCGATGACAAGGTGATCAGAAACTAGTCAATAAAAGTTAATATTGTTTCTGTATTCCGTTTTAGTCGTTTATTGTGTTAAATTTAATTTTTTTCTGGAAAAGGCGGCTTCTTTTGGAACTAATTTTGTTTTCGAAATTCACGTGAGCGCATCTACTGTATAATCTATATACCAAATTTCTTTGCATTCCGTTCTCCCGTTTGCGCTGTAGGATGCTGTTTATAGGGGAAGTTTAATTATAACCACCCTGTATATAAAACTAGAGAATGCTTAACCGAAGTGACTGAATGCTTTATCGCATTCAAGCACTTGGACTTTGCATTTAGCCCTATAAGCGTTAAGCCCGTCTTTTTCCGGTATGCATAGTCAAAATAAAAGGCTGGTGTAGCTAAATTTTGAAATATATGTTGCTTTTTTCAAGAAAATAATATTAATAAACATGTGTAGTATACAGTATTAAATTCTAATATTTGTACTGTGCATAGTATTAATTTTATGAATCATTAAACAGATATACCGAAAAACGGTTTAGACATTAGATTCTGTAAATGTGACAAAAATGTCCTAAATGCGATGTATTTTCATTTGTTTTATATTATAAATATTAATTGAATTTCTTGAAAAGACATGAAATAATACACTAATTTAGTCTGTAAATATGACAAAAATGTCCTAAATGTGATGTATTGTCATTTGTTTTATGTTATAAATAGTAATTGAATTTCTTGAAAAGAAATGAATTAATACAGTAATTTAAACCTAAAAGTATAATGTTCAACATTTTTCTTTTATTTAAAGCTAAAATGTCAAATACAATAAGCATACCAGAAATCAAGTCTCAATTAGGCATAACACATAAATTTTAGACTAATACATCAATTTTAGATTTTTTTTAAATAGTATGTTTTAGGCGCGAACAGTATGCTTGGAATAAAAGCTAATTAAGCATTATTTTAAGATTAACTTTATTTATAGGTGTTTCTGGGCAATTTTTTTAATTTTAACACTGAAGTAGACCAGTTGGTTGTTTAGTTGGGTTTAACGTCCTACTAGTACTGCGCGATGGGTAATCTGAAGTAGACCGGAAGTAGCACTGTTTTGAACCTAGCCGTACATTAAAAATGCAAACAGAATATATTTCTTATAAATTAAAGAAAATGTGAAATTGTTAAAAAAAATTAGCAAAATGAGTTCTAAAAAAATTCCCTCATTTTGATACAGGAAAATATACAAAAAGAAAAAAAAAAAAAAATCCCATCGTCAAAATGGCGACAAAAATTCATGTCACCAAGGAGAAGCTAATAGTAAAGTTATATTATGATCAGATTTACATATTTACTTATTTATTTTTCTACATACTAACCACTATTAACTAACCATAAAATATTTAAAATGGAAAATATACATACATAACCACAAAAAAAAAAAAAAAAAAAAAAAAAAATCATTTGTCTTATACGGTAGCAGTAGTACTCATAGCATATTGTAATATTATATTTAGCGTGAAATTGCAGTCATTTATGGTCGACCGGATAAATCAAATAAAATATAGGAAATAGCGTGAAAATAAATATTATATGCAGTATGTATAGTGTTGTTCATATGTGTAATTGAGATTTAAGTATAAAAGGGCTACTTCGTGTTTTTCGATACTGTCTGCTTCGAAACTGTCATCCGATAAGCACGCAAATTGAAGTACGCGGGTATGACAATGTCGCAGATAATAGGGACATGTAAACGAGATTTTTCGGGCGAGAAAGACGTTGCCGGATGACAAGTATTGTTTAAATACCTGTAACTCTAGTTGAATTAAATACAAAGCAACTCTTTGTCTCAAGCCCCTGTTTTTGACGCAAAACGATATTAAAAGAAAAAAACATGCCGCACTGCGACAAAAAAAGTGACACAAGTCATAACGAAAATTTTGAGGTTGTCGTTGAAAAATAATATTTCAGCGTGCACGAAAGGCGTCATACATCTTTCACGAAATTTATCGACCCGAGGATAGTTGTATTTGTTTTATTCTAAGCTAGTTCATGTTTTATAGTATTCTTTAAGTTGATTTTCCTTAAACATTACATTTTTTAGTTGTGGCAGTTTTTTTTTGTAGCAGTGCGATACGTCAAAAGATGAATTAACTCATTCATTTTAGGAGATATTAACTCTGAAAGCATTTCCTTCCATATACACTTATTGTAGATTTATCCAACAGTTTGCTGAAATAAGAAAAACGCATTTCAAAATACACATATAAAACTTCAATGGTTACATATTTAAGCTAAATAATCTGTAATCATAATGCAAAATAAACATTTTTCAAAGGTAATATTGATCTATTTTATTAACCCATACAATCACAGTTGTCCTCTGGACATCCTATCATGAGACGCTGTAGAGTCTCAAGTGATGCAAGCGGAAAACAAACAAACGCTGCGACACTCAGCGGAAACGGAAATGGGAACGAAAACTGCGACACTTATATATACAGCTAGTTTGAGACCAAAGAAACCGCTGGAAGCCGACTTTTAGTATCTCAGGAAATATGGGATGTTTTTTCCTGATATTTTCAAAATAGTCTTTTAACTTCTGTCTGATCCTACCCTGAAATCGCTACATTTCTGCGTGCAATGTATTTTGAGATATGAATTGGCTTATTTAAGTTGTAAATAGACGGTCTATGGGTAGGATAAATTTCTCTCGAAAATGGCTCGGGAGAATGTTGTTTAACTGATATATGATATTAGTCGCTTTTATCTAATGTGCCTGATACCTCCCTTTTCCCTAGGAAAACTCTTGTTTTTTTATAACTCAGTTTGAAATCTGAACTATTTTTTACTCCGCCATACATGCATTTGTTCTGTATATTCTCAGAATTCAGGATAAGTGTTATTCGGTCATTTGAGGCAGGGGTTGGTTGGTTCAATCCGAATGCAGTCAATAAAATGTTTAAGATTTTTTTTTTCTTTTATTATTATTATTATTATTATTAAATGCAAAAAAGAAACTTCATTGTTTTTTTTTTTAATATTTATTATATATATACTAAATTAAATTTCACTTACATATTTTTTCCTTTTTTGTTATGAAGAAATTATTTTAGATTTTAAATTTCGCATATCGTCAAAAAACTATTTCGATAATATTTTAAATAGGGAACTATTTTATAATTATGGTGATTCTATTTCATAATAAATCATAATAAATTTATCATTTTTTAAAGAGAAAAACTTAATCATTCATATGCTTTGAAATTAAGATTAGCTCCATGGTTCACGTAATTTTTCAATGTTGCTAAAATTTGATTGGTTGGAGGAAAGTGTACCGTTGAAAAATTAACAGCCCTGATGTAATTATCCGTTGCCATGATTTCGTCAGAAATTCTGATATTTTTATTTTATTTACATTTAATTTAACAGATATTACTCTATGCTTTTTTATTTAAAGTCATAATTTATATTAAAGAAATCAAATAACACTGAGGCGAGAGTGCGAGCGGTGCTTTCTTCACATTTTCATTTTAACCCTTGCCGACCGGAACATTTTTACCTTAAAACATTACATTCTTTTGTTTTTGCCTGCTGAAAGAAAAATATGGAGTACAACCACCATTTGTTGATTGAAAATGTTGCTTTACACTTTCTGGGAATTACGATCGTTCATTTCCTGTTTTCAAGTATTTTTTCAAAAATTCCTTGCATGATTTAGGGGTAAGTTTTTTATAATTTTATATTCTTAAAACGTGCTTATATTTTTAATTTTTCGTATATGTAATTATAGGCTTCGTCTGATGGTCAGATTGTTATATGTAAACAAACCAGTGTATTGATTTTTTACAGTAGCTTTTTTCGCAAAATGCTACTCAGTTTTCTGTAACATGATAAATAAACAAGTTTTCAAATTCATACTTATACATTAAATACTATTATTATGTTGTTATTAGTAATATGTCACCTTTTAGCTTAGTTATTTTTGAAAAACAATTTTAAATGTTTCGATTAGATATCCAAACTTAGAGTCCAAAATTTTTTTATTGGAATAAAATAGCTGTATTATTTATTTCAAAAAACAGAATCCGAAAAACTTCATTTTTGAATGATACGTCCTTGTAAAACGAAGCAACAAAAATCCTGTATATAATAACATGGGAAGGGAGAAAGGGAGCTATGTGACTGATGTACAGCCTTAATTAGATACACCACAAGTCTAATGTAATGGGATAATTGGGAAATGTTGTATGCACTACATTATAACTGAATATTGTTAAATTTTAAATGAATTTGAATGTCTTAGTTGTGTATCATAATCATTTATAATGTTTTTGACGGATATAGCTAATGTAGTATGAAAACTGGGCTAAGCTTTACTATAGGGCACCCATTGGCGATTCATGATGCTGTGATGAGATTCAGTGTATCGGAACTTTTTAATAGTAACCTTTTTGTATCGGAACTTCATTTAACCTTCTTAGAACTTTGTTTTTCTTTTTGCACCAGCCGCTCGTATGTGTTTATCGAATGTGGCCCAGCAGAATGATTTTTTCTTTTAATGCGTTTTCGATATATAAAAATTAATTTTTTGAGTGCATTTTATTATTATTTTTAATTTTTTAAATAAATGGAATTATTTAGGGGGGAAAAGTGTATGGTAGTAATTGATGCAGTATAGATTTTCATACATTTTCTGATTCATGCTCCATGAATTAAGAGTATCCAGTGATGATTTTTTGGTTTTAATATCGGGATTGTGACCGCTGTAGTACAGATTTTTATGCATTTTCTGATTCATGCACTTCGAATTAGGGGTATCCAGTGATATTGTTTTGGTTTTAATATCGGGATACTGACCGCTGTATCATGAATTTTCAGATTCGTGCACGACGAATTAGCTGCATCCAGTGATTTTATTTATTTATTGTTTGTTTTGTGATTGCTTCTGTACAGATTTTCATACATTTTCAGATTAATACAAGGCTGTAATTTTGAAAATTTGGGGAAAATCATTGAGTTATATTATACATCATTGATAACGCTGAATTTTATGTGCTAAAGCTTGAAAGCTCTCTGATTTTTTTTTTTTTTGTGGTGAAGTAACTCAAATTTCTATTACTGTTTTAAATGTTTTATTAATCTTTAAAATATGCTTAATTTACTTCGGTGAATTTCAAAACAAGCACCAGAGTGAAACAATTTACTTTCTTAAAATGTGTTTTTGATGTTTTGTAATGATTCAGAGTATCGATTTTGCAGTATCGACTCATCCGGTGAGCTATACATCAGCAACAGCGATCGGTGCCTTATAGTTAAGCTGTTCCGAAAATTAGCTATATAAAACTTATCAAAAGCATTCTTATTTAGATTCTTTTTTTCCATAGCAGTTAATTTTACAAATACATCTTAAAAATTAAACCCACTTTCAAGGTCTGCATTATTTATCATTAATAGATTGCTCACACTGTTTAGTGACAGTTTGTTTTTAATTTCATTTCTTACCAAATTTATGCAACTGAAAAACTATTTTCACAATTTGTCCGAAAACACAATACTTTCGAAAAAAGTTCATCCTGAATTGTGACTTTTTTTGTGAAAGATTTTATTTTTTCATTATGGCATTTAATGTAATTCTTTAGTATAAATGTGTGATCTTGTTCTTTAATTATCGTATTTTGGATAACTGTCTAGCGTTTTGCATAAAAAGTGACTGTAGTGGAAACACTGATTTGTTTATATTTGACAATATTTTTGTTTTTCATATCAGACGAAAAAACATCGTATTTCTTTTGATATTGGCAAAAAATTGACTTTCTTTTGCATTTAGTGATATAATTCTGTCAGATAAAAATCGACTACATTTATAAAGGAAAATAATTTAATAAATACTTTTTATTCAATGAATTTTGTATAGAATTATATAGAAGAAAGTCATGTTGTGGCCACATCATACTAGTTAATTTTGCAATTCAATTTCTTTAAAAGAATCACCTCCCCCTTTTTTTTTATAGAAGAAAGGATAAAACTGATTGAAATTTATTTGTTTTCCATGCATTTAATTCCTTTTAAAAGAAAATCTACTTTTTATTTTATTTCATTATATTGGTCGGAATCAAATTTTAATGTAGTGTAAATAGCGTGAACTATAAAATACGTGGTCTAAAAACTAAAATATTTAATAGATGAAGAGATACAGTTATCTTTAAAATCGTAGTTCGTAAATAATAGCAGACTCACCAGTCGTCAATAAATACCCATATTGAAATGTCTAGGAAAGTGATTTCTGCAGGCAGTGGAAACCTGAACCCAATGCAGTGCGGGCAGAAAAGAGATGCCGTAGGCAGCGGGTACCCGAAGCGAAGTTCCCGCATCCTTCGTTTTCCCGCATTGATGGTTTTATTTCTATGGTCCTTGCACAAACTGTATTTAAATAATGTTAACGAAACCCACACATATCGTTCTTCAAAGAATCCTTTTCTGGCATTCATTGTTGTAAAATTTTTCTTCTGACCGAAATTAAATTGAAAATCAGACGATTCCATATGGCATTCAAACTGAAGTTTCTTCTTTCATCCCAAAATAACTCTTTTACTCCTCCAAGGAGGATCAAAATTGAGATGGCATGTCTCCAGACCATCCTCAAAGGTGAGTTCCAGATTGTCGCCATTTGCCCATATTGTAGCACTAGTACGATGTAAAACCCAACAAACCTCATATACACAACCTTATGCTGTTTTACGTGAAGAACAGGAACTGTGTAAATATTGTAACATATGCCTATGAATTACTAGAGGTGGGTGTTATTTCACGTAACATAATAAGTAATGTTATTATTGCACTGTAGCCTATTAGCACTGTAATACATTACAAAAAATATCCTATTAAAAAAAATAATATTTTCAACTTTATCTCTGCACGCGAAAGAGACAAGAAATTTCTGGCGATAAAACTGATATAATACACCATTATACAAGTAAAAAGCTTGAATTATTTCTTTTACATAATTACTTTTTTATTTTATTTTATTTTATTTACAAAATACAAAAACAATATTATGAACGCCGGCTAATAACGAAAATTCAAATCATACAAAAACTGATAGTCCAAATCGCGTCATACGGTAGGAAAAATGTACCGAATAATCACCCATCTTTTCGCATCTAACTATACCCGCACCCCTCATGTTAGGTATAGCATCATACATAAACAGGTAACGAAGTAACAAGCAAAAGACTCGCATCAGACTTTCCGCGCAGATGTTCAAATCGATTCGTTTCTTCACGTCTGAAAAATTAGGTCTGAAATCTCAGTAAGGAATACATACGATTTCATGCAGCTCTAATACTCAGTGATATTCTCAATCAGTAATATCTTTCCATTTCAATGTTCATAAAATTATAGTTAAAAAAAATAATACAGCCGCAGCTGTATTATTTTTTAACCGACTTCGAAAATGGAGGCAGGTTCTCAATTCAAACCGTATGTTTTAAAGGTCTTCGTCTGAAATAGGTCCCATTGTAATATCTTTACAATCTAAAGAAAATACAGGGTGCACAAAAAAATCAATCCCATTTCTAACTGCTAAACGGCTGCAACTATAGTGATAAAAAGGGTATGTAAGTATAGCAAAGTGGCTATGCAGTACAAGGTTAAACTGCTTGCAGCGCCACCTGGTGGAAAATAGCGCAGTTACTTTCCCTATCTCGAAAAAGGTTCTAGAGAAAAAAGTGAAATACAAAGTTGAATAGTATCACCGATTTAGTACAAAAATATAGTTTAGATATTCATGCTAGCGTTCGTCTCTCGAAAACAGTTGAAGACAGGGGAAAAAGTGAATTATAAAATTGCAGAGCATCATCGATTTAGTACGAAAAGATAGTTTAGACATTGATGCTAAAAATGCAATGCTAAACCGTGCATTTGTTTGTTCGCAATTTCTTACACTATGCACACTTGAGCTACCTTGCACACGTTGTAGCGAAGCTCGTGAGACATACGCTATATAGTTCGAAATACGATTACTTGATACTTTTTGTTTTGTTGTAAAGATCTTGGTCTGAAGTAGGTCCCATTGTAATATCTTTACTATCTAAAGAAAATAAAGCGTCATCTGGTGAAAAACAGTGGAATTAGCGCTCCTATCTCAAAAACGGTTCAAGATGGAAGAAAAGTTAATTACGAAGTTGTAGAGCATCATCGATTTACTACGAAAGGACAGTTTTTAGACATTAATGCTAAAAACAGAACGCTTATAACGTGCATTTGTTTGTTCACAATTTCCTATTTTGTGCACACTTGAAGGACATTGCATATGTTGTAGCGTAGTAGGTGACATTTATGCTATGTAAAATACTTTCAAAACTTCTGTCCGTCAGCTGCAATGCATATTTTGCTCCTTGTTAGAACTTTACGCTGCGCAATTTTCAGCGCAGCGTGTGACATGTATTCACTGTAAAGTTCAATATATATGCCTAACAGAATTTTTGGTTACGAATACAGCGTATCTCTTCTTTACATTTTTAAAGACTTTTTAATTTAACGTATGTTCATTCAATAGATAGTTTTTTGCTCATATCCGATAAAGGTAAGAAAAGTGACACAACTTAAAAATGCAGCATTTGAGAAAAATCAACTTAAAAATAACTTGACTAGACTAAAACTGGCACAACTGTCTCTCGAGTAGATAACTTTCTAGATGGAGATGTAAATTTTTTGTTCACATTGGGTGCATTTCAAGTATTTTTCAGTGACATAAACCATTTTTTGAGTTATGTCCCTTTTCTTGGATGTTGTGATTTGTGAAACTGCCGTCGAACGTCTTCTAATGTTCTGCTATATGAATAAGTTTTCACTGAAAAGAGAAAAATAAAATATTTTTGTAAAAAAATAGAACCGCTATTCAAACAACTAAAAAAAAAAAAAGGTATGAAAAGAAACTGTAAATTGCGCCTAAAAGTATAAAATAATTTCTTTCGCCAAACAACCTATAACAGTACAATTAATCATAACTTTTGAAGTCGGCGCAAAATTAAATAAAAATTTCTACCTTTATTCAATACAAAAATCAAATCCTATTTAAAATACATATCTTACATTGTTACCTGCAAAACGCAGATGAAAACTTCTTTGATTCATGAAAACAAATAAGATTTCGTAAGCAGCAAAAGTTGGCGAAGATGCTGGTATCTGACGTCCTTGGTGAAAGAAAAATCGCAAAATTATCTGGCAAACATATTTAATTTCTTTAGGATATCAGGATTATTTTGATAAGGTATATTGAGAGAGTAGTCAAGAATATGAAACAATACTTCGCACAACATTTATTATGAAAATATACATGTTGCGTGTATATTTTTGCATTACGTTTTGATCGCCAAATCCAAAAGTCACCAAGGATGATAGTTATCAAAGTTATATCAAATTTGCAAAGGAAACTGTAACTTCGTAGAAACAAAAATACCGCATTGTGAAGAATGTTCACTGTTCTATGTAGATGCTACGAATGGACCAATTGTATACAGTGATAAAATAATAAAGGGAACATGAAAATGGATCATTCGAGACAAGAGCATTTGTTGCTACCGATCTAAAAACAAACCTTTAAAAACTAATTAAATTTTATTTAATTTTGCGCCGACTTCAAAAGTTATGATTAATTGTAGTGTTATAGGTTGTTTGGCGAAGGAAATTATTTTGTACTTTTAGGCGCAATTTACAGTTTCATAACATACCAACATTTTTTTTTTTTTTTAGTTGTTTGAATAGTAGTTGCTTTTTGGAGTCGGTTCTATTTTTTTACAAAAAGATTTTATGTAACGATAATTTTGTAATGATAATATTTTCTAGAATGTATTACGGTATATACCTTGTCAAATATATTCATCAAAATAATTTTAATAAGCACGATAATTTTAACGTTTAGGACAAATAACATCGTGCTGATATTAATTTAGGAATGATTTTATTTGGTGTTGATTATTTCTCATGGGATAATAAAATCGTGTGAATAAAATACTTTCATACCACGGTTTAACGAAATACTGTTAATTTATGCAGCTAGCATGAGATAGGTAAGGGGTGATTATTAGATGTTGATTTACTATTTCGTCATGAATGTGAGGAATGGGATTACACTTGCTAGGTTTGGATTCGCTTGCGTATTGGAAACAGCATGTTTCGGGAGTTTGATAATTGAAAGGAAGCAGTGTTTATTTATACTTTAATTGCTTATAGCAGATGGAATTGAAAATGCGTAATGGCATACAGCATTTATTGTGGTTTTATTAAGAATATTGTTTAAGTTTAATTAAGAATAATTTGAGAAGAAAATTGAATATTTATTTATTTATTTATTTTTACTGGTTAGCTTTTCTTCACTTTTTTTTTTTTTTTTTTTTTTTTTTTTTTTTAATCTGATTTTTTCTTGAGACTATTTTTTTAGATTAAAATGAGTAAAGGTGTTAAGAATAGTTAATTATGCTCTTATTTTAAAATTAAGTGTCTGAGAAAATACATCATTTTATGCAATTTTTGTAAGCAAACAAGTGTTTCTAATTTTAGAAAACATATTCAAAGTGACTGTTTGCTAAGTATGAGTGAAAAACACTAATTTTCTTGCAATCTGGAAAGTTCAAGTTCTTCGGAAAATCAAAAGAAACAGTCACTCGGTAGTTTAAAATTTGGGATGCCTTAAAGATGTTTCTTAAAAATTTGCTATTATTATTTAATTGTTTCTCAATTACATATATGGCTTATAATATGAGAATTCTTTTTTTTTTTTTTTCAGAAAATGGCTCTCGTGAACGTGTTTCTTGATATTATTTGAAATATTCTGTTTTCGTGTTTAAAGGAATTGGTTTAATGAATCTTAAGCTTACTCGATTGGGACAAACGTTTGTGTAAAATTTGGACTCTACCACTATTTCATATCAGCGTTTTTTTTTCATTTTTTTTTATTGAAGAAATTCTAGTGTTAAATAAAGTGAAGATTACTATTCAAAAGCACTGGGACTTAAAATCATGAACCGCATCCACTATGTAGGACACATGTATGTATTGTATATCATCCAGAAAGGATTAGAAAGACATTAGCCATTTGTAAACTAAAAAGTAATAGCTTATAAAATAATATGTTGCAAAAACCTATTACCGAAGGAAGTATGGAACGAAGTAACCTATTACTGAAAAGTAACTATTTATCCCATCTCTATGAATTACTGAATACGGATCGTGTGTTGCTGCTTGGAGAATAAGTTATTCTACTTTGTGTAAAGAGGAGAATGGATGCATCCAGTATTGCCAGCTACTACATTTTTCACACTTTTGAGGCTGAACCTACGCTCGTGCCAAGTGTATCTGATGCAATTACGGCATTTGAAAATGCATTAATTTTTTATACTCCCAAATTTAAAGCAACTATTTCTTTTAGTGGTCTACCAGTTAAATTTTATTACATTATAGAGTGATTTGAAAATCATTCTATAATTACCCAACCTACATCTATTGTTATGTTATTTTACAATTGTTCTGCTCTTACCTTTAAAATGTATTTAAAAATTACTTTGTGCATGTTGGCTAATTGTTCAGAAAGTATTTTTAATTTTCACAAACATACTTATACTTTTGCACAAATTGTTTGTATAATTCACAAATGGAGGGCTATTTTCAAAAACATAGATTGACCTCTGGTTAAAATAGAAAGAAATTTAATTTTAAGGTTACATAACCAGTATATATATATATATATATATTACATCTTAACACGTTCGCTGCCGGTTTCACGTGACTAAAATTTGAAATGACGTTTTTTTCCTTTAACCCGCCGAATATGTTTGACGTGTTGCACAAGAGCGCTACATCGCCAGATGTTATAGGCTTTGTGTTTACCTTTGCTTGTTTGCGTCATGTGTTACGTCAATACGCTGCATTACGTCAAACGTGTAAAAATTCATCTGCTCGTTACAAGCAAACTCTGGAGTTAATGAGTAATAAGTTAAATTTCCATAGCAAATAGTTTCGTTTGTACTGAGCAGATAAAATATCTCGCTGACGCCGTCACTTCGGTTGCATATTGATAATACGTGTTTTATTAGAGAGAAAGTATTCTATTTTGAAATACCCTTCCATGGAGGATCAAATTTTTGATCGCATGTTTCCGGACCACTTCTAGGGGTGAGTCTCCGACCGTTGCCAATCGCCCATTGCGCAGCACTAGTGTGACGTAAAACCCAACCAACCATCTATTTTGAAATATGAATATTTGTGATGTTTGCGTTAGTACTGTTTGGCTGGTTGAATAGAGTTGGAATTTAAGAGGTACTTTTGAATTTAAGAGGTTGGTTTGTTGATTGTGTTTTACGTCACACTAGTGCTGCGCAGTGGACAATTGGCGATGGTCTGGGTCTTACCCCTAGAGTGGTCCAGGGACGTGCCATCACAATTTTGATCCTCCACGGAAGGGATGACTCTCTCGCTTCGTAGACACCCAGAGGTATAATTAATATGGGAACATGGAAAACATTGCGGGCACGACAGATTTTATGAGCACCAGCCACCATTAGTATACACAATGGTTTTTGGCAGGCTCGAGTACCGAACCCGCAATTTTCCAATTCCGAGCCCGGCGCTCTACCGTCTGGGCAACCACGGTCCTGAATTTTAGAGGCATATTTTTTAATTTCATGCCAATACTGATTGCTACAGTACAAAATTTTGTATACTTTCTAATTTCATGCATTTTGAGATAGGGGTATAGTGAACAGATCAGAGTACCATTATAATAGAGAATCGTTAAAATTTGCTATAATTATTCAGTTGCGGATTTATTTTTTCATTTCTAATGAATGAGGACTATAAGTAAAATATTAATGATAAATAATTTACTTTATACAACTTTTGAAAACTTTTAAATTTAAAATTCCTAAGTAAAAAAGTATACTTCATACGGTTTTGGTAAATAAATCCTTGTCGAATCCTGTTCTTAGTCAGTGTAAAAACATGATTCGATAAGGATTTATTTAACAAAACCTTATGAAGTGTACTTTTTTTACATTGGAATTTTTGCTAGTGTTCGGACACTTTTGTTACCGACTGTACTTATAGCTGTTAAATTATTGGAAATAAAAAAACTATCATGTAAACACTTATCATCAATTACTAAAGCAACACACTTTTCAGGGACATTTGGTGTGATTGTATAATCTAAGTTTTATTTTTTTATTTGTGATTAGTTATAAATTCATAATTATTTCGTTTTTTTTTTTTCTTTTAATTCTATTTTATGAAAATTTTCCTTTTGTCCTATGTATTATTATTATTCGGATTTTTTTTTTTTTTCAAGACGCGATTTCTTTTTAGGTTAGATCGCCGAAAAGCTCGCTTTCGTATGCCGCCGGTGTATGGTTGCTATTCGGAACACGATGCGAAATGGCCCCGTCTTGGCGATTTTCGAAATTTCGCCAAGCGGCAGCCTAAAGTAAACTTTCACCTGTAAAGCAATACGTCACATCAAGCGATGGCGCGGGATCGGCAGCGAACGTGTTAATGCTTGTTAAATTATTTTTCATTTTTAAAATTATACTTCAATTCTGAAAATTTATTTATTTAATTGAAATTCTTATATTATTCAAACAAATTTGTTGAGTAGTTTGGGTACTGGAACATGGAGATTATGAAAAGAAATTTTTGTTAAATTATTCAAACATTACAGTGAAAAAATTTTAGCTAGTCAGTGTCTTGACTATTAATATTTTTTATTAATATTCATTCTATTCATTAGGTTAAAATAACCATCTGCGTTAACATATTTCCTTCAGAAAAGTAAATGTGTATACATATATCAGTACAAAAACCATTAACAGTTTAAAAGTTTGTGACGCAGCTACTTTATCACTATAAGAATTTGAAATATGGGTCTTAAAAATAATGATATCAAATTTTAAGTGACGCTTTGTTATAAGTTAAATTATACATAGATTTTCTTATTTGATCATTTTCTTTTTTGTTTTATTTATATTTACAATGCAAACATAATATTTTTAACTTCAAAATAAGACAAATATATAAAATATGCTCACTGATGCTTTTTCATTTGCATTTCAATTTCAAAATAACAGTTTTAAAAGGAATGATATCAAAATTCTAGTGATGCTTCAATGTCACTTTAAAAGATTTGTTTTTAGATTCCACTAAAATAACTTTGTTTTGTCTAATAAAGTATATTTACACATTGAAACAGTGCTTTTAATTTTCAGATATATTGTCAAATAATCACACTTTCACTGAGTTAGCATTATAAATTGAAATTATTTATTTCAATAAATCTATTTGTCTTTTGTGTCACGCTATCCAAAACTGCAAATAAAAGTTGTGCAAATGTTTTCTTTGCATCACACTATCTCTTTGCACAAATTTTCACTTAGTTGGATACTATGATACAAAGTAATATTTCATAAATTTTACCTGGAGTTTTGGATAGCGTGACGCAAAAGACAAATCGATTTATTTAAATAAATAATTTCAATATATAATGCAAACTCAGCGAAATTGGGATTACTCGAGAGTATATTTGAAAATTAAAAGCACTGTTTCAATGTGTAACTATATTTTATTAGACAAAACAAAGGTAATTTTAATGGAATCTAAAAACAAATCTTTTAAAGTGACATTAAGGCGTTATTGGAATTTTGATATCATTCCTTTTAAAACTGTTATTTTGAAATTGAAATGAAAATGAAAAAGCATCAGTGAGTATATTTTATATATTTGTCTTATCTTGAAATAAAAAAATAATATGTTTGCATTGGAAATATAAATAAAAGAAAAAAGAAAATGATCAAATAAGAAAATCTATGTATACTTTTAACTAATAGCAAAGCGTCACTTAAAATTTGATATCATTATTTTCAAGACCCATATTTCAAATTCTTATAGAGATAAAGTAGCTGCGCCACAAACTTTTAACCTGTTAAGGATTTTTGTACTGATATCATTACTTTTTAGAGGTTATTCATCAAAAAATTAAGTCATTCCAGTGCATAGGAAGTTTAGGTTGATTTTTCTTTTCTTATGAAGTTGCCACCATTTTTTTTGAAGCTGGCAGCTACAATTTATTAATGGACTTGTTGGATTTATTAATGAGGGCTCTGTCTATATGGAGTTTTAAGCAAATCTGTTCTAAAGTTATTGCGATAATTTTCAAGTGGCCACCATTTAGAAACAAAAGGACAGAGTGACTGAGATGCCCAGTGAACATATCAAAGATATTTGAATGATATGTCAGCTATGCAAATTTGATTCGAACTGATTCATTATTACAAAACTTATTGTAATAAAAAAATTTAAGTGGCCGCCACTTGGAAACGGAACGGTGGAGCAAGTTGCCTAGCAAATTTATCGAAGATATCTGAATCGTAAGTTCACTCCGCAACTTTATTTGAACCAGTTTAGTATTTTAAAAGTTATTGTGGTGGCACATTTTCAAGTAGCAGCCTGATTTCAAGTGGCTGCAACTTGGAAACTAAATGTTGGATCAAAATTCATCCAAGATATTTGTGTTATAATTTCAATGTCCAACTTGAACTGATTCAGTATTTTAAAAGTTATTTTGATGATAAATATACAAGTGGTAGCCTGATTTGAAATGGCCGTACTTAAGATATCGGTCATTTTGTTAAAAATGGCAGATAAAATTCATTAATAAATACTTGGTTGAGACCCTTATGTGGTCAATGTAAACATGAAAATTCAAACAAATACAGTTTTAACTAAGCTTTTTTCAATGTGGATTTGACATTTTCATGTAGCCGCCACTTGAAAACAAACTGCAGAGCAACTTAGTTAACGAATGCATCTAAGATATTTGTAGGAAAAATTTGTTGTATAACTTTGGTTCAACTTTGAGTATTATTATGTCGAAAATTAACTTAATTACAAAATTTCAATTATATAAACAGAAAAACCCAATTTATACATTTTTTTTGCATTTAATACGTCCTTTTAGTGAAATCTTGATTCATTCCTATTCATTTGAATGAAAAATTTCTTTGTCCTTTTATTACTTCCGGTGTGAGCCTTTTTATTTTTATTTATTTATTTTTTAAACACACTTGACTTTGTGAGTTTTTTGGGTTTTCGTCCCATGCTATTTCTATGGGGGTTTTAGCTCTTTTCCCCCCTCTTTCTCTACATTCTAAAGTGCAGTGGATCTGTTGTGTGATTACCAAGTCACACAATATTAGTTATGTCTTTTCCACTTTTCTAAAATTCACAAAATTTCTTGACCGGTCATTTTTTTTTTACCATTCTAAATGTAAATTTTAATGAGTATATGAATTTTGATATCAACATCATGACTTTCGAGTTATTCATAATCTATTAACTAATTAAAAACAAATTGTCTGATGCTAATTTAAGCGATAATGATGTAGAATGTGAAAAGTTATTCGTAAGAGCGGACAATGCCTAATTTTGGCAACAGCTATGGCGTATGTTATGGGAAAATTTATTATCTTAATTACTCATTACGAAATGTATTTTTTTAACTTCGTTTTCCCTTTCAGAAAATTCACAACCATTAAATTAGTATTCTTAAAAAAAAAAAAAAAAAAAAAAAAAAAAATGGAATTTTTAAAAAAATTTTTATACATTATTTTTGAGTTCAAAAATGCAAATTTTCACAAATTGCATTTTTTTTTTTCATTTTTTAACCACAAAATGAAATACTAAAAATTTAAAAAATCAATTTTTGGAAAATGGGAACTAATTTACTAATATTTGTGCAGAATTTTGTGGAGAATATTTCGGAGAATATTTGTGCAAAGAAAAAAAAAAAACTTTTATGATAATATATATTTTAAATCAAAATATTCATCGTACTTTATTTGCTAATGCAAATGTAAACAAACATGCAGCTTTAGCATAAAGCAATTTGTTAGGTTTATATTTTCAAAGTCAGAATGAGGAACAGCTATACCATAAAATAAGTCACCCATTGCTGTGTCCAATGTACAGCTTACCAGAGGAGTCGTTAGTGCGAACTGACACTCTGAATCATTACAAAACATCAAAAATACATTTTAATAAAATAAATTGTTTCACTCTGGTGTTTGTTTTGAAATTCACTGAAATAAATTAGGCATATTTTAAAAATTAATAAAGCAAATATTCAAACCAGTATTAGAATTTTGAGCTACATCATTTAAAAAAAAATTGAAAAAAAAAAAAAAAAATTCAGAAGGCTTTCAAGCTTTAGCACATAAAATTCAGCGTTATAAATGATGTATAACTTGAAGATTTTCCACAAATTTTCAAAATTGCATCCTTGAATGAATTTGAAAATGCATGAAAATCTGTATAGAAGCAATCACAAAATAAAAAATAAATAAAATCACTGTATGCAGCTTATTCGTCGTGCATGAATCTGAAAATGCATGGAAATCAGGGGTCGAAATTAGAAACAGTAAGTTGGGAGCCAAAAGGCAACTAATATTATATTCTTAGTTGCAATTATGTTGTACTAAAGTGCCATTTCGAAATTTTCATTTACACATAGAAACATGTGCATAAACGTTGTACATAAACAGAAATTAATTAAAATGCTGATACTTTATCTAGTTACTTTTTTCCATTATAAAATTGTGTTAGTGCAAATATTTTTACAAGAAAGCTAGGAATTTAACTCTACTACTTCGTTGCTAGCACTTTTATTTTCATCACACATAATAACTGCACACTCAAGGGGGAAAAAGAATGTTAGGCGTCAAAGTGATGACTAGGTATAAAATTATGGTCATCAAAACGAAATACTTATTTGCAAAATACAACTAACTACCGCTAATTTCAAGCCCTGATGAAAATCTGTTCTGCAGCGGTCAGTATTCTAATAATAAAACCAAAAAATAACATCACTGGATACCCCTAAATTGATCGGACAAGGATCAGAAAATGCATGAAAATCTGTACTGCATCAACTACTACCACGTACAATTTTTTTCTAAATGATTCTGTTAATTTAAGAATAATAAAATATACTCAAAAATTAATTTTTAAATTTCAAAAATGCATTAAAAAATATCATTCACCTCTGTTGCATTACGATAAACATACACTACTGTTTGTAAAAAATGCAACACCAAGAAGGAATGAGAATATCATAATTATATTTACTGGGCACATACATTATAGTAAGAAGAACAATTGATTAAAATTTCAGAAAACTTGGAGTAACATGTACTGAGAAAACAGTACATAAAGCAGCGACCTCTGTGACCAATAACAGCACTTATCTGTCTAGGCATTGAATCAAACAGCGATTGCACTGTAAAAAAAAACCTATTACCAGCTGCAATCTGTGATTTATTTTATCCAATCACAGAGAATTTCTTGCAAGAAATTCTCTGTGATTGGATAAAATAAATCACAGATTGCAGCTGTTAATAGTTATCTTTTTACAGTGTGGATGACATGTAAGGGTAAAGCACTTCATGAAGCTTCAACACGATGCCACAATTCATCGATCGTAGTTACTGGTGAGTGGTGGAGGGCCAGTCGCTTTTCAACGATTAAACAGTCATTTTCATTGGTGCGAGATCAGGAGAATGCGCTGACCAGAGCAACGGTTGAGCACATTATGTATTAAGGAAGGTCCAGACTATGCTGACAACTTGCGGTTGTGTATTATCCTGCTTAAATGTGGAGCTGCGGAGGCCTTGAATATAGAGAGGAGGTGCGGGCGTTAACTCACCAGAAATTTAATGACCGCATTTCAGAGTTCCGGGAATGCGAACAAGAAGTAATCGAGACGTGTATCCAATGGGACCCCATACCATCACTGCATGTGGTGGACAGTGTGATGATGTCGAATCCCAGCTGGCATTGTGCATTATTGACAATGCCGTTAAATGCGGATAAGGCAATCTGGATGCTGTAAACAGGTTTGTGATTTGTCTGAAAGTCGATTTCACGCAATCCCTGCGTCCAGGTTCGTCATTAATCACACATTAAAGGTGCCCGTATCAGTGATGCAGTTTTGGGGGTAATCAAAATTTTGGTAGCTGCATGCTGGGTCACCACCTGAAGCGATGGTATGTGGTACCATTGGATACACGTCTCGATCACCTCTTGTTTCGATTCCCGCCACTCTGAATTTCAGCCATTACATTTCTGACGAGTTAAGGCCTTCGCTATGCCCTAAATTCAAAGCCTACTAAACGCAATACTTAAGCAGGACAATGCACGACCGCAAGTTGTAAATATTGTCCGGATCATCCTTGATGCAGGATATGTTCGACTGTTGCTCTGGCCAGTGCGTTTTCCTGATCTTGCACTAATGATAATGACTGTTTAATCGTTGAAAAGCGATTGGACCCCACCATTCACCAGTAACTACGATCAATGAATTATGGCATCGTGTTGAATTTTCATGAAGTGCTTTATCCGTACATGTCATCCAATCGCTGTTTGATTCAATGCCTAGGCAAATAAGTGGAGTTATCGCTCCCAGAGGTCGCCTCTTTATATGCTGTTTTCTCAGTACATATAACTCCAAATTTCCTGAAATTTTAATCAATTCTTCTTCTTACTATAATGTATGAGCCCAATAAATATCATTCTGATATTCGCATTCCTTCATGGTGTTGCATGTTTTACAACAGCAGTTTACATGAGCGGCCGACGCATAAAGAAAAACAAAATTCCGAGACAGTCAAACAAAGTCCTAATACAAAAAGTTTACTATTAAAAAGTGTCGATACACTAAATTGCATAACAGCATCATGAATCGCTAATGGGTGCCCTATAGTAAAGCTTAGTCTTCAGGGCACTTAAAAAGACAGAAGAAATCAATAAAAAAATGGAAGATTAACTTAAAAATCGGAAACTTCCGCATGCTAATCAACTGACGGAAGCGAGATGCCTGGAATTAATTACACATCGGCATAAAGAGGAAGTTTATTTAGTAAGTAAAGAAAAACATAATCTTGTAATAGAAATACAAGAACATTTCTTTATTTAAAATTTCTTTTGATTCTAATTTACAAAATTTAATGATCAGGATTCATGAAATATGGCTTACTAGTCACAAGTGGTGACCAATAAATATATTTTAAATGGCGACAAAATTTTAAACTTTTCTTAAAAATTAATTTTTCAACAAAATCACAAATATCCAGCTACAATATAATATAGTTAAACTATAATAATGTAAAATCAATGAATAAATCAAAAATTAGTTACCATAGTAATAATAAAATTCTTAATTTAGTTTTAAGAAAATGACTTTCCAATTCAAGATTTATAGGAAGAGATTTAAGAAAAAATACCGTAAGATTATGTAATAGAATATTATCCATCTTAATACTTTATACATTTTACCGAAGTGGCTAATCGGACCGTCGGTGCGATTAGTGTACAGGCTATTCGGACCATCTTTTCCAAGGAGAATAAATCAACACTGATAAAAGAGTAAAATTTACAAGTAATATAATGTGTCTCGTCCCCGTGCATGAAAATTTATCTTTTTTACATTTTTTTGAGTATGGGAGTGGGGTAGAGATTAATTATTTTCACAGAGATTTTGTACTCTAAATGAGGCTATAATTCTTCATGAAAGGACAATAACTCCAAATTAATTTTTATAAAGCAAAGATGAAAATAATAAAAACAAAAAATACAACATGAAAACAGATCTTAGTAAATGAGTATTTTCAATCTTTGAAAAAATCTTCGCAATATGTTTGTGTATGAATATGTATAAATAAATCTTCATATTCAACTACATAGATGTTATTATTTATTTATTTTTTTCTTTTCCTTCTTTCTTTTTTTTTTTTTAAACAATTAAACCGTTCCAATATAATTCGATGTAAACCAAACTTAATTTTCTGTTCAAATATATGTAAGATTTTTCCGAAAATGACTTTTGTACTTATTTATTTGTAATGTTTTCTAACAGCAATGTTGAAATAAACATGGATTGTAGATCAATCGCATTATACACTTTTAAAATGTTAAAAGTTTGCATTTCCAGTTGAAACAAGCAAAATAATTAGTATATTACAGAGAAAATTCAAGATCGAACAAGCAAAATCATTATTATGACCAGCGCAACAAGGAAGCGGTTCGAGTAGCCTCCACACTAATCGCATCGAAGGTTCGAATAGCAACGGCCATATTTTATATTTTGTCTTTAGATTACTGTATTTGTCGTAAATTCTTAATATTTTTTTCTCTGTATGAAGATGCAAATTTTACAAGTTTTATGAATTGTTAATACTTTTTGCGATACCAAACTTGGTCTGGCATTTCTGGATCATAGGCAAGTTGTACTTTGCTGCAAAGAAAATTCTACTTCTAGGAATAATTATAATTTCATGAACTTTTTTTTTAAAAAGAAAAACAGAAAGGCAAAAAACATACAGTTTACATACATACATACAGTGAATATGAAAAACATACAGTGAATATAAAAACATACAGTGGATATGAAAAGTTGTAAGATTGTTTAAAGCTTTGCAGATCAATTTATCAACAAAAGAAACAAATGTTTAGGCTTAAAATTTCCCTTTTATTCTATCTCTAGATTACTATATTGTATAGTCTTAATTTATGTAACATTTGCAACTACAAATTAATTTTATGAATTGCTATTATTTCTAGTGTACCAGACTTGGTTTGGCCTTCATGGTTTAAGTGTGTTTGTGTTTGGGATTAAGGCCGTTTTGACTACACGGTGCTAGGTCTGAGAGGGAGTGCCTTCCTCCTTCACGATTTGAAGATAAATTTTATTTTTCTGTGGATAGATTCAGAAAATTCTGCTAATGTTTTATTATTATTATTATTTTTATCTTGAATTATTTTATGATTCATGGTATACATATTTTAATGAAATAGGAATTTTGGGAAAAATTTAAAATTTAAGGATGAAATTAGCAAAAAAAAAAAAAAAAAAAAAGCTGAAACTGTACGCAAAGGCAAGATATCGGTATGAAATACTGGAATTTTGATAACAAATTCTATTATATTAGAGTAATAATTATTTATTTTAAATTTCAGTGTATAAAAAATAACAAATATACATCAGAAACATAAAAAAGCTAAAAAAAAACCTGAAAAGCTAAATGTACAAAGTTTACACGAGCTTCACAATGGACAATGCGTATAAAAAGTAAAATAAAACTATTAAAATACTAATTCTTGCCTGAAATATAATTTATATAAATGTACATTAATCCACGATTGTACCAAATGAAAAAAAAAAAAAAAAAAAAGACAGTTTTAAAAATTATGCAATATAATTTCGTAAGCAAAGTAAGCAACATATTTACAACTTGAGACTTATAGTTACAAAGACTTTTTGTCTCTAATGATCCTTGTGACAAAGTAGCGCTAAATTTCCGTCGGCCTCCATCGCAAAGTAAGCAAAGATAACAAAACAAACTAATTATTGTTGTTTGCAGTGTTGACAATCAGAAATTTGCTTTTTACATTTTACTGGCGGATGAATACATTGAAATATTTTCTCCTTGAAAAACTGTAACTTTATTATCAATAATTATTAAATATAGAATCACTATAATTATAAAATATTTCCCTATTTAAAATATTATCGAAATCGTTTTTTGATGAAATGCAAAATTTTAAAACCTAAAATATTTTCTTCATAACAAAAGAGAAAAAATATTTAAGTGAAATTTAATTTAGTATATATATAGTAGATATTTTAAACAAACAACGGAGTTTCTTTTTTGCATCTAATTTATAAATATATATATATATATATATATATATTTTATTGACTGCATTCAGATTGAACCAACCAACCACCAGCCATGCAAAACCAAATAACACCTATTCTGAATTCTGAGAAATGGTGAAGCAATGCATGTATGGCGGAGTAAAAAATAGCTCGATTTTCAAACTGAGTTATAAAAAAAACAAGAATTTTCCGAGGGAAGAGGGAGGTGCCAGGCACATAAGATAAAAGCGATTAATATCATATATTAATTAAACAACAATCGCCCGAGCCATATTCCAGAAAAATTTATCCTACCCATAGACCGTCCATTTCCAAGTTAAATCTGCCATATCAGATCTCAAAATATATTGCACTCAGAAATATAACGATTTCAGGTTAGGATCAGACAGAAAAGAAATGTCTATTTTCAAAATATTAGAAAAAAAACATCCAGTATTTCCTGAGATATAAGGTGTCGGCGTCCAGCAGTTTCTTTGATCTCAAACTAGCTGTATATATAAGTGTCGCAGTTTTCGTTCGTATTTCCGTTTCTGCTGAATGTCGCGGCGTTCGTATGTTTTTCCGCTTGCGTCAATTGAGACTCTACCGCATCTCATGATAATATCTTTCTCTTGACGGTTTTTATTTCTAGCCGATACAGCAAGCCAAAAGGGGAATCAAGAGTTGGCAAATTTCAATATTTATAATGTAATCTAATTATAATCTTTATTAAAATATGAATAACTAATTTAAAAAAAATAAAGAAATCTATGAAATATTTACCCCTAAATCATTGTAAGGGAAATGTGTGAAGTATCCTAAATTTATTTTCTTTGTAGATGCAAATTTTAAATATTTTATAAATTGCTGTAGAGTTGTGCAGGGTTCACATTAGAGGGTAGGACTGTGAGAATCTTGCAATATTTCTAAAAATCCCACTCAAAAATATATCATGAGGGGGATTTTCCCCTAATTATTTTTTACATTCCTCATTCAGTAGTTCATCAATTTTTTAGCTAGTGTTGTATGTATTAATTGCTTTGAAGCTTGTAGTTATCTTTTTTTAACTTCTTTAGAATTTCTTGATAAAAGTAAAAAAAAAAAAAAAAAAAAAAAAAAAAGGGGGGGGGGAATATTATGTAATTATTTCAAAATACTTCTTAATTGTAAATGTTTAAGAGGATTTATGAATTGTTTATTTTATCAAGAAACAACTACGAAGTGCAAGGGCTAAAAATTGCAGTAATATTATATATTAAATTTAGTTTATTCCGGTTACTGCAATTCTGTCAAGCACTCTTTCAGTACTCAAAATCAAATTGAAAATAAATTTTGAAACAGATTATCGTTAGTTATCCTTACCAAATGCATTTTTTAAAAACCGTTTTCATATTCAGAAAATTCAAAATCGTTAAATTAGTACTCATTTTCCAAAAATTTATTTTTTAAATTTTTAGTATTTCATTATGTGGTTAAAAAATGAAAAAAAAAAAAAAAAAAAGCAATTTGTGAAAATTTGCATTTGTGAACTTAAAAATAATGTATAATTTTTTAAAAAAAAATTCCATTTTTTTTAAAAAGAATACTAATTTAATGGTTGTGAATTTTCTGAAAGTGAAAACGAAATTTAAAAAATACATTTGGTAATGGGTAATTAAGAAAATAAATTTTCCCATAACATACGCCATAGCTGTTGCCAAAATTAGGCATTATCCGCTTTTAAGAATAACTTTTCACATTCTACATTATTATCGCTTAAATTAGCATCAGACAATTTGTTTTTAATTAGTTAATAGATTGTGAATAACTCCAAAGTCATGATATTAATATCAAAGTTCATGTACTCATTAAAATTTACATTTAGAATGGTAAAATAATAACCGGTCAAGAAATTTTGTGAATTTTAGAAAAGTGGAAAAGACATAACTAATATTGTGTGACTTATAAACAAAGAAAGTTTTCATTCAAATGAATAGGAATGAATCAAGACTTCACTAAAAGGACGTATAATTGTAAAAATGTATAAATTGGGTTTTTCTGTATACATAATGGAAATTTTGTGATTACGATAATTTCCGACATAATACGCAGAATTGAACCAAAGTTATACAGCAAACTTATCTTACAAATATCTTAGATAAGTTCGTTAACTGAGTTGCTCTGCAGTTTGTTTTCAAGTGGCGGCTACATGAAAATTTCAAATCCACATTTAAAAGAACTTAGTTAAGACCGTATTTGATTGAATTTTGATGTTTACATTGATCACATAAGGGTCTCAACGAAGTATTTATTAATGAATTTTATCTGCCATTTTTAACAAAATGACCGATATCTTAAGTACTGTCATTTCAAATCAGGCTACCACTTGTAAATTTATCATCAGAATAATTTTTGAAATACTGAATCAGTTCAAGTTGGACATTGAACTTATCACACAAATAACTTGGATGAATTTTATTCCAACATTTAGTTTCCAAGTTGCAGCCACTTGAAATCAGGCTGCTATCTGAAAATGTGCCACCACGATAACTTTTAGAATACTAAACTGGTTCAAATCAAAGTTGGCGTGTGAATTTACGATTCAAATATCTTCGATAAATTTGCTAGGCAACTTGCTCCACCGTTCCGTTTCCAAGTGGCGGCCACTTAAATTTTTTTATTACAATAAGTTTTGTAATAATGAATCAGTTCGAATGAAATTTGCACAGTTCACATATCATTCAAATATCTTTGATAAGTTCACTGTGCATCTCAGTCACTCTGTTTCTAAATGTTGGCCACATGAAAATTATCTCAACTTTTGAACCGATTTGCTTAAACTCCATATATACATAGCCCTCATTAATAAATCCACCAAAGTCCTCTAATAAATTGTAGCTGTCATTTTGAAAAAAAAATGGTGGCAATTTCATAAGAAAAGATAAATCAACCTAAATTTTCTGTGAGCTGGAAGGACTTAATTTAATTTTTTGATCAATAACCTCTATAAAGTAATGATATCAGTACAAAAAACCTTAAGGAGTTAAAAGTTTGTGACGCAGCTACTTTATCGCTATAAGAATTTGAAATATGGGTCTTAATAATAATGATATCAAATTTTAAGTGACGCTTTGTTATTAATTAAAATATTCATAGATTTTCTTATTTGATCATTTGCTTTTTTCTATTATTTATATTTACATAGCAAACGTAATATATTTAACTTCAAGGTAATACAAATATATAAAATAGACTCACTGACACATTTTCATTTTCATTTCAATTTCAAAATAACAGTTTTAAAAGGAATGATATCAAAATTCCACTGACGCCTCAATGTCACTTTAAAAGATTTGTTTTTAGATTCCTCTAAAATTACCTTTGTTTTGTCTAATAAAGTATATTTACACATTGAAACAGTGCTTTTAATTTTCAAATATACTGTTAAATAATCACACTTTCACTGAGTTTGCATTATAAATTGAAATTATTTATTTCAATAAATCGATTCGTCTTTTACGTCACGCTATCCAAAACCATGAATAAAATTTATGTAAATTTTACTTTGTATCATAGTATCCAACTAAGTGAAAATTTGTGCAAAGATATAGTGTGATGTAAAGAAAACATTTGCACAAATTTTACTTGCAGTTTTGGCTAGCGTGACGCAAAAGAAAAATCGCTATTTTAAAATAAATAATTTCAATTTATAATGCAAACTCAGTGAAAGCGTGATTATTTGAGAGTATATTTGAAAATTAAAAGCACTGTTTCAATGTGTAAATATACTTTATTAGGCAAAACCAAGGTAATTTTAATGGAATCTGGAAGCAATTCTTTTAAACTGACACCGAGGCGTCACTGGAATTTTGATATCATTCCTTTTAAAACTGTTATTTTGAAACTTAAATGCAAATGAAAAAGCATCAGTGAGTATATTTTATATATTTGTCTTATCTTGAAGTTAAAAATATTATGTTTGCAATGTAAATATAAATAATAGAAAAAAGCAAATGATCAAATAAGAAAATCTATGCATATTTTAACTAATAGCAAAGCGTCACTTAAAAATTGATATCATTAAAATTTGATATCATCATTTTTAAGACCCATATTTCAAATTCTTACAGCGATAAAGTAGCTGCGTCACAAACTTTAACCCGTTAAGGGTTTTTGTACTGATAATTATTATACAGACTCTGTATTTGTCATATCGTATTAAATATATCCACTGAATTCACGAAGGACACGTTAAACGGATTATCCAAAGACTCTTCACCACTGTAAAGTCGGTGGATTTTCTGATCGGATCATCAGATGAAATTATTTCCCGAAAATCCTATTAATTTTCTGATCGTTCACGCATGCGCAACAGACGCACATGCAATCTTGCGTGCGTGGATCAGAAAAGTGTTACATTTGTCATTACATCTTAAGATAAAAGATAGAAGCTTGTACATGCTTATTTATTTATTTATTTATTTTATTTTTTTCGAAAATCCAAAAAATTGATACACAAAGTAAGTGTTTTTACTTTTATTTTGTTTTAAACATTTCATATTGACGTAAATTCCCTACAAGTTGATTAAAAACATGTGGCCTCATGCTAGTAGTAAAATTTAAGCGATGTAAAATTTGGCGTTCATCTTAAAAGTTTTAAATTTTGTACAGTTTCAGAATGGAAACGACGACTAATCAGAGAAATTTTTTTACAGACTGTGGGACAATTTATGTCATCCATAGAATGTCCGGTTATCATAAATATGCTATCCTCTCCATAGTTTAAGTATGTCAGTAGGCATCCAGAGGATGTCTTTATTCCTCCTATAACTGTCTGATAAGAATCACAATAAAATTTTTTGTAAAAAAATAGTACCGACTCCAAACAGCAACTACTATTCAAACAACTAAAAAAAAAAAAAAAAAAAAAAAGAGATATGAAATGAAACTGTAAATTGCGCCTAAAAGTATAAAATAATTTCCTTCGCCATACAACATATAACACTACAATTAATCATAACTTTTGAAGTCGGCGCAAAATTAAATAATATTTGATTAGTTTTTGAAGGTTTGTTTTTAGATCGGTAGCAACAAATGTTGTTGTCTCGAATGATCCATTTTCATATTTCCTTTATTATTTTATCTCTGTATACAATTGGTCCATTCGTAGCATCTACATACAACAGTGAACATTATTCACAATGCGGTATTTATGTTTCTAGGAAGTTAAACTTTCCTTTGCAAATTTGGTATAACTTTGATAACTATCATTCTTGGTGGCTTTTGGATTTGGCGATCAAAACGAAATGTACAAATATACACGCAACATGTATATTTTCATAATAGATGTTGTACGAAGTATTGTTTCATATTCTTGACTACTCTCTTTAATATACCTTATCAAAATAATCATGGTATCCCAAAGAAAGTAAATATGTTTGAAAGATAATTTTGCGATTTTCCTTTCACCATGGACGTCAGATACCAGCATCTTCGTCAACTTTTGCTGCTTACGAAATCTTATTTGTTTTCTTGAATCAAAGTAGTTTTCGGCTGCGTTTTGCAGGTGACAATGTGAGATGTGTATTTTGAATAGGATTTGATTTTTGTATTGAATAAAGGTATGAATTTTTATTTAATTTTGCGCCGACTTCAAAAGTTATGATTACTTGTAGTATTATAGGCTGTTTGGCGAAGGAAATTATTTTATACTTGTAGGCGCAATTTGCATTTTAATTTCATACCATTTTTTTTTTTAGTTGTTTGAATAGTAGTTGCTTTTTGGAGTCGGTTCTATTTTTGTACAAAAAAAAAATATATATATATATTTTTCTCTCTTCAATGAACATTTATTCATATAACAGAGTATCAGAAGACGTTCGACAGTAGTTTCACAAATCACAACTTCTAAGAAAAGTGGCATAACGCAAAAAATGGTTTATGTCACTTAAAAATACATGCAATGCACCCAATGTGAACAAAAAATTTACATCTCCATCTAGAAAGTTATTCACTCGAGAGACAGTTGTGCTATTTTTATTCTAGTCAAGTTTAAAGTTATTCTAGTGAAGTTGATTTTTAAGTTGATTTTTCTCAAATGCTGAATTTTTAAGTTGTGTCACTTTTCTTGCCTTTATCGGATATGAGCAAAAAGCTATCTATTGAATGAACATACGTTAAATTAAAAAGTCTTTAGAAATGTAAATAACGGATAAGCTGTATTCGTAACCAAAAATTCTGTTAGGCTTATATATTGAACTTTACAGTGTATGCGTGTCTCCCGCTGCGCTGGAAACAGCGCAGCATAAATTTCAAACAAGGAGCAAAATATGCATTGCATCTGACGGACAGAAGTTTCAACATCGATACTTACATACTGCTTTTACCAATGTAGCTGCATGTGTTCAGCAGTTATAGTGAGAACAGTCTTTTGAGAATATCCTGTAATTTGTTTATATCTTAATGAAATCATAATGAAACCTGTTTCAGGCCAAGATCACTACGACAACAAAAAAAGTATTAAAATTAAATCATCTCTTACGAAGTTATAAGCTAACAAATTTCAACAACAACAACAACAATGAGAAACATGGTTTGTATTGAGAACCTCTTCCTTTATGAAGTTGGTTTAAAGCGTCTATGCTTTAATCGGTGTGACCGCTTACAATAACCATACTTTGAATTTTACATAGCATAAATGTCACCATGCAATGTCGTTCAAGTGTGCACAAAATAGGAAATTGTGAACAAACAAATGCACGTTTTAAGCGTTCTGTTTTTAGCCTTAATGTCTAAACTATCTTTTCGTACTAAATCGATGATGCTCTGCAATTTTATAATTCACATTTTTTCCATGTCTTGAACCATTTCCGAGATAGGATCGCTAAATCCAATGTTTTCCACTAGGTGGCGCATTGGGCGGTTACATCGCGTAGCACATGCCCACTTTACTATACCTACATACCACTTTTATGACTATAGCTGCAGCTGTTCAGCAGTTAAAAGAGTCGTGACTGACTTTTTTGGGCATCCTGTATTTTCTTTTAGTCGTAAAGATATTACAATGGGACCTATTTAAGACCAAGACCTTTCCAATAAAACAAAAAGTATCGAAATCGGATCATCCGTTCAGAAGTTATAAGCTAACAATCAAAAGCAAAAACAAAACTAGTATGTTGTGGCCACCACAAGACTTTGTTCTATATTTTCCTATATACATATTCAATCAGTAACAATATTAAAAAAAAAAAAAAAATACGATTTTTTTTTCTAATCAATCAGTAACAATAATTAAAAAAAAAAAAAAAAATTTTTTTGTTAAAAGAAAAAAAATCGATAACTTTGTTTTAAATTATGACAGATTTACAGTTCAACCATTCGTTTTAATGGTATTGACGAGATCTTTCCAAAGATACCAATTTTGAAAATTTACCCCCCCCCCGGGGGTGGGTACTTCCCCCCAGGGGGAAGCTATGCCTCCACATGGACAGAAATTTTTTCCTAGTTAAGTATTACTATTATCAATAACTCATATTAATTTTACAATCACAAGTTAAAAATAACTCGCATTATGTACATTTATACGAAATTTTGTCCTATACTGCCATGTTAAAAATTTAGAAAAAATGCGATCACAGCGCCACCTGTTGAGCTATTGATCCCCAAATGTAATCAGCACCAGTTTATGTCGGGGACCAACTAAATACCAAGTTTGTTGAAATTTCGTAAAAAAAGAAAAAAAAAATTTTTTGAAGTTTTTTTTTGTTAAAAGTAAAAAAAATTGATAAGTTTGTTTTAAATTATCACATATTTATGGTTCATCCATTCGTTTTAAAGGTATTGAGGAGACCTTTCGAAAGATACCCATCTTGAAACTTTGCCCCCCGGGGGGTACTTCCCCCCATTGGGGGGGGGGAACCGATGCCCCCACATGCACAAAATATTTTTCCTAGTTAACAATTGCTAATATCAACGAGACCTTTCGAAAAATACCCATCTTGAAAATTTACTTGCCCGGGGGGGTTCTTTCCCCCAGGGGGGGGGAACCGATGCCCGCACATGCACAGAAATTTTTTCCTAGTTAACTATTACTATTATCAATAACTCATATTAATTTTACAATCACAAGTTAAAAATAACTCTCATTATGCACATTTATACGAAATTTTGTCCTATACTGCCATGTTAAAAATTTAGAAAAAATGCGATCACAGCGCCACCTGTTGAGCTAGTGATCCCCAATTGTAATCAGCACCTGCTTATGTCAGGGACCAACTAAATGCCAAGTTTGGTTAAATTTCGTTAAAAAAAAATATACGATTTTTTTTCTAAGTTTTTTTTTGTTAAGTAAAAAAAGTCGATAACTTTGTTTTAAATTATCACAGGTTTATGGTTCAACCTATCGCTTTAAAGTTATTGACGAGACCTTTCGAAAGATACCCATCTTGAAACTTTGCCCCCCCCCGGTGGGGTACTCTCCCCCCCCCCCTTTGTGGGGGGGAACCGCTGGCCCCACATGCACAAAAATTTTGTCCTAGTTAACTATTACTATTATCAACGAGACCTTTCGAAAGATACCCATCTTGAAAATTTACTTCCCCGGGGGGTACTTCCCCCTAGAGGGGTGGAACCGGTGCCCCCACATGCACAAAATTTTTTCTTAGTTAACTACTACTATTATCAATAATTCATATCAATTTTACAATCACAAGTTTAAAATAACGCTCATTATGCACATTTATACGAAATTTTGTCCTATACTGCCATGTTAAAAATTTAGAAAAAATGCGATCACAGCGCCATCTGCTAGGCGATTGATCTCCAAATCTAATCAGCACCATTCCATGTCAGGGTCCAACTATATACCAAGTTTGGTTCAATTTCATTCATTGGTTCGTGAGATACGGTGAAAAATACGAAATTTGGCGATCGCAGGGCGATTGATCCCCAAATCTAATCAGCACCATGCCCCGTCAGGTTCCAACTATATACCAAGTTTGGTTGAATTTCATTCATTGGTTCGTGAGATATGGTGAAAACACGAAACCACAGACACACAGACACACACACAGACAGACAGACATTTAAAAAAAACTATCAATTCGTATTCAGCACATCCCAAAACGTGTAGATCCGTCAAAAAACGGAGGTGGAAAATTTTCGCGAATCCAATACTTTCTCTATATTACATATAGAAGAGATTAAAAAACTTACGCTTTGAATTGAGAACCTCCTTCTTTTTGAAGTCGGTTAAGTAGAGCATCTCTTACGAAGTTATAAGCTAACAAACACCAACAAGAACACATAGCTCGAATTAAGAACACCCTCCTTTCTGAAGTTGGTTGATAACGACTTTGGGATAATCGATGTGACCGCTTACACTAACAGTGCATTGAACCACGTAGTATACGTGTTATCCGCTACGCTGCAAAGTGCCCAACGTAGTTCAAGTGTGCACAGTGTAGGAAATTGCGAACCAACAACTGCACGTTTTAAGCGTTCTATTTTTAGCAATAATGTCTAAAAACTGTCTTTTCGTAGTAAATCGATTAAGCTCTACAACTTCTTAATTAACTTTTCTCCCATCTTGAACCGTTTTTGAGATAGGAGATCTAATTCCACTGATTTCACCAGATGGCGCTTTATTTTCTTTAGATTGTAGAGATATTACAATGGGACTTACTTCAGACCAAGATCTTTACAACAAAACAAAAAGTATGAAGTAACCGTATTTTGAACTATATAGCATATGTCTCATCAGCTACGCTACAACGTGTGCAATGTAGCTCAAGTGTGCATAGTGTAAGACATTGCGAACAAACAAATGCATGTTTTTAGCATTGTATTTTTAACATCAATGTCTAAACTATCTTTTCGTACTAAATCGATGATGCTCTGCACTTTTATAATTCACTTTTTCCGCCCTGTCTTGAACCGTTTCCGAGATAGGAACGCTAGAATGAATGCCTACATTATCTTTTTGTAAAAATCGGTGATGCTCTTCAACTTTGTAATTCACTTTTTTCTCTAGAACCGTTTACGATATAGGAACACTAACTCCGCTATTTTCCACCAGGTGGCGCTGCAAGTGGTTTAACCTTGTACTGCATGGCCACTTTGCTATATTTACATATCATTTTTATCACTATAGCTGCAGCCGTTTAGCAGTTAAAAGAGTTGGGACTGATCTTTTTGGGCACCCTGTATTTTCTTTTTATCGTAAAGATATTACAATGGGACCTATTTCAGACCAAGACCTTTTCAACAAACAAAAAGTGTCAAAATCGGAGCATCCGTTCAGAAGTTATGAGCTTAAAAAAAAAAAAAAAAAAAAAAAAAAAACGTACGGTTTGAATTGAGAACCTTCTTCCTTTTTTGAAGTCGGTTAAAAATGCATCTTTAGGATGTCTATTTTGACATCCGTAAGACATCCTCCAAATGAAAAAAAAAGACAATTTCTGTTGTCCAGAGGATATCATGTTATCCTGAAAATGAGATCCTCTTGATATTTTTTTTTTCTTTTTTTTTTTTTTAAGGATGTCATCATGTTATCTTGGAATGTATTACTTAGCAATTTGTTTACACGGAATCTATTTTAAACAAGTTGCAGATAGTGTTTGAATTTCTTTTCACAATCTCTGAATTTAATATTATTTTATAAAATAAGTATTTATGATAATTATTTATATTAAAGTTTTGACTTTTTGACTGTACCCCACCCTTGTTTTTTCCATGCAAAACTACAATGGTGGACTCGAGAAGCTTTCCGCTCTTCAACGTCTTTGATTTAAGAGCTTTTTGAACATATTTTGACGGGTGTTAATTGATTTTCTTGTTTTTATTACTTGTGATTGTACTTTTTTTCACTAATTTGTATTTCCTCCGTTTTTTCTTATGAAAATTTGCGGTGGTGATTTTGCACGATAAAAAATCTGGAGTGACTCCACTCGACTTTCCGAACATTGAGTAACTAACAGTTTTGTAGATAAAATAAAGAAAGAGGAGTTGCTAAACAAACAAAAGAGAGAAAACCATAATAGAGTGTTTGAGTATTTTTCTCCATATATCACACGAATTTTATTTAACGCTACTGAATTTGAGCCCTTAGATCATTATGATAAAGAATTTTTCGTTGCGTCTCTGTAAAAATCTATAAATGCTAGATTCACCAAAATGCTTATAGTTAGTGCAACAGTGATTTATAATATTCATACAAATTTTCAGCTCAATTGAATAAGGCGTTTAGATGCTATCGCACTTTTGAAAATTTGGTCTCATAGGCCATAATGATAAAGAATTTTTCTTTGTGTCCCTGTAAAAAAACTGTAAGTGCTAGATTCACCAAAATCTATACAGTTGGTGCAAATGTGATCTATAACATATGTACAAATTTTTTGCTCAGATTAATAAGGCGTTTAGACGCTATCACACTTTTAAGAATTTGGCCCCATAGGCCATAATGATAAAGAATTTTTCTTTGTGTCCCTGTAAAAAAACTATAAGTGCTAGATTCACCAAAATCTATACAGATTGAGTATCTGTGACCTATAATATGTGTATAAAGTTTTTGCTCAATTGAATAAGGCGTTTAAATGCTATCGCACTTTTAAGATTGTGCTCCCATAGGCCATAATGATAAAGAATTTTTCTTTGTGTCCCTGTAAAAAAACTATAAGTGCTAGATTCACCAAAATCTATAGGGTTCGTACTATGGTGACTTACAATATACGTACCAACTTTTAGCTTATTCGAACAAAGCGTTTAGACGCTAGCGTGTTCACTCACAGACATACACACATACATACACACATACACACACACACACACACACATACATACATCATCTCAAAAATAGTGGAAACGGACTCAGGGGACCTCGAAGCGTATAGAAACATCAAAATCTCCAATTCGGATTTTTGACATGATTACAATACTTTCCTCACTATAGTGTTCGGAAAGTAAAAATTATTACAGTTTCCATAGCAGCTTTGCTTGAAGGAAAACAGGGGAAAGTTTAAAGTTATATAAAAGAAAGTTTGAAAGAAAGAAGTGAAAAAAACAAACGTTCAATCAGATGTGTTAACACGACAAGAAAAATCAACTAATACTTGCAGAAAAAAAAAAAAAAAAAAAAAAAAAACGCACGAAAAATTGGTAAGTTAAAGACATTGAAAAGGATTGGGTCAGGGTGTAAGAATCGACAAACTGAAATTACTGCTTCTGCTCAACAGGGCGTCCCATCTATTCCGTTTGACAAATTTGATCTCTTATATGTATTTTATATACTGGAACTAATTGATAATTCAAATATAATTTAAAGGAATTATACTTGAAATAAATCAGTGCAAAACTACATTGCAATGGAAAAAAAAGATAGTAAGAAAGTTAATGCATCTGAATATTCCTTATTTGAAATTCTTTCAAAAATATGTATTTATTTTAAAGTATATTTATTGACTTAAAAGAATGTTTCATTTTTTGAAATTTAAATTTACATTTTACGTTTGAAAGGTATAATATAAATATGCATTTGTAAATATTCAAAATTAATTAAAAAACATTAAAATATTCTTTGAAAGATATAAAGAAAACGTGACGAAAAGATCTTGAAATTTAAGATGATACTTCTTTGAAATTTCTTGCTATTTTTAAAAAGAAAATTTAAGTAGCTTGTAGGTTTTTATATCGCTCCTTGACATTAATAGTGTTATTAAGCCACTTTTTTAATATAGTTTTGCTTCTATGCTGGATGTTTCTTTTTTCTTTTTATAACTGTTTTAATCCTTTAATACAAAGAGTAAACATAGAAAATAAGAAAAATAAACATAGTTAATGGATAAAATATATAATCTAGGTTTTGACGTACGTCCTAAATATGTGTTCTTCATATTTCTTATGGAAGTAAATATTTGCTTTTCAGATTACTGTGAAGAGTTATATTTCCCTTATACAGAATATTAAATGAATGACGATTAAATTAGAGTTTGCAATGATATTAAAATGATATATTGATGAGTATATTTTACCTTAAAACTGTATTGGATGGAAAAATGTCAACATATTTTATTATAATATGGTGTAATATACTCTAATAAATAATTAGAAAGAAAATTTGCAAAATAAAGAAAACCGAAAATCACCGATAACAAATGTTATTAGAATTTATTTATCCTGTTAAAAAAAAAAAAAAAAAAAAAAAATCACCAGAAAAAAATAAATCATATTTAGCTGCAACCAGTATTTTTAGAAAGTTTATGCACTGTTTCTCCATTTTAATAGTTAGACTTATAGCAATATACACTACTAAATTGGTAAAACTTACCATCAAAATAGTGGTTTTAGCTAAATTTGCCAAATTGGCACCAGATTTGGTGAAATGTTGTACTATTCTTTTACAGTTTGCTCACTGCTGTTTTAAATTTAACACTGAATTTTGTAGTATATACTTGTAAAAATCTAAATAATCACGAAAATGTGAATCACCAGTAAAACATTTTGCGGTTGTTTTCAGTACTAAATTTCTTTGTCATGAAATTTATTTTATTTTAATTTTTTGTAATTCTTTTAATCTGAAATCAGATTTTACGAATGAATTTCAGATAATTTATATTTGTAAGTACAGGGTGGCCATAAAATAACTTTCCCTGTTTGGAGGCATCTGTAGCTAGAACTAATGGATAGAATGAGACCAAATTTCATATACACATTGTGAAAGACACGTGGAGATAACTTCCACGAGGAAAAAATTTAGCACCAAAAGTCGCCGATAGGAGACGTTTTGGTGGTACTGCTACATAAGAAGTATTAATTTTGAACGATTGAGGTGGATTACGTAATTTTTTTTTGTGCATACGGAATTCTGGAGATGTTGGAAACGGAAAAAGTCAATTATAACAAATACACGGAAAATGGGTTATATAAATTTTCATTAATGATCAAATAAAAATGCACATGCAGAAACTACTGACGTATAGCATTAAATTCAAGAAAAATATACATTTATAAATCAATATTGAGGTCCTTTTTTAAGACCTGGACCACGTGTAATATGTTCCTTGTGCTGAACTTCACTGTGTACAAGATATTGAATTCGTAAATGACAATCTGTACTGCTGCATGTAAGCTATGACCTTGAATATTTATAACAGCGCATCTTATGTTCTCTGAAAGAATTCAGGTTTTTAACATCACCAGCATACACGAAGGTTTTAAGGTACTCCCACAGATAAAAACAGCATGGATTGATGTCCGGAAAACGAGATGGCCATTCCATCGGAAAACAGTAACTGTTAGCTCTCTCATTAAGAAAATATAGCCTTAAAAAGCTCTGCACAGAACGAAGAACATGTGGTAAGGTTCGATCTTACATAAAAATGTTGTGTCCAAGCAAACATTTTGCTGAAATTTAGAAATGTCAAAATTTACATCATTTTCCGATATTTGTCACCAGTAATAATAAAGGTAAAAAACCTTTAAGAGTGATATTTCTAAAATTTAGTGTACTTTAATTCGAAAATTAATGAAACTTCACGTAATCCATTTACAGTGCATTGGTTGTAAGTATTGACACTTTTTTCGTTTCATAACAGCTCCACAATCACGTATTCATTAGGAGATTTGCATTATCTATTTCGATTTTGTGAATTTCATAGTGCGTACTAGGGACCCTATATATAGAGAAACTGGACATTGACCGAAAGTCGGCCATCTTAGTGCCAATTCGGAGCAATCCCCATAGAACGTAATGCTTTTTTCTTCGCGATTCACGCTTTACTATACAACATAAACGAAATAAAATTGTGCTAAATTTGTGCAGAAAGTAATGCAGAATATAAAAATGTAATTTTTTTCGTCTTAGAGAAAAATAATATGAAGAAAAACGAATTTTGTTTTAACCTTCGACATAGTTACTTTTTCAATTCCTATCGGAAAATAGAGGATTTTTTTTTGTTGTATATTTCTATATTAAGCAAAATACGTTGAAGGTGAAAGCAATTCTACCTTAGTGAAAGTAATTCTACCTTATTTTTTCTGAGGACGTACATTATATGTGTAAAAAGTTAGAAAAATTTTAACAAAAATATGGTAATCTTAGTTTTTCTCAAGTAATTCATGAATAAATGTAAAACTACGGCCGAAGAACAGAAAATATTTTTTATTATTTTATAAAAATATTTACGTAATATTTTTGCAAGCTAAAAACACATATTTTATTTATTTTAGTTACGCATTATTAATAATAATGACTTAGTTAAATATTAAAAATAAAAATTTTATTAATAATAATTTGTAAAAATATTAACTAATATCTTTAGAAAAAAAAAAAAAAAAAAAAAAAAAAATGTTTTTATTTATTTTATTTACAATTGCCTATTTCATTGATTTTTTTTTTTTTTTTAAATATTATGTAAATAAAAATAATTACTTATTTAAACATTATTTAGAAAATTTATTATGGCAATTATCATTTAAAAGAAATTTATATTTCATATGTTAGCAAATAATATACACCTTATTTTCTCTATTTTTATTAATTTATTTTACGAAATCTGATACATTTTCGCGTACTAGCAAAAAATCAAAAAATATATTTTTATATAGTTATTTTACATATGTATTTTAAAATATATCAGAAAAATGCATTGAGATCTAACATACTAAATATATTGCACAATAGAACTTAAAAACTAATAGCTAGCAAATAAGTAATGTAATTATCTCATATGTTAGGAAATAAATACGTAAAACAGCATGCAATAAGAGAATTCAAAGTATTTAAAGCATGATATAAAATAAATAATTATGCATTTTTATCTTTTAAAAGTATTCCAAAATTAAAGTAATTTATCTCCCAACAATGTGAAAATGTAATAAATAAGTTCTTTTTCGATTATGACGTAAAATAATCAAAATTTCTTCTCAGCGTAATGATAAGCAATGGAGCAACTGGCACTAAAATGAAGAATTTCGTCAAAAAGCCGGCGCGCCAATATCCAGTCTCTCTCTATCGAGGGTCCCTAGTGCGTACTAGGGACCCTCGATAGAGAGAGACTGGACATTGGCGCGCCGGCTTTTTGACGAAATTCTCCATTTTAGTGCCAGTAGCTCCATTGCTGATCATTACGCTGAGAAGAAATTTTGATTATTTTACGTCATAATCGAAAAATAACTTATTTATTACATTTTTACTTTGTTAGGAGATAAATTGCTTTAATTTTAGAATACTTTTAAAAGATAAAAATGCATAATTATTTATTTTATATCATGCTTTAAATACTTTGAATTTCTCTTATTGCATGCTGTTTTACGTATTTATTTCCTAACATATGAGATAATTACATTATTTATTTGCTAGCTATTAGTTTTGAAGTTCTGTTGTGCAATATATTTAATATGTTAAATCTCAATGTATTTTTCTGATATATTTTAAAATACATATTTAAAATAACTACATAAAAATATACTTTTTTGATTTTTTGCTAATACGCAAAATGTATCAGATTTCTTAAAATAAATTAATAAAAATAAAGAAATAAGGTGTATATTATTTGCTAACATATGAACTATAATTTCTTTTTAATAATAATTGCCATAAAATTTTTTATAAATAATATTTAAATAAGTAAATAAGTAATTATTTTTATTTACATAATATTTAAAAAAACTAATATATATATATATATATATATATATATATATATATATATATATCAATGAAATAAGCAAATGTAAATAAAATAGATAAAAACATTTTTTAATTTCTAAAGATATTAGTTAATATTTTTACAAGTTATTATTAATAAAATTTTTATTTTGAATATTTAACTAAGTCGTTATTATTAATAATGCGTAATTGAAATAAATAAAATATGTATTTTTAGCTTGTAAAAATATTATGTAAATATTTTTATAAAATAATAAAAAAATAATTTATGTTCTTCTGCCGTAGTTTTACATTTATTCATGAATTACTTAACAAAAGCTAAGATTACCATATTTTTGTTAAAAATTTTCTAACTTTTTATATATAGAATGTATGTCCTCAGAAAAAATAAGGTAGAATTACTTTCACTAAGGTAGAATTGCTTTCACAATCAACGTATTTTGCTTAATATAGAAATATACAACAAAAAATTCCTCTGTTTTCCGATAGGAATCGAAAAAGTAACTATGTCGAAGGTTAAAACAAAATTCGTTTTTCTTCAAATTCTTTCCCTCTAACACGAAAAAAATTACATATTTATATTCTGCATTACTTTCTGCACAAATTTAGCACAATTTCCGTTCATTTATGTTGTATATTAAAGCGTCAATCGCGAAGAAAAAAGCATTACGTTCTACGGGGATCGTTCCGAATTGGCACTAAGATGGCCGACTTTCGGTCAATGTCCAGTCTCTCTATATATAGGGTCCCTAGTGCGTACGTGGTAGCAGCGCTAAAATCTCTCCTATAGGCGACTTTTAGAATTAATAAGAAAGAACCACAAAGCTGGCGTTTTAAAGTAACAAGTACAAAACTTTGAATAAACACACGAAATCACGTATTCACTAGTGCATTTTATGGTGTTTATTTAAATTTTGTACTTATGACTTTTAGAATTATTATTATTTTTGTTAGTATTAATGCGGAAATCATCTCCCCATGTCTTCTACATTTTTAATATGAAAATTAATTGTATTCAGACCACTAGTTTTATCTGCAGAGCCTTCCAAACAGCAAAAGTTATTTTATGACCACACTGTATGTCGAATATAGATAAAAATTTCTGTACAGTAGTTATGCATCATTAAATCTTCACAATAGCGTACCCTGAATAAATATTGAATTGGTCATTCCATAGGAAATCAACAAATTTTAAGAAAAAATTGCGCTGCACCATTTTTGATTTTCATGAGATTTTGTAGGTGATATGTATCTATCTTCTATATCCCAAAGCAGTTTATTTTATTTTTTGAAAAAAAAAAAAAAAAAAAAAAAAAAAAATCGTTCTTGAGATATAGCCATTTGTTTACTCTGCGGATGAATAAAAATCGTCATTTTAGACTCCTTTTCTAAAATCTGTAGAACTTTTATTTGAATTAGCAGGAACATCAGATAAAGCTTATTTAAGAGCTCGAAGAATGAACTTTTATTTCTGCGCAGTAAAATAGATTTAAGTTGAGCCTAAATAGAGTTTTCTAGATATCAAACATTCATTCACAAATTAATGCTTTTTGTCATTTTAAGCATTAAAAAAACAATGAAGGACTTGAAGTAACAAACTAATTTTTTTTTCTTGTCGCACTTACATATCAATACTATATATATAAAAAAAAAATTAGCTGTTACTGGTGGTCCTTCATTATGAAAAAAATGCTTAAACTTTTAAAAAATTGAAAAATGTGCCTTTTCACCCCTCAAAAATGTCTTGTGGGACAGGTGATAAAAATCTCAAATTGTCATGGCAAGAGGGTTTTATACTGTACTTTAAAACAAAACAAAAATTATCTTGTTATTCTAAAGGAAAGAAGCGATACAAGTTTTTAAAGTAACACACAAAATCTCTCATGACTGCAATTAAGTGGACAAGATAATTACCAAATAAAAGACTTTCTTGAATTAAATTTAATTGAAATACATTTACAAAATGTAATCTTACCTAAAATAAAGAAAAAAAAAGAAACTTATTATATTTTTCTTTCTTTATTATTTTGTCCTTTTCTCATTCACCAGAGTTGACAGTTGACAGGTGCTTATTCATGTATGAAGTTATGTTGCAACTTCTCCTTGTAGCTGTCAAGTAAAAATCAGAGGGTGTGAGAATCTTTAAAATGTTTTCCTTCTGGACTCATGAATCACATTCTCTCGCTGATTTCTTGAAACGTGTGCCAGAACCTCGAGGATGGAAATTGTGATAGTAAATTCATCATTATTGTTGTAAATTTTCGCTTCCAGAAGCTCACCCAGACCTATTTTATATGAATCATATTCGCTGGCTGACTTCTTGAAAAATGTGCCAGAAACTCGAGGACGGAAACAGTGATCCTAAATTCTTCATTATTGTTGTAAATTTTCGCTTCCAAAACCTCACCCAGCCACCAATCATTATCATACACACAGTAAACATTTTCATTTACTTTTGGCCGTAGTTCAGCCTGAGGTTGACCTGGATTTTCTTTACTGACTGTAACAACCTTGAATTCCTCTGAAACATGCTATATGGACATGAAGAACACAGAGGCTGACGGGAATCGAACCGTGTAATGTTCTTATTTGTGGTACGCAAATTACAATATAATATCTTGTCTGCAGTTGTTGTTCAATGTTTTCAATAATTTATCATGAGCAAAATAAAAAATCAATCTTTATATTTTCTATGCAACTGTTTACTGTTCTTTGAAGACTAGCGCCTTTCTCCCAATTATTTTAACTGTCTCACCAATACTGTCACATGATCCTTTCTCGTGGCACGTGGGGAAAAAAAAAGTTACTTAGCTTCCATTTAAAAATCTTGTTCATAACACAAATTAATGAAATTTTTGTTTTTCTTATACTGAGTGGCTGACTCATGTTTTAAGAAGTCAGCCAGAGAATGTGATTCATGGGTCCAGAAGGAAAACATTTTAAAAATTCTCACACAGTCTGAATTGTACATGCCAGCTAAAAGGAGAAGTTGAAACATAACTTCATACATAAATGAGTACCTGTCAACTCTGCTGAATGAGAAAATAGCAAAATAACAAAGAAAAACCTAATAAGAATTGTGTTTTTTTTTTTTTTTTTTTTTTTTTTTTTTTTTTTTTTAGGTCAGATTATATTTTGTAAATACATTTCAATTAAATTGAATTTAATAAAATTCTTTATTTGGTGATTATCTTGTCCACTTAACCTATTTTCAATTGCAGTCATGAGCGATTTCGTGTGTTACTTTAAAAACTTGTATCGCTTCTTTCCTTTAGAATAACAAGATAATTTTTGTTTTGTTTTGAAGTACAGTATAAGAGCTTCTTACCATGGCATTTTGAGATTTTTATCATCTGTCCCACATGATTTTTTTTAGGGGTGTAAAAGCACATTTTTAAATTTTTTTAATGTTTAAGCAGTTTTTTAACGATGAAGGACCACCAGTAACAACAATTTTTTTTTCTACATATAGTATTGATATATAAGTGCAACAAGAAAAAAAAATAATTTGTTACTTAATGTCCTTCATTGTTTTTTTAATGCTTAAAATAAATAAAAAAAAAAAAATAAAAAAAAAAAACATTAATTTGTGAACGAATGTTTGATGTCTAAAAAACGCTATTTAGGCTTAATTTAAATCTATTTTACTGTGCACAAATAAAAGTCCATTCTTTGCGATTTCCAATAAGCTCTATCAGAGGTTCCTGCTGATTTAAATAAAAATTCTACAGCTTTTAGAAAATGAGTCTAAAATGACTTTTTTACTTATCCGAAGAGTAAACAAATGGCTATATCTCAAGAACAATTTTTTTTCAAAAAATAAACTGTTTTGGGATACACAAAATGGGTATATATTACTTACCAAATTTCATCAAAATCAAAAATGGTGCGGCCCGACCCATTTGTTGATTTAACATGGAATGACCCGTATATGAACTCATTTTGTACCGATAACATCAATTAAAGAAATTTTCAGCAAATAAGGAAATAACTATTAGCTCATATTATTTTAACATATAGAAAGATATAAGGCTAACCTTGAATAGGCCTTTCCATAAAGTTCTAGAAGTTTAAGATTTTTTTGAAAAATGGTTTAGAATAAAATTTATCTATTAAAGGATATATATATATATAGCCACATTTTCTCTTAATCATGCAGTTAAAACTTCTTAAATACACTCCTTAAAGTATTAGTTTGTTTGATCCTGAAATAATTTAACTGACTTATTGTTTATCTAGCTAAACGCTAGATGGCGCTTGCTCACTGCTGACTTAATGTATTTTTTCATTAATTCTTTCTTTGAAAGTTTTAATGTTTCTTGATTTACGTACAATTTAAATTAACAATTAACTAGATTAAACTTTAATTAACTTTAAAATACTTTCACTAACTCAATAAATAATTACTCTGTGTATTTTATCGTTAATGAAAATCTCAGTCGTTCATTCTTTATCGATTAATCGATGTTTGCAAAGCTTTTATCTTTAATTTATTTTATTTATTTTTTTGGCATCATTCTATTCTCCAGTTTCTGTTAAAAGTTTTACATGTGGCTACTTTGCCTTTTTTTAGTTTTCTCTCTGGATTCCATGAAGATTTAATTTAATATTTTACTATTTAATTTCTCATTCAATATGGTTTTGCTGCTTCGATCGGGACTGGAACAATATAAATTGCTATGATTAGCTATATTGTTTTACGAAATCGATGCATCTTTCACAGCTTTATGAAGTACATGTACCCTGATGTACATGAAGTACATGCCCCCTAATTTTAAGCATTTTTATCCAATTTCTGTGGTCATTTATTTGTTTTCTCTGTCATTAAGTTTAATGGTCCTTTTTATATTATTATCATTCATGTCGGCGTAAGTAATTTAAATTGTTTTTGTCACTTATTGGTTCTTAATCTGTATCGCAACAATTTTGTGTCAGTCTTTCCTATAAGTTAAAATCAGTTTTATTATTTTGTGTTGGTATTGTTTTGTATCTATTAATTGCTAAATTTTAAGATTAAATTTTATTACGATATCTAAATCTATCATTTATATATATATATATATATATAGTGATCCAAAAGTCACAGAAAAAATAAAAAATATATTGTTTTAAAAGTACTGATTGTAAGTCTATGCAGTTTTCACTAAAATGTACAGAAAAGCATGGGATTTTCTTTTTTTTTTTTTTCTTTCTTTATTTTATTTAATATATATAAGAAAAATATTAGTTACGTTTCTCATCAACATATTGCGGTGTTTTCGCAGTATCCTCTCATATTTTAAACAGGTCCGCCTGATCTAATACGGCATATTGCAAATACTGAAGCTTTTTTTTAGGAGAATTTCTAATGCGTCTGGCGGTCAATATAATGAATGACGGTCATCACAGCGAGCATTTATAGTCCTAGTTACGTTAATGAATGTTCTGCGCCACTGTGAAAAATTTAATTTTATAATTAAAGCACCACTTAATTAAGAAAAATTAAACTAATTTCCTGATAAATCTTTTGTTAACTAAATAAAATCCCATGCTTTTCTATACATTTCAGTGAAAACTGCATAGTGTTACAGTCAATACTTTTTGAATAATATATATATTTTTTTTTCTGTGAGCTTTTGGATCACCCTGTATATACAGGCGTTGGACAAAAAAAATGTGGACACTTTCACTTTTTTACGTTTTGTCGATTATTTCGAAAAAAAAATAACGTGTTGTTCTGGAATTTTTAGAATAAGGAAAACATGTCTTTTCTCATATTTTTCAGAAAAGATTTTGTTACGAAAGCCGTTAAGGGACGAACAACAAATCCAATAAAATAAAAAGTGTTTGGGATAATTCTGTATATGGAAAAACTCCAATTGATTTGCAAATTTTATATATGGTTATAAATATTGTATTTTACACGTGTGTAGCGTTTTGTGAGGATATCTTGATTATTTAAGGAGTTATTAATATTTTATTTAAAAGGTAAAAAATTTTCGCAAGTTTTTACTTTATGACTCTAAAGGGTTTTCTTCAAATTTCATGAAACTTTCGGAAAACATGACAACATATGCCTAAATCATTATACTTATATAGTTTTAAACAAATGTATTTAATATTCAAAGAGATATGGACAGTTGTAGCAAATAATTTATTACTGCGCATGCGCGGAGTACAGTAAAAAAACACAGACTAGTTTGATACCCAACTGTATAGAGCACCTTACAAAAAACATCCAGCTGATATCACAAAAAATTCATAGAGTTATCAGTGATTAAATAAGCTGTTTTGCAGCTGTTTTTAAAAAAGGTCTTTATGCACTGAGAAACAATTCTGTAACTGACACCTAGAATCTAAGTTATGGCTCTAGAAAAAATAGTTTCATATCATCCTTATAAATTCTAATCCCAATTGAAAGCGAGTTCTAGAAACCCCTATTAGAACTCTAGAGCAGTGGTTCCCAACCTTTTTAGTTGTGCGGCCCACAAATTTTGTAAAAAAGACTTTGAGGCCCACTGACTACTTAATATACAAGTAAAAAATATAATGGCAAATAGACACCTATATATGTATGACGAATATATATATATATATATATATAATATATGTCAGTAATTAGTAAAAGATACTGTACAAGAAGAATTATTAAATATTTAAAAAGAAAAAGAAAATAACTTTATTTTATTTACTTAGCTGTCACCTCTGTAATAAATTTCAAGAACAAGTGATAAAAGATTTAAAAAAAAAACCTTACTGATATTTTTGACGCTGTTTGTCCTCCACGAGAGAGTCAATATCTGGATTGAAACTGGATAGTTTTAGCCTCAAACCACTCTCAACATTCAATTTATTCCTATATTTATTTTTCAAAAAAACTAAAGTTGAAAAAAGTTCGTTCACATAGATAGGTTGTTGAAAAGTCCATCAAGTGTCTCAGTGCAATTTTTTCAATAACTGGATAGTCTTGCCGAACTTTTATCCAGAACGGGACCAATGGTGGTGTTTTTAAAAGTGATTTTAGAGTCTGGTCACATGATAGTTCAATTAACGAGTTTTCTACACTTGCAGATAATTTCAATTTTCTTAGGTAGTTTTCTTCAAAGGGATTTCTGATTCATTGGATTGCATCTTCAATTTTAGGGGAAAAGTTCCTAAGAAATATGAGAAGTCTTAATTATTGCTAAAGTTAGTAGACTTCTCATTCATATGACTGAATAATAAAATGTATAATCACAGTATAAGAGTAACTAAAATAGATTGTTATTAGTTTTAAAAATCGTATTGTTTTAAAAATTTACTGTTTTAAAAATAGTTACTATTTTAAGAAAATTAATGTTTTTAATTAGGCTTATTAATAAATATTATTATAAAATTAAGAAAATAAGTAATTTTAAATTAACTGAGGTTAGAGGCCAAAGATTCTAGGTGTTGTTTTATCATTTTTAAATTCTTTGGTTTCAAGAAAATCATGTAGGACTGGAAATGCGTCGAAGGAATCTTGTTCCACTTTTTGAGCCTATCGTTGAAGTATCGTTATCACTGCTTCTACTTTGTCTTGCACAAAAAACTTATGATCATCCTTGCCTTGAAGAGTTAAGTTAAGAATGTTAAGGGAACCGAAAATATCCGCCAGATATGCCAATAACCGTTTCAACCAGTTTTCATCGGTCAAACAGTCTAAGTAGGAGCTTGCAAGTTTTCCATTAGAATCTCCTTCCTTAAGGAAAATCGCAAGTTCGTCGCGGAGTTCGAGCAATTTTGTCAACACTTTACCTCTTGATAGCCACAGAACTTCACAGAGAAGTAGAAACTGTTTGAGTTCACTGCCTATTTCCTCACACTAAACACTAAACAATCTGGAGTTTTTAGGCCTTGCTTTAATAAAGTTCACGATTTTTACTGCATCGTCAAGCTTTTTTTTAACACTTGTCCATATCTTTAACTGCAAGAGCCTCTCTATGCATGCTACAATGTGTCCGTTGAACCAAGAGAACAACTGATCTAATTCTGGTGACTAAACCAGTACGAATTTAAGACATAGTACGTGTCCAATCAGTTGTTAAACCTACACACTATGACCAATCTACTTCATTTACTTTTATAAAACTGTCAACAGATTTGAAAATATCTTCGCCAGTTGATTTTATCGACAGACTGAAAAACATTTCTTCTTCAATATTGACATTCAACTCAAAAAGACCAAAAGCTAATAAATTAATCTGGCCAGCAACTTCTGTACTCTCATCAAGTTGCAGCGAAAAGTATTCACTTTGTTTCAAAAAGTAATAATAGCTTCTTTTACATTTTCCGACATTTCATTAATTCTTCTTTACACGGCTGTACTTAATAACGGAATTTAATTTTTCTTTGTACATTTTTCATCAAACAAAGCATTATTTATTATTTTTGTTGCGGGTAGAATAAGTTCTTCTCCCACGGTGTGAGCTGAACCCTTCTTTGCGATTAACAAAGATAGCTCATAAGAAACTCTGGTGCTTGCTTTGTTCTGTTTTGAAGATTTTTCCATGGTGGATTTAAACATAGAAAAATTTCTTTCCTTTGTTTGAAAGAAATCCAAAGACTTTCCTACACATTCACACAGGATGTTTAATTGATAGATATCTTTGAAGTTTTGAGTTTCATGCATTCGTTGGATAGCGTTTCGAAACATATCACACACTGAGGCATATGCTCTTCTTCAGAACCAGAAAACACAAACCCACACTTTAAAAAATCAGGGTTATATTTACGAAAATATGTTTTAGTTTTCCTTATTATTTTTATATAACTTGGACTGGAAATCGACTTACTAACAAACTCATCACTGGTAAAATCAGATGTGGAAGTCGCTTCATCACTTGATAGCTTCGTCTTGCAACCAGTCTGAAACCTTCCAGACTGGTTCCAGTCTGGAGGTTTCAGACAAGTTCCAGTCTGAAACCAAGCATCCATATTGACGTGAAATAATAATAGCTCACAGCAGACACAAAGATAGGATACAGCAACAGAAAATCACAGCTACTGACAAAGGAGTCAAACAAGTGCGGTTCCCGGTAGGGCGGAAGGAAGTAGGAGGGAGGAGAGCGTAGACCTTGATGACTAACGGATGAAATCCCTGAACGACAGCCAGCGCGTTCTCCTTATTGACTACTACGGGCCACGGAGAGCTTTTGAGTGACATCACATCACACTAGTGAATCGTCCCAAAAAACTGGTATTTGACCTCAATATTCCTCGGCCCAGTATCACACTGCCCGCGGCCCACTTGTGGGCCGCGGCCCATGGGTTCGGAATCGCTGATCTAGAGCGTTTGTCTATATTGTCGAGAGCAAAGTTATTTAAAAATCTCTGCAAATAAATGAGAATACAAGAGGCGGGTTTCAGCAAATATAATCTTGGTTTATTACCCAGTTCTAGGAAATCAAGCGAGAATTTCTCGCAATACAAAAGACTCAGATTATTCAGAATACTGTTTCACCATCTAGAAAAATGTAGACTAGAAATTCTTGATCATTTCGTCTATTCAGTTTATAGGCGTGCCTCATGCGCATAGCTCGGAAATCTGTATTTCTAGTTTAGGGGTTCAAAAAATGACCACTTATTCATTCTAGATGAAGGCGGTATACTTTTTTTTCTCAGTGTGATAAGGGGTCATTCACAAATGAAAGTTTGTATCAGAAAAAACTGTTACACAATGAAACTTAGTACAATATTTGCGATTCATTTTTCTTTCTTTTATTTTTATTTTTATTTATTTTTTTTTTTTTTTAATAAGTATGTACTACATACCTATGAAAAAAAAAAAAAAAAAAAGAAAAAAAAAAAAAAAAAAAGGAGAATTAATTGTTTAAAAAAAAAAAAAAAAAATTTTTTTCTGATACAAATTTTCATTTGTGAATAACATTATAAAACCTTTCTAGAAAACAGCTGAAAAACAGCTCATTGAATCACAGATATCTTAATGAATTTTTGTGATAAAGAAACTTATAAGTTTCTTTAACAGTTTACACTAAAATAAACAGATAAAAATTCTTGTTCAGATAAAGTGGTATTAAAAGAAGCATAGTACCTAGCACCTAATGTATGCTGGCGCGAAAGCATTTATCTTTCATGAAGTACAAATATTTTTACCGTAATGTATGTAGTGCATACCTAATAACATTTATAATTCACTAAAAAAGTCCTGGTTCGGTAACGAACCGAATTCTGAATGCGGGACAAATTTTAAAATCATACTCGAAATGTACAAAACTCGACCAGATGCTGCTTGCGTGCCAATAGATCAAAGTTTGTTAATGAAATCATTTTTAAATTTATGAAATCAATGAAGGTAGTGAACCAACGAAGGCTTTGCTCGCTTCGCTGGTCACTATATTTAAAGGAAACTTTTTTCTATATCGCTTTATAAATAAATAAATAAATAAATAATGAAATTGCTCTAAAGCCCGCTTTGGTTCCCCGTTGCCTTCGGCATGACCCACTGATTTGCAGACTCTTGGGTGCTTGTGTCTGTTGTCAGTGACAATAGCTTACCATTGGGTTTCAATTTTGGTGACACTTCCATCAGATGACACTTTTGAAACGGACAGTATCGAAAAAATTGAAGTAGCAATTTTATATTTGAATCCCAGTTACATATGAACAACACTATACGGTGTACATAATATTTTCTTTCACGTTATTTTCTACATTTATTTGATTTATTCGATCAACCATAAAATGACAACAATTTCACGCCAAATATAATATTAAAATATGGTATGATCGGTTACGTCTATCGCATGAGACAATTTTTGGGATTATAATAGTAGTTGGTATATAGAAAAATAAATAATGAAATATGTAAACCTGTTCATGGTACAACCTTAATATAGTTTCCCTTGGCGACTTTTGAAATTTTATCGCCACTTTAGACAAAAATACACACTTTATGTTATTATTTTTTCCGTTTCTTTCTTTTCTTTTCTTTTCCCTTACCTGTTCTTTCTTTTCTGTTTTTTAATATTTTATAATTTATTTATATTTTTTATGCGCTACTTGGCTTAAAGTGGCTTTTATGAAAGTGCAGTCCTTGACGAAAAGGTCCGATCTATTTCAGCATCAAAATTTTAAAAATTACCCAGGATTATCAATAAGTAAAGCTCTTTAATATAATGCTGAATTAGCTCTCATGCCAAGCGCGATTCATCCGTGCCAAAAACATATTTAAACAAAAAGAAAAAGAAAAAAAAAATCTAAAATTGTATATTAATTTTTTTTTTTTAATTCCATTTTTATATTTTTATATTTTTATATTCATGAGCAAATTTAATATTTTATAATTTTTTATTTTTCGCGGAAAAGCTTATTTTATTATATGATGGGGGGGGAAAAAACCCAAAAGCTTACAATTTATTTATTTATTTATTTTTTTTTTTGGCAACAATTAAAAATTTAAATTTCCAATTTTTAAGCCATTACCAGGTTATTATTTTCATATTGTAATTAATTTTAAAAAATCTAATCAAAATTTTGTTACAATAAAAATACCAAATAAAAGGGGCGATATTTCTGAATCCGTTGGATTAAACAGCTTATCGATCAGACAATCAGATTTTTTAAAATTAACTAAAGTATGAAAATTTGGTGGCAACTTGCGTCCACACACAGGCAAATAGAATTCCAAGGAAATCTCTTAGCCGTTTATATATATAGATGCCAAGCGCGATTCATCGGTATCAAAAACATACTATTTAAACAAAACAAAAAAGAAAAAGAAATCTAAAACTGAGGTATGTTAAAAAAGGTTATGGTTGTTTTTTTACTCCATTTTCATATTTTCATTTTTCCATATGCATGAACAAATTTAATATTTTATAACTTTTTATTTTTCTCGTGAAAGCATATTTCCTTTTATGCTGAAAATAATAATAATAATAATAACTCGTTATTATTATTATTATTATTATTATTATTATTTTAGCAACAATGAAAAATTTAAATTTCCAATTTTAAACCTATTACCAGTTTATTATTTTCACATTTTAATTAATTTTAAAACATCTAATAAAAATTTCGTTACAAATAAGGTATCAAAGGAAAATGGCGATTTTTCTGAATCCGTCGGATTAATTAGGTTATCGATCGGACAATTAGATTTTTTTAAATTAACTAAAGTATGAAAATTTGGTGGCAACTTGCATCAACACACATACAGAGTCCAAGGAAATCTCTTAGCCGTTTATATATATATATTCCGTTGCATTGTTAGTACTTGCTTTTTTTTTTGCACATTTTTTTTAAGGGACCAGTTATAAATCTTTTACATTTGCAATAAATGAAGAAATGTATGATTTCAAAACATCTTTCCTTCGTTTAGTCACGTAAGACCCTTCAGTGGTGAGTGCAATTTTCCTAAGTCAAACCTCCAGAACGTGTTTTTAATTTGGTTGGGAATAGCTGATAATTACTATGAATTGACATTATTACTTACGCGAATAAAAATTTTCATATTATTTAATCCTAGAAAATTGTTTCTAAACATTAGGAAAATTTTCATTTAAAAATTAGAGTTGATAAAAAATCAGCAGTTAGCAGCTGTTGGTAGGCGTTTTGGGCAATAGAACATAATCCGAATCTAATTCACGAATACCATTTAAAGAGCTAAATGTAATAGCCAGAGTTAAAAAATAAAAATATATGCATAGCTGTCAACTTGTACGTTTTTTTGCTGCTGGAAATTTTTAATAAAAATTTCTAATGATATTTTCAGCAGTTTTCTGCAATTTAACACGATAAAAAATTTCACAAAGAAATACTAGTGTAAAAAATACTTTACAAGTTGGTACCTATGTGCATGCTTAAAAATGATTTAAAAATAAAACTTGAGAATTCAAATTATATTTGTAGCACTATTTGGACCAGAAAAATTTAATAGAAAGATTTATTTTATTTAATCAGTTAATTGTAGCAGTTTTCACTGATTAAATAATAATAAAAAAAATTATTAAAGTTTCCAGTAGCCGAAAGGTGCTAAATTGGCACTATGTTCTGACAGAAACGTACAAATTATAGACAATGACAGACAATTAATCTTGGAAATATTTTTTTGTTTTGTTTTGTTTTCCTGGAGTAAGAATTATTGACGCTTAATGGTTAACTTGTTTCTCCCTCTTGAAGATTTCTTACATTGCCTCACCAGACGGCGTACAAAATGCCGCAGAGGGTTTTGTAATTGTGGGACGGAGAAACGTCGTAACACTGACAAAGGACAAATTTAGAGTTAATACAAAGTCAGTCTGCGGAGAATAAATAAATAACAATAATAAAAAAAAGAAGTTTGATTATAATGTAAAAAATAATCTTTGACAATGATTATTAATCATATGGTTTTTTTTTTTTCTAACTTACTTATAAGAGTCTCTGAATATTCTTCCAAATGTGAATATCGGTTTCCGAGGCTATCGGAAGTTTTAATTTAGCTTTCGATAATAATATAGGGCAAACAATAATAATAAAAATAATAATAATAAAAGGTTTTTATAAAATCAAATCTTAAAAAAGAAAATAATTAAATATATATATATATATATATATTGAATTTAAAGAATATATACAATTGGTAGCAAAATTATTGAAGAACACACATCCACACTTTTCATATACACTACTAGCCATTAAAATTGCAACACCAAGAAGGAATGCGAATATCAGAATGATATTTAATTGACACATATATTGTAGTAGGAAGAACAATCGATTAAAATTTCAGGAAATTTGGAGTAATATGTACTGAGAAAACAGTACATAGAGCAGCGACCTCTGTGAGCAAAAACAACACCCTTATCTACCTAGGTACTGAATAAACAGCATTTGGATGACATGTACGGGCAGAGCACTTCATGAAGTTTCAACACGATGTCACAATTCCTCGATCGTAGTTACTGGTGAGTGGTTGGGTGCCAGTCGTTTTTCAACGATTAAACAGTCATTTTCATTATGGCAAGATCAGGAGAACGCGCTGGTCAGAACAACAGTTGAACATATTCTGCATCAAGGAAGGTCCGGACAATACGGAGAACTTGTGGTAGTGGATTGTCCTGCTTAAATATTACGTTTTGTAGGCCTTGAATATAGGGCAGCACGAAGGGCTTTAACTCGTTAGAAATGTAGTGGCTGGTATTCAGAGTGGCGGGAATGTAACCAAGAGGTGATCGAGACGTGTATCCAATGTTATCGCATAACATCACTCCAGGCGGTGACCCAGTATGCAGCTACTAAATTTTGATTACCCTCAAAACTGCCTCACTGATATCGGCGCCTTTAATGTGTGATCAACGACGAACCTGGACGCAAGAATGGCGTGGAGTCGCCTTTCAAACAAATCGCAATCCTGTTTACAGTATCAAGATTGCCTTATCCGTATTTAACAACATTGTGAATAATGCACATTGTCAGCTGGGATTCCATATGGTCCCACTGTCCATCACTTGCAGTGATAGTATGGGGTCCATTGAATACACGTGCCAATTACTTCTTGTTCGCACTCACGGTACTCTGAATAGCGGCCATTAAATTTCTAGTGAGCTAAGGCTCGACCATCTGCTCTATATTCAAGGCCTCCGTAACGCAACATTTAAGCAGGATAATGCACGATCGCAAGTTGTCTGTATTTTATGGATCTTCTTTGAGACAGAATGTGTTTAACCGTTGCTCCGGCCAGCGCGTTCTCCTGATCTCGCACCAATGAATATGATCGTTTAATCGTTGAAAAGTGAGTGGCCCGCCACCACTCACCAGTAACTACGGTTTATGAACTATGGAATCCTGTTGAAGCTTCATGAAGTTCTGTACCCGAATATGTTATCCAATCGCTGTTCGATTCAATGCCTAGGCAGATAAGTATAGTTATTTTTCCCAGAGGTCGCTGCTTTATGTACTGTTTTTTCGAGATATATTACTCAAACCTTTCTGAAAATTTTATCAATTGTTCTTCCTACTATAATGTATGTGCCCAATGAATATCATTCTGATATTCGCATTCCTTCTCGCTCTTGCAATTTTAATGGACAGTAGTGTATATATTTTTTAGTTTGATCGCCAATTTTTATCACCAACTTACTTTTTTATAAGCAGTATAAAACTAAAATCATGATTTCACAAATATTTATTTAACAAAACAACATTAGGTGCCCATCTTTTAAGTGTGAATTATTGCTAGTGCATAGCTGCCAACATTTTAATTCATCCCGGAGTATTTTTAGCCCCATCATTATTTCACACCACTTTATTTCTAAAAAAAATTTCTTCAATGTGTAACTTCGATAAATGAGAAAAAAATTATTCTTGCAAAATAAATGGTATCAAATAAAGCTAAGGTCTAAAAATACCCCGGAATAAATTAAAATATTGGCAGCTATGCTAGTGCTTGAATAATTTTACTGCCGACTGTATATATATGTATAATTTCACGAAAAACTGTCTTTGGCCACCACTGGTTAAACAAGTCACATAAGTATAGTCAAAATTTTCAATATCAGTTTAAGTATAGTCTTAAAAATAATTATTTCTGGTTTAGAGTTTTTGAGATTAATTTCTTTTGTGTGATACACAGTTGATTTGTTTTGTAGAGGCATAATGAAATACGATTTTATCTTTCTGTAGTTAAAACAAACTAATAAAAAATTGTGTACGAAATGTCTCACTTACTACATTGAATCTTACAGACATGCCATCACAATTTGCATTCGAGTAGAAATCACACGGACTAGAATAACAACTTGCGTAGTTTTATAAAATTCCCAACGCAATTATCCTAAAACATTTTATGATTAGAGCCATTGTGATATTTTAACAAGATTTCAATTTTTAAAATAGAATGTTATAATGTGAGGAGAGACTTATATCAATATCAATCTATGTGTACATATTTCATACAACAAAATAGTCAATTAACACGTTGAGCGCCACTTGAATTCTCAATAAAACCCATTAAAATTCCTTAATGATATTATCCTGTTATAAATAAAAATTATGTAAATTTTCAATAATTACTTAAAACAATGTAATATTTTAAGTTTTATATCATACTTTACACTGCCAACCACCGATGGCTGCCATGGCGCTAAACGTGTTAAACATTAGTACAATAAATAAATAAATAAAAAAATAAGATCGTTAGTTAAACTTGAAAAATTATATCTTATAATTTAAGTATTAGAGAATCATATAATATGACGAGCATACTACCAAAACAAATATAAGAAATACAATTCTCATTCTAAATAAATAAAAAGTATTTTGCATGATATTTTCAGAAACATTGCATAAAATTTTAATATTATTGTTTTAATTGTTTTATCAGTTTGCAGATAATTTTATTTATTGCTTTAGTTTTATTTATTTTATTCATTTTCTATCGTTCAGAATTCGGTGTTTTGTCTGATTTTATACACGATTAACTATCACGTTTTTTCATTAAAGCTTTTACCTTTTTATCAAAAGACCTTTAAAACTGAAACTTTCTCAGCCAGCAGACCAAAAAAAAAAAAAAAATGAAGATTTAAAGAAGTATTTTTTTCCAAAAACGAAATAAGACAAAAGAAATAAATGAAACGTTGTAAATGAAAACAGAATTTTTTACTATAGATAAAGACGAAATCATTTTGGTGTCTTCTTTTGGCGATAACCTAATCCTCGAAATATGGTGACGATATTGGACGATTTCGTTGAAATGAAATATAAATATCTTTGGTTTTTAGGGTCCATAGAATGTAAATTTATCTTCATGACGGATATGAGTTCGCCGCAGAAAGAGAGAAACGATAGCAGGTTTCATGAGAGACGGTATTTGTAAAGTATTGGAAAAAAAAAAAAAACTTGGAGCCATTGACGCTTGTTTATCATAAATTATGTCAATTGAAAAGAGTAATTTCGCACTTAATTTATAAGATCGGATTTATAAGATCGCTTTAAGATGTATTAAGAATTAATGTTGGAGATAAAATTGAGACTCGTATTTCATAGTATTAAGTCTTGATAGGAAAATGCGTTCAATTGAAGAATGGGAATCCTTTACTTTTCGTATATCATTTAGCTTAAGTATAAGATATTAATATTGTTTACAAGAGAAGATATATCATTCAGAATATATGCATCAAAGGTGTTTAATAGGAAAATTAAGATAAAATGCAAATATTTTTAAATTTATTTTAATTAATAAAATTAGAAAAAATGGTTTGAAAATAATTTATGATTGAGTAAATATATACATGCGCAAAACAAAGTAACCTTTTGTGACTGGGTATTTTAATTACATAAAAAGCTATAATATAACACAAAAAAGTATAGTTTAAATAAAGCATTTTAGAAATGTAAAGTAATTTTAAAATTGAAAGAGCATTGGTTCAATGTGTCTACAGCATTAAAATACTTTACAGCATTAAAACATCTCCATAAAGTTAGTTTTTATTTTAATGTACTATAAGTAAGTCTTCGCATATTAGCATTTAAAAATCGATTAAAGTGCTGTAAGAAAAGAAAGACTTTTATGGTATTTAGAGAATTAGTAATGAGAATGTGTTTTGTGTTTAATAAACTGATCAAGATATTCATGTTAAGTGAATTAAACAAGAAGCATATGACAAGCCATGCCAATGCCTGAAAATGAATTTTTCTGCTACTATAAAGGTATTCACCTGTCTGACAACAAATTATCCTGAGAGAAGTAGCATCACTTATGAAAGCATTATCTCTGAGATATATAAGGAAATCTCTGAGAATTACATAATATCACCAGTGGAATATTTGTATTACAATGATTTTATTTTAAGCATGATTTAAGTTCTTCCTTTAAAATAGTGACGCCTAAGCATAAAACAGGGTGGCGACAGTCCCGCCCTTTTCCCTGATTCTTCCACTAGTACATTTATATAATTATTTTTTACTTAATTAATTGTGGAAACTTACTACTAAAATTTTCGAAAGAAAAATACAGGTGGAAGGATCAGGGAAAAAGTTTGGCCTGTTGCCACCCTGTAAAACCAATACGAAATAAGGTTCATAAAATTAACAATTAGCTTTTCCCTGGATAGCTTATTTTCTGGATTTAAACTTGGCAGAGAATTAAATATAACATTTGCCAAAAAATTCAGGTAATTGCACATGAAGTCGAGAGTTTGACGATAAAGTACAAGTTAAAATGGATCTGACGAGGATCTGACACCATTACATCATTGGATCCTTCCATCGACTACATATTAAAATAGACCTCAGACTACAGTCGACAGCAAATTATTGAAGCACATATACATATTTTTCATATATTTGTTTTTAGTTTGATCGCTAATTTTTATCATCAATTTACTTTTTTCATAAACAGCATAACATTAGGATCATGACTCGACAAATGTTTACTTAAAAAACAGCATTAGGAGCTCATCTCTTAAATAGGAATTATTGTTAGCGCTTCAATAATTTTGTTTTTGACTGCAGTAACCTATTTATTTCCGAACATCACATCCACACCAATCCACCAATTTAAACGCCAAACCTGTTTTTGTATCGTCAAATCGACATTTCAATTCCACTAAAACAGGTTTCCTCTAGAGAGCCTCCAAGGAGAAAGACGACAAATGATGAAATTATGCTACGGCGCATGCTCGTAGCAGACATTTTTTCTACCAAACTGGGCTTTGGTAGTAAAATTCGAACACTTCTCAGTCGAATATCAATAGCAAAAGATTTACAGATATCATTGTTTTTGTAATAATCCTTTATTTTAGTTATAGTTTCGAGCACAGTGCTTTAAAGCCATCAAAAACACTTTTAAAGAAGGATTTTTGTCAAAAAAAATTCTTAGCCAATGAGAAGCTTACTCGCTATTGTCGCCCCTCTCCTTGTAGGCTCTCTAGTTTCCTCCACCTCTGATCCCAAGAACCACCTATCTATCAAGAAAGTATCGGCAAAAGAAGGCGCCAAGTCACCTAAAAATTTTAATGTGTTCCCGGAATTTTTCTGCGCAACCAGTATAGGGAATCTGTCCTCTACTTCCTATGAGTACTCAACGGTTCCTTCTCATTCCCAATGTGATGCGTCACATCTGCATCTGAACAAAACAGAGTCATCGAAAAGTCAAGGTTTCTAAAATTAACAACAATGACAAACCTGACAAGTGTTACATATTCCGAGAAAATGCTTAGAAAAAATTTAAGGGACGGATATCGTATTTGTAGCTTTAAAAAAGAGAGAGAGAGAGACTGGTATATGACTTCGACCTTCTAATATATATATATATATATATATATATATATATATATATCACTGGATGTGAGAAAGAACAATGTTTTTCTCCCTCAAACCGAGTTTTCTCGGAAGAGAGAGAGAGAGAGAGAGAGAGAGAGAGAGAGAGAGAAAGTTGAAAAAAATTTGTGTGAGTGCTCAGGCTCAGTTTTTTACCCTTGTAATTATCTAAGTTTTTGGTCATATCTGGCCGATTAGAATATTTTATAGAGTTACTGAGATCCAATTAATTTTAGTCATGTTTGAAATAAATAGAGTTATAATCAAATTAAGCTGTATTTACTTCAAAAGAATTAAACTATCAGACAGCGCTACCTGTACAACGGTTGAAACGTTACACCAGACTGGTTAATGCTTGCAAGTTCTGGCCGTAATTAGTATTACTTGATTATTGATGTTATAACTACAATTGAGGTTAAAAATCCAGTCCAGCGACCGCCAACCTTTTCGACTTCACGGACCACTAAGTGCCCAATTTAAAATCTCACGGATCACTAAATTCATAATTTACAATCTCACGGACCACTAACAATATTGATTAATAAATGAACTATATTTCTAGAATATTAGAGAACGTCTATTTTATTAATATGGAATAAACCAATTTAACATAAAATATTATAAATGCATATTATATTATAAGAAAAACACAAATACTTATTTTGTCATAAGAACTAGGTTTAAAGGTTTATTGTAATAAAATAATTATAGGGGAGGATGTGAACAGCATTTTATTAATTTCACATCACAGGGTTCCCAATTGTCTTTTTTAGGACCGGAATTTTCAAAATAGAAGTTTTTCTTAATAATTTTTAGTGATTAATTGAGTCTAATCGCAAATATGTCTTCCAAAAAATTACTATTCGAAAATTCCGGTGCCTTAAAAAGTAACGAGGGGGAACCCTGATATCATAGCAAAATCAGACAATAGGTTTGCTATTCTCATATATAAAACTGTATTTACTAAATCTATTTATATGCATATTATATTGTTAGATTAATAATATCTAATGAATAATTATGTTTTTGACGTATATTTTGAGCCTTCAAAGAATTCAAATATTCTGTTAAATTTAGAACAATTTCTTGCTAAATATCAAAAACAGACCAGAAATTCAAAACAATAACTATGCCTGATATTTACAAGTAAAATTTGTGTGGTAAAAGATTCTCCCATTTATGCTCTCATTCATTTAAAATATTCTGAAATCTAATGTTGTGAGCATGAATGATTAAAAAAATCCTGAATTTTAAAATAACATCACTATAATTTCTAATAAACATAAAAAACCTCGAATAATGCCAATATTTTTCTGCAGACTACCAAATTTTTTCACGGACCTCTGGTTAGCAGTGTTGCCAGATCTAGCGGATATTTTATTCAATAATCACCAATAATTTTTAATTGTAACATTTGCCTAATCACTTCGAAGACGGATGGTGTATTGTGTATATAAAATATCATTTCTCAAAATTATTGGTGATTATTGAATAAAAAATCTGCCAGATCTGGCAACACTGCTGGTTAGTGACCACTGATCGAGAACATTGCAATTTTTTTTTGCCATGAATGATGCTGCTGTGACAGTATCTAATAATGCCAAAATGGGATTAGTTTATTTCTCGTGACATAATTTGCAATTTTATTTGCCTAGGCGTTCTTACATGCATTTATAATTTAAAAAATTTTAAGTTCTTTTTTTTTTTTTGTACGCAGATCAGCCGTATTTTAGTTTTTATTGTTATTTTTTTTGGCATTTTTAACCTGTATTATGCCTTGACTAAATATAATATCCTCTATTTCAGTTTCATTTGAATTGATTATGTCATCGTTTTTTGAGAATCAGTTTTATTCAACGTTCGTTTCACTTCAGATTTTCAAAATGTTTTATTTAGGTAAATTTAGATTGTTTGGTGCTAAGGAACTTGTAACTTTATATAGTCTGAAATTACTTTGGATTTGGCTCATTGCTTAAAATGTAGCGTAAAGCGCCTGTTAAAATGCTGGGGACAAAATTATCCATAAGGCAATTTTACTTTATAAACGTAACATTTGTCCGTATTGGCTGATTTTTTTTTTTTAATTTTTTTCAGATATTTAATTAATACCTTTGCCTATTTTAACTATATTATGCAGGGATGGAACACGGGCGCAGAATTCATACCGGAATCTGTTCAAGAAATTTCTATACCTATAATATCGTTGATTTAAGAGGTAGAAAATTTTCTTACATTCATAGTGGTATGAATTCTGCGCCCGTGTTCCATCCCTGTATTATGTCTTAATGGTCCCGGCTCATTGATTATGCCTGTAGAATTCATTCAACTGTGTAAAATTGTTTTTTTTTTTTTTTTTTTTTTTTTTTTTGCTCATAACTCACTGTTAAGTTCTTTGGCAATTTCAAGTGATTACTTGATATTTTGTAGTTTTTCTCTTTTAAGTTTCAATTTTTATGTCCTGTTTAAGACTATATGAAGATTTTTAAATTTATACTTAATTTAAACATTGGCCTGTTTCACTGCAGTTTAACCTTTTTGTTAAGATAGTACAAGATCTCGATGAATTTGATTCTGTTCTAGTTACTATGAAATTACACAATGTGTCATATCAATATTAGTAGAATAGAAAATCGAGAGTCTAGTCTAGAGCAACAGCGTTTAAGTTATTTCCGTAATGTACAACGTAGGCCATTTCCAAAAAATTAATCCTAAAAAATATCCTACAGGCATTTTGGAATTTTTTAAAAAATTTCTTGTTTTAGAATTCATAGAAACTTTAAATAAAAAGCTTAGGATAATTGGAAGAATTTTAGGTATTACCAAATTGGTCGAAATTTGTATATTAATTTGCTTAAAAAATACACTTCTGGCACTCTGAAATTTTAATAGTTTACATTATTGTTTAAGCCTATTGTTGTTTCGGCTTATATGTTTATTGTTGTTTATTGTTGTTTATTGTTTTAATAGCAATATTTATTGCAATTAAAATACTGTCATTTAAAAATAATACTAAATTAAGAAAGCGCTTTGAAAATTGTAAAAATCGAGGAAAAAATCGAATTTCTGTTTTTGTTATATTAATTTTTTATGGCGAATTCTAAACAATATGCAATCAACCGTATGTTTCTAAGTTAATATTTTCGAAAGTTATAAGGGTCTGAAAAAATTAAAGGGCTGATTAAAGGCCCTCAAAAATGTAAACAAACATGCAGCAAAGTCGGCAGAAATTGAACATTCATATTTTTAATTTTGAAATATTTTTAATTCTGATTAAAACAATGTTAAAAACAATCAGTTTAAAAATATAAACTTCTAAAATGTTTGACTAATAAATATTTATAACTGGTAAAATTTACCGTTTTCTCTGAATATGTTTTTTTACGACTTGCTCTTCTTTCGAATGGCTCTCGCGCCATAATTTTGGCTTAAAATTAATAAAAACTGCTTTAACCGTTTGAGTCCCAAGCAGTGCGATCGCATTGTTGAGATTTTATGTCGAGAAAACCCAGTACATTTAGAACATTGTGGACAGCTGACTGTGCGTTATCGATTGTTGAAGTCACGCGCTCAGATTTACTGAAGCAAGTTCATATGAAGCAAGTACGTCTAATCATTTTCAAACACACAATTATTAACAATGAGAAACACTTATGCAAGAATACGTTCGATTGCTTTGCAAACTACAATAAATGTAACGGAGCGATGAGAAAAAGACAAGAATCGCGTTACCTAACAAATACAAGAAGCGCTATTGCTCCGATTGGGATTCGTCGATGTAAAATAAACAAAGTGCTATTGCGCTGCTTGGGTCTTTTCGTACTCATTTAGAGAAAGCGCGGTTGCGCTGTTTGGAATTTTCCGACAATGTTTTTTCAATACTCCCTGGGACTCAAACCAGTGGCGGATCTAACGGGGAGGGGCTAAAGCCCCTCCCCCTCCAAAAAAAAAAAGCACTGATATTCACAATTGAATGTTACAATTGTAAATTTTTCATTGATCTCGAATAATATCTTGAAAACTCTTAGCCCCCCCCCCCCACCAAAAGTTAAGTTCCGGATCCGCCACTGACTCAAACGGTTAAACTGTTTTATGTTACATTCCAATGAAATCTGGGTATCCTTTTTGAGTTTCGCCTAAATTTAGATTTAAAAAAAAAAAAAAAAAACTGTTTTATTATGCGAGAGCTTGAAATTTTCATAAATAATTAATATTTTTTACAAAAATATGTCTTATAAATAAACTTTTGAACGAATACACGGTGATACCAAATTTGTTTAAAATATATATACGAATAATAACCAAACAAAATTGTACAAAAATAAAAATAAATAAATAAATAAATAAAAAATAAATAAATAATGCGAGGACCATTTTAAAGTTTTTAAAAGTTTAATTTTTTTTTTATAAATAAAAAAAAATAATTAAGTTGTTTTTATGTTTCTTTTTATGCACTTAATATTGTAATATTTCAGTGCATATATATATATATATATATATATATATATATATATATATATATATATATATATATATATATATATATATGTACAAATTAAATTTAAAACTTTTGGTCAAAAATTAAAAATATTTATTTATAACGGCTACCGTCCCCTTAAAATGCTAAATAAATACATCTTTGTTGTAATTAAAATACTGCCATTTTTAAATAATACTAATTTAAAATACTAAGTTTATAGATAATTATAAAAGAAACACTTTAATCCACAATTTTAAATCTCAAACAGCGGTAATTTTCAGTGCGGTGTGCCATTCCAATGGAAGGAGTTTAGAAAGATCCACATGGAGGGTCCTCAGGCCTAGGATCATCGGCCTTATTCCCAAACACCAAACACACGGAATGGCAGAAGTGTCCCAATAGCACTAAACGAACCAAGACTGAAAGTGCCAGGATTATGTTTCTTTTTCACAAGGATTTCTGGGATACATTGTTATATTATATATGATTCCTAACTTTTCTGATATCTTTTCTGATGATATGCTGAACAAGCGTATGTTTCATTTATCTATTATTCCTTTTTCTATGGATCTTTGATAGTATTGACAATTTTTTCGTGCAAGATATGATTATTTCGGAGCTTAGTAATCCTCGTCTTTGGTAGAAAATTGGAGATAAACTCAGAAGGGTGTTTCCAGTGTAACGGTGAAGAAATATTTCAATAGAGAAAATATATGCGATCCAATATATGTTAAAAAGTATCATATACCTTGTTATAAACTTAATTTACATGTTCTTGATGTCATCAACAGTTTATTTTGCAGCTTCATTTGACTTGGAGTGATATGGAAGTGAAAATTTCACACTAATTCCATCTGACCTAAAGAATTTTATACTTCCACCAGATTTAGATTATATAGCATTTTCAGATACAACTACCTTTGTTAGATATAAACTAGCAAAAATGATCCCGCACCCGAAAAATCTTTTCCTTAGAGGCTACAGAATTTTTTTTACTGAGATGAAAAAGATTACAGCCTTAATTCTTAAACTTAAAGTTGAAAAGTGCACAGGGCTTACTAATGTAACTTCTCAGAACTTTCTTTAAACTACGTTAAGCACTCAGAACTCTTCCATTATATGAAATGAAAACATCATCTGTGCTGAAAGGATCATAATGTTGCAGAACACTTGTAATGGAATCAAACTTATATGTCTTGGTCTTCAGAGGTGACGTCTGTAGTTTTTTTTGCCCGGATATGAATCATGTGAAAATTATTTGAAATATACACGTTCATGAAATCTGTAAGGGTGGACGCCAAAATGAAACAATCATCCAGACCAACGAAGTTCTAACTAATATTTAGGAAAATTTCTGTCAAATAAAGGTTCAGAATCTTATTGATTCAAAGCCTAATAAAATATATAAACTTATTAAAGAAAATGCAAATGAAACTCCCTTACTTAAAACGTTTTAGTTTAGAGTTAAAAAATGCGTTCATCTCCTTAAAAAAAAGAAATTGCAAATAAATACGACTACAATATTTGTTTTCTAAAGTTTTTCCCTTTGTAACTCAAAAGAATTGAACATGTATTTTTTAAACTCAAAATATGAAGACTGGAAAGTATCATTATTTTAACCCTTTGGCCGGAACATGTTTTCATCATGCTTACAAGGAACATCGGTCTCACAGACCGCTTTTTGAAAAAAGAGTACTGAATGTATCTGCCGAAATTTGTGACGCTAAATAATGAATTCTTGCAGCCATAAATTTACTTTCTCAATCACGACGTATCATAGGGGCGACAGGGTATATTATATGGTTGATCGGATTTAATGTCGCATTACTACTGCGCAATGGGTAAAAATGATAGCTACTGATAATAATACCTTTCAAAGGACGGATAACTTCTCAAGGAAACTCTATGTAATGACTCGCTTGTGAATGATTTGGCTCTGGAAGATTTCCTACAAATAACTCTTCTTTGCTTTGAATGACTTACTACTTAAATTTATCTGACGACAAACTTTGAATAAATCATCGCAACAAAACTTTACCTAAAATACTTTCCAATCCAACTCGAACACCAAAAACTCGACGAAAACCATAACTACGTAAAAAACTCACAACGTCCCAAAAAATCGTAACTCCTTACGCAACTTCCTTCATTGCATTCTAATTCTACCTAACACCAACAAAACCAATCGAATTTAAACTTTCAAAAAGAATTCTCGATTACTGACATTTCTAAGTAATGTGTCTGTTAGCGCTCAAAAATTGAGATTCCTAATATTCTAATAACATTTTACAGGTTTCTTTTCAACAGTAAGGGGCTCCGCCCCTTGCTCACTGCCAACTCCCAAGGGTAGCTTCACTTGTTTGAGAGGGTTTTACGTTGCACTAGTTCTACGCTGTGAACAATTGGCGACGGTTCGGGACTCACCCCTAAGGGTTGTTCTGAGAAAGGCCATGCTGTACAGGTTGAGGTCATTTTACGTCTCACTAGTGCTTCAGTTAGACACCCTTGGCGTCTTGGACATTTATCGCCAAACGTGCCAGTACCCCGTTCTAGGAATATGCATCCGTAAGTCCCTACACTAAGCCTAACCTTTAGCGGTCTCTGAGACCGATGTTCCGGTATAAGGGTTAAATAAATTAACCTTATTTAGCACAGCGGTCGCTGGGCCGTGCGGCTAACCTGCTAATCACAAAGTTAACGATGAGGAGGATCGAAAGCGTCATGCCATAAATTCTGTTACACCAAAATTTGTCTCTAAAAAATTACCAACACAAGATTGTTAATTTTTTTTTATAAATTTTTTAATTACAACCTTTTATAAGTTAAAACAAAAATGTAATTATTCAAAATGTGCCCCTTTTGCTTCGACACAAGCTCTGAGTCTCCGGGCCAATCATGTATTGCAGTACGCACCACTTCTTATGGGAAATTCTCGACTGCTTTTACCAAAGCAGATTTTAGGCTCTCCAAATTGGTGTGTCCTCTGCGGCAAGCCATCCCCTCTAGGTGAGACCACTGTCGTTAATCCAGGGGGTTTAAATCTGGGTTTCCTGAAGGTCAATTGGAAGCCTTAATGAACTCTGTAACATTCATTGCCAACCACTGTTGAGTCGTCCGAGCTTTGTGTGCAGGAGCCGAGTCCTGCTGGAAGACCCAATGTTTTCCGGCAAAGACGTTTCCACTCAGAGGTTTCACTATTTCTTCTAAAACATCTTCTTGATAGTTTTTGGCTCGAGTTTTAACCCCTTGTTCACTGAAATGGAGTTTTGTGGTGCCATCAAAACTGACTTCTCACCACACCATCACTGAGGTTGGATGATGGCCTCGTTCAACTCTCCTAATTTTTTCCTGAGCTTCCAAAGAGTTGTGAGCATAAACTTTGTCGTTCTGGCGATTAAATTTTTCTTCAATGTTGAAAGTTTTTTCATCTGAGAACAAGATGCTGCGGTGGAGACCATTAGCATATCCGCTCAGGAGAACATTGGCTCTTTCAACCCTAATTTTTTTTAGGGACTCTGTCAGTCTTTGTCCAGTCTTTCCACGATATGCACTCACCTTAAGGTCTTCCTTAATTATCCTGGACATGGATCTTGGTGAAATATTCATCTCCCGGGACATGATTTTCTGTTTTCGGAGTGGATTTCTCCGAATTCGATTTTCCACAGCTTTGATGGCATATTTCGTCCTCACAGACCTGGGACGACCTGATCGGGGCCTATCCTTGACAGATTGGTTTGCTCTGAAACGGGTTATGGTGCGCCACACAAACATACGGTTTATACCCGAAGATTTAAGCAACTTGAAAATCTCAGAGTTGGATTTACCTGCCTTGTGAAGAGAAATAACTGCGTGACGGCTCTGTTCAATGTCTCGCTCCATTTTCCTGTAATGAAAGATGGACAAGAAATGAGTGGTATTTTAAAGCTATATATCAAACATAAACACTGGGCAAAGGACAGGTTTCTGTGGGCTCTTGTTTGTTTCCATTTACATATCTAAAAGTTGTAACAGAACTTATAGCAAGACTAAGTATATTCTGTCCTGAAATTTTCTTTGATGCTGAAATTACCGATGACGAATTTTTCTTAAAAAGTTCTCTCAAAACAGCGTAAGAAACTTTTTTCATGATTTTTAACGCGCTTTTAAATGAGATCTGATCAAAGTTTCTAAGATAAAAACATGCCATGTTTCAATGACTCCGATTTTTCTTTGAGAATATAGCTGCGATTTATAAGATCAATCAACGTATTTACGCGAAAGTTGAAATATAGAGTTTTTCAATGTCGCTGATGAAAACCTAATAATAAAGAATTTAAAAATTTAAAATTTTCAAATAAAAAATTCCCCTTAAAACTTTCGTTAAATAGAAAAAACATTGAAAAGCGTCATTTTTAGTTTATTAAATTATTTTCACCAATTTTTGGCTCAATCTAACATATATTTCGTTCTGTACGAGTGTTCAAACTTTTAAACAGTTCAGTATTCAACTGCTTTCAAATATTGGGTTTAAAATTTATCGAATGCATCTTTTAACAACATTAAGAAAAGTGACTGAAGCTGTCTTTAAGCTATATACATACTAAATCTTAAATGTTTAAACGTCTAATTTATTGTAGTAGACATTTTATATTGCATAAGTAAATTTCAATGAATGAATGATAAATAGGAGTTTTATCGTCTTTGAAATGCAAAAAGTGCATCTATTACTTAAATTTAAATTAAACAAACTGAAACATGTGCATGAGGGAGCACTGGAAGAACGTTTGACTATGAGTCTGAAAGTTGCGGTTGTAATCTCAAGTGCGGCTAAATATATGTTATTTTGAAATTAATTATTCTGTAATAAGTTATTCATAATTGTTCAGAAATAATAAGAATCATGTTTTCATACCTGTGTTTAAATCATGTAAACTCAAACATTTAAACACGCCTTTCAAATTACTAAAATATAAACTTTAGCAACTGCATTATTAATCGTCTTATATTCATCAAAATAAAGAACAATTTAGTTACTTCTACGATAATTACATTATTTTTAACACACTCATTATTTATCTCTTAAATTTACAAAAACTTAAATGAGAAGGAGGAAACTTTTGGAAGGAGAACATTATGTCTCATCTTAAAACCATTAAAAGAAACAAAAACATTTTTATTTTGTGCGAAAATTGACAATATTTTATGTATTTCACCTTTACTTTCAGTTAAAATATTGTTTGTAAGGGTTTAGATAAATTTTGATAAATAAATGCACATCTTTGTAGGTAAAGCTCTTAAATTGTTTTTTGTCTTGACTTAATGGCTTTGAATTTGCTTCAAACAGAGCGGCTAGTTGAGCACTCTATTCTTTATACCTCGTTTGGTAGAGGTTTAATAACTTTTAAATAACCTTGTTAAAAAAAAAAAAAAAAAAAAAAAGCTATCAGTTTTTGTTAAATAATACTCTTGCTTTTCATGAAAATTGATATCCTATTAACCACCTCTTGTGCCGTTGCATTATTCTCCCATACCTAGAAACACGTTTCATCTTCTTTTCAGTTGAACGGCCTATAATACGTGTTGTTTGAAATTACGTAATCAAGATTTTAGTTTTTGGCTAGTGCTTAACTGCCTAATTCTCCTTCAACCTCCAATGCAGGTTAACTCAGAGTGGAGAAACCGAGGTTAGAAAGTTTAACTGCAAGTTAAATATTTGCTATTCATCATTAACTTGAGAAGCAAGTTACTGAACTCCACGTTAATCGACATGCGTTAAAAACCGACGAGGTGATTGGCCGATGTACGTGACTTGCTACACATCAGACATTGAGCGTACAAGATGGCGGCTCCTGCTTGTACTTACAAATTGCTGGGTTTTTCTTATTATATTGTATGTATATTTATAATGGATAAAAATATTTATAATAGATTCCGTTGACATACAATTCATGGTTGTTTAGTATCATTAACATGAAATATGCAACAATACTGGGATTTTCATGGAAAGTTAAGAAAAATAACACTTTTTTTCCAATGCCAATATACGGTCCCTTCCAAAAATTGATTTGAGCCATTAGTACGAAATCTTTCAGTTAAAAATAGATTTTGTTACTCATTCTTAAAATAAATAACACATAAAATTTTTATAAAGAATTGAAATTGAGTTTTACTGAGGAATTTTCGGGTTTTTTTTGTAAAAATAAACTAAACAGACATTTTACGGATTTTTAAGTTTTGGAAAATTTTGAATGTGAGCAAATTTCTTGTAAAAGTATATTAAAAATATTCATAATAGATTCATTTGACGTATAATTCATGATTGTTTTGCATCATTAAGATGAAATATGCAATAATACATGGATTTTCATAAGAATTTCAAAAAATAGCACTTTGTTTTCAACGCCCAAAAATTCACTTTTTGCCATTAGTGAGAAACCTTTTAGTTAAAAATAGATTTTGCTACTCATTTTTTAAATAAATAACACATTAGATTTTAAAAAAGGATTGAAATTCATTTTTATTGACGAATTTTCAGTTTCTTGTGAAAAAAAAGTAAACAGACATTTCACGATTTTTAAGTTTTGGAAAATTTTGTATGTGAGCAAATTCCTTGTAAAAATATATTAAATATATTCATAATAGATTCATTTGAGGTATAATTCATGATTGTTTAGCATCATTAAGATGAAATATGCAATAATACAGGGGTTTTCAATAGAATTTCAAAAAACAGAACTTTGTTTTCAACGGCGATATACTGTAGCTTGCAAAAATTCATTTTTAACCATTAGTGAGAAGTCTTTTAGTTAAAAATAGATTTTGATACTAATTTTTGATTATAAAACACTTTATCAATCCCCGTTTAATACGTTACAGATTTTTAGATAGCGGTTTGAAATATACGAATAGATAACAATACAATTGAAATTCAAATTATATTTGTACGGTTGATCCTCCGGACTAAGCAGCGGCAATATGTAACTATGGGATGCTGCTGTTTCCTTATGGCTATTAAACGTCCAGCAATGGATTATGCTTACAAAGGAAGTATGAATCAGTCAAATTGCTTTTCAAACCAAACCAAGCTTAAATAAAAGAGCATGGTCGAGAACATTGGATACAGTAGAAATTTGCTGCAACAACGCCCATGGGGCGAGATATGACCCTCTAATAGTTTTAATTATTTCTATAAAAGTCAGCAAAACACATTCGTCGTACGAACGGATGGTGCAGTAGTAGCGTGCTTGACTTCTGATACGGAGGTCTTGGGATCGAGTCTCTGCAAGGGCGTTTTGTATTTTATTTTTTTATTTCAACTGAAATATTTATTTTTTACATTTTTAATTAAATTAAATCATTATTTTAAAAGAAAATATTAATTATATTAAAACAAGGTTTTTTTTTTTTTTTTTTTTTTTTTTTCTTCCCAGCGAGGACAATTTAATATTTTTTAAATTTTTATCCAATTTATTTATTTATTAAATATAAAGAAATTAATAATTTAACTGGAAATACTTTTATATTACATTTAGTTAAGATTTTGTTAAGGATTGCATTCAGATAAAATTTTTTTAATGATTATGTTTCATGTAAAATTTTAATTACTATTTTTTTAACGACGACTTTAATAGTAAGAGTTGATCGTCTGCTCTCAATTATTTATTCATGCTATGTTTTGCATGAAAAATCCTGAATGAACAACAGCTGTTGCTTAACTATTCGACGTCGTATTTAACTTTTGTTTCAAATATTTCATTAAACAACTGTCAAATTTGGTGGTGTCGGAAGAACTGATAATAATATTAAACACAATGAAAAATTTTCTCAAAATGATTTTACTAATTTATAATTAGTTTACATATAAAAAAATTCGAAATTTGGGTAAATATGACTATTACAAATATAGTAATCTCGACGAAAAGCCAAATATTAAACAAAATGTTCGTGTCGAACAATAATTGACTGTGAACAATATTGTAATTCAAATGATTCTGATAAATCTTTTCACATTTCTTGTACTAATTGTGAAAAATACATATGGTTTCCTGATTTTTCTACTTTTAATCATAATTGTTATAAATTAGAAACTATGTTCGTAGCTTTAAATATGAGTACTTTTTTTATAAATAAAAAAATAAAAGTACACATTTCTTAAATTCATGGTCAATACTTTATTAATTGGAATACTCAAAAAAAAAAAAAAAAAAAAGCTTCTTAATGTAATAAATATTTTCTCTTAAATTAATAATTTAATTTAATTAATTAGAAACGTAAAAAAAGAAAAAGAAAAAATAAACAAATTACAAAACGCCCTTGCTTGAACTCGATCTCAGGACCACCGTATCAGAAGTCAAGCACGCTACCAATGCACCATCTGTTCTTACCACGAGGCGTGTTTTGTTGGTTTTTATAGAAATAACTAAAAGTATTAGGTGGTCATAACTCGCCCCCATGGGGGTTGTTGCAGCAAATTTGGACTGTACCCTATGTTTTTGACCGTGCTCTTTAATTCAAGCTTGGTTTGGTTTCAATAGCAATTTTACTGATTCATACTTCCCTTGTTAGATCCGGGTCGAGTTTGGTAATTTTTTTAAGCTTTTTAAAATCTTAAAAATGATTTAATTTTGAACACAAATCCAAACTATAAGAGCAACTAAAATTCGAAATCGATTAGGTTTTCAATCGACAATACAAATTTCAAAGCGCGATCTGCTCTCCCTGTCATGAGTCAAAGATGTTATGATTTGATGAGTAAAATTATTTTCTTAAAACGATTAAGTATGTACTGATTTAAATATAAAATATCGAACAAAAATCTGTAAAAAAACTAGTTTTTAAACAATATAGCTTATCTGCTTTTGAATCAAAATAATTTCTATTTTGATTAATAAAAGTATAAACGTAAAGTTAGTTTGTTCTTCAGTGATTAAACAAAAAATTAAAGTATGCTTATTAACTTTTTTTTTTTGTAGGAGAAAGCAAATAAACTAATCGTTTTTTTCATGATAAGATAAGATAATATTTTTTTTATTTATATATTGATTATTATATAAAGGTTGCACAGTGATTGGTATATCTAAGAATTTTTTTTTCTCTATCTGTATTATATTTATTGCTATTACAAGTGCATAATATACTTCAAAACATGGAAGGGGGAGCGCCATATCGAAATTGGCCTAGGTGCAATCTAATTTAAATCCGCCTCTGCTTACTTTGCTGCAAATCGATAAAACTCAATTTTTTTCAGTGCCATTTTACCGAAATATGCAATGATTTGGGGGCTAATATTAAAGTAAGAAATTATTTCACCGCTAATTATCAATTTTGTTTTTTAATATCTGAAATAATACGAAATTATTTCTCCAAAAGCCAAAATAATTCAGTTTTTGTCTTTCTTGAATGGTTATTTATCAAAATACACACTAATTTTGCAGCTCATTACTGAAATATTAAACGATTTTGTTTTTCACATAGCCAGATAAAATTGAAAGCTGTTTGTGCATATACGTATTTCACCAAACATTTTCTGTAAAAATCTGCAGATCATCACACATACATATATATATATATATATACAACATTAAAAAATAAATAAATAAATAAATAAAAATAGGAAGCATTTTTTTATCGCAATTGCAGGTTGCATCCTCTTTTTCTGGTTGATATTATTTAAGTTTAAACTCTTCATACATTATATTTGTTTAATTATTCAAACATAAGATTTCATTCTATGCATAATCACATTTGGTGTTTTCATTAATTTTAATAAATTCTAAATTAAAAAACAACAATAAAATAAAATAAAATAAAATAAACAAATAAACAAATTAAAACATAAAAAAATACATAATAATATTTAAAATTAAAATAATAATTCCCAATAAATATAGTCATAATGTCTTCATCATCACTTGTTAGCCTTTTGATGAGATTGCTTAAGAATACAAATTAAACTAATGTAAAAATTGGAAGTCAAATCGTACATTTTATATAATTACTTAATAGTAACTCACTTTTTTCACGTAAGATGGCGCTAGCTCACGTTACGTTGAACGTTTAATCTAAACTGAAAATAGAAATGATTAACGTTATAATTAAATAACCCTGTTAAATATCATCTTTGTAATAGTGTTTTTAGCTTATAAATTTTAAAGATTAATAACTATCACTTAATGCTTTCATTTATTTCATTTCAGAAGCAACTAGATCGATTAATCGTTTCTTTACTTTTATTCATTTCTTTTCAGTTTGTTCGTTTTGGCAACCTGTTTATTTCTACTATTTCTGTTTGGAATCGGTTACATGTGGACTTATAAAAAATACTTATTCCATTTTTTAATTCTAGTTGTGTTACTGTTTAACCTAACTTCCTTTTTTACTTTGTTTTGTTGCAAGATAGAAACTTGAGTTGTATATTGCTTGTATTAGCTATACAGCAATCCGAAATCTTGCATATGCTGACAGAGATGCAAGTTTCCTGATGAATGATCATTTCTGGTTTTCAGCATTTAAAATTCTATTTTCCATTTCATAAATTCTCTTTTCTTTTAACAGATCGTTTTGGTTAATTTATCTCTTTCCATTTCTATTATTTGATGAATGTTTCTATTGGATTAATGGATTATGCAAATTATCTCATCGTTAGGCTTATGTGTTATGTGTGTCATTTCTCTTCTACGTAAGAACTTTAACATGTTTTTACTACTTAGTGTAATTAAAATATATTATCACCGTGAGAATAATTTTATTCGAAATACATCTCATTTAAAATTTCATATGTTGGTATTTTCATCTATCTTTCATTTGCTAAGTGTTGTCAAGGAATTAAATTACTCAAATAATATATATATATATATATATATATATATATATATATATACATACACAGGTGTGGGGTGTTTTAAAAATTCTTAACAGCCAAAGATTTTTTTTACCAACTAGCAATAAATGATACATTGTTCATAATGTTTACAGGAAAATTAATGCAAATGTAAGGTTAATTTGTCATTAAATTTTATTCTTTTAAGTTCTCAAGGCACCGTTTCTCAAAGTACAATGTTCAGTATAGAATAATAACAGCTTAAAAAGATAATAAAACGTAAAGTTTTTTTTTTTTTTTTTTTTTTTTTTTTTATTGTTTACTGCTGTACAGATTTTAAGTACTTTCAGATTCATGCAAGTCCGTAACTTTCAAATTTATAGAAAATCTTTGAATTATGTTTTAAATTTTCAGGAAAATCAGGAGAATTACTATCCCTGCATTGATATATTTCTAAATTTATATAAATAAATCACTTTTCTTATTGCAACTCTTTTGTTATCCAACGGTAGAAATTAAGAAAATTATGTCACTGGGCCAAAGAACCAGAAATTTTAAGATTTTACTCATCCATACACATTTCCACAGGTCAATTCACCCATTCTATTAGATTAAAAAAAATACTTACAAACTTGAAAGACAGAATAAATTTACATGATAAATATGAAAATTGAATATATTTGTAATTAATTTAAAAACAAATGAAGTCTTATATAAATCAAAAATGTTTGTTTTAATAAGCGGGTTAAATGTCACATATTTACCATATATACATTTCTATATTTTTGTATTTAAAGTAAAAAGAAAAGTTATTAAAGTAAAATTAAATGAAAAATTAAAGAGAATATGTAATATTAATAATTGTAAAACGTTACTTTATAACTTTGGATATTATTATGACTTTAAATATATCTTACACTAATAATCAATTAAAAGGTAAACAAAATAGCAGAATTCGGAATTTCCCGACTCAGCTCAGCGGATGAATGCATCACGGGCTGTTACTTTTTTAACGGCACTTTCCTCTAACCAATCAAAATGTAGCAACGTTGAAAAATTAACAGCTTGTGAATACATCTATTGTACGTGATCCAAGGAGCTAATCATCATAATTTCAAATCATATGAATGATTAAGTTTTTCGTTTTGTAAAATTATAAATTTATTATGAATTATTGTGAAATAGAATACCTATAATTACAAAATACTTCCTTATTTAAAATATTATCTAAATAGTATTTCGGCGAAATGTAAAATTTTAAAGTCTAATAATTTCCTTCATAACAAAAAAGAAAAAAAAAATATTTAAGTAAAATTTAATTTAATATATATATATATATATATATATATATATATATAATAAATATTTAAAACAAATAATGAAGTATCTTTTTTGCATTTAATGAAAAAGAAAAAAAAAAATCTAAATATTTTATTGACTACATTCAGATTGAACCAACGAACTCCAGCCGAAAGAAACCAAATAACACCTGTTCTGAATTCAGAGAATATGCAGAAGAAATGCAGGTACGGCGGAATAAAAAATAGTTCTATTTTTTTTAACTAAATTATATAAAAAACAAGAGTTTTTGTGGAAAACGGGGCACGTCATGATTCTCAGACAAAAGAAATTTATATCATATGAGTGATTCCATACCAACTCACCTAAAAAAATAAAAGTTGGTTGCATGACCGACTCAGATTTTCTTTAAATTTGGTACACAGATTGATGATATAGAGGAATGAAAAAGTCCAAATTTTTAGCTACCTGCTCCACTTATTTATAGATATACAGGTCCTCGAAGTTTGTCCGCCCCCTCAAAATACCAAGAGATTTATGTTATTTAATTTTTTTCTTAAAAATAGTGCTTATGTAATATGAAAGTTTTAGGTATCTCTGAAAACTAGTTATTCCAGGCATTCAGAAAAAAAAAAAAAAATACTACAATGTTTATGATGAAAATTGTTAAGGTACAGACCTCTTAGAAGTTGCAACCACAAAAATTTTATTTTCCCGATTTTGCTAAAATTGAGACATTAATTCCAAAAAAAGAAAATAAAACCGAAGGTTTACTCACTTTCTGGTAGAGTACAGGTGTTCACCATAAATTGCTACACAATAAATTACTTGGGTTTCTCACACCTTCTTGGAAATATTTAAGCTAAAAAAAAAAACCATAGGGCAAAAACATGCAATTTTGTCCACCTTGGCAGCCATTTCTCATGAAGGGGGAGCACTAGAAACTTTTTTATTATTTTTAAATAAGCTACTGATGTGTTAACTGTTCACAGGAAAAGAGTTTGCTTTTGGTTATTATTTGCATAAAGAAATATCTTGCTGATAGCATATGCATGTTTTTCTCTAATATCATATGCTTGTGTTTCCCCTCTCACAGACGTAACATTAATAAACAAAGATGTAAAGAAACAAAACTTATTTAATATTATATATATATATATATTGATTTATTACATGTATTTACCCTCTGAACATTATTTAGTTACCTTTAGAAATAATGTTATTAGGGGAATAAAGCAATGAATAAGGGAGCAACATTCTGATTTTATGATATTCTGGTATTAAAACAAAACTAATGTTTACTCTACTTTTTTTGATATCTTAAAGAATGATGTAGGAAACCTTGTAATTTTTTAAAATTTAAGTTAGTATTTAGTAAAGAAATCAAATATTTATAAAACAGAAACATGTTATTTTATGTAATTTCAAAGAAGCGTACACACATTTTAAACAGCAATATCCCAATCACAAGATTGAATTATCTAAATTTCCTGATTTGCGACCAAAGTGGTGTGTGTTAGCTGGTAGTGCAGGAATTCATTCAGTCTGTGTCTGTATGATTAACAAAAATGACAAGCTAATTAACCCTTTCCGACCTGAAACATTTTTACCTTTAAACATTACATTCTTCTGTTTATGCAAACTGAAAGAAAACTACGGGCTATAACCGACACTTGTTGATTGAATATTATACTTTACACTTTCTGCTAATTAGCTCGATCGTTCATTTCCTGATTTCATTACATACAAATTCCAGATGCAAAAATGTAAGTGGATGTTGTGGATGTCTAACCCACACGATCGTACGGCCTGTGATAGAAAACTCCAAACTGCATTTGAAGAATTTTTAGATATGTTAATGGATGATTATGATGAAGAATCTGAAGTGACGTTTCGACAGTGGATAACTACAGTCCATTCAACACTCATTCAATCTGCACCTGACTTTAAATCGGAACTTTTGTTGAAAATAAAGTCCTTGGCAAAATACCATTACATCACAAAATCTTAATCAGAGTATTTAAAAACAAGAAAAGCAGAACTAAATACAGATAAGTGCATTTTATTACTTGATTTTTCTGAAAATTTTACTTTTATAGTATAGGATGCAATACAGGGATATCACTGGGAAAACATGCAAGCTACACTCCATCCTTTTGTTCGGTCAAATGATAACCTAAAAATTATTTCTATGTGCATTATCAGTGACTGTTTGACACATGACACGGTGGCAGTAGTTTTTTTTCAAAGGCTTGTAATTCCATATTTAACATCACAGTATCCAGACATATAGGAAATAATTTATTTCATTGGCGGTAGCTCAACGCAGTACAAAAACAAGAAAATCTTTTTAAATTTATACCAACACAAAGATGATTTCAAACTAAATGCTGAGTGACATTTTTTTTTTTTTTTTTTTTTTTTTTTTTTTTTTGCCACATCCATGGCAAAATCCTGTGTGATGCCGTCGGAGGCACAGTCAAAAGGTCTGCTTACAGAACCAGCTTGCAACGTCCTTACAAGAATCAGATAATTTCTCCATTTGATTTGTTTCATTATTGCACAGGTAATTTAAAAAATATTAAGTTTTTCTTTGCATCTGAAGAATATGTAGCAGAAATAAGAGTATTGCTTTCTGAAAGACTAACTTTCGCTGTAAGAATTGAGGCTACTAGGGATTATCATCAATTTATTTTTATTAGTCAATCTATGCTTTTAGATTAAACATATCGAATCAGATTGAATTATCTGCAGTGGGTAAGCAACATGTCAAAAATTTAGATCAGATAAATGCTGGATTCCATACAAGCATCTGTTAGATATAATACCAATGCCATCAGCAGCAGCAGCCACAGGATGCATGTTTTTAATACCAAATGATACTGTGAAAAAAATACAGGAACTTATGCTTGCAGTTGAATAAAATTCTGTACATATCAATTTTTAATATATTGCTGTATTTCAATTATATTGCTTATGAAATAAATATTTATAGCTCCTTTATTTTGATTGATTTTTAAAGAAATTATTGAATACTTTATAGTTACGAAGAGACAACTTTCAGCGTTCAGTTTTGAAGAAATTTTATTTCTTGTTTCCATCAAATATCTAATTTTGTTATAAAATGAAGAAATTATTATTTTATTACTATTATTAAATAATTTAATACATTAAATTTCTTGAATTATTGTATAGATAGTACAGCTATTAATACATGCATTATTATTTTTCTTTTTAATTAATGTTAAGTCTATGAGGGGGGGAATACAAGCATATGGTACTAGAGAAAAACATGCATATACTATCAGCAGGATATTTCTTTATGCAAATAATAACGAAAAGTAAACTCTCTTCCTGTGAATAGCTAACAAATCAGTAGCTTATTTAAAAAAAAAATAAAAAAGTTTCTAGTGCTCCCCCTTTATGAGAAAAATGGCTACCAAGATGGTCGAAATTACATGTTTTTGCCCTATGGTTTGTCTTTGAGCTTAAATATTTCCAAGAAGGAGTGAGAAACCCAAGAAATATATTGTGTAGCAATTTATGGTGAACACTTGTACTCTACCAGAAAGTGAATAAACCTTTGGTTTTATTTTCCTTTTTTTCGAATTTTCACAATTTTAGCAAAATTGAGAAAATCAAATTTTCATGGTTGTTAGTTCTAAGAGTTCTGTACCTTTACAATTTTCATTACAAACATTGTAGTATTTCCTTCTGAATGCCTAGAATAACTAGTTTCTATAGATATCTAACACTTTCATATTACATAAGCACTATTTTTAAGAAAAAAAAATTAAATAACATCAATTTCTTTGTATTTTGAGGGGGCGGACAAACTTCGAGGACCTGTATATCTATAAATAAGTGGAGCAGGTAGCTAAAAATTTGGACTTTTTCATGCCTCTATATCATCAAAGTGTGTACCAAATTTAAAGAAAATAGAGTATGCATATATGAGTATGCTCACACTACGGATAAATCGAAATTTCTGTGGAATAAGAATACGTCCATACAACTGGTTTACCTTTTTGAATAACTGACGACAGGGAAACTTTTACCGAAACCGAGAAAAAATCACTTGAAATTATAGTTATTGTTATAGTATTGTTTACTATCGCAATAAGGTGGACATTTCCTCTTTTGTTAAACATTTTATTTAAATAAGTGATAAAATTTTAGGATGACTTCTAAAGGTTTGAAAATTCGATTACATTTTTATATGTTCACGTGTCCATGACTGTTTTACCCATGTTTCACTGTTGTAAAAAATCCCTTATGAACTCACAAATCTAAATAAATAAATAAAAATGTGTTACAATTACAAACTCATAAGGAGTTTTTCGAAAAAAAGAAGTTTTTCAACATGGTTGAAATAATTGGATCTCTAAATTAAATACGTAGCATGTGAAAAACCCCTTATGAAATTTCAACTCTGAAAAATATCTAAAATTTAGTTTTTTTTTTTTTTTTTTTTTTTTGCCGAAAATTTGTTTAATTTTTACTTTGTACAAATGAACTTTTTATCAGTATACCTAGCTATCAACCTATGTAATATTTAAAAAAAATATCTATTTGACGGACATGATTTATAAAAAAATATTTACTATAAACACTCATATCTCAACGAATATTACACGTGTGAATTTTATGTTTTAGGATAATATTTTTCTAATGTTTTGTCTATTTTTTCTGCAAGTTTTGTAAGTTTTCCTTTAAATCCATTTGTGTTATAAGCAAAAACCTTACCAAAGAAAACCACAAAAAATCTACTATATCTGCCTAAAAATCTTGTTATCCCCCCCCCCCCCCCGAATCCCCGAAGCCCCCCTCTGCAAATATTGTATATAGTAAATGCAACAGTGTGTTAAAGCTACAAGTCTTTTGGGGCATTTAGTGATACAGGGTGATCCAAAGTATTTGTGCTTTTCTTCAATTTGAGGTTGGTCGCCTAATTACACTCGTGACTAAATTGATATTGGAAAATGTCAGTTTATAAAAGTTCTTTGCATGTCCGAAGTTCAAGGTAATTTCGTTTAGAATTTAAAAATCTAATAATTTGATCACTTACTGTATATAAATTATTATATTTATTAAGTTTTAAGTCATTAAATTTTTTGATATGGTTTTTAACCGATTTCAAAAAAGAAGGAAGGTTCTCAATTCAAACCGTATGTTTTTTTTTATGTTTGTTAGCTCATAACTTCTGATCGGATTCTCCGATTTTGATACTTTTTGTTTTGTTGAAAAGGTCTTGGTCTGAAATAGGTCCCATTGTAATATCTTTACGATCTAAAGAAAATACAGGGTGCCAAAAAAAATCAGCCCCAACTCTTTTAACTGCTAAACGGCTGATGCTATAGTGATAAAAATGGTATGTAAGTATAGCAAAGTGGCCATGCAGTACAAGGTTAAACCGCTTGCAGAGCCACCAGGTGGAAAATAGCGGAGTTAGTGTTCCTATCTCGAAAATGGTTCTAGAGAAAAAAGTGAATTACAATGTTGAAGAGTATCATCGAATTAGTACAAAAAGATAGTTTAGACATTCATGCTAGCGTTCCTATCTCGGAAACGGTTCCAGACAGGGGGAAAAAGTGAATTATAAAATTGCAGAGCATCATCGATTTAGTACGAAAAGATAGTTTAGACTTTGATGCGAAAAATACAATGCTAAAAACGTGCATTTGTTTGTTCGAAATTTCTTACACTATGCACACTTGAGCTACATAGCACACGTTATAGCGTAGCTGGTGAGGCACACGCTATATAGTTCAAAATACGGTTACTTGATACTTTTTGTTTTGTTGTAAAGATCTTGGTCTTAAGTAGGTTCCATTGTAATATCTTTACAATCTAAAGAAAATAAAGCGCCATCTGGTGAAAAACAGTGGAATTAGCGCTCCTATCTCAAAAACGGTTAAGGATGGGAGAAATGTTAATTACGAACTTATAGAGCATCATCGATTTACTAAGAAAAGACAGATTTTAGACATTATTGCTAAAAATAGAACGCTTAAAACGCGCAGTTCTTTGTTCGCAATTTCCTACACTGTGCACACTAGAACTAAGTTGCACACTTTGCAGCGTAGCGGATGACACGTATACTCTGTGGTTCAAAGTACTGTAATGTAAGTGGTCACATCGATTGGCGCAAAGTCGTTTTAAACCAACTTCAGAAAGGAGGGTGTTCTTAATTCGATCTATGTGTTGTTGTTGGTGTTTGTAAGCTTATAAATTCGTAAGAGATGCTCTAATTAACTGACTTCAAAAAGGAGGAGGATCTCAATACAAAGCGTATGTTTTTTTTTTTTTTTTTTTTTTTTTTTTTGTTATGTTAACTCATAACTTCTGAACGGATGATCCAATTTTGATATTTTTGTTTTATTGCAAAGGTCTTGATCTGAAATAGATGCCATTGTAATATCTTTACGATTATAAGAAAATACAGGGTGCCCAAAAAAGTCAGTCCCAACTCTTTTAACTTCAGAACAGCTACAGCTATAGTCATAAAAATGGCATGTAGATATAGTAAAATGGATATGTGCAACGCGATTCAACCACCTTTAGCGCCACCTGGTGTAAAACGGTGGAGTTAGAGTTCCTATTTCGGAAACGGTTCAAGACAGGCGAAAAGAAGTGAATCATAAAATTACAGAGCATCATCGATTTAGTACAAAATGATTGTTTGGACATTAATGCTAAAAACAGAATGTTTAAAACGTGCATTTGTTTGTTCACAATTTCCTATTTTGTGCACACGACATTGCATGTGTTGTAGCGTAGCGGGTGACATTTTTACTATGTAAAATTCAAAGTATGGTTATTGTAAGCGGTCACATCGATTAACGCATAGACGTTTTAAACTGACTTCATAAAGGAAGAGGTTCTCAATACAAACCATGTTTTGCATTGTTGTTGTTGTTGAAATTTGTTAGCTTATAAATTCGTAAGAGATGATTTAATTTTAATACTTTTTTGTTGTCGTAATGATCTTGACCTGAAATAGGTTTCATTATGATTTCTTTAATATATAAACAAAATTACAGGATACTCACAAAAGTCTGTTCTCACTCTAACTGCATAACGCATGCAGCGACACTGGTAAAAGCAGTATATAAGTATCGATGTTGAAACTTCTGTCCGTCAGCTGCAATGCATATTTTGCTCTTTGTTTGAACTATACGCTTCGCAATTCCCAACGCAGCGGGTGACACGTATTCACTATAATGTTTAATGTATAAGCCGAACAGAATTTTTGGTTACGAATACAGCGTATCCGTTCTTTACATTTCTAAAGACATTTTAATTTAACGTATGTTCATTCAATAGATAGTTTTTTGCTCATATCCGATAAAGGCAAGAGAAGTGACACAACTTAAAAATGCAGCATTTGAGAAAAATCAACTTAAAAATAATTTGACTAGAATAAAACTGGCATAACTGTCTCTCGATTGGATAACTTTGCTGATGGAGATGTAACTTTTTTGTTCACATTGAGTGCATTTCATGTATTCTTCAGTGGCATAAACCATTTTTTGAGTTATGTAACTTTTCTTGGAAGTTGTGATTTGTAAAACTGCCGTCGAACGTCTTCTAATGTTCTGCTATGTGAGTAAGTTTTCATTGAAAAGAGAAAAATAAAATCTTTTTGTAAAAAAATAGAACCGACTCCAAAAAGCAACTACTATTCAAACAACTAAGAAAAAGAAAAAAAAAAAAAATGGTGTGAAATGAAACTGTAAATTGCACCTAAAATTATAAAATAATTTCCTTCGCCAAACAACCTATAACACTACAATTAATCATAACTTTTGAAGTCGGCGCAAAATTAAATAAAAATTGATACCTTTCTTCAACACAAAAATCAAATCCTATTCAAAATACACATCTTACATGATAGTTATCAAAGTTATACCAAATTTGCAAAGGAAACTCTAACTTTGTAGAAACATAAATTCCGCATTGTGAAGAATGTTCACTGTTCTATGTAGACGCTACTAATGAACCAATTGTATACTGTGATAAAATAATAAAGGAAACATGAAAATGGATCATTCGAGACAACAGCATTTGTTGCTACCGATCTAAAGACAAACCTTTAAAAACTAATAAAATTTTATTTAATTTTGCGCCGACTTCAAAATTTATGATTAATTGTAGTGTTATAGTTATAGGTTGTTTCGCGAAGGAAATTATTTTATACATTTAGGCGCAATTTACAGTTTCATTTCGTAGCAATTTTTTTTTTTTAGTTGTTTGAATAGTAGTATAAATGCATCGTGTCTCACAAAGTTAATCATCTCAAAAAAGTATCAGAGGGGTGTAACATGGGAAGCGAGAAGGAGCATATACGACATTGTTTGTTATATGAGTTCGATAAAAAGAGTAAAAGAGCCGCAGCATGTCGCAATGTTTGTCAAGTTTATGGGGACGATGTTATTGACGAAAGCTCATGTTGTCGATGCTTTCTTAAATTTAGGGAAGGAGACAGAAGCTGCTAAGATCAGACTACGAGGGGACGGCCATAACACGTTGGAGACGACGAAATTGATCAAGCCATGAGGAACAATCCGAACCCAACCGTGTAAGAATTAGCGGAGACCGGTCGTTGGGTTCCACATAACTTGACAGCTAATCTACGGGATGCTCGAATCGCCACCTGCGTTTCCTTCCTTTCCCGGTACAAAAATGACCCATTCATGACACGATTTGTGACAGGAGAGGAGAAGTGGGTTGTGTACCGTAACGTAAAGCGTCGTAGGACTGTGTGTCGCCCTTCTGATCCGCCTGCATCGACTGCGAAAGCTGAACTTCATCCCAAGAAGGTGTTATTGAGTGTGTGGTGGGATGTGCAGGGAATAATTCACTGGGAGGTTCTGCCACTAAACCAAATCATCAATGCTGCCTTCTACTGTCTGCAGTTAGACAGGCTGCATTCAAATTTGGTAGAAAAGCGGCCAGGTCTTATCAGTCGTCGCGGAGTTATCCTTAATCACGATAACGCCAGGCCACATGCTGATGTCATCACTCGCGAAAAGTTACTGCGCTTTGATTGGGAGGTTTTACTCTACCCTCCCTATTCTCCTGACTTGGAACCAACTGACTATCACCTATTTCGTGCGTTGAACAATTCCTTTAGTCAGAAAATCTTTGATGATCTTGATGCTGTGAAAGCTGCCATCCAAGACTTTTTTGACTCGAAACCGCCGAAATTTTACCCCAGTGGGATTTATCTCCTACCAGAAAGATGGCAAGAGGTCATAGATAGCAATGGAGATTATGCACAGTAATTGGTATTGTTCATTTTACGTTTTTTTGCTCTTCTTTATGGGTAATAAAAACTGGTAGAACTTTTGCACTCGCCCAATACAACGGGATCTTTGGTTCAAAGTTGATTGCGAACATTCCGAACATCCATGTCTGAAACGGGTTTAGAATTTGACACTTGATGGCTTGAATATATAACAAGTTTAAATATGGGATTAACTCGATGTTTCACTTGTAAAAATTTAACAACAGTTATTCAGGCTCGAGAAAATGTTCTTACTATTTTACCATTTGGCTCGCAAATACAGAACATTTAATGAAGGCAATGAAATAGAGGATAGATTGAGTATAATAAAATATCCGAATTAGATTGACATCTCTTTATTGTCGTTAGATATAAAAATCAGAAACATGGAACTGGGATGGTGCCTCTGAGATTTAATTTATTAAAAAATCTCACATTTTTATCAACCATCTCGAACCAGGGAATACAAACGAAGAAGCAATTTTCTCATCAAAATGCAGACAAAAATTTTTCCTTAAGAAGATGTTGACGTCGTTTTTACACACAAAATATTCGAGAAAATGTGGTTTCGAGTGAACATTGAATTTAATCCAGTTAATAAATGTTGAATATTTTAATCAGTGATGCCATAATAAGCAGTATTATTTTATTGACGCCAAAATTATTACTATGAGAAGTGATTCGAAGACAAATCAAATTATTTATTGTGCTCAAACTATTATAATTAGACACATATTTATTTGAATATAGTGTAACTACTGTTATAATTTTTTTTATAAGATCCTTTATCACAGTAAATTTCAACGTGGGCCCCTTGGTAGCCCAGAGAATGTCTAAGCGTTATTCCAGTTCCCACCAAGTGTTTTTTTAACATCTCTTCTGTTACAGTTCATGAGCAGCTTGTGTTCTAGTTTTCAGTTCTTCGACGTAAGCAATTTGTGTGGCAAAGACTCTGTCCTTGATGTAGCCCCAAAAGAAAAATCAAGAAGAGTAGTATCTGGAGAGCGCGGCTGACAGGGCATTGGTACACCCATTCCAATTAGAGTCCTGCACGGGTCGAGTTTTACCCGTCAAGGCGTCAAGAACCCGACAGACGAGTTTTAAATCAACCCAAAACCTGACCCGAACCCGACAAAATTTTTTTCGTTAACCCGAAACCCGACCCGAACCCGAGAAATTTTTTTCATCAACCTGAAAACTGACCCAAACCCGCAATAAAGATATTTTTGCGTCCCGTACCCGACCCGAACCTGCTTTCTTTATACCCGAACCCGACCTGAAACCCGAAAACTGAATGAACATTACTAATTCATCTAAAAATTATGTAAATCTTTTTAAAATTATAAAATAAGGTAAATTTTCACTGTCACACGTTGGTAAGTTATTTTAAAAAGAATTTAAAATGTTCTTACTAATTGCATTAAGTTAAAAATTTAAAATTCTGAAAAACGGATTAATAATAATTTTTAACCTTTTATGAGAATTGTGAATTTCAAGAGTTCAAAATTATGCTTCAATTTAAATGATAGAAGTTTATCGTTTGTTTAATGCTTATATTCTAAAAAAAAAGAAAGAAAAGAAAAGGAAAGAAAGAAAGTTGGTTGGTTGTTTTACGTCGCACTACTGCTGCGCAATGGGCAATTGGCGACGGTCTGGGACTCATCCTTAGAGATGGTCCGGAGAAATGCCATCACAATTTTGATCCTCCACTGAAGAGGTGTCTCTCCCACAACGGTGACCCCCAGAGGTATAATTTTTTATGGGAACATGGAGGAAATTGCTGCAACGACAGATTTTACGTGCACCAGCCACCATTAGTGTACACGACGGTCTTTGACCGGCTCGAGTTCCGAACCCGCAATCTTCCAATTACAAGCCCGGCCCTCTACTGACTGGGCTTCAGAAGGAAAGAAAGAAAAACAAAATCTTCATTTATTGCTTGCGTCACATCTGAATATTTACTTTACTACAATAATTTTGGTAGCAATAGCATGGCTATGATTCGCAAGTAAATATCTGCTTTTTTCCTACGATCACTTTCAATTCACACATCAGCAAATTAGCTTCTTCCAGTTGTAATTTTGGTGCATTGTTTATTTGTTCTAGAGAAGATGATAAAGAATGTTATCTGCCTTTATGGAATCCGTTTCCTAAATGTGCTTATTTTACAATACTTTCTTTCTTTTCTTTTCTTTCTTTCTTTTCTTTCTTTTTTTTTTAATAATTAAACCACTATAAATATTTCTCTGTATTTTCTGTATTTACAAATATAAATGGAGGAAAAATAATAATTTCGTTTACATAAAAGCGAGAATTGAAGTTTATTGAAATTAAAAGTATCTAAAAAAAAATAGAAAATTCAAAAATCTTTTCAATTTCCAGAACGTAAAAGCGAGGTTATATTGCATTTCTTTTATTTACATATTAACAATAGTCAAAAAAGATTTATAATACTTAAATTTTCATACAATTTCTACAAAAAGTATGTATTAGATTCTTTCAAGAAACAAAAACAAGTACGGATATTTTTCTTCCTTATACGGATCCGGATACGAACACGGATCATACAGATACGAATACGACGTTCCAACACATATTTAGTATATATAGTACGTTTAAATCAGTTATTAATTATGTCTACAAATTTATGTTTATAATTGTAAAAATTTTTTTGAATGATGTTCTCAAGTCGACCCGACTCGTTGAAAACTAAGCCCGACCCGAACCCGACCCACAAGAAAAAAAATTCTACAAACCCGACTCGACCCCGAACCGCAGGAAAAAATGATCAGCCAACCCGACCCGCAAGAGAAAAATGTTTGTGAACCCGACCCGAGGGTCGGATCGGGTTCGGGTAAAATCGGGTTACCCGATCCGATGCAGGACTCTAATTCCAATCCCCCGATCTAGAAATGTTTGGTCTAGGAAATACCGCACTAAGCAACCTCAGGGTGGGGGTGCTCCATCTTGATGAAAAATTATCCATGGTTGAAATTCTTCTAACTGCGGTGCAATGAACAGTTGCAATAAGTCTAAGTAAATGTTAGCGTAATGCATTTTTGCGTGAAATGAACGGCCCAATAACATTGTTATTCATGAGGTCGCACCGAACAATAACTTTAGGGCTATCTCGCTTAACTGTACAGAAACATTTGGAATCTCTTATCTCCATATACGGATATTATGCCTATTTATTATTCTACTGACATGAAAGGTGGATTCATCAGTAAAGCAAATGCCATTTAAGTAAACGTTTTCGACATTAATTATTTTCAGAATCTCAATTGTGAATTCTGGACGTGTCGGGAAATCATTTGAATGAAAGGCCTGCACGATTTTCATTTTATAAGCATGCAACGCAAGCCCTTTATGAAGAATTCTTACCAAACTTGTTTGCAGTATTTAAAGTTTATTTGATGTTTGACGAGTTGGTTTAAGAGGAGACCATTGAAACGATTGCCAAACGCGGTCAGCTACCGCTGGGAAGATCCGTAACGGTTCCGGTTTCTTTAAACCTTAAATACCATCGCTTTATTGATTTTGCATCAGAAGAATTGCGTCCATAACATCATTGAAATTTACGCTGAACAGTAATGGGCGATTCCGTTTCGTGAAACCAAAGAACACATTGGGTTTTCTCTTAAATCTCTTATCTCGAAAATTTTCTCTTAGATGTTATCTAAGTCCGTGTTTGTAAGGAAGACATCATTTTCGGCCAAAATTAAGTCGATTTAAGAGAAAACCCAATGTGTGTTTCGGTTTTGTCTGCATTTTGCTGAGAAAATTGCTTCTTCGTTTGTATTCCCTGGTTCAAGATGGTTGATAAAAATGTGAGATTGTTTAACAAATTAAATCAGAGACGCACCATCCCAGTTCCATGTTTTTGATTTTCGTATCTTACGACAATAAAGAGATGTCAATCTAATTCGGATATTTTATTATACTCAATCTATCCTCTATTTCATTGCCTTCATTGAGTCTTTTGTATTTGCGAGCCAAATGGTAAAATAGTAAGAACATTTTCTCGAGCCAGAATAACTGTTGTTAAGTTTTTAAAAGTGAAATATCGAGTTAATCCCATATTTAAACTTGTTATATATTCAAGCCATCAAGTGTCAAATTCTAAACCCGTTTCAGACATGGATGTTCGGAATGTTCGCAATCAACTTTAAACCAAATATCTCGTTGTATTGGGTGAGAGCAAAAGTTCTACCCGTTTTTATTACCCATAAAGAAGAGCAAATAAATGTAAAATGAACAGTACCAATTATTGTGCATAATCCCCATTGCTATATATGACCTCTTGCCATCTTTCTGGTAGGAGATAAATCCCACTGGGGTAAAATTCCGGCGGTTTCGAGTCAAAGAAGTCTTGGATGGCAGCTTTCACAGCATCAAGATCATCAAAGATTTTCTGACTAAAGGAATTGTTAAACGCACGAAATAGGTGATAGTCAGTTGGTTCCAAGTCAGGAGAATAGGGAGGGTGGGATAAAACCTCCGAACCAAAGCCCAGTAACTTTTGGCGAGTGATGACATCAGCATGTGGCCTGGCGTTATCGTGATTAAGGATAACTCCTCGACGATTGATGAGACCTGGCCGCTTTTCTACCAAATTTGAATGCAGCCTGTCTAACTGTAGACAGTAGAAGGCAGCATTGATGATTTGGTTTAGTGGCAGGACCTCCCACTGAATTCTTCCTTGCACATCCCACCACACATTCAATAACACCTTCTTGGGATGAAGTTCAGCTTTCGAAGTCGATGCAGGTGCATCAGAAGGGCGACACACAGTCCTACGACGCTTTACGTTACGGTATATAACCCACTTCTCCTCTCCTATCACAATTCATGTCAAGAATGGGTCATTTTTGTACCGGGAAAGGAAGGAAACGCAGGTGGCAATTCGAGCATCCCGTAGATTAGCTGTCAAGTTATGTGGAACCCAACGACAGGTCTCCGCTAATTCTTACACGGTTGGGTTCGGGTTGTTCCTTATGGCTTGATCAATATCGTCGTCTCCAACGGTGATGGCCGTCCACTCGTAGTCTGATCTTGGCAGCTTCTGTCTCCTTCCCTAAATTTAAGAAAGCATCGACGACATGAGCTTTCGTCAATTACATCGTCCCCATAAACTTGACAAACATTGCGACATGCTTCGGCTCCCGTACTCTTTTTATCGAACTCATATAACAAACAATGTCGTATATGCTCCTTCTCGCTTTCCATGTTACACCCCTCTAATACGTTTTTTGAGATGATTAACTTTGTGAGACACGATGCATTTATATGTGAGGCATTCATACATTTTATTGGCCGACGATTTGCGTCATTACAATGTCATGTGTGACGTCAATTCATTGCAGATTTCCATATCCAAAAACGGGTAGAACTTTCGCACTCATCCAATAATAAGCATTAATGTACAAAAAATGACCGTAGAGTGGCATACCCCAAAACCGAAACACTAAGAAAAATGCAAATGCAATTTTTTCAAATTGAAAGAAAAATAATCCAAATATATTCTTTTTTATGCTGATTTATATGTTTTACCCCGTCAATTTCATTTTTAAAAATTTAAAATAAGAATATAAATAAAGAATGATGTATTCTTGATAGAAATCTTTGCTAAAATCGTTAAAATTTATATCTTGTGAGTGTATATATACTTCTTTCTATAGAATATGCTTCACAAAGTGAATGTCAGTAGCTGACATACACAGCTCTTCTTACCTTTCAATGAAATAAAAAAAATTCTTTTTGAAATAATTGCTGTTGTCAAAAACAGGTCCAGAATAAAGGTTAAAATTTCTATGGACTAAATAAAAGCACAAAATAGTCGATAAGTTTAGTTTAGATTCAGACGTGCAGGTGATTGCAAAATGTCTAAGTAAAGAATCAGTCATTAATAATAGATAAATATCAATATTTAGTCACGTTTTAATTTAAATTGTATTCATATAACTTTATGAAAAACTACTTTATGGATTATTTAAAATATGGAATAGCTATAAAAAGTAACGTATTGGTATTTTTACAAACAAAGTATATATTTCTTTCTACATTTTTATGTATGATAACATTTTAAAATAGCAAGATCTCAAATTACGATGGTTTAATTTTATACTTTATATTTTAACAAAATGTTATTTACCGAGCCTAAAATATAAAACCATATCAAATAATTTAATGACTTAAAACTTAATAAATATATATTTATATTTATTAATATATATATTATTAATTAATATATATATTTAATATATATTTATATACAGTAAGTGATCAAATTATTAGATTTTTAATTTCTAAACGAAATTACCTTGAATTTCAGACATGCAAAGAACATTTATAAACTGACATTTTCCACTATCAATTTAGTCACGAGTGCAATTAGGCGACCAACCACAAACTGAAGAAAGCACAAGTACTTTGGATCACCCTGTATCACTAAATGCTGCAAATGACTTGTAGCTTTAACATATTGTTGCATTTACTATATACAATATTTGCAGGGGGAGGGGGGGGGGTAGCGAAATTTTTAGGAAGATATAGTAGATTTTTTTTGGTTTTCTTTGGCAAGGTTTTTGCTTATAACACAAATGGATTTAAAGGAAAACTTACAAAACTTGCAGAAAAATTAACAAAACATTAGAAAAATATTATCCTAAAACATAAAAATCACACGTGTAATATTCGCTTAGATATGAGTGTTTATTTTTATAATAAATATTTTTTTATAAAGCATGCCCGAAAAATAGATATATTTTTTTAATATTACATAGGTTGATAGCTGGGTATACCGATAAAAAGTTCATTTGTACAAAGTAAAAATTAAACAAATTTTCGGCAAAAAAAAAAAAAAAAAAGAACTAAATTTTAGATATTTTTCAGAGTTGAAATTTCATAAGGGGTGTTTCACATGCTACGTATTTAATTTAGAGATCCAATTATTTCAACCATGTTGAAAAACTTCTTTTTTGGGGAAAACTCCTTATGAGCTTGTAATTGTAACACATTTTTATTTATTTATTTAGATATGTGAGTTCATAAGGGGTTTTTTACAACTGTGAAACATGGGTAAAACAGTCATGGACACGTGAAAATTTCCGAATTTTCAAACCTTTATAAGTCATCCTAAAATTTTATCACTTATTTAAATAAAATGTTTAACAAAAGAGGAAATGTCCACCTTATTGCGATAGTAAACAATACTATAATAATAACTATAATTACAAGTGATTTTTTCTAAAGAGAATGGACTCGGTTTCGGTAAAATTTCCCTGTCGTCAGTTATTCAAAAATATAAACATGTTGTATGGACGTATTCATATACCACAGAAATTTCGAATTATCCGTAGTGTGAACATACTCATATATGCATACACTCGCTATTTTCAAACAGTTTCTTGCGAAAACTATATAGAAGAATTTTTTAAAACTTGCACAAAAGAAAGTTAAAAAAAGAAAGGTATATATCAATACAAATGTTGTTTACCATATGCTCGCAAAGAGAGTCCTGATATGAAATTGCGACAGACGATCTGATGTTATACTTGTTACTACGTTATAGAAGATACTATTCACTATGCAAGAATGTGTTTTACTTGCGAAATAGTTTTAATAAAATGATTTTCACAAAGATTTGTTAGGCCGCAGCAGCCCGGTTGCTAGAGCGTTGAGCTATTATTTGGAAGATTGTGGTTTCGATACTCGAAGTAATTAACGACCTTCCTGAAAATTAATGGTGGCTGGTGAACGTAAAGTCTATCGAGTCTGCAATATGCTCCATCCCCAGTAGCACAGAAGTACTAGCCCAACACCCAATATCGCCCGATATTGACGAACATTAATGAGGATCAACAGTTTTACCAATCTTGCCACTGTTGCCGGATTTTTCTCATTGTTGGACCTATATACTTGAATTTTCTATCAAGTTTGACAGCTGATTTTAAATTTAAATTTTATTTAAATTTTCTGAATGTAGAGAATTGAAAACAATTTTAGCAATATTATAAATACTGTAAACTTTTATAAACTATAATTCAGCCTGTCCGCATACTATATTGGTCGATAATGGTAAAAATGTATACCATATAATATTAGTCGATCTGACGAACTGTGATGTTAACCGATGCTACTGTGCTACTGGAGATGTTCGTAAAAATAATTCTTTGCGGAGTTACCGAAGCGAGAGAGCTAATAGAGGATCAAAATTACGAAGCCAAATCTCCGGACTATCCCTAGAAGGTGAGTCTCATATCGACGCCATTTGTACACTGTGTGGCTCTATGGTGTCGTTAAACATTTTCAACGTCACCCTCAATCCAAAACGTTGCAAAAAATCTAACCGCCTAATTGCCCTTCATCAAACACAGGTTAGTCAATAAACCACCCCAGGTAGAAAAGGAAATTCTATTCTGCGTTAACTCGCCTCTGCGGAAGCGGTGCCGAAAATGTAACTCGGGTTCATTAACTCAACCTACAAAGCTGGAGCATTGAATAAAAAAATAAATAAATATTAAAACTTTTAACTTTTAATTTAAATAGTTTTGAAGGAAATTAACACTGTTATATTTTAATAGATACATATGCAAAATTTCTTAATTTTACGACGGTAATCTTAAGAAAAACTTAATAACACCCCCGTCCCTTTCAAAACGAAAAGACTATTAGCTGAGTGCAAACACTTCAATAATTTGAATGTATGTAAATATTTATCGTTAATAATATAAATAGAAAATATACTATAAAGGATTTTTAATGCAAGTATAATGGAAAAAATTAGTTTTCGACATCATGTAAAATAGTAAAGAATTCCATTTAAGTATATAAAATTAACATTTTTTAGAAAAATAAATTACTTCTCAGAAACCATTAAATTATGAGGTATTTCAAAAGATTTTTCTAAAACAGTTTATACCCTTTGGCATTAAAAAATAAAATTACATGTTGTGGCCATCATAAAATATTTTTCCGTGTTATTCAATTCACGCTCTGCAAATTCCTTATTAAAATTATAACTAATAAAATTATTTCCCATTAATAAAATTATTTCCCATTCACTAATAGTTCCTACAGACGACCGACATCTTAAAAATTTAATTTAATCTGAATTTCTTATTTATTTCCCATGGTCCCCATAAAAAAAGTCACTTATATATCCTACAGACGACCGACATCTTAAAAATTTAATTTAATCTGAATTTCTTATTTATTTATTTATTTGTTAAAAATGAAAAAAAAAAAAAAAATCTGCAGCATTGTTTTAAATTATCACAAATATGTGGTTCAACAGTTCATTTAAAATCTTTTTACGATTTTTTTTGAAAAATACACATATTGAATTCCCTCCACACAAGGAAAACAATGCTCTTAAATATACAAACATTTTATCCTGGTTCACTATTATTATTATAAATACTTATATATATATATATATATATATATTTTAACAAATAATAAATACTTTATTTTTTGACAAAATCTACTTACAATACATGAATGACTTGAATTGTAATTGTATTGGCACCATCTCTTGGTGAGAATACTTACTTATACTTTTTGAATCAAGAGCGTACTGAGTGTTTTGATATTTCTCAAAATTATTTTTATATTTTGAGTAAAAGCGTTGAGTATTTATATATTGTATAAAATATACACTTTTTAAAGTATATTGCCCATATCTGATGCCAGGTTGTTTCTTTACAATCAGTAACAGAAAGCCTTTCTTTGACATCTGCCAGTAAGATTTTCTTTTCATTCCTTGTGAATAAAACTCGCTTGTTCTCCATTTTTATCAACGAATGGTATATATATATATATACAGTAGAACTTGGATAATTCGAAGTTGAAGGGACCAGAGAAAAATTCGAAATATCCAAAAATTTGAATTGCATATACTATTCTGTTAATAAAAGAGATAAATTAAAACTGTACGATCAAAGATTTAACACATAAACTTTATATCTAAGAATACTGCTACATCTCTCTCCCAATAAATCAATATTTTTTGCGAGCTTAATTATTCAACACCTTTTAAAAAATTGCCAGATATTTTTTATTTTTTCTTTAAGCTTTGTTGCTTTTTTCTTTGTGTAACAGCATATGACTTGATACAAAAATATGAATCTTCTTCATTAGACATGAAATTCAATTAAAAAAAAAAAAAAACTCGAAGTTCATGTATATGTACCATACTTTCTGATGCACTAGCTAGAGGCTTCTCTTGTATTTCCTTATCCTTCTTTTGAAAGATTGTTAAAATATATTAGCTGAAAAAAATCTCGGAAACAAATTAATTTTACAGTAATACTAGCTGGAACCCGTCGAATGCGACGGTCACTTTATTGACCGTAATGTTTCAAAAACCGTCGCATCATTATTTAAATGTATTTCAAGTTAAAACATCTAATATAATTTACGACATTTCACTTAAAAAAAAGAAATTCGGAAAAATGCTTATAAATAGAAATACTATATACGACACCACTTTCTACAAAGTATTGTCATTGGTGACGTCAAACTGACTCCAAATAAATAGTTGCTATCTTTTATTTTCTATTTCGTTTAATACTATGACTAAATGTTAGCTGACCCGCCCGGCGTTTTCGGGCCTATGATAATAACTTTAAATAAACCTTAAATTTGCATGATTTTAAATCCTAAACTCGATTTTGTTTGAATTTCTATTTTTAAATAAAGCATCGCGAAAAAATAATCAGATGTAACAAAAAAATTACCTTGAACCAAACGAAACTCTGCCTTGTGACCACGGTGCCTGCGGCAGCGCATACGCTGGCCGCTAATAACATAAAAAAAATCCCCAAAAATTAATCTGGAACCAAACGAACCCGACCGGCGTTGCCTGGGCCCATGATAATAACCTTAAATGAACCTTAAATTTGTATGATTTTATATCTTTAACTCGATTATGTTTGAATTTCTATTTTTTAATAAAAGCATAGCATCGCAAAAAAAAAAAATAAATAAATAAATAAATAAATAAATAAAAAATCAGCTGTAACAAAAAAATTACCTCGAACCGAATGAAACTCTGCCTTGTGACCCCGGTGCCTGCGGCAGCGCATACACGGATCACTAACAACATGAAAAAATTCCCAAAAATTAACCTGGAACCAAACGAACCCGACCGGAGTTGCCCGGGCCCTTGATAATAACCTTAAATGAACTTTAAATTTGTATGATTTAATATCTTTAACTCTATTTTGTTTGAATATCTATTTTTAAATGAAAGCATCGCGAAACAAATAATAATCATATATAACAAAAAATTTGCCTCAAACAGAACGGAACTCGGGCTCGTGACCCCGGTGCCTGTGGCAGCGTATATGCGGGTCGCTAATACCAAGAAAAAATTCTTAAAAAATAATCTTGAATCTCACGAACCTCTGAATCGTCTTTCCGCCGCCTGTGGCTGCGGCACCGTATAGCAGGCATGCTACGCACGCGCTGCAAAATTCACTTTCCTCCACCAGGGAGCGCAGTATGTTGCATACGAACATCACCAATCATCTTGAATTTCCAAGACCTTTCAAATAAGGTGTCACATGGTGGTGTCAACTGCAAAATCCTTTAGCTGCACTTTCCACCACCAGGGGGCGCAGTGTGTTCTGTACGAACATCACCAACGATCAGGAAATACCAAGACCTTTAAAATAAGATGTAACATGATAGGGTCTACAGCAAAATCACCTAGTTCCATTTTTCACCACCAGGGGGCGCACTATATTGTATACAAACATCCATAATCAACATGAAATTTCAAGACCCGTATCACTGATCGCCTTGGATTTCCAAGACCTTTTAAATAAGGTGTCACATGGTGGTGCCAACTGCAAAATCCTTTAGTTGCACTTTCCACCACCAGGGGGCGCAGTGTGTTCTGTACGAACATCACCAACGATCAGGAAATACCAAGACCTTTAAAATAAGATGTAACATGATAGGGTCTACAGCAAAATCACCTAGTTCCATTTTTCACCACCAGGGGTCGCACTATATTGTATACGAACATCCCCAATCGACATGAAATTTCAAGACCTTTGAAATGAGGTGCTACATGTGTGGGTCTAGAACGGATTTACCTCTCAAACTAATTTTCCCCCTCCCCCCCCTCCAAATCTACTTTCCCCCTTCCCCCCCCCTTGAAAATCGAAAATTCCAAATTTGCAGAAAGTGATTTTTTAGTATTCGACTCTGGTCCCCATATGTACACTTTCCACACCGTGAAGTAATTTGGAGCTTTAACCCGTTCCCCCCCCCGGGGGGGGGGGAACTGTTCGACTTTTTTTTATATTTTCTCTTTTCATTGCACAACTACAGACCAAGACCTTTTTTTAGACACCTCAACCAAATTTTTACACCAAGTAGTTCTCTCAATATAGTGGAGACAGACAAAAACATGTTTCAAATTAATATATAGATTTTTTTTTTCAAATAATTGATTTACACCAAACGCAAGAAAATCTTGAAAAATTCTTGAAAAAATTGAATGTAAAGTTGATTGTGCACGCGTAACTTTCCTCAAACTCAACGAATTTAAGCAGTTAATAGCTCAAAGGAAAGAGCTTGATCCACTGAGTGCTCTTAGACTTGTGTCAACAGCCTACGTTAATTAGAACTCTAGTTATAGAGGTTTGAGTGAAGGAAAATCTTGAAAAAATCTTGAAAAAATTGAATGTAAAGTTGATTCTGCACGCATAACTTTCCTCAAACTCAACGAATTTAAGCAGTTAATAGCTCAAAAGAAAGAGCTTGATCCACTGAGTGTTCTTAGACTTGTGTCAACAGCCTACGTTAATTAGAACTCTAGTTATAGAGGTTTGAGTGAAGGAAAATCTTGAAAAAATCTTGAAAAAATTGAATGTAAAGTTGATTCTGCACGCATAACTTTCCTCAAACTCAACGAATTTAAGCAGTTAATAGCTCAAAAGAAAGAGCTTGATCCACTGAGTGTTCTTAGACTTGTGTCAACAGCCTACATTAATTAGAACTCTAGTTATGAAGGTTTGAGTGAAGGAAAATCTTGAAAAAATTGAATGTAAAGTTGATTGTGCACGCATAACTTTTCTCAGACTCAACGAATTTAAGCAGTTAATAGCTCAAAAGAAAGAACTTGATCCACTGAGTGTTCTGAGAGTGAAACGATCAAGATCCATTCATTAGAAGAGGAGCTATGAGAATTCGAATTGTTTGAGTGAATGCGTCCCATAAGAAATGTACAGGGAAGAATCGCGTTTGAGTATAACTTGAGTAAGGTGGAAGTTGAGTAAATTTCAATGATTGATGACATATCTGTGCCTAAATACCTTTCATTTAAAAAAAAATGAAGGAAATCGGCCGGATAGAACGGCCAGACGGACTGACTTTAGTTTTCATAAATTTTTTTAATATATAAGATTTTAAAGGTAATCGTATGAAAAATTCGAATTATCCAAAATAGGATTCGAATTATCCACGAATTTTTAACATTATTTTAATACAAATTTCAAGGGACCGAGTAAAAAATTCGAATTATCCAGAATTTCGAATTAAACAAGTTCGAATTATTCAAGTTTCACTGTATATATATATATCGTGAAAAACGGTAGTTTTTCGAGTGACTCAGCAAAGCTCAAATAAGGCTTAGCAACGACACTATATATTCAGCTAATTTAACGTCAAAGGAATTTGGAAATGCCGACATTTAATATCTCAGCAAATAGGAGATATTTTGATCTGATTTTTTCCGAATAATAATATTTTATCTTCTGCCTCATGCTATTCTGAAAGATTTATAATTCAACATGCAGTATATTTTGAGATCTGAAATTGCAATTTAAAACTTCAAAGGATCAGGTGTAATTGAGTAACTTTTTTGTCTCGAAAACGGCTTGGGCGATTTTTTTTAAATTGATATATGATATTAATTTCTTTTGTCTGAGAAGCATGACGTGCCCCGTTTTCCCCAAAAACTCTTGTTGCTTATATAATTTAGTTTAAAAATCGAACTATTTTTTATTCCGCCATACCTGCATTTCTTCTGCATATTCTCAGAATTCAGAACAGGTGTTACTTGGTTTCTTTCGGCTGGAGTTGGTTGGTTCAATCTGAATGCAGTCAATAAAATATTTAGATATATACTAAATTAAATTTTACTTAATTATTTTTTTCTTTTTTGTTATGAAGGAATTTATTAGATTTTAAAATTTTACATTTCTCCAAAATACTATTTAGATAATATTTTAAATAAGGAAGTATTTTGTAATTATAGTTATTCTATTTCATAATAATTCATAACAAATTTATAATTTTTCAAAACGAAAAACTTAATCATTCATATGCTTTGAAATTATGATGATTAGCTCCTTGGATCACGTACCATCGATGTATTCACAAGCTGTTAATTTTTCAACGTTGCTACATTTTGATTGGTTAGAGGAAAGTGCCGTTGAAAAATTAACAGCCCGTGATGTCTTCATCCGCTGAGCTGAGTCGGGAAATTCCGATTTCCGCTATTTTGTTTATCTTTTAATAGATTATTAGTGTAAGATTTATTTAAAGTCATAATAATATCCAAAGTTAGAGGATTACAGAAATGCTCTCGTCATTGTAAGCCATGCTTCAAGTAGCTCCAATGGCTGGCTGAGTTTTCCTGGGATAGGGGTGAGTACCGGTTGCATACTATGTTGTATTGGATGCATGAATGTCTGAGCTTTACATAGATATCTAATTTTTGTTTCTAGCCCCACTGGTTCGTTAATTATGTGTAACTTATTTTTGGCCTGTTTTTCATTATGTTTTTTCCCTCTACAGTATTTCTGTAGGGGCTTTTTCTCTATACATAAACTAATTAATTAGTGGTAAACATGTTATTATAGTCATAAATACTTTAATTATACCTTTTTTGGCATTGTTAATAATCTTGTAGCTATTATATGCACTTAAATTACTCTTTTTATTCATTTTAATTACGTTTCTCATTTCTAATCTTCCCTTTGTTTATCCCTATTTTGATTTTCATAATGTATTTGGTATTATCGTTTTTCCCTTTTCCCTCTTAGTGTCGTGACTTTTTTTTTTTTTTTTCAAAATAGAGCAGGCGCATGTTTATAAACAAGCGACGCTATTCTGCAACTTTTGCGCATGTAGGTAAAGTATCTGCCTTTCCATTGGTGCTTTATCCACCTTTTGCCTACAATCTACAGTACGTGCGGTATAATCCGTCACAGTGACGTCCCGTGCGCTTGCTCTATTAAACCAAAACTTTTAAGCTGTTGCCACTGATGATATAGTGAATATTTCTAGGGTATTTTTTGATTGGCTAACCCCCAACGTTTTGGCGGGCATGGAATTATAATACGCGATCCATTGCCACGCAATGTTTACAAATATACTGAGATGTTCACTGTATTGAGGTGGCCAAGCTTCTTTAATATGGTTTTTAATATTGTTAATTATGTTTTATTTCTAATTATGGAAGATTAAGATACTTCTTTTAGAATCAGTGGGGCTCTAATGCATCTCTAATCTACCCTAACCATGCTGTGCCTTGGGTCGGTTAAGTTTAGTATACTTTCTCAATCATTTGAGTTCCTTCCTATGCATGGTTTTTTCTAAGGATTTTTAATAAAAGCACTTTGTTTTGAGTGGACCGGTTGTCGGAATAGCAAATGTCTTATACCATTGGATAGGTATTTTCTTGCCCCACCCTCTTAGCTAACTGTCCCCGTTCCCCGCTAGAGGGCGCATTCCCTATTCCCTTAAAACTGTAACTACCTTACTTTTCATTATAAATCTTCGTTTACTGTTGCCTTTTGCTAAATTTTCATAAATATTTTTAATCAAATTGTGGTTTTTCATTTTTGCCTTTTTGGTGACCAGGGAACCAAATTTTAATAGATGTCACTTTACAAATTTTAACTTTTGAATCATTCTAATCAATTTTATTTTATTTTATTTTATTTATTTATTTATATATTAACTTGTTCTTCTGTCCGTGACATGGCTTTCAATAATTACACAAGTGTCATAAGCCATTTCCTTTAACCAATTTTTTGGCGCCGTTTTATTTGACAATTCCAGTTTCTTCGGTTTTTTGCTAATTTCTGAGCCCCTATTTACCCAATTTCAAAACCCCTTATACCGTTGAATAGGTCTTGGCATGCCCCACCCTCTGAGCTTACTCCCTTTTTTCCCCGCTAGAGGGCGCATTTCCTATTCCTCATTTACTGTATCTATCAAACCAACAATTGTAATTTCGCGTTTTTCGTTGCCTTTTGTTTATTTTATTTAAAATTTCTTAACCAAACCTTACTTTTTCATTTTTGGCTTTTTGGCGACCAGGGAACCAAATTCTTAATAGTTGTCTTTTTACAATTTTTAACTTGCCGTTTATTCCAATTTTTATTTTAACCTGCTTTTACGCCTTGGACTTGGTTTTCATTATTTACATAAGTCCCATTAGCCCTTTTCTTTAACCAATTACTTGGCGCCATTTTATTTGACATTTTCAGTTTTTTCGGTCTTTCGTTTATTTCTCAGCCCCTAATTATCCAATTTCAACACCCCTTATACCGTTGAATAGGTCTTGGCTTGCCCCACCCTCTGAGCTAACTCCCTTTTTTCCCCGCTAGAGGGCGCTTTCCTATTCCTCAATTTCTGTATTTATCCTTTAATCATTGTAAACCGGCGTTTTTTTTTTATTTAACTAAATTTTCTCAACCAAACAGCGCTTTTTCTTTTTTGGCTATTTGGCGACCTGGGAACAAAATTTTAATTGTTCTCCAGTAACAAATTTTTACCTATAGAACATTCTAAGCATTAATTTAACTCGTTTTTTATGCCCAGGACTAGGATTACACATTACATAAGTGCTTTTAGCCGTTTCTTTTAACCAATTAATTGGCGCCGCTTTACTTGCTAATTCCAGATTTTTCGGTTTTTTGATAATTTCTCAGCTCCTAATTACCCGATTTCAAAATCCTTTACATCGTTGAATAGGTCTTGGCTTACCCCACCCTCTGAGCTAACTCACTATTGTCCCCGACAGAGGGCGCATTTCCTATTCTTTATTTACAGTACCTGCCTAACAAATCTTAGTAAATTCGCAATTTTTTTTTTTTTTTTTGCCTTTTGTGTATTCTTTTTAAATTTTCCTACCCAAATCGCGCTTTCTAACTTTTGGTTTTCTGGCAACCTGGGTACCAATTTTTCTAACAATTGTCATGCTACAATATATATATATATTTTTTTCTTCTTTTTATTATTGAACATTCTAATAGGTCTTGACCTGCCCTATCCTCTGAGTCCTTTTTTTTTAAATTGTTTGTGTGTTTTTCTGACGATCGGCTCACTCTTCCTTCCCTCCTTCCCAGGGTCCTTCCCTTTTATTTACTTGACTTTTTTTTTTTTTTTTTTTTTTTAAAGCTCGGACATTTTGTGTCTGGTGTGCGTGTGTGTGGCTGGGAAGGCCCTCCGAAGGTTTGTTCTGGATATCTTATTCACTAGTTATACAATTTAAATTCTAAAATACCAAAAACTTTTATCAAAGCTATCAAAATAATCTTATCTTTATCTGGTACAAAAGTGTTGCCACTGGTAAAATATTCCTAAAAGTTCAAAATGACGTCGCCAAATCGTATTGTCTCTCCTGTCTCCTCAATCACTTCAAACCGAGAAGACGAATCCGACATCGACTCCATTATATTACTCATAACAGCAGATGACAAAGTTCCTCTTTCCAGCGACTTAATTCTAACTCGAGCAGCTACTCCCACTGTGGAATACAACAAGAAAGAGGACTTCTTAAGATTCACAACAATAAATGATGTGGCCAGAGCGGCCATAGACATCCTGACAATCACAAGAAAAAGGCGTCTCACCACATCCAGATCGATCGTAAAAATACTTTCCATCGAATTCTTGAATTGAATAAAGCTTCTGATAATACAACCAACCTTCAACATCAAGCAGCAACTTCAACGTCTGAAGCCAAGCAAAGTCAAACAACACAACCATACTCTCCCTTAAAAGAATATCAACGTTCAATTCAGAACAAAATGGATGATGTTAATGTTCATCTACAAGAAATTAAATGCCTCCAAAATAAACTAAACAAAAGCTTCCAACATCAAGAACAGCTCTTGAGGGAAAGCCTAAGTGGACAAGTCCAACATCCTCAAAACCAAGCCTCACAAGTACAACAAGGTCTTATTCCACTACCACAAAGAATTCAGCAAAAATACCCCCCCCCCCCCAAATTTCATCTGCAGGCACACCTCAGCAAAAAACTACAGTCCAAAAAACAGAAAACTCGAATGCCCTACAACTGAATATGCACCAAGCCATCTCCAAATACGAAAAAACTAAACACACCCTGTTCCTCAAGTCTAATTCCTCTACTGACAAAGGGATAGATATCCTCAACTTGCTCAAACGATATCATGTATCAACTCTGGGCAAAATTGAAGGAAAAAAGGTTTTTCGCACGTCGGTCGACCTGAGATGCACTTCCCAAGAAGATGCGGAACAGTTGGCCAAGGACCTGGAGGCAATAACAGAAATAAAAGAAAAACTACATATAAAGCCTAAACCATGCCCTCAAGAACAATTTATTTTATTTGGAGTTCCCTCAGACCTTGAGGAGTCTCAGGTGCTCCAGAAACTTCTCTCAGCCAGTGGTTTCCCCGACTATTTACAAGATGTAGTAAAGATTCCACGCACTCTCAACTCCAGATCGCCTAACTTGAGAAACCTCCTGTTACAAACACCAGCACCAATGGCTGAAGCTTTCATTAACTCGGGCAGCCTCCCTCTAGGGCTATATAGATGCAACTTCCGGCCCTATACAAAAGTACAAAGATGTACAAATTGTCAATCTTTTAACCACTCAGCGCCTCAGTGCAGGGACAAAATTACTTGTGCACAGTGCTCAGGCAATCACAAGAATGAGGGGTGCAAGGCAAGGGCGAACTGCATCAATTGTCAAAGGGAGAATCTCCATAGAAATAAATCTAAACAACGCCTGTTATCATCGAACCATCCAGCATATTCACAAGACTGCCCACTGTACGCAGAAAGGTACAAATCTCGGAGGGAGGAGCTGGATGCCAAATACCCAATAACAGCCCCACCACCTCCTGAAATCTCTCCACTCCCTCCAAGATTTAGCAGAAGAGATTCTTTTAGAAGATTTAGAAAAAGATCCTCCTCTACAAGATTTCCCCAGCGGGAATCCTCAAACCGCCAACCTCCTCATCGAAGCCAGAGCAGGAACACACGCTTCAATCGCCTGGACTCAAATACCAGACAGAGACCCCATCGATCTCCTAGTGGTCCTCAAAGAAAATCCAATGCCTACCCTGGTGAAAGACAACGTCTTGGACAGTCTTCCTCTCGACGTACATCTCACTATGATGTTCCGCCTAGCTACCCAGTTTCCAGACAATTTCAATACTACGGCCACCCACAAAGGCAGCAAGTCTACGCGCCTTACAATGCAGAATATCATCTTTCCACTCGCAGGTAAAAGACCTACCTTTTTCTTTGTACCTTTCCTTAAAGTTTTTCAAAATTCGATTCTCAAATGTCAAAAGTTCTCTCCTCCCCCTCCCAAGAGTCTACATCCTCTTCAAATCAGTTACCCCCAGTCAATTTCAATAGTTTACAATTCATGCAGATCAACCTTAACGGCTGTATGACGGCTTTTTTACTCGACGGCTCGAGATTACATGGAGAAAAACTCCATAGATATCGGGCTGTTGCAGGACGCCTATTGCACCGTTGGGAGTGGTCTGTATGGTTTCCCTTCTTCCTGGATCAGTTTCAGCTCTAAAAACAACACGGCACACATCATTATCACAGATAGTAACTTAAATTTCACCCATCTCTTCACTGGGGAACATTGTGTTTTCATAACATTAACCACGAAGGAGGGTGAACTGATCCTTGGAAGTGCCCATGCTGCCCCGTCCGTGGATTTTGAGGCCTGTCTGTTGGAGTGGCAGCACTTAATCTCACAAAGAAAACTATTTGTCTGTGGCTGTGACCTCAATGCAATCTCCCCTTTATGGTGCTCTCCAAGAGAGGATAGCAGAGGTCGCAGCCTAATTGAATTTGTCGCGTCTAATAACATTTGCATGGCAAATATAGAGAACTCAGCACCAACCTTTCAAACGAACTATGCCCGGGGCTGGCCGGACTTCACGTTGTGTAATCCCAAGAGTTATGCAAGGGTGAATGACTGGACAGTCCTGGATATTTTTAACAACTCTGATCATAATTATATAACTTTCTCACTTAACTCCAAACCTTCAATTTCCCACTGAAAACGTTTTGCAACCAAACGCGGTAATTTTAGAAAATTTAATAATATTATGTTAAACCTGCCCCAACCCCTTTAATGGAAAACCTCTCTTCAATAGAGGATACTAATCAACTTGAAAATTTTACAGTAAACTTCATAGCCGAAATTCAATCTGCTGCTGCTTCGGCTTTTAGGCTGAAAAAGTCGGGACGTCGGTTTACCTACACTTTCTGGACTCCCCAGCTCCGCTCCATGCGTAACAAACTAACAGCCATGAGAAGACAGCTAAAATACTTAGACCCTACACTAATACCACAACACAAAATAAAAATTAAACAGCACTCGGCAATCTTCAAAAAACAAATCAACACCACTAAACACAACGCATGGAAAAAATTCTGCTCCACACAAACGCAAATCTTCGGCACCGCCCAAAAATTTTATAGTAATAAGTTTTTTACCCCCACAGAGCTGAAACTTGAACGCCCTCCGGCTCTTTCCTCCAAGCGCAACAACCTGGAGTATCTAACAAACATTTTATTTCCTAAAACACAGTATCCACAATTTCCAGAACCTTCATTCTCTGCTCCCTCGGATGTCCCCTTCACGGAGTCAGAGATTAAATCCACTCTTTACAGTTTCAACATCAATAAAGCACCTGGTCCAGATAATATCGACTTCAAAATCCTACGAAACATCCATAGCACAATCCCAAAAATCCTCCAACAATGGACCAATCAATGTCTCAGACTTAAATACTTTCCAGAAACTCTACGAAGAAGTGAGGTGGTGTATTTTTTGAAGCAAGGGAAACTTCCCTCTGAGCCCACCTCTTATAGACCGATCTGCCTCCTACCTACCCTAGGCAAATTACTTGAGAAATTAATAGTCACCCGATTAAACCATCACATAGAATCCAATCAACTTCTCCATCCAAAGGAATTTGGGTTCAGAGAGGGCAGATCTTGTGAACTTGCCTTACAAGCCTTAAAAGATTCCTGCGCCTTAAGCTGTAACGCCTCTAGATACACCGCCATCGTCTCTTTAGATATTAAGGGTGCCTTTGATAATGTAGAGTGGCCCCATATTTACAAAGCGCTACAAGAACTTAACTGCCCGGGGAACCTGGCGGGAGTCATCCGTTCCTACCTCTCTAAAAGGAAAATCACCATCAACTGGGGCGAAGAAACATCAGATCTTCCACAGACTAAAGGATGCCCACAGGGATCGAGCCTTGGCCCGATTCTCTGGAATCTAATAGCCAACGAAGTTCTTAAACGCATGAACTCAAAGGGCTTTACAACCTTCGCCTATGCGGATGATTTCACCCTGGTTCTCTCGGGCCGTATCAGGAATGATCTGGAGGACCAGGCCCAGGAAGCTCTCTCCCTCTTCAGCAAACTCCTTAAAGAGTTTGATCTTAATCTTTCACCCTCTAAAACTAAGGCCCTTACCCTGGCCTTCCCAAAAGCTCTTAATAAAAACAGAAATCCCAAGATGCGGATTGACGGCATCAGTGTTCAACATGTTGATCACATGAAGCTTCTGGGAATTACATTCGATAGGCACCTCAACTGGCTGCCCCATGTCAAAGATCTTAAATTAAAAACATTAACTATTTATCATAATTCAACAAAAATGGTAGGGAAGAGGTGGGGCATCTCAACCTCTTTCCTTAAAACATGGTATTATACAATAATTGAAAAATTCTATCTTAGGGGGCGGGCAATTGTGGTGGACATTTAAGATCTGATGCCAGAGCTTCATTAAATTCAGCCCAACGCCCTTTCCTCTTGCAAATTGCAAGAGGTTATAAAACGATCTCCACTGATGCCCTCACCGTTAACACTGGGATCCCCCATGCCCATTTGCAGGTCGCCCAAACATATCCTAAAAAAAAAAAATTTACAACTAAAGGACCAAGAACTGACGAACATAGTTTTTCCTCAGATTCCTATCCAAACCCTGACCTGCAGCTGGACTATTCACCCAGGAAAGGATGTTGCTCCTCTTATCACAAATTGTGTAAAAAATAGCTTCTCTCCATCTGCCCCGGTGGCGCTCTACACTGATGGCTCTAACAAGGAAACTCTTTCAAGTGATAACCACCGATTTCCTTCAAAAAATTACAGAATATAGTTTACGTTGCACTTAATTCACTGGTAAAAAAATTAGCTGCTGAATCGCAACAGGAAAGCCACAAAAAATTATTAAAAATTACGTTTTGAACGCCAAATATGAAAAAAGTCATCGCCAAATCACATTAACCTGTCTACAATGATGTCAAAGAACTTAAGTATAGGAGGGTAGTATTTTCTATTGCTCTAGGGGTTACTGAAGGAAGGGAGCTATCTCCTCCGCGGAGGATCAAAATTAAGATGTCATGTCTCTGGAACATCCCTAAGTGTGCACATAAGGCCGTCTTTAATTTCCCACTGCGTAGCTATAGTGCGACGTTAAAACCCACTCAACACTTAAGGTATTTTCTGAAATCTAGAAATTTCTATTTAGAAAAGTGAGGTTATGTTTTATGTTAGATCTAATATTTTCAATTATTTTATGTAATGTTTCAATGTTGCATTTATTTAAAATGATACATTTTCAATTTCAGAGCTACTTTTACATTACTCCAGCTTATATATAATCTGGAGTAATTTAATGTCTGAAGCTCTAGGCATGTGCATTTATATAAATTTGCAGACGATTTAAAAACTAATCTGATTTATAGATTGGTTGGCTGCGTTTTACGTCGCACTAGTACTGCGGAATGGGCAATTGGTGACCAATATGAATTATAATATTTGAATAAACATTAGATTGTTAGAATAGTTGATTGAAATTAATACTCAAATAAATAAATCAAAATTAAAATATTTAAGATATTTCAGGTTGAGTAGGTTTTAAGTTTTAATTCGCACTACAGATATGCAATGGCGACAGTCTAGGATACATTCCTAGAGATGGTCCGTAGACGTGCTATTACAACTTTGATCCTTTACGGAGGGGATTATTTAAAATTGGAAAAACACGTGCATAACTTTTATGGCTTCTTACATTTCTGGTAATTTATTTTGTAAAAATATGCATTAAAATTTCATAAGGTTGGTTGAGTTTTACGTCTCACTTGTGCTGTGCATTTATTTTTTCATAGGTAATTTTCTTAGACTTATTAAGTGTGAAATCTTGTTGTTTTCAAAATAATTGTTATACTGAATGCAGACCCTCCGTGGTCGAGTGAGTATGTCACCCTCGCCAATCGCCTTCAAGTGTAAAAGAATGGGTTCGATTCCCCAGGTTTCCCAGGGTGTTTTTTTTTTAATTTTTTTAAATTTTTATCCGGTTATGAGAGGCATACTGTAACAATCGCAGTTATCGTAGATCACAAGTCTGATCGTACAATCGGCAGCAAAAGTATCCGAACACAAGCAATAATCCCCGTCAGAAAAAAGTACTTATAATACTGCTTTGTTAAATAAATCCTTGTTGAATCATGTTCTTAGACTGACCAAGAACATGATTCGACAAGGATTTATTTAACAAAGCAGTATTAAGTGTACGATTTTTAGACAGGAATTATTGCTAGTGCTCGGTTACTTTTGCTGCCGAGTGTACGATCCGACTTGTGATCTAAGATAGCTGCGATTGTTACAATAGTATACCTCTCTATGTTATATCTGTCCTCATCTCGACGAAAGTTACAGGAGGGGGATGTCCAGTCAAACATACAAATCGGATGTATATATTAAAAATAAATAACATACGCAGAATGCAATCATTTATCACCTGCCGATGTACCGGACCCTCCTCAGGAGTTCATCGCAAACCGTCGCCAATTGCCCATAGTGCAGTACTAGTGCGACGTTAAACCCAACCAACAAACAGGACGAAATTTACGGTAGAATCATAGTAGTCCAGTCAATAAATACATTGTACCTTGCAAAAGGTGGGGTAGAAGATTTTATTTTTTTAATTTGTACATATTAGTACTAATATGCAAAAAACGACTTATCCAACATGGGCGGCCCCGGGAGAACTTTTGTCGGCTGAAAAACCTCGAAAATTTACTAGTTTTTTGTCATTTTTCGAAATATCTCAGAAATGGCTGAATTTAGCGATATTTTTCTATTGTAATGTTTAAAGAGGATTAAATTTCCTACAATTTCCTTCATTACACCTTTTTTGTAGTACTAATAGCAAGCGCGTAACAGCTTCTTGAAAATAAACAGTTTTCTCAACTTCGTAAAAAAAGCGCATTACTCCTTCTAAATAATATGTAGTAATAATTAGAATTATAGAAGCTTTATTTACAGAAAGCTTAACAGCTTTTAATGGTATAGATCTGATATCTGTAGTCCTTGGGATTTTTGGATTTGGTGATCTAAAACGTAATACGGAAATACACACACCAGATGTATTTTTTTACAATATATATATTGTAAGAAATGCTGTTTTATATTCTTGATTGTTCTCTTAACATATAGCCTGTTAAAATAATCGTGATTTTTGAAAGGAATTAAATATGTTCGCCAGATAAATTGGAGATCATTTCTTTTTCTTTCTTTTTCTTTTTTTTTCACTAAGGACGACAGATAACAAATCTGCTCCCTTCTAATTTTTACTTTCCTCTTTTTACAACCCCCCCCCCCTATGGCCACGCACTGACAATTATGGCCTAACAACAGTAGTCATCATCAGACTCCAATAACTGCCGATGTATAGTATTCTATCACTGCAACACATAATACACACTCAAACACATACAAAGAAAAATAAAAAATATTTGTACATAAATGTAAATAAATAAATACTAGGATGCTAATAAGCAAAAACTCAATGCATTTATACATAAATATTTTAATTCAACTATTTATTAAATTATAAAACATTAATGATATTTAGATACAATACATAATGTTGTAATAAACATTAATTACTGCTATATTAATGTTGATGATAATAACAATATACAATCTTAATTTTAAATGAACTTCCTAAATAGGCAACTTGTTTGAAGAACAATAGCAAATAATTACAAAAGTAAATTGTATAAATTTAACTTTATATATAAATTATAAGGTGATTCCTTTAGCCTTGAAACAAATAAAGAAACGTACATTAATGTATAATATATATATTCATTTTCTTCGTGGTTGTTTTGAAAGCCCGGGTTCTTAAATTTCAATAGTGATCAGAAGTAGAAGGAAGGTGTGTCGTCCTCAAATTGTTCCTCTCCGTCTTGCAGTAATTATATAAGCTCTTAGGATAGCTTATCATCTTCTTCAGCCTCGTCCAATGATGAAATTAGTACGACATTTTCCTGTTGAGGATCAGAGTCCTTGTTACTATACCAGTTTCACTGAGTATTTTATAGCCAACATTTTGAAAGCAAACTGCTTTCTTGTTGGCAGTTTCGGCTATTAAAACATCTTCACCATATTTTTTGCAAAGGCATGATGTAACCGTTCTGATGCCAGGACGAAAATCACCCTCTATTTTATTCATCAAATACTTTATGAGACTGGCACTCCTCCGAGTCGTTTTCAGGGTAGGAGTAAATTGATTCCATTGCCTCATCAGTGTTACTTGCAGGGTAGTATCCTCGTTTCATCTCACTTTATTTAGGCCTCTAGTGCAGTTTTTGATGACAAAATCTGTGATACCCAGTATTTATAGCAACTAAACATTTTACATTTCCAATGCATTCAAGTACTTTTTTTCTTCTCTCATCCCCACGATTTTCGGCACCATTTACAATTGTTTCTTTCACACCCAGTTTCATAGCATGGTGGATAAAATTTCTTTCATGCTCAGGAAGTCGTTCCTGTTTTTTAAAGAAATCTTCAAGTATCCCCTCTCCACACAAGAAACACTGATCTTTAAAACTAAAACCTTCAGTTCTTGATGGAAGACATGGAGCCGCACTGTTTGGACCGGCTCCATCACCAGTTGTATGACGCCGTACATATGCTGCAATCATTCGCTCATTGATGTATCGTTTGTGACAGGCATTGTTAATTCTTACATGTTTTTAATTCTTACATGTCAAAAAACACTAATGTTCTTCATTTTGACGTTTTGCTTTGCACTTTTACAGAATTTTTGCATACCTTTCTCCTCTTCAGAATCTTTACTTCACCTTTATTCAAACTGATTTTGAAAATGAAACAAACAGTCTGGTTATTGTAATAAAAAACGCTCACGGGTTAAAACAGTACGTTCGCACGTTTGAACTGACTCGAATAACATAGGTAGATGTTCAGCCGAGGCAGCTACAGGATGAGAAGAGGCGGGAGGAAAGGGAGAGCTTTTTAATTGAAAGAGGGGGGGGGGGGGTGAAGGAAGGTTTCTTTTTTAAATACCTTCTTTGCTACGAAGCAGATGTCATTTCCTAAGGTCAGACAGTTGAATATGTCCTTTCCTTTCTTTCCGTTTTCTAATAAACGTTCATGCGCCGACCCATTTCTTTGAGTTGTATTTTATTAGCTTGAGAAAAAATGCCGACATTCAAGAGGCTGTAACACGCTTGCTATTAGTGCTACAAAAAAGTTGTAATGAAGAAAATTGTAGGAAATTTAATCTTCTTTAAACTTTATAATAGAAAAATATTGCTAAATTCAGCCATTTCTGAGATATTTCGAAAAATGACAAAAAACTAGTAAATTTTCGAGGTTTTTCAGCCGACAAAAGTTCTCCCGGGGCCGCCCATGTTGGATAACTCGTTTTTTGCATATTAGTACTAATATGTACAAATTAAAAAAATAAAATCTTCTACCCCACCTTTTGCTAGGTAAGCCCTTTTTTACATACCTATTGACTGGACTATAGATCGTCTCCAATTGCTCATTGCGTGGCTCTAATGAGATATTGGATCCACACAACTCATATTATGTGGAGTTGCTTGTTCGTCGAAGGTTCGTACTGCCCAATAAAATAATCAGACTTATAAGAACAAGAAAGAAAAATCATGCAGTACGCATTGATTAGTAACACTTTCCAACTGTACGTAATTGTTGTATCGAATAACTTTCAATATTCTTTGCCTAAGTTATCACACAACAGACAGAAGGACTGAAAAACATACAGATAGATTAATTGATTTTAAAATTACTCTTAAGCATTTTGGAAAGTGTTAAAAAGGCTTAACGCAAAATAAAATGTAGCCATTAGATTATAATTACAGTTTTTGATCTCTCTGAATATTTTAGTGTAGCATTGTAAATCAGAAAGTTAATCATATCATATTCTATACAAAACATTATTTTAGAGTATTAACAATAAATTTCAATATTTTTATGATTTTTACAGTAGAAAGACTTTTAAATATAACTTTCAAAAATTTTGTCCTAAAACGTAATGCATTGGTATTTTTTGTTGTTGTTGTTGTTGTCCCTGTAAACAAACTAGTTGTACAGGACCTATTAATGCCATTTTAAATGGGGAAAATTCTTTAGGGATAATGTTTATAAAAATAACACTCATAGAACACAATGCTTTCGAATGCTTTTGAGTGTCCCTGTACACAAACAAGAAGAGATATTCACTCCAGTTTCAATATGGAACATCCGATAGTAAACTTCAATAAAATATATCAGTTTCGAGAAATTACATAAATAATTACAGGAGTTAAAGCGCGGGATGACAGACAGACAGACAAATGGACAGATACACAAACTGAAATCATATTCACACTTAAAAATGTTAGAAAGTGTTAAAAGCGCTTAACGTAAACGAAAGTACAATTCTAGCATTTTGTTATTAATAACTCTTAATATAAATGGATATTTTTGGGTCACCCTGTAAATCTAATGCTAATCATGCTACATTCTATGCAAAGAATTTTTTTTTGCATTTAAATAACATATTTCAGTTTCTTAAAACTTCGTGGAAAGTAAAGTTATTAAAATTTGATTTATGGAAATATCTCTCATAGAACGCAATGCTTTGGAATACTTTTGAGTGTCCCTGTATATAAATCGGTGGTGGTATTTCCTCCATTTTATACAGGGCACATCCAATAGGGAATTTGAATAACGTATTTCAATATCATTACGATATGTCTACAGAAAAGGTATGAAAATATGGTTTATAGAAATAAATCTCATAGAACACAATGCTTTTTAAATACTTTCGGGTGTCCCTGTACACAAACCTGTAGAGGTATAAACTCTATTTTCAATAGGGAATATCCGATAGTGAACTTGAATAACATATATCAGTTTCAAGAAATTACATAAATATTTACGGGAGTTAGAGATCGGACAGACAGACAGGCAGACAGACAGACGGACGAACAGGCAGATACACAAAACTGAAATCATATTCACACTTAAAAAATGCTAGAAAGTGTTAAAAACGCTTAACGTAAACGAAAGTACAATTCTAGCAATTTTTTATTAATACGTATTAATGTAACTGGATATTTTTGTGCCACCCTGTAAATCTAATGCTAATCATGCTACATTCTATACAAAGCATTCTTTTGTGCATATAAATAACATATTTCAGTTTCCTAAAACTTCGTGGAAAGTAAAGTTATTAAAATTTGATTTATAGAAATATCTCTCATAGAACGCAATGCTTTGGAATACTTTTGAGTGTCCCTGTATATAAATCGGTGGTGGTATTTCCTCCATTTTATACAGGAAATATCCAGTAGGGAATTTGAATGACATATTTCAATTTCATTAAGATATGCCTACAGCAAAGGTATGAAAATATGGTTTATAGAAATAGCTCTCATAGAACACAATGCTTTGAAATACTTTCGGGTGTATCTGTACACAAACCGGTAGAGGTATAAACTCCGTTTTCAATAGGGAACATCCGATAGTGAACTTGAATAACATATATCAGTTTTAAGAAATTCCATAAAGATTTACGGGTGTTAGAGATCGGACAGACAGTCAGGCAGACAGACAGACGGACGGACAGGCAGATACACAAAACGGAAATCATATTCACACTTAAAAAATGCTAGAAAGTGTTAAAAACGCTTAACTTAAACGAAAGTACAATTCTAGCAATTTTTTATTAATACTTCTTAATATCACTAGATATTTTTGTGTCACCCTGTAAATCGAATGCTAATCATGCTACATTCTATGCAAAGCATTCTTTTGTGCATGAAAATAACATATATCAATTTCCTAAACCTTCGTGGATAGTAAAGTTATTAAAATTTGATTTATAGAAATATCTCTCCTAGAACGCAATGCCTTGGAATACTTTTGAATATCCCTGTACATAAACCGATGGTGGTATTTCCTCCATTTGATACAGGAAACATCCAATAGTGAGCTTGAATAACATATTTCAATTTCATTAAGATATGTCTATAATAAAGATATGAAAATATGGTTTATAGAAAGACCTCTCATAGAACACAATGCTTTGAAATACTTTCGGGTGTCCCTGTACACAAACCAGTAGAGGTATAAACTCCATTTTCAATAGGGAACGTCCGATAGTGAACTTGAATAACATATTTCAATTTCATTAAGATCTGTCGACAGTAAAGGTATGAAAATATGGTTTATAGAAATACCTCTCATAGAACACAATGCTTTCGAATACTTTCGGGTGTCCCTGTACACAACTAGTAGAGGTATAGACTCCATTTTCAATAGGGAACGACCGATAGTGAATTTACATAACATATTACAATTTCATTAATATATGTCTACAGTATAGTTATGAAAATATGGTTTATAGAAATACCTCTCATAGAAGAAATGTTTTAAAATACTTTGGGTGTCCCTGTACACAAACCGGAGTAGAGTTATAAACTCCATTTTCAATAGGGAACGTCCAATAGTGAACTTGAATAAGATATTTCAATTTCATTAAGATATGTCTACAGTAAAGGTATGGAAATATGGTTTATAGAAATACCTCTCATAGAACACAATGCTTTGAAATACTTTCGGGTGTCCCTGTACACAAACCAGTAGAGATATAAACTCCATTTTCAATAGGGACCGTCCGATAGTGAACTTGAATAAGATATTTCAATTTCATTAAGATATGTCTACAGTAAAGGTATAAAAATATGGTTTATAGAAATACCTCTCATAGAACACAATGCTTTGAAATACTTTCGGGTGTCCCTGTGCACAAACCAGTAGAGGTATAAACTACATTTTCAATAGGGAACGTCCGATAGTGAACTTGAATAATATATTTCAATTTCATTAAGATATGTCTAGAGTAAAGGTATGGAAATATGGTTTATAGAAATACCTCTCATAGAACACAATGCTTTGAAATACTTTCGGGTGTCCCTTTACACAAACCAGTAGAGGTATAAACTCCATGTTTAATAGGGACCGTCCGATAGTGAACTAGAATAACATATATCAGTTTCAAGAAATTCCATAAATATTTACGGGAGTTAGAGCGCGGACAGTCAGACAGACAGACAGACAAACCGAAGTCATAAACACTTTTCAACTTTGTTGGAATGTGTTAAAAATGTGTTCGGATACGAAATGCTTTCATTTTAGTTAAAAACAGCTTTGTGTTTTAATATGTAATGTTTTGTTTTATTTAAATTTATATAAAAGTCTTGATCATATATATTTTTTAAGTCGTTATTAAAAACTTGACGTTAATACTCTTGCAATTGTTATTGACACAGATTATTTAACTAAAATATTAAATGTTATTTAGAATTTCGACTAAATAAGTCTCAATCTGGTAAATTAACTGGTTTTTGTTAATCTATTCTGAATTCTCATGTGCTCGACAGCGTATGGAGTTCGTTTGGCTATCAAAAAGAAAAGAGAACATCTACATATATTAAATCTTCATTGCAATGAAATTTCGAAGAATGCAGTCGCCAAACAGGCGCTTTTTGGGAAATATTGCAAACATGCTTCCATTTTTAATAATTTTTTATAGCTTATCTATTCCGACTCAGCAGCTAATATTTTAGGAAGATGCTATTCATGATTAAATCTTATGCCAAAATTTTTTTCAAGAAAATCGGCGATTAGCGCTTCAAAGAGTTCACTTTTAAGACCGACGCTGTAGTAGCTTCGGCTTTCTGTGTATTCGATCATGATCGCGAAGTTCATCGGTGGGCGGGCAGGCTCGAGGACTTTAACACAGTCTTCCAGTCTTTTCAAAGCCCTTGATTGGGCAGCTCTAAATTATAAACAACAAGAAATTAGCATTTATAGTGACAGTCTTTCGGGCCTGCTTGCTATTGCGCGCCACCGGAGTAGACATCCACAAATCCTGGAAATCAAGGAATCCCTAATGAACCCTAATCTTAAATGCACCCTGGCACACGTTTCTGCCCACAGGGGAGTGCTCGGAAATGAGCTTGCCGACTCCCTAGCCAGAGAAGCCACAGAATTCGCTCTTAAGGAACCTTCTCCCCCCGCCCCTCCCTCCTATGTGAAATTAAAACTCAACCAAATCTTTAAATTAAAATGGCAAGACCTGTGGCACAACTTGCAGAAGGGTAGATACACCTTCGCCCTGGTCCCACGGGTCTCTGCTAATTCCTGGATTTTAAATCCCCCATTACGGCTTTTTTAACAGGCCACGGCCCTTTCCCCTCTTACCTCTTCAAGTTTCATTGTCGGCGCTCTCCCCTGTGTCCCTGTGGTGAGGAGGGAACTCCTAATCACTATTATTACTCTTGTCCATTAACACAGCAACATCATCTCAGAAACCCTACTCCAAGACCAGAAAACTGGCTTAATAATATTCTAACAAGGAAACCTTTAATTAATAAACTTAATAAAATTTTCAGTTTTTTAATGGAATACGTCAATACAATAGATTAAATTTAATGTAAACAATTTCCTTATTTGATTTTCTCCCTCGATCCCCTCCAATCTTAATTAGTATTATGAAATTTTTGTCTGAAACCTGCAGTGGATTGCTGATAGTCATTTGGAATAATGATTCTGCAAATCTACATTCTGCACAGTTTCTCCAGTTCTTGCGCAGTTCTTTCAGTGTAGTAATCAAGTGTGCAGCAAACCCCAGCAACATATGTATCTAATGAATTTATGAACATTATCAAGCTAACATGAACAGTCTACAAAATCCCAAGACCTGTGCTTCCAAGCCTAGTGCCATCTGTCGTGGGAGGCCATAACGGCCTGGCACTTTTTCCTACAACATTTTTCTAAAATCATCATCGCCCAATGTCGCGTGACGGCCATTGGCCTGGCGATGATTATTAATACTTCATGCCACCTGTCGCGTGGGGCAATTTTAGTTCCTGAATAATCGCCCACTGTCGGCTTAGACCGCTTTAAGCCTGGCGAATTTTGTATTTTTTTTTTTTTTGAGTTTTTCAATAAACTGTGAGTAGTCCCCTTAGAAGCGCTCTACATCGCTCCAAGGGTGATGAGCGGGGGCTGCTCCCTGTTAAATGTTAAATATCCAAAGTTATAAAGTAACGTTTTACAATTATTAATATTACTCTTTAATTTTTCATTTAATTTTACTTTAATAACTTTTCTTTTTGCTTTTAATACAAAAATATAGAAATCTATATATGGTAAATATGTGACATTTAACCCGCTTATTAAAACAAACAGTTTTGATTTATATAAGACTTCATTTGTTTTTAAATTAATTACAAATATATTCAATTTTCATATTTATCATGTAAATTTATTCTGTCTTTCAAGTTTGTAAGTATTTTTTAAAATCTAATAGAATGGGTGAATTGACCAGTGGAAATGTGTATGGATGAGTAAAATCTTAAAATCTCTGGTTCTTTGACCCAGTGACATAATTTTCTTAATTTCTACCGTTGGATAACTAAAGAGTTGCAATAAGCAAAATGATTTATTTATATAAATTTAGAAATATATTAATGCAGGGGTATTTTTCCTGATTTTCCTGAAAATTTAAAACATAATTCAAAGATTTTCTATAAATTTGCAAAGTTACAGCCTTGCATGAATCTGAAAGTACTTAAAAATCTGTACAGCAGTAAACAATAAAAAAAAAAAAAAAAAAAAAAAAACCAACTTTACATTTTATTATCTTTTTAAGCTTTTATTATTGTATTCTGAATATTGTATTTTAAGAAACGATGCTTTGAGAACTTAAAAGGATAAAATTTAATGACAAATTAACCTTACATTTGCATTAATTTTCCTGTAAACATTATGAACAATGCATCATTTATTGCTTGTTGGTAAAAAAAAAAAAAAAAAAAAAAACTTTGGCTATTAAGAATTTTAAAAAATCCCACACCTGTGTATGTATATATATATATATATATATATGTTATTTGAATAATTTAATTCCTTGACAAATCTCAGCAAATGAAAGATAGATAAAAATACCAACATATGAAATTTTAAATGAGATGTATTTCGAATAAAATTATTGTCACGATGATAATTTAGTTTAAGTAATTACACTGAGTAGTAAAAACATGTTAAAGTACTTATGCAGAAGAGAAATGACACACATAAGACATAAGCCTAACGATGAAATAATTTACATAATCCATTAATCCAATAGAAATATTCATTAAATAATAGAAATGGAAAGAGATAAATTACCAAAAGGATCTGTTAAAAGAAAAGAGAATTCATGAAATGAAACATAGAATTTTAAATGCTGAAAACCAGAAATGATCAACCATCAGGGAACTTGCATCTCTGTCAGCATATGCAAGATTTCGGATCGCTGCATAGCTAATACAAGCAATATACAACTCAAGTTTCTATCTTGCAACAAAACAAAGAAAAAAAGAAATTAGATTAGACAGTAACACAACCAGAATTGGAAAATGGAATAAGTATTTTTTATAAGTCCACATGTAACAGATTCCAAACAGAAATAGTAGAAATAAACAGGTTGCCAAAACGAACAATCTTAAAAGAAATGATTAAAAGTAAAGAAACGATTAATCGATCTAGTTGCTTCTGAAATGAAATAAATGAAAGCATTAAGTGATAGTTATTAATCTTTAAAATTTAAAAGCTAAAAACACTATTACAAAGATGATATTTAACAGGGTTATTTAATTATAATGTTAATCTTTTCTATTTTCAGTTTAGATTAAACGTTCAACGTAACGTGAGCTAGCGCCATCTTACGTGAAAAAAGTGAGTTACTATTAAGTAATTATAGAAAATGTACACTGTAAAAAAAAATCTGTATTGCTACTAGAAAATCTCTAGGAAACTGGTATTCCATAAGATTTTCTAGTAATCAATGCTATTTCTTCTTTTGTTTTTGTTACATGTGGTTATTTAGCATGTTTGCTAAGAAATCTTTTGTAACGTTACACATACTTCTCTTGCAAATTCACCAAGATATCATTAGTTACCGTTACATGAGGTTATTTAGTATGTTTGCTAAGAAATATTTAGTAACGTTACAGAAACTTCTCTTGCAACTTCACTAAGATATCATTAGTTACTGTTGCGTGTGGTTATTTAATATCTTTGCTTAGAAATCTTTAGTAACATTACAGAAACTTCTCTTGCAACTTCACTAAGATATCATTAGTTACCGTTACGGGCGGTTTTTTAGTATGTTTGCTAAAATATCTTTAGTAACGTAACACGTGCTTCTCTGCAAATTTACTAAAAAATGGTTAGTTACCATTACAGGTGGTTTTTTAGTGTGTTTCTTAATTTATCATTAGTAATGTTGCTAATACTTCCCTTGTACATTCATTACGTAAATGTTAGAAAATATACTAAAAAATAACGTAATATATACTGCAACAATCTCTACCTTTTTGCCTACTTAAAATATTGCTTATGTTACAAAAATAATTTAATGAATATTAAATGTAATTATAAACATATTATATATATATATATATATATATATATATAATGCGCTGCTAAATATAACATTTCAATTTTTCTGTTTTTCTGTGAAATTTTTATTCTTGTAAAATATATTTAATATATTTAGATCTGTTTAAATTGACACTTACTTGAAAATTAGGAATAGGAAATCCTTTTAAATATAAATTTAAAACGCCTACACTTTAAAATTTTGTACATGCAAAAATTTAATTTTTTGTACATGCACGTATTTTATCAAACATAATTTAATAAATATTTTCATATCAAAGATATAAAAGAACAAACTGATTTTTTTTGAATTACATATTAAATGCAAGTTTAAAATAAACTAGGCTTTAAAATTTTCGTATTTGTAAATATTTCATTTTATCATAAAAAAAAATCTAATATATTATACTATATTATATTAAAGATATGATGTAGCAAACAAAAAATAAATTTTACACTTTATAAACATATCCAACTAATATACTACAGAATTTTTAAAGTTAAATTTAACCATTTTAAATAAAATTTAACACATGAAAACCATTGGAATCATTTAAAAATTTATTATATCAAGGAACGCGGTAGCGTTCCGCCCCGCCAAGCTAAAACAAACACTCGCCAATGAAATTTACAAAGTAGGAAGTCAATGGTGAACGCTACAAGTGTATATTATGTCGACATAGCATCTCGTACTTTTCGACTACCTGTATCTCAGCTCCCTGATCCCCAAGACATATGATTTTTTGCACAGACCTTAAGCATACCCTTAAGACAAAACATACAAACTTGCATGTCGCTCCGAATTAAGGGGCCTGAGTTATATAACTTTGAAAACCCGAAATTTCCCTGTTACATTCTTCTTCTTCTTCTTCTGCTTCTTGTAATTGTTAAGACAAAAACTTTTGACGGCGATTGAGCCTAGAGTTCTGCAGCTAATGAGCTGAAAATTTGCATGGACATTCCTTCTGACCTGCACCAGTGCCTTTTTCAATCAAAAATTTTTTTGGTCGGGTTACTGCTGCCTACGGCAGCGTTACCAGTACTCATCTTGCAATCGCTTTTTAACTAACTTCCCGACTAGCTAGACATTTGAAACTTTCAGGATAGCTCATAACACGGTGACAATACATTTTTTAACACTTTTAGTCAATTGTCTCAGGTACCTACTGCCTTCGGCAGCGTTTATATGATTCGACAGAAAATTTATTTAACTAATTTCCCCGACTAGCCTAGACATTTGAAATTTTCAGACTAGTTCAGAACGCGGAGAAAATGCATTTTTTTATTACGTTTAGCCAACTGCTTCGGGTTCCTGCTGCCATCGGCAGCGTTACCAGCCCAACGCTTGCAATCGATTTTTAACTAACTTCCCGACTAGCTAGGCATTTGAAACTTTCAGAATAGCTCAGAACACGGTGACAATACATTTTTTAACACTTTTAGTCAACTGTTTCAGGTCCCTACTGCCTTCGGCAGCGTTTATATGATTCGACAGAAAATTTATTTAACTAATTTCCCGACTAGCTAAACATTTGAAACTTTCAGAATAGTTCAGAACACGGTGAAAATGCATTTTTATAATACTTTTAGCCAACTGTTTCGGGTTACTGCTGCCTTCGGCAGCTTTACCAGTACTCATTTTTACACATTTTACAATCGCTTTTTAACTAACTTCAAGACAAGCTAGACATTTGAAACATTCAGGATAGCTCAGAACACGGTCACAATACATTTTTTAACACTTTTAGTCAACTTTTACAGGTCCCTACTGCCTTCGGCAGCGTTTATATGATTCGACAGAAAATTTATTTAACTAATTTCCCGACTAGCTAGACATTTGAAACTGTCATAATAGTTCAGAACACGGTGAAAATGCAATTTTATAATACTTTTAGCCAACTGTTTCGGGTTCCTGCTGCCATCGGCAGCGTTACCAGCACAAATCTCGCAATCGATTTTAAACTAACTTCCCGAATAGCTAGGCATTTGAAACTTTTAGGATAGCTTAGAACACGGTGACAATACATTTTTACCAATTTGAAAATCATTTGAGGGCAAATGTTCTCGAATTTATAAATTTGTCCTCAAATGTCCTTTCAATTTGAGGACGCTGCGATGATTTGTCCTCAAATTGGGTTTAAAAAATTTGGTCATTTTAGTGAAACCCAGTATCAACTTGAGTTTCACCAGAAAACTCAGCTTAAATAACAGCTGACAACATATAAATCACAGCACAAACGATACCACAGTCATAACATACAGAAATGAACTACAATTCAATGGTAGAGACTTAGTCAAGCAAAACTTTCTATTTCGTATATCTTAGCGAGAAACTCACCTCAGTGGTTGGAACGGGACTCCTTTTATAGCCCGCCATGAATCCTAAATTTTACAGTAACTTCCGTAAAGTCCGGTTTCCATTGCAGTTGGAACTTCAAGGTTTAAAAAACCATTAATCACGCTCCCGACACAAAGAGCCAAATGTCTTTTCATCAGTTGTACCCTTTTTTTTTTTTTTTAAATCAGATTTCGCAGTTACTTGAAAGGAAAGCGTGCAAAATTGACAAAGATATCTCTGCCTCTGGCCCCTCAATTATCTCAGCTCGGGGTTAGAGCCAGGGACTTCCAACCGGTCGAACCAAAACGTCAAAGCATTCCAACAGCTTGACCACATCAAAGGATTCTGAATACCACCGCTCGTAACGACTTCCAACCAACCTCAGTGGAAACTGCACTTAAAAATCGAGTTACAGCTTGGACGATGGGTCTATCGATAATAAAGGTTTTTTTCACCAATATCGTCAAAATAGTTGTCAAGGTGCGATAAAGTCACCAAATTCATCGCCAAGTCTATTACGTGCCCTGATAAAGTGTGTTTTTAACGGAGAAGGATCTTTTTTAACGCGGAAACAAGCTAGAAAGGCGAAAAATTGACATTTTATAATGTGACTAAACCTTTTAGAAAGAAATCGCATAAAAAGGACTAATACTATGTAGAAATCTGTAACACTATATTTACATCCATGCATAACACGCACGATTTTTATCGATCTATTACACAAATACATTCATTATGCATACGTATTAAATTATAAAAGCACATACATAACCTGCAAAAAGAAGTGATATCTCATAAAAAAAAACAATACTATTGTAAAAGTCACCCCGCCCAGCAAAAACTCTTACCTTTCTTATGCATACGTATTATATTTATAAAAGCACATAAAAAACCTGCAAAAAGAAGTGATATCTCATAAAAAACAATACTATTGTAAAAGTCACCCCGCCCAGCAAAAACTCTTACCTTTCTTAAGCAGCCAAAAAAAGAATTGATATCAAATTTCGCCGCCGCTATTGAATCCCGGGTACTCAATGCCTAGTTTAATGAAGATCTGCCAATAACACTGCATGTATCTTTCTAATATATCCTAATCTCTTTTCAACATTCTTTGTTATCTGTGTTAGTTTTTTCGCTGCATTATAATGTTATAATGTAAAGTATTTTTACGGCGGGGTGCGTCCTCTATGTAGAAGTTTTAATTAATAAAAAATTTAGTTAGTAAAGATTAAAATATTACGCACCCCGCCGTAAAAATACTTTACATTATAACATTATAATGCAGCGAAAAAACTAACACAGATAACAAAGAATGTTGAAAAGAGATTAGGATATATTAGAAAGATACATGCAGTGTTATTGGCAGATCTTCATTAAACTAGGCATTGAGTACCCGGGATTCAATAGCGGCGGCGAAATTTGATATCAATTCTTTTTTTGGCTGCTTAAGAAAAGTAAGAGTTTTTGCTGGGCGGGGTGACTTTTACAATAGTATTGTTTTTTATGAGATATTTTTATCTTTTCCTATATTTTGTAATTGTATTTGAAGAACTTTGTTAATATTTATCTTATTTATTTCTGAAAAAAATGCAGGATATGTCTATTTCTAGCAGATAGGCACAAAAAATTCTAAATATCTTACGAAATATACACATATTTAGAAGTAAAACAAGGGGAAAAAAAAAGTTTTTAAAGCGCTTATTTAAAACTTGAAGCAATTTACATAATGAGATAATTTTATATTCAATTATCAATCATGAGGTGAGATATAGATATTTATTTTACAAGCAAAGTAAAAAAAGGTCTATTATTTCTAATAATAACTGCAAGAAAATTGATTTAATATGATTTTATTTGTTAAATAAAAAAGTAAATAACATAAACATCTAAAAACTCTTTTGAAATTTTTATTTTCCTTCTGCTTATGCAGCTAGATTCATGAACTTTTTCAGTATTTATCTTGTTTTATTAAAAAAAAAAAAAAAAAAAAAAAATCAGAAATACATATACAACACACAGATACAGAAATTTCTAAAAAAAATTTCCTAAAATGGACAAAAAAATAAGCTATGCTTTAACAAGTTAAAAATATAACTAAAAGAAATAATCATCTGTTGAAAAAAAGCAATATTATAAAAATACAGAAAATGATCACTACTTTTTAAAAAATTTCAGATAACGCAGGCTAAAATGATATTCACCATTACTAAAAGTGAAATTTGAATTACTATTAAAAAAAAAAGAAAAAACTAGATTTTAAAGCAATCGCTTATTTAAATTTTAAGCAATTTACATAATGAGATAATTTAACATTGAATTATCAATTATTATGTGTGATGTAGATATTTATTTTACAAGTGCTGTTTTTGCCCTAATGATAACTGCAAGAAAATTGATTTAATATGAGTTTCAAATTTTATTTATTTAATAAAAATGCAATACTAGTATTAAAACATTTTAAAGCTACTTTGAAAATAGTTAATTTTTTATTTTTCTTCTGTATTCTGCTAGATTTCATGAAACGTATAAGTTTTTATCGTATTATTTTATTAAATATATATATATGCTAGAAATACATATATAGCACATAGACACAGATATTTCTAAAAATTTTTCATAAACTGGACAAAAACAGCTATGTCTTAAAAATTAAAAATAAAATTTAAATAAATAATCATCTGTTGAAAAAAGCAATATTATAAAAATACAAATGACCATTAATTTTTAAAAAACATAGTCTAAAATGATACTCACCATCACCATTACTAAAACTGTAGAACTGATAGAACTATTGAATTGTAGAACTATTGAATACTGAAAAACAGATGCAACGGTAGCTACATTTGTTTATAAACAGCCAAACCGAAGCATCTTAAATTCAGTGAATGATAAAATAGTAATCCATGACTTCGTAAAAAAATAGTAAAATTATGCTATACACAAAATAATCAGGCCGAACTCAAACTGATAACGAACACTGATTTCGTGATTTCACATCTTGACCGGTAACACAACACGAACACACATCACAAAGAACATTTCAATAATTATAATATTAAGTTGAAATTGATGATTGAGGGACAACTATTTATCTTGTTTTAAAATACAACACAAAAAACAATCTTTCTGAATGAACGTTGAAATTACAACATAACGAAGCAGCGTCTGTCTATTTTGAAAATGGCGCGCGACCGCGGGAGACGTAAACCATAGCCAAGCTTGCCAAACATAGCTAGCTGCTTCTTTTACTGGAGCGTTTCAGGCAACCCTATTTGGCAACAGATGGCGATAGTTACGACTTTCAAAGCCTTCCCTTCTTCTTCTTTACTATTAGAGATTCTTTGGACGATGCGAGGCGAACGGAACGTTTTCAAGAAAAATATATATATATATATATATATATATATAAATGTCATATGCATTACTATGCTTTTAAGAAACATTTTTAATTAATCACTATATAAGCAGACAATATTTATACTAGTTTAATAAATCGTTTATTTTTTTCACTTTTATTTATTTATTTTACAATTACTATTATGTTAAAAGTAATTCATAAATTATTTATCTCATTTTCTATTACTCTGTTGCTATAATTTTCCTTTATAAAAGTATAGCAGTATTTTGAAAAAATTCGAACTTATTTATATTAATAATCGTTTAAAATGAAAATTAATAGCTTCTATTGTCAAAAATTACGTCAAATTTACATGCAAAACTTTGAAAATATTTAGTAAAGAATATCTGTTTGGAAACATAGTTGGAATCCCTCTTTTAAATTTTATTTGCATAATTTTCCCCCTTAAAACAAAATTTTGATCGACATTATTAGATAAAACTGTTGCAATGTCTAACCTCATAATTTTTAATATAAACCTGCAGATTATTCTTAACTACTGCGATTTATTCATTAGCTCTATAAATAAAACAAAATTTATTTTCAGTTTTAAAAAGTTTAATAAAACTTTGCTTAAAAGAAGCAATTCTAGATAACCGAAATGAAATTTTATAAAAGAACGAAAAAGTGAAATAATATCTTAAAAGCAAAAGTTCCACTTTCTTTGACCTAAAAGAAATAAGTAAATGTGTGGAGAAAAGGTTTTTGCCAAATCGATTAATTATAGATATTTTCAACTTTCAATAAATAAATTATAGCTTGCTTAAAATTTTTAATTCCGTAAGGATAATAAATGTACTATTTTTTTAAAATAATAATAATAATAAATAATAATAAAAGCGATCTTGACGGGAATGCGAAGGAACAAATGCATGTTTGCAAAGTTCAGCCTGTAAGCGTCACAGCAATTTACTTAGTATTATTACTAGCAATGGCTGGTTACAGGTGATTTCTTAGTAAATGTCACGAAATCTGTAAAGCTACTAAATAATTGTTTGTAATTTGACGCAAAAATTTTTACAGTGTACGATCTGACTTCCAATTTTTACATTAGTTTAATTTGTATTCGTAAGCAGTCTCATCAAAAGGCCAACAAGTGATGATGAAGACATTATGATTATGTTTATTGGTGAATTATTATTTTAATTTTTAAATATTATTATGTATTTTTTTTATGTTTTAATTTGTTTATTTTATTTTATTTTATTTTGTTTTTTAATTTAGAATTTATTAAAATTAATGAAAACACCAAATGTGATTATGCATAGAATGAAATCTTATGTTTGAATAATTAAACAAATATAATGTATGAAGAGTTTAAACTTAAATAATATCAACCATAAAAAGAGGATGCAATCTGCAATTGCGATAGAACAATGCTCCCTATTTTTTTTTTTAAATATATATATATATATATATATATATATATATATATATGTATGTATGTGGGATGATCTGCAGATTTTTACAGAAAATGTTTGGTGAAGTACGTATATGCACAGACAGCCTTCAATTTTATCTGGCTATGTGAACAACAAAATCATTTAATATTTCAGTAATGTGTGAGGAATTCGTGGTCTCCATGATCTCAATTCCTCAATTTTAAAGATTAACTTAATTACTTAACGAGATAGTAATAAGAGTTTGAGACAAAGTTAAACAAATAAATAAGAGTTTATTTAACGTTCAATATCAAAGAGGGTGTTGGGCTAACTCAATTTTAACTCAAATGACCTCAGATAATAACTTCAACAGAGCATAAAATAAAAGATAATTTATCTCAGCAATACTGATCTTGTCGGCTGGATTCCCGAGGCGCGACGGATAATTCTCTTACTTAATGCTACAACACTACGCCTTTCTACCATCACTTAACATACGCATAAAACTATCACCACCAACATTTATCTTTACTCCACCTCCTCTCACACTAATCCACTACCATTCTCTGCCACTGCTAATTCACTCTCAATTCACTCTTTCATCTTATACTACATCCTAACAAACTTCCTTTCCCTTCATTTCAATCAAACTTAAAATCGTTTTCCATTCATCTAACACTCAGAACCTAATTCTTTCACTGCTGCACCATGTCGACATAAAACTCATCCGATCAGGACTTTCGCCGAGTCACTGGCGACGAAGTGAATTAACCTTCCCAACTTTGGTGACGGTCTATAGTCTCGACCTCACAGTCCCCCTGCAAGAAAAAAAAAATTTAGTCGGGAAAATCCCCAACGGGTTTTAACCCAGACAACGCAATTAAGTATATATTACATCTATATGACGTAAATTACATCCATAAACTATATCTAGAATTCATCCAGTATAGTAACTATTACATAGAATCAACGTAGATATAACCATCAGATGTCTCTCCAAGTACATCAGATATACATCTATATTACATCTAGAATGACCAAAAATTGACTTTACTAGACATGTATGTTCATCTATATCATGTATATCTTTTTTTTTTTTTTTTTTTTTTTTGTAGATCGTTTTCATTTTTATGAAAATAAATTACCAGGATTTAAAATGTAATCAGGACAAATAATTCTGATTTATTAACTTTCTTACTTTAAATTATATACAGTATATTAAAAAAAATAAAAAAAGATTTGAAATACATATGTATATTTTATATCTTATATAGAAGCATATTTTATGATAGTAATTAAAAAAGTAAATAAATAAATAAATATTTGATTTAAATTGGTTTAAAAAAATATTTTTCAAAGAGACTTCACAATTGTTCATAATAATAACATCTATTATAGTAATGTAATAACTGATATATATCTAAATATTTAATTTCCTTTATACAAGAATTTTTTTTCTTAAATAAGCTTAAATTTTAACACAAATGCATTACAAATTCAATTCAACATGGTAGAACAGAAATAATATTTTTGTAATACAGATAACATAATCAAATTTAACTTAAAATTGTGAAATTTCTTAATTTTAAATTCTGAAAATAAAGAAACAAGATCATGTGATCAAATGTGTGTATTAAATTAAGTAGATAATAATTTAATTATTTTAATAATTTTTCATTTTTATATGAAGTGTACAAACTTTTCAACTAACTATTTAGTAAAACCAAACGTTCAATTCATTACTAAAAGATAAAATTTTTCACTTCAACCAAATCTCTTTATTGAAAATTTCCAAATATGAATTTCCATATTTCAAAATAAACATTCATAAGATATCACAGAAGAAGCATTTTGCCAGTGAAATTCATGACAAATATTAACATTATTCAAAAAGCAACATAAAATTGTCAAATATTAACTATAATACCACTGCATAATACTACATACATTTTTTTTTCTTTTGTTTTCTTTTTTGGTTTATAGTTTAAAATTATTCGAAAACATTTAAAATTTACATAGAATTCTACAAATTTTTAAAAGAATGAATGTAGTTAGTACATGCAAACATTCAAAACTGAAGATTTCAAAAGATAAATACAAACCTTTCACACTATAATTTAATTAATAATATTACAAATAAACAATATTCTTCTAAGATTTGTCTAAAACTTTTTATTAAAGCTAATAGTAAAACTAACTTTGTTTACATATATACACATTAGGTTAGAAATAATTTTTTAAGAAATAGTAGATTAAATAACTAAACTTACATTATTAGGAAAAATATTATCTTGTGGTTTTAAATCCTCACTTTTTAAATTTCTTTATTTTTCTCTCTTCATTCTTTTCATGCATTTTTGATGATATATTTTTTACATAATAAATTCAAATAAATATTAATGAAACATTTCACTGCTTTCATAATTATAATTTCAAGTGGGCAATCACACTGGGAACACATATCGCAAAAATAATCAACATTGTTTGTTCTAAAATAACTCTCAGTTAATTTTGTGAGTACTTTGTGTTGCTTTTCACTTGAATGAAAGAATTGCTTTTCATATTTGTCTGTAATTATGTTTTAAAAAATTAAATAAGTTAATGTTATGTACAATACCAGGTTTTTTGTTGGATATTTCAATCCACCACAGTCGATTATCTCTATGTAGGCATACATAGTATCTGACAAATCTCCATCAAAGTTTTGAACAAGAAAATCTCTATCTGTAAGACAAAAATCCAAACATCCTCTACAAGAGATTTTTAAACTACTCGCACAATATCCAGCAATATATGTTAATATGTCTGTATCAGTTTCGCATACATTTATCTCTGAAAAAGGCGACAAGTCAACTTCATTATGCATCAGTTTTTCAGTGTCAGAAAACTCTGTTATAAAATTTTTCAAGGCAATTGTGCCATATTCATTAGAATGAAGCTGTAGAATAGATTTTAATTTAATTTTTCTCTCACTTTCAAGTATTTGTTGAACAAGAAACTTGATAGTTGCTTCCAGACATCTGTCAATATTGAGAAAATCTTCGCTCAAGTGTATCAGTTTGAAATTTTGTTGTCGAAATAGGTTTAGAGCCATTTTGCAGGAGGTTTCAAATGACATCAATGATAGCAGAAGTTGTCTGGGATAGTGCAAAAAATGTATCTTCACTAAGGCATCCACACCGAGACTTCTGATTCATATTTTTCCACTCATTTTCTTGCATTAATTTAATAAAATTTGAAACATCACAATACTTCCATCTGATAAGCAGCATACCTTATTAGGAGGCTTCAATGTGAGCATAAATTTGGGAAAATTTGCAACCTGAAATTGAATTTCATGAGGGAAAAGATTGGGGCCATTATAATGCTGTTTTGAAAGAATAGTTTGAACAGTACTACTTAAAGTACTTGTTGAAGATTCAACACAATCAGAAATTAACATATCATGAGTATCTTCAACAGGCATTGTAGGAAATCTGGAATTTGAAGGTCCGGTATCGGTGGAATTAACAATTGATCCGAAACCACTAGCATAAAAAATGGCATCCATTCTGTTTTGAATCGTTTTATTTAAATTTCGCGATTGCTGGCGTTTAGAAATAATTTGATTAGTTTTACGAAACATAATTAAATCCTTACTTTGATAAACATAAAAAACAATCCAGTATTAATATCTTATTCGTAATAAAAGCAGAAGTTTATTTACGTTGCATGTGTAAACAATTCTAGTAAATCTCGATCGAGATCGATGTTGCCAAAAAGAAGTAAACATGAACAACATTTGAAAATAAAATTCCAACTTACCTCCATGTTATGTTAGTTAATAAACTGTTAATATATAAACGTCATCCAGAGGTAGTTTATTTGACAATTCATTTTATGTTTCAGAATAAATATTATTTATACGTCCATACTATGTTTATCCATATTATGTTCGTATATAAACGTCTAATAGATGTCATATTTTGGATCATCTAGTTAATGTTTTTAAATGAGCATTGATTTAATGTACATGAATGTATTCTAGATGTAAATCAGATTTAATGGATCAAATATCTACGTATGTGCTGTGTGGGAACGAGCAATTTTAAACACTAATATCATATCTCGTAGGTGCGAGTGCAGCCACAACTTAAATTTCTGAAACTGAACTTTAGAATAAGTTAGAAAAAAAGTGAAGGTTTAATTTGATGAGCAATGAACTGCTTACAGCGTAAAACACAATGCGAGTAAAAAAAAAAAAAAATTACTTGAGCGGAAAACCTGACCAACCCGGAAAAAAGAAATTTAACTTTTAAATTAAATTGGGGACCCTTTACGGCAGGAAACTCCGGAAAAAAAAACGCATCAGCAAATACGTTAGCCCAACGAGTACAGCGGGGATTACAAACATCTTTTTGTTAATCCAGAAAGGTAATTACTTAATTTTAAACTTGAGCTTGTACAGGTGGGTCGCTTTACATAAATGCGACAATCAATAACAACGTGAAGAAAAAAGTTTATTGGGGAAAAAAAACTTGACACTCATTTTAAAGTAACTTCAGACCTCAGAATAAGCTTATAACTAGAATTTTCTTCAGCCATCAGAAAGCCAGTCTAGGCCCAGAAACGTCAGCTAGTCGAAGTAACTTGCGAGTGTAGATTGAAAACCTGGGACATCAGAATACGGCAGGCATCAGACTAACACTTTGGACATCAGATTAGTTTGAAAGAACTGTCCAATCGGAGTTTTTCTAAAATGAAAAGACTTGAACAGTATAAAAGAATAGACGAAGTTAAACTGCGTCTTGCAGACAGATAAACGAGACAAATTGTCTCTGAATACATAAAATAGTTTATATACAACAATTTTCCCTCCTGGGCTATAGCATGCAAAAAGACAAAAAATTAATTTGTTAGTGGTTTTAGTTAAAAGTTAAGCGTGATTTATGCATATAGCTAAAAAAAATATTTCCCCTCTCAAAACATATATACAGAGAACTTTTAGAATATATACAAAAGTTTACAAATATCAAATTTCATTTTATATATACAAAGACATTAGTTATAGAAATACGAAAAAAGGGGGGGGGGTGTATTTACAAAGGCTAAGAAAACATTTTATATTACCCGCTGTGCAGGTGATGGCTACAAAATAAAACAACTTAGTGTACATACATAAAATATATATTGAGAGAACAAAAATGTTGACATTGAAGCTTAAACATGAATTTCAACGTGAAAGTTCATGCACAAATTTTGAATTTTATAGTTTTTAGTTTAAGAAAGTCCTGTGCTTTCATACAAAAATGGAAAGTCCGAAAGGCTTCAAGGCATGCCACACATTTTGGTACAGCTTTGATAAAAATATACTTTTGAAGAAATAAAATAAGGAACGGTAGAACGTGACTGACGGTTTCCGCTGTAACAGCATTAGCATTACACATGTTAGTCCTGCTGGTCATTGCACTCGTCGCAGATATCATAGGGCTGGAGGCTTGCAGCAGGAGGTCAGGCGTTGCAAAGGCACATTCCTGGGATGGGATCGATCCCGTCACACTGTCGCTGTCCATAGTGTCAGAGGAGGCAGCTTGCTCTCTACTCACATATTTGGAGGTCCTGGAGGGCTTATAAGCTTTAAAACAGTTCAAAGCAGTAGTGGAAATCACAACATTTTCTTTTAATTTTGTAAAGAAATTTTTTGAAGAAGCGTTATTTAATATATCATTTTCAGTTACAGGATTTTCAGCCAAAATACGTGACTCTGTCAACGTGACAGTTGTAGAAGATAAATTTAATGCCTTAACGTAGAAATATTTAGTAGCAGAAAGGAATTTAACATTATTTACATTTGAACTCATAACTAAATCTGTTGGCTGCACAGATTGAAAACAAGAATTTGATTCATTTAAGAAGGATTTAGTAACAACATTAAGTTTAACATAATTTTCTGCTGCAATTTTCCTTTTACATGAGATAACATTCCGGACTCGACCGGTGTAGCATTTGCGTATGATTTATCATTAAATAATTATAAGATAAAAAAATTTTTATAAACCATGTTTTTTAATTTTCTGTTGAATCATATAAACGCTACTGAAGGCAGCCGAAACCCCAGCAATTGGATAAAAGTATTAAAAAAATTCCTTGCTATCGTCTTTTGAGCTATTATAAAAGTTTCAAATGGCTATCTAACCGGGAAGTTAGTTAAAAGTTCATTGCAAGCTTTGTATTGGAAACGCTGCCGAAGGCAGCAGGGTCCCGAAGCAATTGGATAAAAATATTTTTAAAAAGCATTTTCACCGTATTCTGAACTGTTCCGAAAGTTTCAAATGTCTAGCTAGTCGAAAAGTTAGTTAAATAAATTTTCTGTTGAATCATATGAACGCTGCCGAAGGCAGTAGGGACCTGAAACAGTTGACTAAAAGTATTAAAACAAAATGTATTGCCACCGTGTTCTGAGCTATCCTGAAAGTTTCAAATATCTAGCTAGTCGGGAAGTTAGTGAAAAATCGATTACAAGCTTTGTACTGGTAACGCTGCCGATGGCAGCAGGAACCCAAAACAGTTGGCTAAAGGTATTTAAAAAATGCATTTTCACCGTGTTCTGAACTATTCTGAAAGTTTCAAATGTCTAGCTAATCGGGAAGTTAGTTAAATAAATTTTCTGTCGAATAATATAAGCGCTGCCGAAGGCAGTGGGACCTGAAGTAGTTGACTAAAATTATTAGAAAAATGTATTGTCACCGTGTTATGAACTGTCCTGAAAGTTTCAAATATCCAGATAGTCGGAAAGTTAGTGAAAACTCGATTGCAAGCTTAGTACTGATAACGCTGCCGTAGGCAGCAGGAACCCGAAACAGTTGTCTAAATGTATTAAAAAATGCATTTTCACCGTGTTCTCAACTATTCTGAAAATTTCAAATGTCTAGCTAGTCGGGAAGTTAGTTAAATAAATGTTCTGTCGAATCATATAAGCGCTGCCGAAGGCAGCGGGACCTGAAATAGTTGACTAAAATTATTAGAAAAATGTATTGTCACCGTGTTGTGAGCTGTCCTAAAAGTTTCAAATGTCTAGCTAGTCGGAAAGTTAGTGAAAAATCGATTGCAAGCTTTGTACTGATAACGAAGCCGAAGGCAGCAGGAACCCGAAACAGCTGGCTAAAGGTTTTAAGAAAATGCATTTTCACCCTGTTCTGAACTATTATGAAAGTTTCAAACGTCTAGCTAGTCGGGAAGTTAGTTAAATAAATTTTCAGCCGAATCATATAAGCGCTGCCGAAGGCAGCGGGACTTGAAATAGTTGACTAAAATTATTAGAAAAATGTATTGTCACCGTGTTGTGAGCAGTTCTGAAAATTTCAAATATCTAGCTAGTCGGGAAGTTAGTTAAAAATCGATTGCAAGATTTGTCCCTGACAAACACACAAACAAACCCACAAACAAGAATCGAAGTTAATAATAATAAAATAAAAATAAAAATAAAATAAAAAAAAAAACATGGTAAAAAATAGCAGAATCTGCGGACTTGACAGTTTTAGAATTAAACTGCAATTTATCAGGAGGTGCATTTAATTTACTAGAAAAGTCTGTTGACTTAAAATAGAAATCTGATCTATTGACGAAAGGTTTAGCCGCAACATTTAATGGCATTTCATTCTTCTTTAAATTGTAATCTAATTGAGAGCTCAAGTGAGAAAAGCTTTGAGAAGTATTTAAATGCGGTAAGTTTACTGGACAAATAAAAAGATAATTTAAAGATATAGATTGTACTGTGGTATTATGAGAGCTCGGTTGATTTCTTGCAACATTTTCAGGTTGATTTAAGTCACTGGGTCTTGCTTGTGAAAAGTTAGTATATTTCCGATGATTGAAATTAACATTTTGAGGGGGAGAGCGAAATTTTCTCGCTGTTCATTTTAAACGTTTAAGGGTTCCTGCGGGAGATCGGAGTTAGTCGCAGGTTTAGCAGCGTGACGTGTTTGATATTTATCTAGAATTTGAAAAAGAGTATCAACAGATGCGGTTGGCTTTAAATCTAGAAAATATTGAATTGGGACAGTGAACAGCGGGTTTATAATATCAAATACTTCCAAGAATGATAAATTTAGTTCCAGTTGTTTAATTAAATCAAACTTACGCAGAAAAAGGTTGTCGGCTTGTCAAATCTAGACATTTTCGTTGTATACAGTTCCTGCATTAATTTTGCTCTATCAGCACTCGAGGAAAAGGTGCTTATAATTTTGATCTTGAAATCTTCATAAGTGGGGTTTTGACTCAAGGAATGAGAGGCAAAAAGGTCGTACCACATTTTAGGGTCTCCTTTTAAGGAGTATCTTAACCAGTTAAATCTATTGGCAAGATCAATTTTACATACATCAAAATATTGCTCAAGTTCCTCAAAAAAGTTAAGTACATTATTTGAGCCGGTAAAATAGACTCGAGCGGGGGCGTGGGGAGGGGGGGGGTCGAACTCGTTTGGGCGCCACTGTGAGGAATTCGTGGTCTCCATGATCTCAATTCCTCACTCTTAAAGATTAACTTAATTACTTAATTACTTAATTAGATAGTAATAAGAGCTCGATACAAAGTTAAACAAATAAATAAGAGATTATTTAACGTTCAATATCAAGGAGGGTGTTGGGCTAACTCAATTTTAACTCAAATGACCTCAGATAATAACTTCAACAGAGCATAAAATAAAAGGTAATTTATCTCACCAATACTGATCTTGTCGGCGGCTGGATTCCCGAGGCACGACGGATACTTCTCTTACTTTATGCTACAACACTACGCCTCTCTACCATCACTTAGCTTACGCATAAAACTATCACCACCAACATTTCTCTTTACTCCACCTCCTCTCACACTAATCCGCTACCATTCTCTACCACTGCCAATTCACTCTCAATTCACTCTTTCATCTTATACTACATCCTAACAAACTTCCTTTCCCTTCATTTCAATCAAACTTAAAATCGTTTTCCATTCATCTAACACTCAGAACCTAATTCTTTCACTGCAGCACCATGTCGACATAAAACTCATCCGATCAAGACTTTCGCCGAGTCACTGGCGACGAAGTGAATTAACCTTCCCAGCTTTGGTGACGGTCTATAGTCTCGACCTCACAAATGAGCTGCAAAATTAGTGTGTATTTTGATAAATAACCATTCAAGAAAGACAAAAACTGAATTATTTTGACTTGTGGAGAAATAATTTCGTATTTTTTCAAATATTAAAAAACAAAATCGATAATTAGCGGTGAAATAATTTCTTATTTTAATATTAGCCCCCCAAATCATTGCATATTTCATTAAAATAGCACTGAAAAATTTGAGTTTTATCGATTTGCAGCAAAGTAAGCAGAGGCGGATTTAAGTTAGATTGCACCTAGGCAGATTTCGATATGGCGCTTCCCCTTCCATGTTTTGAAGCATATTATGCAATTGTAATAGTAATAATAGCAATAAATATAATACAGATAGAGAAAAAAAAAATTCTTAAATATACCAATCACTGTGCGACCTTCATATAATAATCAATATATAAATAAATAATAAATAATCCTATCTTATCATGAAAAAAATCAATTATTTTATTTGCTCTCTCCTACAAAAAAAAAAAAAAAAAAAAAAAAAAAAAAGTATACTTTTTTATTTAATCACTGAAGAACAAACTAACTTTACGTTTATACTTTTATTAATCAAAATAGAAATTATTTTGATTCAAAAGCAGATAAGCTATATTGTTTAAAAATAGTTTCTTTACAGATTTTTGTTCGATATTTTATACTTAAATCAGTACATACTTAATTGTTTTAAGAAAATAATTTCTCTCATCAAATCATAACATCTTTGACTCATGACAGGGAGAGCAGATCACGCTTTAAAATTTGTATTGTCGATTGAAAACCTAACCGATTTCGAATTTCAGTTGTTCTTAATGTTTGGATTTGTGTTCAAAATTAAATCATTTTTAAGATTTTAAAAAGCTTAAAAAAATTACCAAACTCGACCCGGATCTAACAAGGGAAGTATGAATCAGTAAAATTGCTATTGAAACCAAACCAAGCTTGAATTAAAGAGCACGGTCGAAAGCATAGGGTACAGAAAAAATTTGCCGCAACAACCCCCATCGGAACGTGATATGACCCCCTAATTGTTTTAGTTATTTTTATAAAAACCAACAAAACACGCCTCGTGGTAAGAACGGATGGTGCATTGGTAGCGTGCTTGACTTCTGATACGGTGGTCCTGAGATCGAGTTCAAGCAAGGGCGTTTTGTAATTTGTTTATTTTTTCATTTTTTCATTTTTTTTTTTTACGTTTTTAATTAATTAAATTAAATTATTAATTTAAGTGAAAATATTTATTACATTAAGAAGCATTTTTTTTTTTTTTTTTTTTTTGAGCATTCCAATTAATAAAGTATTGACCATGAATTTAAGAAATGTGTACTTTTATTTTTTTATTTATGAAAAAGGTAATCATGTTTAAAGCTACGAACATAGTTTCTAATTTATAACAATTATGATTAAAAGTAGAAAAAACAGGAAACCATATGTATTTTTCACAATTAGTACAAGAAATATAAAAAGATTTATCACAATTATTTGAATTACAATATTGTTCACCGTCAATTATTGTTAGCCACGAACATTTTGTTTAATATTTGGCTTTTCGTCGAGATTACTATATTTGTAATAGTCATATTTACCCAAATTGTGAATTTTTTGATATGTAAACTAATTATAAATTAGTAAAATCATTTTGAAAAAATTTGTCATTGTGTTCAATATTATTATCTGTTCTTCCGACACCAGCAAATTTGACAGTTTTTTAATGAAATATTTGAAATAAAAGTTAAATACGACGTCGAATAATTGAGCAACAGCTGTTGTTCATTCAGAATTTTTCATGCAAAGCATTGCATTAATAAATAATTGAGAGCAGACGGTTAACTCTTACTATTAAAGTCGTCGTTAAAATATAGTAATTAAAATTTTACATAAAACATAATCATTAACAAAATTTTATCTGAATGCAATCATTAACAAAATCTTAACTAAATCTATATATATAAAAGAGCAGAGTCTGTGTGTGTGTGTGTCTGTCTGTGTGTGTGTCCGCTATAGAATCCTAGGCCGTTTCACCGAGCTGGACCAAATTTGGCACGGTTAATGTTTACGACCCGAGAAAGACAACGCCGCAAGCGATTTTACAAAATTCGCCCCCCAAGGGGGGGAGGGGGGGGCAAAACGTAATTTCACAAAATCCTTCATATCTCAAACAAAAAAAACAGATATCCGTAAAATTTTTGCTTTTAAATATAGCTAATACAAATGTCTAAAAGTCGGTTTCTGGAATTTTTGAAATTCGGTCCCCAAGGGGGGCGGGGGGGCAAAACGTGATTTCACATGCGTAAAACGTGATTTCGCATAATCCTATATATCTCAAACAAAAAAAAAATAGATATACGTGAAATTTTTGCTCTAAAATATAGCTAATGCAACTATCTAAAAACCAATTTCTGGAATTTTAGAAATTCATCCCCCAGGTGGGGCAGCAGGGGGGGGGGAGGGGGCTAAAGGGCAAAAACAAATAGAAATACAGTTAGGGCGTTCAAAATTGGTACAGATAGGTTTTAAAGGCCTGCAAGTCGAATGGGGATATTTTCGATTGTGTAAAGTTATTAGGAGGGGCAAGAAGGGGGGAAGGGGAGGGGGAGGGGGGGGCAAAAAAATAAAAATAGTGTCAGATCGTTCAAAATTGGTACGAAGAGGTTTTTGATACTTACAAATCGATTGCGGATGATTTTGAATTTGTAAAATTATTAGGAGGGGCGGGTAGGGGGGTGGAGCGGTAAGGGGGGGGCTATGGGGCAAAAACAAATAGAAATACAGTTAGGCCGTTCAAAATTGGTACAGATAGGTTTAAGAGGCCTGCAAGTCGAATGGGGATATTTTCGATTGTGTAAAGTTATTAGGAGGGGCAAGAAGGGGGGAGGGGAGGGGGGGGGGCAAAAAAATAAAAATAGTGTCAAATCGTTCAAAATTGGTACGTAGAGGTTTTCGATACTTGCCAATCGATTGCGGATCATTTTGAATTTGTAAAATTATTAGGAGGGGCGGGTAGGGGGGTGGGGCGGTAAGGGGGGCTATAGGACAAAAACAAATAGAAATACAGTTAGGCCGTTCAAAATTTGTACAGATAGGTTTAAGAGGCCTGCAAGTCGAATGGGGATATTTGCGATTGTGTATAGTTATTAGGAGGGGCAAGAAGGGGGAGGGGAGGGGGGGCAAAAAAATAAAAATAGTGTCAGATCGTTCAAAATTGGTACGTAGAGGTTTTCGATACTTGCAAATCGATTGCGGATATTTTTGAATTTGTAAAATTATTAGGAGTGGGGGGAAGGGGGTGGGGCGGTAAGGGGGGCTATGGGCAAAAACAAATAGAAATACAGTTAGGCCGTTCAACATTGATACAAACAGGTCTTAAAGGCCTGCAACTGGAATGGGGAAATTTTCGAAAGTGTAAAGTTATTAGGAGGGGCGAGAAGAGGGGAGGGGAGAGGGGGGGGGCAAAAAAATAAGAACACAGTCAGATCGTTCAAAATTGGTATATAGAGGTTTTCGATACTTACAAATCAATTGCGGCTATTTTCGAATTTGTAAAATTATTAGGAGGGGCGGTAAGGGGGGGACTATGAGCAAAAACAAATAGAAATACAGTTAGACCGTTCAAAATTGGTACAGATAGGTTTTAGAGGCCTGCAAATCGAATGGGGATATTTTCGAAAGTGTAAAGTTATTAGAAGGGACGGGAAGGGGGGGGGGCAGAGGGGCAAAAAAAAAATAGTTAGATCATTCAAAATTGGTACATCGATGTTTTCGATACCTACAAATCGATTGCGGATATTTTTGAATTTTTAAAATTATTGGGAGGGGTGGGAAGGGGGAGGAAGCGGTAGGGCAAAAAAATTAAGATAGAGATAGATCGTTCAAAACTGGTGCATAGAGGTTTTTGATACTTACAAATCGATTGCGGATATTTTCGAATTTGTAAAATTATTAGGGCGCTCATATATATGCATTCGCGCGTGCGCATCACGCACGGGTCTACGCTGCCGAAGGCAGTGGGGACCCGGTGCAACATTTTTCCCGATCAGAGTTTTTTTTTTTTTCTTTTTCACATGATAAAAATTAATGCAATTTTGAGACTTCACTAATTATAATGATTCATTTAAAAATAGTGACCAGTGAAGCGGGCATAGCCTGCTAGTGTAATATAAAAGTAATTCCAGTTAAATTATTAATTTCTTTAACTTTAATAAATAAATAAATTGGATAAAAATTTAAAAAAATATATTAAATTGTCCTCGCTGAAAAAAACAAACAAACTTGTTTTAATATAAATAACATTTTCTTTTAAAATAATGATTTAATTTAATTAAAAATGTAAAAAATAAATATTTCAGGTGAAATAAAAAAATAAAATACAAAACGCCCTTGCAGGGTCTTGATCCGAGGACCTCCGTATCAGAAGTCAAGCACGCTACTACTGCACCATCCGTTCTTACGACGACGTGTGTTTTGCAGACTTTTATAGAAATAATTAAACTATTAGCGGGTCATATCTCGCCCCATGGGGGTTGTTGCAATAAATTTCTACTGTATCCAATGTTTTCGACCATGCTCTTTTATTTAAGCTTGGTTTGGTTTGAAAAGCAATTTTACTGATTCATACTTCCCTTGTAAGCATAATCCATTGCTGGACGTTCAATCGCCATAAGGAAACTGCAGCATCCCATAGTTACATATTGCCGCTGCTTAGTCCGGAGGATTAACCGTACAAATATAACGATCTCTATTCGTATATTTCAAACCGCTTTCTAAAAATCTGTAACATATTAAACGGGGATTGATAAAGTGTTTTATAATCAAAAATGAGTATTAAAACTAAAAGGCTTCTCACTAATGGCTAAAAATGAATTTTTGCAAGCTACAGTATATCGCCGTTGAAAACAAAGTTCTGTTTTTTGAAATTCTATTGAAAACCCCTGTATTATTGCATATTTCATCTTAGTGATGCTAAACAATCATGAATTATACCTCAAATGAATCTGTTATGAATATTTTTAATATATTTTTACAAGGAATTTGCTCACATTCAAAAATTTCCAAAACTTAAAAATCGTGAAATGTCTGTTTACTTTTTTTTTCACAAGAAACTGGAAATTCGTCAAGAAAAATGAATTTCAATCCTTTGTAAAAATCTAATGTCTTATTTATTTAAAAAATGAGTAGCAAAATCTATTTTTAACTAAAAGGTTTCTCACTGATAGCAAAAAGTGAATTTTTGCAAGCTACAGGATATTGGCGTTGGAAACAAAGTGCTATTTTGAAAAATTCCTATAAAAATCCATGTATTATTGTATATTTTATCTTAATGATGCTAAACAATCATGAATTATACGTCAAATGAATCTATTATGAATATTTTTTAATATATTTTTACAAGAAATTTGCTCACATTTAAAATTTTCCAAAACTTAAAAATCCGTAAAATATCTGTTTAGTTTATTTTCACGAAAAAAAAAAAAAAAGAAACTGAAAATTTCTCAATAAAACTCAATTTTAATTCTTTATAAAAATTTTATGTGTTATTTATTTTAAAAATGAGTAACAAAATCTATTTTTAACTGAAGATTTCGTACTCATGGCTCAAATCAATTTTTGGGAGGGACCGTATATTGGCATTGAAAAAAAGTGTTATTTTTCTTAACTTTCCATGAAAATCCCTGTATTATTGCATATTTCATGTTAATGATACTAAACAATCATGAATTGTATGTCAATGGAATCTATTATAAATATTTTTATCCATTATAAATATATATACAATATAATAAGAAAAACCCAGCAATTTGTAAGTACAAGCATGAGCCGCCATCTTGTACGCTCAATGTCTGATGTGTAGCAAGTAACGTACATACATCGGCCAATCACCTCGTCGGTTTTTATCGCATGTTGATTAACGTGTAGTTCAGTAACTTGCTTCTCAAATTAATGATGAATAGCAAATATTTAACTTGCAGTTAAACTTTATAACCTCGGTTTTTCCACTCTGAGTTAACCTGCATTGGAGGTTGAAGGAGAATTAGGCACTTAAGCACTAGCCAAAAACTAAAATCTTGATTACGTAATTTCAAACAACACGTATTACAGGCCGTTCAAGTGAAAAGAAGATGAAACGTATTTCTAGGTATGGGAGAATAATGCAACGACACACGAGGTGGTTTATAGGATATCAAGTTTCATGAAAAGCAAGAGAATCATTTAACAAAAACTGATAGCATTTTTTTTTAACAAGGTTATTTAAAAGTTATTAAACCTCTACCCAACGTGGTATAAAGAATATAATGCTCAACTAGCCTCTGTGTTTGAAGCAAATTCAAAGACAGTAAGTCAAGACAAAAAACAATTTAAGAGCTTTACCTACAAACATGTGCATTTAATTATCAAAATTTATCTAAACCCTTACAAACAATATTTTAACTGAAAATAAAGGTGAAATATGCATAAAATATTGTCAATTTTCACACAAAATAAAAAAGCTTTTGTTTCCTTTAATGGTTTTGAGATGAGACATAATTTTCTCCTTCCAAAAGTTTCCTCCTTCTCATTTAAATTTTTGTAAATTTAAGAGATAAATAATGAGTGAGTTAAAAATAATGTAATTAGCGTAAAAGTAACTAAATTGTTCTTTATTTTGATGAATATAAGACGATTAATAATGCAGTTGCTAAAGTTTATATTTTAGTAATTTGAAAGGCGTGTTTAAATGTTGAGTTTACATTATTTAAACAAAGGTATGAAAACATGATTCTTATTATTTCTGCACAATTATGAATAACTTATTACAGAATAATTTATTTCAAAATAACATATATTTAGCCGCACTGGAGATTACAACCGCATCTTTCAGACTCATAGTCAAACGTTCTTCCAGTGCGCTTTCATGCATATGTTTCAGTTTGTTTAACCCTTATACCAGAACATCAGTCTCATAGACCGCTAAAGGTTAGGCGTAGTGTAGGAGCTTACGGATGCATATTCCGAGAACAGGGTACCGGCACGTTTGGTGATAAATGTCCAAGACGCCAAGGTGTCTAACTGAAGCACTAGTGCGATGTAAAATGAACTCAACCTGTAGAGAATGGCAGATCTCAGAACAACCTTTAAGGATGAGTCCTAAACCGTCGTCAATTGTTCACAGCATAGAACTAGTGCAACATAAAACCCGCTCGAACAAGGGAAACTACCCTTGGGAGTTAGCAGTGAGCAAGGGGCGGAGCCCTTACTGTTGAAAAGAAACCTGTAAAATGTTGTTAGAACATTCACGGCCTTATTCACCAAATCAGTGTTAACCCATGGTTCACGTAACACTTGTGTTAGAGTTAACACTCCCTTAACCCTGGGTTAGAAAGTTTTCGTATTCACCATCCGTGGATCAGTTGACCCCAGAGTTATCTGTAAAAGTCTCGCTGATTGGTCAATAAAAACGCAATGCATTAAAAAAGTAAACAAGAGTGTTTTCCCTGTAACTGTAACATGCCCATTTAACACCAGAGTTAACCCACCAATTTAGGAGGATTAAAAAAAGAGTGTTATTTTGCGTGGTGAATACCGATTTTGAGATAACCTAGCGTATTCCCGGGTTAACATCAGTGTTAAAATTTGGTGAATAAGGCTGTAGGAATATCAATTTTTGAGCGCTAACAGACACATTATGTAGAAATGTCAGTAATTGGGAATTCTTTCTGAAAGTTTAAGTTCGACTGGTTTTGTGGGTATTAGGTAGAATTAGAGTGCTATGAAAAAAGTTGCGGATGGAGTTACGATTTTTAGGGAAATTGTGAGTTTCTTACGGAATTATGGTTTTCGGCGAGTTTTTGGTGTTCGAGTTGGATTGGAAAGTATTTTAGGTAAAGTTTTGTTGCGATGATTTGTTCAAAGTTTTTTCCAGTCGTCAGATATATTTAAGTAGTAAGTCATTTAAAGCAAAGAAGAGTTATTTGTAGGAAGTCTTCCAGAGCCAAATCATTCACAAGCGAGTCATTATATGGAGTTTCCTTGAGGAGTTATCTGCCCTTTGAAACGTATTTTTATCAGTAGATATCATTTTTACCCATTTTTAACCATTGCGCAGTACTAATGCGACATTAAATGCAATCAACCATATAATATACCCTGTCGCCCCTATGATATATCATGAATGAGAAAGTAAATTTATGGCTGCAAGAATTCATTATTTATCGCCACAAAATTTCGACAAATACATTCAGTACTCTTTTTTCAAAAAGCGGTCTGTGAGATCGATTTTCCTGGTAAGCATGATGAAAACGTGTTCCGGCCAAAGGGTTAAGTACTTATATTAATGTTTTGGACCTCTGTATAATTAATCAAAAAATGTTTTTTTTTTTTTTTTTTTTTTTTTTTTTTTTTTTTTTTTAATTAGGGTATTATTTTAAGCGTAAAATATAAAGTTGGGGGTAAATGTAATAGAATTAAAAGTACGCAAAATTTCTTTCAAAAGATATGTTTGAAAGATTGTATCAGGATTAAATAGAATTCTGGAATTTGTAACGTAAAACACTAAATTTGGCAAATATACGTAAGTAAAAAAAAAAAAAAAAAAAAGGGGGGGGGGCAACATTACTTTGGCAAAAAAGCAAACCAAAAATCGGAAACATTAATTTGGTTCTATTGATTTCTGTAGGAGTCAAAAGAAAACTCAAAGATAAGTTCTCCCTTACGCTCTAATTTATGTTCAGGAAGAATAGTGACAATATCTTTTGACAATATCTCTTGATTTGGGCCACAAAAATAAGTAAGGAGGGAATTCAATTACTTACAAGGTACTTGGTGTAAGTGTATGACGAATGACCTTGTACGACCTCGTCATATCTCGCTTTGCTGCTGTGTATTCAAGAAATGAAGTACAGAGACTAATTAACTAAAACACTTTAATTAAAGCTCTATAAGAGGACAAGAAATGGACTACTCTCTAGCAGCATAATAATTTAAATTACTTCCATTTTCATTTAACTGTAACACAATAAATGGACTCATATTACCAATAACTCTCCGACGACTAAGTGACGTCAGACTCGTCTGTATTACTCTATATCACACTTGAGATAAGCTAAATTCAGAATGATATCTCGAATTAAACCCCTTGAAGTGAACCCCGAGTACGATTTTAACATGCCTTTTATACACTGGAAAATCAGTTTGCATTGATACGCATCCGAGTTTCCAACAAACTTATTGGAAATAATTAATTTCTAAATTTCACAAAATCCAATTTTTTCCTTTTAAACTCGTAACTACTGACTATCCTTCGCAGAGTACCTTTTTAAATCAGAGTTGGGACATCTATCCCAATTCGACTTTTTCAAAACTCCCGATTCGCGAATTTCATACGAAAATTCTCTTGGGGAAGATTAAATGTAAGCAATTTTTCAAAGTCTTAAAACGATTATTATTCCCAAACAAACAGATATAATAACAAATAATAGCAGGAGACTTGGCGTTGGAATATTAAAACAGGAATAAACTACTACGTCAGAAACGCCAAAGAAAAATTATTGAGGTGCATACAGCTGTTTCGGTAGCCTAAAGCGTACCGTCTTCAGTGCAAAAAGAATTCTGAATCTGGAGAAGTGCTCGTATATATAGGAGAGGGACCGGATTTAGTTCAACCAATAGGATTACGGAAGAGGTGGGGTGTGTGGTCAATAGGAATTAAGGAATGTGTAGCTGTGTAAACAGTAGAAAATTTAAGGAAATGTGGACTGAATGTAAAATTTCCAACAATCAGACAAATAGGGAACAGCGAAATCACAATTTACAAGGTTTTTAAAATTTTTATAAATATGAAAAGCTTCAAAGAAATCGAGTTCATGAATGGATTTAGGTCTGCAAATTATTTTAGCTGAATTAAATTTAAAATTATGATTTTCCTCCCAGCAATGTTTAGAAATAGCCGATTTATTGGTTTCTTGTTTGCGGACGTAATTCATATGTTCTTTTAGACGAAATTTAAGACTGCGTTTAGTTTGGCCAATATATGATAAACCACACTGACAGGAAATACTATAAATGCCCCAAGAATTATGCATATCAATAGGATCTTTTAACTGAGAAAAGGTGAGTTTATTGGAAGGCGAAAATATTATTTTAAAATCATATTGTTTGAGAATTTTAGCTATGGTTTGACTGGTTTTAGAAAAATAGGGTAAAACAATACTGATATTAGATGTGACTGATTTAGTAGACGAAATACGAGGGAGTTGTAATTTTTGGATAGCTTTGTCTATAATGGAAGGGTCATAACCTCTGTCAATTGCGATGGCTTTCAGGTATTTAATTTCAGATTTCAATAAAATAGGATTTGAAGAAATATTAAGGGCACGGTTTACAAAAGTATAGAAAGCAGCCATTTTTTGGTTAGGTGGGTGACATGAACGCGCATGGGGAGGAAGAGAGACTGCAAAATTTTTACGATAGACAGTGGTTGAAAATCCATTTACAGTGCGAAAGACGAGGGTATCAAGAAATGGAAGGGAGCCATTATTTTCTATTTCATATGTAAACTGGATATTACTGTCAATTGAATTTAAGGTTTCCAAGACATGGTCAATATTGTGATGAGATATGTCGATAAGCGTGAAGGTGTCGTCAACGTAACGGGTCCAAAATGGAAAAGATATTTTCTTAAAAAGCTTGCTTTCGAAATAGTGCATGTAAATGTCTGCGAGAATTGGGGAGAGAGGGGAACCCATGGCTAAACCTTCAGACTGACGATAGAATTTATTTTGGAAAGAAAAAGTGGTTTGTGATAAACAAATGCGGGTAAGAGAAATTAATTCTTGTATTTCAAAAGAGGTGAAATGAAATTCTTTTAATCTATTTTCGAGACAGCAGAGGGCGCCACTTATTGGAACATTAGTGAAAAGAGATTTTACATCAAAAGAAACCATAGTGAGATTAGTGTGAGGGCAGTTTTGAATATTTTTTGCAAAATTTATGGAATTCTTAACAGTATAACTATTAGCAGCAAGAAGTGGAGCAAAAATTGTGGTGAGAAATTTAGCTAAATTATAGGAAGCAGTACCGATATTAGAGACTATTGGACAAAATGGAATATTGGGTTTGTGAACTTTTGGTAAAGCATAAAATCTGGCACAATTAGCAATAGAAGGGATAAGGTGGGATTTAGTCGAGTTCAATAACAAAGGGCAAGATTTTATAGCAGATTTAATTTTATTTAATTCTTGAGGAGAGGAGTCACGGGGCAGAGGAATGTATGGGCCATCATTAATTAGTTCGGTAACACTTTCGATGTATTGTTTTTTATCCAAAATAACAATCTGACCACCTTTATCAGCTTTAGTAATGATGATATTTTCATTAGATTTTAATTCCTTCAAGGCGTTTTTTTCTGCAGGGCTGAGATTTGATTTAAAATTTTTAGAGTTGAAATTGGCATTATTAAGGATTAAATGACGAAGATTTTCTTTCTGTTGGTCAGTCAGACGAGAATTTTTGAAAGCTTTTTCAACCGGTGCAATTAACTGAGGAAAAGAAGGAGGTTTAGAAATGGCAAAATTTGAATTGAGTTTGAGAACAGAATATTGACTATTGGAAATATCAGTACTGGAAAGATTAACGATTGCATTTTTATTGACAACAGGTAAGTCGTTCGAATGAATAGGACTCTGTGAATTACGAAGCCGGGTGAATTTATCATGTAATTTAATTGAGTGTTTACGAGAACGGTTGTCACAATGAATCCAGGAATTGTGATCAATCAACATAAAATTAGGACGTTCAAAAGCTAACTTTAAGTGGAGAAACAATAAATCTTTCTCAATTTTGGCGATGTTGGTACGAGTTTCCTTAATAACTGCACGGAGAATATTAAAATGAGACCTGAGTACTGCTTTGTTTACAAAACTGGAACCAGAAATATTGCATTTCAGTTGAATGAATTTAGGGATAATGCGGTGTCTCTTGCATTGTAAAAGGTATTTCAGACGGTTGAGAGCACGAAACTTTTTAGTACGTAGACGGTAGAAACGATTAACGAATTTGCACATTTTGAAAACAAGAAAATGGCTCAAAATATTACTGACCTAATCTCCCCCTCATATGAGGCTTCTCAGACAGGTTGCTCAGTAACAATATGAGCAGAAGACCAATAACACAACTAAGCCCGTATAAGCTTAACAAATAATAGCAGGAGACTTGGCGTTGGAATATTAAAACAGGAATAAACTACTACGTCAGAAACGCCAAAGAAAAATTATTGAGGTGCATACAGCTGTTTCGGTAGCCTAAAGCGTACCGTCTTCAGTGCAAAAAGAATTCTGAATCTGGAGAAGTGCTCGTATATATAGGAGAGGGACCGGATTTAGTTCAACCAATAGGATTACGGAAGAGGTGGGGAGTGTGGCCAATAGGAATTAAGGAATGTGTAGCTGTGTAAACAGTAGAAAATTTAAGGAAATGTGGACTGAATGTAAAATTTCCAACAATCAGACAAATAGGGAACAGCGAAATCACAATTTACAAGGTTTTTAAAATTTTTATAAATATGAAAAGCTTCAAAGAAATCGAGTTCATGAATGGATTTAGGTCTGCAAATTATTTTAGCTGAATTAAATTTAAAATTATGATTTTCCTCCCAGCAATGTTTAGAAATAGCCGATTTATTGGTTTCTTGTTTGCGGACGTAATTCATATGTTCTTTTAGACGAAATTTAAGACTGCGTTTAGTTTGGCCAATATATGATAAACCACACTGACAGAAATACTATAAATGCCCCAAGAATTATGCATATCAATAGGATCTTTTAACTGAGAAAAGGTGCCCTTCCATTATGACCCTTCCATTATAGACAAAGCTATCCAAAAATTACAACTCCCTCGTATTTCGTCTACTAAATCAGTCACATCTAATATCAGTATTGTTTTACCCTATTTTTCTAAAACCAGTCGAACCATAGCTAAAATTCTCAAACAATATGATTTTAAAATAATATTTTCGCCTTCCAATAAACTCACCTTTTCTCAGTTAAAAGATCCTATTGATATGCATAATTCTTGGGGCATTTATAGTATTTCCTGCCAGTGTGGTTTATCATATATTGGCCAAACTAAACGCAGTCTTAAATTTCGTCTAAAAGAACATATGAATTACGTCCGCAAACAAGAAACCAATAAATCGGCTATTTCTAAACATTGCTGGGAGGAAAATCATAATTTTAAATTTAATTCAGCTAAAATAATTTGCAGACCTAAATCCATTCATGAACTCGATTTCTTTGAAGCTTTTCATATTTATAAAAATTTTAAAAACCTTGTAAATTGTGATTTCGCTGTTCCCTATTTGTCTGATTGTTGGAAATTTTACATTCAGTCCACATTTCCTTAAATTTTCTACTGTTTACACAGCTACACATTCCTTAATTCCTATTGACCACACTCCCCACCTCTTCCGTAATCCTATTGGTTGAACTAAATCCGGTCCCTCTCCTATATATACGAGCACTTCTCCAGATTCAGAATTCTTTTTGCACTGAAGACTTTGCTTTAGGCTACCGAAACAGCTGTATGCACCTCAATAATTTTTCTTTGGCGTTTCTGACGTAGTAGTTTATTCCTGTTTTAATAATGACAAATAGCTTCAGATTCACCTTCTTACTTGAATTTGAAGCCGAGGTTGCACTTACCCCATTTCACCTTCTTCCTTTTTTTTTTTTTTAATTTTTTTAAATTATTTTTTTTTTTTAACTTCGTACGTAAATTCTGGTGGCTTTTGGTATTAAATGAGCGTAATTACATTGCACCTCAAAGGGTTAAATACACCATTATAATAATTTAAGTTTAAAAAAAAAATCTTATTGAAAGATTTATATCTAATAAGTGAAAAATTTGCAAAACTTTAAAATTTTAACTTTAAAATGTTAAATAAATATAGACTTTTAAGTTTAAGAATTTTTAATTATTAACTGAAATATAATATTAACTATTAAACATGAAAATTATCAATAATGTCAAGAGCGAAAAATTGTCTAATTTTTCAAGTTAGAATAAAATAATTCCAGAAATTTTCTCTTTACTCGAAAATAAAACGAACAGTGAAAACTAAAATAATATTGTTCTAACGATCATCTTCTTAAATTTGAAGAGTCTTAAAAATTTTCCCATATATTTTTAAAAAGATGTAATATCATAACATCTTACAAAGGGTTTATATAATTTTTAAACTAAATTCAAGAAAGTTAATTAGAAATGAGTTTGAACGATCCACGAGCTTGTAAAGCAAAATAATTTATTCTACTTGAAAGGAAAATCAATAAGCACAGCCATTATTCTATATTTCTAAATACAGTAAATTTATTCGTAGATTATTCTTTTGTAATTAAAATCCATCTTTAAAATTATCTAATTTCTTTCGAAAATAAATTTTTAAAAATTATTTTATTCCGATTTTGTCAATATTTAGTGATTAAAAAGTTCAATTTTTATTATAATTGAAAATATGTTGCGTTGGTGTGATGGATAGGCTCACTGAAAACTACACTTTCCGTTTAAAAGAATTTCCGATAAAATAAATTACGCATAGAGTTTAATAATTCCTTCCTTCTTTAAATTGAAGCAAATATCTTAAAATTCTTTGATTTAAAGACTTTTCCAGAAATTAATGAAGTGTGCTAAAATGTTTTTTACTGAAATCTTCGATTCCGGTTGTTGTAAAAATCGATCTGCTTTAAACAGAATTATCTTAAAAGTTTCATTTATTAGAAAATAGGAACACGAAATACATAATATCATGCAAATATTCTTCTTTTTTTCTCTAGAAAAAAAAAATTGTCTAATTAAAAAAAAAAGTGGACAAGAAATTGAAGGAAGAATGAAAATAAACATTTCTCTCAATTTTTGTATTTTAAGTTATGTCAACAACATAAGATACTCAATGTATGAATACTCAGTGTAAGATTTACTCATTGTATGAAGCTTTGTTCCACCTCTAAACTACGTTATTTTTCCATTTTAAAAATAAAATTATGTGTTCATGAAAAATATTTTTGAAAATCATGTTAGAATTATTATCCAAAATCAGGTCACACGGATGCTTTTCAACATCGATTTACAGAAGGTATTCACACATTTTTGTAACAATTTTAACTTTCTCTACGAAGTTAAATTCAAATTTTAACGATAATAAATACGAATAAAAACGATATTGATATCAAATTGGAATAAGATTTAATAATCCATCTATAGCATTAAAAATAGTCTTTTCTTTAAAATGCCTCTGAAAAATAAACAATGTATCGGATACTATAATTTTTGCGCGTTCCGAAGCGAAATACGATTCTTTACGACATTTCGATTATTAAAAAAAGGTGTGAAATGCATGGCTTTAATAATTCTATACTAAAAATAACTGACAGAATTAATGAAAAAGCAATGAAACGTCAAAATTTACATTTGACTAAAAAAAAAAGCAAAAAATGCATACCCAACGAAGATACATACCTACCGAAATAGAGGAGAAAAAGACTTAAAATGTTGGTTCAGAGAAAACGAAAAAAGGTTTGCTAAACGTTTTGTGGTTATTACGGGATTTTCTTATAAATGAAAACTTAAAATAAGGAAAGTAGCGGGAAAATGTCAAAATTAACTCGGAATACTATCAGAAATATTTTTAACACCTGTTTCAAAGAAACAATTCCATCACTTTGCGCAAACAACCTTCACAGTATTAAGGTCCATCAGAATAGGGTTACAAACCCTACTGCTAAATCTACTGTTCAATATATATATGTATATAATAGAAATGAAACCGGAGCTATTCCCCTTAAATGCATCCCACCTAAGTCCCCTGACGTATCACCTATGGTACTGGGCATATGAACTTTTAAAACAGGCTTTTTATAAACGGCATCCCAAAACATTGGATGGAGTCTGGAAGATTTTGAAGAAGGAGAGGAACAAAATCAACCTCGATGTTATAAGAAATGCTCAATTATCTTGGAAATGAAGATGTAATATGATAGTTCACCAAAAGCGCTATCAGGTTGAACACATTAGAAAATCAAATTTGCATATTTCTCTATATATTAAAAAAAAGTTACTGTCGCTGGCGTCAAATTTTTTGTCTGCGACAGCATCTTCTCGCGAAGGGCAGGGTCCTTTGCGTCTTGAGAGGTATCAATGTGTTCCGAATATGCCAAGGGAGACATTTCAGCTGCTTAGAGATTTCTATTAGTTTCAATGAAGAAGTTATTAACTAAAAGCGACAGGTTTATGAAGGTACTCTATTTGCCACCTTGAAAAAAGTTTCTCCTAGTGACGTAGTTCTTGTGCCATGAAGTTATTTTACACGGGAAAATTAAAATATGATCCATGGTTGTAATTAGCAATAGATAGGTAGGTAAGTTGGGTTTAACGTCGCACCAGTACTGCACTATGGATAATTGGCGACGGTCTGGGACGCATCCTTAGGGATGTTCCGGAGACATTTAATCACAATTTTGAAACTCCACTGAGGGGAGGGCTCCCCCGCTTTGGCGATTCCCAGAGGTATAGTTTTAATCATAGATATAGTAAGACATAGATTGATCAGCGAGAGGGAAAAAGCGATACCTTTTTTTTCGGGAAAAGTCACTCTAATGGCTGCCTTTCCCCGAGTAAATCACACACAGGAATATACACACAGATAATTTAGTAAATAAAATTTATGAATAATTTATTTACTAAAGGTGAATGAAAAACTCCAGATATAGTTTCGAATTCATTTTTCTTTTTATTCTTTTTTTCAATACTCTCTAATGGCTGATTTCAGAACTTTTTTTCGACATCAAAATTTTTTGCACGATAACATGGGGATGATAGACCTATATATATTACTATATCTATGGTTTTAATGGGAATATGGATGATTTTGCGGCCACGACGGATTTTATGTGCTCCAGCCACCATTAGTGTACACGACGGTTTTTTGCCGGCTCAAGTAACGAATCGGCAATCTTCCAGTTACGAGCTCGGCGCTTTACCGACTGGTGTACCGTGGCCCGGAACCATGGTTGTAAAAAAGAAAGAAAATAAATGTCAGTGTTGCTAGTAGTAACTTTTTTTTTCTCCACTTTTAGAAAATTAATTTTCTTACGCGAGAAAATTAAAATATGATCCATAGTTGTAGATAGGTAGGTAGGTAGGTAGGTAGGTTGGGTTTGATGTTGCACCATGACTGCGCTATGGATAATAGGCGACGGTCTGGGACGCACCCCTAAGGATGTTCCGGAGACATGCCAGCACAGTTTTGATCCTACACGGAGGGGATGGAACTCCCGCTTCCGTGACCCCCAGAAATATCTTTTTGATGGAAACATGGAGGACATTGCGGCCACGACAGATTTTACGTGCACCAGTCACCATTAGTGTACACGACGTACTTTGGCTGACTCGAGAACCGAACCCGCAATCTTCCAATTACGAGCTCGACGCTCTACGGACTGGGGTACCGCGGTCCGGATCTATAGTTGTAAAAAAAAAAAAAAAAAAAAAACCTGATATTTAGCATAATTTTCATAAAAATAAATAAAAATAGGTAATGTGTTATTAAATATTATATATTTCAATTTGACATTGAATATGGGGATTTTTATAGTAATTTTCTGCTTTTGTCTTGTGTTATACATTATTAATATTCCTATTCGGTGAAAGGAAAGCAGCGAATAGGCGGGTAGAGCTCTTCATGTGTTAATAAGTAAAGTGAGTCGGTGGGAGGTGAAACCTTCCTCGGGGGTTGGTGAGCGGAGCGAGCAGGGAGCAGAGCCCCCTAGTGCTTATATATATATATATATATATATCTTTGCAAAATCCTTGCAAAAATGTGTTAGTATCATCTGCATAATATGAGGAAGATACACACAGTTTATTACACCTAACTATGTTTGTAGAGAGTTACAAATTAAGAAAGTTACAAATTATGTAAATATTCTTCAAATTTGTGATAAGTTCGTAATAAGCACATTTGTTTCTGCACAAAATTGAGAATAATGTATTTTTTATAACTATAAAGTTCGCATATATACACAACATGCCGATAAAAATTCTTATAAATATTTAAAAAAACATTTAAGGACAATGGATAAAAATAAATATAGTTACTGTAAAATCTCAGCCAATTCTGGGATATCTAACTTGTTTACAGCTAAAAACGTCCAAATCACTGTTTTAAGGTTTGAAAAATCAGTATTTATACAATATTTTCATTTTTTTTTTCTTTTTTTTTTTTCTTTTTTTTTGAACACAATACATTTTGAATAGATGATAATTCAGTATTTATAATATATATATATATATATATATATATATATTATATTATATTTATTAACGTCTATACTCGGTTGCAGTATTCTAGGCCGTTGATTATAGACATGTACTTCTAGATGTAATAATATTTTGACAAGAAAATATTTATTCCATAAAAAATAATTTAAATTGTTTAATTTTATAAAAATTATCAGTTAAAAGGGTATTTTTTTAAAAGCGTGACAAGTTTATTAGTTATTGTAATATAAGTAACGTGCATAGTGTTGTTAGTCTTATTAGACAGTTATTTTGCAGCAACATTACTCCCAGTTTTTTAAAAATATACTAAATAATAAAGTAATTTAATGGATATAGTCTAAAAAAAATCACAAAATTTCCTTGGAATTCAGCAGTTTTAATTAGAGTTAAAATTATATTTATGTAAAACTTTTTTACATCAGGTTTATGTAATGCACAGAGCTGCAAGCTGTGGAGAGCAATATAATCCTTTTCCTTTTGTTGAAGTAGTGTAATAGCTTGAAATAAAATATTTACTTGAAATTCTTCAGCTGGATTTAAAATTTAATAATGACGATTTTGTTTAAAATCAGTAATAATTTTAATATTTTAGCGCGCAATCTGAGGAGAAATGATGTCGCCTGTCTAAAACTGAAAACGTTTATTCCTGTTGTTTTTTCCCATGCTTCAGACGTTTCCACAATGCATCGGGTCGCAAATGGTACGAAATATTGAAAATAATAATAAATAAATAAATAAATAAATAAATAAACGTGTGATCGTTCTTCATATTTATTCCACAAAAGGGAAAAGGAAGAAAATAAAATTTTAAATGCTTACATTTTTGTTGTCCTTTCTATTATTTCTTTCTTTATTTATTTTATAGCATCCTTTGATCTTCTTACTTTTCGTGAGAAGAGCAAATTTAGAAACACAAGTAATATTTTTGCAGAATTTCATTTTCAACTTTATTAAGACGTTTATAGTTCATTTCATAGTACAGTACAAAAATCATTATTAACGATCATTAGTTTATTTACATTTTTCTTTTTAAATTCGATAGTCCGAATTTTTCGATAACTCGGTCGGCCTGGTCTCGTGCAACTCGAACTATCGACACTCTAGTGTATCAACTTTACCATACATTGCCCTATCATTTTTGAACAATAACACTGAGTTATGAACTCAGATAATAGTAGGATTCAAATTCCGCCCCCTCCCCCTGCAGTGTATTTATTTGTATTATTCCCTAGCTTATTCGAACCAAATTGTCGGGAATGTGCTATTGTGACAGCCGATTTAACGATTCGTAGAACGATGTGCCCAGGGTACCGTTATATTAAGAAGCTTCATAAAAATCATTACTGTGTTAGCGATATTTAAAATTACTGTAATCACTATAGAGTACAAGTTAGCACCCAGAGAATCGAACACATCGAATAGACTTCGACAAAAAAGAGATTACAAAATACGAATAAATATGAAAATAAAATTTAAATACGCTGTTTTGAAAAAACTTTAATAATTGCTTTATTCGTTTTTTTTTTACTTATTGGGAAAGAAAGAAAAACAATAAAAAATTGATTACTCTGTTTAATTATAAAATGTCATTATAATATTTCATGTATTTCATTATTGGATTATTAGTGTTCATAACTATTTCAATAAGAAAAAAAAAAGAATACTTTCATTTAAATTTGAAGTTAATGAATAAATTAATCATTTAATTTCTTTTCACTCTGATATATTTTTCTTTTGGGTTTATTTAATAAAATCGAAAATTTTTGTTTAACCTTAAAAATTTAAGCAATTCTGATGTACACATTTTCTTTACAAATACCTGTCAAATTGCATAACTGTAATCAAGGCATAAACTTATTAAGATATGTCAAAATAAGAAAAATTTTATATCGTTTTTAAAACTTTTGACAGACATAGTCAACTAATTCAATGAAATTGTATTTTATGAGATTAGAAAAATATTGATACGACGTGATATTTGAAAAGGTTTTAGAAAATTTTCGTTTTTGAACTTGTTCCTTTTCTTGATGTTTTCTAAACCTTTTTCAACGTAAATTGAATTTATTGAGAATAAACATGCATAAAAAGAAGGGGAAAAATTATAATTTTACATACAGGATGTCTGTGATATTTATTGAAGTGAATGTTCAGAAAGAAGTATATTTGAAGTTTACAAAACAAGTTTTACTAACTGAATTAAATTTAGACATGGGAATGAACAACACTGAAAATTTATTTTACTAGTCTGAGTTTAAAATTTTCTCAAGTGTAATTCTTAGAGAAGATATATTTAATAAATACTAAAAGAAGCATGAAATTAAATACTTTTTTGTATTAGCTTAAATAACTTAATATCCGTTTTCTTATATCTCCATTCACATTTATAGATTTCAAACTAATGTGTTTGAGTGCACATTTATTTATTTATTTTTGTTAATTTTACTGTAGTAATATTGTTTCTCTGTAAGTAAGAATTAAAAGAGATAATATTTAAACATTACATTTAGACGCCTTGCACTAAGGTATGTTCGTGATGTCTCGAATAAAGTAACATATTATATGCCAGTTTAATAAATATGAAGCAACTTTCGAAAACTTCATATTTGGAAGAAAATCTAAGAAATTTCCACGCAACATAATATTTTAACGACAGTATATTTTGAATTAACGCCCATTTTCTAAATTGTTTCATGAAGAAATATAAAATATAACTCTTTCTTTACAAAATCTAGCTTCCCTTAAGCTAGTAGACATCTAAACCTAAATCTTAAACCAACATTTTAAATTGGCCTTCGTATTTTATTACGCTCAATAGGTGGTGGAAAGTAACATTTTTGTAAAATATTTAAAGTCATGATTTTCAAACCGTTGAAAAGAAACTGGCTAATTACTTTATAATACCCCAAACTGTAATTTAATGCAGTTAATTAATATAAAGCGTCGCAAAGTTCTGACTATCTGGTGTCGGGACAAATAAAAGGACACACAGTTCAATTATTTTAATACTCTTATAATTATCCTCATCTTTACGTAGTCTCGTAAATTATTTTTACCTTTTTGTATTTTTACCTTTTTTTATATTATAAATTATTTCCTCTTTCTAAAAAAGGAGAAAAGTGTTTATGACTTCGGTTTGTCTGTCTGCCAGCTGTCAAACTCTCATAAATAGTTATATAATTTCTTAAAACTAATATATGTTACTCGGGGCTAGGTTAACTGCGTCCCAAAATGACATTTTTATCTCCCCCATAGGTCAACTGCGACCCAAGAAATCTCCCTTATATACCAAGTGCGACCCAGGAATGTTCCCCTGAAGTTTCCCGCCAAAGAACGTTTTTCGCCAAAATCGCAAAAGAATTTTGCACGTGGTTATAATTTAGTATGTGACTAGTAATTTTTAATTTATTACGTAATAAATTTTAATTTATAGCGTAAGTTGCTTTTCTCAGTAATGGCTTTAGAAATTTACATTTCCATTTAATTTTTACTGATTTATTTTTTGGGGAAAGGATGGGACGGCACATTAAATTACTATACAAGCATAGAGAAAAAAAAACTTTTAACCCTTAAATGCATAGTGATGCATATTTGTATCATATATATATATATATATATATATATATATATATATATATATATATATATAACTATTGACATGAATTTATGAATATATAAGCTTTACAGATTAGAAAAACCAAAAGCAGAATTACAAACCAATGCGCAAAATTGCAGCGAAAGGAAATGTAAAACTTAGATGTAGGAATATATAAATGTAGAAATATATAAACAAATGAATGAAATTAAACCCCAAAAAACACTGAGATCTTCATCAGGGAGGCCCCTCAGTGTAGGGGTGAACGAGAAGTTTCTGAAAGGACAGTAGCTATAAGTTAATAACTATCCTTAGCCCCCAACTATATATATATACGTATATATATGTATATATATATATATATATATATATATATATATATATATATAAATGGTTTTTTGTAATTCCTGGTGAAGTTTCCATTAACTAATCAATATATAATATACAAATTAACATATTACACAAAAAAATAAACCTGATTTTTTTTTTCCCCGTTGAATTTTCTGTGCAATAAAATTATCTTACATTTGAATACAATCTTTTGGAAGAAATAAAAATAATGCATTTAAGGGTTAATGCAGTTACATAAATATGAAGAAATATAATTGAAAAATGCAGCACGCATATAGTTAAAACTCTCTGTCTCTCTCTCTCTCTATATACATATATACAGTCGGTAACAAAAGTGTCCGAACACTAGCAAAAATTCCTATGTAAAAAAGTACACTTAATATAGTTTTGTTAAATAAATCCTTGTCGAATCCTGTGCTTAGTCTGTCTAAGAACATGATTCGATAAGGATTTATTTAACAAAACCGTATGAAGTGTATTTTTTTCACATAGGAATTTTTGCTAGTGTTTGAACACTTTTGTTACCGACTGTACTCGTCGCTATTATTTAAATAGCGACGAGTACATATAATCTTTAAACATCAAATAAATAAAGAAAGAAAGAAAAAAAGTAATAGTTTTTTTTCTCTGATATTTAAAAAGAATAAATAATAATTTAAAAAAAAAAAAAAAAAAAAAAAAAAAAAAAAACTATTACGGAAAATATGTATAAAGTTTAACGCTCTCAAATATTTTAGTATGATTTCTTTTTTTCTTTATATATATATATATATATATATATATATATATATTGATTTCCTTTGTTTGGAAAGTATTGCATGAAAATCCACAGACAATGGTCAAAGAAAAATTTAACTGAAGACAAAGAAAAATTTAACTGAAGATACTGACGTGAATTAATATTTTCTCTATACCAATTATGTTAGTACACAAATTACTTCAGGTATTAAGTATGTTTTTTGTATTAACATAAGTTCCATTATTATAATATTATTATATCTGTCACCGTTATCTTTTTTTTTTTTTTTTTCAATTAAATATTTTTTACCATTATCCATAACGTATCCGAAATATTTTGTGAATCCCTAGACGCCACCCAATCACATTAAATGCACAATTTATTTAAATCAATAAGAAATTAAATAAACAAAAAAAACATATTTATAAATTTTATTTTTAAAACGGATATATATAATAATAATAAAGATAAATATTAAAACTTTTCAATTGTTTAATTTTAAGATTATTATTAGTTTAAACAATTACCGTGATCAATCCCCAATGGTACCGAAATCAAACTAAAGTAATTACCAAATAAATAATTAAAGTAGCCTGAGAATGTTCATAAAATTAACATTATTTTTAATTGGATTTTTTAACATATGAGCATAAATTTAATAAAATTAATCATAATTTATACGTCTCAATAATATATTAAAACCAATGCAACATTTAAAATGAGATAAAAAATACAAAAATTTAAAACTTTAAAAATACGTTTTAATTAAAAACATTAAAACATAAGACAGACGTTTCGGCTAGAACACTAGCCCTCCTCAGTGTCAAACATACAAGCACAAACAACATTTACAAAAATTCATAATACATCATAGCAAGATTAAATATTCAGGAGGAATATCATATTCCAGATTTTGAAAACTTTAAAATTTTAGCTTATAATATGAATATCTATGAATCCCGTATTTTTCTAGAGGGCGCTTTTACCAAAATGCAACATTCTGCCTTGAACGAGGCTAAAGCTATTCCTCCTGAATATTTAATCTTGCTATGATGTATTATGAATTTTTGTAAATGTTGTTTGTTCTTGTATGGTTGACACTGAGGAGGGCTAGTGTTCTAGCCGAAACGTCTGTCTTATGTTTTAATGTTTTTAATTAAAATGTAATTTTAAAGTTTTAAATTTTTGTATTTTTTGTCTCATTTTAAATGTTACATTGGTTTTAATATGAGCATAAAATTTGAATGGCATGTTAGTTATATCATTAATCGAATTTTATATAACTTTAGCATAAGTAATAATTTGTAAACTAATAATTATTTAATTTTTCTCACACGTAAGATTTGGAAAAAATTAAAAATTTTAACAATTTTAAAGAAGAAAAGAAAAAATAGTGGTAAGGATGCATTGCAGTTAGGTGAAGACGCACATGCCTTCAAATGTCAAACTTAATCCTGATTTTTCTTTCTCTTTCTTTCACTTAATGTATATATATAGTATATAGGGGAGACCCGTGTACCTAGGGCCATCATGTACCTAGGGCCACGCCACTTTATTTGAATGAAATTTAATTTTAAGTTCATTCTTTTTTTGTTTTTTTCCTTATAGGTCAGGGATGGTTTAGGAAAAAAAAAAAAAAAAAAAAAAAAGAAAAAATTCGCCCCCCAAGGGGGGGGGGGGCAGAACGTGTACTCAAAAAAGCCTTCGTATCTCAAACAAAAAAACAGATATCCGTAAAATTTTTGCTTTAAAATATAGCTAATATAAATGTCTAAAAACCAATATTTGGAATTTTCGAAATTCGGTCCCCAAGAGGGGGCGGGGGGGGGGGGCAAAACGGGATTTCACATGCGTAAAACGCGATTTCGCATAATCCTATATATCTCAAACAAAAAAAAAAAAAACAGATATACGTGAAATTTTTGCTATAAAATATAGCTAATACAAATATCTAAAAACCAATTTCTGGAATTTTAAAAATTCAGCCCCCAGGTGGGGCAGCAGTGGCAAAAACAATTAGAAATACAGTTAGGCCTTTCAAAATTGGTACAGATAGGTTTCAATAGCCTGCAAGTCGAATGGGGATATTTTCGAAAGTGTAAAGTTATTAGGAGGGGAGAGAAGGGGTGGGGAGAGGGGGGGGGCAAAAAAATAAAAGTAGAGTTAGATCGTTCAAATTTGGTATATAGAGGTTTTCGATACTTACAAATCGATTGCGGATATTTTCGAATTTGTAAAATTATTAGGAGGGGCAGGAAGGGGGGGAGCGGTAAGGGGGGGAGGCTATGGGCAAAAACAAATAGAAATGCATTTAGGCCGTTCAAAATTGGTACAGATTGGTTTTAGAGGCCTGCAAGTTGAATGGGGATATTTTCGAAAGTGTAACGTTATTAGGAGGGACGGAAGGGGGGCGGCGGAGGGGAAAAAAATAAAATAGAGTTAGATCATTCAAAATTGGTGCATAGAGGTTTTCGATACTTAAAAATCGATTGCGGATATTTTCGAATTTTTAAAATTATGTGGAAGGGGGGGGGGGAGAGTGGTGGGGCAAAAAAATAAAAATTGAGAATTCAGTAATTATAGTGATTCATTTAAAAATAGGGTCCAGCGAAGCGGGCGAAGCCTGCTAGTACATATATATATATATATATATATATATATATATATATATATATATATATAATTACTAATTTGTAAACTATGAACTTCATCATGATAATAAAATGTCGATAAATATATATATATATATATATATTTAACGAACCAGTTTTCATGTTTGTATGTATATTTTTGAAAAAGTTATTCACATGCGAAAAAAAGAAGGAAAATCAGGAAGAAAAATCTGGTTTAATTCTAACACATGCATGTATATGAATCTTCACTGTTTTCATTTGTTTAAAAATTACGCGCAAAAGAAGTAAACAAATTATTGCTTTAATTTTGTACACCCGTGTACAGTAGAAGAAATTATTAGGTATATTAATTTTTTAACCTGCAGTTTTTGGTGACATTAGCTATTTTTAGTGTTAAAGTTAAAAAAGAATAAAAATGTAACAAAAATAATATTTTTTGCAAATTTTTACATAGACATGCATTAAAGATTTCAAATCTCTATAAATTTGATATAAAAGTTATTGAAGTACGAGATTTATCAAGTCTTTTATGCTGAAATTTTACTAATACAATTTTAATATTCTTATTTGGTGATTCGTCGCACTTGGCGAAATTTTCAGCGGACGCAGTTGACATAAGGGATTAAAAAAGGCTGTCCGCAGTTGGTATGGGTGGGTGAAGAAGAAATTGAAACACCTGGCATGTCGGGTCGCAGTTGGACGACACCGTGTAACTCAAGTTTACTATCGAATGTTCCCTATTAAAAATGGAGTAAATACCGCTACTGTTTCATATACAGGGATACCCAAAAGTATTCCAAAGTATTGCGTTCTAAATTATTTATATAAACCTTGTTTTAATACCTTTACTTTGCAGAAATTTTAGTGAAATTGAATGTGCTGTCCCAGTTTACTATCAGATGTTACCTATTTAAAACAAAGTAAATACCACAATTGGTTTGTATACAGGGACACCCGAAAGCATTCCAAAGCATTGCGTTCTATGAGAGGTGTTTCTATAAACCACACTTTATTACATTTAATTTCAATAAATCTTAATGAAATTGAAATATGTTATTCAAGTTCCCTATCAGATGTTTGTTAAAAATGAAGTAAATACGACCACTGGTTTGTGTACAGGGACAATCGAAAGAATTAAAAAATGTTGCGTTCTAAGAGAGATATTCCTAAAAACCATATTTTAACAAATTTACTTTGTAGAAACCTTAATTAAATTTAAATATGTTTTTCATATGCACAAAAGATTAGTTTAACCGTGTATCTGATTGTCTGTCTATTTGTTCGTCTGCCCGCATCCAGCGTCCATAAATATTTAGAATTTCTTAAAAATTACAGTCATTTGCAAAAGTTTAAGACCACCCATAGAAAATCAGATTTAATGGAATTCCGCAAAAACAACATAGATATTTCACCATATAAAAGAACAAAATAGACTGTACATGGTTATTTATTGTAAATTAAAGACAGTATTTTGTAGGAACTCATTTGTTTTTAATAACTTATGCAATCTTCTTAAGCGTGCTATAAATAAGAGACTTGCAGTAAGCTTTAGAAATGTCTGTGCACCATACATGTTTTATTGCGTCAACAAGTGTTCAGTAGCGGATGGTTGTTTTTCGGAGACTTTGTATTTCACAATGCACCACAGATTATCTATTGGATTCAAATCTGGGCTGTTACCTGGGCAGTCAAGCACTTTGATTTTCTGTGCCCTCAGATATTTCTTGACAATTTTCGCCCTGTGACACGAAGCCCCATCATGGATAAAAATTAAACATTTATAAACAAGCATGTGAAGCTTAAACTTCTCACGTAACAAATTAAGGTACCGCTTTCGGTTAATAGTAGTTTTAGGTGGCCCAAAATACAGACTAGTAATACCGTACATAGATATTACCCCCATATCATTTGGCTTCGAGGAAGTTTCACAGTTTGAATCATATATCTCTCATCATATCTTTTGACCCTTGGGTGGCGAACACTTGTAACACGTGCAAAAAATTGCTGCACGCTTGACTCATCTAAAAAAAAAAAAGGCTACTCCATTGCTGTACTGTCCAATTCTGATATTGTCTGGAGAAAGTCAATCATTTCTTTTTCATACTTGGAGTAAGTCGAGGTTTCCTTGCAGGTTTATGAGATCATAAATCAAAATCTTTAGGCAAACGTCTTGAAATAGTACTCAAACTGACGTTGGTGCATTTGCAGCCAGAGAATGTCTAATCGTATTGCAGGAAGTTCTTGTATCTCGTACGACCATCCTTCTTATCACATGATCATCACATGATTATCACGTGCACTCGTTTGTTGTGTAGTGTATGCAGAACAAAAGGTAAGGTTTCACTTTCACAAATGGTAACTTTACACACTATTGTTGTGTAACATATAGAGATCAAAAGTAAAGGTTCCTCTCTCGCAAACGGTAACTTTACACAACATTGTTGTGTAGCGTATGCAGATCAGTAGGTAAGGTTCCACTATGGCAAACGGTAACTTTACATAACATTGTTGTGTGACGTATGCATATTAGTACCTAAGGTTCCTCTTTCGCAAACAGTAACTTCACACAACATTGTAGCGTGACGTAGGCAGATCAGTACAGTCATCAGCAAAAGTATCTGAGCTCTAAGCAATAATTCCGATATAAAAAATGTACACTTAATATTGTTTTGTTAAATAAATCCTCGTCGAATCATGTGTTTAGACTGACTAAGAAGATGACTCGACAAGGATTTATTTAACAAATCAGTATTAAGTGTACCTTTTTTACTTCCTTATACAAAGTATAAGGAAGTAGAGTAATCCCGATTTGCGAAATGGATTTTGCATTTCACATAGCTCAGAAATGAATGATCGTAGAACGTTGCAAATTTATGTGTGACTGTTATAAAGCATAGATGTACACCTGCAACTTTGGTTTTAATACCAATTCAAGTTTCAGAGATGTCAACGACTTTATACGAATTTCCGTGTAAGTATATTTGTGTCGATGTATGTGATGTATGTGTGTGTGTGTATCTCGCATAACTCAAAAACGGTTGGACGTAGAACGTTGCAAATTGGTATATAGGTTTTTTTAAAATATAAAATGTAGTTGAGCACCTCTTTTTTTTGACTTTCTATGATTTCACGTTTTAAAGATATTTAGGGAAATTATGTTCATAATGGGCAAAAATACAAAGGTTTTAGTCATTATATATGAACTACCATCATAGAGATTTGAAAAGAAGGTGATGATAGAGCCAGTAACTATATTATTATGAAAGTTGAAGATATTTTTGCGTGTAGAAAGTTATGCTTAAAGACATAAGCAGGTTCTTGTCGACGAATGCATTTTATTTAATGATTATTCAGCCTGTAGATAGAGACCGTAATGTATCTCGACTAACTCAAAAACGGTTGGACGTAGAACGCTGCAAATTAGTAAAGTGTATTATAACATCTAGTTGTGCACCTCCCTTTTTGGCATTTATATCATTATTTGTTTTGGAAATATTTAGGAAAATTTGAATCATAGTGACCAAAAATACAAAGGTTTTGGCCATTATATATGACATACCTTCTTAGAGATTTCAAAAGAAGCTAATAATAGTGCATGTAATGATATTGTTATGAAAGTTGAAGACATTTTTGCGTGTAGAAAGTTATGCTTAAAGATGTAAGCAGATTCTTGTCGACGAATGCATTTTATTTAATGAGTACCCTTATATACAACCTGTAATTTTATTGTTGTGAAAGTTGTCGACATTTTAGAGTGTAGAAATTGATTCCTTAAGACAGAAGTAGGTTCTAAACGACAAATGTATTTAATTTAATGAATAACCACCTCGAAATTCTTGCTGGTATTTGTTTGCTAGGCAAGCATTAAATGCTGCATCCAAGGCTGTAATATAGCATAAAACTACCATAAATATTTGCTTGTTCCACCAGAACTATAAGCAGGTCATGGTGTGTTTTGGCACACTTTATATGCTTGTCCAACATATATATTCAAGCTTGTGTAGCTTGAATATTTTGCTGGTTTAGCAGCCATCAAGACCACTACTTGCTTGCACTTCTTGCTATTCTAGCAGAAAATCACAGCCAACAGACGCCTTTTTTGTTTGCTAGACTAGCATTAAATGCTGTATCACAGCAAGTAAAACAGCATAAAACTAGCATTAATATTTGCTGGTTCCACCAGAATTACCAGCTTGTCATGGTGTGTTTTGGCACACTTTTATTGCTTGTCCAGCATACATAATCCAGCATTTCATGCTGGTATCTGTTTGCTGGACTAGCATTCCACCAGAATTACCAGCTTGTCATGGTGTGTTTTGGCACACTTTTATTGCTTGTCCAGCATACATAATCCAGCATTTCATGCTGGTATTTGTTTGCTGGACTAGCATTAAATACTGTATCCCAGCAAAGTAAAATAGCATAAAACTAGCATTAATATTTGCTGGTTCCATCAGAATTACTAGCTTGTCATTGTGTGTTTTGGCACACTTTTATTGATTGTCCAGCAAACATAATCCAGCTTTTCATGCTGGTATTTGTTTTCTGGACTAGCATTAAATGCTGTATCCCAGCAAGTTAAATAGCATAAAACAAACATTAATATTTGCTGGTTCCACCAGAATTACCAGCATGCCATGGTGTGTATTGGCTCACTTTTATTGCTCGTCCAGCATACATAATCCAGCTTGTGTTGCTTGAATAAGTTGCAGGCCGAGCAGCAATCAAGACCATCACTTGCTTGCACTTTCGGCTATTCTAACAGTAATTCACAACCAATAGATGCTTTTTTATTGCTATTCTAACATTACTTTTCTACCATCAGTTGGTTTTAATTTTTGCTATTATAGCAGGACTTTCCTACCATCTGTTACTTTTTGCCATTATAACATTACTTTTCAACCAGCAGTTGCCTTTAATTTTATTTATACTAGCCAAATTTAGGGTATTTACCTAAGGCCTGGGTAAATACCACAAAACTGGGTAGTTTTGAAAGTTAAATCAGTAATCAATTTTTATTTAAATATATATATATATTCAAAAAATAAAAAGGGATGCAAGGAATGGTACTTACAATGGAATGCAAATAATTAACTCTATTTCGTATAGATGGCACCTGCAAAGCTTCTAATAGTGATTTCTTAGAATGTTATACTACAAATGAATTCTTATTTTGATTAGTGAACAGTTAAACATTCAATTTTTATGCTAATATTACTATAAGTAAAATTTATGCTACAAGGATGTTAAAATGGAAGATTAGTTATCTTACTTTTACCCATTAACACGGTATTTTGAAATCGGTGGGAAATGGTGAGAAGCATTTTTAAAGCTGTTATTAAATGGATAACATTGTGGTAAATAATGTAAATTTTCAACAGATTCACAGAACTAATTTTTGATGAAAATGTATGACTTTTGCTGACATTACCATTGACAGGGTTACCACTCAAATTGCAGAATGAAATTCCCTGACTTTTCCAAGTTTTCCAGACGTGTTCTAAGAAAATTCCAGTCTAGCCATATATTGTGCATTGGTTGCACTGAGGGCAAAATAATTATGGTACGAATTGAAAACACAAAAGTTACATGTTACTTTGACCTAAGGACAGATTGCGCTCCATGCGGGGGTCTTTCTAAGAGGTCTTGTTTTTAAAAAATTGCAAAAGCTAAGAAAAAAAACAAGAAAAATGACTCTACGTTGTAGGAAAAATTCATTTTTTCTGGCAATCATTGTATGAAATTTCCTGACTTTTCCCTGACTTTCATGGTCAGTTTTAAAATTCCCTGACAATTCCAGGTTTTCCGCGTGGTAATTCTGCATTGAAGTGCCTAAAACGGGAAATAAGTTTTAATTTTTTCTCTAAATACAATACTTCTCAAAACTCTAAGTTGTAAACTTTCGCATCACAAAAAAAGGGAGGAAAATCATCAACTAAATTGCCAACTTTGACGTACTTAAAAAAAAAAAAAGATAGAAAGAAAGAAAGACTATATATATATACAGTAGAGAGCTAGAAATCTGCCGATCTAAAATCCGCCAAAGTCCGAAATTCGCACAACTTTTCAGATACAAACAATGAAATTTAAGTTACAAAACTGCAAATCAGAATTTTTGTAAAAGATCCTGAATGCAGACTTTGTGCTTGCATTTTATGATTACAATAATAAAAATATGAAAAACTGCAAGAACAGAGTTTCTGATAAAGAAATTATCAACAATATATTAAATTAATCCAAAGAAAATTATGAGAATTATTATGATGATATCAATGAGAAAAACAATACATAATATTTTTTAAATGCTACCTGATGAAGGCATAGTTGTACGGAAGACTTCAATTAAATTCTTTGAAAAATAAATTTGTGGTACAAAATAGGAATTGATATCTATTTACAACAGACAAAAAAAAAAAAAAAAAAAAAAAAATCTGAATGATGTATGTGTGTATGTTCAAGTGTAGTTTAAAACAAACTGCATGTGAACAGATTTTGTCTATATTTGACGAATATTTTAGGTTGATTTCTTTAGAAATCGACCTATTGCAATCACTTCGTTTATCTATATATCTATCTATCTATAATGAAAATTTTGTCATCACGATAACACCAGAAATAATACTTCAAATCGAACCAAATTTGGACAGTGAACTTATCTTATAAATATCTTAGATGAGTTCGTTAACCAAGTTGCTCCGACGTATTGTTTTCAAGTGGCAGCCACTTGAAAATTTCAAACCGACATTGTAAAAAGCATATTTAAAGCAAGATTTGCTTGAATTTTGATGTAAATACAGCCCACATAAGGGTCTCAATGAAGTTTATTAATGAATTTTATCCGCCATTTTTAATAAAGTGGCAGATATTTTAAGTTAAGTGGGGTTACTTGAAATCAGGATACCACTTGAAAATTTAAAATCACTATAACTTTCGAAATAATACTCCAAATCGAACCAAATTTGGACAGTGTCTTAACTTATCTTATAAATAACTTAGATGAATTTGTTAACGAAGTTGCTCCTCCATTTTGTTTTCAAGTGGAGACCACTTGAAAATTTCAAATTCAAATTGTAAAAAGCGTATTCCAATTTTTTTTTAAATTTTGATGTATACATAGATTATGCAAGTGTGTCAAATAACTTTATAAAGGAACTTTATCTGCCATTTTTAATAAAGTGGCGGATATCTTAAGTTAAGCGGAACCACTTGAAATCATGCTACCACTTGAAAATTTAAAACCATGATAACTTCCGAAATAATACTCCAAATGGAACCAAATTTGAACAGTGTCTTAACTTATCTTATAAATATCTTAGATGAGTTTGTTAACCAAGTTGCTCCGCCGTTTTGTTTTCAAGTGGAGACCACTTGACAATTTCAAATTTAAATTGTAAAAGCGTATTCCTAATTTGTTTGAATTTTGATGTAAATACAGACCACATAAGGATCTCAATGAAGTTTATTAATAAACTATATCCGCCATTTTTAATAAAGTGGCAGGTATCTTAAGTTAAGCGGGCCACTTGTAATCAGGCTACCACTTGAATATTTAAAATCACGATGACTTCTGAAATAATACTCCTAATCAAACCAAATTTGGACAGTGAACTTATATTTTGGATGAGTTTGCTAATCATGTTGCTCCGCGATTTTGTTTTCAAGTGGAGACCACTTGAAATCACGCTGCTACTTGAAAATATGTCATCACCATAACTTTTAAAATACTAAACTGATTCAAATAAAAGTTGGATAGTGAACTTATGGTTCAAATTTCTTGGATAAATTCACTTGGTGACTTGATCCTCAATTTCATTTCCAAGTGGCGACCACTTGAAAATTTATGATTATGGTAACTTTAGTAATACTCAATCGATTTGCATCAAATTTGGGTAGCGGATTTATCATTCAAATATCTCAGATAAGTTCGCTGCGAATTTCACTCCGCCTTTTTTCCCAATGGGTGTCACTTGAAAATTTCTTATTACGATAATTTTTGAAATACTGATTTAATTTGAACTAGAGCTGGATAATGAATTTATCATACAAATATATTGAATGATTTCGCTGGGCAAGTTGTTTCGCCATTTTGTTTCCAAATAGCAGCCACTTAGACTGCCACTTGAAAATATGCCATAACAAGAACTTTTGTTTAACAAGAACCATAACAAGAACCGCAGTTTGATAGTGAACCTATGTTTCAAATATCTTGGATGGGTTTGCCGGACGACTTGCTTCACTGTATTATTTCCAAGTGGTGGCCACTTGAAAATATTTATCACGGTAATTTTTGAAAATACTTAATCAATTCAAACCAACGTTGAAAAATGGATTTATCATTCAAACAACTATGATTTCGGCGGGGAAGTTTATTTCCGAGTTGCGTCCACTTGAACGCTGCAACTTGAGGCTTTGTTATCGCGATAACTTTGAAAAACTGAGCTTATTCGAACCAAAGTCGAACAATGGACTTATTTTGCAAATATTGTTGCATACATGGGGGGTTCGTAAGTTGTCCGAAAATGAAAGATGAAACTTGCAAAAGTTCAGTAGTTTATTTACAGAAAATTCCAGAAGAATACAGGTCGGTTCAACTTCAGTTTCACCAGTAAACACACTTTAAATAACAGCTGTCAACAGCAAATTCGCAGTTCAAACAGTACCAAAGCATTAACATAAAGTAAGGATCATTCAAAGAGGCTCAGAACTCCTTCAAAAGCAATGCAAGCGTTTGGCAAAACTCAACTACGACTGACTGACTTGGCACGTTCGGCCACCTTTTATACCCCTCTATCGAACCCAGAAAAATTTAGAAATTTCACGTTACTCGCTAACCATTCACGTTACAGCGTCCATCTTTGATACATCGATAGTTAGGATTTTCTCGCCAAAAAAGTCGCCAAGGGGGAACAAGTCGCCAAATCCATTGCCTGCCGTATTGAAACTTTTAATACATTTTTAACGGAAAATTTGGCTGTTTTTACTCTAAAACAAACTAGAAATGCAGAAAGTCAACAATTTATCAACTTACTAAGACTCTTTGAAAGAATTTACAAAATAACAATAATAGTAATAATACATAAAAGTAAATAAATAAAATAAAAATAGAATTATTTACAAATTTGCAACAATGTCTTAGATTACTTTACTGAGCATCTTTTTTTGCCATTTTGATCCACTTAATTTTTCAACATGATGATTCTTGAGATTCTGAATTAATTCTAACTAAATTTGTACAGTAGACGTATCTCACAATAGCATTTGATATATTTGTTAACTTGGCCCACCATCTCGTTTTCAAGCGCCGGCCACTTGAAAATTTTAAATTCACATAAAAAGGTATTTATGAACCGATTTGATTAAAACTCCATATGTGCATAGCCTACTTCAATATTTCTACTAATTCCATTAATAACTGATAAGGAAAAAGAAATCAACCTTCCCTTCCGAATAAGCCGGAAGGACTTGTTTTCATTTTTATTTATTTTTTTTCATTATATATACATATAATGTTCAGTGTTATTCTTATGTACCTAATAATTTAATATACAAGTGAAATTGTGCTATTATTCACTAGTATATGTTTAATTTGATTAATATTCTGCTTTTATTATTCAAATTGGAAATGATTTTTTATGGGCTCCAAAATCCGCCAAATCCGCACAACCTCTGGTCCCGAGCTGTGCAGATTTTTGACTCTCTATTGTATGTATATTTCTTTATTACTACGAAAATAATATCTCAATTATTAAGAGTTCACAAATTAAAATGGTACGAAGCTATACCAGAAGATAATTAAAATAAAAAATAAAAAATTCTAAAAACATCAAACATTATTCTATTTTCTACTGTTTAAAAATGATATATACATTTTTTTCTTTTTTCAATCATTGAAAACGGCCTTTATAATCATCTCAAAAAATTGTGAGTTTTTATTTGAGAGCAGCCTTAAGAATTCTTTGAATTATTTTTCAAAGAACTTAAAAAATAAGTGTTGTACAATGGTACAGTAAAAAATATTTTAAATTTAGATGGTTTTGAACATTTGGAATTTTTTTTTTTTAATATAATTTATATTACTTTTAAAAATAATTATAACCTTTTTAAGTTTTAACCGAAATGTTTCTTTTCTTGGATGTTATTTTAGAAATGAGTTGCAAGTATTGCAATAAGTTTTAAGATAATTAAATTGCTATCAATTAACCTTAGTATTGCATCTTAATTTTTGTAATTATTATCAGCTCTTTCTCATTTTAAAATAGAAAGTTCTTATTAATTTAAATAAAGTGACTTTATAAAAATCTTCAAATATATTGTTCAGAAAGTACTGTTATTTAAATCAAATAATTTACGAAAAATGTATGATATAACACTGCATTATTACTATTATTATTTTCAGATTAATATACATTATTTTTAGCTTTTATAAAAAAAAAAAAAAAAAAAAAAAACCCTGTAAAAACTTAATTTTTACTTAAATTTACCTTAAAACTCTCTATATATACATAATATCATACTATACACTAATAATAGATACTTTATATATGAATAGAACTCACTGAAAAGTAAATACTAAGGTAAATACCCAAAATGGGTAAGGAAAGAAAAGGACAAAGCAAATAATTTAAAAAAAGATTTATTATGATTTTTTTCCCCATTTTTTAAGGAAAATTAAAAAACACACTTTAAACGTATTTATTACGATCTTCAGCTATTGCAGCATATATCTTGAATTTTATCAGGTACACATATCAATTGTAGTTTTTTATTTCAGCCCCACTTCCACATATGTCTTTCCCTCTTTTCAGTAGATATTCTCTCATTTGACCTGGAATGAAAATAAAACAAGAAATGAAAGAGAAATATATACATGTGTATAAATCTAGTATTTAAAAAAATGTCAAAAAAAAAAAATCTAATAATTTGATTACCCACAATTGTAAATAAAGTGCTATATATCCAAAGCTTCAGTCATTAAACAACATTCGTTAAACAGTGTTGGCACAGTTTAAAACAAACAGTCCCCCCCTCCCCCCCAAAAAAAAAGCCCACTTAAAACAAGATCGGATGTAACAAAGTATAGATTAGTACAAACTTTTATTGCTCCCTTTGAATCTACTATGCTTTAATAAAGTCTGAGACTGGTTACAATAAACAACTGAAAACATTAGTATCGGATATTGCGAAGTTTTTCCATTTGAATACGTTTAAACTTAAAATTTTAAAGTTAAAACTAAAGCTTCACTTTTCCTATGTATTTTCTTTGAATAAATGCGCAATTGGATATATATTTCTGTCTTTTCCTCTCTCATCATTCAGAAATATTTGTTCCTTCTACTTTAGAGCATGTGCATTTTGCTATAGATTGTGTAATGATTAGTTTGCTAACTGTGCTGCCCATAACACAAGCATTCAGCTTAAAAACATTACATTATGTCATTTTCATCAAATGCCACATCAAAAATTCAACCTTTAGATATGGGCGTAATAAACTGTATCAAAGGGATGAAGATAATCTAGCAACTTTTCTTAAACCTTGAACTGAATCAGAGTTTTGTCCCTGATGTTAATCATCTGTGGATTTTTAGAAGATAGGTGGTGAACCTCTGTTGAACCAAAATTATAATATAGAAAATTATAAAATATTAAATTATGCATCTCTGAAAAGTTGACGTCATTATCGATTTGAAAATTTTGTGCACATTGATAAAGTGCTAATATACTTTATGATAATATTACATGTTGTTCTAAAACTTTTTTTTTTTTTTTAACTACTATTTTTATTGTCAAGTTGTCATTAAAAAAAAAAAAAAAAAAAAAAAAAAAAAGAAAAACTGTCCATGACGTCACATTCGACTGCATAGCGTTTCTTTACTACAATAAACTCTATGAACTATAAATTTATTTTATCAGTTTTACTCATAGGTCCTACGGGACTTTTTTTTTTATTTTTTATTTTGGCGTTGAAATTGAAATAGACCGAATGGTTTTCGCCAAGAAGTTTAATTTAGCAACAGCCATTTTAATCTAAGTAGAGCATCAAAAATATAAATAAATTATAAAATATTACAAAAATAAAAAAAATAAAAAACTGAAATAGTAGCCACGCAAATGATCTATTCTTATCTCAATAGATAATTTTATAGAAAAAAAAATGCAGTTTTAAAAATGGAAATTTTATTTCAGCAAGCACTATTTTAAGTCTAAAAACCATTAAAAATATAAATAGAATATGAAGAATTCTTATAAATTAACAAAAAGGTGTCCGATAAAAGTATCACCAAAATAGGGTTCCTCCTTTTATACAAGAAATTATAAAAAAAAAAAAAAAAAAAAAAAAAAAAATCCATTGCTAATATGGCGTCAAAAATTCAAAAGCCACCAAGGGAGAAATTTGATAAAGTTGTGTAGCACGATAATGTTTATTTATTTATTTATTTTTCATATACCAATCACTACGCTAATTTATCACACAAATAAACGAACTGATGTGTGTGATTCCACCTGTATGCTGTCGGGCAGAAATATTTGATAAATTCAAATTAATATTTAAATAAATAAATAAAAATACATTTATTGGGAAATATATATAACCATAAAAACATTAGTTGTCTAAAATGAGGCAGAAATAGTGCTCATAGCGTATTGTTATAAGGGATTAATTCCTTGCCCTGCATCAATTGTACTGTTGCAATGAAAGTAGTTTTACAGGCAAAGTGAAAATAAAAGGGCAGTTCATTCACTTTCAGTGAGCTCAGCCTTGGCGACAAACTTGATGAGTGGGTGACCAAATTTGGTGAAAAATGGTAGTTTACAGTTCCCGAAGATTCGAAGCTCTCTAACACACGGGAGCACAGATCTCAATCTTTTCATGGGATTCTCTATGGAATCATCCCCAAAAGTTATAAATAGGAATGAGTTGATTTCTGCGAGTATGTAGTCACTGCGTTTCAGAGTAATTCAGAGACCTATTCTGAGTGATTGCATTTTAGGGATTGAGCTCTAAGCGACTGGATATTTTTCGTGAGGTAGCGAAGATTTGTGCTCTGGCATATTTGATGCTACTTGCTTTACTCCTGTGGGACAAGTGACTGTTTTTTAGACTGTTCCAGAACATTCATCGAATAGTGATTTTTGCTGCATGAGTAACACCTTCGACTGTTTCCAGAATATTCGAAGAATTAACTTTACTATTGAACTGTTTTAGAGAATATTCGTTTTAATAAGAGTTTTGTTGTACAGATTCGAGAAGTTCAAAAAATATTTAATATCTCCAAGGAGGTCCCATACTAAAGCTGTGACGAAAATAGTCGGCAATTGAAATATATTTATTGAAAAGTTTCAATTATTCAATTAAAAAGAAATCATTAAAATATACTGATCAGCGAAGCGAGCAAATCCTGCTAGTATATACATATATATACAGTCGTACCCACTTAATCGGGTAACGGATAATTGAATACCCCGCTTATTCGAATAAAATTCGTTAGAACGAAAATCAGTCTCATAGGATCAATGTTAAATTTCCCCATTCAAACAAATATTTTTCATATACCGTCCTCGGTTATTCGAATAAAGTTTGAACAGTCTTCTTTCTTATTAAAAATGTGTTCTTAATCGAAAAGTACCAGATTACCTTTTCTAAAAGTAATTAAAAATTGTTTATTGTTGTTGAAAAAAGCAAAATTGGAAAACGTCGAATGTTAAATACGGGATGATGAAAAAGTAATTAATGATTTTGAGCACAGTGAAATTCGTTATTTTGAAGACTTTGGGATAGGTGATTTCAGACTGCTGAAATTCACTCAGCAGAGCTCGTGCAATTTAAAGAATTGGATGGAAACGAGATGACAGAAGATGACGAAGAAATTTTCACATCTTCATCGCAAGAAAAGTATGAAAATGAAAGTAATGATGAGCCAATCTATCCATTCCCACCTCTGAAACAAATAAATGAGTCATGCTATAATTCGCCGACATTTTGAGGCTTGTTTAGGTGACTATAATCTACTTTATAAATTAGAAAAGAATTTTAGAAATATTAAACATCCGTGAAAACATAATCACCTATCACAAGTTTTTCCGAGAGGGAATAGAATATTATATGAGTGAGTGATATTGAATAATTCTACTTCTTTATAAATTCTGGAATCTAATTAGGTAAGTTTAAAAAGACATTTTCGCATTTATGTTGCAGATGGAGAAAAATTAGAAATTGCAAGTATTACAGGTGGCATTTGATTGCCGATTGTTGGGAGAGGGTGGAAAACACACACACACACAAAATAAATAAATAAAGTGAAAGATATTGAACAATTCTACTTATTTATATGTTCAAGAATCTAATAAAGCAAGTTTAAAATGATTATTGACATTTACGCTGTGGATGAAGAAAGATTAGAAATCGCAACACTTCTGCAGGGCATTTGATCTCTGATCATTAGCAGAGAGGGGGGAGGAGGGGGATAAAATATTATATGAGTGAGCGATATTGAACAATTGTACTTCTTCATAGGCTCTAGAATCTAATTAGGTAACTTTAAAAAGAACATTGACATTTATGTTGTGGGTGGAAATCAATTAGAAATCACAGATTTCAGAAGGCATTTGATCACTGATTGTTGGGGAGGGGGGAGAGTACCATAAAAAGTTACATGAGTGAAAGATATTGAACAATTCTATCTATTCACAGTTTCTAGAACCTAATAAAGTAAGTTTAAAATAAACATTGATATTTATGCTATAGATGGAGAAAGATGGCGATTTCCAATCTTTCCTACCAAAATCGGGACACTTGGAATCTCTGCACAATACTGTTTTTAAAATAATCTGCAGACTGTAAAAAAAAAAAAAAAAAAACTGCGATACATTTTCTGTTATGGTGGGGGGGGGGGGGGGATGGGTAAGGTCGTGTCTTCTTTTGACCAGAAAATATTATTACAAGTTCTTGCATTTTATAGTGTTTATTCAAAGTTTTGTACTTATTACATATATACATAAGCTCAATAAAAATCAGTAAATACAAAGTTACATAAATGCTGTTTTTTTAAAATTCATAAAAAGTTTTAAATATATATATATATATACAGCAGAGCCTTGGTTATCCAAGCCTTGATTAACCGAGGTAATCTAAAAAATGCCGCATCCCAGTTGAGGCGTGGCCCCTGAGAAATGGCGTAAAAAACTTCGACTTTGAGAGTACAGTAGTTTTTTTTATAATTCATGTATGCATGTATTGTATTGCATTTTTAACTGATTACATTTAAATGTGTAATAGGTATATTCTTTTACTTCATTGGATGCGTTTCCATTCATTTTAAACGTTACTGTATATTTTCCGTCGATTTACAATAGAGTCCATTTAACCTGAGTTTTTGATTATCTGAGGTTCCATCGGTTCACATTACCTCAGATAAACAAATTTCTACGGCATGCTATTTATCTGTCTATTACAATCACTTAGTTTATCTATATATAATCAACAATTTCTTATGACAATTTCTGAAATACTGAAAGAAGCCTGTCCACTGTGAAAGATATTCCAAGGTTGTCTTAGTTCGTATTCACAAGAATTTCGGAGAAAATCGCAGAAAAATCCGACCTACAAAGAATGTTATCTATGGGAAATTTACTAAGGTGTTTCAGTCCACATTCTTGCAAGTTTCAGAGAAAATCACGGAAAACTTAAAACTTTATTTACGAAGTACTTACCATTGGAGAAAGAAAAAGAATATTTTTCTGTAACACTGGGATAATCGAATATGTTATGCCTCAATTTTTATAGGGCAGCAGTAATTCTAAGAAAATTTCGGATTTGAAAACGACTATTTCACAAAAATTGGCGGTTTTAAAGCAATTCTTCATAAAAAAAAAAAAAAAAAAAAAAAAAAAAAAAAAAAATCGCCTGAGAGAAGAGAATTATGTATTTGGAAACAAACAGCGAAAAATGACATTTTCAGCAATCAAATACCAATAAGAAAGAATATTACTGAATTATGGACAGATTTGGCTTGATTTTGCCAGACCCGAAAAAAACCGGGTGGGTTTTTTTAATAAAACCCACTTGAAAAAACCCAAGTGGGTTTTTCAAAATCCTTATTTAAAATTCTACTTTTATCTAACTTACAATAAGCATATAAATATAAAACAAATTTTATATACATTCTTATAACATGAACAAAGAATTTTTAGAAATGTTGCAGTTTCTAAAACTGCTCTGTAGAAAAAAAAAAAATCCTAAAAAATCCCCAAGGAAAAAAACTATAATTATCTTATTAAAACAGAATAAATATTTCTGTATATATATATATAAGCAAAAAAAGAGTTGTTTATTAATACAAATAAAAATGTGGGATTCAGGGAATGTAAAATATAAATAAAAATCAAATAAAAAAAAAAATCTGAAAATTTTGACAGTGCAACACTGTTAGGTAATGTAGAGGAACCAGGGGTCGATCCCGCCAAAAATTGGGACCCTTTTGCTGCCCCTTGACAAAATTCAAATCTCTAAAATGGGCCCCTTCACAAAATTCATATCCTTAACCCTCGCTTTCCCAAGATCAACGCGTTACAGCAGAAAAATATCTTTCAGGTGCCGCTTGGCATGTTTGGCGAAAATCACCAGCAACGCATCTTTTTGTAACGTTTAGAAATTACAACATTCCACAGATTACGTTTGCTATCTTTGGCGAATTAGCGCACTTTTTGAATGAGGCGGAGTTAACTAAATTTCAACTACAAAATGGGGTCAAAATTACCCCATCTTGGGAAAGCGAGGGTTAAAATGGGTCCCTTCACAAAATTCAGATTTATAAAAACAGCCCTTCACAAAAATTTTGTTTTATAAAAATAATACTTTTGTAAAATTTTTCCATATTTACAGTATTATTTTTAATGAGTGTCTATACTTGTTTTATAAAATGCTGTTAACTTGATATTAAACATTAGATAGAGTAACTGCTAAAATGAAAGGTTTCTAGCGACAATTCTTTTTTCGCAAAAATAAATAAAAATTTCATAAAAATAATTTCTTTTTCACAAAAATGGGCCCCAAAAATTAAAACCTGGATCAACCTTGGGAACAATAATTAAAAATATTTTATGAGAATCTAACGGCTACAAAAAGTTTAATAAAGCAACACTATAAATAATTATTAAAATCCAATTTTTTGTTGTACTCGTAAAGGGCAGATAAACAGAATTTTAGAATATTTAAAGAACAACTATTAATTATAAAAAGACTTTAGAAATTTTCAAAATTAAATTTTTTAAATTTTGATTTTAATGAATTATTAATATTTGCTTTTATAAATTATCTTATTATGAATGATATACTTAAAGTAAAAAAAAAAAAAAAGGAAGAAAATATTCTTGAAAACTCTGATAAAACCCAAAATACCCTGATTAAACCCGATAAAACCCAAAAAACCCTGATAAAACTCACTGGGCTGGGTTTTTTCCAACCCTGATTATGGAGGCTAAATAATTACACGTTTTTAGCAAAATAACATCTATTTTAGAAATTAGTTGCAATTACGTAAATTTACTCCCATTACATAAATTTTTACAATTTTTACAATCCCATATTTCAGTAAATGGCCATAAAATTACTGCGTATACAGTCGAACCTCGTTAACGTAAACACTGTTAGCGAGAATTACTCTTACCATAAACTGTTTTTACAATCCCCGTCAAGATGAATATTAGTTTAGTTATATAAAGATTAGTTACTGATAACATGAACTACTGAAAACATGAACATATTTATGACGACATATTCGACTGTATTGCAAATCATTGCAGAAAATTGCAATTGCAAAAAAAATAAAAATAAAAAACAAGAATTTGAACAATTAGCATCGAAATAAAGCCTATATCAGCAATTAATTCTAATTAAATCTAAATTTCGTTAATTATCGGAGAAAGCATTACATTTTTTCACTATCACTTATAAAGATATCGCAATTTACAAAAATCAGCTTTTAAGGTATTTCAAACTTTATCAATTAGGCTAAATAATAACATATTAAACATAAAATTTTGACTTCAGCTGTCAAAATAATGTAATTTTCATCGATTAATAGCTAAATAACAGCAAATTATTCAATCGATTGTAGAACGCATAATAATCGTGTATTTCAAGAATCAGTTTTGAAAAAAAGTGTAATTATTATCGATTAGCAAGAAAATAATAGTTTAGTTGCGAAAAAACATAAATGTTGGACAATTATTGGAGAAATAGCCTGGTATTTTTAATTTAATTTGCAAAAGTATTGCATAATTTCTGATGTGTGACTTTCGACAAAAGTGTGACAGTCATCAATTAGCAGCAAGATTTTCAATATTATGGAATTCAGCTTTGCAAAAGGCATAGATTTTATCCATTAGCATATAAATAATTCAGGGTTGGGTTTTTGACATGGCAAGGATTTAAACCTGGTTTAAACCGTCAAAAACCCGTCAGAAACCTCAACTGTCAAAAACCTATATCGTCAAGATTCAGAATCTATAAATGCGCTTGAATCTGGTTAGAAATATGAATTAGTAATATTTGCCATATATAAGTTAACATCTAAGTATTATGCTGTTTATAAATTAATAAATCTTAAAACAATTTATTGATTTTAGATTGAATTATTAAATTTCAAACATTAGAAATATATACAAAGCATGTGTAAACATATTTTGTATGTGTATTCATATTAATATTTATGAAATTCTAAAATTCAAAAGTTACTTAGGAATTTTAACATAAACCAAGTGTTAAACACAGGAAAACTGGATTTTTTTTTCTTTTCTTTTTTTAAGTAGAACATAATATATGTGGGCAGTAAGTTAATATGAATTTGAAAATAATTATATTTATAATCTATATTTATTACACTTGCATATAATAATAATTTATCCGTTTATTATTATTACTGACTGTATAAATATCTGTACCTGTTTACAGTTTGATTTGAACTAATAAATTTAATATAAATCTATACGAATAAATATTAAATTAACTTATAATACATGTCCAGAAAGCATTTATATTTCTCTTGTCTTATGATAATTATGAGAATTTAAGAAGTAATTCAAGATCGTTTAACATTCAGAATTATTGCTTTTTCGTAAAAACTCACAATCTCAGCAGTCATAATATATATATATATACTAGCTGTGAATACCCGCTTCGCTGGGTCATTTTTAATAGCACAATTATTTGTTATTAATAATCCATCAATACTTACTTGACAATTTGTTATATAAAAGACACATTTTTTTTTAAATTGATTAATTTATTGATTTTTTTTTGTTTATACATAAATTATACATAAATATCTTATGACTAAGTATACATTAATATCTTAAATTATCTTAAATCAATTTATATACTAAACATTTCTACTGAAATACATTCTTATACACTACGTTTACTGTTTTGTGTTCTGGTGCATAAACAAATAAATTATCTTTCTGTCCCACGCGTGAAAAAGCTACATAGAGTTGGCCATGTGAAAAACAGGATTCTTTTAAATTAACCCCACAAAATCGGAACGTCTGACCTTGGGCCTTATTGATAGTTATACTATAAGCTAATCTTAGTGGAAATTGTAATCTTTTAAAACAAAATGGTAAGTCATTCGCAATTAATGGAATTCTTGGTATAAAAACCAAGTTTCCTTTTTCTTTGCCAGTTAGAAAATTTGTTTTACACATAATCTTGTACCATTACATAATTTTGGCGCATTAAGATTTCGCATTAATATGACTGGTGATCCAACTTTTAGCTTCAATTCATGAGAAGGCATACCAGGTGGCTCTAATGAATTTAAGAACTCTATCGGAAAGTTCAAATTTTCATCTTGATTCATCATTGAATCTATTGATTTATAGATTTTTTCCTCTCTCGGTATCATATCCTGTACTCTTTCATTTATTTGTTTTACTACACTATTTTTTGTAGCCAAAATTGCTCGTTCATACAACCATGTTTTATTCAAGTAATTTTGTTCTATTGATGGATAAATTTTTTCTATAAGTTGTTCTTCGGTATCTACTACATGACACAACTCTTCTGATAAAATTATTTTACCAGACTGTAGATCTAGTGGGTAGGTGCCATTTCCAATTTTCAGAAGATTGTCGGCAAACTCTTGTGCTTTTGGATCTCCAGTTATTAGTGCTCGCATATTTTCGGTTAGTGATAACTTTTCAACATTATTCCAAAAAATTGATCGTTTTAAACACGCATTTATTTCGTCAGCTGGTGTTGATTTTGGTATAACTGGTAATGTTTGTCGGAAATCTCCAGATAGTAGCAATAAAACTCCGCCCATTAGTTTTGTATTCTTCCGAAGATCTTGTAGTGTTCTATCCAGTGCTTCAAGTGATTTTCGATGAGCCATTGTGCACTCATCCCATATTATAATTTTGCACCGTATTAAAATTTGGCCACGTACAGAAGATTTTGTGACATTACAGACTGGGAATTCTTGATCAGCTACATTTAATGGCAAATTAAATGCAGAATGGGCTGTTTTTCCACCTTCCATTGATGTCGCGGCGATTCCAGAAGATGCCAATGCTAATGCGATTTCATTTTTTACTCGGATTGTAGCTAGGATTAAATTGATAAGGAAAGTTTTGCCTGTACCTCCTGGTGCATCTAAAAAGATAATCCCTCCTGTACTTGTGTCAATACGACTTATTATTGTGTTGTATACTATTCGTTGAGTTTGTGTTAATTTTGGTTTATTTTCATTGATATAACGTTGCAATTCTTCTACATTATAATTAAGTTCTTTTGTTAATTCTGAATTAAACACGCTTGATCCGCCTCTTTCAGGAGATTGCACCCCAAGAGCAACTAAATTTTGATTGCACATTGCGAAACATCGATCTTCTAAAATTATTAAAGCTTCATTATAAATATTGTCGTTGAAACCAATATTCATATCTTGATTGTCTCTACGCACTCTTGCTAGAATATAATCACTCATACTATCACGATATTTCATCCATAGTCTATTCGGATTTGAAGGATTACATGTTGTTATAATTATAGCAAAGAGTTCACGTAATTGATTTGCTGTTGCTGTTTCTGCAGCCTCTTTCATTGCCTGTTCCCATTGATTGTCATTTTCTAATAAGCCACGACGCTGACAGGCTTCACGATATGTCTCGCAAATGTAACCATCTACCGTTCGAAGATCTTCAAAGGAAGTTGGTCCACGTACTTCATGGAGTAGTAAACGTAAATAAAAGCACTCAGCATTTTTTGGGTGTACCGTATATACTCGACCGATAGCATTATCTTTAAATACACCCTCAAATCCTTCAACCGGAACTCCTCTCTTTCGTCGATTAAATACTCTTCGTGATGAGTCCCACGTGTAATAACTGGGAATATCTCCATAAAAAAGAGTCTTAGCAAAGGGATCATTGAGACACAATTCGAAAAATGCCGTCAAGGTTGTATTAACAGGTTGGTTTGCAACTTTTTGTGCTGTTTTTAGTAAAATATACTCGTTGTCCATTTTCAAGGTGAACTGCTAAGTGAAAAACAGCTGGATCTCTGTCATGAATCGAAAACCCTAATATACGCCAAACTGCTTCGTTACTATTTATATACCGTCCCATTTGATATCTTAAAATTTCATCGTTTCGATTTTCATCAGTAATTCCAAAAACAGCCATATCGCTTCCTTTGTTAATATATTTACACACATACTTAATTGACTTGACAGAACTGCAATATTCTACATTAATATGAGCATCAAACATTTTTGATAATAAAGGATTATAAGGGACTACCCATCGATTATCAATTTCAATTTCTTCGCCTCGTACTCTGATTTTTGCTGTAAATCCTCCTTCACTCGGTGGTCGACGTCGATATTTCGGGTATGCATCATCTCCTGTTTGCGTCTCACTCAAAAATGATCTTGGATATCGTTTTGAACATTTATTATCTTTCATACAGGGTGATTGCACATTAAGCGCTCCGCAAGGCCCATGTATCATGTCTTTCACGATTATTCTATACAGAACAGGATCTTCATCCGGATTTGGAAATTCTGCTTTGATAACGTCATCGATCTGATTTGAGTGAATTTTTTCTTTCAGCCAAATTAAATTGTGTGAGTGTGGCAATCCTCTTTTTTGCCACTCAATGGAGAGCATCCAACTGATAACATTTCCAAAAATAGAACTCTTCACAATAGTATTAATAAATTTTACTTGTTTCTGTTTAAACACGCGCGCAATTATATCATGTCTGTCATGTGGCTTTTGTCCATACTGTAATTCATCTTGAATTTCTTTCCATGAAGAATTACACGTAAACGTTATAAATAAATCAGGACGACCATATTTCCTTACATACGTCATTGCGTCTTGTGCATATTCAAGCATATGCCTAGGGCTACCAGTGAACGTAGAGGGCAAAATTACTAATCGTCCCAAATTTTCTATATCTCCATCATTGGCTACTGCATCCCGTAAATGAATATATTCATCCGATCGTAATTTATTTTGATTTTGGCGGATAAATAACAGTCTCTCTGCTTCAATTTTTGCTTGCATATCAACAATAAACTGTAAAAACAACTGCCGACAGTTGAGTATATGATTGTATTTATTTTCTCTCTCCATTATCCGATATGCATAAAATTCCTTAGAAGAAACTTTTTTGTTTGTTGGTCTATTTGTTTCTGGATTAATATGATAAATATTAAAATGGTAACCATCTTCACCGTGACAAAATATTAATGGATACTGCAAGGCGTCATACATGTGATGAGTTTCAGCGATACGTTCCAACTTATTACTTCTTCGTTGTACCACAATGTCTCTATAGCTACTTTCACTGTCCACCATGACTACAGCTATTTCATTTACTTGAGGTGCATTAAATCGTCTTTCATGCTCACCAATTGGCCTTTTATCTGCTCGAATGATTATTTTATAACTATCTGAAACCATTTTTTCCATTGCTGTTTTAAATATCTTTATTAATTCATTATTTTTATGAAGAAAGCGCTGTAAATAAAGAATTATATCTCGATGTAATCCTGTAAAAGTTGAAAGCCTTTGGTCCAGTTCGTGTTCTTCATTTCCTACAAAATAAACTTGTAAAAATTTCGGAGTATCATTTGGGAAAGACAATAATGATCCAATTTTATGATATACTTGTCCCTGTATTTTAAACACTGGATTGAATCCTGGTTCTTCGATTACTGCAGTTGCTCCAAATGAAGTCATTTGAAAGCATGCATTGTAACGCCTAATATTTTTTAAAAATTCTTTAGAATTATGTGTTTCTCCTTTCATAAATTCTAGGAATTCCGGTGGCAGAGATTTCAAGTCTGGTAATTTAATTTTACCATTCGAACAGCATGTACTCGGTGTTTCTCCTTTGAATTTTTTAGCTTTACAAAATTTACAAACTACATTCATTTTACCGATTACTACACTTGGATGTTGATTATAATTTCTAGTGGGATTATAATAAAACGCTTCATATTCAAGACTATATCCTCCCCGACGTTTTTCACGAATAGCATTTACGGTTGTTCCTGACGCTTGAGCTTCTATTTGATCATTTAGTCGAAGGTTACGCATTTTTATTGTATTTTGTATTCTTCTAGCATCTGTCTGTTCATTTGTTTCTCTTTTTCTTTGTAATCTTTTTCTGATTTTATCTGTCTCTCTGGAATCATTAAACTGCTCTTCAGTCTGGTTATTTCGCCTGAGATAATAATTTTCCCGAAGTAATGATAGACGCTGTTCTCTTTCTTCCGTGGTTTCATTTCTTCGCGACATCTTTTGCCTCTTCGATACAATTCGAGAACGCGAGAATACGCTCTTACGTTTTGACATCGTTAGTGATATTTTTCACACTGCACTAAAAAAGAACACTAAGCTTAATAAGATTTAATTCTTCACTGTAAAAATTATTACTCACTGTTATTTACAATCACACTACTTATAAGTTTTCTTTTGTTACGCAATTCTTGTAAAAAATCGACTAAAGCACGGGCTTGACTTTTCGTCTTATATAGTCGCGAAAATTATCCCCACTAATTACTAAATTTTCTGGATTGTTCTACAAATTTCAACTTTTGAATTTTTTAGAAAATTTGAAAAGTATCGAGAATGATCCAGAATAATTTCGACCAATTAAAATATTGACATATATTTTAGAGATTTCCAGAAATTTCTAAAATATTTTTGATCGTCTAAAACATTAGTATATACTTTGGAGCTTTTTCGATCATTTTAGAATATTCTAGATCATTCCAGAGCTTTCTTAATCATTCTAGAATGTTCTAGATCAATTTAGAATTTTCTAGAACATTCTTGGTTGGCTCAAATTTTAAGACTTTCTAGATCATTCCAGAAATTTCTAGAACGATCCAGATCATTTCCGATCAATAAAAATATTTTTGATCGTCTACAACATTTGTATATACTTTAGAGCTTTTTTGATCATTTTAGAATGTTCTAGATCATTCTAGAACTTTCTTGATCATTCTAGAATGTTCTAGATCAATTTAGAATTTTCTAGAACATTCTTAGTTGGCTCAAATTTTAAGACTTTCAAGATCATTCCAGAAATTTCTAGAACGATCCAGATCATTTCCGACCAATGATAATCACACATTTTTAGAGTTCACATCTTTCAACCCCTGTATCTGCAACACCCTTAGAGGTATCGACTTGCAACCACCATAGTGCACGATGGGAGCCTTGTACCTATTGCTACATACAAACACTATTCGTCTACGATATGTAGTTTTAGCTGCAAAGTGAAATATAGGGACACACACCTCAATTTTTATATATATATACAGATATGTATAAAATATTTAAATACAAAATATTAGGCTATACATTTTTATTTTATTGGTTAAATACATAATATTAAAAACACAATACTAAAAAAATAAAATATACAATGTTGTATTACAAATAAAATGATTTTTTAATGATTTATAAATAATGTATTTTTAGAAACCTAAAGTTTTGTTTTTATATTAATCAAAATGCTATAATACTGTTTCTCCAAAAACATTCATCTGTTTACTTTTTAAAACATACTTATAAATAATATCTTATTAAAAACAACTATGATATTTTTAAAGTATCACAAAATTAAGTTTAACATATAGTATATTAAGCACAGTTATAAGTGAATTTCGTAGTAATACATTTAAGTATCACAGCGTTTGTTCGATTCCCACCATCCAGTCATATTCGATTCTTAACATAATCGAACTCCGCACTCAATGACACTTTCGATTTAACTGTTTTCATGTCATCTTTACTTTTTTTTTTGTTCAACAGGTACGAACATCTCAACTCTACTCGAACAGAAACAAAAAAGAACAGTTTATTCTTTTTCATCCGCACGGTAGCTTGCATGCTACCTTTCACATTATTATCTTTCGCATTATTTTCGCATTGTTACTTCACATTATATTGTTTATTATTTATTCGCAATGATTTATCGCACCTCATGTTTTCCACGCATATTTGCATCTGTGTATTGTATGTTTAATATAGTTTTGGTTTGTGAATGAAAGAACGAGTATTTATTATTATCTTCACATCACGTCAAATAACATTTTTTGGAGGCACCGGCGAGATATTCTGTGTGAATTTTGGCTAGCTTACAAATTTGGATATCCAAGCGCAGCTATTAAGGAATAAAACAGATAAGTACTTATTTTCCTATTTTACAAGTTTGACTTTGGTTTTTCGCATTACTCCATTACGTAGTAATGGCAAACAAAAAGAACAATGACGACGACAGTAATGAAACTGTCGCATTAGAAGTTGCTGAAAAAATAGCAAAACATTATCGAGGCAGAGCGAAATCTGCGCTTACTAGAATTATGAATTTCATAAATAATGAAAATCAAATTTTTCAAAAACATGATCTCTTAAATAAACTTGAAAAGATTGAAATTATTTATTCTGATTTTGATAAAGCCGATTCTGAATTACCTGATGAAATTTCAGAAATAGAAGAATTCGAGATAAAATATTATGAAACCAAAGCCAAGCTTCAACAAAAACTTGAAAATTTATCTGTGAACATGCAATGTAATGTTTTAAATTTTCAAAATTCTGCCATTAACACAAATGCTATATCTAGTAATTTTCGTTTGCCAAAATTAAATATTTGCCCGTTTAGCGGTAATTATAAAGATTGGATGTCTTTTAAGGATTTGTATATATCATTAGTTCACGAGAATGTTAATTTATGTAATGTACAAAAATCCCAATACCTAAAGGGTTTATTAAAAGATGAACAGGCTTCTATTATTAAACACATTCCAATATCTGAGAATAGTTATCTAGAAGCCTGGGAAAAATTACTTACTAGGTATGATAAGAAAAAACAAATTATTTCTGCACTTATTAAAACCTTTATGGATCAACCAACTGTAAGTCATGCTACTGCATATAACTTACGTAAGATAGCAGATACTTCGGATGAAGTAATTAGGGGATTAAAGACTATTGACACTAAAGCTACTGAAAGAGATGTATGGTTAATTTATATTTTATTACAAAAACTTGACCATAAATCATGTGAAGAATATTCAATTAATCCAGAAGGCCGTTTTGTGGTAAAACTACCATTTTATACATGTAAATCTGAATTATGTAATACAAAACCTGCTGCACTTTCCCGATTATATGCAATGGAGAGGAAATTTTCCGAAAATCCGGAATTCGAACAACAATATAAAGATTTTTTATATGAATACGAACAATTAGGACACATGGAGGTAATTACTCGGAATTCGCTAAATATTTCTCAAAGGGAACAATATTTCCTACCTCATCACGCAGTTATTAAACCTTCTAGCACTACCACTAAATTAAGAGTCGTTTTTGACGGTTACTGTAAAACTACTGATGGTAAATCATTAAATTCAGTTTTAGGTGTTGGCCCTAAATTACAACGAGACATTTTTGAGATCTTACTTACTTTTCGATTACCGGAGATTGTTTTTTCTGCAGACGTGGAGAAAATGTACCGCTAGGTTTTAATTTCTGAGGACGATCAAATTATCAAAAAATCCTTTGGAGATACAACCCCAATGAGGAAATAAAGGAATATAAATTGAAGACTGTTACATATGGCCTTGCTCCAACATCCTTTTTGGCCACTAGGTGCATTAAGCAAATCGCTCTAGATTATAATCAAAATACACACGTCTCGCGTACTTTGTTAAAAGATATATATATGGATGACTTGACATCTGGTTCAAACTCAGTTAATAGCGCAATATCAATTGCTAAGGAAACTGCTAATGCTTTGGAAGAACATGGGTTTCATTTGAGAAAGTGGAATTCCAATTCGAATGAATTCCTTACGGTATTTCGAGAAAATTACATCACAGATGCAGACTTTAAAATAATACCAAACAACAATGAAAGTTCTAAAGTTCTAGGGCTTTACTGGAACTCTTTAGCAGATACATTTATTTTTAAAACCGCACTTACTCTCAAACCACCACTAACAAAAAGACGCATTTTGTCTGAATCCGCACGCATTTTTGATCCTCTAGGGTTAATTTCACCTTGTACATTAGTGTTAAAAATATTTTATCAAAAGCTATGGTTAACAAAAGGAGACTGGGATTCTCCTATTGCGCAACAATTTGAAGAGGAGCTCATTAAATATGAGAATTCATTCAATAAAATTAGCCAACTTTCTGTTCCTAGATGCGTCACGCTTTCATCCGATAGTACATTTGAATTACATGGTTTCAGCGATGCGTCAACACATGCTTACGCCGCTGCAATCTATTGTCGACAGACTCATGATAACAAATCAAAAGTCTCACTCTTAGTTGCCAAAACTAAAGTAGCTCCTATCAAGCAAATTTCCGTTCCCAAATTGGAACTTTGTGGTGCTTATTTATTATCTAAGTTATTTTGTTCAGTCATAAAAATATTAGAAAATTATAATTTTGACATTTACGCATGGACAGATTCAACAGTTGTTCTTTCTTGGTTATCCGCACATCCACGTAAGTGGAAAACTTTTGTTGCAAACAGAACGTCACAAATATTAGATGTTCTTCCCACAAAACATTGGAGACACGTTCCACCTAAAGAAAACCCCGCTGATATCGCTTCTCGGGGCATCGATCCTAAAAGTTTACCTGAATGCAACTTGTGGTGGAATGGCCCAAGTTGGCTACTTTTGGATCCTACACATTGGCCAAATGATGCGCCTAAGTCTAAGGAAATCGAGGATCAAATTTCGGCTGAAAAGAAAGCTGATCCCATTTTGTCTTACCATATTGATACATCTAATGATCTTTATGATCAACTATTCAATAAATTTTCTTCACCTTTTAAAATCAAACGCATTGTGTCATATTGCATAAGATTCATAAATAACTGCAAATCAGCAAGTAAAGTTCATGTCTCAACAAATAATTCTTGTTCCCCTCTTACATGTAGGGAAACTAAACACGCCGAAGAGAACATCATTCGATGGGTACAAAATAAATACTTTCACGAAGACTTAAAAAACATCAAGAATCAAAACATTTTGTCTAGAAAAAGTCCTTTACACTCTCTACATCCATTCATTGACCAGAACGGTCTGTTACGGGTGGGAGGTCGCTTACAAAACGCTCAATTATCATTTAACGAAAAGCATCCGGTAATATTGCCGTCTAAACACAAATTGAGCGACCTTATTATACAAGAGAAACATATTGCACACTTATGTTCTATTAATGTTCTCATCCCATCCCATTTTCTTACAGGTGATGTCATACTATCACCTGCAGATGAACCATTATCCTGTAGCAGGAATCTCAAGAACCGATGGCAACATCCTGCAACAAATATCAAGGAAGGAGAATTTGTGGTTATTATAGACAACATCTGCTCACCTTTATCCTAGCCAACTGGTCGAATTACAAAGGTTCACACCGGTAGCGACGGACTGGTCAGAGTAGTATCTATAAAAACTAAAGACTCTGTTGTTAAAAGAACTGTTAACAAAATTTCCGTTCTCCCTTTATATCAGTACTAGCGCCCTGATAGGGTGGGAGTCATGTTCGATTCCCACCATCCAGTCATATTCGATTCTTAACATAATCGAACTCCGCACTCAATGACACTTTCGATTTAACTGTTTTCATGTCATCTTTACTTTTTTTTTTGTTCAACAGGTACGAACATCTCAACTCTACTCGAACAGAAACAAAAAAGAACAGTTTATTCTTTTTCATCCGCACGGTAGCTTGCATGCTACCTTTCACATTATTATCTTTCGCATTATTTTCGCATTGTTACTTCACATTATATTGTTTATTATTTATTCGCAATGATTTATCGCACCTCATGTTTTCCATGCATATTTGCATCTGTGTATTGTATGTTTAATATAGTTTTGGTTTGTGAATGAAAGAACGAGTATTTATTATTATCTTCACATCACGTCAAATAACATTAAGCACAGTTATAAGTGAATTTCGTAGTAATACATTTAAGTATCACAGCCTGTTTTGAATGAACATAACAATGATTCTAATGAAATTTTAAAAGCCTAAAGTATTTTTTTTTTATTTATTTTTATTTTTTTTTATTAATCAAAATGTTATAACAATGTGTTTTTCAAAGAACATGAATCTCTTTTGTTTTCAAAAAGTCTTTATAAACTATATTTTGTTAAATTAAGTTTTTATATAACAATTAAATTTTAAATATAGGTTTTTGACATGACGGTTTAAACCGCCAAAAACTGTCATGTGTCAAAAACTTGTCAACTCTGAAATAATTGCATATTTTGATAACTGACTGCAAAAACATCGTGAAATTCAGGAATAAACTTTTGAAAAATGTGTGATATAAGTTATCGGTGAATATCATGAAATTATAGTGTATATTAGCAATTATATGCAGATTTTGCAAATTTGCAGCAAAATAATTACGTATTTCAGCAATTTGCTGTAAAAGTATTACCAATTTTCATAATCAGCTTTTTAAAAAGTGCAAATTTTATCGATTAGCCAGCGGTAAAAATAACATATTTAAGTAGTTAATGGTAATTGATCATAAAACTAGTCCATATTTCAGTAATTGGCTGTAAACTTAACGCATATTTTGATAATCAATTTAAAAAATGTACAAGCTGTGTAGATTAGCAATTAAATAACAGCCTTTGACAGAAATTAATTGCAATTATTGAAATTTTATTTTTCTGACTGAGTGAAAATAATGCCTGGACCGGGAGTCGAACCCCGAATCTTTGACTTACAAGGTCAAGGCTCTACCAACTGAGCTATCCAGGCCGACAACCGGTCGGCATTACTCACTCAGACAACCTTTAGGCAGAAACATCTGGTCTATCATGTAGATAGCTCGACAGAAATAAGCCGCAGGTAATTGAAAACACCATTAAACAATGCGAAAGAAAAACAATTTTTTATTAAAATCACACAATCAACTGATAAGAAGAAAATCATATTTATTTAAATTTTATTTTTCCGACTGAGTGAAAATAATGCCTGGACCGGGAGTCGAACCCCGGTTCTTTGACTTACAAGGTCAAAGCTCTTTCTGCATAAAGGTTGTCTGAGTGAGTAATGCCGAACGGTTGTCGGCCTGGATAGCTCAATTGGTAGAGCCTTGACTTTGTAAGTCAAAGATCCGGGGTTCGACTCCCGGTCCAGGCATTATTTTCACTCAGTCGGAAAAATAAAATTTCAATAAATATGATTTTCTTCTTATCAGTTGATTGTGTGATTTTAATAAATAATTGCAATTAAACAAAGTTAGCAGTGAAACTGCTTGTTCTCGGGATCTATAGTTAGTTTGGGCTTATTTATTTTATATTTAAATATAGTTTTCTCCAATATTTTTTTTTCTCTTATATTTTTTTTAAAAAGGAAAAAGAAAACTTTTTAGCTATTATGTTTTGACCAAGGTTCACTTTAATCCACGAATTTAATACAAAAAAAAAAAAAAAAAAAAAAAAAAGAAAGAATTTTTTTTTTAATGTTTCCTTTTGACTAATTTTTAACTTTCCCCCTCAATTTTATATTATTATAGTCTAACAATATATACTAAAAAACCCATTCGGGTATTACTTTGTGGATTCATTGATAAGTTTATTTTTTCATATTATTGTTATCTATTTAAAATATTACAAATTATAGCAGAATAAAATAGAGAAAATATCTTTTCACCATTTCTTCAGAAATTTTAGCTGCAGGTGACAGACATTTTCTTGTACTAATGTTTAATTCCTGTCTTCATAAGAATCATTTTATTTATTCGGTTAATTTTAATTTTCTTAACTATTGGTTCGTAAAAAGTATTATCCTTTTATTTATTGTTCTAAAAAAAAAAAAAAAAGAACTTCTTACTAAAAATTACTATAAGATTATACAGTGTTTAAAAAAAAAGTTCATACAGATTTAATATTAATATAAATGGGGGTGGGAATCGATTAACAATTTTAACTGGGTTAGTCGAAGTTCAATAATCGATTAATCGGATTTTTAATCGATTTTTACTTTTCTTTGTATAATTTTATTTGAACGATAAATAACACACGTCTGTTTTTTTTTTTTTTTTTTTTTTTTGTTTTGTTTGTTTTTAAGGTAATGCACAACAGACCTTAAAAATTATATTGGTGTTAATTTAACTAGTTCCTTAAACAATAAATAATAATAAACATACAAATAAATAAGGAAAAATATAAAACCTTTTAATTTTTTTCTAATAAATGAAAAACTATTTTAAATACGAAGATAATATATCACTACGGGAAGCCACTGAATATATTCGTACGTGAATGAATAATTATCGATAATTTTTTATTTTATGAAATGCATTTCCTGTTAAACTTAGATTTAACTGTGAAGGTATTTAATTAGTACATTTGGTGCTGTAGCCTCTTAATTATTGATATAATAATTTAAAAAAATAAAAATACCTTATACATATTAAATATTTCAATTATACTCACTCATATATAATGAAAGATCAGAATGAAACTCACCTACATGTTTATTACCAAATATTATACAGCAAGTCATAAAAATATACTATTTTAATCAATCCCTTAAACACACAAACACGTTGACATTTTCGGGATCTAAGATCAATCTTATATGGATATATATATATATATATATATATATATATATATATATAAATGTTTTTTACTGGTGTATGTGTTTGGGATTAAGGCTGATTAACTTCACTAAGGCTTATAGGTGGAGTGCCCTTTCTGAGGGGGTCTTAGCACATATTTTTGCGAGTTTCGAAGAAAACCACGGAAAACTCTGAACGACTATATCGACGAGCACGACCCTAGATCGAGTCCGACACTTCCCCTTTACCAGCTTTCAGCTCAGAACAGCTCAAAAACTAGTTGGGTAGTATTTTACAGGCAGAACAGCATTTGAAATTTTTACTTTAATTCATAGTTTGAAAATTGTAATCGGATTTCGAAAATTTTTAATCGAATTAATCGGGCCGATTAACTAGAAATATAGGAAAACTTTGAGCCCTGAATATGCTTCCGAACAATTAACCGAAATTCACAAAGCAGTTTATTTAATTTTAAATTTATTTAAAGGCATCAAAACATAGTAATGGAAAGGGTCGCCAGAAACTAAAGTAAGTTTAACTAGTATGTTGTGGCCACCACAAGACTTTCTTCTATATTTACCTATACATATTCAATCAGTAACAATATTAAGAAGAAAAAAAAAAGTACGATTTTTTTTTTCTAAGTTTTTTTTTTTTTTTTTTTTGTTAAAAGTGAAAAAAATCGATAACTTTGTTTTAAATTATCACAGATTTATAGTTCAACCATTCGTTTTAAAGGTATTGACGAGACCTTTCGAAAGATACCCATCTTGAAAATTTATCCCCCCCGGGGGGGTACTTCCCCCCCAGGGGGGGAAGCGATGCCCCCCCATGCAGAAATTTTTTTTCCTAGTTACATACTACTATTATCAATAACTCATATTGATTTTACAATCACAAGTTTAAAACAACTCTAATTATGCACATTTATACGAATTTTTGTCCTATGCTGCCATGTTAAAAATTTAGATAAAATGCTATCACAGCGCCACCTGTTGAGCTATTGATCCCCAAACATAGTCAGCACCAGTTTATGTCGGGGACCAACTAAATACCAAGTTTGGTTAAATTTCGTAAAAAAAAAAAAAAAAAAAAAAAAAATTGCGATATTTTTCTAAGTTTTTTTTTGTTAAAAGTAAAAAAAATCGATAACTTTGGTTTAAATTATCACAGATTTATCGTTCAACCATTCGTTTTAAAGGTATTGACGAGATCTTTCGAAAGATACCCATCTTGAAATTTTGCCCCCCCGGGGGAAGCAACCGATGCCCCCACATGCACAAAAATTTTTTCCTAGTTAACTACTACTATTATCAACCTGATCTTTCGAAAGATACCCAATGTGAAAATTTACCCCCCCTGGGGGGGTATTTTTCCCCTAGGGGGGGGAAGCGATGCCCCCCCATGCAGAAAATTTTTTTCCTAGTTACATACTACTATTATCAATAATTCATATTAATTTTACAATCACAAGTTTAAAACAACTCTAATTATGCACATTTATACGAATTTTTGTCCTATGCTGCCATGTTAAAAATTTAGATAAAATGCTATCACAGCGCCACCTGTTGAGCTATTGATCCCCAAACATAATCAGCACCAGTTTATGTCGGGGACCAACTAAATACCAAGTTTGGTTAAATTTCGTTAAAAAAAAAAAAAAAATTGCGATATTTTTCTAAGTTTTTTTTTGTTAAAAGTAAAAAAAATCGATAACTTTGGTTTAAATTATCACAGATTCATCGTTCAACCATTCGTTTTAAAGGTATTGACGAGATCTTTCGAAAGATACCCATCTTGAAATTTTGCCCCCCCGGGTGGGAACTTCCCCCCCCCGGTGGGGGGGCAACCGATGCCCCCACATGCACAAAATTTTTTTCCAAGTTAACTATTACTATTATCAACGAGACCTTTCGAAAGATACCCATCTTGAAAATTTACTTCCCCGGGGGGGGGATTTTCCCCCCCAGGGGGGGAACCGATGCCCCCCCATGCACAAAATTTTTTTCCTAGCTAACTACTACTATTATCAATAATTCATATTAATTTTACAATCACAAGTGTAAAATAACTCTCTTTATGCCCATTTATACGGAATTTTGTCCTATGCTGCCATGTTAAAAATTTGCATAAAATGCGATCACAACGCCACCTATTGAGCGAGTGATCCCAAAATCTAATCAGCACCAGTTTATGTCAGGGTGCAACTAAATACCAAGTTTGGTTAAATTTCATTCATTGGTTCGTGAGATACAGCGTCCACAAAAAAATGATACAGACAGACAGACAGACAGACAGACATACATTTTCTAAAAACTATTAATTCGTGTTCTCCATATCCCAAAACATGTAAATCCATCAAAAAGTGGACTTCGAAAATTTTCGCGAATCCAATACTTTCTCTATATTACATATAGAAGAAAGTAAAAAGAGCCACTGGAAGCTGTGCTCTGCCAAAGTCCCGAGTCAGCACTAAAACCTTTTTTAATATTAAAATGAAACTTGTTTTGATCCTTTCACAGAAATATTTACACATTTTTGAAAAGCAGTTAAAAAAATCACCTGTACTTGGTTCTATCAATATTATTACCTTAATATTAAGCATTATATAGAGTAACTGCTAAGCTAAACGGCTTTACAAGATCTTTTTTTTTCTATATAAATATATATATACTAGCTGACCCGACAAACGTTGTTTTGTCATATAAATTATTTCTAGAGAATATTTTGCTAGAAAAAAATAACTAACTTATTGTAAGTGTGTAAGGATGTGGTATATAAGTGAAACAGGTATGGAGCGCTGTGAACGGTGACTGTGATACCCGATTATAACGTAAAAGACATAATTACCGAAACTTTCGCTACTTGCTACTTGGTACTTGGTACTTTCAACTTGCTACTTGTTATTTAAAACCTCCGCTGAATGTCGAACAGCACAAAATTTTATTTCATATGGCAAATATTTCAATTTATGAGAGAATCTCTGATAGCAACGAATTTTACATGAAAATTCCGTCTTTTTTGAATAAGCTGTAACAATCTGGACCGATTTGATGAAATTTTTTATCAAAAAGTTATTACAATATCTAACATTATTACATGTACATTTATCACAATTCAATCAATCGATGCATGTGAGTATGTGTATAGTAAGAGCGAAGTGAAAAGTAGAGTTCGTATTAAATAAAAACTTAAATTCGTTTTAATTAAAGGTGAAAAAGTTGAAACTCAATTTATTTTATAACATGTATATATTTTTTAATCTATAAAAACTTAATTTATCGTAATGCCATTGGATGTACAATATTTTTGGTTAATCCTTGAGGAATATACACAAACAAATTCGAAGGTTTTCCAACCCTGGAACACGCAACATATAATTGGCCTTGAGAAAAGCACGGGAACAACTATAGTATTTCCCCTCAGCTGAATTTGACGATTTATTTAAATCATAAATTTAAAAATCATATAGCATAAATGATAAAATCATAAGCTAAATTATAAATCATAAAATCATAAATCCAAAATAAATATCATGCAGTCTGCCATATTATATCGCAAACAGTTCAGAACGACATCGTTATCGTTCAAATCGGCACCAAAGAAAGATCGCCAAATTCAGCTGTGGGGAAGTACTATAGTTGTACCAAAGCACGGATTTTCTAAACCTAAGCCACAAATTGGGACCCCCTTTGGTGACTTTAAATATTTTAAGCCATTTCTGCGATGAATTGAAATGGCTATCTCAATTGTGGAACTAAAGATCTTGGCGAGAAGCGTCCGAGCTACCTCGGTGCCAAATTTTCCATACAAAAAATAAATAAATAAAATATCAGTGACATGCACACGCACAAAATATGGGACCCCTTTGGTGACTTTAAATATTTTAAGCCATTTTTGCGATGAATTGAAATGGCTATCTCAATTGCGGGACTAAAGATCTTGGCGAGAAGCGTCCGAGCTACTTCGGTGCCAAATTTCAAATTTTGCCAAAGGGTTCCAATATTAAAGGTGTTCCATTCAAAAAATAAATAAATAAAATATAATAAATTAGCTACACAAATAAATTTGTAGGTTAGGGTGGTTGTTAATCAACGCGCGTGTAAATTTGATAGAAAATTATATAAAATACTCACTCCAATTCCGCACTAAATTTGCAAAATGTATAGTTTTTTATGCACACTTCAAAAACTCTTCAAACACTAATTACATTTTGATGTAATATTTCAATTAGGACTCGCTCGTGAAATATACGCGCTGGCCATTTTCAAGATGGACGGCTAAATAAAGAACTGCTGGATCCCGTCCATGAATTGGGAAACCAAAGATACGCCAAACAGCTTCATTGGAGCTGACGTACCGGCCAATTTGGTAAAGTATTATTTCATCGTTGTTATTCACCGGAGGAGCATTCACATTGGTATTTTCAACTCGATATACAGCCATATCACTGCCTTTATTCACATACTTGCAAATGTATTTGATGCTCTTCACTGAACTACAGAGCTGAACATTAATATGAGCATTGAATGGTTTGCTGGAACAACTATAGTATTTCCCTTCAGCTAGATTTGGCGATTTTTCGTTGGCGATTATGGCTAAATCATAAATCTAAAAATCATAAATCATATAGCATAAATTATAAAATCGTAAGCTAAATTATAAATCATAAATCATAAAATCATAAATCCAAAATAAATAGCATGTAGGCTGCCATATTATATCGCAAACAATCCAGAACGACATCGTTATCGTTCAAATCGGCGCCAAAGAAAAATCACCTGAGGGGAAGTACTATAGTTGTACCGTTTTGCTCAGCAGAGGCGAATATGGGACCACCCAACGGTTATCAATGTCAATGTTTATGTTGTTGACATAGATGACCGCCATAGATGATAAGATTGTCCGCCTTTATCGGGATTTCTTCGACGATATATTGGATATTCGTCAACATTTGTGATCGTATCGTTAGTGAAATTTTTAGAAAACTTTTAGTACATTTTCCATCTGCACAAATAATAATGGCCTAAAAATTCATTTTTCATTTTAACATAAAATAACTCCGTCAGATATTGACGAATTTTCTAAAAGAATATACCATTTTAATCCTCAGGCTAAAAATTTTAACTTTGAAAAAATATATTAAACACTTACGGTTAAAAATTCATTTTTCATTTCAACATTAAATAAATTCTGACATCGTGTTTACGATTCTAAAAATATTAACTTTGAAAAAATATTTTAAACACTTCGTAAGATACGGTTAAAAATTCATTTTTCATTTCAACATTAAATAAATTCTGACATCGTGTTTATGGACAACTCACGCCATCTAGGTGGAAAAGTTGTTGAAAGAGTTGGTTAAAAATTAATTAAGAAAGAACTAATTAAGTTACAACTTTCATTTGTAAATCTAAACCATTCTGGAATCCACCTGAAGACACACAAAAAATTTCATTAAACTCGGTCCAGCCGTTTAGGAGGAGTTCAGTGACATACACACGCACAAAAGAAATATATATATAAAGATATATATATATTTTTTTTACAAAGTTCAAATAAATTGCTGTTCCTGCTATCTTGTACTTTGTTCTGAAAACCTTTAAGTTTCATTGTTTAAATTTATTGTGATATGTAAGTTTCTAGAATCTGCCCGTTTAAGAAATGTGGATTTTTGGGAGAAGACTGTATATTTTGAAAAATATTTTTAGCAGATTAAATAAAATGATAATAATAATAAAACAGAAATATATTTATTCATTTCTATTTATTTATTCTATTATACATAGGATATTGTTTAAAATATACAGAATCAAATTTAAAACATTATGGTCATTAGGACCGGGCTTTATATCGATGTAAAATCAAATATCGATTTAATGCTAATATCGTTTATTCGATTTAAATATTTCATCTTCCGTGAAATATCGATGCAGAAACATAAAAAAACACGAACTTCTGATGCCAGGCTGAACCGATTCAGTAATGCTGGAATAATACCAGATGGTTATTCATTCAGTCGGATACCGGTTTAGTGTAAAGCATGCGCAGTCATAAACGGCTAAATCATGAAAATCTTTACTCAATCAATCCGCAAAGAATCAAGAGAGTAATATTAACCGTTTTGATTTAGTGTTGCGCAAGCGTACTGGGAAGAGAATTTCGGTTTAAGACCCGACCCGAGGGAAGCATGTAGTAAAAATTCTTTGGCATATTATTTCGAATGGATTACGGTTTTAGGAACGCATGCGTAGTAACGAAATGAAAACAGAGAAATGAGATCTATTCATTCATTCATTCGAAATTCGTTTGATTACTGGAGATTTACTTTATCAATATTAGAATTTTCTTCGGCTACTTTTATTATAGTTCCTGTTCCAATAATTAAAAATAAGATACTCCAGTTTCTGTTCATTAGATAATTGAATAATTAACTATTCTTTATTAATATTTCCTGTAATTAATAATATTCGTTCATTAAATTTATTAATTTCAGTAAAGAATATGACATTGTCATATTGTCAAAAATAAATTAATTCAAACAACAGCGTCATCTTAGATATGATTATTCTAACCGAGGGCCGGGCTCGGGCCGAATTTTTCAATCTGTTCTCGGGTTCGGCCGGGCTCGGGCTTAAAATTCTTTTGCAAGCTCGGGCCGGGCCGGGCCTGAATGAAATTTTTTCCGGGCCGTGTAGGCCCGAATCTTTTTCTGGTTTCATCGTTAATCAACGAAAAACGAAAATGATAAAATATGTTTTCAGTCATTTATTTCACATAATTTTACAGGCTGGTATATCACATAAAATTTTATTTTGTTAAAAAATGTCTGTAACTTCAATTTAATTGCTTATCAGTCTGTCTCGATCTGATTTTCCGCAAATATTTTTAGCATGTTTCGAAATTAATATATTTTATTTCAATTAATATTAAATGGTTTCCTATTCAAAATAGTATGCATGTCACTACCAGTTTGCTCACATGTTCAAACAAAAGAAATTAGATACGTTACTGTGTATAAGGCTTTGTGCCCTATGGTCTGTGGAGTTTAGGTGGTATGAAGGCTATAAAAATCCTGCCCCTGTAACTTTTCTCTTAACTCCTTTTCTTTTCTCCAGTGCACTGAATGAAAGTAGCATCATTTTTAGCATGTACAAAAGCCTCTTTTCTGCAGAATATAGTTGGATTACCATTAAAATTTTGTTTACCGGATCACATGAAAGATTCGTATACATTACGGTACATAAGAGGAAATGGTTGAACGTGCATTTTTAGTAGTAATAACCATTTTAAATACCGTTCTATATTGTTTGATGAGTGCTAATATTTTCGATTTGACTTTCTGCCTATCTTTGTGCCTTCTGTACGTCTGTAATAAAGAACTTTTATTTATATATAATTATCTTGTAAAAGTTCAGCAGTTTTGTTAAAGAAGGTTCTATTGCTTCGCTGTATAAAACCTCTGCAAAACACATACTAAAAATCTTTTTCACAGAAAGGCATGCATTTTTTTTTTCATATTTTTGAATCGGGCCGGGCCGAGCCGTACACTGGTAAAAAATAAGCCGGGTCCGGGCCTCAAAATTCCGGCCCGTGCAGACCTCTAATTCTAACATTTAATTATCTGATTTTTATTTATTTCGAAATCAATTACTTAACAGTATATAGTATGGGTATTTAAAAATAATTTGATTACGGTAAAAGTTGATGCTTTTTCTTTTTCTTTTTTTTTTTTTTTTTTTTTTTTTGTGTGTGTATTGAAGTGCACCAAACTGTTTTTCTTGTTATTAGTCTTTTTGTATGTTGTAATATTTGATGTAATTTAATGTAACATAAGTAAAAATTTTAAACTTCATTAAAAAAAGAAAATCTCGTGAATTTTGAAAGAAATTGTATTTTAGAAAATTTTAATTTAGATTTACATTTATTACGAGTTTTAAAGCACTATTAGAAATTTAATAGCTTGCGTGAAATTATTTTGTAATTCGTTTGCATGTAAGTGGGGAATGTAAATATTTTAACGCATTAAAAAGTATTAAGAAATAATAAATTCAGAATTTATCAATTATTTAAAAATTAAATAAATAAATTGGGGTGCTTCATATGTTCTAAAGGTTACTCACAAACTGTCACGTCACGAGTCAATGGGAAATATTTCTGTGATAAAATAATAATTTCGAGTAAAAAATTTAATTTTGTCAAACTAATATAATTTTTTATGGTCCATTGTTGATTTTCACGTTTTTGCGTTCTTCTGTAGGTATCCATTACAAGAAAGTACTTGTAAAACTTTTTATCTTCTGGTTTTCAATGAATTTACACGTTTCGAGAAGTCTAAAGAACGTTTTGAAATTTTGTGTACGAAATAAATGTACGAAATAACATTAAGGAATACTGTGAAACTAAAAAACAATTTTCTATAATAGTAATAGGATAAAATTCTTGAATGTGTGAGAACATGACTCGAGAAGGATTTATTTAACAAAGCAGTATAAAGAGTACTTTTTTTTTATATATAGGCATTATTGCTAGCGCTCGAATACTTTTGCTGCCAACTGTACATGAAGTAAAATTATAAGCAATATCACAAAATGGTTCAACTTCTCCTTTTAAGTTTTCTGCTTCTCGCGATTGAATTTAAGTTACAACAAAATTTGGAGCTACCATACATCCACTTACAAGGGAAGTATGAATCAGTAAAATTCCTATTGAAATTAAACCAAGATTAAATTAAAGAGTGTGGTCGAAAACATAGGATAAAGGGCAAATTTTGTGCAACAACTCACCCATAGGCCAAGATAAAACATTAGAAAATTTAATCCCTTTTATCAAAATGATCGAAACTTAATTAGTGGGCAAAAAAGCGTGATACAGTGCCAGATTGTTTGGTTTGAGACAATAAGGTTTTCAGTTCAATCCCTGTCTCGGTCGATTTTTTTTTAGTCCTTACGTGTAGGGACTAATCCCTATCCCTACAGTTGGTAACGCTACATTAAATCGATATATCCTTATATCGGTATTTAAGATGAACAATATATCGATTTAAGAAATGTCAATATCGCCCAGCACTAATGGTCATTATTACCATTAGATTATAGGCCAATACAAGCACTGGAAAAATAAGTTGGTAGAAATCACAGTTTTACAGTAGAAATAGTGTAATGCATTTAATTATGGCGTAGGTAAATGAGTTTTAACAATGAGTGCTAACAATAAATATCGTACAGTGAAAAGATCAATTTCATGAACTTTTATTATGAAATAAATAATTTTGACTTATTTTAAACGTACATTTTAAACACATTTCGATGCTACTTAAATATAATCCATTCAGACAAGCATTTAGAATGATAACGTTAACCTTTTAAAGGACGATTTGGTAAACATACCAAAAATTTTAATTATAACTGTTTTCCTACAGCTATGTCCAAAATTAGATGTACTGAAGCTAACTTTCAACAAAAACTTAGCGCTATTCAACATGCACATGAATCAATTTCTGAAAAGACAGCCTCGATTCATCATTCTGACTTTAAAATGAAAAAAAAAAAAACGAAAACATATTAAAATGTAACAAATGTTTTATTTATGAACTTACCTCGATAATTAAAATAGTAATCCTATAGATTAAAAATCAGAAGCACCACGTTTTGCTAAGCAGGCAGCATCCATCTTGAATCTTGTTCTTGATCTTGTAAACAAACAAGCACTACGTTGCCATACCTGTTTTTCAAAATACTACGATCTGCTAAAAAAGAAATAAGATTTGCAATGGAAATTCTTTCAGGTTGAGATTGAGTGGGTTTTACACAGGGTAACCAGATGTCCTCATTTTCTGAGGACAGTCCTCATGTTTCAAGTGCTGTCCTCAGTTGCTTTCAGAAGTTATCATATTCTCATTTGTCCTCATTATTGGATGTTTGTTCTCATTTGTCCGCATTTTTCAGTAATTTCCTTATTTACTTAAAATTTCAACATTAGAGATGCTGCTGACCTTGTTAATTTGCAATACTGATTCTGCAACTCAACACAACGTAAAAAGTAACTATTTCTTGATTCATTACATTTATTTTTAAATCATCTCCAACACTATTTTACATCCCTCGTGGAGGATCAAAATTGTGATGGCATGTCTCTGGACCACCACTTAGGGTGAGTCCCAGACCGAAAAATTTTACATGAAGCAGAAAGTTATTTTATTACTAATTAGATTTTATAACTAACTAAATTTAAATAACATTTTAAATGGAAAAGCATTTTTTAGCCAGACTGAAAACTGATTGCCAATCAGGGATAGGAGCTGAACACAGATTACCATGTTAACTTCTCATGATTTTTTGCTCTCAAGTGAGTAAATAGTGCTACTCGAAGGTCATCATAATAACTCAGTTTGTAGATCAATTTTTATTCCTACCCTAGCCAGTTTTTGGCATTCTTCATATTGCCTTTTCCTTAAAAAATGTTATTTATTGGATCACTTCCATCTGAAGTAGTTATGATTTCGTTTATACTAAAAACTTCGTCTATACAACAGTAACAATTGTATTAAAACAGTTTATAAAAGTTTTAATAGAATCAGATATAAAATAGTTTAGTATTTTCTTGTCAAAACATATCAGAAATTAAAATTAACAGCATAGCATGCCTTTATATTATAAGAAGAGAAGTATAATGTGTACGAGTTTATGATAATGTATATTATAAATTTAATATTGCTTATAAAATTTTTTTTTATAATGTTTATCGTATAAGTTCTTAAGTAGCATAAATTTATCATAGTGACGACTAATGGCTGCAAGTGGGGTTAATATAAGCTATTTTTGCGATATAATTTATGAAATTTTATGTCCTCAGAAATGTCCTCATTTTAAAAGAAGACTGTCCTCATTTTTCTCATGGAAATGAGGACATTGCATAATTTGTCCTCATTTTGCATCAAAAAATCTGGTCGCCCTAGTTTTCCATCGTAAGTAAATTAGATAAACGATTGCTTGATAAACCAATTAATATTTGTATTAGGGTATACTAAAAAAAATTAACCAATATTAATAAAAAATCATATTTTTAATTTTAAAATGGAGCCTCTTATGACGTCGCTATTTTAATTTTTTAAGATTAAATGTAATAGTTTAACAAAGGTATTTATTAAATTCAAGGTCATTGCGCTTAATCTCTATGATAAGGTGACCATATTTTCAAACACTGATTTGACAAATTACCGTTTGTCCCCAAATCGAAATAAATTTCGAGGACATTGATGGATGGTTGGGTTTTACGTCGCACTAGTGCTGCTCAGATGGGCAATTGGCGATGGTCTGAGACACACCCCTAGAAGTGGTCCGGAGACATGCCATCACAATTTTGATCCTCCACGGAAGGGATGGCTCTCCCTCTTCGGTGACCCCCAGAGGTCTCGAAACTCTATTTGGGGACTTTTTCGGGGATATAAGAGACCAATAGCTATATTCTATGCATAGTTAATAAAAGGAACTCTGATTTATACATTACAAAATGCTTTAAAACAGTTTTTTCTATGAAAAACTGCTGAGCCTAAGGTATGTTTGTGTATATTAAACTATCCCAGCATTATTTAAATAATCAAGTCTACAGAATCCATTTATACTTTATTATGATGATAGGAGAGAGCACAAAATAACAGCATTTCATTTTAATCTTCAGAATCCCCGCTCCCAGAAAAGTGGAAATTATTCCCGATTATATAACTACAAGAAAATCATTTCTTTTTCTCTTCTATCAATGTATCAGTGTAATTTGTGGTAGTCATATAACTGCCCTTTTTGTGAAAATTTCATTAAATTTTTTTTTATTTTTCACTTAACATAAATCGGGCAAGATAGAATTTATATACTAATTAGTATTGCATGATACTTTCTCTGCTCGTGAAGTATGAGGGTCTTTATTTCAAAATTTCGTTGATTTCCAAGATTATCCAATTACTTGTGCTTCAACGTATAGAATAAACAGTGTGAAAAGCGGAAAATAAAATTGTACTAAAAAATTAAGCCTCTCACCAGATGTTACTGCAATCGAAGTTAGTGTCACGAAATCAAAACCGAGACTCACTATTAGTTAATTATGTTTTTAGATCACGCGATTGAGCAGACGAAACTGTGAAAAGCCAATCAGCTCTTCGGTTTGAGAAAAAAAAATCGATCGAAGCGCCATCTGGGAAGCTTAATTTTTTAGCAGTATTTTAAGCATTCGATCATAAGCGCTTGCCCCACTGTATATGCTAGACGCTGTACTTGTGCAATAGACTGCGATTTTGATTGGATTGGAATGGATGGGTTTTCCGTCTCACTAATGCTTTGCAATGGGCAATTGGCAACGGTCTGGGATTCCACCCTAGAGGTGGTCTGGAAACATGCCATCACATTTTTGATTCTCCACGGAATGGACTGCAATTTTGAAAGAAATACTTGCAAATATTTAAATTTGGGGACAATTAGTATCCCCCAGTTATCAAAGAATTTTTGGGGACAAAAAATAAAAAAGGTCAAAATTCGAGGACAGTCCTCGACTTTCGACGACGTATGGTCACCTTACTCTATGAGGTAAATATTTTTCAGTCATTCATTCATAAGGTAACCAAATGTCTCCATTTTCTGAAGACTGTCGCTATCCCCAATTTCAAAGGAAAATAATTTCAATATGAATACATTTACGATTTGTACTGGAATATATAGAAAACAGTTTTGTGATGACCATAACAAACTAATTTTACAATGTTTGAAAAGACTTTTTAAGGTTTTTTCTTTTTTTTTTTTTTTTTACTTTTTCAAAGGAAGATTAGTAAAAATTTTCAACTCTTGGTTTTTGATGGATTCACATGTTTTAATAAGTCTCGAGTATGATTTAACTATTTATACTTTTTTCTGTATATCTAAGAAGAAAATGACGAATTTGTGAAAGTTTTTGAACTCTAGTTTTAAATGAATTTACATGTTTTGTGAGGTCCTTAATACGATTTAACCATTTTTAGAAAATTTGTGACTGTGTGCTAGGGTGTAGTATAGGACAAAATTTCGTATAAATATGTACGTAATGAGAATAATTTTTATAAAGTGATTGGGAAATTAGTAGGAATTACTGATAATTGTAGTTGTAAACTATGAGGAAAAAGTATGTGCACATTAGAACATCCCCTGGGAGGAAATAGCCCCCATTTGGTATAAATATTCAGTATGGATATCTTTCAAAAGAACTCGTCAATACCTTTGAAACGAATGGTTGAACCATAGATCTGTGTTAATTTAAAACAAGGTTATAGGTTTTTTTTTCGAGTAATATATTCGAGTTCAATATTTGTCGAGTCATGATCTTAGCCTTACGCTCTTTTTATGCTGTAAGCTGATGATAAAAATTAGCAACCAAACTATATATATATATACACTGATGGAAAAAAAATATCCCAACACCAAGAAAAAATTATTGTACAGTAATGAAATTTCAGCAATACATTTGTCTATGTAACATATTTAATTGATTAAAGTTTCAAGATCACAGGTAGAGCCATTGGCGAGAAGAGCCATTTCAAATGTGAAATGTTGGTACATTAGTAACCGGTGTAACCACCAGAATTTTGAATGCAAGCATGCAAACGTGCATGCATTGTGTAGTACAGGTGTCGGATATCAGTTTGTGGGAGGGGGTTCCATGCCTGTTGCACTTGGGCGGTCAATGCAGGGACGGTTAATGCTGGTTGTGGATGACGCTGGAGTTGTCGTCCAATGATGTCCCATACGTGCTCGATTGGAGAAAGATCTGGTGATCTAGCAGGCCAAGACAAAATGTCGACACTCTGTAGATCATGTTGGGTTACAACAGCGGTATGAGGGCGAGCGTTATCCTGTTGGAAAACACCCCGTTGAATGCTGTTCATGAATGGCAGCACAACAGGTTGTATCACTAGACTGACGTACAAATTTGCAGTCAGAGTGCGTGGGATAACAACGAGAGTGCTCCTGCTGTCATACGAAATTGCTCCCCAAACCATAACTCCAGGAGTAGTCCCTATGTGTCTAGGCCGCAGACAGGTCGCTAGCAGGCGTTCACCTGGCCTCCTTCTAACCAACACACGGCTATCACTGCGACCAAGGCAGAACCGGCTTTCATCAGAAAACACAACAGATCTCCACTCCGTCCTCCAATGAGCTCTAGCTTGACACCACTCACGTCGCAAACGGCAATGGTTTGGAGTCAGTGGAATGCACGCTATAGGGCGTCTGGCTCGGAGCTGTCTTAGAAGTAACCGATTTGTAACAGTTCGTTGTGTCACTGTGGTGCCAACTGTTGCTCAAATTTCAGCTGCAGACACAGTACGATTAGCCACAGCCATACGCCAAACACGGCGGTCTTCCCTCTCAGTAGTGCCACGTGGCCGCCCGGAACCCAGTCTTCTTGAGGCAGTACCTTCCCTTGACCACTGCTGCCAACACTCATGCACAGTGGATACATTCCTGCCAAGTCTTTCTGCAATATCGCGGAAAGAAAACCCACCTTCTCGTAGCCCTATTACACGACCTCGTTCAAACTCAGTGAGCTGTTGATAATGGCTTCTTCGTCTTCTTAGAGGCATCCTTGACTAACATTAACCCACTACGTCAAATCGCAACTGTAAATAACGATCAGCGCTTATTTAAAGCAAACCTCATTTGCATGTTCATAGTGTCGCTAGAGCGCCACACTTATGCGCGTAGCTCGAAATTTGAATCGACGTCATCTTTCAGATGTATAAACATGCCTACCTAATTTCGTTTATCTAGCACAGCTCCTTCCTGGTGTCGGGATTTTTTTTTCCATCAATGTATATATATATATGTATGAGAAATATAAGTTTGTGATTCAATAATTTTTCTGCCTACTGTAAACTTTGAGTTACTAGCGTCATTTTCCCCTCCAACTGATGATAGGGAATACCGTCTGGAGGGGGGGGGGATAAAAGAAATATGTTTTTTGGAGGAATACTTCACAACCTCTAAAAAGATGTTTAGCATGACGTTTTGTATGCAGTGAAACGGAAGATACCAATTTTTAAATATTTGAACCATTTTCTTTTTCTGGACTTGAAAAAATTAATCAATTTCGCAAACCTAATGCATAAGCCTCAAAACCAATTTTCTTTGAATCTTGAAATTTTTTAATTGAGTTTTTATATTAAAATGTCAATGAAAAAAATAGAACATTTTGAAATTTCGATCAAAACTTCGCAGATATAAATTTTGTAATACTGAATGTGGTTTCCCCGACCCACCCCCACCCCCCAAGGGGGGATCCCTGAGGAAGCATGAAAAATAATGTTTTTTTGGAGGAATACTTCATTGCGTTTAAAACATGCTTTGGAACGGGAGATACAGATTTTTAAACATTTTAATTTTTTTTTTCCGAGACTTGGAAAAAAATGAAAAAAATTTGCAGATATCATTTTTTCTACAGATACGAATTGGGATCAATAGTCTACCGATCGAATTTCTACTGATGTCTGTAAAGATCTATTGACATCGATTGAGGATATAATTAATAGGTTACAGATGTCAATAGCTTCTATTGATACCGGTAGGGTAATCCATAGAAATCAATTCATATCAATAAAACTCTATTGATATCGATAGACTACTGATCAAATTTCTATTAATGTCTGCAAAGGTCTATTGATATCAGTTGAGGATATAATCAATAGGTTACATATGTCAATAGCTTCTATTGATAGTGGTAGGGACATCCATAGAAATAAATTCATACCAATAGAATTCGATTGGTATCGATATGTTTTTGTACTGATCTCTATGGGTCACTTTTAGTATGGTTGGGCAATATATCTACGTTACAGGGGTTGGTCCAATCATAAAAAACAAATTAATACATTTCCCTGTTTAACTTTGGTACACTGCATTTGATACTGGCAAGCATTAATAAACACAAAATTGTTCATTGTGGTACCTACCTTGCCACGATTGGAAGAAGCTTGTGTAGCAAATTAGCACATCTTACTGGGACATAGAACATCATGTTGTTCCTACATCAGCTGCCTACATAGCATTTGAAGCTGGTAAGCACACAATTGTTCATTGTGGTACCTACCTTGTCATGAGTGGAAGAAGCTTGTGAAGCAAACTGGCGCATCTTACAGGCACATAGCACCACATCATGTTGTTTCTACATAAGCTGCCTATATAGCATATTATGCTAGCAAGCATTTACAAACACACAATTGCTCACTGTGGTACCTTCCTCCTCATGATTGGAAGAAGCTTGTGCAATAAATTAGCACTTCTTACTGTCATATAGTATGCCCTGCTATTTTCTACCCAAGCTGGCTACATAGCATATTGCGCTGGCAAGCAAAAAAAGCATGTAATAGCTTATTAAGGTACATACCTTACCATGATTGAAAGAAGCATGTGTAGCAAATTAGCACTTCTTACTGGGATATAGCACACCATGCTATTTCTACTTAATCTGCCTACATAGCACATTATACTGGCAAGCATAAAAAAGTATGTAATAGCTTGTTAAGGTACAGTCGGGGAAAAAAAACGCAACACACGCTGTAATTTCGTTATTAATTAACGCAGGAACATCTAATATACATAATTCAACAGGAAATTTAAAGCACTTTCTAAATATGTCATCAAATTTTGAATTAGGGGTCATCTACATATTGAAATGAGCGCCAACTTTGATTTTTTCAATAGCAACACCCAATTTTGACGTCATTTTCGAATTCCTGAGAGTCTGCCAGTGCGGAAAAGTATACTGTTTGTATACTTTATCTTTAGTATTTATAGAGTTATAATCAAAAATGTGTTAGGGGGTTATCTGTAAATGTAGAAAAATAATATAAAGATCCTATAAGAAACAGACAAAATTTTATTGTTTCACACCGGAAATCTTTTAGGAAAAAAATAACTATAAAAATTAATAAAACTGCTTCTTTTTCGGCTCCTTAATTATCCTGAATTCAATTTTTTAGGTTTGTATATACTTCAGTACTTTTTTAGATAATTTTAAGTCTATTTAAATACATTACACTTGCGATTAGTCCATACAGTACTCATTGAAAAAAGTGAAACATTTTTCAAGTAAAAATGTCTATTATGGCTGTACTGATCACCAATAAAGTTTAAATTTTCTTTCGTAGGTGTAACATAATATACGAAATGAAATAATATAGATATATATATATACAGCAACGCATAAACTAAATCTTTTCGGATAAATTATTGTAAGTGTCCATGAAGTAAATATAAAAAAATTTTAATCGCACTTACCAGTTTTGGGTCAGTTGAATTCTTTGGAACTGTACGATTCGTTTTATAATTTCTATGAAAATATAATAATTAACCCTTTCGCGACTGCTGACGTAGATTCACGCCATTTGAAAATCTGTAACTATGTGAGTGGGCGTTTCTTTCGTAATTTGTGTGTTACATATTTCTTAAGTGTGTACCCAGTGTTCATATTTTTGCAATAAAATATACTATGGATAGAAATATATTGATTAGAAAGAATATAATTATAATGTATATCCATTTGTAATATAATTGTGAATACAGAAAATTTGTTCTGAAATATTTTATTTTGAGAGTATAACGCCCGTAGGCGGGTCTTACTGTCAAAAAGACAAAATCTTGCGGTCACAAAAAGTGTTAAAATATATTTATAAAAGTTAAAGTATGTTTTTAAAAATGTATAAAGTTAAAATATATTAATTAATTTTTAAAGACTAAAGTGTCCTTAAAATGATAATCCTTCCCCCTAGAATATAAAGAAATAAGTAAATAAATAAAATAAAATAAAGCAATATACGAAGCAAATGCTTAAGCCTTTTTTAACTATGGCGGTAGTTAAGAAACGATTTTACAAGTCTGTCTTGCATTCCAATTTCATTCGTTTTTTATATTTGACAATTTCACATCTATTATATTTAAAACAGTAAACCCCGCCTATTTAATTATTTTTTTTTTCTTCTAGTGTTCGTTTAAAAGATTCAAAATTTTTTCACCAATTAATCGATGAAGTAAATACCACTTGTGCATATTTTTGTCAACATAAAATAAGGGTTTAACACGAATACTCAATGTTACATTTACTTTTATTTTCTGTTTTGTTTTGTTTTGAAGAACGATGAAGGCGGGGCATGTCTTCTTTAGAAAACAGCCATTCTTGATGTTAACACTAATGCCTAAAAAACATCATTTTTGTTTCATTTCTTTGCGTTTGACGTTGTTGTTATATAATTTGACCCGTAAATAAAAAATAAAAGTATTTTGTTTAATTTTCTTTGTTATTTTTTAAGATTTGATTCGTTATCTCATGTAAAATTTTATAAGAGGCGGCCCCCTAAACCACTCCAAAAGAAAGATTTATTTATATCTCAAACTAATAACTGGAATGAGCTGCAAATTTGCACACCATATTTTTCAACATGAGGATTCATTTTATGTAAAAATTAATATAGGTCATAATTCATAATTTTTATGAATATGAATTTATTAATATTTTTCAGAATCAAAAATATTTTTCAGAATCAAAAATAATGATGGATTATGTTTGGGTTTCCTTACTGTATCTCGTAAAAAAAAAATTATATCGATCAAGTTATTTTTTGTGAAGATATTAATAAAAGTTTGAAATATGAATTTAACATTAGCACCTTCAAACTTTGAGCGCTTATAACTCTGTGAAAAAATAAGTAAAATATACAACCAATATACTTTTTCGCGTTGTCGCGATCCCAGGAATTCAAATATAAAATAAAAATGAAACCATTACCATTGAAAAAATCAAAGTTAGTGCGCGTTTTAATATGTAGACGACCCCCAATTCAAAATTTCAGTTCATTTTCTGAAACTACACACAATTCCCCGTCTAATGATACCTATTACATTTTTGTACATTGATTAGGAACGAAGTTACGTTGAGTGTTGCGTTTTTTTTTTTTCCCCGACTGTACATACCTTGCCATGATTGGAAGAAGCTTGTGCAGCAAGTTAGCACTTCTTACTGGGATATAGCATGCCATGCTACTTCTGCCTAAGATGCCTACACAGCATATTATGCTAGCAAGCATTTAATAACTTATTAAGGTACATACCTTGCGCAGCAAGTTAGCACTTCTTACTGGGATATAGCATGTCATGCTATTTTTCCTAAGCTACCTACATAGCATGTTATGCTGGCAAGCATGAAAAAGCATATAATAGCTTGTTAAGGTACAGTCAGTCAAATAATTAACTGTACATGAAACCTTTCTCAGAATACCAAAGAATGAGTCAATATTTAAAAAAAACCTTAAAAAATCTTTTTTTTTTACCTTAAATCATTTTATTGAAATAATTTTGTTAAAATTTGAAATGCAATTTACTTTTTTTAAATGCATCAGATCAAAAAATTATCATGATCTATATTTATCAAATCACACAGAGTTGCAATTCAAAACTTATCATTTTTTTTAATTAATTATATATAAATTGTCGTCTTTTAAAATAAATTGATCTCTAAATATAAGTATTGAAATTCTAATATTGTTTTCTTTATTCAAAATGTCACTTTTGTTTCCAATCAATTTATTTAAATATGTTGCTTCAGATCACACACATCAATATTTAAATATACATTAAGAGATATTAATAAAAATTTGCCTTTAATATGATTTCACTTTGTGACCTCAAAACGAGTCAGCTGGTTGGAAAACAACTGGCATTTAATTACAACTGTCTTTCCGTGAATGATGCAATCACATATCTGAGTAGCACATAAATATCTGTTGTAATCTTTTCTCAAAATGCCAAAGAATGTGTTTTTTAATAATATATTACATTAGACTTAACAGTATGTCAGTATAATTTTCTTCTATATAGTGTATAATTTTGGGTGGTAATGGTAATTTTAAAATTTCTTCTTCAGATTGATAATGATTTACAAGACTGCGAAATGTCCACCAAACAAGTGATTTAATTTTTCTCATTTTAATAAGAAATATCTAAAGGATCAGTCCTTTCACAGAATGATTCAATATTTAAAAAAACTTTAAAAAATCCTTTTTTTTTACTTTAATTCATTTTATTAAAATAATTTTTAACAAAATTTAAAATTTGAAATGTAATTTATTTTTTTAAATACATCAGATCAAAAATTATCATGATCTATATTTATAAAATCACCCAGAGTTGAAATTTAAAACTTATTAGTTTTTATTTTTTTAATTAATTATATATAAATTGTCGTCTTTTAAAATAAATTGATCTCTAAATATAAGTACTGAAATTCTAATCTCGTTTTTTTAAAACAATTTAAAAATTATGAAATGTCAATTTGCAATTGACATTTCATAATTTTTAAATTTTATAAATTTCATCATTTTTGAAAATTAATTATTAATTAATTAATTAATAATTAATCATTTTTAGACAAAATTTCATACTTAAATTTTTTTTGTCGTTTTCTTTATTCAAAAATCGTTTTTCAAAAAATTGATTGGAAATCAATTTATTTAAATTGGTATTTTTTTGAGTGGGTGTGGTTGGTTATTATATAAGCAAGAGATCACTTGACATTTTGTCTTGAAGAGATTATAATGTACTGGATAGAAACTGATATAATTGCCGATTCGCACGTTTCTTTTAAAAATTTTAAATATTTGTATCATGGAATATTGAAGAAAAATAGCACGTATCGTAGATTTAATGAAATTATTGCACTCAATAAGATAACAATAATTCATGTAAAGCATCACCATTCTTTAAGACTGAAACTGCACATTCATGTGTTTATTGGTTCGGATAATGAAATTGACAGAAACATTTGGAAAGATTTTGAGATTAAAATATGCTCAATTAGACATGAAATATATCTTTCGGTTGTGTATGATTCTAATTGCACACATAATTGTGACTATTGCTTTTATACATTGAACGATTGGTGTTTTAAAGCGATATGGAATAACATTCGTAAATTTCACGATGTCAAATTTTTGAATTTACCAAATCCACTTTTACAAAAAGCTATTCGAGAGCACGATAAATATATTATATCTTCGAAACCTTGTGATTTTATGCGTGTAATTAACGATTTTTTCAAAGATAAAACTTTACTGCAATTATTTTCTGAAGTAGATAAAATATTTGATAGAGATATTGCTGTCTATTTTCAAACACAACCTAAAATATATTATACCATGGTTTATTACAGTATATTTTTTATAGATTTAGATATAAGAAATACATATATATATGTTAAATTTTACTTTGTAAGAAACGATAATGAACTTAATATGTGTTATAAATGTGTGAAATTATTTCTTTATGGAGAAGAATGTTTAATTAGTAGATTTTACTCAAAAATATGTGTAGATAAAGACATGTTATTTGTCGAAAACAAAAATAATTGGTGTTGCATATGTAAGCTAACGCCTTTGTTTCAAATATTAACTGCTGATGAATATGCAAAGTACTATAAAACGACTAAGAATCCAGTGAAAGTTCAAAATTATCAAATGTGTAAATATAGTATAAATGAAATAACTTAAAAAAATTAAAACTGTCTATGACAATTTAATTTAGTACGACAGTTATGCTTGTATTTTAACATAAATATTTATTGTTTAGTATGAATCAAGAAATTAATAAGTTGGAGTAATGCACTTGATATAGAAATTGAAAAAGAAAAAAAATGACACTTTGAATAAAGAAAATCTTTTAAAAATACATATTTGACTTTTAAGAAAAGTTACAAGTAATTGAATAAATCATCAATAATGATCTCATTATATTTGTTATAATCAAAGTTTTTTCCAAAGGGTTTAATTTTAACTTCTATCAACTGGTAATCATTTTTGTCATTTAATAAATCATCTCTTAAATATTTGAAATGTAATAAACTATAACGTGTTTTTATAGACAGATTTGTTAATATCAAACAATCTTCAACAAGTTTATATTTTTCCATTAAAACACGAGGAAGAATATCTTCACATGGGATTATTTGAAATAATGGTGCTTGTCTACATAATTTGCACCAATTGTTACAATTTTGTATATAATCTACCATTTCCCTACAATATTTTTTCTTCAAAGTAAATTGTCTTAAAAAAGTACATGTTTGTCCACAAAAGTATAGTTTTATACATTTTAAACATAATTCAACAATTTTAGAATTTTTTGTAATATGAAATCGAATCAAAATTTTTTTTCCAAAATCGAATAAATCTAAATCCGAGAAAATTTTAACTGGTATAATTTTATTAAAATGATATAGAAGATTTTTTCTTTCGAAAATTACATCTTGTTTGGAAAACATTTCCATGACATCGTCTATAGTTATATCTTTTCGTAATTCTTCCATGACCTTTTTAAAATTATGACTAATACATAATTGTATAACTTCATCGAATGTCAACCTATTTAAAACTAATCCAGAAAATTCAAAGTATTTGTGACTTTGGTAAATAGCTTTCCGTAGAAGAGGTTTTGGTAATTTAAAATATTCAATATCGTGAAAATTATAAACATTTCCCCATATTGTTTTAAGTGTAAAATTCTCTAATGGATAATCAAATGTACACATCCATGTTTCGATTATCCAAATGGGTTTGCACGAGTATAAAATTACATGCTTGTCCAAGTCTTTATAAGTGATATAAATATTTTCTTTAGAATATTTAATGGCATTTTTAAGTCGTTCATATAGATTATTTTGTAATACCAATTGATACACAAAAATTACTCTCTTGCCGTTTTCCAATTTTATCATGGCAGATGTAATATGTTTGCAGAATCTCACATATATATATATATTATTATTATTATTATTATTATTATTATTAGAAAATTAAATAAAGATTCAATTTTAAGAAAAATTATATTAAATTTTTCTAATATTATAAAGAATGATAAACACTCTACCTTCTGCAATAAATGGCAAATTTACAAGTAATCATAATCCTCCATATGATGAAGGAAATAAAGCCGTACTTGAATGTGATCTCGGATATAAATCAAACAATATATATTCTTTTTTAGTTAAAAATAAAAATGATCAATTGATGTGGAATCCGCCATCCATTACATGCATACCTACACCTTGCAGTAAACCACCTTTGTTAAAAAATGGTTATCATATCGGATCATTATATTGTTATCCTAACAAAATCACTTATAAATGTAATGAAGGTTATAAACTCAACAGTTTTATAGATAATCAATATTGTACTTCAATTGGTGAATGGTCTCCACCTATTAAAAATTTACGTTGTGATCCAGTACAATGCACTGCAAATTCACGTGTCTTAAATTCAGTCATATAAGCGTCTTAAAATAGATTTAAGACAGCAAAGTGTCTTAAACGAAAAAATTTCAGTCACTTATGTGTCTTAAAATATAAGTAAGACACGATACCGTCTTAATTTCAGTCAGCTATGTGTCTTAAAATATATGCAGACACGATACCGTCTTAATTTCAGTCAGCTATGTGTCTTAAAATATATGCAAGACTGAGAGCATGCGCTTTTACAATACAACCTACCCAGAATGCATCATCGCCGAGCGTTATGGCGGACTCCTCAATCACAAGTTTTCGAACTTTCTTTTATTTCGCATTGACTGACAGCATCAGTAAACTCCTTGCTCAAAAGAGAAATTATGGGTCTAGTTAGTAACTCCTCTTGGCAACAAACAAAACAACTGCAACTTTAGCTGCTGTGTGACCTCGGCCTCGACCTGTTTGTTTATGGTTTCGCCGGTTAAAACAAGCGTCATTGAATCTGAATTATGATCCCAAATCCCAACAGTGGAAAATTTTGGTAAGTGACATTTATTTCCTATTATTCAGAGATGATTAATACGATACATGATTGTAAATAATTACAACTTAAACATACATGCACACAAATAAGAAACACTTGTTAATCGAACTATGATATTATGCACATGTTTTCAATAAACAAATTCAGTAAATAATTACTTCATTATTTAATCGGAGTCTTGATTTAATCGTTGTTGCATGTGCACAAAGTTTAGTATGTTACAGGAGTAACTTAATGTAAACAAGCAATGTAATATTGCTTATACATTGTACCAACTGGTCACAAAATTACAATCAAATAGTTTAAGAAACGTTTTCTTTTGGTATTTCAGCAATTGATGCTAAAAAATTTGAGATTATTTTTTTCTGTTTGTCATTTCATTTAGTATATGCTTTTGTCAAAATGAAGTTTAATAAATATATTTAGGATGATACTATATTACCAACAATGCTATAATATGTCTACTTATCACTCAAATTTGATATATAGCTAAATTCGGTATTAAAGTGTCTGAAACAAAAGTAAATAGTTTGATGTTCTTTAAATAACACATTGTTACAACATTTTGTTTTTGATTAATATAAAAAACAAAACTTTAGGCTTTTAAAATTTTATCATGAATTATTTCTATGTTCATTCAAAATATGCTCTGATACCTTTATATTACTAAATTTATTTATAACTATGCTTAATATAGTATATGTTGAACTTAGTTATGTGATTCTTTAAAAATATAGTTGTTTTCAATAAGATATTATTTATAAGTATGTTTTAAAAGGTAAATATATTAATGTTTTTGGAGAAACTTTATTATAACATTTTGATTAATATAAAAACAAAACTTTAGGCTTCTAAAAATTTATTATTTATAAATCATTATTGCATTTTGATTGACAAATCATTTTATTTGCAATACTACATTGTATATTTCAATTTTTTTAGCCTTGTGCTTTTAGTATTATGTATTTAACCAGTAAAATAATGCATAGCCTAATGTTTTATATTTAAACTTTTTATAGAAGAACTTTTTTTTTTTTTAATGACTGCTGATATTGCACGTTTTTAAGAAAAAGCAATAATTCTGAATGTTAAACAAGCGTGAATTGTGTCTGAAATTCTTATAATTACCCTGAGACAAGAAAAATATGAATGCTTTCTGGACATGTATAAATTGTAATAAATTTAATATTTACTCGTACAGATTTTTAAAAAAATTATTAGTCTTGAGCTGTAGGGCCCACCAGCAGCCAAGCGGTTCTACGCTTAAAGCTGGTAGATGTGAGGTGTCGGGCTCGATTCCAGAGTGCGCTCATCGGCCTAGCCGTTCAGAGTTTTTTTTCTGGTTTTCTCCGAAACTTATATAAATACGGGTTAGGACCCTTTAGAAAACTCCCATGGATTGCATTCCCCCTTAGGCCTAAGATACCAGAGTAGTAGTCAATCAGCCTTACTCCCAAAACACCAAACAATGGCCCAAGCTATACACAGGTACGAATATTTATACAATCAATAATAATAATAAATAGATAAAAACTTATTGATAAATGATTTGTGTAATAAATATAGATTATAAATATAATTATTTTCAAATTCATATTAATTTACTGCCCACATATGTTATGTTTTACTTGAAGAAAAAAAAAAAAAAAATCCAGTATTCCTGTGTTTCTTGCTTATGTGAAAATTCATTAAATAACTTTGGAATTTTAGAATTTCATAAATATTAATATAAATAAACAAACATATAAAATAATGCATACTTTGTGTACATTTCTTAGGTTTTAAACTAGTATATTTACCTAATTTTTTTATAAATTATCTACAAATTGTTAATTTATAATCGTTAATTTATAAACAGCATAATATTTAGATATTCACTTGTATATAGCAAATATTACTAAATCCTACTTCTAACCTCATAGATTTTGAATTTTGACCATACAGGTTTTTGACAGTAGAGGTTTCTGACAGGTGTTTGACGGTTTAAACCCTTGTCATGTCAAAAACCCAACCCTGCTGAAAATAGCAGTTAAACTATAATCATAATGTATAATAAAAAGTAGATATTTTTCCTGAATATGTGAAATTAAGTATCAATAAAACAGTGAAAGTTTTTAAAATAAAAATTAAAACTGTAAAAAGGCAAGAAAAATGTTAATGGTTATATAAATGTTATACAGTCGAACCTTGTTAACGTGAATTTTAAAGCGAATAAAAATTTGTACCTGCTTCAGTAACTGATCTTTATGTAATTAAACTAATCTTCATTTTGAAAGGGATTATGGAAACAGTTTATATTAAAAGTAATTCATGCTAACAGGGTTCGACTGTATTTAATAATATTTGACAGGAAATTTCTGTTTTGCAAGCTACATTATATAAGAATGAAGTAGTATTAAATTCTTTATTTCCTTATTTAATTTAATAGACGGTGATACGGTTCGGTAATCTTTTTTTTTTTTTTTTTTTTTTTTTTTAAGTCAAAAGTCTTAAGACTTTTTTTTATTATATTTCTAATATTAGCAATATTCTTCTCCAGATACAATAAATGTTGTGGTTGAATTAAGGAGCCATCATCCTCTGCAATACTACAGACTCAATTCAAGGTAAGATTTTTATTATTTTAAACTTTCTGACATAATCAGGGACAAAATTTTAAATGCGCAAACATGTCGGTTTTTTCTTTACATTGAAGCAATTTTGAAAAATCAAAGAGCATTTTCATTTTTCTATAAATAATTTTAACTATATTTAAAGTTGTAAACTGATATATATGTTGAAAAGTTCAATATAAATAAAACCAGTAATCCATACATTGCAACCAATGTAAGCAATAAAATTTATAGTTTTCAACAAGGGGAAAAAAAAAAAAAAGAGATAGAACTTATTTTAGTGGTGGTATTTTAGAAATTGAATCTAATAAGATGAGGAAAGTTAATTTTAAGCAAGATCCAGATCTTCAAGGTAAATATCAAAATTCTTTTAAACCAGTAGTAGTATTTGTGCTTGAACAAAAAATGATTTCATATACAGAAAAAAAAAAAAAAAAAAATGAATGAATAAATAAAATCATTTGTCTTTACCTGTAATTCTAAACTATAATAAAAACTATAGGTTTATAATATAAGCTATTATATCAGATGTTTACATACTCAATTTTGTATTTTGCTTTATGGAACAATTTTTAATTTGTTAAGTGAAAAGAAAAATACTTATATAGAATTTTATATTTATACTTTTTACTTGCCTTCATTTATTTTTAAATATTTCATGTGTATTATATGCTTGCTCATATGTCTTCACTATCATTTTTAATGCATTGCAGCTTAAACATTTTAATTTAAAAATGCAGACAATAAAATACCCAAAATCCACAATATTCTAAAATCTGCACAATCTCTGGACCCAAACTGTGCGGATTTCTGGGAGTGTACTGTATATATTTTTAAAATACAAAATATAAATTTTGAATATTACAATATTTCTAGGTACACTAATATCAGTATTCAATTGTTTATTAATATTTTTGTTTGAATTCTTTCTTCCCCTCTTTCTTTAGCAGTTTGTGCTAGCTAATCCCCTTCCCCCTTTTTTGTTTTTGTGTCATCAATTTTCAATTAGTGAAACAGTAAAAATGATATTAGTGATAGGTATTTATGTATAATTTAAAATTTTCTTGAATTTTTCTATATTTATTAATATGCTAAATATTTCACTTTACATTTAAAATAAATTTAAATATTTGTATACTTATAACACAGTCATTAAATGGATCCTTCATAAATCCTAGTTATTTTTAATACTACTCTTATATATGTACTAATATATATATTTTTAAAACATGCTCAATCCCCCAGTAGCAGAATTTTATCTGCCAATCTGCGACAGCTATTTAGGTATCAGAAAATAATCTGCATCATAATTTTGCAATAATAATTAACTGAAAAAAATATTGCCAGATTCAGTAAACATATTTTTGATCCCAAGTTTGTGTTTATCTAATGTTAGTTAACCAGATATGATCAAAGCATTGTATTATTAAAATTTTAGTTACGGTAAAGTGTTGATATTATTCATTATTCTTGATAACACACAAGAAGAAATATGTCCATGATTTTGTTCATAGCTCTAGTAAAATGTTTGTATGTAAGGGACTCCAAATTGAAATTAATGCAGCTTTCAAAAATTATAACTAGATGTAGAACCCTTAAGAAATATAAACACACTCTTATCAACAGTTCCAGTTTGTTCGTCATTGCCATCTGTACATTATCTTAAGTCCCAACTTTTACAGGAAGCTTCTGATATTGGAATTGTGTGTATAAGTGACTTAATAAGTACAAGTATTGTCTTTTAAAGATCACCAACAGGTTTTTTTGTATGAAGACTTCATGTCATATGTGATCCCTATCGAAATTTATTTATGCTGTGAATGAAGGATTGAAAAGCACAAAATTTCTGTAAAGCGTTTGATCACTAATCGTTAGGGATGGAGGAGGAGGGGGGGGGGGGGGGGGAGGTCGCACAATTTTTTTTTTAAGAGTGAGTGTTATTGAGCAGTTCTAATTATAAGTTTTAGAATGCATTAAAGTTAGTTCAAAAAGAATATTGATATTTATGTTGTATTGTATATGAAGAAAAATTAGAAATCGCAGTGCTTCGCAGATCATTAGAAGAATGTGTGTGTGGGGGGGGGGGGATAAAACATATGAGTGAGTGATATTGAACAATTCTTCTTCTTTATTATTTTTCTTCTCTGGAATCTAATTAGGTAAGTTTAAAAAAAGTTGGCATTTGTTTGTAGATGGAGAAAAATTAGAAATTGCAAGGATTACAGATGGCATTTGATCGCCGATTGTTGGAAGGGTGAAGGGACCCACAAAAAAATTATTCAAGTGAAAGATATTGAACAATTCTACCTCGTTATGGGTTCCAGAATCTAATAAAGCAAGTTTAAAATGAACATTGACATTTGTATTGTAGATGGAGAAAGATTAGTAATCACAATGCTTCTGCAGGACGTTTGATCTCTGATCATCAGCAAATGGGGGGGGGGGGGGATAAAATATTATACTAGCTAACCCATGGGAAATATTCACACTTTCTTTCTTTTCTTATTTATCTTTATCTTTGAAATTTGAAAGTTGAAACTCATAAATGTTATACCAGTTTCACCACCTAATTAAAATTTTAATTTACCAGAAGGCAAATTATTATTAAAACCAAATTAATATTGTACAATAGGGAAGCCAAAATCATTCAAAGAAAGGTTTCCAAATGAAATTCATTGTTCATGACTCAATTTTCATTATTCCATTGGCAGTACAGCTTTAATATAGGACACCCACGACGCTTTTTAAATTTTTGTCATCATGTTGGAGATGACTTTCTATTAATTTTGGTATACTTTTTTTTGTTGTTGTTGTTTTGTTTAAAAATAAATAAATAAATACAATAAACTAATTCCTATTTTGATTATAATTTTTTATGATTGTGTTTTTTAGTCAATTTATGACACAAAAGCTCATAATCTATATATATCTTTAAATTATTGCTAGGTTTAAAATGATACTTGCAAAGACTTCGAAGAAACAATTGTTAAAAATCCTTTGTTTTTCTTAAAATAATCTCATCAGACAAATCTCGTCATCTTTTCTTGTTAGTCCATTGAGCCAAGTCCGCGTGCTTAAATATTGTCCATGTATAATTATTATTTTTTTATTCTCGCATACTGTATCCTTTCGACAAAAAATAATTGAAACTGGTCCACGTTAGAGAAATATTATATAGATTACACTCATCATTTTTCATTATACTGTTTCAAAATAAAGTATTAAAAATTAAAAAAAATCTATCTTCAACTATCTTCCCAACTAGCTAGACATTTGAAACTTTCAGAATTGTTTGGAACATGGTGAATATGCATTTTTTAAATGCTTTTAGCCAACTGTTTCGTGTTTCTGCTGCCTTCGGCAGTGTTACCAGTACAAAGCTTGCAATCAATTTTTCACATATCTCGATTAGCTAAACATTTGAAACTTTCAGAATAGCTCAGAACACGGTGACAATGCATTTTTGTACTACTTTTAGTCAATTGTTTTATGTCCCTACTGCCTTCGGCAGCGTTTATATGATTCAACGGAAAATTTATTTAACTAACTTCCCGACTAGCTAGACATTTGAAACTTTCAGACTAGTTCAGAACACGGTGAAAATGCATTTTAAAAATACTTTAAACCAACTGCTTCGGGACTCTGCTGCCTTCGGCAGCGTTACCAGTACAAAGCTTGCAAACGATTTTTCACTAACTTCCCGACTTACATTTGAAACTTTTATAAGATCTCAAAACACGATAGCAATGAATTTTTTTAATACATTTAGCCAATTGTTCCGGTTTCCTGCTGCCTTCGGTAGCGTTTATATGATTCAACAGAAAATTTAGAAACATGGTATATAAAAATTTTGTTTTTATCTTGTAATTATTATGAATCTTATTTTCATGAAGGAGCCCATTTTTATGAGTTTGAATTTTGCGAAGTGGTCCATTTTAGAAATTTGAATTTTGTGAAGGGGCAGCAAAAGGGTCCCAATTTTTGTCTGGATCGACCTCTGCATAGAATAACATTGGGCTTGGGCTTCCAGTGGTAAGTGTGGCAAGCCATTAAAACCAATAACTTTGATATTAAAAAGAAGTGATTAAATCAAAAGGTTTCTTCTTTTTTTTTTTTTTTCTTTCAAAAATAATCAGTTTATTATATCACTACAATCCTGAACAGAAATAGAATTTATTATGATAATTTTCCAATTTTCCTGAAATTTAAAAAAAAGCGAAAAAGGTTTAATTTTAGAATTTAGACTCTGAAAGAAGTCTCATGATAGAAGAAATTATTCAAAGTGAAATATCAAGATAAAAAAAAGAAAGAAAAAAGAAGCACAACAGTAATGCTGAATAAATCGTTTTTTCTGCTTATTATTATTATTTTTAAGGCTTTAATCATAATGCTTTTATTTATGTATTTCTTAATGCTTTTATCATGAAGCTTTTTCAATAATTTTGTTACAGTTACATTTTTATTGTATATATTGAGGGTAAAAAAAAAAAAAAACTTAGTGTGAATTTTTTAATGATTTTGTATTTTTATTAATGTTGTTATCACATTATTCAGCTTCGTCTTGCAATTTTATTTCAATATTGCCAGTATTATTATTTGTTGAACCATGTGAAAAATTTGGGGGTAATATATTTTCGAGTGTGACTTTTTAAAACATTTCGGGATTCTCACAATTTCACCCTCTAAAATGAACCCTGATTAATACCCAGAATGTTTGTTCAAATATTGTCCATACAAACATGTGAATTTGAGTTGAAATATATACTTAAACATTCTTTTGTGATTTTTTACTTATTTACTGAAATATTCCATGCTTGAAATGTATTTAATTACCAAGCATTTATTGTTTGTTTGGAAAGTCGGGTGGAATCATTTCATATTATTATCATTATTTCATCTGTTTTAGGTCCATCACATCAGAATTTAAGAAGAAGGAAAGAAACTTTAAAGAATGTGATTCTAGAAATATTATGAAGAAATGCTAAAATTAGAAAAGAAGCACTTTATATTGTTAAATAAATCTTTAAATTTACTGAATAAATAGTTTTATTTATTTATTTTTCTTAAATCGTTCTTGTTTGAACATTATTTTCATTCCCCCCCCCCCCCCCATGTTAATCTGTATGCTGTTAAAGTTTTGTATTATTCAGATTCACTGTTTTAATAAAAAATTAAAAATATTACTTTAAAGTAAAATATATATGAGTTTTTAAGATAATATGTTCAATGTAAAAGATATATCTATTATCTCTTAACTTGATGTTTTGTGTCAATAAATAAATAAATAAAGTAAATAATAATAATAATTTGCAGCAGAAGGTGAAATGTTAAAAAGAAATGCCTGTTGATGAAATATATATATATTTTTTTCTGCAAAATATGCATTAAACAGCCCAGAGAAAAGAAAGAAATTTTGCATACTACAGTTTTTATAGCATAAGTAAACAACTAAGTGCATTTTTTGTGGTTTTTAGCCAGAAAATAAAATGTGAATAATAATTTTTTTTTTTTTAAATGAGTACTAATCTAACTATTGTGAATTTTCTGAATGTGAAAACAGAAAAAAAAATATATATATATATATTATATAACAAATAATTTTAGAAACAAATTTCTCCATAGAATAACTTAGGCTTTGTTTGTCGGCGAGATTAGATATTGCCTGTTCTTAAAGGAGCTTGGCACCACAGAAGTAGTTTTCATATTAAAACTTATTTTTCCATGTAATATTTATATGATAAATTGAACTATATTATGTTTGTTCCATAAAATATATATTTAGCCAAGAATTATTGTAGTTTGTGATACATTTTTTTAGAGACTTGAAATCTTTTAATTGCATTTTTTCATAAATTCATGATCTTAAAAATGCTAAATTTTCTACAAATATTTAAGGAAGACTAAATATTTTTTTGGATGTTTATAAGAATCTACTTAAAGGATTTCGCAGTATCATTAAAAGAAAAAAAAAAAAAAATGAAAGTTTTACATAAACACATGCATTATTATTATTATTATTATTATTTTTCTCTTAAAAACTAGTTGTTAATAAATTTCAAAATCCATCCCTAATTCTTTTTAGGAGGTTGTATTAAACATCCAAAAAAATAAGTCGTCTTGTAGAAGTTTTAGTGTTTTGAAGATCATAAATTCTCCCCCCCCCCCCCCCAAAAAAAAAAAAAAAAAAAAAAAAATGAAAACTGGGAATACGCAATTTAAAGTTTTCATATATGTAAAAAGTATATCAAAAACCATAATATAATTATTCCCTGAATATATATTTTATTTACAAAACCTAATTATTTACAATTTAAAAATATTAAATGGAAATATAAGTCCTATAAGAAAAAAGTATTTTTAAAGAGGTAAACTTGTCTTTTTTTTTCCTTAAATAGTGTGTGTAAAATAAAGTTAATAAGAGTATGAAGGATTTTTTTTTTTTTTTTCCCCAGTTTGAAACTAACTCTAACTTTTGATTGTTGAGGGGGGATGGTGCAACTCCATTCATATGATCCTTTTCTTTTCTTTTTTTTTCCAATATATCTTTTAAAGCACATTCTAGAAAATTCTAAAGATTAATTTTAGTTGAGGTTTTAGAAAGGCAAAGGCCCTTTTTTCAATAATTTCTCTTATGACAACATCTCAATTGTTTTCTCTGCTTTTTTTCATTTAAGAGCAGATAATATCTAATCTCATTCATAGTCAAAGTGCATGTTATTTTATAGGAAAATTTGTGTCTACAATTACTCATTAGCTAACGTATTATATATTTATTTTTTAAAATCTTTCTTCATATTCAGAAAATTCACAATTGTTAAATTAGTATTTATTTTTTAAATTTTTAATATTTCACTTTTAAAGTAAAAAAAAAAAAAAAATCACTAAGTGCATTTTTTGATTTTTTCAGCAAGATAAAATGTTAAAAATGTGAAAACAGAATTTTAAAAAAATTACATTATTATATTAACAATTATTCATGAAAAAAAATTTTCCCCATAGAATAACATGGGTTTTAGCTGCTGGTGAGATTATGTATTGTTTGTTTTAATAACACTTGATACCACTGATGTAGTTTTCATATAATATTCCATTTAATATTTATAAATTGAAGTATATTAGGTTTGTTCAATAAAATATATATTCAGGCAACAATTATGGTTTTTTATTCATTTTTTATAGACTTGAAATCTTTTAATGGTTTTTGTCAGTTTGCATTTTTTCATAAGTTCATGATTTTCAAAATGTTAAAACTTCTATAAATATTTAAAAATAGTTGATAATTTTTGGATGTTTATAAGAACTTACTTAAAAGAATTAGGTTTTATTAAACATCCTGAAAAATTAGTCTTTTCTTAAATATATGTAGATGTTTTAGCATTTTGAAGATCATGATTCCTTTAAAAAAAAAGAAATATGAAAACTGAGACTATGCAATTTTGACGATTTCAGATCTGTAAAAAATAGATCAAAATCCATAATAATTGTTCCTTGAATACATATTTTATTTAACAAACTTAATATAGTTCAATTTATAAACAAATTTCCCCATAGAATAACATAGGCTTTGGCTGTCGGTGAGATTAGATATTGTCTTTTCTTAAAGTAGCTTAGCACCATTAAAGTAGTTTTCATAAAAAAAAAAAAAAAAAAAAAAAAAAAAACTTATTTTTCCATATAATATTTCTAAAATAAATTGAGCTATATTTTGTTTGTTCCATAAAATATACATTTAGTGAATAATTAATGTGGTTTTATATATATATATATTTTACAGATTTGAAATTTTTTAATTGCATTTTTTCATAAATTTGTGATCTACAAAATGCTAAAACTTCTACAAATATTTAAGAAAGACTTAATATTTTTTTGGATGTTTATATGAAACTACTTAAAAGAATTATCAGGGATGAATTTTGCAATATCTTTAAAAACAAACCATATTAAAAATAAATATTTACCCCCCCCCCCCCCCTCAAAAAAAAAAAAAAAATATTACATGAACATGCATTTTTTTTTTTTTTTTTTTCTTTAAAACTAATTAATAAATTTCAAAATCCATCCCAAATTCTTTTTAGTAGGTTGTATTAATCATAAAAAAAAAAACGCATATTTTCTTAAATATCTGTGTAGGTTTTAGCAATTTGAAGATCATGAATTCCTTAAAAAAAAAAAAAAAAAAAGGGAAAACTAATAATTCGAAATTTGAGGATTTCAGATCTGTAAAAAATGTATCAAAAATTATTGTTCCTTAAATATGTTTCATTGAACAAATCTAATATAGTTAAACTTAAAAATATTAAATGGAAATGTAAGCTTTTATATGAAGCCTACTTTAATGGTGCAGGTCCTTATAATATTTTTTTAAATACTTTTTTTGGATTTTGTCAACAATGGCTGCCAAAAAACAGAAGTGGTAAAAAATGGCAGCTGAAATCAGTGGTCAACAATGGCTTCCAAGAGAAAAAAAAAAGTGGTTAAAAATGGCAGCTGAAATCAGTGGTCAACAATGGCTGCCAAGGAAATAAAAAGGTGGTTAAAAATGGCAGCTGAAATCAGTGGTCAACAATGGCTGCCAAGGGGGAAAAAAAAAAAAAAAAAAAAAAGTGGTAAAAAATGGCAGCTCAAATAAGTGGTCAACAATGGCTGCCTTTTAAGACACTTCACGTGTCTTAAATTCAGTTACGTTCCCGTCTTAATTTAAGACGCTTCACGTGTCTTAAAATTTAAGACGCGAATTCGTGTCTGAAAATAATGACACCCATTTCAGACGCTTATGTGTCTGAATTTAAGACACGTGAATTTGCAGTGTGTAATGAAATAAAAAATTTTAAAAACGGATCTGTATCTTATTATCCATCCAATAGATTTTTTGAATCGGTGGCAACTCATAAATGTCATTTGGGATTTTATATCGTTGATGATGCCGGTACTGATGGAAAACGAACTTGTTTAAATAATGGAATTTGGAGCGGTAAAGATATTTTGTGTGAACCTTGTCCAAAATTACCCGATACATTAAAAGTAAAACTTACCTTTCCAGGATTTGCCGTAATTAGTTGTGATGATGGAATTACAAATGCTACTATAAAATGTAAAAAAGATGGAACATGGACAAAACCGAACTGTCCAAATCTTTTAACTGCTCCAGTTAATTCATTGTCACCGGTGGATAACCAATTTCTAAATTTACCCGTTAATTCTCCAACAAAACTGACATCATCGGATAAATTTTCGTTATTTCAAATTTTTTTATATTGTTTATGTATCATAACAACTTTTTTAATATTTTCTGTAATAATTAAAATTGGAACAAATTAATATGTTAAATAAAAAATCCGATTATATTTTAAAATGAATTTTTTAAAATGTCATTTTAAAAAAATCATTTTTTAGATGAAAAAAAAATATTATATATATATTTAATCGTCGTTAATTTTCTCCACATCGGTGACTGCAAAAATTTTGTTTGCTCTTAGTTATGTCGTCTAAATTTTTTATAGATTGGAATTCTCACCATATATTAAAAGTGACTAACAACTTAAAATTTTCAGAATATCGATCTTATGATACGTGTTACAATTTGCAAAAATATAATTTTAAAATTCCATGTAAATATCTATCATATGTGAATTCCCTTTTAATTGAATCTGTAGATGAAACTTGTATTTATTCTACAGGATCTAAAGTATGTTATTTTGATGGTAATATTTTACAAGTTGGATTAAAAGAATTATATAACATGCGAAAACTAAAGGATAATATATACTATTGTGAAAATATATTTTTGATTGTTGATGAGAAAGTCTTACATCTTCTAAAATTACATCAATTTGAAGAATTTCAGAAAATAATAATGAATTATTACCCTCTTACTGAATTGGTATTTTCATATGCAAATGATTGGATAAAGTTGTATAAATGGAAAACGTTATATGATAAGATATGTAAAATACACATTGCAAAAGACTATCATAATGCTACTGGTTGGATAAATATGAAAATGGAACAAGTTTTACTCACTCATAAATTAAAAGATTTTTTTATCATAGATGTATCTAAAGACAATTAATTAGTGGATATGTTATTTTTGTTTTTTTTAAATCTTGAAATAAATAAAGACATTGTCAAAAAAGTTGTTTTTTATTTTAAACTAAAAAATACAATTATGTATTAAAAAACATGGTAATTCAATTATTTATATACAATAATAATTTTGTTTTTTACAGATTGCATATCATTTAATGTTTTAATTTTAAATTTACATGTCATACATAAAGAACATAACAATTCAAAATGCATAGCTGGATAACAATGTTTTGACAAATCTTTTTTAGCAGTATAATATTTTTTATGTATTCTATCATACATGTCAACATTTTCTCTATAATATTTTTTGTTTAAAGTACAACAAGGAACTAGATACAATTCTGAAAATTTAGAAGCATGTTTTTGAAATATTTCAATTATTCGTATAGGTAATTTTCTACAAGCATGAATAGCTATCCATACATTATAGGATAAAACTATTCTTTCAAATTTATTATCATTTATATCACATTGTATAAAATTACATATATCCATTTTCTGTAATAGTTTCATTCCATTGTATTGTTTCAAATCAATACATGTCATTTTGGTGTTTAAAAGATGAATTCCACAAGCATTTCCAGCACATATATTAACTATATTTTTATTTTTGAAATCTATGAGATTAAATACAGACTGAGTTTCTGAATATTCTTTCTTCAAAAAATGATAATCAAAACTATGCTTATAATAATAATCGACAAAGTATTTTCGCTTTAAATTTGTAGACTTGTTTAAAAGCAGCAACTGGTCAAAAATAAATGTAATAAGACATTTTGGTGTTGTTTCATTAATGTCTAAATAAAATCCCATATAGTGTCTTAAACTCAATTTGTAAAATATGTTCATATTTTGTCTATTGTATTTACTCATGTAAAAGAAAATTATTAAAATTTTCACAACAGGATGTATTTTATACAAATAAGTTATCATACAAATAAAATAAAACATTGACCCTTTTAATTCAAGATGTTTATTCACATTTTTAGAATCTTCATATTTTATTAAAGAACCGAAAAGTTTTTTACATTTGGAATCGGAAAAGGATTCATTAAAACTATATTTTAAGGAATCTATATTTTTCAAATTAACAATAATTTTATCATAATAGAAAACATACAATTTATTAACATCTGTATAAATTAAAAATAAAATATAATAATAACGATATATTAACCATAAAATAACACAAATATACAATATTGACGAATCCATTTTTCCAAAATTATCAAAAAATATTTCAAAATGACAAGACTATATATATGTTTTATTATTATTATTATTATTATTATTATTATTATTATTATTATAATCAATGTAAAAAAATAAATATTACCAACTGCAAGAAACTCTCTGTGATTGGAGAAAATAATTATTTTCTCCAATCACAGAGAGTTTCTTGCAGTTGGTAATATTTATTTTTTTACAGTATAATAATAATAATAATAATCCATTTTCATCAACCTTCAGCGAGAGCGGGGCAAAGTTTAATAATTTTCTTGACGTTCATCTTTTACGATCATGCTAGTATTACGTGAAATACAGTATTAATTCGATTTTGACTCTGTGTCGATTTACAATTCGACCAATCTGTCAATATTTGTGCCACTTCTATTTCCTCTGGTGTATATTTTTCTCCAATGGTGGGAAAATTTGTTATTTTATAAAGTTTTTCTTGTTGGTTCGGAGAAAATAATTCTGTAACGTCTTTCGATTTACGGAGAGCTGCTCGAAATTTCATTTTGACCATAGTGTAATAATTTCTTTCATTCGAAGTTTGTCTTCCTTTCAATCTAGCCCAGTCTACAAAGATTGAAAAACGATCTCGATTACAATGACCATATTCTTTGCGGGTCCAATTCAATTGAAAAATGCCAGATTTTTTGTCCACCCATTGTAAGAAACAACCATATCTACCATCATTGAGAGCAGGTAAAAGAAAATCTCTAACGATCCTTTTATGCATATTCGTCGACAATGCTTCGAAATGAATCGAGAGCTGGGCTTTAAATACAATTAAAAAAAAAAAAAAAAAAAAAAAAAACAGTGAGTCATCAAAGAATGATAATGGAAACTCTGCTTATAATAATAATCTATAAAGTATTTTCGATTTAAATTTGTACACTTGTTTAAAATAACTGCTCAAAAATAAAAGTTATAAGACATTCTGGTCATTAATGTTCTAAATAAAATCCAATATAGTGTCTTAAACTCAATTTGTAAAATATTGTCATGTAAAAGAAAATTATTCACAATAGAATGTATTTTATACAAACAAGTTAACATACAAATAAAATATTGATCCTTTTAATTCAAGATGTTTATTTACATTTTTAAAATCTTCATATTTTACTAATGAACTGAAAATTTTTTTACATTTTGAATCAGACATCAAAACTATATTTTAATGAATCTATATTTTTTTAATTATCAATTGGATTACCAAAGTAATGAGAATATCTCGGATCATCCTTATTATTAAAAATTATTTCTTCTTTAATGTTATATAATGCAGTCATTCGATCATAAAATACATTATGTTTACTATAATCACATATTATGTTTTCTTCATTCAATGTTATAGGATAATTTTTATCTTTTTTCCAAAAAGTATCAACAGGTAATACTTTTTTTGGTTTTTCGTTTCTATAAAGACATAATTTATGATACAACGATGTATACTCATCATAAGATAAATTATTATTGGTTATACTATACTTGGAACATTTATCTTCTTTCCAATAACCTTTTATGGGAAAAACCTTATATTTTCCTTTTCTACAAGAACATTCACTTTTGTAAATGCATTTTGCAATTATTTTTTTATTTTTTCCCCATCGTATTGAAAAATGTGGTTCATCACCAATAGTCACAATACATTTTTCTTTGAAATGATAAATTTTAGGTGTTGAAAAAATATTAGTACAGGGAAAACGGAGGGTTTTCAAAAAACGGTTCACAGCGACCGTAATATTGTGATGTATTTTATAAAATTGGATGTCTTCCATCTTATCGACCGGAAAATAGAAGTCTGGAAATTTATATTTAAGACAATAATCAAAATAACCCCAACCCAAATTGTGAATTACCCTTTTCCTATGATCAATACCACCTTTTATCAGATCGTCTAGAGACAGATAAGTTTTGTCTAATTTTTCAATGTTCAAATAATTAAAATGACGTGCGGATAAAGTCGCATTTTTTTCGTCTACGGATATATAACAGGCATTGTTTTCCTCATCGAGACACAAACCCGGTTTCATTATTCGAATCGCATATATAAATCCAAAAAATTCATCATAGGGAATTGACCAAAGATTAGGATTTGATAATTTTTCGTGAAAATCGGGTGAATTTAATAACGTTAGTTTATCATGAATCGGAATATAGTCTTTAAAAAGAATTGATAACACATCATTATTTAAATCAAAAAGGGTAAGCGGACTAGGCATACTTATTTTGATATTCTATTACGATAGAAACGGTTATGTCCCATAAATATATTCTTTTTTTTTAAATTACATTTCATCATTTTTTAGTTTTTATAATATCTAACATTTTATAATTTTTTTAATTTCATAATATTAGATATTATAATTTTTTCACATTTCAGAATTATAAATTTTTAAAATAATTTTAAAATTATGAAATCCTTATATAATTCGCAAAATTTTAATTTTATGAATATATTAATACGACAGGACTGTTTCTAAATATATTGTCTTAAACTCAATTTGTAAAATATTGTCATGTAAAAGAAAATTATTCACAATAGAATGTATTTTAATACAAACAAGTTAACATATAAATAAAATATTGATCCTTTTAATTCAAGTTGTTTATTTACATTTTTAAAATCTTCATATTTTACTAATGAACTGAAAATTATTTACATTTTGAATCAGACATCAAAACTATATTTTAATGAATCTATATTTTTAAATTAACAATAACTTTCATAGTAGAAATCATACAATTTATTAACATTTGAATAAATAAAAATAAAATATAATAACAATTCATAAAATAATACAAATATACAATATTGACGAATCCATTTTTCCAAAATTATAAAAAAATCTATTTACATGTTTTATAATAACAACATATAATAATAATAATTTTTGTAGATCTCATTATTATTGATATTCTTAATCAATAATATTATTAATTTTTTGGTTGTGACATATTCTAATCCCCAAATCCAACATGTTCATAAATATTTATACATTTCATGGGAAGATAATCTGGAACAGCTCATTTCAAATCTTTTGTTAGTTTAACATATGTTTTCAGGCATTGTAAATGCACAACATCTCATTAACTGAGAAGTACCTAAAACGGAAACCTTAAAAAATATCTCATTTTATTAAAATCATATCATAAACACTCTCGCTTCATTGTGGTCCCTACTTTTTAATTAAACAATTTGACTTTTGATGTCTTTCAAGAAAACTCTTAATAGTTTTATTTACTTCCGTTTCAATATCATTATGAATCGACGTTATGTCATATTTCAAATCTTCATCTTTCCGAATGACGGACATTATGTCTTTCACTGAATCCTTTATCATTTCTTCTTTGATTTTTTCCACATCGTTGCCAATTTTCGAATATGCAGAAATATATCTGTTGTAATTCACGTAATTTTTTATCTTGTATTTGTTAAGATCCCGTTCGTTGAACTTTTTTCGCTTCACTTTAAAAATTGTTCTCGAATAAGATGTTTCTTCTGCATCTTTTTTCAAAACAAATCCTTCCAGAGGACAATTTGCATAAGCGCTTGGATATTGCTCTACTTTTTCGTACAAATCTCCTATCGTTTCGTAGCCTAAATCTAAAATTTGCACATAAGGTAGATTCACTTGCTGGAATATTTTTATGGCGTCGCTGTACTTCATGAATGTTTTCGAATCCAATTGGTAAATGTCAAAGGCCCGAAAAAATACTGTTTTGCTTCCGAATACAGATTTAGATTCGAAATCGTAGTATTTAATTCTCTTGATCGTCTTGCCGAATACTTCTCCAAAAATGATGAAATTGCAATTTAAGATATCTTTGATTCTCTGTACTTTTTCTGTCAGCGGTCCCATGATCTCGTTCAAACCAAAATTGCTTGTATTTTCGTTTAATACTACGTTTCTAGACTGTATTCTGAATGAATTGTCAATGTAGCCTATTCCAACATTTGAACCATCAATTTTTTCTGTCACGATTAAAGATGTGTCTGAAATAACTCTGCTGGAGATGTCATGATACTTAATAACAGTCTCCATCATAAAAATGTTTAAAATCAAACACTTAGATTAAAGAGTGTCCTGAGAGCTGAGCTTTATATACTCTTCTAAAGGATGATGAAAAAAAAAAAAAATCTGACTGATAGATTCATGCCAGAGGCCTATTATTTTTTTATTTCGCTTAAAATATGAAGAATCTTTAAAAAATTAAATCATAAAGTTCTTATATATTTTTTTGTTAAAAGAACACAACAAAAAATTTTATTTATTTTAAAAACAAATCTGTAAAAAGAATATATTTTTACATAAAATTAAAATTTTATGAACATATTAGTACAACATGACTATTTCAGAGATCTCATTATTATTGATAATCATGATCCCTATTAATTTTTTAATTACATTCTCTAATTGCATAAATTGGAGTTCTCTCGATCGGAATCTTTTCTGGTATATATTTATCATGGTGATCTAAAATATAATCTGGACAGCATTTTTTTAATCGTTATCCATTGAATATCTCATATCATAATTATTAATAATTATTTCTTTTTTAATGTTATACAATTCAGTTATTTGATAGTGATCATAAAATACATTATATCTACTCTTATACACTGTGTTTTCATTCAACATTATAGGATAATTTTTATCTTCTTTACAAAAAGTATCAACAGGTAATACTTTTTTTGGTTTTTCGTTTCTATAAAGACATAATTTATGATACAACGACGTATATTCATCATAAGATAAATGATTGTTGATTATACTATAATTATATCTTTTATATTCTTTCCAATAACCTTTTATGGGAAAAACATTATATTTTCCTTTTCTACAAAAACATTTATTTTTGTAAATGCATTTTGTAATTATTTTATTATTTTTTCCCCATCGCATTAAATAATGCGGTTCGTTATTTGTACTCGCGATACATTTTTCTTTGAAATGATAAATTTTAGGGCAATCAAATGTATAACATTGAGGCCAACGGAGGGTTTTCAAAGAACGGTTCACAGCAACCGTAATCTTGGGAGATATGCGATAAAATTGAATGTCTTCCATCTTATCGATTGGAAAATATAATTTTGGAAATGTATAGTGAATATAATAATCAAATGATGCCCATTTCAAATTTCCACTTATTATCCTTTGCATAGGATCAATGCCACCTTTTATCAGATTGTCTGGAGACGGATAAGTTTTATCTAATTTTTCAACATTCAAATAATTAAAATAACGTACTGATAAAGAGGCAGTTTTTTCATCTACGGATATATAACAGGCATTGTTTTGATTATCAAGATACCAACCCGGTTTCATTATTCGAATCGCATATATAAATCCAAAAAATTCATCATAGGGAATTGACCAAAGATTAGGATTTGATAATTTTTCGTGAAAATCGGGTGAATTTAATAACGTTAGTTTATCATGAAGTGCAACATACTCATTAAAAAGAATTGATAGCACATGCTTATTTAAATCAAAAAGGGTAATCGGACTAGGCATACTTGAAAAATATTTTGATATTTTACACTGATGGAAACGGTTATAAAATATATCCCATAAATATATTTTCTTTTTTTTTAAACAAAATTACATTTCATCATTTTTAGATTATTTAATATCTAACATTTTACAATTTTTTTGATTTCATAATATTAGATATTATAATTTTTTCATTTAATTATTTTAAACATTTCAGAATTATAAATTTTTAAATTTTTAAAATAATTTAAAAATTAAAAAAAACGAAAAATTTGTAAATTTAAATTTTGAAAAACAAAAAATTTAAATTTAAATTTTTGAAATGTAAAATTTTTCAAAAGTAAAAATTTTGAAATTAAAATTTTGAAAAGTAAAAATTTTGAAATTAAAATTTTGAAAAGTAAAAATTTTGAAATTAAAATTTTGAAAAGTAAAAATTTTGAAATTAAAATTTTTAAAGTAAAAAATTTTTAAAGTAAAAAATTTAGAAAAGTAAAAATTTTGAAAATAAAAAATTTTGAAAAGTAAAAATTTTGAAAAACAAAAAATTTTGAAAAACAAAAATTTTGAAAAACAAAAAATTTTGAAAAACAAAAATTTTAAAAAACAAAACTTTTGAAAAACAAAAATTTTGAAAACAAAAATTTTGAAAACAAAAATTTTGAAAACAAAAATTTAAAATCTAAAAACAAAAATTTAAAATCTAAAAACTAAATAAAAAATTAGTAAAAAAAAAAAAAAAAAAAAAAAAAAAAATTTTTTTTTTTTTTTTTTTTTTTTTTTTTTTATGTTTTTTAGATTTTAAATTTTTTGTTTTTCAAAATTTTAGATTTTCATATTTTTTGTTTTTCAAAATTTTAGATTTTCATATTTTTTGTTTTTCAAAATTTTAGATTTTCATATTTTTTGTTTTTCAAAATTTTAGATTTTCAAATTTTAGATTTTTAAATTTTTGTTTTTCAAAATTTTAGACTTTCAAAATTTTAGATTTTCAAAATTTTAGATTTTCAAATTTTTATGTTTTCAAATTTTTATGTTTTTCAAAATTTTAGAGTTTCAAATTTTCTTGTTTTTCAAATTGAAAATCTAAAATTTTGAAAATCTAAAATTTTAAAAAACAAAAAAATTTTGAAAATCTAAAATTTTGAAAATCAAAAAATGTTGAAAATCAAAAAAAATTTAAAAATCTAAAATTTTGGAAATCTAAAATTTTGAAAAACAAAAAAATTGAAAATCTAAAATTTTGAAAAACAAAAAATATGAAAATCTAATTTTGAAAACAAAAATTAAAAATCTAAAAACATAAATAAAAAAATATTATAAACTAAAAAAAAAAAAAAAAAAAAAAAAAATTTTTTTTTTTTTTTTTTTTTTTTTAGTTTATAATATTTTTTATTTATGTTTTTAGATTTTAGATTTCATAAATTTACATTTCCAATTTTTTTGTTTTTCAAAATTTTAAATTTTAAAATTTTTTGTTTTTCAAAATTTTAGATTTTCAAATTTTTTGTTTTTCAAAATTTTAGATTTTCAATTTTTTTGATTTTCAATTTTTTTGATTTTCAATTTTTTTGATTTTCAAAATTTTAGATTTTCAAATTTTTTGTTTTTCAAAATTTTAGATTTTCATTTTTTTGTTTTTCAAATTTTAGATTTTCAATTTTTTGTTTTTCAAAATTTTAGATTTTCAATTTTTTGTTTTTCAAAATTTTAGATTTTCAAAATTTTAGATTTTCAATTTTTTGTTTTTCAAAATTTTAGATTTTAAAATTTTTTGTTTTTCAAAATTTTAGATTTTAAAATTTTTTGTTTTTCAAAATTTTAGATTTTAAAATTTTTTGTTTTTCAAAATTTTAGATTTTAAAATTTTTTTGTTTTTCAAAATTTTAGATTTTAAAATTTTTTTGTTTTTCAAAATTTTTTGCAAAGTAAAATTTTTGAAAATCTAAAATTTTTACTTTGAAAATCTTATCCTATTGTACTAATATAAACTTTATCTGTAACAGATCTTTATTTTTTCATATTCATGTTTTTTTCATAAAAAAATATATCATATTTTATTTATCATATATTTATATATTCTTCATCTTTATCTCTCCTGTAAAAAAAGATATTCTTTTTTATAGATTCATAAAATTAAAATTTAATGAACATATTAGTATGACAGGACAGTTTACATCATTATCAAATTTAAAGTTTTGAATTTTAATTATGAGAAATAAGAATTATCCTGTCGTACTAATATAAATATTATTTGATCTTTATTTTCTTTTTTTTGAGATCCATATTTTTTGCTTCTTGTTCAAAGTAAAAAAATCTTATATATTCTCTTTTCAATTCATTTTTTAAAAATATATCATACTTTTTCCATCAGTTCTTTTTTTATATAATTTCTTTTTTTCATCTTTATTGTGAAAGAACACAGCAATAACTATTATTTATTTTAAAAACATTTCTACAAAAACATCTCAATTAGACAAGATAATGGACAAAAAAGTTAAAAACAATTACAATCACAATCTTCGAAATTTACAGCATGAAATATTTTAAAGTACATAGAAATTCTGCCTGCCAAACAATCTTTATCATGACACTTGGTACATATGATTTTATCTTTTTTCACATTAAAATAATTAACAGTTACTCTTTTCATGTTTAATTTAAAATGTTTCTGTGTACGTATAAACAAAGTTTCAATTTTAAACTTTCTACAATAATGTTTTAAATATTTTTTCCATGAGTTTGGACACTGTTTAACACCAATTATACGTTTGAATGTTCCTAGAGAAAATGCATCAAATTGTTTATTTTTATATCTCACAGCTAGATATGCAAAATTAACATTTCTTTTTATGTAATATGAGTCCACAGGTAAATTTTGGTTTGTACAATCTTGTATATTTTGTGGATCTGTAAGATCTACAATATTTGTTTTTATATCCTCTGAATTTTGATTTATAGAATTACTTTTGTTATCCATTTCAATATTATCCTCTGGTGACTGTTTAATCCAGACATTGGAAAACAAATGTTTTGCTTTTAAAAACATAACTTGTTTTAATTCTTCAATTATACTTTCAATTTCTTTACTCAAATGTGACAAACAATCTAAAAATTTTGCATCATATGCAACTTTTTCGTCTTTTTCTGGAGGTTGAAGATATTCTATTAATATATCTCTTGAAAAAGAAAACATGTCTGAATAACATGTCTTTTTTTGAATTTGAGTTAAAACATATTGTGAAATATCATTGAAGTCCAAAAAGTTTGGTAATTTATCCTTTATTGTTTGTCTAATAAAATTTATCATAATACTTTCAACGAGATGTTTCATCGTGAAATGTAATCTAAGTGAAAACAGAGTGATATATATATAGTTTGAACAAAAAGGGTGGAGCTTAGTTTTTTTATAAAAAATTATAATAAAATAATATAAATAAATATAATAATATAAATCATGTCACAATTTATTAAAGTCAATTATTAATATCTCGACTTTTATCACTTTTAAAATTTATCCTTTTCCATTAAAAAATCTTTTGTCATGATCTTTTAATTGAATTTAAAATATGAAAAGCATTTGTGCTTTTCGATATCCAATTTCTAATTAATTTGGGATATCGATATATATTTTCAAAAGGCTGTCGACAGATTGGACAAGTAGACTGCCATTTTGATAAACATTTTATATGAAATAAATGTTTACAACATAACATAATAATATTTTTGTCAAGTGAATTTAAACAAATAGAACAGTCTTCTAAAGATTTTGGACAATTTATAGAATGTTCGTCGCCATAATAAATCTTGCAAAATTCATTTTCAGGATCAATTAAATAAAATATAGCTAAAATTTGTTCTTTTGAAAAACCTAACAACTTTAAATCATAATGTGAAAAGCCTGTAGCAATTATACTTTCAATCAATTTAATATCAAAATCATTAAATCCAATTTCTGATAATATTTGAGATAGAATTTTTACATTATCAGAATTTATATCCATTTATGTCGTTAGTAATTGTCGTTATATATATATATATATATATATATATATATATATATATATATACATATATATATTCATATCTTTTTTAAAAAATAGATAAATATTAAAATGAAAAAATAAAAATAAAAAATAAAATAAAATAAATGAACGACAGAAACAGTCAAATAACATTTTATTTGGATTGTAAATTAAAATGTACATATTATATATATAAATCTATAAATCTTTAAAATGAACAACATTTTGTCAAACATTAATTCTTGCCTTTAAAAAATGTCAAATATGTTTTTTTAAACACGAATGCTCTTCTTTTTCTTTATGAAATGCAGATGGTGATGTTTAGTTTTTAAAACAAATTTTAAATTTTTATTTGTCGAATATCCCAAATCGTTAATTATTTCATGATGACATTTTAAATTTTTCATAATGAATGATATCATTAGAAAGACTAATGAAAAGGGTTTAGTCTTTGTGGCGATAATTTTTTCCAATGAAGCTTCTTCCAAATCGTATAAAGCTTTCTCTAAATCATTTATTTTTTTAATTTCTCGAAAAATCATATGCTTAAATAACTCCATCTTTTTCATTATTCTTGAATGCACATTTATGAAGTTGTTAACATTTTTAATCATGAAGCTTTCACCAACATAACTTTCCATAATAATAAACAGAGCATTAAGTATCAGTTCGCGTAGAATTCTTGCTTCCAACTCCATGGCTATCAATCCAGAGATCTGAGATTCTAAGCAAATGCCAAGCCTTTTTATACCTTATATGTGTTGCGTCTTTTTTTCCCACCGATAACAATTAAAATGATTTTAGATATAGTAAAGGATTTGTTAAAATTTTTTTATATAAAATTGGATCATTCTTTTTATACCATTTAGGATCATAATCTGACCAATCCATTAATTCTTCCGATTTATTTTCTTTTAAACTTGTGAATTGTTTTAAATTTGCAATTTGTTGTTGTTGTTGTTGTTGTTGTTGTTGTTGTTGTTTGAATAAATTATTCATAACCCTTATTTTATAAAAATTTTATAAATATATGTGATAAAACAAATAAAAATAACTTAATTATAAATATTTTAATAGTAACAAATTACATTAAATTTAAAATGTAGAATTTAAAAAAAATGTTAAATTACCCAATTGTAAAATATAAAGTTATGAAATGTTAATTTTTAAATTGTAATATTATCATATATAAAAATATCAAAGTTAATATTATCATATTTAATATTTTAGATTATACAATTTTTATATTTTATCATTTATCTTAAATTATACAATTTTACATTTTATCATTTTAAATTTATAATATTAAGGTCTTTAAAAAAATATTGAATTATTTTTTAAATTAAGTGTACCCATATTGAGAAATGAAGTTCTTGGACATTATTAGGAATTTTTATTCCCAATTTTTTCAGATTTGCTTTTAAAAAATCAAAATTATCTTTTGCAAAATTTTCCACAAGTTCTAAAGTTCGTTGAGCACATTGTTTCGCTCGTTTTGGATGGTATGGACATTTTTTATTAGGATATAGATACAAAAGCCATTTTATAGATGGTATACCCACAATATCAATATTTAAAATGTTTGGACGTCGTGTAACAATTTAGAATGGTTTTTGTAACAGAAAACAAGTTTTTCATCTGGATATAAGTTTTGTAATTCTTGGTATTTGTTTTGTAGAAAATTAATTAAAAATTCATAAGTTACAGTTGAACCTGAAGTATGTATTGGATTAATAAATGCATGATACTTATATCTTAACATTCCATCCATAATAATATCAGTGTATGCAAATTCTAAACAATAAAATTTTTTATTATTCACAAAACCTTGCAAATTTACAAATGCCACAACAATCATACTTTGTTTCTTCTTTTTTTTAAAGAATATAAAAAGATTTATTGTTACTATAGGTATAGTCCAGGATTTTAAATATAAAAAATCAAACTTTTTTTAAAAAAACATAAATATTAAAATTGATCCACTTTAAAATCTGTGATGTCCAAAAATTCGTTTTTCATTATAATTATCTCTATATATTTTTTGTAATATATTATAAATACAACTTTTATTCGTTATACCTTCAAAATCAGGCACTTCATGAAATTTTATATGAGCTTTTATGTCTTGATTTTTCTTATTATTCAAATGAATAAAAGTATCGGATTTAAATTCTATAGTTCCCATAACTTGGTATTCTTTTGTAAAATGTTTTATTCTTCTTTTATTCCTGGATGGGCAAATTAAACCTTCATTTTGAATGGCGTGTAAAACATGACATTTGTCATTTTCATTTGGTTCTTTTAATAAAATTAATTCATTAGGATTATGTAATAAATATAAATGTTTATCATCAGTTTATGAATAAGTAATAAATAACTTTCAGCATATCAATCTTATAAACTTTAATAAATTTTAAATCCAACGTTTCGGCTAAATTCCTTCATTAGCCTTCCTCAGGGAAAAATGATGTTAAAAAACACATAAACATAGAAAATTTAAGTACATGATACCACAATTACAACTTCAAAACATTTAACAGATGATTACACAAATTGTAAAAATATACTATATACATTTTTAAAAATATGCTAAAACACTCAAAGGAACATGAAACATGATCACCACAAGACAAGGATAAAGAGCTACTAAAGCAAAGGTTAAAAATATCAAAATTGCGGGGTTGCCAGAACTAACTTAAAGCAGGGTAACCATAAATTAATTTAAGCCCAAGAAATGAAGCCAAATTGAGGGGGGGTTTACGGATAAGGAATCGTTACAAATTTCTGATTTTCTTTTAATAATTTCGAATGATTCATAAAGAAGTGCTTGGTTTCTATTGTCAGTATTGTAAATTATTTTGGCATTTTCAAAATCGGGGTCAATGGGATTAGTATTATAATTTCTAGAAAAAGCTGTGTTGGGTCTATTATATTTTAAATCTGCAATATGCTCCTTCATTCTATCACAAAAAGGTCTATTGGTCATACCTATATAGTAGTTAGTTTTATTATCAACTTTATATGGGATTTCATAAACACCAGATTTTAATTTGGGGGGAGGAGGATCAAGTTTTTTAGAAATTAATGAATTTAATTTTAAAGGAGCTTTAGCAACCAAATTAACTTTTTTATGTTTAAATAATTTAGAAATTCCTTCATGAAGAGATGGCAAATATTGAATTTTCTTAAACTTACTATTAGAAGATTTATTATCATTAGAAGACGAAGAAGGGGGAGGAGGGGACATAATTTTATAAATTAATTTATTTATAGTCTTTATTTTATAACCATAATTAATAGCCAAATTATAAATAAAATCGATTTCATGGTCTAAGGCCTCAAGGGTAGAACTATGACTAAAAGCACGTTTAATCAGAAATCTAAAATTAGCTATTTTATAGGACCAGGGTAAAGGATAATTGCTATGAAAAGTATATGGAATAATATTGGGCTTTCTATAAACAGAAGTTTCAACATATTGATTAAATCGTTTAATTTTAATATCCAAAAAGGTTAAAATATTATCGTTATTTTCAGTTTCTAAAGTATATTGAAGGTTAGGTTTTACGTTATTGATTATATCTAAAAAAAATCCTTAGGGGAACTAGATGGATCTTGCCAAATTATAAAAACATCATCTACAAATCTTTTCCACAATTTAATACAATGCATATTTTTTGGAACAAAATTATTCTCAAAATCTCTTAATTCAAACTCAGCTAAAAGTCCAGATATAGCTGAGCCCATAGGTGCTCCGTTAAGTTGTTTATAGATTTTATCGTTAAATTTAAAATAATTATTATATATTACCAATTTCAAGGCTTCTTTAATAGCAGTTTTTTCAGATTGAGAATATTCAGTAGATAAATTGAGTCTATTACTTATTATATGAAAAACACAGTCCAAATCTATTGAGGGAAACAAGTTCACAATATCTAAACTAGCAAGGGAATCATGCAGCTGTATATTCTGTTCAAATAGATCATCTAAAAATTTAGCCGGATCAGAAATTGAATAAGTTTTAGCATATTTTTAAAAATGTATATAGTATATTTTTACAATTTGTGTAATCATCTGTTAAATGTTTTGAAGTTGTAATTGTGGTATCATGTACTTAAATTTTCTATGTTTATGTGTTTTTTAACATCATTTTTCCCTGAGGAAGGCTAATGAAGGAATTTAGCCGAAACGTTGGATTTAAAATTTATTAAAGTTTATAAGATTGATATGCTGAAAGTTATTTATTACTTATTCATAATTATAAAAGCAGCATATATAAAAAAAGTGGAATAAATATATCTGAATTGTTTATCATCAGATTTATAAATATTTTCATAATGACATTGATCTAAATATATTGTTTTTGAATCAGGAGTTACTAAACATCGTTTTATAGAATTAAAAATATAATGTTTGTCATTTCCTTTAATGAAAAGATCACCATCAATAAATGAATAAATTGTATCAAAGGAATCTATTAAGTTTTTTAAAACAGTTTTACGTATAGGTAAAGTCATATAAATTGCAGCACGTTCAAAATGTTTATTATATCGACCATACTCTGTTAATTTTATACTAGATTCAGACTGAATAATATGTAATACATGATAAGTGGAATCATCGTCAAAGAAAATTTTATCCATTTCTGATAAATTCAAAAAATAATCTATTTAATAACGTATATATTATTATATACATCTATATATACGCTTATATATATTCTTCTTAGCTATATATTTTTTCTTTTTTTTAATTTTTTTAATTAAAAATATTTTTTAAAAGTGGAAATGGATATAAAATATATTTTTAAATTTATGAAAAAAATTCTGAAGCAAATAATATTTTTTTATTAGCAAACAAATATTTCATTTCAAATTTGATATAACAAATAATAATAATAATAATAATAATAATAATAATACATTGATTATTTATATATACAATTACATTTATCTCCAGAATCCATGTTTAGATTCAGTCAATGTTTGAACACATTTTACATGTTCATCATTTTTTCTGTGTACTTTATTACTCGATAAAATACCATTTACAAATAAACGTAAATAGGCCTGAATGCGCATTCCACAGTTATTTCGAATGTTCAAAATAAATGCAGTATCAGGATCCGAATATTTCAATTTGGGTAAATTATCTGATGTATAACCAAAATGCCACAAGTAATCCATTATGTCCACTGTTATTTGATCTTTAGTTGTTTTTAAAATGACATTCAGCATTTCTTTGAAACTGTACACTCTTGAGTCTTTGCCATTTAAAACTTTTTTATAATGACTAGGTGTCAAATTTTTCAAGTCTTTTGAAGGTTTGGGAAAAGTGCATCCGTAAAAACGGTCCACATCCACAGCAAAAAAATATATATTTCCATCATTACCCACTGCAGCTCTTATTGTTGGTTTATTCACGAAAAATGACACTTTGAAAAACATTGTCTTAACTAAGGACGTCGAATAAATGATACTAAAAACCTGGAATAAATGATGGGTTTATATACACAATGAGAAATGACGTCATGAGATTATGAAATATATAAACTTTACAGTTAGTTTGGCTTAATGTTAATTTAACTAGATGTTATATAATTAATGTTAAAATTCAAATTTTATTTTTTTTAAATAGCTTATTTAACCTTGAATATAAATCATTTGAATTTTAGCATTTAAATATATCGCGATTTTTCAAAATTGAAATTTTATAATCTGAAATTTCGCTATATAATTAAATCCTAAAATTCAATTTTTTTAAATAGCTTTTAAACTTTAAAATAGATATAATTTGACATTTAATTATATAGTGATTTTTCAAAATTCAAAATTTAAAATCCGAAATTTGACTATATAATAAAATGCTAAAATTTTATTTTTTAAAAATAGCTTATTTAATCTTGAAATAGAATAAAATATAATCTGACATTTGATTATTTAGCGAAATTTCAATTTTGAAATTTAAAATTTGAAATTTCACTATATAATAAAATCTCAAATTATATATTTTTAAAAATAGCTTATTTAATCTTGAAATAGAATAAAAATTTCATTTGACATTTAATTATTTAGCTAAATTTTAAAATCTGGAATTTAGCTAAATAATTAAATCTCAAATTATATATTTTTAAAAATAGCTTATTTAATATTGAAATAGAATAAAAAACAAAATTTGAATTTTAACATTTAATTACTTAGTGAAATTTCGAATTTCAATTTTGAAATTCGAAATTTCACTAAGTAATTAAATGTTAAAATTCAAATTTTGGTTTTTTTAAAAATGACTTATTTAACATTAAATTAAAATAAAATATCAATTGAATTTTAACGTTTAATTAGATAGCGATTTATAAAAAAATGCGAAATTTCACTATATAATTAATATTAAAATTCAAATTTCCATTTTTTAAAAATAGCTTATTTAACCTTGATAATATGTCATTTGAATTTTAACATTAATTAGATAGCCAAAATTGAAATATAAAAAGGTAATTTTAAAAATGAATAAATTTATAAAAAAGTCCAAGTTTATTAAAATACAATTATTTAGGTGTGTCGTGACTATATATGGATCATTTATTTACTCTGGTGAATAAATATTTGTGATGATCTATTCAGACATGACTACTTTAAAATATATAAATGTGGGTTTACAAAATGTTTATTGTTAAATAAAATCTTACATTATTATGATAATCATTAAAAAATAAATATTGAGAATTAAAAAATATTTAAACATTTACAGATTTTTTAAAGAAATCATTTTCGATTTTTGTATTTATTAAAAAACAATAATGACATGTATAAAATACAATTTTCCCCAGGTGAGGATCGAACTCACAACCTCGGCATATCTCACAATTATACTGTTTTATAAGTACCGCGCGCTAGCCAATTGCGCTACTGGGGACATAAAAAAAAAGCATTATAATCTTATTTAAATCCTGAAAAAGTTTGAAATGTTTTTAAATTTTAATTTTTATATATTTAAAATTACAATCTTGATATATTTATTTATAAACCATGATAAATATATTGCAAAATTATGATTCATATTTAGACAATCTTCTTTTTAGCTCCACAATTTCCGTCTTTCTTAAATATTCTATTTCAGCTACCAATCTAGCAATTTCGGTCTCTCTCAAATATTCGATTTTGTTTTGAAGCAAGTCGTTTTTATTCTGAAGCGAATCATTTTTATTTTGAAGCAATTTATATTCTGTTTGAAATGACTCTTCAACGGTTTTCAATTTATGTTTCAATTCCCTAATTTCTTCTTCGCGCCTTTGTTTAATTTCCACTCGTAAATTCTCAAATTTGTTTTTCATTTCCCTGATTTCTTCGTGTTTCTGTTCCATTTCCATTCGTAAATATTTATTTTTTTTCTTCAATTCTTCACAATGTTCCATGATTGGTTTAGCACAATTTAAACAATCTTGTTGTCTCTGGCTAGGTTCCCACCAATCCTCTTTGACGACTTTATAAAATAATATTTTTTCATCAATGCGGACACAAAAAACGAACGGTGTCGCAATAAAGAATTTTATGATATTGACTTAATTTGTAGTCACAACAAAAAAAGCAACGTTTTACCTGCTCAATACATAATTGTCATAATATATATCATAGAATTAAAATGTAATTTTCTACAATAAAAAATATATATCAAAAACATAAAAAATTTAAATTTTCAATTTTCAAAAACTTTTCGAAAAACTAAAATATATTTAAACATTTACAGATTTTTTTATTGAACATTTTCGATTTTTGTATTTATTAAAAAACAAAAAATGACATGTATAAAAAATAATTTTCCCCTCGGCATAACTCACAATTATACTGTTTTATAAGTACCGCGCGCTAGCCAATTGCGCTACTGGGGACATTAAAAAAAGAATTATAATTTTATTTTGAAAATTTTTGAAATGTTTTTTAATTTTTAATTTTTATATATTTAAAATTCGAATCCTGGTATATTTATTTATAAACCATAATAAATATATTATTACAAAATTATGATTCATATTTAGACAATTTTCTTTTTAGCTCAACATTTTCGACCACCAATCTAGCAATTTCAGTCTTTCTTAAATATTCTATTTCGGCTACCAATCTAGCAATTTCAGTCTCTCTCAAATATTCGATTTTATTTTGAAGTGAATCATTTTTCTCTTCAATGGTTTTCAATTTATGTTTCAATTCCATAATTTCTTCTTCGCGCCTTTGTTCAATTTCCACTCGTAAATTCTCAAATTTGTTTTTCAATTCCCTGATTTCTTTTTCGTGTTTCTGTTCCATTTTCATTCGTGAATTTTCTAACTCTTTATTTTTTTTTACCAATTCTTCGCAATGTTCCATGATTGGTTTAGCACAATTTAAACAATCTTGTTGTCTCCGGCTAAGTTCACGTTAAAATATAATTTTGAGTCTGAGAAAGTGAAATATATATCAAAAATATATAAAATTAAAAAATTATTTAAACTCTATATAAAAATAGAATATTTTCTACAAAAAATATAAAATTTTCAATTTAAAAAATTAAATTTTCAATTTTCAAAAACTTTCCGAAAAACATTCCGTACTTGTATAGTGAAATTTCTTTAGTTTCTTAATAAGATTTTCTAACAGAGGATTTATTTTTTTAGCTCTGTAAACGTCGGTTAATAATCTTTGCGATGATCTGTTTGTATCAGAATAAAATACATTGAAGCCTTATCTAGAATGAATTAACACTTTCGAATGAAGATGAATTGTAAGAATAGATTTTAAATTTTATTTTCTTACATAATAAAAAAGATTAATATGAATTTGCCGTTGATCTTTAAAATGAAAAAAAGTAATTTTTCAGATTTTCTGGGTTTATTTATTTCATTGATAAATTATATTCCAAAATACTTTTTCTAAATCCCTACTATTTCCAAATTTTGGACAAAAAATTTTTATGTAAAAAACAAAATATGTTATATCTTTTTAAAGCCCTGACGAAGGGTCGCGTCCGACCCGAAACAATTGTTGCAAATTTCTTATCGTGTTTATCCAAAGTTTTGCAATTATTAAGACTGCACTTCTTTATGTAACTATAAAATAAAAATGTTTATTTTAATTTCTAATGTTAAAAATATCAAAAACTTGTAAAATTTTAAAAAAAGGACGTTTCTCAAAATCAGAAAACCCTGTTTCACATATAATTGTTATTGTCTGTAACATATATATAAATCATAAAGTTAACAAAAACGGAATGAGCCCATGAATCTCATATAATTTTTACAAAACCGAAAACATAAAATTTAAATTTTTCTACACACATATATATATGAATTTTTATTTTTATTTTTGCAAATGTTTTTTCGATAATTTAATTTGTTGTCGTTTTTATTAATTTTTTTCTTTTTGTTAATCACGCCCACTTATCCTTTTTATTACTTTCTATTCAAAATTATATATATATATATCAAGAATATAAAATATCTAAAAAAATAGTTTTGAGTCTGACAATCATCATTTTCTACACAAATATATATTATAAAATTTATATTTTCTACAAAAAATATAAAATTTTCTACAAAAAATATAAATTTTTAATTTTAAAAATTAGTGACAAAAAACAGTGATGTACTTTTATAGTGAAATTTTTATTAGTTGTTTAATAAGATTTTTTGACGGAGGATTTATTTCTTTAGCTCTGTAAACGTCTGTGAATAAATATTTGTGATGAGTTTCAAAAATCCATCCAGACATAAAATACATTGCAGCCTACTTTAAAATATATAAACGTGGGTTTTACAAAATGTTTATTCAATATCATTAAATAAAATCCTACATTATTACGATAATCTTTAAAAAATATTTTTTTTAATTTAAAAAATGTAGGGGTAATAAATATTGAGAACTAAAATAATATTTAAACATTTACAGATTTTTTTAAATTGAACATTTTCGATTTTTGTATTTATTAAAAAAATAACGACATGTATATAAAATAATTTCCCCCTCGGCATAACTCACAATTATACTGTTTTATAAGTACCGCGCGCTAGCCAATTGCGCTACTGGGGACATTAAAAAAACATTACAATCTTATCCTGAAAAAGTTTGAAATGTATTTAAGTTTTAATTTTTATATATTTAAAATTCCAAGCCTATTATATTTATTTATAAACCATGATAAATACATAATTACAAAATTATGATTCATATTTAGACAATCTTCTTTTTAGCTCAACAATTTTGGTCTCTCTCAAGTATTTAATTTTACTCCATAACTGTTTCCTTGAAGCTATCTATTTCTCCTTGAAGTGACACTTCCACTGTTTTCAATTTATATTTCAATTCTCTAATTTCTTCTTCGTGTTGCAGTTGAGTTTGCACTCGTAAATTCTCAAATTTGCTTTTCAATTCCCTGATTTCTTCTTCATGTCGCTGTTCGGTTTGCATTCGTAAATTCTCTAAAACTCTAATTTTTTTCTCCAATTCTTCACAACGTTCCATGATTGGTTTAGCACAATTTAAACAATCTTGTTGTTTTTCGCACATAGGTGTAAACTCAAAACATTGCAATTTTGAATCTTTTTCCGACGATGGTCTTTTTCAATTTTCTCTTTTTGCATCAGCCGATATTTAAATTTTTTATAACATTTTAACAAATGGTCCGCAGCGCCCATTTTTTTCTCGAATTTCTCAACTCCAAAACACCAAACACAACATTTTTTAGCATTCATGTTGTGTGTCGTACAATGTTTTTCATATTCTTTTGACAAAAGACTTATTCCACATTTAGGACATGGAAAACAAACGGTGTCTCGAGAAAGAACTTTACGGTATCGATCTATTTTGTTGCGAGTCATCACACAACGTTGTTTAAAATCGAAAAATTGTAATTCTTCTGGTGATGGACTTTTTTGTTTTGCGGTTACACGATATTTAAATTTCTTAAAACATTTTAACAAATGGTCCGCAGCGTCATATTTTTTCTCGAATTTCTCAACTCCAAAACACCAAACACAACATTTTTTAGCATTCATGTTGTGTGTCGTACAATGTTTTTCATATTCTTTTAACAAAAGACTTATTCCACATTTAGGACATGGAAAACGAACGGTGTCTCGAGAAAGAACTTTACGGTATCGATCTATTTTGTTGCGAGCCATCACATAACGTTAAAATACAATTTTGAGTCTGAGAAAGTGAAATATATATCAAAAATATATAAAATTAAAAAATAATTTAAACTCTATATAAAACATAAAATATACATCAAAAAACATAAAATATTCAACAAAAAAATTTCAATTTTAAATTTTCAAAAAGGGTGCCAAAAAGGTAGTCGCGACTATAGAGTGAAATTTTTATTAGTTGTTTAATAAGATTTTCTGACAGAGGATTTATTTTTTTAGCTCTGACAGATCTGGTGAATAAATATTTGTGATGATCTTTTTGTATCAGAATATAAAATACATTGCAGCCTTATCTAAAATGCTATGTACTATATATTTAATGAAGTTGAATTGTAAGAATAGACTTTAAATTTTTACATAATGAAAAAAAGACCTTTGATCTTTTAAATGAAAAAAAGAAATAAATATTTACAATAATTGAAAAAATTTTTTGTTGATGGCTTTATAAATAGTTATTCGAAATGTTTATTTGAAGAATGGATACATTTATTAATAAAAAAAAAATTCTAAAAATCTTTCGAATACAATTTTTTCTAAAATCTCGCTCCAGATTTACCAAAAAATTTATAAAAGTGATATACATAAAAGGCGAGATCTTAAAATTATAAATGACAATTTACCGGGTAAGGTTAATATAAAATCTCGATCTAAAGATTTTTTTTTTAAATATATCATTGAAAATTACATTTATATTATTTGTTATGATTCAAAAAAGAAGGATTGAACCAAAATCTTTTCATTTGTTTGTCATTTATTTTATTAAACGAGAAATGGTCAAATGATAAATATTAAAAGTAATTTTAATAAAAAATAAATAAATCTGTCAATGACAGATTTATTTATTTTTATCTAATTAAATATATGACACAGAAAATAGTCAGTTTAATTCAATAAAAGTTCAAATCGACAGTTTTACTGACATTATATAAATAGTTTTTTTTAACTATGTCGAGTATAAATAGAGATTCGAAAGAATATCCAAGATCATAACGATGGATTGCATTCAGTGCTCCACACCAGCAAATTCATCTACGTTGATGAAGTGCAAACACAACATTCATCTATCATGTGTTAGAAATTTTATCCTGTCGACAAAAAATGTATGCTGCCCATCTTGTAATGAACCAATTCAAGCTACAGATTTGTCTACAATCCTTTGGACGATTAAAGAAGATGACCCGATGCATGAATTTTTACGTCAAGAAATGTTAAGAAGACTGGTGTTAGACCTTTATGATACTGATTGGGATGACTCCAATTTATGTTAGTAATCCAATTTAAAAGAAGAGCTTTTTAAAAAAGTATTTGACAAGTTGTTAAAGACATATATAATATGTTGTAATTCAAAATAAACTGTTATTTGACTATTTTTTTGTGTCGTTTATTTAATTTAGATAAAAATTTATTTATTAGTACGAGCGTCATCACCATTTATCCACTTTGAAAATGTTAGAATATCTGCAATTTTATAATTTAATTTCTTAAACAACTTTCAAATATTTAATTATATTTATGTTTTATCATACAACTCAAAAATTAGAATAATCTCACAGGATAGATTTTTTTTATTATTAAAATTACTCCTTCCATTTCTTGTTTAATAAAATAAATGACAAACAAATCTGATTCAATCAATTGTAGTTATGTTGATCTTTTTTTTTTAATCATAACAAATAATATAATTGTAATTTTTAATGATATATTTTTTTCTAAAAATCTTTAGAATAATCTTGAGACCCTTTTTATCATCAATAATTTTAAGATCTCGCCTTTTATCTTCTAAAAAAGTTTTGGTGTCTTAAGAGATATTTTCTTGTTTGGATGAAAGTTTATATAAACTTTTATATTTTGATTTTTCTTTTTATCAAATGATCATTTTAGTTATAATTTTTTTTAATATTTTAAATATTTTTTTAAAAAATGCAAATGAAAAATTTCAAATCTATGAAAATCAATTTGAAATATATATTTTTATTAGAAAACATCAAATTTGACTATTTCAGCCAAGCTATTTCAAAAAATAACATTTGAATTTTAACATTTAATTAAATAGCGAAATTTCAATGCTTAAATCTTGAAAAAATCCTCTAACATTCTATTTCAGCCAAACTAGTTTCAAAAAGTAACATTTGAATTTTAATTAAATAGCAAATTGAAAAATGAAATTCGCTAAAATTCAAATTCTATCTATTTCAAATTTCTATACACAATTTGTTTGAAAATTAAAAAAAATAATAAGACATTTAATTTTGAACAGTTTTTATTAAAGAAACAAATATATAAAATCACAACAAATTTTTAATTAAAAAAGAACATTATATACAAATAAAATCATTTATAAAAAACCATATAAATAATGATTTTAATTAAAAAAGAGCACAAATATAATCATTTATGAAAACCAAATAAATAATGAAGGATTTTTACAAATCTTTGACCAAATATTTTTTTCAATAAACGAATTGGATATGAAAAACATTTATACTTGATGGCATATGAAAATAAATAAATTTGCAAATCTCACATTTAAAAATTCCTGTTTATGTTTTATGATGACACATTCTTTTAAATAAAGATAATATTTGAGATCCTTTAAAAACTCGTAAATAGATTATTCCATATCTGGCCATTGAAAATGAAAAATGTCCAGGGGATCAATATCTTAATGATTCTTGTAAATTTTGGGTGATATTGCATGGAATAAACTTGTGGAGGCCATAATACAGTTCACTAAACGTGATGACAAATTTTTTCCCCTCCACAAGTTTAAATTCTGTGATTGATTGTCGGTGACACCATTTTATTTCGTTATTCACCAAATAACTTTTTAACATTTCCGATGGATTTTCACTGAATGAGTATCTATTTAAAAATACGTTCAGAAATTCGATAACAGGATTTATTTTCATTTCTTTCATGATGGGTTGCTTGGTATCCAACCATTTTAATACTCCAAATCTGTTAGGTCCTGAAATATGGAAAAACTTTATTGTTTCATCTTCAATGTTTATGTAAAAACTATCCTTGAGTGGATTGCTTGATGTATAAAATCCTGAGGAAAGCGATGAAATTAAATCCAGCAATTCAAACAGTTCATCTGAAGGATGAAGCCACGAACTTTTTCTTTTCAATAGTGATGATAATTCATTTATTTTCCTTAATTGATGGCATTTAAAAAATGGTGGCAAATACAATTTCATAATTTTCTCTTGAACTAACTCAGGCAAATGGAGAAATTCAAACGCCATATTGAAAAGGAATGAGAAAGAATGAAATGGCGAGTGGGTTTATATACAACTCGATTACGTCACTTTATCAAAAGGTGTGTCATTGCATGACATTCTTTATAGTTTGAAGGTCTTTTTAAAGATAAAAGAATATAAAGAAATAAAAATAAAATCATGTCACAATTTATTAAATTATTATCTCGGCATTTATCAATTATTATTATCTCGACATTTATCAATTTTAAAATTTATCCATCGAAATGTTAAACAATATGTCATCATTCCTTTAATTGAATTTAAAATATGTCAGTTCTTTTCGATATCTAATTAATTTGGGATATCGATATATATTACAACATAACATAATATTCTTGTCAAGTGAATTTAAAGAAATCTTCAATTTAAAGATTTTGGACACGACAATTTATATGACGTTACAATATTTTTTGTCACCATAATACATAGTAGCTGAATTTTTACAGAACAAAAAATAAAATATCTATAATTTGTTCTTTTGAGACTGTAAAAAAATAATTATTACGAGGCATCTGGTAATAATTATTTTTTTACCGTATAATAACTTTAAAACATAATTCAATCAATTTAATATCAAAATTATAAAATCTGATAATGGTTGAGATAGATTATCAATATCATTTGCAATTTTATATCCATTTTTGTCGTTAATAATTGTTATTTGTAATAAAAGTCACTTTTATATAGTTATATCTTTTTTATAAAAAAATATTAAAATAAAAATAAAATAAAGTAAAACCCTTTAAAAAATTTTTAAAATTTAAAAAAAATTACGTTGATTAATTTGAAACTTTTTTTTTTTTTTTTTTTTTTTTTCAAATTCTGACATATAAAATGACTATTTTAACTTTAGTTGGTAACAAATCTTTTTCATATAACTCGACCACCTTTTTTTGTTTTTTCAAATTCTGACATATAAAAATGGCAATTTTCACTATTAGTTGAATCTTTTTCAGCTAACGGAAATAAAGAAGTTGTTTAATCAATAAGTCTTTTTATTTTTTGTTTAAAATTATTGGTGGATAAAAGTGGATATATATATGACTTGTCGTTTCTAAATCATTTCAACATGACTACTACTTATTTAGATACTCTGCGAAAAAAGTACAAGATTTGCAATAATCGAGTTAATATTTTGCATTTTGAAGTATTATCTCGTCGTTATAACAGTCGCTTGAAATTTCTTTTGAACAAAAGAGATGAATTGCACTTAAATAATTGTGTATGGTCTCAGGACGATGCAAAAGAGGGACCTGATACTTGTCCTTGCTACCACGCTAAGATGTCTCCAGAAAAATATTTAGAAGACGAAATGCTTTCAAAAAATTTCCAAAAATTACACAAGGAAGAACGTTTAAGCGGCTCTTTATTAGCATTTAATTATTCTGATCAAATTGAAAATGTGCGAGATTTTTACAAGCGTTGTGTTTCAGATAGAGAAAATGTGTTCAAATGGTATGAAGAATACAAAACTACAAGGAATGCTATACAGTTTGAAATAAAAGTCAGAGAAATGGGAAAACAACGAGAAATCAATGTAATTCTGAATCCTGAAAGTAGAGAATGGCACTTGACCGATTGTATAAGATGCGTTTTTTCTGATGAATTCCCAAATACATGTTATTGCCAAAAAGCCTTAATGGACCCTGCGAAATATCTTCGAGAGAAATATAATTTCATAGAAAAGACAAAAGAAAAAATACCATATAACTATCTAAACCTTTCTCATAAAGAATAATTATACAGACCAAAAAAAGGAAACGATTTTTTAAGTTAAAATCAAGGATATTATTTTTCTAGATTGTAAACATTTTGCTTGTTGTATGTATTGTTCAAACCTGTCCCATGTCTATTAAATAAAATCCTTTTTTAAGAATATTGAAGAGTGATTTTTTAATAATAACGTCCATTGTATTATTTTAAACATGTCATTTTGGAAATGAATTCCACAAGCATTTCAGCACATATATTATCTATATTTTTAATTTGAAATCTGAGACAAAATGAGTTTCTGAATAAATAGAATAAAATATAATTTTAATTTTAATATTTAATTATTTAGCTAAATTTCAATTTTGAAATTTTAAAATCTGAACTTTTGCTACATAATAAAATGTTAAAATTCAAGGATAATTGCAGGTCGAAATGGAACATTATAAATTGGTAAAAACGCAAAATGATAGATTGATAGAAATAGTCATGGTCGTATTAAAAAGTAATAACAGAAAGACTTATTCAAGGTGGCTAGTTTTTACAACATTTTTTATTAATGCTTTAAACCATGTAGAATTTACTGTGGAACTTCTCCAGTTATTCAAAAAAATCTACCTGTAAGATTATTCTAATTTTTGAATTGTATGATGAAATAGAAATATAATTAAATATCTGAAAGTTGTTTAAGAAATTAAATTATACAATTGCAGGTATTCAATGAAATTCGCTAATATTCAAATTCAATTTTATTCTATTTCAAATTTCTATAAATGATTTGTTTGAAAATTTAAAAAAATTATAAGACATTTAATTTTGAACATTTTTATTAAAGAAATAAATATATAATATATATACACAACATATTTTAATAAAAAAAGAGTATTATATACAAATATAATCATTTATAATAACTATATAAATAATGAAGGATTTTAATTAAAAAAAGAGCATTATATACAAATATAATTATTTATAAAAAATATATAAATAATGAAGGACAAATCTTTGTCCAAATATTTTTTTCAATAACGTAAATAGGATATGAAAAACATTTATATTTGATGGCATATGAAAATAAATATGCAAATCTGATTATTTCACATTAATCGTGGATCTGTGAGAAAAATACAATTTAATGGGATAAAATTGCAAATCTTTGTCATTAAATAAATTCGTGGGCATGATTATGTTTTATGATGACCATAGGTGTGGGTCCAGATAACTTATGAAATTCAGGTGTGGGAAAACTTATTTATAATCTTTCAAATCTTCAGTTATTTCACATGGAATAAACTTGTGGAGGAAGAAATACAATTCACTAAACGTAATCACAAATTTTCTTCCCTCCACAAGTTTAAAATCTATTATAGACGATCTATGACACCATCCAATTTCATTTTTTTTCAAATACCATTTTAATTTTTCTGGTGGGTTTTCACAATATGCGTATTTTCTTGAAAATTCCTTTAGAAATTCCAAAACAGATGATAGTTCACTTTCTTTCACTAGGGGTTTTTTAATAGCTCTCCTCTTCAATGCGAAAAATGGTCCTCCAATATGATAGAATTTTATATTTTCATCTTCGATATTTATATAAAAACTGTTTTTGAGTGGGTATTTATCAACAATTGGTAAATAAAATCCAGTCGATAGAGATGAAAGGTAATCCAATAAAGCAAATAGTTCATCCGTAGGATTCATCCAGGAACTTTTTTGTTCTAAAATTGGTGATAATTCATTTATCTTCATTAATTTTTTAAATTTAAATAATGGACTCAAATAGTATTTCATTATTTTCGTTTGAACTAAATCTGGTAGATCAAGAAACGGAAACTCCATATTGAAAAGCAATGAGAAAGAATGAAATGGCGAGTGGGTTTATATACAACTCGATTACGTCACTTTATCTGTGGTGCGTCAAATGCTATTTTTGTAAAATAGTTTGGTGATATAATTTGAATTAAATAACGAAATTTCATTTTAAATGTTACTTTTGTAAAATAACTTGGACATAAAAAAATATAATTTGAATTTTATTCTTAAATTTCGTTATTTAAATAAATGTTAAAATTCAAATGTTATTTTTTGTAAAATAACTTCAATATAGAAAGAAATATAATTTGAATTTTAGCGGATTCAAAACTTGAAATTTGAAATTTCGTTATTTAACAAAATGTCAAATGCTATTTTACAAAAAAATAGATTGGAAAAAAATATAATTTGAATTTTAGCGGATTTCATTTTTTCAAAATTTAAAAATTGAAATTTCGCTAGTTAACTAAATATTAAAATTCAAATACTATATATTTTATTTAAATAAACTTCTTTTTGATTGTTTGTTTTTTTACAAAAACGTTTATTTTGTTAATCTTTTATATTTTGTCAATATCCTTAAATGAAATGTTAATTATGATAATCATTAAAAATAATTTTTAAAGTTAAAATGTATGACTAAAAAAATATTAAAATCAAAAAATATTTTAACTAGTCTATAGAACTATTTTTTCAAATTTTTTTCTTGGTAAAAATGAAATTGCTCTTATTTACTATTATATGTTTCAAGAAAAAAAATTGCTTAATTTATATCTCATGACAAAACAGTTTTAAAAGATAAAAAATGTGACGGCCATATTTAAAATAAACAATTATTTTGCGTACAAAAAACAGGTGACATAATAGATTAACATGATCCGTTTTTTTTATTTCTTGCTTTTCGCCAATATAAAAGGGAGTATTTCACTTTGTCTTGTATCCAAAAAGTAAATATGAGTTTTCCATTTTTAAACCTTCCTTTCGATGTGAAATTCAACATATTCAAAAAATATTTTGAGTTTTCTGATAAGATAAATACGCTTGTCAAAATGCCTGAAATGGAGGATTTAACATCAAACCCTTCTGCATGGACTCTATTAGAACGTAAGTTTATAAAACTTACAGAATTTGTTAGAAAAGGTTGGTATATAAAGCAAAACAATCAACCATTATATGTTTTTTTCGACAATAAAAAAATGTCGATATGCATGAGATATTTTAGAAATTATCAGCCGTGTTATCCCGATGATAAATATTGGAATGTTCCATATATTGGCACTATGAGAAAATCAATTGAAAGTGCATCAGAAGAAGAATTAAAATGGGAAGATACAATTTCATTCTTCAAGGATGATTTCCTCGAAAAATATCTTCCCATTGAAGATATTGAAAATTTAACATATTATCTCTTGCCTTCTTGTGATATGTTAACAATCGATCATGAGAAAAAAGTATTATACTGGGACAACAAGATGTACAATTTCAAAAACAACATTGTGTTAAAAAACTCTTATGATCCGTATGAGGACCATTATTTAATACGGCCATATTATCAAAGAGGACTGAGTATTGAATGTATAAATGAAGACTGTCACGATTGTATTAAAAATGAACAATATACATATAGCATAAAAAATTCTTGGGCCGAAGAACAACAAATTAATTTTAGAGCAGCAAATCTTAAAAATATAATAAAAGAAACTTATTATCACGACAGAGGTCCCTTTTTAGAAATTTATTAAATTAACAATAATTAGAATATATTTTTTAATTTGCAAAATATTGTTTTACTTGTATATATTTTTTGTGTTAATGTATATAATGTGTTGATTTTATTAATGTATATATTAATATAATGTATAATGTAATAAAATTTATCTTTACTTTCTTGATTTATTCTCACATTCAATTTAAATGAATATTTTTTTTTAAATTATCACTTTTAAAGTTTTAAGAGTTACAATTTTTAAAATACAGCGCATTCATTTCCTGTCCATTAAATTTGTAAAAAAATATAATTTGAATTTTAGCGAATAGCAAAATTTCATTTTGAAAATGGAAATTTCGATAATTAAATGTTAAAATTCAAATGCTATTTTTATAAAATAGGATAATTCACTCTGATAGAGAAAAAAAATTAATTTGAATTTTAGCGCATAATTAAGTATGAAAATTTCATTTTTGAAAATTTTGAAAATGGAAATTTCGATAATTAAATGTTAAAATTTAAATGCTAATTTTGTAAAATAGCTTGATGGACTCTGATATAGAAAAAAATTTAATTTGAAATTTAGCGGATAATTAAATAGCGAAATTGCATTTTTGAAAAAAATTTAAAATGGAAATTTCGCTAATTAAATGTTAAAATTCAAATGCTATTTTTTATAAAAGAGTATAATTCACACTTATATAGAAAAAAATTTAATTTGAAATTTATCGGATAATTAAATAGCGAAATTGCAATTTCGAAAAAAATTTAAAATTCAAATTTCGCTAATTAAATGTTAAAAATTCAAATGCTATTTTTTATAAAAGAGTATAATTCACACTTATATAGAAAAAAATTTAATTTGAATTTTAGCGCATAATTAAATATGAAAATTTAATTTTTGAAAATTTTAAAATTGAAATTTCGCTATTTAATTAAATGTTAAAATTTAAATGCTAATTTTGTAAAATAGCTTGATGGACTCTGATATAGAAAAAAATTTAATTTGAAATTTATCGGATAATTAAATAGCGAAATTGCAATTTCGAAAAAAATTTAAAATGCAAATTTCGCTAATTAAATGTTAAAAATTCAAATGCTATTTTTTATAAAAGAGTATAATTCACACTTATATAGAAAAAAATTTAATTTGAATTTTAGCGCATAATTAAATATGAAAATTTAATTTTTGAAAATTTGAAATTTGAAATTTCGCTATTTAATTAAATGTTAAAATTTAAATGCTAATTTTGTAAAATAGCTTGATGGACTCTGATATAGAAAAAAATTTAATTTGAAATTTATCGGATAATTAAATAGCGAAATTGCAATTTCGAAAAAAATTAAAAATTCAAATTTCGCTAATTAAATGTTAAAAATTCAAATGCTATTTTTTATAAAAGAGTATAATTCACACTTATATAGAAAAAAATTTAATTTGAATTTTAGCGCATAATTAAATATAAAATTTAATTTTTGAAAATTTTAAAATTGAAATTTCGCTATTTAATTAAATGTTAAAATTGAAATGCTAATTTTGTAAAATAGCTTGATGGACTCTGATATAGAAAAAAATTTAATTTGAAATTTATCGGATAATTAAATAGCGAAATTGCAATTTCGAAAAAAATTTAAAATTCAAATTTCGCTAATTAAATGTTAAAAATTCAAATGCTAATTTTGTAAAATAGCTTGATGGACTCTGATATAGAAAAAAATTTAATTTGAATTTTAGCGCATAATTAAATATGAAAATTTAATTTTTGAAAATTTTAAAATTGAAATTTCGCTATTTAATTAAATGTTAAAATTGAAATGCTAATTTTGTAAAATAGCTTGATGGACTCTGATAAAGAAAAAAATTTAATTTGAAATTTATCGGATAATTAAATAGCGAAATTGCAATTTCGAAAAAAATTTAAAATTCAAATTTCGCTAATTAAATGTTAAAAATTCAAATGCTAATTTTGTAAAATAGCTTGATGGACTCTGATATAGAAAAAAATTTAATTTGAATTTTAGCGCATAATTAAATATGAAAATTTAATTTTTGAAAATTTTAAAATTGAAATTTCGCTATTTAATTAAATGTTAAAATTGAAATGCTAATTTTGTAAAATAGCTTGATGGACTCTGATAAAGAAAAAAATTTAATTTGAAATTTATCGGATAATTAAATAGCGAAATTGCAATTTCGAAAAAAATTTAAAATTCAAATTTCGCTAATTAAATGTTAAAAATTCAAATGCTAATTTTGTAAAATAGCTTGATGGACTCTGATATAGAAAAAAAATTAATTTGAATTTTAGCGCATAATTAAATATGAAAATTTAATTTTTGAAAATTTTAAAATTGAAATTTCGCTATTTAATTAAATGTTAAAATTGAAATGCTAATTTTGTAAAATAGCTTGATGGACTCTGATAAAGAAAAAAATTTAATTTGAAATTTATCGGATAATTAAATAGCGAAATTGCAATTTCGAAAAAAATTTAAAATTCAAATTTCGCTAATTAAATGTTAAAAATTCAAATGCTAATTTTGTAAAATAGCTTGATGGACTCTGATATAGAAAAAAATTTAATTTGAATTTTAGCGCATAATTAAATATGAAAATTTAATTTTTGAAAATTTTAAAATTGAAATTTCGCTATTTAATTAAATGTTAAAATTGAAATGCTAATTTTGTAAAATAGCTTGATGGACTCTGATATAGAAAAAAATTTAATTTGAAATTTATCGGATAATTAAATAGCGAAATTGCAATTTCGAAAAAAATTTAAAATTCAAATTTCGCTAATTAAATGTTAAAAATTCAAATGCTAATTTTGTAAAATAGCTTGATGGACTCTGATACAGAAAAAAATTTAATTTGAATTTTAGCGCATAATTAAATATGAAAATTTAATTTTTGAAAATTTTAAAATTGAAATTTCGCTATTTAATTAAATGTTAAAATTGAAATGCTAATTTTGTAAAATAGCTTGATGGACTCTGATATAGAAAAAAATTTAATTTGAAATTTATCGGATAATTAAATAGCGAAATTGCAATTTCGAAAAAAATTTAAAATTCAAATTTCGCTAATTAAATGTTAAAAATTCAAATGCTAATTTTGTAAAATAGCTTGATGGACTCTGATATAGAAAAAAATTTAATTTGAATTTTAGCGCATAATTAAATATGAAAATTTAATTTTTGAAAATTTTAAAATTGAAATTTCGCTATTTAATTAAATGTTAAAATTGAAATGCTAATTTTGTAAAATAGCTTGATGGACTCTGATAAAGAAAAAAATTTAATTTGAAATTTATCGGATAATTAAATAGCGAAATTGCAATTTCGAAAAAAATTTAAAATTCAAATTTCGCTAATTAAATGTTAAAAATTCAAATGCTAATTTTGTAAAATAGCTTGATGGACTCTGATATAGAAAAAAATTTAATTTGAATTTTAGCGCATAATTAAATATGAAAATTTAATTTTTGAAAATTTCAAAATTGAAATTTCGCTATTTAATTAAATGTTAAAATTTAAATGCTAATTTTGTAAAATAGCTTGATGGACTCTGATATAGAAAAAAATTTAATTTGAAATTTATCGGATAATTAAATAGCGAAATTGCAATTTCGAAAAAAATTTAAAATTCAAATTTCGCTAATTAAATGTTAAAAATTCAAATGCTATTTTTTATAAAAGAGTATAATTCACACTTATATAGAAAAAAATTTAATTTGAATTTTAGCGCATAATTAAATATGAAAATTTAATTTTTGAAAATTTTAAAATTGAAATTTCGCTATTTAATTAAATGTTAAAATTGAAATGCTAATTTTGTAAAATAGCTTGATGGACTCTGATATAGAAAAAAATTTAATTTGAAATTTATCGGATAATTAAATAGCGAAATTGCAATTTCGAAAAAAATTTAAAATTCAAATTTCGCTAATTAAATGTTAAAAATTCAAATGCTATTTTTTATAAAAGAGTATAATTCACACTTATATAGAAAAAAATTTAATTTGAATTTTAGCGCATAATTAAATATGAAAATTTAATTTTTGAAAATTTTAAAATTGAAATTTCGCTATTTAATTAAATGTTAAAATTGAAATGCTAATTTTGTAAAATAGCTTGATGGACTCTGATATAGAAAAAATTTAATTTGAAATTTATCGGATAATTAAATAGCGAAATTGCAATTTCGAAAAAAATTTAAAATTCAAATTTCGCTAATTAAATGTTAAAAATTCAAATGCTATTTTTTATAAAAGAGTATAATTCACACTTATATAGAAAAAAATTTAATTTGAATTTTAGCGCATAATTAAATATGAAAATTTAATTTTTGAAAATTTTAAAATTGAAATTTCGCTATTTAATTAAATGTTAAAATTTAAATGCTAATTTTGTAAAATAGCTTGATGGACTCTGATATAGAAAAAAATTTAATTTGAAATTTATCGGATAATTAAATAGCGAAATTGCAATTTCGAAAAAAATTTAAAATTCAAATTTCGCTAATTAAATGTTAAAAATTCAAATGCTATTTTTTATAAAAGAGTATAATTCACACTTATATAGAAAAAAATTTAATTTGAATTTTAGCGCATAATTAAATATGAAAATTTAATTTTTGAAAATTTTAAAATTGAAATTTCGCTATTTAATTAAATGTTAAAATTGAAATGCTAATTTTGTAAAATAGCTTGATGGACTCTGATAAAGAAAAAAATTTAATTTGAAATTTATCGGATAATTAAATAGCGAAATTGCAATTTCGAAAAAAATTTAAAATTCAAATTTCGCTAATTAAATGTTAAAAATTCAAATGCTAATTTTGTAAAATAGCTTGATGGACTCTGATATAGAAAAAAATTTAATTTGAATTTTAGCGCATAATTAAATATGAAAATTTAATTTTTGAAAATTTTAAAATTGAAATTTCGCTATTTAATTAAATGTTAAAATTGAAATGCTAATTTTGTAAAATAGCTTGATGGACTCTGATATAGAAAAAATTTAATTTGAAATTTATCGGATAATTAAATAGCGAAATTGCAATTTCGAAAAAAATTTAAAATTCAAATTTCGCTAATTAAATGTTAAAAATTCAAATGCTATTTTTTATAAAAGAGTATAATTCACACTTATATAGAAAAAAATTTAATTTGAATTTTAGCGCATAATTAAATATGAAAATTTAATTTTTGAAAATTTTAAAATTGAAATTTCGCTATTTAATTAAATGTTAAAATTTAAATGCTAATTTTGTAAAATAGCTTGATGGACTCTGATATAGAAAAAAATTTAATTTGAAATTTATCGGATAATTAAATAGCGAAATTGCAATTTCGAAAAAAATTTAAAATTCAAATTTCGCTAATTAAATGTTAAAAATTCAAATGCTATTTTTTATAAAAGAGTATAATTCACACTTATATAGAAAAAAATTTAATTTGAATTTTAGCGCATAATTAAATATGAAAATTTAATTTTTGAAAATTTTAAAATTGAAATTTCGCTATTTAATTAAATGTTAAAATTGAAATGCTAATTTTGTAAAATAGCTTGATGGACTCTGATATAGAAAAAAATTTAATTTGAAATTTATCGGATAATTAAATAGCGAAATTGCAATTTCGAAAAAAATTTAAAATTCAAATTTCGCTAATTAAATGTTAAAAATTCAAATGCTATTTTTTATAAAAGAGTATAATTCACACTTATATAGAAAAAAATTTAATTTGAATTTTAGCGCATAATTAAATATGAAAATTTAATTTTTGAAAATTTTAAATTTGAAATTTCGCTATTTAATTAAATGTTAAAATTTAAATGCTAATTTTGTAAAATAGCTTGATGGACTCTGATATAGAAAAAAATTTAATTTGAAATTTATCGGATAATTAAATAGCGAAATTGCAATTTCGAAAAAAATTTAAAATTCAAATTTCGCTAATTAAATGTTAAAAATTCAAATGCTATTTTTTATAAAAGAGTATAATTCACACTTATATAGAAAAAAATTTAATTTGAATTTTAGCGCATAATTAAATATGAAAATTTAATTTTTGAAAATTTTAAAATTGAAATTTCGCTATTTAATTAAATGTTAAAATTTAAATGCTAATTTTGTAAAATAGCTTGATGGACTCTGATAAAGAAAAAAATTTAATTTGAAATTTATCGGATAATTAAATAGCGAAATTGCAATTTCGAAAAAAATTTAAAATTCAAATTTCGCTAATTAAATGTTAAAAATTCAAATGCTAATTTTGTAAAATAGCTTGATGGACTCTGATATAGAAAAAAATTTAATTTGAATTTTAGCGCATAATTAAATATGAAAATTTAATTTTTGAAAATTTTAAAATTGAAATTTCGCTATTTAATTAAATGTTAAAATTGAAATGCTAATTTTGTAAAATAGCTTGATGGACTCTGATATAGAAAAAATTTAATTTGAAATTTATCGGATAATTAAATAGCGAAATTGCAATTTCGAAAAAAATTTAAAATTCAAATTTCGCTAATTAAATGTTAAAAATTCAAATGCTATTTTTTATAAAAGAGTATAATTCACACTTATATAGAAAAAAATTTAATTTGAATTTTAGCGCATAATTAAATATGAAAATTTAATTTTTGAAAATTTTAAAATTGAAATTTCGCTATTTAATTAAATGTTAAAATTTAAATGCTAATTTTGTAAAATAGCTTGATGGACTCTGATATAGAAAAAAATTTAATTTGAAATTTATCGGATAATTAAATAGCGAAATTGCAATTTCGAAAAAAATTTAAAATTCAAATTTCGCTAATTAAATGTTAAAAATTCAAATGCTATTTTTTATAAAAGAGTATAATTCACACTTATATAGAAAAAAATTTAATTTGAATTTTAGCGCATAATTAAATATGAAAATTTAATTTTTGAAAATTTTAAAATTGAAATTTCGCTATTTAATTAAATGTTAAAATTGAAATGCTAATTTTGTAAAATAGCTTGATGGACTCTGATATAGAAAAAAATTTAATTTGAAATTTATCGGATAATTAAATAGCGAAATTGCAATTTCGAAAAAAATTTAAAATTCAAATTTCGCTAATTAAATGTTAAAAATTCAAATGCTATTTTTTATAAAAGAGTATAATTCACACTTATATAGAAAAAAATTTAATTTGAATTTTAGCGCATAATTAAATATGAAAATTTAATTTTTGAAAATTTTAAATTTGAAATTTCGCTATTTAATTAAATGTTAAAATTTAAATGCTAATTTTGTAAAATAGCTTGATGGACTCTGATATAGAAAAAAATTTAATTTGAAATTTATCGGATAATTAAATAGCGAAATTGCAATTTCGAAAAAAATTTAAAATTCAAATTTCGCTAATTAAATGTTAAAAATTCAAATGCTATTTTTTATAAAAGAGTATAATTCACACTTATATAGAAAAAAATTTAATTTGAATTTTAGCGCATAATTAAATATGAAAATTTAATTTTTGAAAATTTTAAAATTGAAATTTCGCTATTTAATTAAATGTTAAAATTTAAATGCTAATTTTGTAAAATAGCTTGATGGACTCTGATATAGAAAAAAATTTAATTTGAAATTTATCGGATAATTAAATAGCGAAATTGCAATTTCGAAAAAAATTTAAAATTCAAATTTCGCTAATTAAATGTTAAAAATTCAAATGCTATTTTTTATAAAAGAGTATAATTCACACTTATATAGAAAAAAATTTAATTTGAATTTTAGCGCATAATTAAATATGAAAATTTAATTTTTGAAAATTTTAAATTTGAAATTTCGCTATTTAATTAAATGTTAAAATTTAAATGCTAATTTTGTAAAATAGCTTGATGGACTCTGATATAGAAAAAAATTTAATTTGAAATTTATCGGATAATTAAATAGCGAAATTGCAATTTCGAAAAAAATTTAAAATTCAAATTTCGCTAATTAAATGTTAAAAATTCAAATGCAATTTTTTATAAAAGAGTATAATTCACACTTATATAGAAAAAAATTATCTTATTAAATTAATTTAATACGATATATTTTTCGCTATTTCTTTTCTGAATAATAATATAAAAAAGTTATCATTGAAACATAGTCTCAGATTTGCAAAATGTTTACAATTTAGAAAAACAATATCCTTGATTTTAACATAAAAATGATATTTTTAACGTTTCCTTTTTTGTCTGTCAAAAATTAGAATTATTCTTAAGAATTCTGAGAAAGGTTTATTGCTCATTTAATTTTTTGACAGACTGTAATTAGATTTTTTTAAACGTCATTTTTTGTGTCTAGTAATATTATTTTTTACACTATTACTAATAATAATACCTAAAGCTTTATTTTAAGTTATAAAACGTTTGGCATATTTACTATCGACACTCTTTTTAATATTAAGTTTTTTAGACATTTTTAGAACAACATTCCAATAAGAATTAGAAACATGTATATTTTCTTTATATTCTTTAAAAGTTTTATCATCAGCGAAATACTGTCTGAGATTATTTATTGGAATTAGCAATTTATCGCCATTGGTATGTTCCATTAATTCATTATATTGAATTTCATCTTGAGGTTGATTATATCCACGATTCGTTTTATTTAATGTATCATAAGCATATAATAAAGGTATTTTTGTAGGTTTAGTCATTTCTCTTTTTTTTTTTTTTTTTAATTAAGAAATTAAAATATTCTTATGAAAAAAGTATATATTCGGAAAATTAATATTATACTTTAAATATTAATTTCTCTATTAATAAGTTTACTGTCGTTTCAAGAATCGATACAATTTATAAATGATTTGTGTTAATCATATATAAATATATATTATGGATACAACTCATTTTTCTATTAAATCCATAATTCATATTAATCATGAGAGTCCAAAAATAATTATCGATGAGTATTCTGAAAGTTTTGAGTGCCCCCTGACTTTTACTAATAATGAAAAATCATATATTCGTTTTTTTCTAGATCAATGTTGGGGAAAAATAACAAAAATAAGAAATTATAAAAAATATCACTATCATATAATTTTACACAAGTCAGCATTTGAAAAATTTCGAGAAGTTTGTAAAAATATATCCTATTTTTATATATTAAAATATCCCGAATGGTTTTGCGGCGGTGACAGAAAAGATCATATTCATTTTGTTATTGTTTCATTTAAAAACATTAATATAAATGAATTGAAAACGGTCGGTTTCGGTTTAAAAATACAACCTTTAGAGGATGATATCTTACTTTCATATATTTCAGAGTTTTTCGTTGAAAAAAGGTTTTATTGTAACGTTGTATTTGATTTTCCTTCGTTACAAGACTTGTGTTTTTCGAAAATTTGGACTTATTTTCCAGATTTTCACAACGTTGAACGCTTGGCGCTTTATTTACCTAAATCTATTTTTTTACAAGTTATCAGAAAGAGTCACCAATACATAACGATACCGATAGTGGATAAAATGACTGGCTTATTAAAAGAAATCGCTAACAATGAATTTAATTATATAAATTTGATTGAATCCTTTTCAAAAAGAGATTTTGTTTTTAACATAAAAGATTCTATAGTTTTAAAAATAGATATTACAATATTTTACACATTGTATGACTTTTTTTATAGTTGTCCTAATAATTTTAATATTATTTATTATGTATTTTTCAAAGATAATTGTCTCTTCAAGATGTGTACGAAATGTATACGGCTCTATTTTTATAATGTGACGTGCGAAATAAAAAAAATTTCTTATATACTGCCCCATCCCTCTTGTGAATACTTACCATTTCTTATTCAAAATCCTAGAGAATGGTGTCATTTATGTAAATGTGTACCTCGATTTCAAATAGTATCTGATAGATACTGTCAAAATGAAGGTTTTATATTAAAACATGGTGAAATTACTTGGATGAGTGAATTATATAAACTTGAAGATAATGAATTAACATTGATAAAAATTATTAATAGAAATTTTTTTAGATATATTATATAATTATAGAAAAAAAAAGTTCCACACACACCATTTTTTGAAAATTAATTAATTATTAATTATTAATTAATCACTAATTAATTAGTAATTCATTATTGATTAATCTTTAAAAATGAAAACATCTACATCTTGGACAGAATCTTTTATAATCTTTAAAAAGCTTAAAAATTTGAAATTTGAAATTTCGCTATTTCTTTTCTGACATAAAAAATAGTTATCATTGAAACCTAGTCTCAGATGTGCAAAATGTTTACAATTTAGAAAAACAATATCCTTGATTTTAACGTAAAAATAATATTTTTAATGTTTCCTTTTTTGTCTGTCAAAAAATTAGAATTATTCTTTATGAATTCTGAGAAAGGTTTAGTGTTCATTTAATTTTTTGACAGACTGTACATACCTCTCCATGCTTTGGAAGAAGCTTAAACAACAAATAAGCATGAAATGCTTGTACATAGCCTGTGATGCTTTTGCCGTGTTAGCTAGCTAATATAGCATTCGATGCTGGCTAGCATTATAAAGCGTATAATAGCATGAAAATAAAGCAGACATAGCAATACATAGCAATAACTAGACTATTTTTGTCGCTGGTACTAGCATGAATTTTAACTTGGGTATTCAGCCCGTAGATAGAGCCTGTAATGATATTGATAAAAAACGTTGTCGACATTTTAGTGTGTAAAAAGTAATTCTTCAAGAAATACGGAAGTTTTAGTCAATGCACTTTATTTAATTAATATTCAGTAAACAATTGAATAGATCTTTTATTTGTGCTACAAAAAATAATATTCTTGAAGCAATTCAATGAAAGATCTTTTTACGACAGAAATCAAATAAACATTGTTAAATACACTGCAGAGCATAAAATTTGCTAAATCAGGATCAATCGATTATTTCGAAGTCTGAATGGAATTTGAATTAATCGAAAGTATTGTCAGTGGTTTAAGGAATTTTCAAGGTTGTTCTGCGCGAAAAACCAATGCGTCAATCCAAAATTTACAGAGTTAGACTCCTATTGAGGTAAAGTTTACAATATTTGTAAATCTTTTACTGCCTATTCTCACCAAATTTGAATGCCCAATACGACGCTGAATTAAAGCTCACCTTCGTGGAAATGAAAAAACTTTCATCTGTTTCCACTTTTACTGTAATACTGTGTAAAAAGTAACTTGTAAAGGTGTATGCAAGTTCTAGTCTACAATCTACAATTCTTCTTCTTCTTTTTTTTTTTTTTTTTTTTAGTCTTTTGAGTCATTTATAGAACTTTCGAAGAATTTAGTTCTGCGAAATAAACCAATGAATTTTTCCAGAATATTCCAGAAATCTGTTATTATTGACGTTTGAACTTCCAAGCTTTGGCAACCCTAAACTGCAAATTTTGGCCAAATTCGTTCGCCAAGTCGCCAGGTTTGACGCCGAATCACCAAATTTGATGTCAAGACCAAACATCTACGCTGGCTACTAATTTTCGGTATGGCGAGATTAGCGACAACATTTTGTGGCAAATAATGTTGTTTCAGGATAGCCAGAAGCCCTTTCTCAATTTTAACTGTGTTAATTATTTTGGTAAAATATTTTGTTTCCAGCCACTAATTTTTACATAGAGAACAAAACTGGGCCATCTGTATTCGAATAATTTTCATTGTGCATTTGCCAATGAGATATTATGTAACATTCTGTTGAGTACTATCCCTGAAAAAACTAGTATATTTGTCTCGACGTCATATATAACCGTATTATCGTGACTTGTTTCGTTCGAATAGCAGTTTTTTTCTTTTTTTTTTTTTAAGGAATGTTTGTGGACTGAAAAATGCCTGTGTATTTATGAATCAGTTACCTCACACAAAACTGTCAATGTTTTCATACACATATGTATATTCCTATGGTTGTATAAGGAAGTCATGTGGAGTCCACATCAGATTTTTTTTAGACAGGGATTATTGTTAATGCTCGTATACTTTTGCTGCCGACTGTAGGTAAGATTTCAATTCCAAAAACGTAACCTCATGCAACGATTTTGTGTAACAGTCGGCAGCAAAATTATTCGAGCGCTAGCAAAAATTCCCAGCACACTTAAAAAAGTACACTTAATATACTTTTGTTAAATAAGTACTTGTCGATTAAAATATTTAAAAATCATTACGTCTCGTAGTAAAATTATATTTTAATCACATTAAAACTGAGACAGATATTAAAAATATACATTTTAAAATATTAAAAACACAAAAACATAAATTTAAACGTTTCGAGCCTATTACAGGCTCCTCATCAGTATAAACATCAAGTGCAAATGATGAGATGAACAACAGACTTTATGTGAGTACAACGTATTCATCGGGAACTGCGCATGCCTCATTAAGTGGAGAAAAATGTTGATTTGTGTACCAGCCCTCCAGGGAAATTCTTGAGTGATAATTTAAACAATTAGATACGATTATTTTAGTATTGTTAAAATCAGGTAAATGGTCAGTTTCTATGGCATGTTGTACTATTTTTGAATGTATATCACGGTTTTTGAAATTTGTTTTATGTTCCTTAATTCGAGTATGAAGAGAACGGCCAGTTTGACCAATATAAACTGAACTACAAGATTTACAAGGGATATTATAAACAACAGCAGTACGGGTACTTGTCGAATGTTCTTAGTCAGTCTGAGAACATGATTCGACAAGGATTTATTTAACAAAACAGTATTAAGCGCACTTTTTTTATATAGGAAGTATTGCTAGCGCTCGAATAATTTTGCAGCCAGTAGTATGTAGATCAATAGGTAAGGTTGCACTAATGTGATTGGGGACTTAATAGAAGTTTGTTGCATAAAATATGCAGGCCAATAATTAGGGTTCCAGATTTATGTTCGGCAATTTTACACAACTTTGTTTTATAAAGTATGCAGGCGAGTAGGAAACATTTTAATCCTGTGATCGATTACTATACATAATATTACTCCGTAGGATATGGGCCGCGGTAGCCCAGTCGGTAGAGCGCCGGCCACGTACAGTCGGTAACAAAAGTGTCCGAACACTAGCAAAAATTCCTATGCAAAAAATGTACACTTCATACGGTTTTGTTAAACAAATCCTTGTCGAATCCTGTTCTTTGTCAGTGTAAGAACATGATTGGATAAGGATTTATTTAACAAAACTGCATGAAGTGTACTTTTTTTACATAGGAATTTTTGCTAGTGTTTGGACACTTTTGTTACCGACTGTAATTGGAAGACTGCGGGTTCGGTACTCGAGCCGGCCAAAGACCGTCGTGTACACTTTTGGCGGCTGGTGCACGTAAAATCTGTCGTGGCCGCAATGTCCTCCATGTTCCCATCAAAAATTATACCTCTGAGGGTCACCGAAGCGAAAGAGCCATCCCTTCCGTGGAGGATCGAAATTGTTATGGCATGTCTCCTTACCACCTCTACGGGTGTGTCCCAGACTGTCGCCAATTGCCCATCTGCGCAGCACTAGTGCGACGTAAAACCCAACCATCCATCCATCCAGCTTCGTAGGATACACGGACCAATAGGTAAAGTCCAACTTTTCATTCAGGGAATTTATGTAATTTTATTGCATTATGTAGTAAAGTTTCATTTTGGAAATTGTGAAAGTCTACCCTTTTTTAACCGACTTCAAAAAGGAGGAGGTTCTCAATTCAGATCGTATGTTTTTTTTTTTTTTTTTTTTTGTTAGCTCATAACTTCTGAACGAATGCTCCGATTTTGATACTTTTTTATTTTGTTGTAAAGTTTTTGGTCTGTAATTGGTCCCACTGTAATATCTTTAAGATCAAAAGAAAATACAGGGTGACCAAAAAAGTCCTTTTAACTGCTGAACGTCTGCCGCTATAGTCATAAAAGTGGTATGTAGGTATAGTAAAGTGGTCATGCGCAACGCGATTCAATCGCCTACAGCGCCATCTGGCGGAAAACAGTGGAGTTAGCGTTCCTACCTCGAAAACGGTTGATGATAGGAAAAAAAGTGAATTAAAAAGGTTACAGGATATCATCGATTTAGTACGAAAAGAGAGTTTGTAGGTATTAATGCTAAAAATTGAACGATTGAAACGTGCATTTATTTGTCCGCAATTTAATATTTTGTGCACACTTCAACGACATTGAATACATTGTAGCGTAGTGGGTGACATTTATGCTTTGTAAAATTCAAAGTATGGTTATTGTAAGCAGTTATATCAATTAATGTATAAACGTTTTAAACTGACTTCATAAAGGAGGAGTTTCTCAAAAGAAACCATGTTTTTTGTTGTTGTAGTTGAGATTTGTTAGCTTAAAACTACGTAAGAAATGCTTTAATTTTAATATTTTTTTTTTTTTTTTTTTTTTTTTTTTTGCTGTCGTAAACATCTTGACATGAAGTATGTCTCATTATGATTTCATTAATACCTAAATAAATTACAGGGTATATTCATAAGAGTCCGTTCTCACTCTTACAGCGTCACCTGGTGGGATGATAGCAGAGTTAGCGTTTCTATCTCAAAAACAATACAAGGTATGAGAGAAAAGGTAAATCACAAAGTTGTACAACATCATTGATTTAGTCACGAAAAGACACCTTGTAGACATAAATGTTTAAAACAGGATGTTTAAATGTGCATCTGTTTGTTCGCAGTTTTCTTCATTGTAAACAAATCAAAAAACCTTTATTTCGATGTTGAAAGTTCTGCCCGTCAGCTGCAATGCATCACACATTCCAGCGTAGCGGGTGACGCATATTCACTGTAAAGTTCAATACATGTCTAACCGAATTTTTGGTTATGAATACAGAGTATTAGTACTTTACATTTCTAAACCTTTTTTAATTTAATGTGTGGTCATTCAATAGATAGATTTTCTCATATCCGATAAGGACAAGAAAAGTGACACTACTTAAAAATACAATATTTAAGAAAATTCAATTTAAAGATAAGACATTGACTAGAATAAAACTGACACAACTGTTTCTCGAGTGGATAATTCTTTAGATGGAGATGTAACTTTTTTGTTCACATTGGGGTCATTTCATATATTTTTCAGTGACATAAACTCGAAATTACCATTTTTTGAGTTGTGCCATTTTTCTTGTGGGTTATGATTTGTGAAACCACCGTCAAACGTCTTCTGATGTTCTGCTACATGAATAAAGTTTCACTGAAAAGAAAAAAATAAAAACTTTCTGAAAAAAAAAAAAAAAAATAGAGCGGGTTCCAAAAAGCAACTACTATTCAAACAACTAAAAACGAAAGAAATTTGGCATAAAATGGAACTGTAAATTGCGCCTAAAAGTATAAAAAATAATTTCCTTCGCCAAAGAAGCTAAACACTACAATTAAACATAACTTTTGAAGTCGGCGCAAAATTAAATAAAAATTGATACTTTTATTCAATACAAAAATCAAGTTCTGTTAAAAATATGCATCTCACTTTGGCATCTGCAAAACACAGCTGAAAACTACTTTGATTCAAGTAAACAAACAAGATTTCGTAAACTGCAAAAGTTGACGGAGCTGCTGGTATCTGGAGTCCTTGGTGAAAACAAATCGCCAAATTGTATCAGTAAACATATTTAATTCTTTTGAGAAATCATTGTTATTTTAGGTATATTAAGATAACAATCAAAAATACGAAACAATACTTTGTATAATATATATTATAAAATTATACATTTCGCGTGTATATTTTTGCATTATGTTTTGACCGCCAAATCCAAAAGCCGCCAAGGATGATAGTAATAAAAGTTTTACCAAGTTTGCAAAGAAAACTTTAGTAATTTCGTAGAAACATAATTACCGAATAGCGAAGAATGTTCACTGTTCTGTATAGATGTTGCTAATGGACCAATTGTATACAGTGATAAAATAATAAAGGAAACTTGAAAATGGATCATTCGAGACAACAGCATTTGTAGCTACCGGTCTAAAAACAAATCTTTAAAAATGAATTAAATTTTATTTAATTTTGCGCTGACTTTAAAAGTTATGTTTAATTGCAGTGTTTAGATTCTTTGGCGAAGGAAATTATTTTATACTTTTAGGCGCAATTTACAGTTCCATTTTATGCCAATTTTCTTTCATTTTTAGTTGTTTGAATAGTAGTTGCTTTTTGGAGTCGGTTCTATTTTTTATACAAAAAGGTTTTATTTTTACTGTGATTTGATTTCTTATTTGTTTATTTTAATTTAATTTAGTTTAGTTTATTTCATGAAAATGCTTGAATTATGTTCTTTAGACTAGAATAGTATAAGAAACTAATTTTAGAGTGAGAAAAAAGTAATTTATATTAATTTAATACAAACAAAAGAAGCTGGTCCACTGTACCCCTGTCATGGGGCACAGTGGTCCACTTTGTGAGTGTTCTTTATATATATATATATATTCATAATGTATTGGAAACAATGTTATAAAAAACTTAAGACATGTCAAGAAAGTTTTAAAGAGATTGTTTGCTATTTTTTTCAAGTACATTGCTTATCTAGTTTTGTGATAAAAAAATTAAGAGTGTAAAAGTGGTCCACTATGCCCCGGTCTCCCCGAACTTCAAAATCACATAATTACATGTATTTTTTTATTTTTTTATTTATTTATTCATTTTTAGAAAGTAACTTTTGCAAACGATGTCAAAAGAAATATTAAATTTTTAAATAAAAAATTAAATTTGGAAAACTAAAATGATATCCTTAAAGATGCAGAGAGTGATACCTTTTAACTGTTAGTTAAGAATTGTTTATATTTTTGATCAATCGTTAAAGAAATTTATCTGCGATAGCTATTGCTGATCCCTATAGTTATTGCTGATAGCATAAATATCCTAAAATTTTAACATGATTTTTATGAGATCATATCTCTAGGCAATATTAAATTAAATTTTATTGGGTTTAAAATTTCTTTGAAAATTTTAAAGATTTCTATGAAATATTTTATGCTGTGAGATTTAAATTATATCCTAAATAATTTTACCTTAAACTATTTCTAAATTATAACTATGTGAAAACAATATCTCGATCTGTTCATTTGCAATAAAAAGCAAAAAGCAAAAATATGTATATATCGGCTTTTATCAGAGCTGTATTTTATAATTTTCTTAAAATATAATAATGATAGTTTTATTTTAAGGTTTGAATATTCTTAATAAATAAATAAATAAATAAATAAATAACATAAAGTATATACATTGTTAGAATGAATGTATAATGCTAATAAAATCTTTAAAAAAAAAAAAAAAAACAGAACCGACTTCAAAAAACAACTATTATTCAAACAACTAAAAATTAATTGAAATCGAAAATTGAGCCGAAAAGTATGAAATAAATTCTTTCGTCAAACGAAATAAGCACAACAATTAATCGTAACTTTTGAAGTCAGCGCAAAATTATATAAAATTTGATTTTTTAACAGATTTGTTTTTAGACCGATAGCTACAAATGCTGCTGCCCCGAATGGAGGATAGATCTTCATGGTTTCCTTTATTATTTTATCGGGCCGCGGCAGCCCAGTCGGTAGAACGCCGGCCTCGTAATTGGAAGATTGCGGGTTCTGTACTCGAGCCGACCAAAGACTGTCGTGTACACTAATGGCGGCTGGTGCACGTAAAATCTGTCGTGGCCGCAACGTCCTCCATGTTCCCATCAAAAGTAATACCTCTGTGGGTCACCGAAGCGGGAGAGCCATCCCTTCCATGGAGGATCAAAATTGAGATGGCATGTCTCCGGACCACCTCTAGGGGTGAGTCCCAGACCGTCCCCAATTGCCCATCTGCGCAGCACTAGTGCGACGTAAATCCCAACCAACCTTTATTATTTTATCACTGTATAGAATTGGTCCATTAGTAACAATTAAAGAGAACAATGAACATCCTTTGAAATTCAGGTACCGCGGTAGCCCAGTCGGTAGAGCGCCGGCCTCGTAATTTGAGGATTGCGGGTTCGGTACTCGAGCCGGCCAAAGACCGTCGTGTACACTAATGGTGGCTGGTGCACGTAAAATCTGTCGTGGCCACAATGTCCTCCATGTTCCCATCAAAAGTTATACCTCTGGGGGTCACCGAAGCGGGAGAGCCATCCCTTCCATGGAGGATCAAAATTGCGATGGCATGTCTCCGGACCACCTCTAGGGGTGAGTCCCAGACCGTCGCCAATTGCCCATCTGCGCAGCACTAGTGCGACGTAAAACCCAACCAACCAACCAACCTTTGAAATTCAGTATTTATATTTCTAAGAATTTGTAAGAGTTTTCTTTACAAACTTGATATAGCTTTGATATTTATCGTTCTTGGCAGTCTTTGAATTTGGCGACGAAATCGTAATTCAAAAATATACACATATTTTCGTAAGATACATTGTACTAAATATTGTTTCATATTCTTGATTGCTCTCTTAATATATCTTATTAAAATAACCATGATTTTTGAAAGTAATTACGTATATTCGCAAGATAATTTGGCGATATCGCTTTTTCATTTTTTCTCGCAAAGGGCAACAGATACCATGTCAACTCCGAAAACTTTCGCAGCTTAAGAAATTTTAACCGTATTTAAAATAAAATAGATTTCGACTGTATTTCGTAGATGCCAAAGTGAGATGTATATTTCGAAAAGAATTTGATTTCTGTACTGAATAAAATTATCGATTTTTATTTAATTTTTCGCCGACTTCAAAAGTTTCGATTATTTGTAGTGTTTATGTTGTTTGGCGAAAGAATTTATTTCATACTTTTTAAGTTTGTGTCACGTTTCTTGCCTTTATGCGATATGAGAAAAAAAAATAACTACTGAATACACGTACATTACATTAAAAAGGTTTTAGAAATGTAAAGAAAGGATGCGCAGGATATTTGATTACGAAGGTATTTTTGTTGCATGTACAGTCGGTAACAAAAGTTTCCGAACACTAGCAAAAATTCCTATGTAAAAAAAGTACACTTAATACAGTTTTGTTAAATAAATCCTTCTCGAATCCTGTTCTTAGTCAGTCTAAAAACAGGATTCGACAAGGATTTATTTAACAAAACTGTATTAAGTGTACTTTTTTATATAAGAAATTTTGCTAGTGTTCGAAGACTTTTGTTACCGACTGTAGAATAAAATTATCTAATATCAGTAAATATGTGAAATATATTTAATATAAAATAATATTATAGTTTAAAAAAAATAAAGAACACGCTTTCATAGAAATGTGAACTAAAAAGCGCAAAATATCTATCTTAGTATTAAAATGCAGGGTAAGAGAAAATCGTGCGAGTGACACACCATAATATTTACATACATTTAAATCTTTAATCAAAATAATTTAGAATTAAACAAAAACCATTTTTAAAAAATCTCCCCTGACTGGGCTCGAACGCTGGACCTTTAGTTTCGTAGCGCGGAGCTTTATCTCTCAGCCACATCGCACATTTAAGGAAAGTCTTTCTTTACAACATAGATTTTTTTGTTTGCTCCCAGAGCGGTTACAAACATACATACAAACATACATACAAACATGTGAAACTAATAAAAGCGTGTTAAAAAAGAAGTAGCTGGAAAAGAATCGATAGAGCAGGAAATTACAAACACACAGATGCACGTTAACACGTTCACGCCGGCGTGACCCACCGGTGGAATCTGCAGCAAAGTATCCGAGCACTAGTAATAATCCCTGTCCAAAAAAGCTACACTTAATACTGCTTTGTTAAAAAAAAATCCTTGTCGAGTCATGTTTTTAGTCAGTCTAAGAACATGATTAGACAAGGATTTATTGAACAAAACAGTTTTAAGTGTACTTTTTTGATATCGGAATTATTGGCTAGTGCTCGGATACTTTTGAGAAGACTATGTAAACAAAATGCGCCGGCGTGAACGAGTTAAAAACGATCAGTTTTTAACATTCATATTTATAAAGTGTCATTCTGTACTAAATAAATGATGTTCTAATAGTTTGTAATTTACATTTTTCCCCTACTTCATAATATTTTCGTGTTAGAAACGTTATTTCCGTTGTTTTCCACCGAAAGCGCTGTAAGCGGTCGCATCTCGTAGCGACTTGGTCACTATTATGCTACTATTACGAGTGTAGCTGCAGCCGTTCATCATTTCAAAGAGTGAAAGCTGACTTTTGTGAACACCCTATAATTTGTTTAGATCTTAATGAAATCATAATGGGACCTATTTCACGCCAAGATCTTTACAACAAAAGAAAGTCTTAAAATCGGAGCATCTCTTACGAAGTTATAAGCTAACAATTAAAAACAACAGTAAAAATATATGGTTTGAATTATAAACCCCTCCTTTGTTAGGTTAGTTAGTTAAAAATGACAATGCGCTAATTGATATGACCTCTTACAGTAACCGTATTTTGAACTACATAGCATGCATGTCACCAGCTACGCTTCAACAGGTACAATGTAGTTCAAGTGCGCATAGTGTAAGAAATTGCGAACAACCAAATGCAAGTTTTCAGCGTTCTATTTTTAGCATCAATGTCTACAAGCTGTCTTTTTGTACTAAATTGATAATACGCTTCAATTTTGTAATTAACTATTTTTTCTATCTTGAACCGTTTTCGAGAGAGGAACATTGATGACGGTTTAATTTTGTAGCGCATGGAGACTTTAATATACCAACATACCACTTTTATGATTATAGCTGCAGCCGTTTAGCAGTTGAAACAGTTGGGACTCACTTTTTGGGCACCCTGTATTTTCTTTAGATCGTAAAAATATTGCAATGGGACCTTTTCAACAAAGCAAAAAGTATCAAAATCAGAGCATTCGTTCAGAAGTTATGAGCTGACAAAAAAAAAAAAAAAATATATATATCTACGGTTTGAATTGAGAACCTCCTCCTTTTAGAAGTCGGTTAAAAAACAAATGATGCAATGACATCGTTATCCGCAAGATCCAAATATGTAAACGCAATAACTAGTTACAGTTTTATTAAGATATGGATTAATACTCACTTGATTATAACACAAAAAGTTTTCTGTAGACATCCTCATAAATGTTAAGTAAATTACCGTCTTATGTTAGAATTATAAATATTTGCATAAATGTATCAAGATATTAAAATTTCTAAAAAAAAAAAAAAAAAAAAAAAAAAACTTAAATTAAAAAGATTAATTTTTTTTAATTAACATTTTTAATTTAATTTTCCTTTTTTTTTTTTTTTTTTTTTTTTTACTTTATTGTAGTTTAATTAAATATTTCAAACACATTTAGGTTATAAATTGTATTGTTAATCATTGATCAGTTGATTTTTTTAAAAATACTTTTGTTTATTTAAAGTTTTGTACTTATAATGAATTATGTTGTTAATTTATTGATAAGTGAATTTTTTTATATATATACAATACGGAAATTTCATGCAAATTTTGACATTCAAACCACAATATTTAAAAAACTTATCAACCAGTCGACAAAGTAATAACCAAATTTGTTTAGAATACGCTGTTTAACTATAATAATATAAAATCAGAAGAGAGAATTTAAAACTAATTTGCATGCAGAATTTTAAAATTTGAGAAATTTATTTATTTATTTATTTATTTTTACTTTCTTCTATATGTAATATAGAGAAAGTATTGGATTCGCGAAAATTTTCGAAGTCCACTTTTTGATGGATTTACATGTTTTGGGATATGGAGAACACGAATTAATAGTTTTTAGAAAATGTCTGTCTGTCTGTCTGTCTGTCTGTCTGTCTGTATCATTTTTTTGTGGACGCTGTATCTCACGAACCAATGAATGAAATTTAACCAAACTTGGTATTTAGTTGCACCCTGACATAAACTGGTGCTGATTAGATTTTGGGATCACTCGCTCAATAGGTGGCGTTGTGATCGCATTTTATGCAAATTTTTAACATGGCAGAATAGGACAAAATTCCGTATAAATGGGCATAAAGAGAGTTATTTTACACTTGTGATTGTAAAATTAATATGAATTATTGATAATAGTAGTAGTTAGCTAGAAAAAAAATTTTGTGCATGGGGGGGCATCGGTTCCCCCCCTGGGGGGGAAAATCCCCCCCCGGGGAAGTAAATTTTCAAGATGGGTATCTTTCGAAAGGTCTCGTTGATAATAGTAATAGTTAACTTGGAAAAAAATTTTGTGCATGTGGGGGCATCGGTTGCCCCCCCACCGGGGGGGGGAAGTTCCCACCCGGGGGGGCAAAATTTCAAGATGGGTATCTTTCGAAAGATCTCGTCAATACCTTTAAAACGAATGGTTGAACGATAAATCTGTGATAATTTAAACCAAAGTTATCGATTTTTTTTACTTTTAACAAAAAAAAACTGAAAAATATCGCAATTTTTTTTTTTTTTTTTTTTTTTAACGAAATTTAACCAAACTTGGTATTTAGTTGGTCCCCGACATAAACTGGTGCTGACTATATTTGGGGATCAATAGCTCAACAGGTGGCGCTGTGATAGCATTTTATCTAAATTTTTAACATGGCAGTATAGGACAAAAATTCGTATAAATGTGCATAATTAGAGTTGTTTTAAACTTGTGATTGTAAAATTAATATGAATTATTGATAATAGTAGTATGTAACTAGGAAAAAAAATTTCTGCATGGGGGGGCATCGCTTCCCCCCCTGGGGGGGAAGTACCCCCCCGGGGGGGATAAATTTTCAAGATGGGTATCTTTTGAAAGGTCTCGTCAATACCTTTAAAACGAATGGTTGAACTATAAATCTGTGATAATTTAAAACAAAGTTATCGATTTTTTTCACTTTTAACAAAAAAAAAAAAAAAAAAAAAAAAAAAAACTTAGAAAAAAAAAATCGTACTTTTTTTTTTTTTTTTTTTTCTTAATATTGTTACTGATTGAATATGTATAGGTAAATATAGAAGAAAGTCTTGTGGTGGCCACAACATACTAGTTTCTATCGGGTCTGTGGTGGTGGGGAGGATAATTGCATATGAATATTCAATTTCATAATTCTAAGAAACAGTAATTAAAAAAAAAAAAGGGCACATACACATCCAACGCGAGTCTTTCGGTGAGTTTCTAAATGCCTTCTTACATGATATGTGCTAGGAAAGTCTTTCTTACATATAACACACTAGGGGGCTCTGCCCCCTGCTTGCTCCACTCACCAACTCCCGAAGGAGGCTTCGCCTCCTCCCCCACTCACTTTAGCAGCCCCGACTCACACATGCAGAACTCTGTCTGTCTATTCGCTGCTTTCTTTCACTGAAAAGGAATATTAATAGTGCATATTACCAGACAAAAGCAGAAAATTATTATGGAAATCCTCATATTCAATGTCAAATTGTATATATATATATATAATATTTGTATATATATATATTTAATAGAAAGAAAATCATAATATCTAGACCATTTAGCATTACAGCTTTACTATATGACCCTTTTTATTTCTTTTTTACAGCCTTAAATCCGGACCAGGGTACCCCAGTCGGTAGAGTGCCAAGCTGGTAATTGGAAGATTGTGGGCTCGGTTCTCGAGCCGACCAAAGATCGTCGTGTGCACTAATGGTGGCTGGTGCACGTAAAATATGTCGTTGCCGCAATATCCTCCGTGTTCCCATCAAAATTATACCTCTGGGGGGCCATCGAAGCTGGGGAACTATCCCCTTCGTGTAGGACCAAAACTGTGGTGGCATGTCTCCGGAACATCCGTAGGGGTGCGTTCCAGACCGTCGCCAATTATCCATAGCGCAGTAATCGTGCGACGTCAATCACAACCAACCTAATTATCTACCTACCTACAACCATGGATCATATTTTAATTTTCCCGTGTAAGAAGATTAATTTTCTAAAAGTAGAGAAAAAAAGTTGATATTTATTTTCTTTGTTTATTACATCCATGGTTTCGGACCGCGGTACCCTAGTCGGTAAAGAACTGAGCACGTAATTGGAAATTGCCGATTCGATACTTGAGCCGGCCAAAGACCGTCGTGTACACTATGGTGGCTGGTGCTCATAAAATCCGTCGTGGTCCCAAAGTCCTCCATGTTCCCATCCCCACTATACCTCTGGGGATCACCAAAGCGGAGGGATCCTCTCCGTGAAGGTTCAAAATTGTGATGACATATATCCTGAACATCTCTAGGTTGCGTCCCAGATCGTCGCCAATTACCCATAGTGCAGTATTGGTGCGACGTGAAATCCAACCAAACTACTTACCTACGTACAACCATGGATCATATTTTAATTTTCTCGTGTAAAATGATTTCATGACAGAAGAACAACGTCACTGGGAGAAACTTTTTTCAAAATGGCAAATAGAGTACCTTCATAAACTTGTCGTTTTTAGTTAATAACTTCTTTAATTAAAATGATAGACATTTCTAAGCGGCTGAAATGTCTTCTTTAGAGTACTCGGAAGTAGTGCTGGACGATATCAGAAATTAAATATCGCGATATATCACTAAGTTAATATCGATATTAGTGATATACTGCGATATTTCTTTCAAGACAGGAAAAAATAGACATTTGTTATTTTTTAAAGACATATGCACACGAATTTTAAAGTATACAAGTATAGAGTGGTATAGAGTGTTTTCCATGTATTTTCTGGTATATTACTACCATAACTTTATCATTAAAAAAAAAAGCATAAAAAGTGAATTAATGTTTTGTGTTTCTTATAACTTATACTATTGCTTTTTAGTATACCTCTGTATAGTTTATCCTCTATTCTTCCCATTTTAAGCTTTAATTATTTTAAAAACATATTTTAACACATCTGATATGTGATCTGTGTTTTATTTGTGCCAAGCATATCAAAATTTATAATTCTACTAAAAATAAAGCTTAAGAAAAATTGTCTTAAGATGTGGGAATTAAATAAAAATGAAAATCATTTTAAATAGTTCTGAATTGCCATTATAAATAGCTCAGAATTGCCATTGAATACACCTTTTTTGGTCGTAGAGAGTAATATTTTTTACTTAAAACTCTTATATGCATCCTAAATGTCAGTTACTTGTCATTTTTATTTTTGTATCTGCTTACCAAATCATTACAATATCTTTTAAATATATATGTTCAATTAGCATTCGTAATAGTTTCACAATAATTGAAATTTGAATTATATATTACATATACACTGATGGAAAAAAAAATCCTAACACCAAGAAAAAATTATTGTACAGTAATGAAATTTCAGCAATACATTTGTCTAGGTAACATATTTAATTGATTAAAGTTTCAAGATCACAGGTAGAGCCATTGGCGAGAAGAGCCATTTCAAATGTGAAATGTTGGTACATTAGTAACCGATGTAACCGCCATAATTTTGAATGCAAGCATGCAAACGTGCATGCATTGTGTCGTACAGGTGTCGGATATCAGTTTGTGGGATGGATTTCCATGCCTGTTGCAGTTGGGCGGTCAATGCAGGGACGGTTAATGCTGGTTGTGGATGACGCTGGAGTTGTCGTCCAATGATGTCCCATACGTGCTCGATTGGAGAAAGATATGGTGATCTAGCAGGCCAAGGCAACATGTCGACACTCTGTAGAGCATGTTGGGTTACAACAGCGGTATGAGGGAGAGCATTATCCTGTTGGAAATCACCCCCTTGAATGCTGTTCATGAATGGCAGCACAACAGGTTGTATCACTAGACTGACGTACAAATTTGCAGTCAGGGTGCATGGGATAACCACGAGAGTGCTCCTGCTGTCATACGAAATTGCTCCCCAAACCATAACTCCAGGAGTAGTCCCTGTGTGTCTAGGCCGCAGACAGGTCGCTAGCAGGCGTTCACCTGGCTTCCTTCTAACCAACACACGGCTATCACTGCGATCAAGGCAGAACCGGCTTTCATGAGAAAACACAACAGATCTCCACTCCGTCCTCCAATGAGCTCTAGCTTGACACCACTCACGTCGCAAACGGCAGTGGTTTGGAGTCAGTGGAATGCACGCTACAGGGCGTCTGGCTCGGAGCTGTCCTTAAAGTAACCGATTTGTAACAGTTCGTTGTGTCACTGTGGTGCCAACTGTAGCTCGAATTTCAGCTGCAGACGCAGTATGATTAGCCACAGCCATACGCCGAACACGGCGGTCTTCCCTCTCAGTAGTGCCACGTGGCCGCCCGGAACCCAGTCTTCTTGAGGCAGTACCTTCCCTTGACCACTGCTGCCAACACTCATGCACAGTGGATACATTCTTGCCGAGTCTTTCTGCAATATCGCGGAAAGAAAACCCACCTTCTCGTAGCCTACTACACGACCTCGTTGAAACTCAGTGAGCTGTTGATAATGACTTCTTCGTCTTCTTAGAGGCATCCTTGACTAACATTAACGCACAACGTCATATCTCAACTGTAAATAACGATCACGAACCTTACAGCGCTTATTTAAAGCAAACCTCATTTGCATGTTCACAGTGATGCTACTAGCGCCACACTTATGCACGTAGCTCGAAATTTGAATCGACGTCATCTTTCAGATGTATAAACACGCCTACCAAATTTTGTTTATCTAGCACAGCTCCTTCCTGGTGTTGGGATTTTTTTTCCATCAGTGTATATATATATATATATGTGTGTGTGTATGTATGTATACATTGTTAGTATAAAAGTTATATTATTTAAACAAAATTATGTTAAAGTTTCATTTTGTTACTTAAAGTAACTCATTTTGCATTTAAACCAATTTTATTTAACATGTACTTAAATAAATAAATAAATAAATAAATAAATGGAAAGAGAAAAAATAAATGCTACATAAAAAAAGTAATAAACTATTCAGTATTATATAATACTATAAAGAAACTGTCACTGTAAAATTACTGAAGATAAAACTTTATTTTACATTAGTTAGATAGCACCCTTTCTCCCTTCCCATGTTATCCAATGGGATTTCTGTCACTTCGTTTTATAAAAATATTTTATTCAAAAATGAACTTTTTCGAATTCTGTTTTTTGAATATTACTCTTCGAACAGGTCGTCTTTTAGCTTAGTGAGCAATTTTTCAAAAAAAAAAATAAATAAATAAATAAATAAATAAATAAATAAAAATAAATAAATAAATAAATATTTTACTTAGAGATCCACACTTAGTCCATAATTTACTTATTGAAATAAAATATTTAAATTAATTTTTTCGAAAAATTGCTCACTAAGCTAAAAGGCGTAATTCAAAGAGTAATATTCAAAAAACAGAATTTGAAAAACTTCATTTTTGATGGAGATATTTTTATAAAACGAAGCAACGAAAATCCCATTGGATAACATGGGAAAGGCGAAAGGGAGCTATCTGACTGATGTGCAGCCTTAATAAAAAAAATAATTTATCAAAATATTTAATAATAATAAAATATTATTAAAATAAATTACATTCTATAATTGCTTATATTTTCAGAAGTTTTTTATTAAACGCTAAGAAAATTTGCAAAAAAAAAACTCTTCTAATAGATACAGTGATGCCAGATGGTCGAAAATTATTTCCCCAAACAGGTCTTCAAACTTCCCCAAATCAGGGTTTTTATTTTTCGAAAAAAATCCCCAACTTGATTTCTACTGTAAAGGAAAAATAATTTTTTTTTCAAAAAAAAAAATGTATATATATATATATATATATCAAGCAGATTTAAGTTGATTTAAGCTCAGATTTTTCCCCAAATGAAGGCAATTTTTGAAAACAAATCCCCAAATAACAATAAAGCTATCGAAAATCCCAGGTCGTAGGGATAAATCATTACGTTACCAACATTGACAGAAAATTCCCCAGATTTGTCCCCAAAAATTTTAGAATTCCCCCAAAAAGTCCCCTAGAAACATTTGGTCCCTAAAATTGTCCCCAGAAGCCTCAAAAATCCCCAAAATGGGGATAAAATCCCCAATCTGGCATCACTGAGTAGATATCAGTTCGTCTTTGATGATCTTTGTTAAACACATGTTGAAGCTCGCATGTCATTGGCCAGAAAATATCGACACTTTGAAATAGACCGATATCAATGAACCAATAGCAGGAAAGGAGCTAAAACAAAAGATATTGTTTTCATTCGTCATAATGAGCGTTTGTTTGCGTATCGCCTTGCCTGTGGTTTTTCATCACCTACGATATGCATGAATGTAGAGTGGGAAGTCAATATAGTGTGATATATCAGAACCCATAGTAGATATCTCGGGTAGGGATATATCGTTTCGACTAATATCAAATGTCTTTCCTAGTAAACACATCTGCTGATTATAGGTATGAATACGCATTAATAATGAATGGATTGTGATATTGGAGTATGTCTGTGGCTGCTTCTGAAGGGGTAGAACAGTGACCTTGAACGAAGTCAGCTTATTCACGCGATAATCAAAGCAGATGGCTTTCAATAAATACTGGTTTATTTTTTTATTATGCGGTGGCCTTTTTAAAGCAGTGATGTTTAGATTTGAGGTGTTTTTTCTAGTTTATCAGTGAGTAATTATAGGAAAGTAGAGAATGGGTATTAGAATAAGATATTCGACGCTTTTTTTCTTCGGGTCTCGTTCGCTGTTGTATGTTGGCTGATCGGGTTTCGTTCGCTCGAGTTTCGTTCACTCGGGTGCGCACTAGGCAATATCGTTAAAGGGATATATCGGCGGAGCTAGATCTTAAATATTGTTATCGGGATATTAAAAAAATATCGATACTTGGGAATATATTGATAAATAATCCAGCCCTACTCGGAACACATTATACCTCTCATGACGCGAAGGACCCTGCCCTCCGTTAGAAGATGCTGTCGCAGACAAAAATATTTGACGCCAGTGACAGTACCTTTTTTTTAATATATAGAGAAATATGTGTTTTTCGACCGCTGTGAATTTTCGTGTGACGAGTTAGACAGGATTTTTTTTTAAAAGGTCTTATCACAAATTGAACATGCCAACTTCTCCTCGGTAAAACTAGACGAAGAGTTTTGTTGAACAGGTATTTCTTCAGATAAATTCATTTCTTGCTCCAACAATCGGAGTGTCGCGCAGTGTCTAAATTAAACTTCGACATTCCATAAAAATAAGGTAGCAACTGATGAAATTCTTCCGTCGCTCTGAATTTATATTCTTTGTACCAACTCCTATAAAAAATTTAAGATTAATGAATATTGCCAGCCAATCAGAATACTGTATTTCTTCACGAATCAACCAATCAGATTACAGCACGATTGTTGTTCTTTTATCTGAAAATTTATAAGTAAGGTGGAATAGTCTTTCGAAACTACCCTTCAAATCCTGATGAAGAAGGGCATTCAAAACATATAACGACATTTCGTTTACAATTCACTTATAATCCGCAAACCCAAGTGTTAACTACTTGACATTCATCAATTAACCAACCAACCCTCATTTAAATCTTAATTATTGAAATAGAATCAATAAATTAATTTTTGCTTTATTAATGTTAAATTATTTATAACTTTTAAGCATAGTTTCATATAAAGTGTTTAAATATGTATAAGTATAAATAGGAATGAGCGCGAACATGAAATAAATTTATAAATTACTGCTATGTTGAAAACTTTAATTTATCATTTGCAGTACAGTATTTTCAACAATAGTTTACTCACACTCTGTTTTGTCTATTCAATTTAACACTTATGCAGATGAATAGTCACTCAGTTTAAACTTTTAATCTGAGAAATATAATATAATGCATGGTGCATAAATATAGTTAAACAGTACATAGTGAAAAAATGTACACCTATAGATGTTTAATTTCTTGTAATATAGCTAACGCATGCAAATGTACTAAGTTCAAACCCTATTAAGCATTTTCTTATAAAGTTCTACACGGATTTTGGAAGACCAAGCGATTCTGTGTTTAAAGCTGGGTTCGATTCCAGCTTATCAAACTGGCCGTTTGTAGTTTTTCTTGATTTTCTCTAAATCTCGCTTATATATAAGTTAGAAAGACTCCCACACTGGGGAGTCCACTTATAGAAGCAACAGTTAAATATTAAATGGTATAAGTTTGTACTTGTAAGGAATTATTTAAAGTTTTATCCACACAGGAATAATATAAAAATTTTCATTTATGTGATAGTAAAAATAAGTGTCTCATTAGAATTTTCATTAACTAAAAACAATGAGTTTCAATGTAACTGCATGATTTTAGTATGAGTTATTAACCTTGCGATAAGTTAACGATTCTGTAATTAAAGCGGGGAAGTGTTTTTTTCGAATCCAACTCATCAACCTTGTCGATTGGAATTTTTCTTGGTTTTCTCAAAAACTCGCTTAAATACGGATTTGGATTCCTTAGAAAGACTCTCATGCATTCCGCTTATAGGATCCTCGTTTAATTAATCGGTCTTAAACCTTAGGAATATTCATATGCGATTTTTTATTGTATAGTGAAACTTTTAACACATTATTGTATTATGTAAGAGGTTTTAGTAATCCTGTTTATGAATAAAGATCAAGCGATTCTGTGTTTAAAACTGGGTTCGATTCCCGCTCACCAGTCTACCCGTTTGGATATTTTCTTCGTTTCCTCTAAAACTCGCTTAAATATAAAGACTCTCACACAGGACATTTCACTTATAAGAACAACAGTTAAATATTTAATGGTATAAGTTTATATTTGTAATAAATTATTTTTAAAATTTTATCTATACAGGAATAAGTTTATACTTGTAATGAATTATTTTAAGTTTTATCTATCAGGAATAAGTTTTTACTTGTAATAAATTATTTAAGGTTTTATTCACACAAGAATAATATAAAAATTTAAATTTATCCGGTAGTAAAAATAATTGTCTCATTAGAAGTTTCATCAACTAAAAACAACGAGTTCCAATACAACTGCATGATTCTAGTATTATCACTCTGACTCATTGACATCACGGTATGTTATTTTCACTTAGACATGCTTAAATTTTCTGAACAAATCTTATTGTAAAAGACAGTTTCTTTCTGTGATAGTGTCACTGTATCACCTAAATTTTCTCGCAAGGATTATTGTTTAGTATTTTATTTTTAAATCATATATTTTACTTGTTCAATATTTTAAAACGTTAATTGCAAAGCTCAACAACCAATGGATTATTTAAATGTAGTTTGCAACTTGATATTAAATAAATGATTAATATAAACTGTTTTATAATATGGTAAAAACACAGAACTCTAACAGCAAAAGACTTCTACTGAAATAGTTTTCATTGAACATTCTTATCTAAGCACGACTCAGCTTTCCTCAAAGAACTGATTCCTCGCATTTGTGTGGAAGATCTTTAAGATTGAAGGTTGCATTTCGTGTAGAGGGAAATTTCTTCAATAATTTTTAAGTGAGTTTCTGAATTTATTATTACTGTTTGAAAAATTATTTAACTTAACATGTATTACTACTCTAATAAAATTATTTCTTTGTAATAAAAAATATATTAAAACATAACTTTTTTTATTACTCTACAAACATTTTATAAGAAATTGTTTTTTGTTTCATTAAAGGATAAATAAATCAACTTAAGAAATTTTTTTAATTGGTATTTACTTATAAGGAACTTTTTTATTGTTACATTAAAAACTTTTTTATTGTTTAATTAAAAATGAGTAAAACTGATTTTTATTGTTACTTTACAAACTTCTTGTTTAATTATAACCGTGTAAAATTAAATTTTGCGTAAAATATATAAAACTAATTTCACAAACGAATATTTATTGCTTACATAAAACTTTTTTTTTTAATTTATATTATTATAAAACTACTTTCACAAACGAATATTTATTGTTTAAATAAAACTTACTTTTTATTGTATTTAGTAGGTTACTCTACAAAAGTTTACATTTAACTTGTGTATATTCGGAAATTATCTGAGTAAAAGTAAATTTTGCATAACATATATAAAACTTCTTTCACAAACGAATTGTTATTGCTTAGCTAAAACATACTTTTGTATTTTATTTATTTATTTATTTAAATACCGTTTAAGTGATAGGTAGGTAATAATCGTTTAAACTCATTGTATGATATGCTTTGGGAAAAAATCATGTGCGATAGTTCTTTTACAAAAATAAAAATTATTGCATTTTCCTAATTATTCGCTGTATTTATTAATGATTTTAACGTAATTTTTATATGAGATTGTGTTGATTATTAATATGCATGATTCATCAGCTTATGACTTCATGGGGTTTTTCGCTACAACACGATAAGCATAAGTCATAGAATATTCTCGTATCATCTGTTTTAAGGAAACTGTTTATTTTCATTTAAAATAGTTTGATACATTAAATTTTTTTTTGAAATTTAATATTTACCTTGAAATTTTAAGTAAAAATGTTAAATACACTATACTTTTCAGAAATTGATAGTTTTTAAATATAACTAATTCTTTTTTTTTTTTTTTTTTTTTTTTTTTAATTATTATTATTAATGTTTATATCAGTTTTTTATAAGAAATAAGTTATTTGTTTTTATGTAATTATAAACTTTAAAATAATTTTATAATCAACTTATTTTTTTTTTTAAATATTTAAAATCCAGAAGTATTTACCAGTTAATTTAAATCAACTAACATAGTATAGATTATATTACTTAGTTAAACTCGAATAAATGATACTTGTATAGTAATACTATATAAAATTTAATTTGTACTGTATATTTCTTTATTGTATATAAAACTTATTTACTGAATTAGACTTTTGTGTGCATTTTTTTTTTTTTTTTTTTTTTTTAATGATAGCCAATTTTTTAAAGTGCATGTTTCAATTTTTATCGAATTCAACGGTATTTGTATAGTTATAGCATAAATAAATAACAGTATTTGTATAGTTATACCTTAAATAAATATTAAATGCGAAACTTATTTAATGCATAGTGATAATATAAAGTTTAGTTTATATATTTCTTATTATAGTTAGTTTATGTAACTTTATTGTATATCTTATACTATTAAGTGAGCAATATTTGTATATATATTTCATTGTTCTCGAAAACGGTCGCTCGGACAGTCACGAGATTTAACACAAAGGTGCCCCCTGAAGGGTCATTGTGCACATCGAAGTCAGATTTTCGAATTTTTGATTAGTTTTTTCTTAATTAAAATGTGAAAATAACAACCTTTTACTTTCTGACAAATAAGCCATTTAAATTTTATCCATAATTTAATTGTTGCCAATTTTTTTTCCGACAGAATAATAATATTTAAGAAAGAAAAACGTAGATTTATTTAAAATGAGGAAAATAAATCAGAAAGATTAGAAAATAAATTAGAAATATCAGTCGTATCGTTACAAATAAAATACCAAATGAAAGGGAAAATTTTTGTGAATTCGATGCATTAAACAGCTTATCAATCGGACAATTAGATTTTTTAAAATTAACTAAAGTATGAATTTTAGGTGGCAACAGCAGAAGATTGTATGGAAACCGTTAGGAGAAAAAAAAATAAAAAATCTGCTTCACATTAAGTCACATGTCTTTGAAGTGGGATTAAAAATTGCAGTTTTCAAATTCTTTTAAATTTTCTCTCACGAACACAAAAATATAATATACAGCCTGTACCCCACAAGACCAACTTGCATTTCAAATTTCATCAATTTTTTTGGTTAATAAACAAAAAAGTTACATCTTTTTTTTTTTCAAATTAAGTTTTATTCCAACTTCGAAAAGATTTATGTGATCATAGATATAATAATATATATAGATCTATCATCCCCATATTAAAGTGTACATTTATTTATTGTATATAAAATTTATTCACTGCTTTAAAACTTTTAAAATTAATGTAAAATGTAAAATTTACTTATTGATAATATACAGTTTAATTTATAATGTACAGCGATGTATACTGAGTATAAAGTTTATTGCCTGTTTTAAATAATAGTAATTTTTAGTTTAATATTTCTTGTGTGATTAATTTTTAACGAATTCAACTGTATTTGTAAGTCAGAGCTTAAATGCATAGTGATAATATGAAGTTTAATTTATAGTGCATGTCAATGTATACTTAGTATAAAATTTATTGATTGTTTTAAAGTGAGAATTTTTAAGTGTCACATTTTTAATGAATGTCAAATTATTTTTAAGTTGGGGTTACAATAAGTGTCAATCTTTGTTTCATTCTAATTTTAAAAATAAAAGTCCTATTCTTTAAGTCTATCTGATGAAGGGAGATTATCGTTCGAAACGACTCTTCGAATCCTGACGAAGTGTTTTCGAAACACATATCGTTTACTTTATAATTAAATCTACAAACGCTTTGTTGAAGTGTTCATTGCACAACAACCCTGCATATTTTTGTTTTAAATTATTTACCCGATACTCATCCGCTAATCTTAATGCATGTTAAAAATTAAGTATTAATCATCCACTCTTTAAAGGTATGTTAGTGTTATCAATCCTATATAATAACCAATGAATCCCCTGATTTCTTAAAAGTTAAAGTTTCTTAAAAGTTAAAGTGACATTCCTTCAATTGCTCCAAAATATTCAGATTTTAAACCATTCATTATGCAATGTTTTATCACGTGGCACGATTCAACCTATCAGAATGCAACATTAGAATCACCTAACTCCTTGTTTCGATAAATTCTGTAAGAATTTCCTAATATAAATTTACAGTTCTCCAATGGTATCACTAAATGTTTAAAATCTAAGCCATTATTTAAATTCATTATTTATTATCTTAATGAAATACATTTTCATTTTCTAAAAATGCTAAGTCCCGAAATTGTGATCAACCTTAATTTAAATATTAATCAACCCTTAATTAAAGGTGCAACCAACAATCAAATCAACCCTATGCAATGACCAATGAATCACTCAATTTTTAATTCTGTTAAAGTTGCTAAGTTCACTAAAAGTGTAAGTGACTTTCTTTCAATTATCGAAAAATGTTCAAATTGTAAACCATTAATTAATTGTTATTTATTTTAATTAACTTCAGTCATCTTTCTTTCATTCAATAAAATATTTTAAGTCCCGAAATCGTGAACATAATTCCAAGTCCCACCGGAAAATATTTATACTCTTCCAATGGCAACGCTGTAATTTTAAGATCAAAATCTATACCATTCATTAAACGATTTTAATTATATAACACTCATCAACCCTTTGTTATATTTAGTCAAATTCCACTAAATACATTTTCAATCACGAAAAATGCTTAGTCCCTAAAATATTCATAAATTTTTATTAAAGGTTCAGCATAATTCTAAAAAGTTACTTGAATGCGGTGTTTTATCACGTAACACGATTCAACCAATAAGAATGCAGCATTAGAATCATCTTGTTTCTATAAATTCTGTAAATGTTTCCTGATATAAATTTACAATCTTCAGTTGGCAACACTAGAACTTTAAGATCAAAGTCTAAACTATTCATTAATTGTTACTTATGTTAATTAACTTCAGTCATCTATTGTTTCATTCAGTCAGAAATACTAAGACACGCCGGAAATTATTTATAATCTTCGATGTCAGCGCTCCAAAATGTATACTCTCCCGATGGCAATGCCTAAAATTTAATGTCTATACCATTATTTAAATTCATTATTCCTTATATCCATCTGCCTTTGTTTCATTCAATCAAATTCTCTGAAACATATTTTCTTTCGCGAAAAATGCTAAGTCCAAAAAAAGTGAAAAAAAATCTAAGTCCTCGAAATACATTGCCTATTTTTATCCTGATTCATCGCGAAAAACTTCGTCAAACGTGCTGTCATCTCATACCCGCGCTGGCGAACAGAAATCCTTTACACATTTCCGATGGTAACGACCCTCATCCAAGATCATGATTCATCGCCCTCACTCCACGCACCTGTACCTGCACCGCGACACGCCTAGCGTCACAACCCTCTTCGCGCGCCAACGTGCCAAAACCGTGTCGGTGAACTGTCTATTTTACATTACTGTCATAGCTACAAAAGTGTATTGAAATAAAGAAAATAATACTAGAAGGTTGAATTAGCAGGAAAAGAAAATGACGTCATAATTGCAACAATGTAACAATAAAAAATAAATTTTCCCGTGATTTGAAACAAATAAGAATAAACGATAATTTAAAAGAAACGACGTAATTCTATGTAAGTACCGACAGTTGACGATTTGGTGGCTCTCTTTCTTGATTATCGCTATAAACTATCAAATTATAGTCAAAACAATCAGTTAAATTAGTCACACATCAAAACATTGCCCTCCTTAGATAGATTGGAGCAGAATTTGCCGAATGCTCTTTGCTTTCAGCTTCAAAAGGGTAAAGTTGGATTTTCGCAAATTCCATTTATAATGTGTACTGGATTCATTTAACCAGTGCACACACCAAAAATCCGCTTTCTGGGATAATTTGGGGTAGTTATGTTTGGAAACATACCAATATTTTTACTTCCTTATACAAAGTATAAAAAAGTTATTATAATCCCGATTTGCGAAGTGGATTTAGTATCTTGTATAGTTCAAAACCGAATGATCGTAGAATGTTCTAAATTTATATCTGACTACCATGACGTCTAGTTGTAAATTTCCACTTTTGGTCTTGACACAAACTTCTATTTTTAGAGATACGTACGAATTTAAGCGAATTTTCGTATCGTCTCTGTGTAAGTGTATGTGTATGTATGTGTGTATGTGTATGTATGTGTGTATGTGTATCTTATATAACTCGAAAACGGTTCTATGTAGACCGTTTCCGAGTTATGTGAGGTACACACATACATTGCAAATTGGAATATAAGTTTATTATAACATCTAGTTATGCACTTCCTTTTTTGGTCTTTCTGTTACAATCCGTTTTGGAGATATTTAGAAAAATTAAAACATCAAAAATACAAAGATTTTGGCCACTTATGTGACCTACCGTCATAGATTTTAAAAGGATCAAACGATAGAGCCTGCAATGATAGTGTTATGAAAGTTGCCGACATTTTTGTGTACAGAAAATAATTTGTAAATATATAAGTAGGCTCTAGTCGACGAATGCATTTTATTTAATGAATACTCAGGAACCAATTGAATTATTATTATTATTTTTTAACTAACAAATAATCAACAAGCATTTTCAAAACCGTCATTTGTAGTACAGAAATCAAATAGAGTTACAGTCGGCAGCAAAATTGTTCGAGCGCTAGCAATAATTGCTATACAAAAAAATGCACTTAATACTGTTTTGTTAAATAAATCCTTGTCGAATCATGTTCAACATGATTCGACAAGGATTTATTTAACAAAACAGTATTAAGTGTACTCTTTTTTACATAGGAATTATTGCTAGCGCTCGAATTATTTTGCTGCCCACTGTATACCACAAAGCAGAAATTGCCCCAATTCAGGGACTAAGGTTACCTACACAGTTCGAAGTCCGAATAGAATTTGAATTCATCAAGTCATGTCAGTGGTTTATAGAGTTTTCGAAGTAGTTCTACGCTAGAAACCAATGAATTATTCTTGAAAATTTCAGAACTCGACTTCCATTAAACTTAGAGATTCCGAACTTTGGAAATCCTAAACTGCCACTTTTCGCCGCATTTGGATACCAAATTATTTAATTTGAAACTAAGTCAAACACATGTTTAACAAAGCATATAGCCGCATTACATAAAAGTTAAAAAAGTTACCATAGACGCGTTGTTGCAATTGTGACGTCATATTTTTTTTTTTTACTTTAAATCATCCACCCTTCATTATTTTGTTCATTCTTTCAAACCAAGGATAAAAATTTATTTATTTATTTTTTTTTTTTTAATTTCAACATACTTTTGTAACTATGACATTAGTTTTAGCGTTATCCACGTGAAACTTGGGCTTTTATAATTAAGAAGATATTATGTTTAGATAGAAATTCACTTAATTAAAGAATTTCGATGTAATATTTTTACATGCAATAGTAATCAGTACTGAAATAAAGTGATGAAAGCTATTTAGCATGAGTCACAAAACACAAAGTATAGAACTGCATGACGTAAAAAATAAGTAAGTTACCATAGGTTTGTAAATTGATCTTGTTTTACTTAAAGCTTTTTTTCCCACTAATTTCATACCTTTTTACTTCTGGCGCAAGCAGTAAATGACATTCAAAGCATGCAATTTTTAGTTTTTCGCAATTTCAAAGTCAAATATTTTTTTGCGCCAGAAGTCAACCACAAAAATTTTACTATTTTTGGGTAGTCAGTATCTGAATGCATTTACTGAAATATAAACCTTAAAGGTGCCTTTATAGTGGACGTTCCGTTCCGCTGTCAGCAAGCACTGAGCTAGAATATAAGGAGTGATAACTATCTATTGAATAAGAAATTGAATAGAATTGAACTGAATATGAAGTTATCACTCCTTATATTCTAGCTCTGTTCTTGCGTACAGCGGAACGAAGTGGCCACTATAAAGCCTGCTTTATTGTTCACTTCTGGTGCAAGAAGATTTGGAATGTCAAAGTAAAAAAAAAAAATGCATTTTTCTTTTTAGAAATTTGACTGACCTTTGACATTTGCGCCAAGAGACAACAATAAGTGTTTATGTCCCAATAGTTAATCTGGAAACAGGATAATACAAAATAACTATCAGTACTATGGTTCATTTCTGGCGCAAAAAGTATTGGCTTTCGTAAATATGTATGTTTTTCGTAAAAAAGCGGAGGACTTCATATTTGACCCCTCACAACTCCAAGATTTTTTTTTTTTTCGCAAAAATAAAAAATACATGTCTAATAATTTTACACGAAGAACGTATCCTCAAAATTTCAACAAAATTAAAAATGTCAACTTTCCAAGTCTGCCCGCTTCTTAAAAAGACTGGCTCTTAAGTAGATTAAAAGACACTTTTCACTAAAAGTAAATTAAATTCAAAATATCTTGTACAATTAAATTTTGCAGATCTGTAGCTACAACAGCTTTTCTTACATCAGAAGTATTCCAAACTTAAGAAGAAAAAAAAAAATCTGTAAACAATTTGGAATCATTAGCACAAAGATTGTATAATTTTACGAATTTAATTTACAAAAGTAATTTAAAAAAAAAAAAAGCAAAAAGTAATAGGTATAAAAAAAGTGCATATTTATGTTTTTATATTGATATATATATATGTGGATGGATAAAAGAAAAGTGATCATTAAAAAGAAAAAAGAGTAATTATTGCATTTGGACAAATGTAAATTAAATAAGGGATAAAAAAGTAGATTTTTTTTTTCAAATTGGGGCAGGCGGGGAGTCTCTGATGTGCAATCATGAGACGCGGCCGTGTCTCCGTGACGCAGCAAAGCTCAAACGAATCTTACTTGCCAGACTATATATACAGCTAATTTAACATGAAAGGAATTTGGAAATGCTGACATTTAATATCTCAGCAAATAGGTGATATTCTGATCTAATGTTTTCAGAATAATCTTTTATCTTCTGCTTCATGCTATCCTGAAAGTTTCACACTTTAACGTTCTATATTTTTGAGATCTGGAATTGTAATTTCAGACTTCAAAGGAAAAATTGTAATGGTGTAACTTTTTTCTTTTTTCTAAAACGGCTCGGACAAATTTCATGAAATTGATATATAATATTAATTTCTGTTGTCTGAGAAGCATGACGTGCCCCGTTTTTCCCAAAAAAAACTCTTGTTTTTTATATATTTCACTTTAAAAATGGAACTATATTACCTCGACCCAAATAGCACACATTCGTTTATAAAACGTTGACATCCGTTAGGAATTTCGTTGAATAAATGTTGCGAAGGAACTTTATAAAAACGAACAAATGTCTCGTTGATTACACGGTATTTCAATGGTTTTTCAGACGTTGAAAATTCGTTTGCGTACATGTTTTTGAACGTTTAAAAATAGTTTAAACAAAGTTTTTTAAACGTTGATTAAAACGTTTACTTACAGATTACTGAACGTTGAAAATTAGTTTATATAGATCATTTTAAACATTGAAAAAATTTCATTTAGAGACTATTAAATGTTGAAAATTAGTTTATATAGATCATTTTAAGCATTAAAAAAATGGTTATTAAGAGTAGTTTAAACGTTTTTACATTGCTTTCAGACATTCATTATGACCCTACAAAAACATTTTTTGTGAGGTAGTGCCAACATATCTGCAACGTTTTCTAAATGAAAGTACTCTTGGTATCGATATTTGAAAAAATACAAGTTGTCCTACACTGTAAAAAATATGTCCTATTTACTGCCAGAAATTCTCTATAATTTGAGAAAATACGCGTAATTTCCAAAAAAATTACGTTGTCAGAACGTATTTTCTCAAATTATAGAGAATTTCTGGCAGCAAATAGGACATATTTTTTACAGTGACTGGATACAAGACCTGTGATTTTTTTTTCAGATATTCATATATATTATTAAAAAATATATTTGACACCCATTATCTGGATTCTATTAATACAACATCACCACAGCCTAAAGAAAAACAATCCTATTTCTTTTCTTTGTAAAAGTTGATAAATAATAAAAATTATACACAATACTTTTTTTAGGCATTTAATACTGATTTCCCACTGTTAAAAATTAAGCATATGTAAAAAAAAAAAAAAAAAAAAAAAAATCTGGTGTTAAAACTTTTTTTACAATTTGTCAATTATACATTTATAAACAAATATTTTATTTATTTATTTTACTTTTATTAATTTTTGTGTATATGTTTCCTAACATTTAATTTTTTTCAGTGGGAGATCGCATATTAAACACATTAAATCTTGTGAGTAATTGTGGTATTATACCTAATTTTATTAAAAAAAAAAAAAAAAAAAAAGGAGCCATACATATATATAGGAGTATATAATGCTATATCAAGTGACTCTACATGATGGGTGTAAGAAGAAAAAAAAATGCTTATCCTAATGATACGTATCAAAATCTTTGCAGATCTCATGCTGTATACACAGTGGAGCTCCATATAATTTAATTTCTCCTTTTTCAGCCTGGATTTTATTAAAAAATTAAAATGCACAGAAAGAAAAAAATATTTAATATTAATCGCCTCTGGTTATACGGGGGGGGGGGGGGTCTGAATCAATAAGTTCACTTTTTGAAAAGAAAAAAATCAATAATTTTCTGTATAAAAAATATATATACATGGGGACTTGAAACATCAACGTAATCGTTAATTTTATACTCTACTTCTAGTTCAGTTATTAAAAATTCTCATAAGAAAATAGTGTACTTTACATTTTTAACAAAATTCTTCAGCAAAGAAAAGAAATAATTTTAATTTCAAGATTTTTTTTTCTTGTAAATACTAAAATAATAAATTCCCCATTATGAAGACAAATCGGCTTTTCCCTTTTCTTTAAAATGAACAGCAATATTTTAATCATTAACTATTATTGAAAACCAAATTTAACTTTATGTATGTATGATTGACAAGTGTACATACAAACACACATACATATATGTATGTGTGTTTCTGTATATATACATATACAGGTACTAAATACATCCTTATTTAATATGCAGATTAAATTAATTAATCTCTCTGGAAATTTATAGATAATTTGTAAATTATAATTTCTCCCTCCCACAGAGCATGAGACAAAAAATTGAATTTTCGATGTCTCTGAATCTAAAAAAAAATTAATACAAAATTGGCATGGGTGTAGCAAAACAGGGGTGTAGCAACTCATAAATCATATGAAGGGCTGAAGAAATTTTATTTTTAAAAAGCGGCTCAATTTTTTTTTCAGGAATGTCTATAAATGATTAATAGACAATGTTCACTAATTATTAATATTAATAATTGAAAAAAAAATCACTTTAAATTAACATTTGTGTAACTTAAATTTTGCTTTTATTTAAAAGAGCAATTCTTTCATTTAGCATTAAAAGAAAACTTTAGAATCTTGTAAACGAAGGGGGGGGGGGGGGGTTATGCATTATAATCTGAATTGATTCTGTAGCAATATAACAGCTTTTCAAAGGAACATTATTCATTATAACTGATAGTTAAGAACAATACGAGTAAATTGGTAATCAGCAGAAGTAATCATTACATAAAATATATTTTTAATTTTGTTTAATTCACAGCCATTTTAAATTAGTCCTTGTTTTAAAAACTGATTTCTAAAAATTATATCATTTTTTGAATAATTCAAAATAAATTAAAAAATTTTTAGAAAACAAAACTAATTTTACAATTACAAATGTCAAGAGAGAATTAAATCATTGGCATAGAATAATTTTGATTATAAATAATAATATGATTAGTTAACAGTAACGATCCACCTTAAATCTCATACTTCAGAGGAGTCATAGAATGTTGATACTAATGAACCATAATCGTTGAATATTAATTAAAAAAAAAAAAAGGATTTTGGTTGCAAATTATAAAAAATTTATTTACTCAAAATACTTAAGCAGCTTATAATCAGTCATTTATTACTAACACTTTGACTTCAATCAAACTCCAATAATAATAATAAAAACAAAATATAGCTCTCTTATATATATTATATATATATATATAATATATATATATAATATATATATATATATATATATATATATATGAAAGGATAAAGAGAGGTAAGTTTTTAAATTATTATTTTATTATTTTAAATTAATAGTGAGCAATAACTTAAAGAAAATCCCATTAGAAAGTCTTAACTTAAAATTAATTCTAAAGTTTCTCCTGTAAAGTAAGTTTTAGTACAATACGCGTGTATAACGCAAAAGTCATAAAAGTGAAAAAATTTTAAGATTTCTGCTTTATATAATATTGTATACGAGTGCTACATTATGTTGTATTTTATATTTTTATATTAGTACTATGAAACTATTGTATGTATAGGGTTGAGCACGTGAGACATGCAGGACTACAGCAAAAAAAAAAAAAAAAAAATCAATAAACGGGACTAAATTAGTAATTAAAGGGAAAATATACGCACTCCTTCTTCTACACAATGAGACAGACCATCTTTCCCTGGACTATCTACCACCTCTGAAGGAGTTCCCATGGACTTGCAGGCAAGCCCAGGGGAACGTTGTCTTGGAGGGGGGGGGATATGAAAGGATAAAGAGAGGTAAGTTTTTAAATTATTATTTTATTATTTTAAATTAATAGTGAGCAATAACTTAAAGAAAATCCCATCAGAAAGTCTTAACTTAAAATTAATTCTAAAGTTTCCCCTATAAAGTAAGTTTTAGTACAATACGCGAGTATAACGCAAAAGTCATAAAAGTGAACAAATTTCAAGATAAGAAAATGCTGAGTAAATGCAACCTGCAGCTTTTTGTGGTTAGAAGCTGCATAGTAATTAATCCCGGCAATCTGGACCTCAGCTAAGCTGTTAATCATTAAGTTAATATCCAATAATCAGAGGAAGGCGTGGTGTGATTTCCCGCCAAAAATGCTGGTATTTAAGTGAAAACACGCATAGAGGAGCTCTCTCTTCTTGTGCTCTCTTGCTTAGTAAACCTACGTCAAAATAACGGCCCGAGAAGGGGTCACGGGGATCGCATGATGTTTGATCGCGGGCATCCAGTGGTCTCGGCTGCACTGCGCTGCATCCATTTCCTCAGCCTATAATTATGGATTGTATCTTATGATATGTTCCAGATGGTTTAATAAAAGCCTGGGCTTCAATTTGGAGTTATTACTGAGTGCCAGCTTCTTTCCTTTATAGCTATTATGTGACTCAAAGTAAGGGAATTCGTCACACACACACACACACACACACATATATATATATAAATTTTAAATATGTAAAATCAGTAACATTCAGTCAAAAGAATATTAGATCAATAAATTATATCTCAATTCATTTTTTTTTAAACTTTTATTTTAAAAAGTAACAGTAGTATCGATTACTATATAATTATTCATAATGCTCTTTATATAATAACAAATTATCTCAATTTCTATATCAACAAAGGAAAAAGTGGGGGTGGGGAAAAATCTTGATACCTAGTGCAATCATCATCCTCGTAGAATATTAATTTTTGTTCCTAATCAGATTAAAAAACAAATTCGAATAAAATTTCTCTTAATGAACAAGGAAAGAAAAATCTTCTATTAATTTAATTAAGAATTTAATATTTAAGTAATAAATAGTTAAAAAGATTTAATTTAAGCAATATTTAAAACAATTCATACATTATTTTAGAATTTTATAAATTCATATTTATCAATTAATTTTTTTTTTTAACTTAATCATTACTGATATTAGTAAAACATAAGTTCATAAAATAAAATGAAAATTCGCAAGGAATTTAAACTACATATGTATGTTACTTAAGTCAAACGGTTGCTTGAAATACATAAAACAAATAGATGGAGGAGGTGAGGAAACCTATTTTAATGATGATAAAACATGTTCATTGAGCATATAGACCTGGATCTTCAACTTTCTTTTTATTTTTACATTTCAAATGAATTAAATAAAACCTTCCTATAATTAAAAGTAAAAAGAAAAAAAAAAAAAAAAAAAAAAAAAAAGACAGAAAACAGAGAAAGAAAGAAAGCTTTCATTTCATTTCAATTTATTTTATTTAGCTTAGATTTTATTTCACTTAAATTGTACATTTTTTTTATCCTCCTTGGCTTTACAATTTTTCGGTTACGTATTAGATTTAAATTTTCATTTTCTGAAACAGAATCTGAAAGACAAAAACAATTTTTTCATTACCAGAATATAATTGTTTAAAAAAATAACACTAATATTTTCATCAATTTTAATAATAAACAGCATTTTAAACAAAATTATTTTTCAGTATCACTTGAGAGTGAAATTTACGGTATTTGTCGAAGTGCAACCCGAGGGCGGATCAATCATTTTTAAAAGATTTGCTTCTGAACTACTTTTTAGTTTTACTATACAAAAATCATATTTCAAATATTTAAGATTGTTTATTTTAAAATTCTTTACTGATAATTATGTAACAACTGCTGCAAAAGTCAAATTTCCCTGAAACGTAAATCCCTGTTTCGACAAAAATGCTAATCCGAGTCTTGTCGCAAAATTCAAAATATTGGCAGCTAAAATTGAATTCTTATCATTTTATACAAAAGATTTTACTATTATTATCAAATTAAAGCAACAGACAGTTTTTAAAAATATAAATAAGTTTTTCAATTTCGGTTTATAGTGAAATTTACCATATTTGTCGAATCATATCCGCAGGGCGGAGCAATTTATAAAAGATTTGCTTATGAACCACTTTTAAGTTTTACCATATAAAAATCTCACTTTAAATAATTAAAATAGAGGTATATTAAAATTCTTTACTAATAATTATGTAACAACGCCTAGAAAAGCCAAATTTTACTGAAGCGTAAAGAGCTGTTTCGACAAAAAAGCTCTTTCGAGCAGGGTTGCCAAATTTGGCCTTTTTTTTATTCAACAGTCACCAATAACTTTTATTTGTAACATTTGACTAATCACTTCGAAGATTGATAGTGTATTATGTACAGTCGGGGAAAAAAAAAAAACGCAACACTCGCTGTAATTTCGTTATTAATTGACGCAGGAACATCTAACAGGAAATTAAAAGCACTTTCTGAATATGTCATCAAATTTTGAACTAGGGGTCATCTACATATTGAAATGAGCGCCAACTTTGATTTTTGCAATAGGAACACCCAATTTTGACTTCATTTTCGAATTTCTGAGAGTCTGGCAGTGCGGAAAAGTATACTGTTTGTATACTTTATTTTTAGTATTTATAGAGTTATAATCAAAAATGTGTTAGGGGGTTATCTGTAAATGTAGAAAAATAAAATTAAGATTGCATAAGAAATAGATAAAATTTTAATGTTTCACACCGGAAGTTTTTCAGGAAAGAAATAATTATAAAAATTAATAAAAGCATTTACGTTTTCCAGTTTCTTAATTATCCAGAATTCAATTTTTTAGATTTGTATATACTTCAGTACTTTTTTAGATAATTTTAGGTCTATTTAAATACATTACACTTAAGATTGATCCAGACAGTACTCTCTGAAAAAAAAAGCAATATTTTTCAAGTAAAAGTGTCTATTATGGTTGTATTGATCAACAATAAAGCTTAAATTTCCTTTCGTAGGTGTAACATAATATACGAAATGAAATAATATAGATAAAACGCATAAACTAAATCTTTTCGGATAAATTATTGTAAGGGTTCATGAAGTAAATATTAAACAATTTTAATCGCACTTACCAGCTTTTGGTCAGTTGAACTCTTTAGAACTGTACGATTCGTTTTATAATTTCTATGAAAATATATTTTCTTAATTAACCCTTTAGCGACTGCTGATGTAGATTCACGCCATTTGAAAATCTGTAACTCTGTCAGTGGGCGTTTCTTTCGTAATTTGTGTGTTACATATTTCTTAAGTGTATACCCAAAGTTCATATTTTTGCAACAAAATATACTACGGATATAAATATTTTGATAAGAAAGAATATAATTATAATGTATATCCATTTGTAACATAATCGTGAATACAGAAACTTTTTTCTAAAATATTATATTTTGAGAGTATAATGTCCGTAGGCGGGTCTTACTGTCAAAAAGACAAAATCCTGCGGTCGCAAAAAGTGTTAAAATATATTTATAAAAGTTAAAGTATGTTTTTAAAAATGTATAAAGTTAAAATATATTAATTAAATTTTAATGACTAAAGTGTCCTTAAAATAATATCATTCCCCTCTATAAAATAAATAAATAAGTAAATAAATAAAATAAAATAAAACAATATATGAAGCAAATGATTAAGCTTTTTTTTTAACTATGATGGTAGTTAAGAAACGAGTTTACAAGTCTGTCTTGCATTCCAATTCCATTCGTTATTTATATTTGACAATTTCACATTAAACCTATTTTTCTAAGTAAAACAGTAAACCCCGCCTATTTAGTTATTTTTTTTTTCTTCTAGTGTTCGTTTAAAAGATTTAAAATTTATCACCAATTAATCGATGAAGTAAATACCACTTGTGCGTATTTTTGTCAACATAAAATAAGGTGTTTAACCCGTTAGTAGTCGCTAGTTGGTCGATTTGCCGCCCATCTTTTAGTGTTGTCAGAATTTTTTATTCAATAGCCACCAAAAATTTTTAGAAATGACATTTGATATACATAAAACGCGAATAAAATCGAAGAAACGTCGGTCACATCACTTCTTAAAATTATTGGTGACAGTTAAATAAAAAGTGCGCAATCTGTAATAGGTGGCGCTGTCTATAGCGACTACTAACGGGTTAACACGAATACTCAATGTCACATTTACTTTTTTTTTCTGTATTGTTTTGTTTTGAAGAACGATGAAGGCGGGGCTGGTCTTCTTTAGAAAACAGGAATTCTTGATGCTAACACTAATGTCTAAAAAATCATCATTTTTGTTTCATTTCTTTGCATTTGACGTTGTTGTTATATAATTTAAACCGTAAATAAAAAATAAAAGTATTTTGTTTAATTTTCTTTGTTATTTTTAAAGATTTGATTCGTTATCTCATGCAAAACTTTTTAACCCGTTAGTAGTCGCTAGTTGGTCGATTTGCCGCCCATCCTTCAGTTTTTCCAGATTTTTTTATTCAATAGCCACCAAAAAATTTTAGAAGTAGCATTTGATATACATAAAACGCGAATAAAATCGATTTAACGTCGATCACATCACTTCTTAAAATTATTAGTGACAGTTAAATAAAAAGTTCGCAATCTGTAATAGGTGGCGCTGTCGATAGCGACTACTAACGGGTTAAGAGACGGCCCCCTAAACCACTCCAAAAGAAAGATTTATTTATATCTCGAAAACTAATAACTGGAATGAGCTGCAAATTTGCACACCCATATTTTTCAGGATTAGGATTCATTTTATGTAAAAATTAATATAGGTCATAATTCATAATTTTTATGAATATGAATTTATTAATATTTTTCAGAATTAAAAATATTTTTCAGAATCAAAAGTAATGATGGATTATGTTTGGGTTTCTTCACTGTATCTCGTAAAAAAAAAAAAAATTATATCGATCAAGTTACTTTTTGTGAAGATATTAATAAAAGTTTGAAATATGAATTTAACATTAGCACCTTCAAACTTTGAACGCTTATAACTCTGTGAAAAAATAAGTAAAATATACAACCAATATACTTTTTCGCGTTGTCGCGATCCCAGGAATTCAAATATAAAATAAAAATGGGGCATTACTATTGAAAAAATCAAAGTTGGTGCGCGTTTTAATATGTAGACGACCCCTAATTCAAAATTTCAGTTCATTTTCTGAAACTACTCACAATTCCCCGTCGAATGATACCTATTACATTTTTCTACATCGATTAGCAACAAAGTTACGTTGAGTGTTGCGTCTTTTTTTTCCCGACTGTACATGAAATGTCACTTCTCAAAATTATTGGTGACTGTTGAATAAAAAAAAGGCCAAATTTGGCAACCCTGCTTTCGAGTCGGGTCACAAAATTCAAAATATTAACAGCTAAAATTGAATTCTTATCATTTTATATAAAATATTTTACTATTATTATCAAATTAAAGCAACAGCAGTTTTTTTTTTTTAAATATATATAAGCTTTTGAATTTCGGTTTATAATGAAATTAACATATTTGTAGAATCGTATCCCCAGGGCGGGGCAATTTATAAAAGGTTTGCTTCTGAACCACTTTTAAGTTTTACCATATAAAAATCACATTTTAAATAGTTAAAATATAGGTATATTAAAATTCTTTACTAATAACTACTATGTAACAACACCTACAAAAGTCAAATTTTACTGAAACGTACATGACTATTTGGACAAAAAAGCTCTTCTGAGTCTTGTCACAAAATTCAAAATATCAACAGCTATAATTCAATTCTTATCATTTTATATAAAAGACTTTACTATAATTATCAAATTAAAGTTAAAATCAGTTTTTTAAAGATAATAATCTTTCAGTTCTGGTTTATAGTGAAATTTGCCATATTTGTCGAGGCGAAAACTGAGGGCGGAGCAATTTGTAAAAGATTTGCTTCTGAACCACTTTTAAGTTTTGCCATATAAAAATCATATTTTAAATAATTAAAAGATTGTTTATCTAAAAATTCTTTACTAATAAATATGTAACAATACGTACAAAAGCCAAATTTTAGTGAAGCGTAAATGATTGTTTCGACAAAAAAGCTCTTCCGAGTCTTGTCACAAAATTCAAAATTTTAACAGCTAAAATTGAATTCTTATCATTTTATACAAAAGATTTTACTATTATTATGAAATTAAAGCAAGAGAAGTTTTTTTTAAATATAAATAAGTTTTTGAATTTCGGTTTATAATGAAATTTACCATATTTGTCGAATCGTATCCCGAGGACGGGGCAATTTATGAAAGGTTTGCTTCTGAACCACTATTAAGTTTTACCATAGAAAAATCAGATTTTAAATAATTAAAATATTGGTATATTAAAATTCTTTTCTAATATTTATGTAACAACACCTACAAAAGCCAAATTTTACTGAAGCGTAAATGACTAGTTCGACAAAAATGCTCTTCCAGTTCGTGTCACAAAATTCAAAATATTAACAGCTAAAATTCAATTCTTATTATTTTATATAAAAGAGTTTACTATTATTATCACATTAAAGCAACAAACAGTTTTTTTAATGTAAATATATTTATCAGCTTCGGTTTATAGTGAAATTTACCATAATTGTCGAATCGTAACCTAAGGGCGGAGCAGTTTCCAAAAGATTTGCTTCTGAACCCCTTTTAAGTTTTACCATATATAAACCATATTTTAAATAATTAAAATATAGGTATATTAAAATTCTTTACTAATAATTATGTAACAACACCTACAAAAGTCAAATTTCACTGAACCGTAAAGCGCTGTTTTGACAAAATAGCTATTCAGAGTTTTGTCACAAAATTCTAAATATTGACAGCTACAATTGAATTCTTATCATTTTATATGAAGCATTCTATCATTTTTATCAAATTTAAGCAACAAATAGTATTTTAAAGTTCATTATTTTTTAGTATAAATTGATGAGAAAATGAAACAAGAGGAAAAAGCGAAAACTTGTAAAATATTCTTTTCTAAAACAACTAAACCAATTTTTAGTTTCACTATACAAAATTAACATTTCATTCATTTGAAATATTCATATTATGAAAGTTTTTATCGCATAATTATGCAACAGCATTTACAAAATTAAAGTTTTTCCTGAACTTAAAAGGCAGTTTTTTCGAAAACACATTTTCATGTCTTCTGAGGGCCCACCAGCGGCCGAGCGGTTCTGCGCTCAAAGCTGGTAGACGTGAAGTGCCGGGTTCGATCCCCGGTCGCGCTCGTCGGCCTAGCCGTTCGGAGTTTTCCGTGGTTTCCTCCGAAACTTGCGTAAATACGGGCTAGGACCCCTTAGAAAGACCTCCACGGAAGGCACTCCCCCTCAGGCCTAAGACCCCAGTGCTGTCAATCGGCCTTAATCCCTAACACCAACACCATCATGTCTTCTGAGAAGAATCTATTTACAACTAAAATTAAAATTGTTATTATTTCTTATAAAGACTTCTAACATTTTCATCTATTTTAAGTAACAAACAGTATTTTAAACTAAATTATGTTTTAAAAGCAGTTGAAAATGTAATTTGATAGCTTTATTTCTGCTTTCTGTTCACTAAAAAAAGAAAAAAAAAGTATTAATACACTCTTCTAAATCACTATTAAATTTCACAATATAAAAATAACACTTCATTCATTCATAAATAAATATATAAATTGATAAGGAAAACTTTTACTTCATAATTTTATAAAAAAATTCACAACACTTAAATTTTACAAAAATATAAAATGAACTTTTTTCCCCCCTGGAAAAAAAAAAAAAAATCATGCAGTACGCATTGATTAGTAACACTTTCCAACTGCACGCAATTGTTGTATCGAAAAACTTTTAATATTCTTTGCCTACGTTATCGCACAACAGACAGAAGGACTGAAAAACATACAGAGAGACTAACTGATTTTAAAATTACTCATAGGCATTTTGGAAAGTGTTAAAAAGGCTTAACGCAAAAGAAAATGCAGCCGTTAGATTATAATTACATATTTAAACTCTCTGAATAATTTACTGTAACCCTGTAAATCTGAAAGTTAATCACATCATATTCTATACAAAACAATATTTTAGAATATTAATAATATATGTCGATGTTTTTATGATTTTTATAGTAGAAAGTTTTTTAAATATAACTTTTACAAAATTCTGTCCTAAAACGGAATATATTGGCTTTTTTTTATTGTTGTTGTTGTTATCCCTGTAAACAAACTAGTTGTACAGGGCCTATTAATGACATTTTAAATAGGGAACATTCCATAGGGAACTTGAGTGTATCATTTTTTAAAAATTCTAAAAATATTCACGAATGATAGGAGCCGGAGACAGATAGAAATGTAGACAATCGGACAGAGAGATGCACAAATTGAAATCATATTCCCACTAAAATTATACGAAAGTATTAAAACGCTCATGTAAACGAAAGTGCAATTCCAGCAAATTTTTATTAATAGCTCTTAATGTAACTGATTATTTTTGTGTGGCCTGTAAATCTAATGCTAACCATACTATATTACATAGAAGGCACACTCTTTTGTGCATACAAATGGTATATTTCAACTGCATTAAGCTTTGTGGAAAATAAAATTTCTAAAATTTGGTTTATAAAAATAACTCTCATACAACACAATGCTTTGGAGTACTTTCAAGTGGCCTTGTACACAAACCAGTTTGAAATGTGCTCTATTTTACATAGAAAACATCCGATAGGGAATTGAATAACATATTAAAATTTCATTAAAAATTCTATACATTAAAGGTATTAAAATATGGTTTATAGAAATTCTTTTCATGGAACACAATGCTTTCGAATAATTTTGGGTGTCCCTGTAGACAAACCAGAAGAGGTATCCATTCCATTTTCAATAGGGAACACCCGATAGTGAACTAGAATAAAATATATCGGTTTAAAGAACTTCCACAAATATTTACGGGAATTAGAACGCACAAAAAGAGACAGACAGACAGATAGACGGACAGAAGAACAGTCAGACATATACACAAATTGAAATTATATTCACAATAAAAATATGATAGAAAGTGTCAAAAACGCTTAATATAAATGGAAGTACAATTCTAGCAATTTTTTATTAATAACTCTTAATAATACTGAATATTTTTGTGACACCCTGTAAGTCTAATGGTAACCATGCTATATTCTATGCAAAACATTCTTTTGTGCATATAAATAACATATTTCAATTTCCTAAAACTTCGTGGAAAGTAAAGTTATTACAATTTGATTTATAGAAATATCTCATAAAGAACGTTAAGCTTTGGAGTAATTTTGAATGTCCCTGTACATAAAATAGTGGTTGTATGTAATCTGTTTTTATAGGAAACATCCAATAGTTTACTTGAATAACATATTTCAATGGTACAGTAAAGGTATGAAAATATGGTTTATCGAAATACCTCTCATAGAACACAATTCTTTGAAATACTTTCGTGTGTCCCTGTACACAAACCAGTTGAGGTATAAACTCCATTTTCATTAGGGAAAATCCGATAGTGAACTTGAATAACATATATCAGTTTAAAAAAATTCCATAAATATTTACGGGAGTTAGAGCGCGGGCAGACAGACAGACGGACAGACGGACAGATACAAAAATTGATATCATATTCACACTTAAAAAATGTTAGAAAGTATTAAAAACGTTTAATGTAAACGAAAAATTCTAGTAAATTCTTAATAATAGCTCTTAATATAACAGAATATTTTTGAGTCACCCTGTAAATCTAATGCTAATCATGCTATATTCTATGTAAAGCATTCTTTTGTGCATATAAATAACATATTTCAATTTCCTAAAACTTCGTGGAAAGTAAAGTTATTAAAATTTGATTTATAGATATATCTCTCATAGAACGCAATGCTTTAGAATAATTTTGAGTGTCCTTGTATATAAAACAGTATTGGTATTTAAACTATATTGGAATTTAAACTGTATTGGTATTTAAACTGTAAGTAAAATTCATGGAAATGTTTATTTTGTTCCATGTTATCCAAAGTAATTAAAAACGCATGCAAATAGATAGTGTGCTGCAAAGAAAACATTTGCGAAATTTTTAGTTGTAGTTTTGGATGGCGAGACGCAAAAAAAAAAAAAAAAAAAAAAAAAATAATAATAAATAATAATAATATATAATATATATAATAATATATATATATATATAATAATATATAATAAATAATAAAAATAATAATACATTGAAATAAATACACTTCAGTACATAATGTAAACTTAATGAAAGTGATATATTTGACTGCGTATTTGAAAATTAAAAGCAATATTTCAATGTGCAAATATACTTTAATATGCAAAACAAAATAATTGCAGTGGAATTTAAAAACAAATCATTTAGTGTAACATCACTGCGTTGCTGGAATTTCATATCATTTCTTTTAAAACACATATTTTGATATTATAAGAGATGTGAATGAAAAGGTATCGGTGAGTAAATGTTATATTTTATTTTATGTTGAAAATAACGTTTACACTGTAAAAATAAATAGAAGAAAAAAGCAAATTCAAATAAGAAAATCTATGTTTATTTTAATATCAAAGCGCCACTGAAAATTTGATGTCATTATTTTTAAGACCCGTATTTCTAATTCTCATAGCCATAAAGTACAGTGCTGCATCACAAACTTTTAACCCATTAAAGGTTTTTTGTATTGATATATATATATATATTTGTTGAGTTAAGAGCTATATGTTTAACCTATTTTACATTTACATTTTTTATTACAATCATTATCAGTTCAGTTTTTTAATTAAGCGAAAAATGTAAAATCACGATAGTGATTTTATTTTATTTTACACACACACACACACACACATATATATATATATATTCGAAAATGAGAAGGGAGGGAGGGGAGGAGAATTATGTTAAGTGCCATAAAATATTTCACTAGATATGTTAAAGTGCATATTCACTTTTTTTTTTTTTTTAAATAAACCAAGAATTTAATTTAGCTCTCACGTCAAAAATAAAAAAAAAATTAAATGTAAAAGTTCGCTTTTTAAAAAAATAAATAAATTTGTAAGCAAATATAACCCCATTCAAGTTGGATGCAGCTTGAAAATGGGGTTCAGCATGTTATGTCTTAGAATACTTTCAACGGCTGCTTATATAATAACATATTGTTAAAACTCTCTCTCTCTCTATTTTTTTTTTTTTTTTTTTTGTGTGTGTGTGTGTGTGGGGGGGGGGGGGGGGACGTCTTTAATTTTATTTAAAGTTTAATAATCTTAATTTTACCTCAGATAAGAGGAATAGATTTTCTTTTACCGAAATTTCTCTTTTTGCATGTGAATTCCTTGTGCAAATAATTTCATTTCACTATGGAACCAATAAATATTTTAGCTTTTTGAACAGTTTGTTAAACAAATTAATAGACTGAATTTTATAATTTTTTAAATTAAAATTTACTTTAATATAACTATAAAAAAATGTTCAACTTATGAATTAATTTAATATGGTGTAAGTCAGAACTGTATACAAAATTCTTAGAAAAATAATTGTAGAGTTACTAGTATTTCCAAAGTTATTATCTTATCTATTTGTTTAAAAGTTAACTAATTGTAATAAGTTCTCTTGAAAGATTCTATTCTTATTTATTTTCATTATATATTTAGAATTTCGAGAAATAATCCTTAGAAAATTTTTAGAAAACATAAATGATTTAATCAAGGATAGATTAAAATTTTGTTCATACTTACCGATATTTAAATCATTTCTAATTTCCAATTATGGGCATTTTAATTTTTATTCTTCCGCCGCAAAAGATATGTTCTAGCAGATTTAGTCGATTTCGATTCCACTCACTTCCGCTTTTGCTAGGCACTGATGTCATTGAGGAAACATTGTAACCCGATTGGTCAGCTTTTTAGCAGATGTTATCCTTTGCATGCAAGTCACAGAATTGGTTTCTCCATACCTTGTAATGTTTTTTAAACAAGATATGTAAAGTTGCTCAAAAGAATGGTGTATTCTAAAACTTTATCTCTTTCCACACGCATACTGAAGTAATTTATACAATGTTCTGGAGGAACTTTAATACGATTTTTTACAGTGATTTAAAAAATTTTCTACAGCAAAAATTATAATGAAATTGACATTTATTGTTAATATGCTAAAATAAAGTTTTCTACAGAATATGATATGCTTAGCTTTCAGATTTACCGGGTTACACTAAAATATTAAAATATTTCATGGACTAAAACTGTAAATTGCTGGTTTGAAAAGAATAAGTAAACCTTAAATACAATTTCCTCCCAAATCTAACAACCATTGAAAATAATACTAGTTTATTATCATTAATATTTTTACAGTTCGCATCCTCGACAGGAAGCGAGTTTTTGAGCAATTTCATGATTTTTTTTTTTTTTAATTATTATTATTATTATTTTAAATTGATGTAGAAAAGTGTTTCCTTTAAATATAATGACAAGCGAAGCAGGGAAAGCCTTCGTTGATTTACTACCTTAATTGATTTCACATTCCGTTATTTTTGACTGGGTTATATACTAGTCATTAATATTTTAATTCTTATTATTTAATCCATAATATTCTTTTCTAATCATCCACTGGCCCGTTTTTTGCAAACTTCCATTATAAACTTTTCCTACAGAACTTAAATCTGTATTTTAAACAGTAAATCTGTACTATAGTCATGTGCATTCAAAAGTAAAATTTAATTAATTAATTAAAATTAGATAGAAAGGTATCTTTAGCAGTTTCAACTTAGGCAAATACTGTGATAAAAACTGCAGCCTAAAACTAGTGATTTGAAAATGAATTTTTAATTAATCTGCCATTATTATTATTATTATTATTGAAATTATTTATTATATTTGTCAGTTTAAATTTTAGATTTTTGAATTTCTGTAAATTCCAATTTAACCGCTTAACAGTGGTTTTGTTTTATCTGTCAGTTTAAATTTTTTCATTTTTATAAATTGCCATTGAACCACTTAACATTATTCTTTTAACTATACAAACTCCTTAGAAATGATAACTTTTAGGAAATCCTAATTTATTAAATGAAATATGTTTCAAAATGATTTTGTAAAATTTAAAGAACTCTTGTAGTAAAAAGAAATGCAACACTTTAAGTACTAAATTTGCTTGCTTTTAAACTGCTATTGCAGAATTTTATAGAGAAAAAGGGCTTTTAGAAACATTTATTTTATCTTTTTATAAGGGGTTTCTGGCGCCTAATATTGCTGTAATTTTTTGTAATAAATATCAGATGTTACATTGAAAGATAATTAAAGGTTCCATCAAGCTTAAACTGTTTTGGAACATTTTAGAAAGAAAAAGGGCTTTTAAAATTTTCATATTTTTTGAAAGAGATTTCTGATGACTCATCTGTTAGTTTTTGTAATAAACATCAGATGTTTTATTGGAAAATGATTAAAGGGTCCCTCAAGCTAAACTGTTATTGCAACACTTTGTAATAAAAAATGATTTTTAGAAACCCTTTCTTATATTTTGAAAGAGATTTCTAGTGACAGATATTGCTATTAGTTTTTGTAATAAATATAAGATATTTTATTGGAAAATAATTAAAGGTTCCATCAAGTTTAATGCGATAAAAATATATTAAGTGAAAAATTCTTTAGGTGTCAGAATTTCTTTTAAAAAATAAGTTATTATTTTATAGGTACATTCATATATTTTATCAGAATTATGTGGTTACAAAGTAGTTAAAGTGATTTAAAAAATATTGTGACATGTGTATAATTTTTGTTTCTTAAAAATATTTAGTTTAAAAACTAATACGTAAATAATTAAACACTAGAAAAGAAGTATAAAAAACAACAATAATTGAATATATCACAATTTATCTCTCTACTAATGTGATGGTGTTACGGATTAAGGCCGATTGACTACACTAGGGTACTAGACTTGGCTGAAGTAATAATCCTGAGTTATTTAATAGGATGCGATTGTGAACAAATTAAATCTGTTTTTATTACTTATTTAATATATATATATATATATATTATATTAGTGAATATAAAAATTCTGTAATAAAATTATCTTTTAAATTAATATGAGAAAATTTACAAAGTATGAAAAGTAAAAAAAAAAAAAAAAAAAAAAAAAAAAAAAAAAAAAACGGAAGCGGGAGTATTAATTATATGAAGAAAAAAGAACATATGCTAATGTTTTCATACAAGGTAGGTGAACCAAACGTGGCCAGTGTTCCTAAGGTAGCCTGTGAGGGATAAGTGGTCTCCATTCCTCAATCTTAACTTAATGATTAACTTAGTTAACCTAACTACTTAACTATTAAATATGAAATTAGCACAGAGACTCAGATATATATAAATAAAACTAAGAGTTTATTCATCTAGAATAATGGGAGGATGATCTGGATTTTGGTAGCTCAGGCAGCGGATTGAAATAATTTAGCAAATAAATGTATAAAAAATAAATTAGATAATTTGAAAATATCTCACCCCAGAATAGCAGAAGTTATAGACGGGTGCACTCCATTTACTTAGATGATGTGACTTTCAAACAGTTCCTCGGATTCCCGGATGAATCTAGTTTCCATTCACGAATGCTCGCACTGAAGCACCACAACACTTATCAAGCTACTTAACTTAAACACAACTTAATCTCAACTACCGAAATATAATTTTATCCACACTCTACTACTTAACCGTTGTCGTAGACAAACGTCGGACAAGACTCCACTACACCACACCTTTTACGAAAACCATCTCCATCTTATACTACTTTTTACCAACTTCCTTTCTCTTCATTTCAATCAAACTTTCAAAATCGCGTCCAATTCATCTACCTCTCTCAACTTAATTGTTTCGTTGCAGCACCATGTCGACACAAAACTAAACCGACCTAAAATTTCGCCGAGTCACTGGCGCCGACGCGATTTAACCATTCCAACTTAAGACTTTGCTGGATCCAACTTAATTTCAAACAAACTGTGGTGACCTGCTACAGTCTCAACCTCACAGTCCCCCTCCAAGAAAAAAAAATTAGTCGGGAAAATCTCCAACGGGTTTTGCCGAGTAATTTTAAATACATTATTTCTACGTATAACTAATCTCATGCCTCGTAAGTGTGAGTGCAGCCGTCACTTAAAATTTAAGCTGGGTGAGAGAAACTAAAAAAAAAAAAAAATTTAGTTATGTCCCTAAGCGAAAAACTTTTTGACCCCCCCCCCCCCCGAAAAAAATAAATAATAATAATAATTTTGTCTAGAAAATGGGGTTTGTTTACGAGTAGAAACTCCGGGACGCTGTCTGAGCTAACACCAGAATTACAATAGGAAAATACATTCGACTTCCTGTTAGTCCAGGAAGGCAAGCTTGGAATGAAATTTCACTAGTTTGAATTAAGAGATTAGTCGCTTTTAACAAGTGCGACATTTAATAGCAACTGGAAGAAAAAAGTCTTCATTAAAAAAAAAAAAAATCTCGAATGTCTTGTAGAGTACTACAGTCGGTAACAAAAGTGTCCGAACACTAGCAAACATTCCTTTGTAAAAAAAGTACACTTCATGCGGTTGTGTCAAATAAATCCTTATCGAATCATGTTCGTTCAATGACTAAAAACATTATTCGACAAGGATTTATTTAACAAAACTGTATGAAGTGTACTTTTTTTGCACAGGAATTTTTGCTAGTGTTCGGACACTTTTGTTACCGACTGTACGTGTATCCTCAGAACATCTAGGCTGTCCGTTTTTGGTTTACCGCAGGTAACTACTTGCACATCAGACAGCTATTTGAACATCAGTTTATCCTGGCAGTCCATCCCGGTTAAGATCAAGAGACTCCGGGCGTCAGAAACAGTTCATCAGAACTCAGTCTAAAATTCAAAAACTTCTTACAATATCAAATTCAAAAGAGAAGTTAAACTACATCTTGTAGTCAATTAATCGAGACCATGTCTCAAAGGATATACATAAAATAGTTTATACATAATAATTATTTCCCTCCTGGCGAAAAAAACTAAACTGTTAATTTCATTAATGTTAGAGTTAAACACGAATTGCATACAGATAGCTTAAAAAAAAAATTCTTCCCCCACTCTAAAACATATATACAGATAAATTTTTAGTACTTATACAAGAGTTTGACAATTACAAATATTCAGTTTATATATACAGATACATCATTTACATCAATATGAAGGGGAAAATTTGTACAAGGGGCTAAGAAAATTGTATATTACCCACTCTGCAGGTGCTGACTAGAAAGTAATAGAAATTAACGGACATACATAAAATATATATTAAGAGAGAACAAAAATGCTGACATAGAAGAAGGACATGGATTTTACCCTGAAAGTTCATGTAAAATTTTGAATTTTGCATTTTTTAGCTTGAGAAAGTTCATTGATTTCATAAAAAGTTCTAAAGTTCAAAAGGCTTCAAGGCATGTCGCACATTTTGGTACAGCTCTGTAACAACAACAACAACAAAAAAAAAAAAACAGAATGATATCACCTGATTTAAGGTTTCAGCTGTAACATCAGTAAGATCACACATCGTGGTCAGGCTGGTCTGTGCACTTGTCGGGGAAATCTCAGGGCTGGCGGTTTACAGAATGAAGTCAGGCGTAGAAGAGGCACTTTGATGGGGTGGGCTCGAACACGGCACCTTGTCAATATCTAGAGTTCCAGAGGAAGGCTAAGCTGGCTCTGTAAAAAATCTCATTAGATTAAAGTGCAAAGGTCCATGAAGAGAGTTAGTCTCGCTTATATTGTCGAAAGCACATTTACTAGAAATGGTTCGGGAAAAAACATCCGAACTCGTATGCTTATGTTTAAAGTTAGCAGGTTGAAAAGTAACGTGGAAATATTTTAATTTGTCACTTTCATTCACGACATTTTCCTGTAAACTAGCTACTAAATTTTGAGACGCACAGTTATTTAATACTGCAGTTTCAATTACATCATTTTCAGCAAAAATATGTGAATCTGTCAACTTGACAGTTTAAGGGCCTTATTCACCAACTTCTTAACACTCGGATTAAACCATGGATCAGCAAATCCGAGAATTAAAGTAGCCGGTGAACAGCCGATTTGGTTGATCCGTAGAACAGAGGTTCACTTTCTGCTTAGCGAACTTCCGTAGCGAGAAACTGCCTATCCTTGTAAACATAACTTAACAATTCTATTATGACGCAGTATGGAGAGATTTGATTGGTTAATTTTTTTTTTTATTGATTTGAGTGTATTTGACATTGCACTAGAGCTACATTATGGGTAATTAGGCTATATTTAATTGGTTCATTTGTTTTGAGTATATTTTACGTTGCACTAGAGCTACATTACAGGAAATTAGGCGATATTTGATTGTTTCATTTGTTTTTTATTGATTTGAGTGTATTTTACATTGCACTAGAGCTACATTATGGGTAATTAGGCTATATTTAATTGGTTCATTTGTTTTGAGTATATTTTACGTTGAACTAGAGCTACATTATGGGAAATTAGGCGATATTTGATTGGTTCATTTGTTTCGAGCGCATTTTACGTTGCACTACAGCTACATTATGGGAAATTTTGGTCTTAACATGCGCGATAGTGATTGCCGCGGAGCCGAGTTACGTGCGTTTTCAGATTCATGCACAGATAGGTAGGGGTGTCCAGTGATGTTTTTTTGGTTTTAACATGCGCGACAGTGATTGCCGCGGAGCCGAGTTACGTGCGTTTTCAGATTCATAGCTTTATACAGCTATGTTTCTTTGTTGGTTCATATACCTTAGGGGTATGTCCCAATTCCTCCTCCGTCGTTACAGTGGCCGGATCCGTGAACTTTTAAAACAGAGAAGCTTTAAATTGCTACAATTAAGTAATTATGCATGTATTTTTTTTTTTCATTTTTAATTAATAAGCACTAAAAATAAAATTTGAATATTAAATAGTTTACTTTCTATAATTTTTTTAAAAATTATAATAATGCGAATAAAGTAAACGTTGTCTGTAGAAAATGGGGATATTTGGTTGCCGTACTCATTGCCCACAACGTAGCACTAGTTCGACGTAAAACTCACTCACTCAATCACTTGTTGGTCAAGTTTATGAAAACTATCAATTTTCCCCTCCGCTGAAATGTAAGTGTTAATGAAAAATTCGAAACGATATGTGTCTGGAGAAATGAAAGCGTATCATTTGATAACTTGAAAATATGTTTTTTATTTTATTTGTATATTCTCATAATTTTTATACCGATGTGTTTCGATTCATTTGAATGCGGTTTTAGAATCCTCGAATGTTACGAATTAACTGAGCGCGAAGTGAAATATTTCATATGTGATTTACGTATTATGGAGTCAACAGAAATTTCAAAATGGAAAAAAAAAAAATTAAATAAATAAATAAATAAAATTCATGTTGCATATATTGTAAGTTTTCATGCTTTTTTAATTACTTTTAAAGTTATATTTTTATTCTGAATTTTCATTTATTTAATTACATTTATTGTGTTGTTGAAATTAATTTGCTCTTAAAACTTCGATGACAAAACGTGCATTTTGTTAAGTATTTGCTTATTTATTAAAATATTGTAGTTAAAAAGTTAATTAACCATTGCCATTTTATGAAATTTCTTCGATAATTTTATTTAATTACGTTAAATAGTCGTCTGCATTAATATTTCTTTCATTTCGAACGTAAACAAACGTTTTGTAAGGTTGCCATAAGATAAATTCATTTCCTTGGTTCGTTGGCGCACGGATAATATCGCCAAAATGTAAACAAACACCAGTGAACCTCTGTTCTACAGATCTGCCGCGGATTTTTGTTGGAGAATACCGATTTTTGTATGATCGAGCGATTACCACTGATCCGAGGTTTAATCAGAGTGTTAAGAAGTTGGTGAATAAGGCCCTTAGAAGATAAATTTAATGCCTTAACGTAGAAAGATTTAGTAGCAGAATGGAATTTAACAGCCTCTTCATTTAAACTAATAACTAAATCTGTTGGCTGAACAGATTGAAAACAGGAATTTAGTTTATTTGAAAAAGATTTAGTAGCAACATTAAGTTGAATATAATTTTCTTCTACAACTTTTTCTGTTAAGTGAGATAACTTTCCGGACTTGACCGGTTTAGCATTTGAGTATGATTTATCATTAGAAATAGAGTGAGAAGCGAAATTTAAAGCATTATTTCCATTTCGAGTTCGCACGCTTAGCTTAAGTTTCATATAAGTATCAGTTATAGATACAGTATTTTTAGCAAAATTAATTTTAAAGTTATGTTTCTTCATAAAATCGAGGCCAACGATACAAGAATACTGCAGGTTTTCCAGTACGTAAAAAGGCCAGAGCACTTCAAATTCGCTTAACTGTACATTTAGATTAATCCCTCCCCGACTTAGACATGATTCTCCTTGAGCCGTAATAATATTAGAAGGGGTGGAATTTAAAGGTTTGAATGCAAAATACTTATTATAAGTGTCAGAAGCTAGAAAAGATTTTTCAGCGCCAGTATCTCTGTAGGCAGGCATAACTACATCATGCAGTATAACATTAAAATGAGGTAAGTTCACTTGGACAATTAAAAATTGAATTTAAAAATATGGATTTAACTTCAGTATTATGAGAGCTTGGTTGATTTAAATGACTATTGCTTGGCTGTTGAAAATGAGTAACATTTTGCGGGCAATTGAGGTTATCAGTTGGAGGGAGGGGGCGAAATTTTCTCGCTGTTCATTTTGAATATTTACGTGTTCCTGCGGGTGATCAGAGTTATTCGCAGGTTTATCAGCGTGACGTGCTTGATATTTATCTAAGATTTGAAAAAGTGTATCATAAGATGCGATAGGTTTTAAATCTAGTAAATCTTGAATCTGAATTGTGAACAGCGGGTTTATAACTTCAAGTACTGCAGAGAAGGATAAATTTAATTCTAATTGTTTAATTAAATCAAGTTTACGCAGAAAAAAGGTTGTCGGTTTATCAAATATAGACATTTTTCTTGTATAAAGCTCCTGCATTAATTTTGCTTTATCGGCACTGGTGGAAAAGGTGCTTATAATTTTTACTTTTAAATCTGCATAAGTGGGGTTTTGAACCAACGAACGAGAGGCAATAAGTTCGTACCATAAATTTGGTTCTCCTTTTAAGGAGTATTTTAACCAATTGAATCTATCATTAATATCATTTTGACAAATTTCAAAGTACTGAGCGCCACTGTGGGCAATACGTGGTCTCCATTCCTCAATCTTAACTTAAGGATTAACTTAGTTAACTTAACTACTTAAGTAATAAATATGAAATTAGCAAAGAGACTCAAAATAAAATTAAGAGTTTATTCATCTAGAATAATGGGAGGATGATCTGGATTTTGGTAGCTCAGGCAGCGGATTGAAATAATTTAGCAAATAAATGTATAAAAACTAAATTAGATAATTTAAAATATCTCACCCCAGAATAGCAGAAGTTATAGACGGATGCACTCCATTTATTTAGATGCTGTAGCTTTCAAACAGATCCTCGGATTCCCGGATGAATCTAGTTTCCATTCACGAATGCTCGCACTGAAGCACCACAACACTTATCAAGCTACTTAACTCAAACACAACTTAATCCCAACTACCGAAATATAACTTTATCCACACTCTACTACTTAGCCGTTGTCGTAGACAAACGTCTGACAAGACTCCACTACACCACACCTTTTACGAAAACCATCTCCATCTTATACTACTTTCTACCAACTTCCTTTCTCTTCATTTCAATCAAATTTTCAAAATCGCTTCCAATTCATCTACCTCTCGCAACTTAATTCCTTCGTTGCAGTACCATGTCGACACAAAACTAAACCGACCTAAAATTTCGCCGAGTCACTGGCGCCGAAGCGATTTAACCATCCGAACTTAATACTTTGCTGGATCCAACTTAATTTCAAACAAACTGTGGTGACCTTCTACACTCTCAACCTCACAAGCCCACCACCCTAGAAGAGGTTAATTTTTATTTTGAATCACAAAATGGCGCTATTGCATTGTAAATTATGTATCTCCTGGGTATGTGCCTGAATTTAAAGAGATTATCTTGATCGACCGCCATTGTATGCAGTGATTTCACTTTAGAAGGGCTGTCGTTCTAATTTCCAGTTAAGAAGATAATCATGAAAAACGGCAGTTTTTCGAGTGACGCAAGCGGAAGGACAAACGGACGGAACGCTGCGAACTCATATATACGCCTAGTTTGACATCAAAGAGATTTGTAAAAGCCGACACTTAATATCTCAGCAAATATGCCATATTTTATTCTGATATTTTCAAAATAATCTTTTATCGTCGGTCTTAATCTATCCTGAAAATTTTACGTTCCTACATGCAGTATGTTTTGAGATCTGAATCTCAATTTAAAGCCAAAAAGGGAAAATGTGTGGTGTACGCTGTAAGGATGTAATGGACTAAAATATCTCTAAAACCGCACGAACGATTTTAATTTAATTAATATATGTTGTTAATGGGATCTTTCTGAATCTAGTAACATTTTTGTTTTTTTTCAGGAAAACTCTTGTTTTTTGTAAAAGTTGCTTTGAAAATAGAACTATATTACTCCGCCAAAATGCATGCTTTTATTCGGCGAAAATGTCGTAATTCGGTTCTTACTTTCAAGACACGTTGGTTGGCTGACCAACGTGAATGCAGTCAATAAATTTTTGTTATGAAGAATATAATTTTAATTTTAAGATTTCCCATTTCGTCAAAAAAGTATTTAGATAATATTTAAAATAAATGAAGAATTTTTTAATTATAGATATTCTATTTCATCATTATTCATAATGAATTAAAAATTTTTTTAAAGCGAAAACGTTTAATAAATCCCTCATGCACACAAATTTATACCACGGTCCACGGTCTTTGGAGCGCATGCGTACATCCTGTAGACGCTAAGCTAATTGCTTTCCCTGTATCCGTCCGCGGTGTTTTTTTAATTTGTTGATTGGAAATTGGAATTAATACGAAATTTTGCATGATTTAGACAAATATTGCTAGTGCTCGGATACTTTTGCTGTGACCCACCGGTGTACCACGCCGGCGTGAACGTGTTAATCATAATTTTTATTAAAGAATTTAAAATAACACTGAGATATGAGAGCGAGAGTGTGAGCAGTGTTTTTTACATTTTCATTTTCAATCGGGAATTAAAATATTTATTCAAAAATTCCACCTACTTGCATGATTTAGTGGTAAGTGTTTTATAATTTTATGTTCTTAAAACTTGCTTATATTTTTAAACTTAATTTTACGTATATGTAATTATAGGTTTCGTCTGATTGCACGAAAGTATTGTTATTTGTAAACAAACCATTGTTTACATTTTTTATAGTCGCTTTTTTCGCAAAATGTTACTCAGTTTTCTGTAATATGATAATTAAACAAGTTTTCGAATTCTTTATTATGTTTATTATTACTTTAATTATGTTGTTATTATTGGTAATATGTCACCTTTTAGCTTAGCAATTTTTGGAAAAATAAATTTAAATGTTTTGATGAGAGATCCTAACTAATCGAGATACTAAGAGATACTTCGATTACAGTCCAAAATTTATTTATTGGAATAAAATAGCTGTATTATTCTTTTCAATAAACAGATTACGAAAAACTTTATTTTTGAATGATACAGCCTTGTAAAACGAAGCAACAAAAATCCTATATATGATAACATGGGAAGGGAGAAAGGGAGCTATCTGACTGATGTACAGCCTTAATTATATACATCACAAGTCTAATGTAATGGGTAATTGGGAAATGTTGTATGTACTGTATTAATACATTATAACTGAATATTGTTAAATTTTAAATGAATTTGAATGTCTTAGTTGTGTATCATAATAATCATTTATAATGTTTTTGACGGATATAGCTAAGGTAGTATGAAAACTACTTTATATCAACAGGGTTGCCATGCTACCTGGAGAACCTGGAATAGTCAGGGAATTTGAAAATTGACTATAAAAGTCAGTGAAAAGAAAAATATGCCAATGCACGGTCATTTCCCCCCCCCCCTTTTTTTTTCCCCATTAGCTTCTGCTATTTTTTTTAAACACCCCCACCCTTCTTTTTTGCTCATGTAAGGAATTTCTTATTTCGCTTATAAGCGACAAATGCTATCATTATATGCAACTTTTGTCATATGTAAATTTTGTGTTTACAAGTGGGACCTTAATTATTTTGCCCTCAACACAGTCAATGCTCAATATACGGTTAGACTGGAATTTTTTTAGAATATACCTGGAAAACCTTTTAAAAGTCAGGGAATTTCATTCTCCTGTTTGAGTGGCAACCCTGTATCAAGCTTATACTGTACTGTACTCTAAATATAATAATGCAGCACAAGCAGTATAAAGAAAATAAGGCTAAGCTTTACTATAGGGTACCTGTTGGCGATTCATGATGCTGTGATGAGATTCAGTGTATCGACACTTTTAAATAGTAACTTTTTTGTATCGGTACTTCATTTAACTGTCTTGGAACTTTGTTTTTCTTGCCGCGCGTGTGTGTTTATCTTAATGCGGCCCAGCTGAATGATTTTTCTTTTTAATGCGTTTTTGAGGTATAAAAATTAATTTTTTGAGTGTATTTTATTATTTTATTTTACTTTTTAATAAATGGAATTATTTAGGGGGAAAAAGTGTATTCTAGTAATTAATGCAGTATAGATTTTCATGCATTTTCTTATTCATGTGCTATGAATTAGGAGTATCCAGTGATGTTTTTTTTGTTTTAATATCGGGATAGTGACCACTGTAGTACAGATTTTTTATGCATTTTCTGATTCATGTGCTATGACTTAGGGGTATCCAGTGATATTGTTTTAGTCTTAATATTGGGATACTGACCGCTGTAGCATGAATTTTCAGATTCGTGCATGACAAATTAGCTGCATCCAGTGATTTTATTTATTTTTTGTTTGTTTTGTGATTGCTTCTGTACAGATTTTCATGCATTTTCAGATTCATGCAAGGCTGTAATTTTGAAATTTTGGGGCAAATCTTCAAGTTATTTTAGATTATACATCATTTATAATGCTGAATTTTATGTGTTAAAGCTTGAAAGCTCTCTGAATTTTTTTTTTTTTTTTTTTTTTTTTTTTTGTGGTGAAGTAGCTCAAATTTCTATTACTGTTTTAAATATTTTATTAATCTTTAAAATATGCTTAATTTATTTCAGTGAATTTCAAAACAAGAACCAGAGTGAAACAGTAATTTATTTTCTTAAAATGTATTTTTGATGTTTTGTAATGATTCAGAATATCGATTTGCAGTAATCGACTCATTCAGTGAGATGTACATCAGCAACAGCGATGGGCGCCTTATAGTAAAGCTATTCCAAAAATAAGCTAAATAAAACTTATCAAAAGCTTTCTTACTTAGATTTCTTTTTCTTCTTCTTTTTTTCCCCCATAGCAGTTAATTGTACAAATGCATCTTAAAAATTAAACCCACTTTCAAGGCCTGCATTATGTATCATTAATAGATTGCTCACACTGTTTAGTGACAGTTTGTTTATAATTTCATTTCTTACCAAATTTATGCAACTGAAAACTATTTTCACAATTTGTCCGAAATCACAATATTTTTGAAAAAAGTTCATCCTGAATGAGGAATTTGCACACATGGGGGATTTGAACAAAATCCTATTCTTCTGGTAGTTTTAGGCCCATAAATTTCAAAAAGTTTATTAAAAATGCAAAAAAAGTTCTCATTAATTTAGAAAATAACTTTAAAATTAACCAAAAATCACGTGACTTCAAAACGCTGCCTGACGTCACACTTTATGATGCTTCAATGTTTACATTCTGTTAGCCTGGTTAGTAAGCAGCAATTTGTTTTAACTTTCGTAATTATTAATCGTTTATGTGATTTCTGAGCATTTCTTTTTCATCTTAGAATCATTCAATATCATTATCACCATTTTCCATTATCATCATTTTCAAATGTTTTCTTTTCATGGCGGTTGTCCAATGTTTTCGTTTCATAGGATCCTGTGGAACGCTAAAGAATAACTTTTGAGAAGCGTTAGCTGTTGTATTAGTGCAAAATGGTACAATACAAATAATACAATATTTATACTACAATTTTTTAATATCAGTCATTATTATATCATAGAAAACCTATTTCACTGATTCAAGAAGCAAAGCAAAGCATGAAATCAAATGTAAACAACGATTACTTTAGTTTGTTCGTTTGTTGTCATAAAGAGTGACGTCACGATATATTATACTGCGTTTTCTCTATACAGTAAATAGTGCGATGTTAAAATTTTTATAAATCAGTCATTAGATTTCAAATAAAGAAAATGTATGTATTTATTTTCTTACCTTTTCATTTTCTATTAGAATAAAATCAGAAAACGTGCAAATTGTCTATTGTGACTTTTTTGTGAAAGATTTTTTTTATTATTATTATTATAGAATTTAATGTAATTTTTTAGTATAAATGTGTGATCATGTTCTTTAACTATCGTATTTTGGATAACTGTCTAGCATTTTGCATAAAAAGCGAGTGTAGTGGAAACACTGGTTTGTTTATATTTGACAACATTTTTGTTCTTCATAACAGACGAAACATGTAATTACATTTTATGAAAAACTAATTGTAAGTTTTAAGAAAATAAAACTATATAGATATATCTTACCGCTAAGTCATGGAAGGAGGTGGAATATCCGTAGACATTAAATATAAACAGGGATCACTCTAGAGCGTTTTAGCGGTACAAGTTGCCACAGGTTTGGCATAATACTTACTGTGCAATGGTGTAACGGGTTTTATCAGTTTTTACCGCTTTCATTTATCTCAAACACTTTAAGGATATATTTTAAAGTTTTTAGTTCTCAATTTCCCAATGTATTATTTAATATTTACTATGAAATTCCTACTTCTGCAATTTCTAAAAACATTTAAAAAAGAAAATATTTCCTTGTTTATTTAGTTCTTATACCAGTTTATGTCATTTAGCATTGGCTCATATGATATTTAAAAAATAATAGCATAGTTTACATTGTACTGTTTAAAAAGCCCTGCAGGCTCCAAAAAGTTTTTAAAAAATAATAACATTTTAATTTAACTACATATAATCAGTTAAATACAATTCGAGGCTGCTGTCACTGCTTGTTTTAATGAATTGTACCCACTAAATGTAAAAAAAAGATAAAAAAATAAGTGAAAGTATTAAAATGGTAATGAAAATATGAATATTGTTAATCGGTAAAGTGTGAAAAAATTTTCTTGATTCAAATGATATTTGTTAAACCTAAGTAAAAATTTCTTAGGATATCTTTTTTTTTTTTTTTAATCTTCCCTAATTCCTTATTTTTTTTTTTAAATTTTGATTAGAAACTATGAGTAAAGATTTTTTTCTCTTAATACATTGCTTCAGTTATATGTCATATTTCCTATTAAATTATCCTTTTCCAAAATTATTTTATGTGTTCAATAGCGTGAGTAAAATTTATTTCAATACATTATTGTAGCTACAAAGTCAAAGTCTGAAGTTGAGTGGCTCATACTACCACATTTATGATTGTTATACAATTACTTCTTATTATGAAGATATTATGTTGAATAAAAATGTTGGTAATAAATGCCTACATGAATTTTTTCTATAGAAATAGAATATTATTTATATTTTTATAATTTAAGTAAAATGATTGATAGTGTGGATATTGTGCATATATATACACATACACATAATAAAAAACAAATGTTGTACGATAATGTATGAATACATAATAAAAATCAATTAAATCTTGATTTAAATAAAAAAAAATCGATTTTTTTGAAAAAAAAAAAAAAAATCAACAACCCTGTTTTGAAGTCAGATTTTCGAATAGTGTGCAACGATGTTAAAATTTATATTTCCAACGAATACACAATTTTGACTTTTAGATTCTGGAGAAAATTTTACAACTGGATACTAAATTTGAAGTAATTTAGTCAATATGCTTAGCAATTATACTTATTGGGACTTTTGAGTTTTTTAATGCTTTTTTTTTTTTTTTTTCTCAATCTTAAATCTCTTGGTGATATTAGTTTTTTAAGTGTAGCTCAAAATCTACTTGACCAAAAGAACTGAAATTTCATAAAAGTATAATTGAAATAATTAGGAGCCAGTGAAATATTTGTTGCAAAATACTTCTAATTTGCAATTTAAGAATTTTTACTTAAATAATTTCTAAATATTTATTTTTTAGATAATTTTATTTAAAATTTTTTAAATTGTAATCTACAATAATATTTTTAAGTTATTGCAGGCTTTAAATATGTAGATTCCCTAAGAATTTTCCCCCATAAATAATTAAATTACACATTCTATAAGGAATGGTAGGTATCTATTTTTCTCTCTCGATATTTGCTCAATCTGGTACATATAGGTATCATCTTTTTTTTTTTTTTTTTTTTTTAAAGGTCTATACATTATTATACACTGTGAAAACTGAAGGTGACAAATCGGTGACGTTTGGGACCCCGGGGTGAAAAAACGGTATCATTTGGAACCTTAGGGTGCTATAGACTCTTGGAAATGTGATCCGGGTGCCAAATGAGCTAACCAGCCAATTTTGTGGACCTGCGCTGGCTCTCAGAGTCGAAATATGGCACCCTATGGGTGACTAGCATTTCGCGCATGCGCACTGTGACGTGTATTTCCATTTCCAACACCGACTCGGAGCGGATGGACAGGATATAAACATAGCGCCACTTTTTAAGTGTTCTTCTTGCAAAGCCTGAAATTAAGGTAAGTTCACTAAAAGTTATTCTTTATTTTACTTTTATGTCGTTATATCCATTGTAATTTTAATCTTATGATGTTTCTCTCGTACAAAAAAATTTAGGTATGAATATTTATGGATGTATTCCCCAAATCTAGATTTTTTAGTTCCGATTCTCAAATTATGCTTTGTATTGCTTAAAAAATAACTTACTATTTTAAAAGTATTAATATCAATAATGTATTTAATAACTTAAATATAATAACTTAATTCGTTTCAAACATTTATAAAAAGAAATTACGTTTCAATTTTTATTATAATATGTTTTTGTTTGTACTTTTTTTTATTAATATACGATTTAGTCTTAGACAGAGATGGCAAGTTTTTAGCAAGACAGTTTTAGGCAAAACCGCCTTTAACCTTGGTTTAAAATGTCTTGACGCTTTTAAACCATAGTTTACACTGTTACTTCAAAAATCTTATATCTTTTTAATTTTTTGTAAATATATGAACATTATTATTGACATTTTAAACATTATATTTGACAATGATTAATTAACAACCATATACAAAGCAGTTCTGTTATTAAACTGTTTGTATGAAGTTTTTTAAATATATATATATTAATTTGTTTATAAGATTAGACTTTTACACTATATTTATAAATTTTTTCATAGCTAATTGATTATTAGTAAGTGTGTACGATGTGCAAAAAGAGTGTACACTGTTAAAACTACAGGTGACACATGGCACCTTTTAGGGGTGAAAAGCTTGTCTCACTGGTGACACCCCTAAGGGAGCCAAAATGGCACCCTTAACTAAGGTGAAAGGACGGCACCCTTAATCTAAGGTGCCCCAAGAGGGCACCTTAGAGGGCACCCTTGGGGCACCTTAGATTAAGGGTGCCGTCCTTTCACCTTAGTTAAGGGTGCCATTTTGGCTCCCTTAGGGGTGTCACCAGTGAGACAAGCTTTTCACCCCTAAAAGGTCACCTGTAGTTTTAACAGTGTATATAAAAAAAATAAAAAAAAAAAACTGCACAGCATGTGCAAAAATAAATGCGAAATTAACAATATTTATACATATAGTCACAACCACTTGTTAAAATATGCTATAATTTCACCAGTTATCGATAAAATTCACATTTTTCAAGACTGATTTCCAAAATTCGCGATAATTTTACGATTGATCGCCAAAATGCATAATTTATTTCATCGCTAATTAATAAAATTTCTGCGTTTTTTAAGTTAAATTCCCAAATTCTCAATTATTTCGTCGATAATAGATGTAATTTGCACTTTGTTCTCAAAGCTGAATGCTGAAATACACAATAATTTTGCAGCTGATTTCGAAAATACGGGATTATTTTCACCGCTAACTATGGTGTCAATTTTTATAGTTAAAATTTACATTTAATCACATTTAATTCCCAAATACCGCTATTATATCTCTGCTAACTAATAAAATTCACGATTTTTTTTTTTTTTTTCCTATAGCTGTTCCTGAAATTCACGATATTTTTGTGGTTGATTGCTGAAACCTTGTATTATTTTGCACCTAATCGATGAAATTCGTATTCTTTATAAAGTTTAATCTCCAAATACTCAATTATTTCGCCGCTAATCTATGAAATTTATGCTTTTCTCAAAGCTGAATCCCGAAATATGCAATAATTTTGCAGCCTAATTCGGAAATACGGGATCATTTTACTATTAACTGTCAAAAATTTATGCTTAAGTGCAACTAATTGCTAAAATACGATATTATTTCGGCGTTAATGGATAAAATTTGAAATCTTTTCAAAGGTGATTTCTGAAATTCACGATGTTTTGTGGCTGATTATTGAAACACGCAATCATTTCGCCGTTGCTTAATAAGGTTATTTTAATCCTAATTGTTTGCTGAAATAGGCTTTATCTCTATGTTAATCAATGAAATTCGCCCTTTTTTACAAAGACAATATCCGATGTATGCAATAAATTTGCTGAAATATGGAATCAATCATTTTACCGCTTATTTTTTTAAATTATGCAAGAGCAACTAATTGCTAATATAGACTATTATTTCACCTCAGTGGCAGAAACACCGTGACACGGTGACATAGTCGCGGACACAGAATAAATGCTTGCAGACAGTTTTTGTCTGCACTAATAAAACAATTAGTCCGTAACTTTCGAACACTCTTTGTCTGTCTCTGTACTAATAAAAAAATTGCCCACAACTTTCAGACAGTCTTTGTCTGCAATTTACGGACATTTTTCGCCTGCGACAATGCGCTACCGATGTATGACGTCTTAGATGCTCTCTGGTAGGAACTCTAGAGCCCCCATATAGGTGCCTTGGTAGAAACACACAAAACAGTACTTAACAACGGCGACCTAAGGAGCCTATATCTCCCTTGATAGACAGCATATGCGTGTATTCTTTTCCCCTGTTACTAAGATTCTACGGGGACATAGAAAAGTGCTAATTTCTTTTAAAACTGCTCCAAAACTCCTCCTCCACTTCATAATTCACTTATAAAATTTCTGTATCAAAACTAAAACTAATACTTTTGTTATTTATACTGTGTTGTGTCAAACATTGCTATAAATATTTAATTGAATGAGTTCAACTTATTATTTTATAATTGTTTATTACTATAGTTCTGTAGTAAAATTGTATTTGTGTATTGTTGCACGAGATCACCACTATTGTTAAGCTCTCTCCCCCAAAGATTGCTGCTATCAGCTTCAGGCTTTTTGAGTGTAAGCCATTCTCATCCCTGATTACAGGCAAATTTCGCAGACAGATTTTGAAATTTTAAAAGCCTGTCGCACACAGCTACAAAACTTTCTGCCACTGGAATTTCACTGCTAATTATTAAATTTTGTATGTTTTTAAAAAATGAATGCTGAGATATGAGATTATTTCACAAAACAATAATAAAATTACTTTTTTTATTATTTATACATTGCAGAAATACACAATACGAAAGTCTATCTACAATACGGGATCGTTTCACCGATAACATTTACTTTTAATCTTTCAAAGTACGAAATAAGCTGATAATTCATTACAAAACAACATAATATTCTTGCAGTGAATTATCGAAATCCCCAGTGGCAGAAAGTTTTGTAGCTGTCTGTGACAGGCTTTTAAAATTTCATAATCTGTCTGCAAAATTTGTGTTAATCAGTGGTGAAAATGGCTTACACTCAAAAAGCCTGAAAGATGATTGGGGGGGGGGGGAAATCAGTGGTGATATCGTGCAACAATACACGAATACAATTTTACTGCAGGACAATATAGTATAAACAATTGTGTGTACTCATTCAATTCATCTCATACAATTAAATATTTTATAGCAATGTTTGACACAACACAATATAGATAATTATAAATAATAAAAGTATTAGTTTTAGTTTTGATACAGAAGTTTTTTTTTAAGTGAATTGTTATTCGAAAGTTGCAGACAAAAACTGTCCGCAAGCCGCTTTTCTGTGTCCGCAACTATGTCGCGGTGTTTCTGCCACTGGGTCGAAATCCATCGTTTCATGTCTTATTAACAAAATTTACCTTTATCATGGCTAATTACTCAAATAGCGATTGTTTCTCTTTTTCACTAAATAAAGATAGGCAAATATTTTCGCTGCTATAATGGACGAAATTCGTGCTATTTCTGAAAAGTGATATCACAGATGTTAAATACATATATTGAGTCAAAAATCAGCGAGATTTCTGCCTTTTTTTGGCGTATGTTTTCTAATTACATAATTTTTCCATCTGATTACCGAAATATATGCAATTTTCTCATCTTTTGAAATACTGAATCAATTTAAGTTGGACATTGAACGTATCACACAAATATCTTGGATGAATTTTGTTCCAACATTTATCTAGTTTCCAAGTTGCAGCCACTTGAAATCAGGCTGCTACATGAAAATATGCCACAACGATAACTTTTAGAATACAAAACTGGTTCAGATCAAAGTTGGGGAGTGAATTTAATACAGTTTAAATATCTTGGAAAAGTTTGCTAGGCAACTTGCTCCACCATTTTGTTTCCAAGTGGCGGCCACTTAAAATTTTTTTATTACAATAACTTTTGTAATATGGAATCAGTTTAAATCGCATTTGCACAGTTGACATATCATTCAAATATCATTGATAAGTTCACTGGGCATCTCAGTCACTCTGTCCTTTGTTTCTAAATGGTGGCCACTTGAAAATTATCACAATAACTTTTGAACCGATTTGCTTAAAACTCCATATGTAAATAGCCCTCTTTAATAAATCCACCAAGTTCATTAATAAATTGTAGCTGCCATTTTGAAAAAAAATGGTGGCATCTTCATAAGAAAAGATAAATCAACCTAACCTTCCTATGAGCCGGAACGACTTGTTTTAATTTTTTGATCAATAACCTCTAAAAAGTAATGATATCAGTACAAAAACCCTTAACGGGTTAAAAGTTTGTGACGCAGCTACTTTATCACTATAAGAATTTGAAATATGGGTCTTAAAAATAATGATATCAAGTTTTAAGTGACTATTAGTTAAAATATACATAGATTTTCTTATTTGATTATTCGCTTTTTTCTTTTATTTATATTTACAATGCAAACATAACATTTTTAACTTCAAGATAAGACAAATATATAAAATATACTCACTGATGCTTTTTCATTTTCATTTCAATTTCAAAATAACAGTTTTAAAAGGAATGATATAAAAATTCCAGTCACGCCTCGGTGTCATTTTAAAAGATTTGTTTTTAGATTCCATTAAAATTACCTTTGTTTTGTCTAATAAAGTATATTTACACATTGAAACAGTGCTTTTAATTTTCAAATATAATGTCAAATAATCACACTTTCACTGAGTTTGCATTATAAATAAAAATTATTTATTTCAATAAATCGATTTGTCTTTTGCGTCACGCTATCCAAAACTGCAAGTAAAATTTGTGCAAATGTTTTCTTTGCATCACACTGTCTCTTTGCAGAAATTCTCACTTAGTTGGATACTATGATACAAAATAACATTTACATATATTTTACTCACAGTTTTGGATAGCGTGACACAAAAGACAAATCGATTTATTGAAATAAATAATTTTTATTTATAATGCAAACTCAGTGAAAGTGTGATTATTTGACAGTATATTTGAAAATTAAAAGCAATGTTTCAATGTGTAAATATACTTTATTAGACAAAACAAAGGTAATTTTAATGGAATCTAAAAACAAATCTTTTAAAATGACACCGAGGCGTGACTGGAATTTTTATATCATTTCTTTTAAAACTGTTATTTTGAAATTGAAATGAAAATGAAAAAGCGTCAGTGAGTATATTTTATATATTTGTCTTATCTTGAAGTTAAAAATATTATGTTTGCATTGTAAATATAAATAAAAGAAAAAAGCGAATGATCAAATAAGAAAATCTATGTATATTTTAACTAATAGAAGAGCGTCACTTAAAACTTGATATCATTATTTTTAAGATCTTATAGTGATAAAGTAGCTGCGTCACAAACTTTTAACCCGTTAAGGGTTTTTGTACTGATATGATTTACATGTGTTTAAATTGTTTAAGTTTTGATGTGCTTTCTAAAAGCTCTTTTCATTCTCTTTAACCACATTAACTTTATTATTAATAAATTTATCATGTAAAAAGTTTAATTCCCTGCAAATTGTGACCATTTGCATGTTCTTAAAGTGGTCCAGATATCGGGCAACCTTGGAACACATGAACCAACTTAGCAAATGAAAACGGAAATAAATGTAATAAGGGTAACTCTCAAAATTTCTGCTTAAATATCTAAAAAAATCTTATTATCGTTTATTCTCCAACAATTTTTACACTATTGAGATTACCAGAGATTTTCCGAAAGAAGTCAATGAATCCCAGAATAAAAATTCTGAACTAGGTGATTGAAAGTCTTTTTGTGTTAAAGGGTAAGATTAATAAGAAGAAAACCCCGAAACATAACAAAAGAGCGCCTTATAAGCACATTTAAAGGTGTTTTTAATGTATGAGCCACCTTTGGAACACTATGCACCAAAGGTAGCCCACAAGCTACAATTTTGAAATCGTATTATAAAAATATCGAAATTACATTTTACAAAGAAAATTATACTTTGATATGTGCAAGAGATAAGTGTAGCATTTTACGAAAAAAAGTTCAGCCACGTAAACCCAACCAGAAAGTTAAAAAAAAAAAAAAAATCTGAAAGCTTAACTATGGCCACCTTTGGGTCACCTACCTTATGATATGAATGCCAATATGTAATTTAGGATTAAAAATAAACTTTTATGATTAAAAGAATAATTGGGTGACAAGAATAATTATTATATAATAATAAATAGACGCCTTGGCAGAATAAAGGATTAATTATCATACTTGTTTCTGTAATAAGATTATGTGCTACAAAATGTGCAAAGTCACTACAGATATTATGGGTAGTAATTTAAACTCTATAGAACCGACAGTTATATTCATTAAACTCTTTAATACACTATATAAACAATAATACCAACGATCAGTGCGAATCCTACTACTTTACCTAGGTACGCTTTTTCTCACCACTTTTTTCCCGAATAGTGATATTTGTCTTCTTCGTTGGAAATATTTACTAGTAAAAATACTACTTCAGGACGGTTGTGGATAAGAACATTCGTACTTTGAAGGCATCGAGAGCGCCCTTATGCTATAGTAAGGTTAAGATAAATCATTTTCTTTAAATGTTTTCTATAAATAAGCAAAAAATAAAAATAATAATAATAACTTTTCTGCCCAGAAGTTCTAACGTAGGTTACAGTAAATAAATGTAGTCTTCATTTGATAATTTTATGAAGGAATTGAAAATGCATATCAATGAAGTGTTCGGCGATTAATTATAAAGCCTATTTATTTATAGTTCTGCACTTTTCTCAATTTTCTCGATGTTCTGAGTTAAGTATCGTACATGGAAAGTCTCCATATCCGCGTACCCAGAAATTTTGATAAAATTACAGAAAACTCTTCTCATGAAGTTATGTACTTAAAAAAATTCGGTGGAATCTGTATACATCGTCTGTAAAAAGAAATAATGAAAATATCCCTTTCTTGGCTATTTATCACTCATTGGCGACATATTGGAAATTTGAAACAAATCATTTTTTTTTTTTTTATAATCTTTAACGAAATCTATACTCTTCCCACTAAAATAATGTAAGTTGCATTAATTCAAATAAACACTTTATAACTACCGTTTTGTCCTATATATATTTATTTAGAAATGTGTAAATTGATATCTGATAACCTTACATTAACAACCTTTATGATAGTTGCAAAACACTTAAAATAACTTAGAATGTCTTTGAAATTTGCGTGTTATAGCTTAAAATAAAACATTATGTACTTTTTAAATTGCATAATAAATTAAAAATAACATTATACAGGTTATATATGAAGAAATACCAATCAAATCTCGGAACAGTTTTTCTATGCTCCTAGAAAACCAATTAAAAACCACCGGTTTGTAAAAAAAAAAAAAAAAAAGTATATATTATGCTTGGTGCTCTTTTTTTTATTTGGGGGGGGGAGGGGGGAAATGTTAAATGAAAACATAACTAACAAAATATTCCTGCTTCTGTAGTCGTCTTCATTAATTAAATGTTTTTTTTTTTTTTTTTTTTAATGAAAGTTTACGAAATTTAAAGTTATTCAATATTGCGCTAATCGGTAAACATTTGTTTAGCAAGCAATTTTCAAATTTACTAAAATTACTTGCATTTTGCGAGGAGATATGTTGCTCACCAAATCATAGAGTGTCTTCGACTCTTATGCCAAATATTTGAAAGTATTTATTTATTTATTTATTATTATTATTTTTTTTCAGATAATCTATTGGAATTCTGTCGATAAATTTGTCCGATCTTATATCACGAAAGTCACGAAAGCTAGTAGTATCAGTGGATTTTTTTTTTTTTTTTTTTTTTTTTTTTTTTTACAATACTCTGAGTATGCGCTTTAAGGAGACTTTCTTTGTTAATTATCCCGGACTTGCACATTATAAGCAGACATTACAACAATAATAGTACCGAAAATAAATTGTAGAAAAATCGAAATAAATGCACAAATCGCTTCCGTATTATAATTCTAGCTTCCAATAAAATTTCTTAAAAACTTGGAAAAGAAAAGAAAGAAAAACGAAATAAAATGAAATAAAATAAAATAAATCAATTTATTATCTGATATAATATAGCAATTACATAAAAAAAAAAGAATTTTTTTTTTTCAAATATTCGCAAAATATCGAAGGTAGAAATTGATTTGAAAATGATTTAAGAAAGAGGAATTTTTATTATCATTTTAAAATTTAATATTTGTTTACTTTTCCTTACGATAAAAAGAGGTTAACAATGTATTCCGCATGAACCGCATGAAATATAGCATTGTCAGGAAAAGTCATATTGATAAAACGATTTTAAGAAGAAAAACCAATACATTTCGATTACTGTTAATAGGAAATTCCGAACTAGAAGTGGAGTTTTTGATAAAATATTTTTTTTATTCTAATGGATATATTTGAACGTGTAATTGTATTTTTTTTCCTTTTGGCAGTAGTGCAATACATTTTTTTTTATAATAGAAATATTTATTTATTCTTTTATTCGAATATAATTTTTTACATATCAGAAACAAAATTCAGCTGGACTAGTCTTCATAAATACAATACCTTATTTGAATGTATAACACATTTAGGGGGAAAAAAAATAAATATTTAAAATTTTGATGAAATGCTATAAAAGAAGGCTTTCGACTGTAAAATATCTTTATACTTTGAAAGAAAAATGAAATTTGTTCTAACCACTTTTAAAAATAGTACGTAACTTAAAAGAAATACTTCAATATTCACTACTTTGATCTCGCTAGCTTTATAACAGTCTTATATAAAATTACCAGTACATGTTTTGTCCGACAGTTTTATATAAATTTTCGTTAAAGCTTAAGCATAAGTGGTTCAACGAATTTAGGTTTCGTAGAAACTTATGATAAAATTACCGGATAAAACTTTTGCGTAGCATATACCCACTTTTGTGTACCTCCATACGTCGCCAATGATCATTGTAAAAAATAATGGTTGCAAAGTATTAAACTTCTTTCCTACGACAAAACTGTTGTAGAAAAAAAAAAAAAAAAAAAAAAAAAAAGATTTATAGTTACAAAGCGAGTAATCTATTGACTTTATCGAAGGTCAGTTTTGTGACGAAAATGGCGGTTTAAAACCTGACGTAAAAATTTAATTTAGAATTGCTCTAACCTTCAATAGGGGACAGGGTTATAGAATTTTCTAGAATGACGTATGCGTTTCTATCGCAAAACAGTTGTACAAATTCTCCAAATCATCTTCGTGACTATAAAAGAAGTGCGTTTTTTGAAAAAAATCAGTTGAACTTAGGCATTTGTGCTGATCAGTCTTTGCAAGAGACTCGTCTGTCCGCAACTGATCATTGTTCCCGAATAAACAATATTTCTGCTCTGAGATGTATTTAAAGCTGTTTACTTGTCCTTCGTAGAACGAGTGACAAAAGTTTAGAAAATGATCGTTGGATAAAGTGCATTCGTCGGCTAGAACGTCGGCTAGCAGTTTTTTTTACGAATTATTTTACATGGAAGAACGCCGGCAATGTTGTAATAATAGTCTACGTATTTTAGCTACTGTATGAACTAAAACTAGAATTTGAAAATACAATTTTGTGTATTTTTAAAGAAATATTTTTAAGGTGGTGATTGGTGATTGGGTTTTACGTCGCACTAATGCTGCGCAGATGGGCAATTGGCGACGGTCTGGGACACACCCCAAGAGGTGGTCCGGAGACATGCCATCCCAATTTTGATCCTCGACGGAAGGGATGGCTCTCCCTCTTCGGTAACCCCCAGAGGTATAAGTTTTGATGGGAACATGGAGGACATTGTGGCCACGACAGATTTTACGTGCACCAGCCACCATTAGTGTACACGACGGTCTTTGGCCGGCTCGAGTACCGAACCCGCAATCTTCCAATTACGAGGCCGGCGCTCTACCGACTGGGCTACCGCGGCCCAATATTTTTAAGGAAAGTGTTACGGTGTACGGAAATTTATTTACAGATTTGGGATAATTTCATCACTTAAAGTCAAGTAACATTATGAAATTTTGTTTGGGAGTTTGGAAATAGCTTGTTGGAAATGAGTTACTGTTTAGGAAATTTAAAAACTCGGAACAAAATTGGTTATAATTATACGATAATTCTAATAATGTGATTTTTGTGCAGAAATCTTACCACTGTTAAAGAAAGAAAGTTTTTCTTTTGGTAAAACAATAGTTTGTTTTCTTTGTATAGGTTAGAACAATTTCTATGGGCTTTACGGGGATTTATTAGCTTCGTGTGTTATAAATTTGTGCTGCTCATAATCGGTGTATTTTCCCAGAAATTTGTCAGTAGAATGGTAATTATATATTTTATAATTGAATAGCAGTTTACCAGCTTTGTAATATATTCAAAACACTGTTTATGTATGTATTTGGGTATGACATGAGGATTTTATTTTAAACTAGCAGAATACGCCCGCTTCGCTGGTCACTATTTTTAAATGAATCACTATAGTTAACGAATTCTCAAAATTGCATAAATTTTTATCATGCTAAAAAAAAAGGAGAAAAAAAAAATAAGTGATTCGAAAAAAAGTCGCAACGGGTCCCTACTACCCTTGGCAGCGCAGGCAGTTTTGCGCTGCGCGCTCATTTATGTTCAACACTCTTAATGAATCACTATATTATCGTAAGGGAAAAACATAAAAAAAAAAAAAAAAAAAAGTCTCCCATCCGTGGAATAATCGGTTTGGACCACCACAGCCTGCGGCAGCGCATACAGACGCGCAGGGCTCGCATGCTCTTTCATCTACCGTTCCCGCCCCTACTAATTATTTTAGACTTTAAAAAATACTCGCAGTCGTTCTCTCGGGCTTTTAAACCTAATAATACTAATTTCCAACATTTACCTTAATTTCTTTATTTTTACCCTTGCGCCCGATCCCTTCCCGCCCTTCGTAATAATTCTGTACTTTCGAAAATATCCTCAATCGATTTATCGGGCCTCAAAACCTAACAACACTAATTGTCAGCGCTCTAACTCTTATTTATATATTTTTGCCCTTTCACCTCCCCTTCCCGTCTGTCCTAATAATTTTACAAATTCGAAAATATACGCAATATATTTGTAGGTAGTCTCTCGGGTCTGCAGGCTATAATTAGTTACAGGTGCAGACACCCTCAGGTAATTAAAATAAAACAACTGCTAATTTCACTTAATTCCTTAGTTTCCCTGGCACACGTTTCTGTCCATAGGGGTGTCGTGGGCAACGAACGTGCAGATGACTTGGCCAAAGCTGCTACAAAGGAACACACTCCTCTTTACTCTCTCCCAGTCCCACCTTCCTATGTCAAAAGAAAACTAAAATCTCTCCTTTTCCGGGAATGGCAGTCTTGGTGGGAAGATTCCCTCAACGGCAGAATTACTTTCTCTCTAATACCAAATGTTTCTCTCAATGATTGGGTACTTACCCCAGAAATTACAGCGTTTTTAACTGGGCATGGCCCTTTTCCGGCTTATCTGCACAGATTTCGTCGTCGACGTTCGCCCCTATGTTCTTGTGGAGAGGAGGGTTCTTCCTTTCATTACTATTTCCATTGTCCGCTTACAATAACCTATCACTTAAGAAATCCGAATAATAGACCAGCCAACTGGCTGACTGATATTTTAACAAGACCTTCACTTGCCATAAAACTAAAAAGAATTTTTGAATTACTCATAGATATTTCAAATAGAACAAATTAAATTCTTCTTAAGTCATTTAAAATTATCTAATTCCTAAACATTTAAATAAATTAAAAGTATTTAATAATCTCATAAGTTAAATAATCCTTTTCACTTACCCACTAGCCCTAAGATATCTATTCTTTCCTCATGTGTTTGTAAATGTCGTAAAACAACCAACTTCGCCCTATGTCGCGTGGGAACCTTGTTCTGGCGAACTGATTTACTTGTAAACAACTCTCCCTCCCTGTTCAATTCTAGCTCATTGTGCTTTTGAGTTTTCAAGATTTATTTTATTTCGCGCCCTGTCGCGTGAGTACTCTGTACTGGCGAATCTTACTTTAGTGTATTTAATTTTTATTTATTTTAATTTTTAAGTTTGTTAATAATTAATACATATTTGTAATACTTCGCCCTATGTCGCGCGGGAATGTTGTTCTGGCGAACCTTGTAATTTTTTCCCTTTTTTTTTTTTTTCTTTTTCTTTTGTTTTTAAATAAACGTTCCGGAGTAGGGGCCTAGCATAGCTAGAAGCGCTCGACACCACTCTTAGAGCGGTGAGCGGCACCTACTCCTTGTTAAATCCTGTTAAATATATTTGTAGGTATCAAAAATCTCCATGTACCAATTTAATAAGTTCACAAATTCGAAAATATCCGCAATCGATTTGTAAGTATGAAAAACCTCTATGTACCAATTTTGAACAACCAAACTCTATTTTTATTTTTGCCCCTCCGTCCCCTCCTCTCGCCCCTCCTAATAACTTTACAAATTCGAAAATATCCGCAATCGAATTGTAGGTATCAAAAACCTTTATGTACCAATTTTGAACGGACTAACTCTATTTTTATTTTTTTGCCTCTCCGCCCCCCCACGCACCTTTCTGACCCTCCTAATAACTTTACACTTTCAAAAATATCCTCATTTGACTTGCAGGTCTCTAAAACCATTGAACGGTCTAGCTATATTTCTATTTTTTTACCCCGTAGCCCCCCTTTCCCGCCCCACCTGGGACGAATTTCTAAAATTAAAGAAATTAGTTTTTATGTATTTATGGGAGCTATATTTTAGAGCAAAAATATCTTACACATATATTTTTTTTTCTGTTTGCAATATAAAGGATTATTTCAAATCACGTTTTGCCCCCTCTCCTTCCCTCTTGGGGGCTAAATTTCGAAAATTCCAGAAATTAGTTTTTAGGTATTTGTATTAGAGCAAAAATTTCACATATATCTGTTTTTCTGTTTGAGATATATAGGAGTATGGGAAACCACGTTTTGCGCATGTGAAATCACGTTTTGCTCCCTTTCCCCCCTTGGGGACCGATCTCCTAATATTCCAGAAATAGGTTTTTAGATAATTAAATTAGCTATATTTTAAAGCAAAAATTTTACAGATATCTGTTTTTTTTCTTTGAGATGTGAAGGTTTTTGTGAAATCACATTTTGCCCCCTACACCCCCTTGGGGGGCGATTTTCGCAAAATCGCTTCTTAGGGGGTGCTTACACTATATGTTCTATAATCTGAACCAGTTTCGAGTCAGTGGCTCCAGTAGATTTTGCTGTGCGTTGATGAGTCAGTGAGTGAGTGAGTGGAAGTACTCTTTTATATATATAGATAAAAGCAGAATGTTCATGGTAATATTTTTACTGCCATTGCTTTTTAAATTGTTGTTCGTTGTATTTCAATCCTCTTACTGCCTAACAGAAGTTTAAATATGTAAGATAATTTGTTCCTTTGCAATGGAATTAAAGATATTATTTCATAAATAATTATAGTTAGTTATGCTTTTACAGCAAGTTACACTTTTTACGGGAATTTATTTAGTTTGTCAATTTGTATGACGCTTTATCTGGTCAAACTCTTTCGTTAATGATTCAAATAATCATAACATTTGAAGTACTTTATGAAAATATATCTTGTTTTCCACTAAAGATTGGTTAAGTTTAAAATTCATAGATGCTTTGAATTTAAAACTATACTTTAGATATTATTACGTTTCGTTTCAATTTGACAGTCTATTTTTAAAAGAGCAAATGTTAATTCAAATATTTGACGTTTTCATTCCTTTTAAAGAACACAGATAAAACAAAATATCTCTCGATTCTTAAAAAGTTTTGTGTCCAGTTACTGCCAAAATTGTATTTCAGTATGCCAATGCATAAAACAGTGCAAACACAGTGCTCAGTTATCACTTAGTATCATTTGCGAAGAATTGGTAAAATTTTTCGGAATATAGGATTCGTAATAACCAACATTTTTTTCCTCTGACTCTTTCACCAATATTCACAAAATATTAGCTTAAAAAAAAAAAAAAAATAAGGCACAGTGTCCTCGCTATGCGACACAGTTACCAAATCCCAACTGCAAAACCTAATCCCGGATTTTTTTTTTTTTTTTAAATTTACTTTTATAACTCAGGAGAAAAAGTCACTTATTTCTTTTATTTTAACTTCGTTCGTAAATTCTGGTGGTTGTCTAATTTAAATGAGCGTAATTAACTTTCACCTCAAAGGGTTAATTTACAAGGGTGATTCAGAAAGTAATGCCTCTAATGTGACACCTTTATTTGTATTTAACAGATAGCACCGATACAGGTATGAGTGGAAGGCCTGTTATGTCATCTACAAATGATGGCATTATTTTTCAACATAGGCATGCTGGGGCAGAATGTCCGTAAACCTCAGGTACTTTCTGAGTTTTGTAGCTTGCATATGAATATTGTTGTGGGACAGAACTGCCTTTTTGCTTAATCCTGCGATTGCCTAGAATCAACTCGTCCACTTGATGTTGATGATCCCCGTCAGAGGCTGTCCAAGTAGGTGCTGATCCTCGAGATTTGATGCGACTAGATTTTGTGTTTCACAGTCTTTGCCCGCCTCAACAGAGTACTGATGTCAACACAGGCATCCCCGTAAACTGTAGTTAGATCGTGATAAATGTTAATGTGCGCACAACCTTTAGCAGTCAGAAATTCAATTAAAACCCGTTGTTTCAACTGGATGTCATGGATTGCTCGATTACTCTGGAACGAAAAGAGATAGGAAGGGGAAACAAGTGGCATTCTGCAGCTTAAATATAACTTCATTAATGATAAAGAGTTTCAAATATTTTCAGTACTACTGTCAAAGTAGTGTTCTTGGAGGCATTACTTTCTGAGTCGCCCTCGTATAATAGGCTATTTCATGTTTCACAATTGCTCTTCAAAGTTAGGGATAGAGAAAAATAAAGAAGCATAGCAAACTATAATAGTATGACAAAGTTTTTGTAGTCAGAGGGGCTTACATTCTCAGTTCAAAACCATTCATAAAAATTTCAAAAAGATACGTTAATCTTAATGTAAAATTTTATTCATAAGTGTATTACTAAACGAAAATTATTTGTAACGATATAAAAGCGATATTTTGTGATTGATACTTATTAATTACTACACATTTTCGTACAACAAACTTTTTATTTTTATTTTTAAACATATTTAAGTGCTTTTCTTAACAATCTTAAAAATGCTTGCTTAAATAATATCCAGAAATCTCCTTAAAACAATGATATTTCAAATTTATGAAACACTGATTAGGAAAACTATTCATGTATTTAAAATATTCAAAACTAGAACTAATCAACATATATAGCTCAAAGCACGGATGTTTTAGAGTACAGTGAAATGGCATGCTAAATTTGAGTGTTTCAAGTGCTATATATAAATATATGATAGCAGTAATATAATAAGAAAAATATATAAATTCATGTTTGTCCACATCTCTGTATTCCTTGGCTTTTTTGTTACTATAAATTACGATGGAGTTAAAAAAGTACTAATTTATGAAATTATAATTTGCAGAAAAAAGAAGTTAAGGCAAAATATATAGGAAAATATATAGTATTTCCTTTTCTACTGGATATCTAATTCTTCGGATAATCGGGAGTTTGCTGTATATATGGTCTAATTCTGTTAAACTGCATTAATAATTCATAGTAAAATTAATCATTCATGTTAAAGTTTAAATATTTTTAATGTAATTAAGTTACACTTTTTTGTAGTTATAAATTTTATAAGTTATTTTGAAAATTATTTTTAAATGCATCAATAAAATTTCATTGAATTCAAAATTTCTAACAGATATTAAAAAGTACAAAAAAAAAAAAAAAAAAAAAAAAAAAAAATACGCTTAATTTTTATGTAATAGAGTTCTAACAACCACGTGACTTTCTTCTTAGCAACCGTACTTTGCTGAAGGAGAACGCTAATTTTTCCATGCCTTTGGAAGCGTAGTAGTAAAATTTTTTTATGCTTTTGCAAATATATTTACAACACTGTGTTACAATAAATTTGTAACACTATTCCGCATTGATAAAATGGGTCAGTGAGGTCAACTGTCCCTCAGCAAACATGCTCCGTGACGTCATCTGTTAGAACTCTGTAATGAAAAATACTTTTACTATACATAGGGGAAGGGACCCGAATATCGGATGGTTCCCAAATTTCGGACACAACAATATCTGCTAAACCAAGCAATGTAATCGATCTAGAAAACCGGTTATTATTAGAACGCAACTAGATGGCAGCACTGCAGCGCATTTAGCGAGCTATCTGTCAAAATGGCAACGCAAGTGCTGTGCGTGTGATTTGTGTTTCGAAGAAAATTTAAATGGTGGTGATTGAAAGTAATATTTTCGAAAATTAAGATTTTAATGATTTATTTCTTTATTGTACTTTATGAATTGGTAAATAATGTTTAAAAAATCGAATTTTGTACGAAAAGTACGACAAAACTTTTAGATATTATAATTTGTTTACTTACATGTAAAAATCCTAATATCGGATACGTGATGGTGCTCAATATCGGATATCCGATTTTAGGGGTCAAATAAGTTGCGTGAAATTAATACTTTTTCATATTTATTTGTTTTAGTTTAAAATGGCTCCCAATAAGAGACGAAAGACGTGGTGCCCGTAGGCTATGAAAAAGGCCTACTTTGCTGTGAAAAATAAGGAAATGGTATACTTTAAAGCTTCAAAAGTATTTGGGGGTTCCTAAAAGTACTTTGGAATATTACACCAAAAGTGACACAGATATAGATGTACTGCTGCAAGGTAAGCTTGGGCGAAAACCTACATTCCATCAAGGAACTGAAGATGAACTTGTTATATATTGCATAGAAATGATCAATAAGTATTATGGCCTACGTGCAACAGATATAAAGGTGATGGCATTTCAGTTATCAATACGAAATAACATTCCTAATCAATTTCCTGATAAAGGACAAGCCGGCAAAAAGAGGTTGTCAGCTTTTTTAAAACGACATCCTCAGTTTATATTCCGCACCCCTGAAGCTACCACAGCACTTCGTGCCAGAGGATTTACGAGAGAAAAGGTGTCATATTTTTTTAATATCTTGAAACCAGAGTTAGAAAAGGTAAACTATGACCCCACGCGCATTTTCAACGTTGACGAAACTGGAGTGACTGTGGTTCAGTCCAGAATGAAAAAAGTTTTATGTATGAAAGGTCAGAAGCAGGTCGGAGGAATTAGTTCAGCAGAAAGAGGCAGTCTTGTGACGTTAGTTTTTTGTGCGAGTGCTGCTGGGTTGTATGTGCCACCGATGTTCGTGTTCCCACGAGTAAATATGAAAAAATAACTTGAAGACAGAGCTCCACCAGGGTCTATATTTGCTGCTCATAAATCAGGCTGGATTCAGTGGGATTTATCTTCTAAATGGTTCAAACACTTTGTTAACTACGTCAAGCCAAATAAAGAAAAACCTGTCTTATTACCTGTTCTATGGTCATTTTTCCCATAAGAGAAATATAGAGTTAATAGATATAGCACGAAAGAATGGCATTATTCTCGTTTCTATACTCCCTCACACTTCTCACAAGCTGCAACCCCTGGATGTGGGATTTGTGGGACCTTTTAAAACGTATTATACACAAGAGATTGAGACGTGACTTCGGTCTCATCCAGGTAGAGTAGTGACAGCATATCAGATCTCGGAATTTGTCCTTTTAATGAACATTTTTTAGAGACTATGACTTTGCAGTGGATAGTCAGAGACCCAATAATGACATGGAGGAGAAAGAGGAAGAGGAAACAGATAAGAAAATACATAAAGCTGTTGTATCAAATTCAAACCACTCCTCAATCACAAATAGACCTTCAACCTCTTTGCCATCAACATCTCGAGATGAAATGCCTCATGTGACAGCGTTTTCTACTCCAAAAAGGAATGTACCAAGTTCAAATTTACTGATATCTGAAATGATAAAGCCTATACCTTCGATTGATAGAAAGTTAGGAAAAGCCAATAGTAGACAAGCACAACCTGTGGTCCTTACAGCATCTCCATATAAACATAAGCTTGAACTTGCGGCTAAAAACAGAAAAAAGCGAAGGTGGTCACAAAGACAAAAGGGAAGGTGATGAAAAAATCAAAACAAAATAAGCGTTGAACTGTTGAATCTGAATCTGATGAATCTGACATCGAAATGATTTTAGAGAGTGATGGAGATAGTGGCAATGATGAAGATGTTGAATGTTTATATTGTCATGGACCCTACTCCAATGATATATGTGGGGAAAAATGGATACGATGCATAGCTTGTTACCAGTGGTGTCACGAGCTCTGTGCTGGAATCGAAGATAGCAGAATAAGTGATTTTATTTGTGAGGTCTGTAAACAAGGATATAAGACTAATTAGAGACTGGAGACAAAGCGAAGACTGGTTCAGGAAACGATAATTAACCGTTAGTGTATTTATTTATTTATTTATTTATTTTTTTTTTTTTATAATAATCAATCAGAATAAGCGCAAAAGATTTTGTTAAACTACGTTAATAGTTAATTTTTTTTTCAAATATTTAAATGTTAAAAAATGTGACATGTTAAATACCTGAGTTGATTTGTATTTCATTTATTTTTATTTTTATTAATAGTTCCTTAAATACATAAACTATGTTTTGTGTTTTTTGTTATAGGTTTTTATAAGAGACAAATAAAAACGATTGTTAATTTTTTTCAATCTACTGTGTAAAGTAGGCTGCTTAATATATGACATCCGATGTTGAGACGTTATCGGATATCTGATATTAGGAGCCTACTCGGTCAAGACCTGAAATTCTCATTAAATTGAAATGACATAATTTTGTGTATTATTTAACACTGCAGCAGTTAAATTTGTTAAAGTACCTATAGTATATGAATCCAAGATTACGTACATCGACTTTTATTTACCTACGACTAGGTTTAGTATTTTTTTTAACCTTATTTTAAAAAAAATATCCGATATTCGGGTCCCTTCTCCTACTGCAATTAACATTTAAATAATAATAATGGAATTATTCAGTCTTTTTGTATTATTATTATTATTCATTATGCAGTTTTTTCCAATTTTATGATCATTCCTGGCTACTGTAATAATTTTATACACTGGCATGTTGTTTCTTTATTTCAGTTTCTCTCTTGTTTTGTCTGGTTGAATGTTTTGGACCAGGAGCAAAGATATATTTAGCTTTTGCTATATTTGCGACAGAAAATCATTCACTTTGCATGTTTGTATTGTACTAGGCCCCTGATGACGCTGGAATGCAAACATGCCATTGTCTAAGTCCTATTTGAATTTTCTGTTTGTTTTGGGTAGTCTTTGATACAGATAATTTTAATTGTTCTCACAGCAAACAAAATATTAACAACAAATGCAGCGAAGGACTCCTCGTCAGCGTCAACATCCTCACCATCCCCAACTACTCCTACATTTACAGCCAACAGCACCACATCTTCTACCAGTCCCACACCCCACTTCGAACTGTAACGAATTCTACACTGGTACAGGAGCACCCTGGCGGTCACCTCTACCAAGAGTTCTTATACAGGGTCAGACATATTAAAAACCATCAAGAGCAAAATTGCACAACCACATCCAACAACCTAAAAATAAGAGTCAAGCAAAAACATATTGATATTACCAGCAACTCCCCTAGTGAAGCCAAACGACTGCAGGAAGAGTTAAACAGCTACCGTTTTATTTTACACAAACTAAGAGTACAACAAAAGATCATCAAAAACATCAAAATCATCATACTAAACATTCCAGAGGGTGTTGAGGAATCCAGAATTAAAGTTACCACCTTAGAACAATTAAACCTACCATTGGATCACGCAAGCTCAATGAAATACACAGTCAAGAGAAAATTAAAAAACAACAACAAAAGCAATCACATAATTTTGATACCGGAACCCATGGCTGAAGATCTTTTACGAGACGGCTTCCTCCAGCTGGGTCTCTTTAGATGTCGGATGAGACCCTTCACTAGTATACAGAGATGCTCAAGATGTCAAGAGCTCTGGCACTCTGCTGGTACCTGCAGCTCCATGCCCATATGTGCCCACTGCGGTCAGCAACATGAACCAACTAACAGTTGCTCCAACCCTCCAGCCTGCATCACCTGCATGAGGGAGAACTCCACTAATGGTACAAAACACAACGTTAAACATCCGTCCTACTCAAAAGAATGTCCAACCTATAATATAATCTACAAAGAACTAAGAACCAGACTAAAAGACAAATACACTCCACCACCAGCTCCATCACAACTGTTAAGACCCCAGCCTTACCAACAATTCCACGACTCAAGCTACCAACAACAATCACTCTTAAAAGAACCAATCTACCCAAACTCTCAGCAACAAGCAAGTGATTCTATATTCCACATGCACTACTGGAGATATCAAGACCCCACCTTTCCACAATATGGAGAATTCCCATCCTTCTACGACCCTGCCTACGGATACAACCAGGCGGTTAACTCTCCACCCAGACATCAACCAGTCTCAGCCAGTAGGTAAGCTCCTTCAACCTTTCTAAACTCTACCTTCTGTCCTATTCCCAAATGTCCTCACCATCAGTCTCCTCCTCTCCTCCCCCAATAGCAGCACCCTCAATTTCTCTCACCTCGTTCACTAACCTGAAAATCCTGCAGATCAACCTCAATAACTGTAGAGCGGCAAATTCGGCAGCACGAGAATTCATGGAGAAGAACTCTATTGATGTCGGGCTGCTGCAAGATGCCTACTGCACTAAAGAGGGTGATCTGTATGGTTTTCCCTCCTCCTGGTCCAGGTTTGAGTCCGTCCAACACTCAGCACACATTGTCATCGCAGCACAAGACCTCACCTACACTCACCTCTTCACTGGGGAGCATTGTGCTTTTATAACTTTGACCACCAATGAAGGTGAATTGTACCTTGGCAGCGCATACGCAGCCCCATCTGCAGATTTCGAGGACTGCATGCAGGAGTGGCAGCACTTAATCAATCACAAAGCACTCTTTCTATGTGGCTGCGACCTCAATGCAAATTCACCTCTATGGTGTTCTCCCCGTTAGGATGCAAGAAGAAGCAGCCTCATAGAACACATCACAGTTGTCTCGCGAACATTGAAAATTCACAACCGACCTTCCAAAAACGCGATGCCAAAGGCTGGCCTGGTTTCACACTAGTAAACCCGAAAACATACGCCAAAATGAACGACTGGTCGGTTCTGGATATAGCCAACTGCTCAGATCCCAAATACATAACATATACCCTAAAATCCTCACCAACTAAATAGACTCTTCGAAGGTTTGCTACAAAACGTGGCAACTTCTCAAAATTTAATAAAATACTTAAATCATCCACCAACAAATTAACTGGCACCATTAATACAGTAAGGAACACCCAAGACATAGAAAATGCAACCTCTTCTATTATCTCCACAATACACGCTGCTGCCTCTTCAGCCTTCAGGCTCAAAAAATCGGGACGGAAATTCACCTACAATTTCTGGTCCCTTCAACTCAGATCCATGCGTAACCGCCTGACAGCACTCCGGAGACAACAAAAATATATCAACCCCTCAGATCTAATGCAACACAAACTTAAAATCCGCCAACTCTCGGCAACATTCAAAAAACAAATAAACATCGCAAAACATAACGCATGGAAACATTTTTGCACAACACAAACAAACATCCATGACACTGCCCAGAAATTCTACAGCAATAAATTTTTCACACCAACAGAACACAAACTTGAACGTCCTCCCCTCTAAACACAACCACCTAGATTATATCACCTCAGTTCTCTTCCCTCCGAGTAAATTCACCAGCCCCCATATTCCAAATTTTTCAGGTCCCCTGGACGAAGCTTTCACGGAGGCAGAAATCCGGGCTGCTCTTTACAGCTTTAACGTAAATAAGGCCCCTAGCCCTGACAGCATAGACTTCAGAATCCTTAGACACTGCTTCAATACACTCACATATATTTTTCACACATGGATAAACTTATGCCTCAAACTACAATATTTTCCAGAAATTCTGACAAGTAAACCTTCTCTCCTTTGATACCGGTTTACCAGAAACCCATATATTTTCTGAAAGCTTATGTCATAAGTAGTAAAACTGTGAACTCTTAAGGGCAGAGGGACAAGCGTTTTGGAGCTACAGGACCCACAAAGTATCAGTAAAGTGTGTATAGATGGCCATATTCCCGTAATGACGTCTCTATTTCTTGTATGTTCCCGTATGTTGCTATGAAGTACTAACGTATTGTAGTCTTCTTCTTACATTGCAGATGGATCCTAAAGTCGTTTTGGCTGCTTTGGTATCCCGATTCGGAACAAGCAATCGGTCTCCGAACATCCAGGAATCGGAGAAAATAAAACACATACCTACCCTCCTGGAGAATTATATGGAGATAAGAGATCCAGACATTAGGATTTGCTGGAAGCGATGTAGAAGAATAGGACGAGGAAATGGACTTTGGAGATGACGGTGTCGATAAGGAACAGCAATGCAACAGTCGCCGTCCTCTACTTCTGTCATGACGTACTGTGGTCAAGTACGCCTGATGACAGGAAGAAAATTCTGCTTTTAGGGGATTCATGGTGTTCTAACAAAGACCATGCATTGTCTGCTTCCAAAGTACCTGTTGGTGAAGTCCTACAAAGAGAACTGGTACCTGAATGATGTACGGGAAAGATCCAGCCTCTGGATATTTAATTTTTCAGACACTACAAATTTTTTGTTCGTTACATAACGGACACAATCATTATCAAGACACAGGAGCACATCGGGATTCGCAATAGTTTTCCGGCCCTGCAGTCATTTTCCTTATATCAGCTCAACGCTCCTCGTTAAAAGAACTTTATTAAATGTGCTTTTTATAAGTGCGGATACTTGGACGACGAACCTGGAATGTGGATTACGCCAATGGATTACTGCTTCGATTCATTGATGAATGATGAGTGTGAAAAGTGTGCGGCTATCGCTTTTGTAAAATGTGACCATTGTGAACTATCTTTCTGCCCGTCTCACTGTTTATTTGATGAATTGCACATTGATTGTCTCTTGCACTAGATTTTGTTTGAAGTCAATAACAAGTCACATTTTGAACATCCCAACGTATATTGTTTCTTTTCAATGAATTGTTTCTTCTTTATTTGGAGATTTCCATCTTCTTATCATATTATTAATTCATATAAATACGTGAAACGAGCATTTTAGCGACTTTTGGTATCATGTTTCCAACACTTTACTGATACTTTGTGGGTCCTATAGCTCCTAAAGGATTATCCCTCTGCCCCTAAGATTTCACAGTTTTTCTACTTGTGACATAAGCTTTCAGAAAATATATAGGTTTCCGGAAAACCGGTATCAAAGGAGAGAAGGTTTATTTATGAGAAGGGGTGAAGTGGTGTACTTTCTGAAGCAAGGGAAGCTTCCCTCTGAACCCTCCTTCTATCGACCGATCTGCCTGCTCCCAACAATAGGCAAGTTGCTAGAAAAGCTCATTGTCAATAGACTATAGATTTTTACCTAGAATCCAATAATCTTCTCCACCCCAGTTCGGGTTCAGAGAGGGCAGATCATGTGAACTCGTTTGCAGCAAATTTTAAACTCCTGCGCTCTTAACTTTCAGTCTGGAAAGTACACCACTCTTATTTCACTTGACATTAAAGGGGCTCTCGACAACATTGAATGGCCACACATCCTACACACTCTACAAACACTCAACTGCCCGGGAAATCTTGCGGGAGTCATCAGCTCCTACCTCTCTAACAGGAAAATCTTGATTAACTGGGGCCCTAACTACAGTATTTTTTCCCAATCTAAGGGCCTCCCTCAGGGATCGTGCCTAGGCCCGATCCTCTGGAACTTGGTGGCCAACAAAATTCTTCTAAAAATGAACTCAGAGGGTTTTAAAACCCTCGCATATGCTGATGACTTCTCTGTGATTCTCTCGGGTTTAACGAGAAAAGTTCTGGAGGAACATGCCCAGGCTGCCCTCTCCCTCATCAGCTCCCTATTAATAGAATCAGTTCTAACACTCTCACCCTCTAAAACGCAAGCACTAACCTTCTCCTTCCCAAGACTCCTTAAACGGAACCCAGTGATGAGGATTGATGGTGTCAGTGTCCGTCATGTTTCACAACTAAAAATATTGGGAATCACAATAGATAAAAACCTAAACTGGTTGGCACATATACAACACCTAAAGATAAAAACTTCTGAAATCTTCCACAATTCAGCAAAAATGGCAGGGAAGAGGTGGGGTATATCCACCTTCTTCATAAAAACCTGGTATAAAATAGTAGTAGAAAAGATCCTAACCTACGGCGCTGGCATTTGGGGGGGGGGGGGAGGCAACCTCACCAAAGCAGCGTCGAATAAACTTAATTCAATACAGAGAATGTTTTTGGTCCAAATTTCTAGAGGCTACAAAACAATCTCTACTGATGCCCTCACAGTCATCACTGGTATTCCACATGCTCATCTCCAATTAAAATACAACTTTAACAAAACTAACATCCTTCAATTAAATAATTCCATTCTCACAGACACTCTCCTTCCTAATATTCATGCCCAACAGCTTTCTAACAGCTGGCAAATACACCCAGCACAGGATGCTGCTTCCCTTTTCATAAATTGTTCAAAAAACAGCTTCTCCCCGTCTGCTCAACTGGCGATCTACACTGATGGCTCCAAAACCGATCATGGAGTGGCAGCTGCGCTCTGCATTTTAAACAATAACAAAGTTCTCCATCAGTGGGCAGGCAGGCTCGCAGACCACAATTCGGTCTTTCAGGCAGAGCTCTTTGCTATCCTGAAGGCAATTAAGTGGTCAGAAAAAAAACTCTCCAGACTGCAATCAAATTTCAATCTTCAGTGACAGCCTCTCGAGCCTGCAGGCCATAGCTCGCCACAAGAGCAGACACCCACAAGTACTTGAAATTAAAATAAAGCTCTTAAAATAAAACACTGAAATCTCCCTGGCACACGTTTCTGCCCATAAAGGGGTCGTCGGAAATGAACTAGCGGACACTCTTGCAAAATCAGCAACAGAATGTAGTGACATAGCCTATTCACTCCCAGCTCCCCCTTTCTACATAAAATATCACCTAAATCAAAAACTAATTAATGACTGGCAGGGTCTCTGGAGTGTGTCTCGAAAAGGGAGATACACTCACGAGCTAATACCAAATGTCTCACTCAATATTTGGGACCTCTCCCCGGAAATCTCTGCCTTTCTGTCAGGTCATGGCCCCTTCCCCAAATACCTTCACAGATTTCTTTGCCGACGATCACCCTTATGCTCATGCGGTGAGGAGGGGACTGCACAACATTACTACTTTCACTGTCAACTTACAATACCTTACCATTTAAGGAACCCTAACCCTAGACCAGCAACTTGGCTGAACAATATAATAACTAGAAATCCCCTACGGCTCAAATTAAAGCGCATCTATGCCTTCCTTCAAGATTTATCAAATTCAACAAACTAAATTCCTTCTCTATCTTTCCTAAATTTTCCTCCTCTCCTACATGGCGAATACTGGTCATGTCTGATGCTACAGTATTCCACGGAAGTGCTCTCGGGAAGTAATCATCCTGCGCATGATATTGCTATTAACCAACATTGTTCATAGGGTGTTTGGGCTTGATATAAAGACTGCGAGAACATTGTATAAAGACTGTGAAATTTGTACATTACCTGAATGAACTTTGTAAATAGTCTACCACTTGGCTCCGGTCCTCTTCACTTTCATGCAACTTTGTCGCCTTTTGTCGCGGGAGAGCTCTGCTCTGGCGACCTTTGTAATTTTTTTTTTTTTTTTTTTTTTTATTTGCTATGCAATAAACAACGGGGGAGGCTTAACCTTTGAAGACGGGCTCTTCTGAATCTCCACAGTAGCTTTGGAGCCCCTCCCTAAAGGTTAAAAACGCTCAAAACCACTGCATAGTGGTGAGCGGTCTCCTTCCATCTTAGAATCTTAGAATTTTAATTGTTGGAATCGCTGGTAATATTTATTGACTTTTATATTATTACTGTAAGCTCTTTTTATCAATATATATATATATATATATATATAACTGAAAATTTGTGTTCATATAACTTTTAAAAAATATATGAATATATTCATTTGAAATGCATACAAAAATATTATTTAATTGAATTGTTGCAGTTATTTAATTTTCTTTTTTGGAAATTTTAGAAAATAAAAAGTTTAAAACGGAACTCAAACTAGAAATATATATATATATATATATATATATATATATATATATATAAACATGAAAATTAAGCTGCGTCAAACTTTCGTGCGAAACTTTAGGCTCAGCTTGCACATTTGACACCAATATTTCCGAAAAGTATAGTTTTAATAATTATGGATGATACTGCACAAACAAACATTGAAACAAAATGGAAATAAAAATTGTACAGTAATTGTAAGCTCTTTTTATCAATATATATATATATATAACTGAAAATTTGTGTTCATATAACTTTTAAAAAATATATGAATATATTCATTTGAAATGCATACAAAAATATTATTTAATTGAATTGTTGCAGTTATTTAATTTTGTTTTTTTGAAATTTTAGAAAATAAAAAGTTTAAAACGGAACTCAAACTAGAAATATATATATATATATATATATATATATATATATATATATATAAACATGAAAATTAAGCTGCGTCAAACTTTCGTGCGAAACTTTAGGCTCAGCTTGCACATTTGACACCAATATTTCCGAAAAGTATAGTTTTAATAATTATGGATGATACTGCACAAACAAACATTGAAACAAAATGGAAATAAAAATTGCACAGTAACATTTAAAAAAGGACATTGTTAAGCAGATGCAGATAGTACTTATTATAAACAAAATGTTTTCGATAAAAAGGAACATATTTACTAAATCGATTGAATAATTTTTTATTAAATCTTACCCGTAATGCTGCTATATGTACAGTTATTTTCCTATGTAAGTATTATAAAGAGGCTAAAATATCTATAAAACTTGCCATAAAAAACTCGTAAATGTTCAGAGTTATCATGAACCAATAATACATTATTTAAAATTTTTTCTATTTAGTTTTTAATCATGACTTCATACTTTCACTGTGATTAATGTTTTCTACACATTATGAGCAATATGTACCATCTAAAAATATATATGTCGTAAACTAAGTTTCCAATATATTTTTAAAGTTTATTGTATAAAATTTTAGGTTTTTGCTTTAATAGTACGTTATAAATATATATAACGGAATTTTCGACACTTTTTTTTATATTTTAATGCATTTTTTTAAACAAACATAAATTGTTTAAAAGAAATGTGGGCAAAATGAAAACTTTTAATTTTGTTGAAGTATAAATTTTAAAAATATGTGGTGCTATTTCGTTTTAATTGTAATAGATAAAATAAAGAATGAAGAAAATCACAGATATATTTCATAATTTGCTTATTTATAGTTTTAAAAAAATGCTTCATGAAAGTGATTTAAAAAGCTCTCTATAAATTTCTCTCTCTCTCTAAAAAAAAAAAAAAAAAGGAAATATGATGAAAATATTGCTTAGCCTAATTAAGTGTGATTTCTATTTATTTAGAAAATTTATCGTCACCTAGAGAATTCATAGCTAGCAATATGTATAAGAATTAATTTCCATTTGTCATGTAGTTCCATTTTTCGCTGCAATCATGAATGCAATAATGACAGATTTCTGCAGTTCAGTTTCCTGCCGAAATGACTAGCGTGGCATTATTTTTCTTCTCGCTGGCATATTTCCCATAAGTGAAAATATGTGAAGGTATATTATTTTGCCCCTTACTCATTTATTTCCTGGTCAATTTAATTTAAATTTAACGCTTCTTAAATTAAAAAATTTTGCTCATATATGATTAAAATTTCCATTAATTAAAGTATTTGACAAGAAAAAGCTTTAATAAAATTTTACTCTCAATTAAATCCATGACTTTAATTGAGCACATAAATTATAAAAATTGGCGAATGCTTAAAGTCATTTATATTTAAATCTGATCATGAAAATTTATAATGCACTTTTTGCTGTGAATAATAATAATAATAAAAACTTCAGTTTATAAAGAAAGAAATATATTCCACTTATATGTGCTGTCAATAAGTATAAAAATAGTAATAAAACATACTTTCAGCATATCACACTATTTAAAATCGCCTTATATCCCAAAAAATCTCTACATTCCGACGTTTCGGTTAATATTCAATTTTTAACCATCTTCAGGGAAATGATGTACATAAACTATAACACAAATTAAGCCATTCTTGGATATTACAAATACAATTCACAAAGAAATTAATACGTGATTACATAAATTACGCAATAGAGTGTTTTTTATATAATTTATGTAATCACGTATTAATTTCTTTGTGAATTGTATTTGTAATATCAAAGAATGGCTTAATATGTTTTATAGTTTATGTACATCATTTCCTTAAAAATTGAATATTAACCGAAACGTCGGAATGTAAAGATTTTTTGGGATACAAAGATATTTTAAATATTGTGATATGCTGAAAGTATGTTTTATTACTATTTTTATCACTTCAGTTTATTCTGTAATAAATTATGAAAAAATTTTTAGTGTCAAATTTCTTTTTTATACTGTATTTATAGTATAGGGTCTGTTGCAGTAAAATAGGTAGAAAAACCGTTTTTTTTTTTTTGGCTATTCATCAATTATTTTCACTAAATTAAAATTAGATAGGTGAAACTTTTATTGGTGCATTTATGCAATGGATTTATTGTTATTACCCTTAACGTGTTTTTATTCTCATATTTCTAGATGTTTAAATAGCTAAATATTTATCACTTTTTAATACTCATGTAACCCCAGGAATAATATAAAATGAGTAGTGGATAAGATGAAATGGGTAGTGATTAAAAAATGATAATCAATAGGGGAGAACAGTGTATTATGGACCCCCAAAGCAAGAATGCTCATAAAACTTAAATTATTAAAATAAAAATATTTAATTTGGTCGCTGCTCTTTACAATTGCATAGTTACATAGTTTTAACGTAAAGTACTCTGGGAGCTATTAATACTTGCAGAAAATAATTATTTTATTTACGTATCGGTGCTCCATATTACACGAACGTATGTGTAATATGGACCAAGTGGTCCATAGTGGTCCTTTCCGTTCCCCAACAGTTGACACACTTGGAATTGTGAAACGAACTGTCCAGCATGTCCCCTCTCACACTTGTACATCTCTTTTGAATAGTAGAAATGGGCGAAAAAAAAGAAGGGAGGTCTAAAGGTTATATCCAATGGGTAGTGTGCGAAAGAAGTGATAATTTGGTTACCTCGGCTTCCCTGGCCTATTCTATAGCCTCAAGATTTTGAGTATGCGACATATGTACGCCGAGCATTAACAAAATCTCTCTGTTTTTATTATGGACCACTGGTCCATATTACACAACACAGCATGGTTCATATTACACGCGTAAACAGAGCGACGTGGTTTCCAATAAAAAATCGCTATGCAAATTGATGCCCATGAAACGCATGTCTAAATTGTTCATAAAATAAGTACATTTGCTACTATTAACGCGAAAATTATATTACAATTACCTAATAGTAGAAAGTAATACTTTTATTTTAACATACTTGTTACATCAGTGATCATATAAACCGAAAACTTAATTTCATAATCGTCCAAATACAGGTACGCATGTACAAATCACTTCCTGCTTTATATAACAATAATATTCACTAAACGCAGTGAGATGGATTCACCATCTAGTGTTGAACATACAAATTTCCTCATGGTCCGTATTACACGATGGTCCACAATACACTGTTCTCCCCTATTTCAAAAGAAATGGAAAACTATTTCATTTTGAAATAATAAGGAATTTAAGTTACAATTATTACAATTTACATCCTAACAGAATAATAGCCATGGTACCTTTAAAAATTTAATATAAGATCTCTTCATTAAATCTGTGTCATCATTTTATAGGAAAACGTAACTCCGTAAATGTTGAAAGTTTTAGATATTTCATATTAAAATTATCCAAGCCCTTGCCAATAATATAACCCTTAAGTTTTTTTTTATTAATAATATTTCGAATAAAACCATTTTTCTACGATTAAGACAAAGACTACTAATTTGAATTAGTGGTAACACAAACTATAGGAATGTTGGTAGAATAAAACCCCCCAAAAGTATCTTGAATGATCTAATAGAATGATAATTAATAAAAATGATTAAATTTTATTGGATAGAGATGATGAGGTTCCATAAAGGGGTTTTTCGACCCTAAAAATGGAGGAAAATATCAGGTTGATTACACGCGTGAAATTTTAGATTTAATTATTTTATAAGTATTTTAAGTTTCCATCAAAATTTTTTATACTGTTCTTGTAACTGTTTGTTCTCGAGGGGCCCAAATATTCTACATTTATAACAAAAGTTACCCCATTTTTAGAGACTTAGACGTATTTTTTTTTTTTTTATATATATATAAGTGCAAAGCCGCAACACTTTTAAACTGAAATATAGTATGATGTACCTACATTATGAGACAAATTATACATAATGATAAAGGTGTTGTGCCACTGCACTCATATAAAAAAAATGTGATGTGTACATCACATGACTTCTTTATATAATCGTAGGAATATACATATTTCTATGAAAACATTGACAGTTTTGTGTGAGGTAACTGATTCGTAAATAAACCGTCGGGTTCCAGTCCACGAACATTCCTTAAAAAAAAAAAAAAAAAAAAAAAAAAAAACTGCTACTTGAACCAAAAACGTCACGATAATACGATTATATATATGCCGTCGAGACAAATATACTAGTTTTTTGAGGAATACCTCATTGGCAATTGAACAGCTTAGAATACAATGAAAATCATTCGAGAATACATGGCCCAATTTTGTTCTCTTCGGCAAAAATTAGTGGCGAGAAACGATAAATTTTACCAAAACAATTAACTCAGTTAAAATCGAGAAAGGGTTTCTGGCTATCCTGAAACAACATTTGCTGCAAAATTTTATCGCTAATCTTGCCATACCACAAATTAGTAGCCAGCGTAGATTTTTGGTCTTGGCGAATTTGGCGACTTGGCGTACGAATTTAGCGAAAATTTGTAGTTTAGGGTTGACAAAGTTTGGAAGTAACAGATTTCTAGAATATTTTGGAAAATTCATTGGTTTATTTCGCAGAATTAAATACTTCGAAATTTCTATAAATGACTCACAAGACCATAGAAAAAAGAAGAGAGTGATGATGATTGTAGACTAGAACTTGCTTATATCTTTATACGGGTTACTTTCTACACGGTATTACAATAAAAGTGGAAACAGATGAAAGTTTTTCATTTCCACAAAGGTAAGCTTTGACTTAGCGTCAAATTAAGCATTCAAATGCGGCGAAAAATGTTAATAAGGGATTTACAAAATTTGGAAACTTTACTTCAATAGGAGTCTACTTCTGGCCATATTTTAATGACGCATTGGTTTCTCGCACAGAACTACCTTGAAAATTCCACAAATCATTCACAAAAATTTCAATGAATTCAAATTCCATTCATACTTCGAAATATTCGGTTGTTACTGATTTAGCGAAATTTATGTTCTGCAGTGTATTTAATAATATTTATTTGATTTCTGTAGTAAAAATGATCATTTCATTGGATTGTTTTAATAATATTAACTTTTGTAGCACAAAAGAGAGATTTATTCAACTGTTTACTGAATATTAATTAAATAAAGTGTATTTGTCGACTAGGACTTGCTTAGTTCTTAGAGAATTACTTTCTACACGCTAAAATGTCGATATTTTTTATCAATATCATTACAGGCACTATCTACGGGAATATTAATTAAATGAATATTTATTAACTGAATATTCATTAAATGAAATACATTCGACTAGAACCTGCTTCTGTCTTAAAGAATTAATTTCTACACGCTAAAATGTCCACAACTTTCACGACAATAAAATTACCGGCTCTATCTACAGGCTGGATATTCATTAAATAAAGTGCATTTGTCTACAAGAACCTGCTTATGCCTTTAAGCATAACATTCTACACGCAAACATGTCTTCAACTTTCATAAGAATATCATTACTAGTTCTATCATTAGCTTATTTTGAAATCTCTATGATGCTAGGTCATATATAATGGCCAAAACCTTTGTATGTTTAGTCATTATCAATATAATTTTCCTAAATATCTCGAAAACGGAAAGCCATAAAAAGTCCAAAAAGGGAGGTGCACAACTAGAATATCATTAGAAACCTATATACCAATTTGGAATGGTCTACATCTAACCGTTTTTGAGCTATGCGAGATACATTACGGGCTTTATTTACGGGTTGAATATTCATTAAATAAAACGCATTCGTCGACAGAAACCTGTTTTCGTCTTTAACCCTCGCTTTTCCAAGATCAAGGCGTTACTGCAGAGAAATGGCTTTCAGGTGCCGCTTGGCACGTTTGGCGAAATTCACCAGCACCGGGCATTTTTGTATCGTTTAGAAGTTGCAACATTCCACTGGCTACGCTTCCTATCTCTGGCGAATTAACGCAGTTTTTGAATGAGGCGGGCTTAACTAAATTTCAACTTCGAAAGGGGGTCAAAATGACCTCATCTTGAGAAAGCGAGGGTTGAGCATAACTTTCTACACGCAAAAATGTCTTCAACTTTCATAACAATATTATTACTAGCTCTATCATCAGCTTTTTTTTTAATCTCTATGATGGTAGTTCATACATTATTGCCAAAATCTTTGTATTTTTGGTCACTATGAATATAATTTCCTAAATATCTCCAAAACGGAAAGTTATAGAAAGTCCAAAAAGGGAGGTGCGCAAGTAGTTGTTATAAAAAAATCTATATACCAATTCGCAACGTTCTACGTCCAACCGTTTTTGAGTTATGCGAGATACACACATACTTACATACACTTATACGTACTTACATATAGACGTCACGAAAATTCGTGTAAAGTCGTTGATCTCTGAAACGGTAACCGTATTAAAACCAAATTTGCAGGTGTACAACTAGACATCATATCAGTCGCACATACAAATTTGCAACATTCTACGATCATTCATTTTTGAGCTATGCGAAATACAAAATCCATTTCGAAAATCGGGATAACTATACTTCCTTTGAAACCTTTGGACGGCCCCTGCCTGCCTGGGCTTGGCCAAGCTTAACGGGTTGGATGCCGTCCGCCGGAGCGAATAAATCGCCAGATTACCGCATGGAAGCTGCTGGGCAGCAATGTAAATAGAACCAAAGCTCAGGAATTGCAGGGTATCGACTTCTGCTTTGGACATACAGCTCGATTTGTACACCACACCCTCCAAGATAGCTACGGTGGAAACGCACAGACACGCTCCAGGATGTTAAGGTTGGTTGGTTGGTTGGTTGTAGGATTTAAGGCCGATTGACTCCTAATGTGTCCTAGGCCTACAGGAGGAATGCCCTCCGTGGGGGTCTTTCTAAGGGGTCCTAGCCCGTATTTACGCGAGTTTCGGAGGAAACCACGGAAAACTCCGAACGGCTAGGTCGATGAGCGCGACCTGGGAACGAACCCGGCACCTCCCATCTACCAGCTTTGAGCGCAGAACCGCTCGGCCGCTGGTGGGCCCAGGATGTTAAGGAATTTGGAATAAGTGCACTTACTAGCTGAGAGTCGAAATAACCGGAATTATACAAAAATAAAACAATTTTGAATTTAGGCAGGGAGGGAGAAAAAAAAAAAAACGCTGGGGGAGCCGCTAAAGTTAGTAGTGCACACAATAATTAAAGCCGAAAGAGGATGCCATTTGAAAAGGGGAAGGGACTTAAAATTGAGAAAGACAAGCTGAACGAGGAAGGAACAATGAGATTATTAAAAAAAAAAAAAAATGATTACGTCAAGCCACTGGGGGATGGAAGATAGTTTTGGGCGCATAGCGAAAGTTTTGAAGTTTTTGAAGTGGCAAAGCCTAAATAATACTAATTGGGAGGGAAATTACTATGCGCAGGGAGGCCGAATGGAGAAGAGAAAGATGGACCATCGCAATTTTGATCCACCACAGGGGGATGGTACCCCGCGTTGGTAGCCCGATGACTGCTAAACGACCCCATCGAGCACTTGACGGTGCAGCACAGATTAACGAGGACCAGACACTGCCACACCCTCGTAAAAAAAAGAATAAAATAAATATAAATAAAATAAATAAATAAAATAATATAGAATAAATAAAATAAAAAAAAATAAAATAGAATAAAATAGAATGAATAAATAAATAAATTAATTAAAGCAAGTAAGTAATTAAATTAAAATTGGTGCGGGTCAAAACTTGATGAGTACCAAAAAGAAATGAGGCAGGAAATAGTTCTAGGCTTAACAAGGAAAGTATTTCCCCTACAATTGAGAAAAGAAGTGCGTGTCAAAACTAGATGAGTACCAAAAAGACTAAGTTGCCGGGATTTGTATGCTGTGCGACCTGTTATGTCCTGCACTCTTGATGATATTGCACAAATCCGGTAAAGGTAATTAACATTATGGTTGCTTTTTGACACGCATTCAAGCCTGTAACTTTAGAAGAAGGTATTGATTGTGATCAGAACTAGATGAGTAGATGATTTCACTTCCTTATACTTTGTATAAGGAAGTAAAAAGTTAAAATATAACTTTAATTACAGTAAATACCTCGTGGACGCTTCTACTTTTCATTGGCTAGAAAGTGATGAAACTGATAAAATCGAATCCATCTAATTTCAATTTAAATTGCACTTTTGTTACATTAAGTATTCTTAAAAAAATATTTAAATCTGTTTTATTAGCTACAAATTATATTTTAACCAATATTAACACTTTCAATGCTGATGGTAAAATCTGCGTCAATTGGGAATCTATAATTCCGCCTACAGATGCTTCTTTTGCAATTTTTATACCACCATATCTCTTAAGAATATACCCATAATTCGTCTTTTTGCAATTAATGTACGTTAGATCTAATACATTGACTAGAAATAGTATAGTTATAATGTATATTCATTTGTAACATAAACATGAATACAGGATATACCCTATTCTAAAATTATGTACTTATAACAATAACGTCCACAGGCAGAGCTTGCATTTAACCTTATGTCAACGACTCTTCATGTCATGGGTCTCCACACATATGCTATACTTAACATTTCGAATTAATTCGCATTGCTTTTCATTTAAAGTAGTCTAAGTGTTTTAATCTGAATTTAGTTTGTTTAAATCTAAAATTTCAAGTTTCTGTTTTATTATGTGAATGGTTATTTACATAATAAAATAGGGAATTGAAATTCCTTAGGGCCGCAAAACCCTCTTATGAACCCTCCTCCCTTAAATTTCTTCTATTTATTTAGTTACCATCCTTAAAAAACATAAAATGTAGCATAATTTGTCGATATAAATTGTTTTATGCAGAAAAATTTTAATATGCATGATTAAATTAATAGAAATATTTACCCAGTTAAGTATTCATTTACGGTTATTTTTTAAAGCTAAGTATCTAAATACACTTGAAATCTATTCATGTACGTTTACTTCACCCGTTGGAACGAAATAAATAAATAAAGAATAAATAAATAAAACTATCGTACACATGAGGAAGGTATTTAACAGCGCGGTGACGTCTCAGCTCATCATATTTGCTAAGATACAAAGAGCGCATGACGTGTACACTAGTTTTAACTACTGAACTAGTTAATAAATAATCATATATCATAATCATAAAGTGTTAATTTAATCGTTTTAAATACGATTTAAAAAATATTTCTCATTCGTAATTTAGGAATATATTTTGTGGTTATCCACACTGTAAAAATAATCTGCTAAAAAGTAAAAATTTTCTGTTTTCTAAAACTAAAGGCATTAAGTGTAAAATTACACCTCAATCTGTGAAAAGAAATATTTTTTCTTCAACCAGATAAAATTTGTAACCATTGGCACAGATTTTGTCTGGTGGTTATTTATTTTTTTCTGTTTTACGTACGTATAACTTGGTATCAAATTAAGATTTGGAAGTCGTTAATATCAGTCCACGCTGTGCTTTCTTGGCTGCGAGATAACATCGTAGTATAATGCGGCGGACTCTGGTTCGATCCCGGTTGGTTAAACTAGAGAATTTTATTTAATGCGGCATTTTTTACCGTGCACCTTACGGAAAAAATCTGTTGTCTATGAAAATTTGTTTTGTTCTGTTACATAAAATTTTTGTCAACGTATTTTTTGTATAGCATACTGATATTCTGTGGCAACTTGTTTTATCACTGGATTATTTAACAGTATATTTATCGCAATTTTATCTTCTTAAAATTGTATTTCGAGCTGAAATAAATGAAATACCATATTAAAAAATGCAGATAACTTATTTATAACAATATAATTAAAAATACATTAAAAAAATTTAAAATAACTATTTAAATATATTTACCCCATTATTCCAATGACAAGATTTTGAACATTTATTGCACTGAAAGCTTCATTTTAAATTCGAAAACAGAAGGAAGTAACATTTTAATATAATATTATTATTATTATTAATAAAATAAAAAAATAAAAAAATAAAAAATAAAAGATGTTGAAATAAAATTAATACTTTTTTTCCCTATTGAATACCTTTATTTTAGAGCACCTGGTAAATAGCTTTCAGGTTTGTGCGCAAAATCTAGGGCCTCATGAGAAATAGGCTCTAAGCGCCATCTATTCTAACGTCTGAATAAGTACACATTCTCCGAGCTTCATTCCTGATAGTCGACAGATTTCCGTTGGCATGGTGATCCAGCTTTCTCACAGTGGGTGCACAATTGAAGTTCCATGTGCAAGAGACCAAATATAAATGGGTTATGAGAGATAGATTATCATTTGAGGGGTAGAGAACTTCACTAAACATGCTTTTTATTAGCCAACTCTTTACTTAAAATTTCAGATTTATTGGCTATTCCCTTTTCTTTCTTTTTTTAAATAGAAAAGACAATATATATATGTTTTTTCCAATTGCAAAGAAAACTATTTTTCCAGTTTCTTTGAGTGTTTCTTTTTGGGACAAGATGGTCATAGTCCACTTTTTATGAAAGAAAATCGCTGGATATGATGGTAATTATTTTTTAATTATTTTTTCATATTATATTTTGACTTTTTGTAAGATAGTTTTAAAAATTATATTTCCATTATGTAAGTAAAAAGCATTTTAAGCAAATATATTTAAAAATTATACATCTAAAAAGGAAATAAAAAGCATACTTGAAGTTAATTTTAAAAAATCTTAATGGTTATAAGAATATTTTAAATAAGAATTGATGTACAGAAATGTTTGAAAATTTTCGAAACTTAAAAAAAAAAAAAAAAAAAAAAAAAAAAAACTACAAATACATCTAGCGTAACTATTCTATTTAAAAGATTTTAAAAGTTTTCTTATTTTATTTTCTGTGTATTACAAATGAAATTAATTGAGGTTAGCTCAACTAATAGTCATTAATTGCTTAAGCATATTCTCCCTACTAAAACTGAATAAAAATTTGCAATATATTTCAAAATTTTAGAAATAAACAATTTAAAATCTGAACTAATTATTATTTCAAGTAAATAAAAATTAGCGTCGACTGTTATAGTTTATGCAAGTAGCATTTAAGTGAATTTAGTTTAACAATTAAAATAGTCTGCTTATAATTTTATTTCTAAATTTAATAAAATTTCATTACGTACCTTGACATTTTGAAAAATATTAAACGAATAAAATAACTAATGAAAAGTTTAACATGTTTTTAATTAAAAGTAAACTGTAATTTTTTAGCTTCAGTTTACTGTTTATTTCTCTATGAAAACCTACCAACGACGTTTACATTAATAAAAGAAAAAAAAAAAAACTTTTATTATCAAGATGGGGAAAAAAAAACTATTTTGTTTTTAGATAAATCTTTTATAAGAAAAGACAATTTAACATTTTACTAAATCTATAAACTATAATTATTCTAAATGATGCGAAAATACTAATAATATTCTATAGAATTTGTGTTTCCAATATATTTCGATCTATTAAATATTTACTTCAATGCATGCGAGTATGCATATAGTTTTAACTTTTAAAACCAAAGTTAATGTTTTTTTTGTTTTTTTTTTACATTTGTTTAAATTTATGGAGTTATAAATGCGATAATTTATTAAGCATGAATAAAAAAACAAACCAAAGATAAAAAAAAAAAAAAAAAAAAAAAAAAAAAAAAAATATTGTCAATTTAATGTTTTACATTCTTTTCGTCTAATTTAGAATATAACTTAATATTTTAAGAATTTCAAAATATTTTCTGACTTTTGAAACAATTTCTCTTTTTAGAGATGACTAGCAGTATTTTAAAAATTATAAAAGTTTCTTCTACTTATGAGAAAAAAAAAAAAAAAAAAGTCATTACTATCTTAAGACATCCGAAAGTATTGAAGTCAAGTGACTACTATGAATAAACTTTAACTTAGATAGCCTTATTCAGCGCAGTATGTATGCGATCATCAAGACTGTACGCTTTAAACAAAATATTTTTCTTCCGGCTTTATGATGATTGAATTTTTGATTTGTTATGATAAATATTACAGTTATATCTAGGGGTTATAATAAAAACTATGATTGTACAAAGTCATTTTTAAGTTATCATTCAATTTATGCCTGAAATTGATATTGCTAGGTTCTAATACTTTTGAAGAAGAAAAAGAAAATTCAAATTTTATGTAAAATACCTCATTTAATCATTTTCTCATATATCTAAATTTTAATGAACTCACGTATAAGAGCTTTAATGCTCGAAGGAAATAATATGAGTGCGTTTTAAACACTCGAGAAAAAAATAATATGTGTTTAATGCATTAACGTTAAGTACAGGAGGCATTAATAAAATTAAAATATTTTCTAGAAGATTTAATGAAAATTCTAGGTTTTACCATGTTAAACTGTTAAATTCGGTAAAACTTATGATAGCAACAAGTTTTATTAATCACAAGCTTGTGCTTCGAAACGTAAATTTTATGTACTATATCGCATAATTATCTTTAAGAAAAAAAAAAAAAAACTTGTGTTAAGAATTTTAATAAAGTTTATAAAGTTAAAAAAAATAATAATAATGATTAAAATACTATAATCTCTCTTTAATTAAATAAATCTATATTTCACATTAAAGAAAAAAAAAAAAAGTAAATAAATTATTTTTGCGACTTTGAGTAAAAGTTGTTCTTTTTGCAAATATTTAAACCTCAAAAAACTTTAAGAATATCTAACTAAAGAAACAAGTGACAAAAATTTTTGTAATAATTAGTTTTTGATGTTATATTTATTCAAAGGTTTTAGTCTTATGTTATTTTTCCATGTAAGATAGCAATTACGAAAAACCTTTTTCATAACTTTATTTTATACTCTGTTTATAAGTATTGTCTTAAAAAAATATAAGAAAATTGAAATTGCATCTACAAGTGATATTTTTGTATTTGTTATGCTGTTATAATTTATATTATGCTTAATTGTTAGTTGCAAAAGTGTATTTAATTTAGAAGAATAAAGATTAAATAAATGTCTTTATATTTCTAATTTTAAAGAGTTTCGGAAATTTACATTTTTCTTTTTTTCTAAATGAAATGAATAAATATTGCTGTAGAAGTCCATAAATGAACATAAATTAATGATTAATTAAAAAAAAAAAAAAAAAAAAAAAAAAAAAGAAAGAAAATTATTTACATTATTTTAGTTCTTATATAAAGTGTAATCCTAATAATGTTCTTTATCAAAGGTGAACTCAAGTTTTCAATTAGTATTCTAGAAGGCATTTTACGTAATTCTTCTACACATATATATATTACGCGCAAACTAAAGTTTTAAAATACTGGAGTTGCATTTAATAGGATTATTTTTTAAATAGAAATTTTTCAAAATTATTGCTTTTTTATTTTATTAGGTTTAACGGATAAAATATTCTTGTGACTCAATCTTTGCTCTAAATTAAAAAAGAAAAAAAAAAATCATTTTACTAGAAATTTCTGTGTGAAAAACTTCCTATATTCTACGTTATGAAAAGGAATATTTTCGACATATTTAAGAACATGATTGTATCTTTGGGGAAAATATATTCTAAAATATGTACAAAATCTTGATTTAAATAACGTACGACAAAGTCGCGTAATAAAGCACAGTAATGACATTTACTGACATAATTATTCACAACGTAGTGTATTGTGAATTTGAATGATTTAACATACAATGAAAATGTATTTCATATATATTTTACTTTGAATATTACCTGTTTGTTTGCAATTCTAAATACAAATAGAGTTGTTTTATACTTTGAAATATACATTATGCCCACAGTCCCACAGTATGATTAACATCTACAGTCGGCAGCAAAATTATTCGAGCGTTAGCAATAATTACTTTATAAAAAAAGTACACTTAATACTACTTTGTTAAATAAATCCTTGTCGAGTCATGTTCTTAGTCAGTCTAAGAACATGATTCGACAAGAAATTATTTAACAAAACAGTATTAAGTGTACTTTTATAATAGGAATTATTGCTAGTGCTCGAATAATTTTTCTGCCAATAGTGTATGGCTACAATTTTAGCAAGTAATTTAACTTATCTTTCATGAAAAGTGTAAATAATTTTTATACGTTACAGTTATACTTTATTTATTTTATTTATTTTTGTTAAGCACCAATTTAGCCACGTTTTTAGTTTTGTTCATGTCAACATATTTCTTGAATTATAAATTACACTACTCGCCATGAAAATTGCCCCCGACACCATTTTAGCATATTTGTATGTAAAATGACCTCTTCAATCCGAATCTGGTCCCCATCTGGCCCCTTCATCCACCGTTTTCTTGATACGCCCCCTCCCCCATTTTTATCATTGTTTGATAAATTTATACCCATCAGTTTGATTTTGAGAGTAACGATGATTATTTTAACCGGTAAATGTCTTCTGACCTGAGGAGCTACAGAGGTAGAAAGTTCTAAACCACGAACATTTGTAGTATGGAAGATATTTGAGGGGATTTGTGCACAGAAAATATATATACATATACATATCAATAAAAACAATCAGTTTCTGTTTCGTTTTTTTTCGCAATATTTCTCTTATTATTTACATATTCCAGCTTCCAGTTTGCCATTTTCTTACCAAAACACCCCAAGTAATAAAAAATATACAGTGAATTTTTTTTTTTCAAAATGGTGCTGAGTGGAGTAAAGGTCTCAAAGCCCTCGCAAGAAAGTTTGACTGATTCACTGTACGACGTTTGCTTTCAATAACTCTCACGTTAAATGTTTTGGGCAGTAAAAAATGAACAGTAAAATCTCCTCCTTTGACACGTGTTTAAAACCACCACACAATATCACCACCGTCGAGAACACCATAAAGTTCACTCTCTTATCGCAAAACGTGTGCTAAAGGTAGATAACGACTGACGACTACAATGATAAGAGCAATGACCTTTAACACTTGTCAAAGCCGGAGATTTTACTGTTCATGTTTTACTGCCCAAAACATTTAACGTGGGAGTTATTGAAAGCAAACGTCGTACAGTGAATCAGTCAATCTTTCTTGCGAGAGCTTTGTGACCTTTACTCCACTCAGTAAAATTTTGAAAAAAAAAATGCACTGTATAATTTTATTATTTGGGGTGTTTTGGTATGAAAATGGCAAACTGGAAGCTGGAATATGTAAATAATAAGAGAAATATTGCGAAAAAAAAAAAAAAAAAAAAAAAAAGAAACAGAAACTGATTATTTTTATTGATATATATATATATTCTGTGCACAAATCCCTTCAAATGTCTTCCATACTACAAATGTTCGTGGTTTAGAACTTTCTACCTCTGTAGCTTCTCAGGTCAGAATACATTTAACGGTTAAAACAATCAACATTCCTCACAAAGTCAAACTGGTGGGTACAAATTTATCAAACAATGATAAAAATGGGGGAGGGGGCGTATCAAGAAAACGGTGGGTGAAGGGGCAAGATGGAGGCCAGATTCGGATTCAAGAGGTCATTTTACATACAAATATGCTAAAATGGTGTCGGGGGCAATTTTCATGGCGAGTAGTGTAATTATTTTTTGAGTTTGAGAGGAACGATGATTATTTTAACCGTTAACGGCCCTCTTCACTTACCGTCGCCGGAAGCCCGAGCCAATGTTATTCTATGGGAAATTTTTCTTTACAAATAACTTATTAACCAATACATATTTTTAAATTCTGTTTTCACATTCAGAAAATTCCCAACTGTTAAATTGACGCACCTTTTTTAAAAATGTATTTTTTTAATTTTTTTAATTTTATTTTGAAATTGCAAAATGAAAAAAAATCACATATTGAAAATTCGTATTTTGCAGCTTCAAAATAAAATATAAAAAATTAAAAAAACATTTTTTTAAAAAAGGTTCGTCAATTTAACAGCTGGAAATTTCCAGAATGTGAAAACAGAATTTAAAAATATGTATTAGTTAATAAGTTATTTGTAAAGAAAAAATTCCCATAGAATAACATTAGTTTCGGCTTCCGGCCGCGGTGAGTGAAGAGGGCCCTTAAATGTCTTCTGACCTGAGGAGCTACAGAGGTAGAAAGTTCTAAACCACGAACATTTGTAGTATGGAGGATATTTGAAGGGATTTGTGCACAGAAAAAAAATCAATTAAAACTATCTTTATTTATATAGATTATGTTTAAGCGTTCCGTTTGAAAGGAGGGACTCAGTACCTCTATTTTTAAATAGAAATCTGATGTAAAATTTAAAAACAATTGAAAAATTTGAAAATTATCACTTAAAAATAGTAATCAATAGAAAAATACTTTGTCAGCAAATACCACAAATTGAAATAATAAAAAATAAAAGCACAATTGGTAATAGCGGCAAGACACTTCATCAGCCGAAAAACGTAAGGATTAGTACGCAGCTGTTACGATGCGGCAGTCATGATTTGTTACGCGATCAGAAATAATTGTTACAAATTTTTGCAATTTATAGTGTTTTCTTACAAATATATGTTAAAAAAAAATTAGGAGCCGATTCTTACAAAATGACACAAAGACATATAAGGATAGGTCGGACAACGACGAGAAAAACGCTGACAAAAACTAATGTAGGCGAGGAAAATTTTGGCAGTTAAATTGTAAAACTTTGTCATTATTGACATAACAGATGAAAATTTTAAGCGAGAAAATCGCGCCTATCAAATGTCGATTGGATAACTCAGTCGGTAGAGCATTGATAAGTTATGCTAAGCACTCAGGTTCGATTCCTGAACATTTTCATACTTGTTAAAATAAATCTAGCCCCCCTACCCCCCATTTATAGTATTTTACATATGGTGAAAGTTATAATAATAATAATTATTATTATTATTACTATCATTTGACATTCAGTAATATCTGAGTTAAAAAATAATAAATATCCACAAATTTCAACCACAGCATTGCGTCGTTATTTTCAGGAAAATGAGGAATATTTAGAATTTTCAAGTGAACAAATCGTTCCAGTCCGATATCGATGAAGCAGCTTAGCTGGTAGAGCATTGGCGCGTTATACTGAGGACCCAGTTTCAATATCTGACTGGGTCATATTTTGTTCTCGTTAAAATTATCCAGACATTCTATTTACAATACCGGGTGACCCAAAAGTCCGCTAATATTTGAAAATTCAATAATTGACGGAATAACGTAGGTAGTGAGGGAAAAATAGACACACATTTTTGAAATGCCATGGTGTTTTATTAAAACCAAATTCCACAAAATCGGTGGTTAATAGTTTATGACAACACTGGATTTTATACGGATTTCATTGGAGGCCACACCTTAGTGTTCTCCAAACAATAATACGTAGAATGCCGGTGCGACTTTCGCTCCACGAGCGCTGCCTTCCCAGTGCGTTAACGAACCCGTTAAAGTCTCCATTTATTCCTGAACTGTCTCAGCATCACTTGTGTCTGGTCGCCCACTATGGGGCCAATCGTTTAAACATAGCAGATTCTTCATTCTGATAATATAGTTTCGCTAACTATGGCTCCCTGCGATCTAATAGAATCCTATTGAATCGCAGGAAGCCATGCACTAACAATATCTTTTCTGGATATGTGAACATGCCAGGATTGCTGCTGCCTGATTCCTTTTCTCTTTCTACAGTTCATTTTATACACGTTTCTTACGTGAAGTCACTGACGTTTTGCTGTCCAAATCCATCTATGGACCATTTTTTGTCCTTTTTTGGTTTAATTAAAACCCCATGTCATTTGAAGCATGTGTGGCAATTTTGATCTCTTAACCAACATTATTCTATGAATTATTGAATTTTCAAATGCTAACGGACTTTTGGGTATCCCGAAAGTCCGTCTTGATGAAGTTCTAAATCCCAGTAACAGGTAAACAGCCTGGGCAGATGCCTAGACACTTGAGCAGATGTACTAGTAGAGTACGGATTCCCTATACAGGCTGTGGAGAAAAATTCTCGGAACATCACTGCGGTTTTTGCGCCTTCTTTTGGCGATAATCGCTTTCTTGGCAACTGGTTCTTGGGATTTTGCATGTTTTAAATGGTTTGTTCCTCTTACCACCAAAACTCCAAAGAAAAGTCAGTCAACAGTTTTCGATCAATAACAAGGATTAGGTTACTTGCGTTCCCTTTCAGCTAGTGTAGGTTGTGCTTTATGTTTAATTTACACCCAACAGAAATATAAAACAATGATAACAAAGGTGGAGGAAACTTGCTTTGGTGGAAGTGGAATGTCGGTTTGGTGGTGGTTTGGCGAATAAATTGGTAGTATGATGGGGATGTAATGTTTGAAAGCAAAAAAGTTACTAGTCCGGGGTCTACTCTAATATCTTGTCGATGGTCTGAACCGCTCTAGGGGTCGATACCAGATCGTTGCCAATTGCCCAAAGTGTAGCACTAGTTTTACATCAAAAGTCATTCTCTCACTCACTTTGAACGTTGAAAATATCAGTAAAATTATTTTACTAAAATATGACAATAATTTCATTTATAATAACTAGGAAAATAATTACTTTTAAATGTTGTACATTTTAATAGGTGTTAATAAAGTTTTAATCTATCTATTACACAGTACTTTGGGGCATCTACCTTTTTCCTAGTATTTTGGTACAGCGCCTAGATTATACAGTGTGGCAAGCGCTTATAACCCCAATGCTTAAAATACTGCTAAAAAATTAAGTCTCCCAAATAGCGCTGCGATTGAAATATTTGCAGAAATCGTAAACATTGCATGAGAGTTGATTGGTTCTTTCCACTTTCGTCTGGTCAGTCACGTGATCTAAGCACATAAGTAATCAATAAATACATTATTTTCGGTTTTTCAAGCAAAAATCTCGATCATACTGACCTTTGGTGAGAAGCTTAATTTTCAGATCACTCTTTTGCCAGGCAGTTGACACACTATGTATTTTAGGCGCTGTAACTTGGCGTTGAAGTTTGAGCGGGTTTTACGGTGAAGTAGTTCTACGATATAGACAATTGGCGACGGTGTAGGACTTCCTCCTAACGAGAGTTGTTCTGCGACATGCCATCCACAACGGGTTAGGCATTGAGGTTTGAGTTGGTTTTGCGTTGTACTAGTATTTGAGTGTGACACCCTTGTCGTCTTGGCAAATTCAGCATTCATCCCTAAACGTAAACAACATGCTTGGTACATCTGTTCTAGTAATATGACACAGAAAAACCCTAGAATATGCTTTTCCTTCAACGGTCTTAGAGATCGATATTCCGGTAAAAGGGTTAATCTGTGATAATCTTTTAAACATCATATTATCAAAAATGTGGAACTTAAATCTAGCTATATATATATTCAATTTTATCATTTTTGGTTGTTAAATTACTAGTAAGAAGATGTACAGTAACTTCAAAAACTGATATGATTTACTGAATTATAGTAGACAGTGTTCATGAGGTCCGATATTTAATTTTTATGATATTTAAAATTTTTCCTAAATTTAGATAATTAACTCAGAAGCATGACTAATATTCCTTCTACCAGAGAGATTAGCACATTCATATTATATTCATTGATTGCTTTAAAAAAGTAACAACTTATTCTCATTAATTAATTTTTTGTAGTTTTTTACTTTTGTCGTACTCTGAAAATAGTAAATAAGCATTAAAAGGAATAGAAGTGACATTCAATTTCAAAACTTTATTTATTTTTCTTTAATTTTTGTTCTCGGTAGTTTCCTTAGCTTTTAATTAATTCTTTTCAGCTTTAAGTTCAACTACAATGAATTATTTACTCTCGTATAGGAGATTAATTTATGTATTTTTTGCATGTCTGTGTGCCCAGAATATTTTCTCGAAAATATATGTAAATAATATGTGATATAATACTTTAAAAATATATGTAAAGGGTAATAAACTAACTAACCAACATTTATTTCCAAGGAAATGTAAACTATGGTAGCAAACATGAATATTAACAAATGTAACATTAGCTTGATGAATTAAATATTTACAATCAATTTCCTTTAGTATATCATTACTTTATAAAAGATTAATAACATTTGAAAATGGAAATAATTTCATAACTTCAGTAGTTCTAAATTGCGTGGGTTAATTCTCTGTTATGAAACTACGGACAAAATCAAAAATTTACTTAATTATATCACCACGATTCAGTGGTATACGACGAAGTAACTGGGTACGTATGAAATGAAATAAATAATGTTGAAATCAAGGCGCATTCAAATTCTTTTAAGAAGGAAATTAAAGGAAACTAATGTTCTCATAATTAAGTGATATTTAAATACTAATTATTTAATGTTTGGTGCAAGAATGAGAACTTGATTTTTGTAATTATGAGAAACCGGAATAACTTAATTATGGACATAAAATTTAAAGATTATAGTTTTTTTTTTTCCCTACTAAATGTTTGTAGCGGAATAACTTTAATAACGTTTGTTGAAAGACTTCTTCAAATCTAAGATAAGTAATTTATAATTAAAGAAATACAAGGAATTTTAATTTAAAAATTTATATTAAAATGTGTAACATAAATAAAGATGACAAAGCTGTTCATTTGTTAAAATTAAACTAAATTAAAGAATTATTAGAAATAATAAACTTATATATTTTTCACATATTTTATATATATATATATATCACAGTATATATTTTTCAAATTCTAAATTAAATAAATTGAGTCATGTAACATTAACACAAAATAACATTAAAATATTTAAAGAAAGTTAGAGAATGTATAAAAAAATAATTAAAGCATATGCAATCTTTATATTTAAGTATTTTGTTCAAACCTGAATATTTTGGATCTAAATGCAAAGTATTATATATATTCATAAAAATATAGTTTAGCAAATTTATCACGTAAATGGTAAATTTATGAAATCCCGTCTCTCCTTTTATAAGTGTTCAGAACAAACTCATGCACACACCCAAAAAAGAAAAGAAAAACTCGTGAAACTATTTTATTTGCTTAAAACGGAAAGAAAGGAAATTTCTAAATTTAAAATTAAAATGGTATACCTTAATAACTGTGAGACACTTCCGGTAGTAAAAAATCAAGGGGGGAAACACTGAACAAATAAAACCTTCATATTGTATAGTATAGTTAGGTCTTCTTTTATTTTTTTCGTTTGCTACGTCGAAGTGTTTTAAAACATCAGTATTGACTTTCTATTCATTCTTTCGGTACACATGCATTTTTAGTAATTATTTCTTATTTTCATTCGATTAATTATTTTTCCCTTATAAACTGTTATCACTGATACATTGATTGTTGAAAAAAAATAGCTATAAATTTTATGTATAGGGAATTATAAATATTTTATCATTAAAAAAATAAATTAAAAAAATCCTTCTAAATGTTCAAAACAGTCTGTTTGCTACTACTAAAATAGCTTTAAATTAATTTAATACTAACTGATGTTAAAACATTGGCTTCTTCAGATAAATTTAGTATTAACATCCCTAAAATACATTTCATAAAATTCATGCTTTTATTCCTTTTTACTTTCTTCTATCTTCAATAGAAGAAAGTATTGGATTCGTAAAAATTTTCGATTTCGGGTTTTTGATGGATTTACACGTTTTGATAGCTGTAGAACACGATTTTACCATTTTTAGAAAATGTCTGTCTGTCTGTCTGTCTCTGTGTGTGTGTGTGTGTGACAAAATTTTGTGGCAACTGTACCTCTGGAACTACTGCACAGAATTTCATACAAATTGGTATGTAGTTGCACCTTGACATAAATTAGTGCCTATCAACTTTTGGTAAAAATCGTCTTACAGGTTGCGTTGCCATCCCGCTTTTTCCAAATTTTTAACAGGGTGATATAGGGCAAAAATTTTCAAGATGGGTATCTTTCGAAAGGTCTCGCCAGTACCTTTAAAACGAATGGTTGAACTATAAATCTGTGATAATTTAAAACAAAGTTATCGATTTTTTTTACTTTTTACGAAAAAAAAACATAGAAAAAAAATATTTTTTTTTTCTCTCCCCTTAATTTTATCAAACTCCCACGGTTTCCGTGTTCTGACAAACTTAAACTAATTTTTGCTTTTTTCCCCTAATTTTGTCAAAGTCCTACGGCTTCCGTGTCTTGACAAACTTTAACATATTTTTGCATTTTCCCCCTAATTTTGTCAAAGTCCCACGGTTTCCGTGTTTTGACAAACTTTAACAAATTTTCACATTTTACCCAAAATTTTCTCAAAGTCCCACTTTTTTTTTTTTTTTTTCTCTCTCCCCTTAATTCTATCAAACTCCCACGGTTTCCGTGTTCTGACAAACTTAAACAAATTTTTGTATTTTTCCCCCAATTTTGTCAAAGTCACACGGTTTCCGTGTTTTGACAAACTTAGAATAATTTTCACATTTTACCCAAAATTTTCTCAAAGTCCCACTTTTTTTTTTTTTTTTTTTTTTTTTTTTAAATTATTGTTACTGAGTGAATTTGTATAGGAAAATATAGAAGAAAGTCTCGTGGTGGCCACAACATACTAGTTTAATAGCTGTTTTTATCGTAAAAGATACAATATGAATAGTCACTGTTATTACTTTTTAACCGTTATCCAAATCAGGTGAATTGTCTTTCACTTTTAATGATTAATTTCAAATGGGAGATTCAGAAAAATTAAAGTAAAATATATAGCGTCGTTTAAAACGTGCGTGTCATTTCAATAATAATTGAAGTAAATTTCCTTTAGGTTATAGTTTAAGTTACAGTGATGTAATACTTTTTTTTTAGTTAAAAACAATTTATTTCTATGACACAAACAAAGAGATTTGACTTTTTTTGTACTCGTTTTTATATTTATATGAACACATTTGTTCTGAGTTTGAAAGAAAGTTTTACACTTGCGAATCATTTCGACAACAGATAAAAATAAGAGTTTGGTATGAATAATTATTTTCTAATGTGCCTTTTATTAAAGTAGAAATGTTAAACCATAAAAATAGCCATTTATGAAATATTAAAAGGGTAAAATACTTTTTATAATGTGCTTTTAGCGTATTGGAACAGAATGAAAGCGGACTTTTATGACAAAAAATGTTCACAAAAGCACCATTTTTCTTAAATCATAAGAATAGAAATTTTGACTGAAATGTTAAAACAAAACTTTCCGTTTTATAAAAAGTATTTAAGTCAGCGAGCTATCAATTAATATTAAGTTTATACACAGATGTGGAAACGTGCATAAATGTATATGTAATGTTGCAATGTTGGTTCATTTGAATTGAAAGATGAGTTCCGTTTTTTACCATGTTTTTATTAACTTCTATTCTTGTTTGTTTGCCCGGTAGAAATCTTGCAATCGAATTTTAACTAACTTCCCTACTAGCTAGACATTTGAAACTTTCACAGTAGTTCAGAACCCGGTGACCACACAATACTTCGAAGTCCGATTTTCGAATTTTTGATTAGTTTTTTTTAAATAATTATTTAAAATATGAAAATAATAACATCCTAATAGCGTTAAAATAGCCATTAAAATATTAGCTATAGTTTAATTGTTGCGAAAAAAAAAGTGTTCACTTTCTTTCGACATAAAAATAAATACATGTAATTAAACGTGAACGTTAAAAAATTATAAAAAGTTAAATTATGCAGCTCACAAAAATTTACGTCATTATCTCTTTAAAAATTCTGTGCACATTGATAAGAGCTCTATGATTCATCAGAAAATTTAAAACATGGTATATAAAAAGTTTTTTTTTCATCTTATAATTATTATATTTTGAATTAACTGCCACGTTTATACCATTATATTGTTTGTATCATTTTCTTTGTTGACTATTTTGTTTCTTTCTTAAGACTGAGGTGTTGTTAATTTCCTGAGATCGAAAATTTTCTAACATACCCTATATTACAATTATATTGAAAATAGAAGGATTGTAGTTGTGCGGATTGAAGCTGATTGTCTACACAAGAATTTTAGGCTTATTAAAAATAACCAATTGCAAAAAGTGAGGAAAATTCACACGAAATATCGAATAATTTTTGAAGTGTCATATGTTTCCTGAAGTATTTTTCTAAAAAAATAAAATAACAAGTTCTTAAGAAATGAATTTCAGAAATAATGTTATAATGCAATGTTTAGGAAAGTTCCTAGAAATAATGTATTTGCGCATTTTATCTGTAATCTGTAATTATATTTAAATAACAAAACTAGAAATCGCTAATTAGAATACAAAAATACAATTGCTTTATTGATTTTGTTTAAAAAAAAATCTGATGTGGGCACCACATGACTTCCTTATACACTTTTAGAAATATACATAATGTTAAAAAACATTGTCATTGGACCCGAAATAGTTGGCTAAAAATAGTTTAATAAATGAATTATCACCGTGTTCTGAGCTTTTCTGAAAGTTAGTTAAAAACCGATGCAAGATTTGTACTGGTAACGCTGACGAAGGCAGCAGGTTCCCGAAAAAATTAGCTAAAAGTATTAAAAAAATGCATTTTCACCGTATTCTGAACTATTCTGAAAGTTTCAAATGTCTAGCTAGTCAGGACGTTAGTTAAATAAATTTTCTGTTGAACCATATAAACGCTGTCGATGGCAGCAGTCACCGGAAACAATTGGCTAAAAATATTTAAAAAATGCATTGTCACCGTGTTCTGAGTTTTTCCAGAAGCTTTAAATGTCTAGCTAGTCGAGAAGTTAGTTAAAAATCAATTACAAGATTTGTACTGGTAACGCTGCCGAAGACAGCAGGGACCCTAAACAATTGGCTAAAAGTATTTAAAAAATGCATTTTTACCGTGTTCTGATCTAGTCTGAAAGTTTCAAATGTCTAGCTTGTCGAGAAGTTAGTTAAATAAATCTTCTGTTGAACGCTGCTGAAGGCAGCATGTATTAGAAAGAGTTGGCTAAAAATATTTTTAAAAATGCATTGTCAACGTGTTCTGAACTTTTCTGAAAGTTTCAAATGTCTAGCTATTCGGGAAGTCAGTTAAATTGCAAGATTTGTCCAAACCGTTTTTGAGTTATTACCGTTTTTTGACACATTTTGGCCATTATGAACCTGATTTTCCTAAATATCTCCAAAACGAAAAATCATACAAAGTCCAAAAAGGAAGGTGCACAACTAGATGTTATAACAAACCTATGTACCAATTCGCAATATTCTACGTTCAACCGTTTTTGAGTTATGCGACATACTCACACACACACACACACACACAGACACACATACATACAGACGTCACGAAAAATCGTGTAAAGTCTTTTATATCTCTAAAACGAGAGCTCGTGTTAAGACGACACTTGCAGGTGTACAACTAGACATCATGACAGTCACAAGTATAAATTGGCAACATTCAGCGATCATTCGTTTTCGAGCAATGTGAAATGCAAAATCCATTTCGCAAATCGGGATTACTATACTTCCTTATACTTTGTATAAAGAAGTAAAAAACACAAAGTAAAGAGCAAGAACTATAAGCATGTACAGTTTTATGCAAGGTTTTCCTGGTTATTGTCATAATATTTCTTAGCAAAACATATTTATAATAATTTCACTAAATAATGGCCCATAAACTTTACTTCTATTTCTTTTAAAACGCGTTTTTTCTTTTTGAACATTTATTTGTGTATTTAAGAAGTTTTACTTCCTGTTTTAGTTTACTAATAGCAGATGTTGAAGTAAAAGGAAAAAAAAAAATACTTTAAGGAAATATGTATGTAAAGCCAATATAAATCTAAACAGCATGTTTGTTTCGTTTGCATAAAAAGGCAACATGATCCTAAACTAACTGATGAATAAATATTAAATAAAGAATTTATTTTATAAATCTCTCTAGCTCTTTTATATTTGTACAGTCGGGGAAAAAACAACACAGCACTCGACTTCGTTGCTAATAGATGTAGAAAAATGTAATAGGTATCATTCGACGGGGAATCGTGAGTAGTTTCAGAAAATGAACTGAACTTTTGAATTGGGGGTCGTCAACATATTAAAACGCTCACTAACTTTGATTTTTTCAATGGTATTGCCAAATTTTTATTTTATATTTGAATTTCTGGGATCGCGACAACGCGAAAAAGTATATTGATTTTATATTTTACTTATTTTTTCACAGAGTTATAAGAGTTCAAAGTTTGAAGGTGCTAATGTTAAATTCATATTTCAAACTTTTATTAATATCTTCACAAAAAATCTTGATCGATATAATTTTTATTTTACAAGATACAGTGAAGAAACCCAAACATAATCCATCATTTCTTTTGATTCTGAAAAAGATTCTTAATTCTGAAAAATATTAATAAATTCATATTCATAAAAATTATGAATTATGACCTATATTAATTTTCACATTAAATGAATCCTAATGTTGAAAAGTATGGGTGTGCAAATTTGCAGCTAATTCCAGTTATTAGTTTTCGAAATATAAATAAATCTTTCTTTTGGAGTGGTTTAGGGGACCGTCTCTTATAAAGTTTTGCATGAGATAACGAAGCAACTCTTAAAAAATAACAGAGAAAATTAAACAAAATATTTTTAGCTTTTATTTATGGATCAATTTATATAACAACAACGTCAAACGCAAAGAAATGAAACAAAAATGATGATTTTTAGACATGAGTGTTAGCATCAAGAATTACTGTTTTCTAAAGCCCCGCCTTTCACCGTTCTTGAAAGCAAAATAATACAGAAAAGAAAAGTAAATTAGACTTTGAGTATTCGTGTAACCACCTTATTTTACGTTGACAAAAATATACACAAGTGGTATTTACTTCATCGATTACTGGTGATAAATTTTGAATCCTTTAAACGAACTACACAAGAAGAAAAAACTAACTAAATAGGCGCGGTTTGCTGTTTAAAATAGAAAAATCTGTTGAATGTAAAAATTGTCAATTGAATGGAATTGGAATGCGAGACAGACTTGTAAAATCATTTCTTTACTGCCGTCATAGATAAAGGCTTAATCTTTTCCTTCATATATTGCTTTATTTTATTTTATTTATTTTTTTGTAGGGGGGGGGGTTATTATTTTAAGGATACTTTAGTCTTTAAAATTTTAATAATATGATTTAACTTTATATATTTTTTAAAATATACTTTTACTTTTATAAATATATTTTAACACATTTGCGGTCGCAGGATTTTGTAATTTTGACAGTAAGATCCGCCTAAGGGCGATATTCTCTCAAAATAAAGTATTTCAGAACAAATTTTCTGTATTCACAATTATATTACAAATGGATATACAGTATAATTATGTTCTTTCTAATCAATATATTTCTATCCATAGTATATTTTATTACAAAAATATGAATACTGGAAACACATTTAAGAAATAAGTAACACAGAAATTACGAAAAAAACGCCCACTAAGAGAGTTACAGATTTTCAAATGACGTGAATCTACGCCAGGAGTCGCGAAAGGGTTAATTAAGAAATTATATTTTTATAGAAATTATAAAACGAATCGTACAGTTCCAAAGAGTTCAACTGACCCAAAACTGGTAATTGCGTTTAAAATTGTTTAATTTTTACTTCATGAACCCTTACAATGATTTGCCCGAAAATATTTTGTTTATTCGTTGTTGTATATATATATATCTATATTATTTCATTTCGTATTTTATGTTACACCTACGAAAAAAAATTTAAGCTTTATTGATGATCACTACAGCCAACAGACACTTTTACTTGAAAAATATTGCACTTTTTTCAAAGAGTACAGTCTGGACAAATCGCAAGTGTAATGTATTTAAGTGGACCTAAAATTATTTGAAAAAGTACTAAAGTATATACAAATCTAAGAAACTGAATTCAGGAAAATTAAGGAACTGAAAAAGGGTCAATCTTTTTACTAATTTTTATAATGATTTTTTTCCTGAAAGATTTCCGGTGTAAAACATTAAAATTTTGTCTATTTCTTATAGGATCTTAATTTTATTTTTCTACATTTACAGATAACCCCTAACACATTTTTTATTATAACTCTATAAATACTGAAGATAAAGTATACAAACAGTATACTTTTCCGCACTGCCAGACTCTTAGAAATTCGAATATGAAGTCAAAATTGGGTATTGCTATTGAAAAAAAAATCAAAGTTGGCGCTTATTTCAATATGTATATAACACCTAATTCAAAATTCGATAGCATTTTCAAAAAGTGCATTTAATTTCCTGTTGAATGATGTCTATTATATTTTTCTGCATTAATTAATAATGAAATTACAGCGAGTGCTGCGATTTTTTTTCCCCCGACTGTACAATATAAAAAAGTAATCGTGCCTAGTTTTCTTCCCTGATGAAACGATGTGCCTAATTATTTGAAGTGGGAATAATTCTTGCGTGTTTTGTAATTTATGATTAATAACAAATATATTATTCTTCCTCATTCAACGTGAATGTTTCAGTAATATTTTGTGATTTAAAATTTTGTAGTAGTTAACTTTGACACAGAAATAATTTGCCAAATTATCAGCAAAACTGTTAAGCAAATATATTTCCTTTGCAATTTTTTATTAAAATCCACAATCAACTGATTGGAAAAAAACCATATTTATTGAAATTTTTATTTTTCTGACTTAGTGAAAATAATGCCTGTACCGGAAGTCGAACCCCGGATCTTTGACTTACAAGGTCAAGGCTCTACCAATTGAGCTATCCAGGCCGACAACCGGTCAGCATTACTCACTCAGACAACCTTTTTGGCAGAAATATCTGGTCTATCATATAGATAGCTCAACAGAAATAAGCCGCAGGTAATGGAAAACACCATTAACCAATGGGAAAGAAATATAATTTTTTATTAAAATCCACAATCAACCACAATTGTTGATTGTGGTTGATTGTGGAGGTATCTATATGATAGACCAGCTATTTCTGCCAAAAAGGTTGTCTGAGTGAGTAATGCTGACCGGTTGTCGGCCTGGATAGCTCAACTGGTAGAACATTGATCTTGTAAGTCAAAGATACGGGGTTCGACTCCCGGTCCAGGCATTATTTTCCCTCAGTCGGAAAAATAAAAATTTCAGTAAATATGGTTTTCTTCCAATCAGTTGATTGTGGATTTTAATAAAAAATTGTATTTCTTTCCCATTGTTTAATAGTGTTTTCCATTACCTGCGGCTTATTTCTGTTGAGCTATCTATATGATAGACCAGATATTTCTGCCAAAAAGGTTGTCTGAGTGAGTAATGCTGACCGGTTGTCGGCCTGGATAGCTCAATTGGTAGAGCCTTGACCTTGTAAGTCAAAGATCCGGGGTTCGACTCCCGATCCAGGCGTTATTTTCACTCAATCGGAAAAATAAAAAATTCAATATATTTTCTTTGGCTATATATAATCTTGTTCTATGACACGTATTACTTAATCACAGAATATTTGAAAAAAAAAAAGAAAAGAAATATAAGAATTGAAATTTTAATTATAGAGAGACCAATTTTCATCATTATGGCTTGGAAGATGTACAAGTTACGGTGATTTTCCGATTAAAAATTCACTGAGTCTTTCTTTCAAATTAAACGAAAATTAAATTGTAAAATTCCTTTTTACTTTCTCTTATCCATCTATGATAGAGAAAGTATTGTTTTGGGGTCAACTTTTCGAAATTGACTTTTTGTTATATTTACAATTTTTGAGGTGCCTTGAACCTTAAAAACAAGCTTTCAGTGGTCGGTTTGTGTGTCTGTCTGTCTGCGTGTCTGTTACCAGAATATCTCAAGAACAAATGTAAAGTCGAAATCTGGTATTCTAAATCTGCATTATATTGGGATGCTACACTATATAATGGAGTAAATATGCATTTATGCACTTTTCGTTTAGACCAAGCGAATGGTTCTCGTACAGAGACATCCAACAGAATTGAAATGCTCCGTTTATAGGCAAAATTTCTAGAAGGTAGAGTTTAATATGTATAGGCTTCACTAAACAATATGAAATAAGTATATATTTTTATATGCATAAAAGTATGTTTTGTGTAGAATATGGTATGGGAAATAGTCACCATTCGTTTATAGGGGCACCTAAAATAATTTGAATGTATTGGGTTTAATATGGAAATTGTTGAAGTGCATTTTAAGTTGCATGTTTTTCATACTGTGCCAAACTTAAAAGCATTATATAGTGTTTATATAATTTATAAAAAGTATACAGGGCTAAAAAAATGAAACAAAAACATTATTTTCTACCTCATGTACTTGACGTAAGTACTTTACTATATTTTACCATGTGGACGACAACTGCTGCAGAATATAAATTTATTTCTGATATCCATACGGTAAACAAAGTATTTGTTTGCAGTTCAGTTTTCATCTTTGGCATTCTGTATAATATAAGTCAAGTTTTTAGTGGTTGATTTGCATGTATGTCTGTTATCAGCATAACTTAAAAACAAATAATTACAGGAAAATAAAATCTGGAGCACACTTAGATAATCGTGAATGTAATAAACAATTTTTTTTAAGGGAATAAATTAACTGTTCATTGTACATTAGCTAAACTATGTATACTACATGTAGGCATGGTAAAATTTAAGGGGAAAAAAATTAATCTGAAATATTTAAAAAGTTTGTAATTATAAAAAGTTCGTACAGCCATCTTCTAAGAAAATTACATAAAACTGATTATGAAATGGATTGTGATGATGATAATAAATATATTAAAATAAAACAAATAATCAAATATTTACAAATGAATTAAATAAATTGATTTAACGCGAATTCATTATGCTTATTTCTCGATATTATTAAATAAAATATATACATTTTTCGGAAGAAAATAGAAAAGCATAATTTGGGATTAGGAATATGTACGAGTTTAAAAAAAAAATCTGAAACAAATTCGACAACTTGGAGTTTTTAAAATATGTTTTCGTTTTCCTGTAATTATTATAGACTAGCCAACTTTTGTAATTTATTTCTGAGCATTGTTAGCCCCGCCTTATTTTAAAGCAACTTTTTTTAAGTGTAATTTTTTTCTTATTTTACCACGTTTTTATTAACTCGCTTTCTTGTTTGTTTGTCCAGAACAAATTTTGCAATCGATTTTTAACTAACTTCCCAACTAGCTAGACATTTTAAACTTTTAGAATAGCTCAGAACATGATGACAATGCATTCTTTTAATACTTTTAGCCATATTTAAGCAGAATTGAATTCATTTTCAGTAAAAAATTGGAAACCAAGGCTCTGGTATGAATGTTATAAAAATCTCATATATGTAATTCAATTAATAAATGTTTGAAAATATCTTATAATTGCTCTCTTTACCACGCATTTGATCATTTTCTTTCAGGTTGATGGGACGATTCATCAAAACAATTTTAAAAAAGTATTTATTAATATATAGAATTGTCAAGTTTATATGATTCAACAAAAAATTTAAAAACGTGGTATATAAAAAGTTCTTTTTATCTTGTAATTACTTTATTGTAGTAATATAGAGGAGAAAATTATTCTATAAATAAAGTGGCGTGAATTAAAAGCGGGACTAAAAATACTCCGAAATAAATTATAAAAGTTGGCAGCTCTGTTATTATAAATTTGGAATGTTCTGTAACAGATTGTTGTCCAGAATAAAAAAAAGTATGCTGAAAAATATTTAGCAGTGTGCATTCTTTCATTTAAACAGTTAAAATACATATATTTTTAAAAGTTTTTTCCCATGTCTCAGAATAAATATTAGGTATAAAGGAATGATAGGGTAACTGTACCAGTACTGGACACTTTAAAGGCGTTTTCTGGCTAATTTCTGCATAATATTTTTTATTTTACAGGCTATAACTAATGTTCAATACTTCAATTAATGGACATGACTTCACTCCGAAAGATGCAATTTTTTACAGGAAAAAATAACTTTCCCAAGAGCTTATAATGCGTCCCAGTAGTGGACACTTCAAAGCCCAGTAGTGCACACCTTTTCTGTTTCAGCAGTGGACACATTTGAATTTTTTTTAGTAAAGGCGAAATAAAATGCGAACAGACTGAAAATGTATATTTACTAAATAAAGTATATTTTCTGTTTTATTAATGCATTAAAGGAATGAACAAAATATAAACTCGTATCATAAATGCAAAACAAATTATCTCTGAAATATTTAACGGCTTCAATAACGGACTGTTTTATTTAAAATGAGTTTTAATTTCTAAATAACATTTTAAACATTAATTTCTAAATAATATTTTAAACGCCCATTGTGTGATAATCTCATAAATACTAAGCATTAACAGTATCTGTAATAGTTTTTATGGAATTCCCGTGTCATTTCCAAAAAATGTAAATTTTTCTAAAAATTTGGAAAAAATCCTCTTATGAATGTATTGAAGCATTCTGATCTAATTTTCTCTGAGGAACTCAAATGGCGGATAAAATTTATTAATGGTCTTCGTGGAGATATTTATGTGGGTTATGTATATATAGAGTTTTAAGCAAATCGGTTCATAAATATCTTTTTTATGTGAATTTGAAATTTTCAAGTGGCTGTCACATGGAGACAAAATGGGGAATCAAGCTGTTCAAAGAACATATCGAATGCATCTTTAGGATAATGTACTCTTCAAATTTGGTTCGAATTAATTCAGTATTTCAAAAATTATCGGGATAACGAATTTCTTAGTGGCTGCGTAATTTCAAGTAGCTGAAACTTGGAAAAAAATGTCGGAGGAAGTTTTCCATCCAACTCATCCAAGATATTTGATAGTTAAGTCCACTGTTTAAATTTGGTTCAAATAAATTCAATATTTAAAAAGTTATCGTAATGACAAATTTTCAAGTGATAGCTACTTGGAAATATAATGGCAGAGCAACTCGGTTAACGAACTCATCCAAGAGATTTGTGAGATAAGTGAACTGCCCAACTTTGGTTCAATTTAGTTAATTATTTCGGGAGTAATCGTGATGACAAAATTTCCATTATATATAGGAAAAATAAATAAAGTGATTGGAGTAGGTCGATTTCTAAAGAAATCAACCTGATAGACAAATTTTTTTCTAACATCTAATATTACTATAAATCTACAGCTTTCCTCTCTCCCACGTTAAAATATTTTTTAACACTCTTTTGGTAGAGAAATGTTTTGTTTCAATTTTCTGAAATTCAATAATTTAACAATCACGTACTGGACAGAGTGGTGTGAAACATTTAAAAATAAATGAGAAAGTTTGCATATATGTAAATTAAAATTGCATAAAGCTTATATAGAATAGTTAATGTTCTAATTCATAAGACTAATTCAGAACCGAAAGAGCGTTAGATAACGTACATTTTATCCGAGATATTGCTAACGGAAATTACTACAATTTAACTCTACATATATATTTTTTTTCTTTAAGTTAAAATTTAAAAGAAAAAATTAAAATTTTATTCAACATAAAAGATATGTGTCACTTTACAAAAGAATTATTCGAACACTTAAAATACCACATAAACATATATTACAGCATATCGGCGAATTCAGAGGCAGATAAATTATACTTCAGAAAAGATACAGATTGATAGGCCTTTGAATAAGACCAGTAATATTTTCCCCCTTCACTGTGCAGGCTTGAAAGTGCTACTCTAAGTATTTGGCAGCAATCAGTATTGATTTATTTTACTGCTGATCATAATAGTTCATCTTCTGTAATCGAGTTCGTTGTAATATTTTAAAGTGAGATATGCGTAATTTTAATAAATTGGAAGTCTACAGAAAATATAAATATCCAATAAAGTGTCTACAAACTCCTCATTAAAAATTTTCAGACTGTTTTAGTTAAAATACACTAAACGAAAAGTGTTCATATTGCAGAAAATTAGATCTCTGCAAACTGAGTAGGATTTACATTAAAAAAAATACTCTCTATCAATCCCATGTATGTTTTTCTTAGATGATTATGCAACATTTTTTTAAACCTATTACAAGACGATTTACAAACATTTAAAAAGTGTTTTTAATACATCGTAATAAACGATTTGAAAAAAATCTTTTATTAAACAATAAATCTTCCAATGTTATACAAGGCTAAATACAATTCAGAAATTTTCATTGGATCTATTGAATGGAGCATAATTCATTAAAATTAGTCTATTAGTTTTTGAGTAAATGTATAATAAAGTTGAAGTATTCCGTACAGACTTGTAAATTCGGAAAAATTTTGATACTACACTCTTTACGAAACATGCTTTTATACTTATAATATTTGGTATATATTATATATACAGTCCCAAAAGTCCGACACCCATCTTCTATCTCGGGAAGGCGTGAGAATTTTGATAAATGGAGAATCATATGTTCAATGAATTTGAGGGGAACCTCTTTTGGTGAAAATATTTTGGGCCCAGGCGGGGGGAGGGGGCTAGAGATCCTCTAAGGAGGGCAACTTTAAAATTTCAAATGGGAAAGTATGTCTTGTGAATCATCCCTGGAATGGTCTCTTCAAGACAAAGAATTTGATATAACTTGTTTTGTCCTGCAGTGATTATTAAAGATATATAAGTATAAAATCCACATTCCAAACTCGGAACCCCCCCCCCCTCCCTCCCGCTTCTATTTCGGAAATGCGTCAGAATTTTGAAAAAATGGCGAAACGCGTGTTCATTGAATTCAAGAGGGATTTCTTTTGGTGAAATAATTTTGAGTTCAAGGAAGCGGGTGGGGGGTGCGAGGTAGGGTCCATATAGCAAATATTCTTCTGTAGGAGCTCCCATAAATCCAAGATTTCCTATATTCCTCCCAGCATATTCCGTAGGAATGCAAAATGTCCGCCGTATCGGCCTCCGTAGGAACGTCGTCGTCATTTCGTAGCACCGTCGTAGTTCCCGAGAACTACTTGTGCCAAATCATTCCCAGAAATAACGAATTAGATTTTCCCTCAGATTTTCCAAACATTTCCGTTCTTCCCCGAGAATCCGGGAGGTTCAGGATATCCCAGGAAGCGATGTAGGAAGATTATTGTTATATGGGGGTGCCGCTAAGGAGGGCAAATTTCAAATTTCAAATGGGAAGGTATGTCTTGTGATATACTTCTGAAAACGTCTTTTCAAGACAATGGATTTGATATATATAGTTTTGTCCTGCGATGATTATTAAAGGAGATACATAAGTATAAAATCCACATTTCAAAACTCTAAAAACTCATGTATCCCGTTTAATAACTATCGCAGGGCAAAACTATCTATATCAAATTCATTGTCTTAAACAGACGTTTCCAGAGATATATCACAAGATATACTTTCATTTTTGAAATTTTAATGTTTGTCTCCCTAACGGCTGTCCTAGTCTCCCTCCTCCGGGCCCAAAAAATTTTCACCAAAAGAGGTCACTCTTGAATCCATCTGAACGTGTGTTTCGCCATTTGTTTTTTTGTACTTTCGAATTTCTCATCCAGAAGGCGATCTGAAGCGCTTCAAACAGTAAACTCAGCGCTTCAAACAGGACGAGAGCGATCATCTCCATCTGTTATTAGAATATGCGCCATTTTTATTTTGTGTGTCGATGATGTAAGCACAGTGAACCAACCACTGCCTTTTCAATTCAACATTTTATTTGAATTAAATGTTTTTGTGGTGTCGACGACCTTAGACCCCTAGTATTCAACCAGCGCCTATAGCTCACTCATCTATCGCAAACATAGTTTTGGTTCGCCTCATCGGAGCCTTTAGTAATTTGATTTATGTAACATATAGAACACAATGACAACAATAACAGCCTGTGTCATTTTAAATAGCGAAGTTCTGTAAAAGGACAAGTCCCGAAAGTAGCAAATGCCCTAAAAAACAAAGAGTTTACACAAAGATAACTCAAATAAAAAATCAATTCCGTTCAAAATTTGAGAAAAAAGATCGATGATCTACGAAATGAATGTTATAGTATCATAAGTGATAAGGAATTAGAGGATTTTGAAAATTCTTTGTCTGAGATCGAGGATCATCTCCAAGAGATTGAGGTAAGTCTGCTTAATTCAATAAATCCTAGTTCTGATCGACTGACTTCTAATAATAGTTCTGTTGAAAATGTTAATGCAAATAATGCAAAGATAAAGTTACCTTCTATTGCATTACAGCAATTTCCAGGCCGTTATACCAATTGAATGAACTTTAAGATACAATTTACCACTCTGATTGATAGCAATAATCAATTAACTCATTCCCAAAAATTATCTTACTTACAATCAGCTCTTAGAGGTCCTGCAAAGCAGTTGCAAAACATTGACGATTCTCATTCACCTTTACTCGAAACACTGAAAAAACGATATAAAAGTAAACGTCTGATTGTACAGGGAGATATTTTGGAACTTTTAAATATTAGTAAAATAAAAATTGAAAGGGATAAGGAAATAAGAACATTAATAGACAACTTGCTTATCCATTTAAGAGGCCTAAAACAATTGGGATTTGAAAACAATAAATTATCGGAAACTGTTTAAATGAATATTGTTTTACAAAGGATAGTTGATGAATCACGAAAAGCATTTGAAATGACATTAGAATGTAATGAAATGCCTGAATGGGAAACTTTCATAGAATTTTTTTTTTTTAAACGGAGCCAAGCTCTCGAGGATATACAAAATCGCAATGTTTCCGTTACAAAACCCAAATCTGAGTATATTCCTAGACAAAAAAGTTTCGTTTTGCAAGTCTGCATGTTTTTTATGCAATGAAAATCATTTGATATATAAATGCAAAGGTTATAAGGATTTATCAGTTCAGGATAAATTAATCCAAGTTTGTAAATTACTGTTATGTTTCAATTGCTTAGGAAAGCATTAAAATTTCGCAGTGTAATAAATTAAATAATAAATGTGGAATTTGTTTCATGAATCACCATAGTACTTTACATGGTGCACAGATGAATCGGAAATCAGCCAATCCGAAGAGAAAGATGGAGGTTAAATTTGCTTCTGCTGAATCGGTAGAGGGAAATGGGACAGTTTTTTCTCTCAGTAGGGGGCAAGTATTGATAACGGGGCATCTTCTATAGCGCTAACGAGCAATATCTATTGTTAGTAGGTAAGAAATTTGTTCACTGGTATTTGTAATGCGTTATTGACGACAGCTGTTATTTATATTAAAGGAGTCGATGACTCTTTTTTTCTTTCCTTACAGTATTAGATAGCACAAGTGAAGTTTCTTTGTGCACATATGAAGCTAGAGAAATTTTGGGATTGAGGAATTATAATGTTAATGCCTTAATTTCGGAATTAAACGGATCTACTTTTAAAGATTTTCTTGTTCTGACTTTTAGATTGAAAATAGTATTCCAATTATTGATTCTGAATTTAATTTAAAACTAAGGTTGTTTAATACAAAAAGGCATATGTCATGATATCAGCATGGCAATTATGTTTAGAAAAGTCTAACTTTGAAGAACTATGTGATAGTTTTGTATTTTACTTACCGCATCATACTGTGTTTAAACAAGATAGCGTTTATAACGAAATGTAGCATCGTGTTCGTTCAGCTCTTTCTTAATGACTGCTTGGACGCAGGCAACAATTTATATCCGTATAATTTCCACCTCTTAATGCACCTTCCATTCAACAAAATTGCTATCCTGGTAGATATCGAGAAAAGTTTTTTTGCAAACATCTGTCGATGTTAAGGATAGAGATGTTTTACGTTTTTTTTATTGACAGAAATACTATCGAAAATGAAAATCCGACTATTCTTGTGTAAAAAATTTCAACGCTTAACATTCGGCTTGAATGCCAGTCCATTTTTACTGTCTGCTACTATTAAGAAGCACATTTCTAAATTTCCAGAACAATATCCATTAGCGACAGATATTCTTGATAACTTCTTTTATAACTTAATTAAGTAAAGAAACCTTACATACTTCTTGAGAAAAGCCTTAGTACTTGCGGGAAGGGGCCCCTCCCATCGTCAGAGGCAGCACGGTGGCGGCTTGCTTAGTTGTGTTGACTTGATCTTTGCAGTCTTCATTGTTCTACACCAGTTACGGTTGATTTCCTGCGCTGGGTCGTGCCATTACAGGTAAGTGGATTAAATAAAATTTCGACCGTTTCGCGATTTGCGGCGTATATTGCATTGTTGTAATCGGCTAATTTGCGAGTTTTGTTAAAATTTATATTGATGGGTTCGGTAGCGTTTACTTTGGTATCTGCTAAAATAGTGAGTTTAATGAAGAATTAAAGGCTTTGGAAAAGAGCGATCCCGTACGCGTATCTCCATTATGTTGACGCGTACAGCCCAACCTGGTGAATTTTCGTAGCTGGCGCGAAAACCTCTCTCCCGCGAAGCAACCCTTCTTTCCACTTCATTCACGATTCGTGAAGGATTCGAACGATCTTTTTTTTTTTTTTTTTTTTTTTTTTTCCAAAAGAATAAACTATTAAAAATGTGTCAATGGAGTCTTAGTATCGTAATTTTAAATAATATATTTAATGCCAAAATTTATTAGAAATCCTCCCCCCTTTAAATTTAATTTAGCAAGATTAATGAAGAAATAAAATTAAATATTCTAATTTTAAAGCTTTTAAAATCGTTCTTGAAATACATTTATTTGTTTATATATTTATTTTAATTTCTCTTAGCAATATATATGGCAGAGAAAGTATTGTTTTTGTGTCAAATTTTCGAAACTGAGATTTTGTTATGTTTACACGCTTTGGGGTTCCTCGAATCAGAACTGTTAAAAATGTGTCAAAGGAGTCTTAGTATCGTTATTTTTAATTAATATAATTAATACCTAAGTTTATTAGAAAATATCCACCCTTTAAATTTGATGTATTAAGATTAATGAAGAAATAAGATTCTAATATTCTAATATTAAAAATTTTATATATGGATATAAATATGTATGTCTTGAGGATCTTGGTAATGGATATAACGATTAAGACGAAAGTTTGGGGTTAAGGTCTTTTTTTCGGTAGGGGGGGGGGGTAAATTATTTGGACATATGGTCATCTTCAGGAAAATTCGTTTTCGCTGTTAAGCCTTTATCGACCTGTTGCACCATGTGGCCGAAATCGGGTTCACTCGGAAATGGATAGAACGATTTTGATGGAAGTTTACAATTAGGTGTTTTTCGGTTTGCAAAATCGATTAGACATTTCTAATCTCCAAGAAAATTCTCAATCGCTGCTAACGTTTTATCAGCAAATCGCAAATTAGGCAGAAATTAGGTTTAATCGGAAATAGATGTAATTATTTAGATAAAAGTTCAGGATTAAGTTTTTTTTGGTTGAAAATCGATTAGACATATCCTCATCGTGAGGACAATTCCCGTTTACTGTTAACTCTTTAACTGCCGTCTGCATAATAAGGCAGAATTTGGGTTTACGCGAAAATGGATATAACGATTTTGTCGAAAATTTTGGTTTAAGTGTTTTTGAAGAGCTAAATCAATTCGATATATCCACACTTTGAGGAAAACTGGGGTTCGCCGATAAACTTTTATCTGTTGGTTACAAAATTTGGCAAAAATCGAGTTTACTTGGAAATGAATATAAGAATTTTGATGAACGTTTGTGTTTAAGAATTGTTTGTGATGAAAAATTGATTAGACTTATTCATATTTTCACGAAATCTTGCGTTCTCTGTTAACCCTTTATCCGGAGGTTCCAAAATATGGCAGATAATAGGTTTACTCGGAGATAAATATAACGATTTTTAATGAAAATTTGGGTATAAGAATGTTTTGAACTGAAAAGTGGATTAGATTCATTCTTTATTAAGAAAATTCAGATTTTCTGTTTTTATCTTCCTATTGCAAAATATGGCAGAAATCAGGTTTACTCGAAAATAGATATAATAACTTTGAGGGAAGATTGCAGTTAAGGGTTTTATGGAGAGAAATATCAATTAAACGTATCCTCATCTTAAGGGAAATTCCCATTCGCTGAAAATTTGGGATTAAGGGTGTTTCGAAGTAAAAAATGGATTACATTCATTTTCACATTCAGAAAATTTGCCTTTAGTGTTAACTCTTTATCTTCCTGTTGCAAAATATGACAGAAATTGGGTTTATTTGGAAATAGATATAATGATTTTAGAAAAATATTACGGTTGAGAGTTTTATATGGTGAAAAATTGATTAAAGTTATCCCCATCTTCAAGAAAATTTGTATTCGCTGCTATCCCATCAGCCGCCATTTGAACACATGACAGAATTTGGGTTGACTATGAAATGTATGACATTTTTATAAAAACTTAGGGTTAAAGATTTTTTGAGAAAACAAACCCATTTGACTTATCCTCATCTTTTGGAAAATTAGCGTTTGTTGTAACCTTCACATCAACCGTTTAAACAATAGCAGAAATTAAGTTTACTCCGGGTTTTCTCGAGGATGGTTCAAATGACTTTGACAAAAACTTAGAAATAAGACTGCTTTGCGATGACAAACCCATTTTATTTATCTTTATCTTTTAAAAAATTAGCTTCCGCTGTTAATCATTATTCCTCTCGTTGAAAAATAGGACTGAAACTTGGTTGTGTGGGAAAAGTCTGTAATGATTTTGATAAAAACGTAGTCTTAAGTGTTATTTGAGATGACAAATCCATCTGACTTAACCAGTTTTCTTGAAAAATGGCGTTCTCTGTTAACTCTTGTCTGTCCATTGTAAAATATAGCAGAAACTTGATTTTCTCAGAAATAAATAGAACTATTTTAATAAAAACATACAATTATAATTATTGTTTTTAATGAGAAAACTATCTGACATACCCTCATCACGAGGAAAGTTAGCGTTCACAGCTGTGTTAACCCTCATTCCACCGAGGCAAAATATGGCTGCGATTTGGTTTTCTTAGAAACTGCTCGAATGATTTTGATAAATATTTAAGGTTTGGGGAGTTTTTAGATAACATTCAAACTGGCTTTTCCTCTTGTCTTCTTCAGAAAAGTTAACGTTCACGCAGTTAAGCTTCACTCCGCCCGTTCTTATACTACGGCAGAAACTTTCTAGGAAACGGCTCTAACGGTTTTGATAAAAAGTTAGTAATCTCATTTTTTGAGATTAGAAACCAATCTGATTTATCCGCATCGTCATGAAAATTAGAGTTCACTGTTAAACTTCATTTCGCACGTGGCAAAATGTGGCAGAGACATGATTTCTTAAAAGCTATTTGAATGATTTTGATAAAAATTTAGATTTTGGGAATTTCTGAGTTTGCAATTGAATTGTAAACACAAGTAACTGACATTGTCTTTAGAACATTTAGCGTTTGCCGGTAACCCACATTTCCCCCAGGAAAAGTGGCAGAAACTTCGTCTTTTTTTTAAAGTAATCGAAGGATTTTGATAAATATTTAGAGTTGGTGTGTTTTTTCGATCTGAAATAACCCTCATCTTCATTATAATTAGCGTTCACTGGTAACCTGTAGTTTATCCGGGGGAAATACGTTATAAACTTTGCTTTCTTCTAAATCACTGGAATGATTTTGAAAAAAAAAAAAAAGCTTAGAAGTTGTTTTTCAGATGAAAAATGGTCTAATTTATCTTATTCTTCAGAAAAATTTCTCGTCGTTGCTCTAAAACAATATATAGCAGAAATCTTGTCTTCTAGTAAACTGCTTGAATAATTTTGATAAGAAATTTAAATATAATTATCTAAAAAAAAAAAAAAAAAAAAAAAAAAAAATCGCCGTATCTACTCTACGAACGATTTTCACAGTGAGATCGAATGAACTCGGTCATCCAGGTACTCTTGATAAAAGGCACTAAAATTAAAGGAGTATCTACGTTAAAAATCTCTTAACCACTCTTTTGATATCTTACAAAACGAAAAAAAAAAAAAAAAAAAAAACTTGTAAAGAAAAAGTTCTGTATGTAAACATTTTAAAATTCTATAGATAAAAAAAATATTTATTACCTATAAACATTATATTCACGACACAGTAATATATTGTGTCGTTATAATTCAAGTCAATATTTTTAACATTCAGGTGATTTTTATGTAATATCTTTACTTACCTTTTCACACAGGTGTGGGATCATCGCTGACACTGCTGTAATTCTGTGAGTACATACAGAGGAATTCTTATTTGTGCTTGCCCTACTTTGAAATGACTTAATTTAGCAATGCAAGTTTTTTTACGTCTTGACAACAAAAATGATCTTTGGATTTTTGATTTCATTTTAACATCATAGAATTACCTTTAAAATAAGTACTGCTTCTTTATTGTAAATATTTCGTGTAATATAGCAAAACTTTTCCTTTGACGTTAAATGTTTGTAATTTACATTGTAATATGCCTCACTAAGTACTGAATTTGATAAATGGTTTAATACCTGAAACAAATTGATACCGAAATCTTTCAAGCTAATACACAGTTTCCTAAGCTAATCAAAATCCCTACTGTGAAAAAATTTTAAACAATTTAAACACAATTTTGAGGTAGTTTAACTCAATTTCTTTCTTGCAAAAAAAAATAAAAATACTATTATCAATGTTTCAGTAAAATATGCGGCAAAATGAGTTTAAAACTTTTGGTTTTGTAATCGGTGTAACATACGCATTGGGGAAATAAAAACTGGTTAAATCTATCTACTATACTTCATATTTTTTGAATTTTGTGGGTTATTTATTATTTATTTACTTAAAATTTATAATATTTTTTCACAATTTGAATTTATATAGAATGAATTTTTTTCATAATATAAAATTTTAAGTTTGCATTTCATAGTCTAATTAAATAAAGAAAATAATTTAGAGAATCTTTCATTTTTATAAGATACAGCGTGAACAATTAACTTGTTTTTAATAATCTTATTCATAAACGATTATGGTAAAATAATAATCTTATAAAAACTTTCGATCACATATGAAACGTTATTTACAAGGCTGTCTAAACATTAAAGCTTTATTAGTTCTTTGCTTAGTAATTATTTTTTAATTAATAAAATATTGACTTTAATTTCATGCCCATAAATCTGAAGATTTATGATACATTTCCTTTATAACAATTAGTAAAATCAGATATTTAATCATAGCATAAGTTGATACATTTTTCACGTTGATAAATCCGTTACTTCCTTTGTTATTAAATCGTTTAATCGTTTCACTTAATTGCAACGAAAACTGGTGATTATTATCGAAAAGTTAAAACTTCAATTGCTAAATGATGAGGAATAAAAAATTCTGTTTTTGTATTACATGATTTTTTTGACTTATAAGAAGTCGAATCGAAAAATTTTATGCATCAATTCTTATTTATATTGAAACATAATTTTTTGTGTCTTGTGTTTGGTGGAAAAATCTTTAAAAGCAAAGGATTTTTATTTTTATTTTTATTTTTTTTAAAGCAACGTATTCAATGTTTTTATATTACACTTTTATATTATATAAAGTAATCTTATTAATATCGTAGTCGTTTGGCCATAGTAAAAACAATTTACTGGAAATATAGAATTTTTATATATGACAAATCTGCTGAAAATTTTTTGCTTATTAAGACTAAATTAAAAAAAAGATATCTTTACTTTTATAAGAAACGTTTTAGTTGGGTACACAATGTGGATAGTACCAATGATAATATGTAAACAATATTCTCGAACTCTTTTATACATGTGCATTTACTTGATTTCGTTAAGAAAATAATAAGTTATAAAATCTGTAACATCAGGATTTGTGAGACCTTTTACAAATCCACAATCACGAATTGTAATCGCTTACAGTAATAGCTGCAATTAAATTAGACAGGTATCATTTTTCGGAAATAATACTGAAATACGAGCCTGAACTTACTATATATTCTTTCCAACTACGCAAGTCCACTAAAGTACTTGAGTTACTTTTGTATGATTCTGCATATACGCGATACACTTACATGAATTTATTCTTTTAATTAAATTTGAAAATTTTGAAAAAAAAAAAAATATATATATATATATATATATATATATATATACACACACACACAGAAGCAGAGAAAAATAAGTAAAAGCGTCTATAAATTCGACCAAGTATGCCATTTATTTACCACCAATTACAAGGGTAATTTTTTAAAAACTGCATCAGGTAGATTACCTTCGTTTACATCAATACATACTGCAAAGCGTTCCTTGAAGCTGTCGTACACGAGTCTCCGTAGGTCCCAATCTGTAACCGCTCTCCACACATACATGAGTCTTATATATCACATATCATGAGTATTTATAAGAACTCAAGCAAGCGATTAGTGACGGATTTGCAGCCATTCATTAGGACCCACCGTGGCGTGTGTACGACAACTTCAAAAAACGTTTACGACAACTCATTGATGTAAACGGAGGCCATGTGCCTGCCGTATTAGTTTTCAAAAAATTACCTTGTAATCGGTAGTAAGTAAAAGACACATTTGGTTGTACTTTTAGACACATTTTCTTATTTTTTTTCCTGCTTTTGTAAATAATATAACACAAGCTAAAAAATTCCATTTGGCTCCGAGCCAACTTTATGTAAAAAAAAAAAAAAAAGGCATAATTTGCAATTTTATAAATATATAATTTTTCATTTTATTAGGTGTGTTTGGTGTTTTGGTAGTAAGGTCGTTTAAATGCACTAGGATCCTAGGCCTGAAGGGAAGTGATCTCTGTGATCTACGTGAAAGGGGAGGGGCTTTCTAAGGAGTCCTAGTCCATGCAACTTTCACGAATTTATTAGCACATTTTTAGAAGTATTAAAACTGATTTTATGCTACATTACAACTAGAGATGGTATCATATTTCAGTGGGAGTATGTATTTATGAATTGATAGCGCTATGCACATTGTTTAGGAGCAAGTAGAGTGGTGATAAATTGCTCAAATTAAATTCAAAACCTAGAAATACATTTAAACTATAATTGAAGTTTAAACATGATATTCAAATTATTTAGAAATATTTTTATTTGTAATTAAACATGCAATTCAATAACACACTTTTAATACATTTTCTTACTGTAAAATAAAATCCGCATAAATAAAAAATCAGTGGAAAATTTTATTTATTTATTTATTTATTGAAAAGGGCTTTTAATGTGACTTGTTTCAGCAGTGGCCAGAAATATGTGTGTGTTTGTTTATGATATTGTAATATGTTTATTACTGAAGAGCGAAGCTATCAAATATGTGCTCGGAATTGCGCTTCCATAATTAGGTTTATTACATTTAACATACAAGAATAAATATTTAAGAAGCACACTGGCCAGGAACAATGCCTAGTTCCGTGTTCTGTTGAATTTGCATATGTGCACGGGTCATATATTAGATGTCTCTTTTCACAAATTTGACCTATAGGAAATTAGCTTTGCAATAAGTTGAATCTCGTTGCTAATTCTCTTTGCGGAAATTTTCTAAAATCAGAAAGCCTTCGTTTCTCATAGAGGTGTTGTTTGACTCACTTATATTTAGGGTAGTGTTTTAGTTAATAAATTGTACATTCTCACTACTTCTGTAAAATTTCAAAGGGGAATTATGTAGTTTTTGTAGTCATAATAAACAGTTTGTAGTCATATTAAATAAAATTTACTAAATATAAAAGTTAATAATATTTCGACAGTAACTAAAATCTGAAGTGTTAAAATTTTAGTGTAATAAGAAATGCTTCCTATAAAGTTTGTTTATAAAAAACAGTAAATTATTTATTGTGGTGAATAACTCCATACCTGAAAGATAGGTTAAAATGACTGGCAGGAACATATTATTATTATTATTATTATTATTATTTCAAATTAAGGAATTTTCCTGAGCCTGATGCAGTGAGAAAATGCATTTTTGCCAATTTGATATAACCAGTGCGTAAAATATTTTGAAAGTATAATATCAAAGTACATTAGTAAAGTTAATTTAATTCTTAGAAAAGAAATGTTTAAAAAAATGATGATATATTCTTGGTATGAAATGATACACTTATAAATGATAAATTTGATTATTTTATTTTGATGTCTTTGGATGAATTCAGAAAACAGCAATGTTGTATTAAAAATGTTTCATGTTCCAAAAATGTGTTATAAAATGTAATTGAAAATAATTAGAACCTTGTTTAACAATAACCTGAAAGAAATTCATAATTTTAAAAACTTTTTTTAAACGTTTTTATTCATCTTATTGAGATTTCATCGATATAAAAATGAAATAGTTCAGTTTTTCTTTGCATATTTAAAAGAAAAATTCCCTTGTAATAATAAATTTTGTTTACTCTGAAAAAGAGCTTAATATTAAAAAACCCTTTTTATTCGAGGAAAGCAATAAGTTGTTAATATCGCATAAATAATTTTATTCATTAGTTAATAAAATTTATTTGAATAATCAAAGTATTTTGAACATAAGAAAATTAATTTATGTAAAATATTAAAAATGTCAATAATATATAATTCATTTAAAAATAAAGTTTTGACTGATATTACCATTTTACTAAAATAATAATAATAATAATAATAATAATAATAATAATCTTTTACCTCTAAACAACAACTTCTAACCATTATTTACCACAAAAAATATGTGTTTATCTGATGTTTTGCTAGAGCTAGTTCTTATTAATCGTCAAATCAAAAGGATCTTTGTTTTACGCGAATGCATTTCTGTACCATGGCATTATCTTTCCGCACCATGTTTACTTTTCAGAATATATATATATATATTTATATACTTTTTATTCTTATATATTACTTGTATAATTCAAGCAATCATAGCTGGGAACGGTTATATGCAGTCATCGACATAAATGAAGAGACATATTCGAAGCTAGATGTTTTTGTCGAACATCTAACGAGATATTTATGAATTCTTTTAGAACTTTATTCATAAAAAAAAAAAAAAAAAAAAAAAAAAAAAAAAACAGGTTATACCTCATTTATTCCAGTGAAAGCTCTGTTCCAATGACAAAAAGGGAACTAATTGCAAATTAATCAAATAATATAATGTTTGGAATCACTCTGGAAAAAGGTAATGCTTGAATGAGTTGTAATTATAATGGTTATGAGTCTTCTTTAATCATAGATATAAATTTATACGAGAATATTCAAGGAGATATAAAAGTTTATTTAACAACGCCGATACATTTTCGTCCTTTTTGCATACGTTTTTTGTTTGTAATAAGCAGGGTATTAAAACCAAAGCAATGTCATATTTAGAAAACTTGAAATACTACATTAGATTTAACATACAGCAATCAGAATATGAAAATATGAAATATCTCATGAAATTTGAGCAATTTTTCTAAATAAATTTTAACTATACATGCGCAAATGCTAGTGAAATTTCTTTAGCAAAATTTACTAGATCAATGTATAGATGTACTCTAAAAAACCCCAAGGAAATATCTTTAAAATCCATAAATATATCGTGGATAAAAGAGTTGAATTTCAAGTACTCTCAAAAAGATGCAAAACTCTAAAGTGGTTTTATCCATATTTTCATTTTGAATTAACCTACAGTCATGGGCTTAGCCTTCCATGTGATTCTTTTTCTTTGTAACTGTTTCCGTTTTTCCCTGAAAAGCGCCACCTAGTAAAAGATTTTCACGTTTATTTTCAATTCTTGCATTTCATGAATAGACCACATACCAAATTTAATGGTCTTCTGTTCTTGCCTTTTAGCTGTAGGATGCAGTTTAAAACGGAAAAATAATTATAACTACCACCAGTGGCGGTTCTACGTTGAGGGCCAACGGGCACGGCCCTACCTAAATTTTTTCTCGAATAAAATAGTAATAATAATAATATATATATATATTTTATAACTGTTCAAAAACATATATACAAAATAACTACGTCTATCTAACTTTTTCTTAATCTTCTTTCATTATCATTTATTTGTCAATATATTTTTTCAGCTGCCACAAATCACTAATGACTGACCGACTTCTACTTCCATTCCTTATCTAAGAGAATAGTGTCGTTTTCAGTCGGCCCGAAATTGGCGTGTTTATTTGTACAGTTTATTCTACTAGAAGATCGGGTTAACATATTTGGCGACTAACTGCTTTATCAGTGTAAGCACGCTGTAATTTTCTCGTCGATGGGCCAGGAACAGAACTATAGGGAAAAAAACTGTCTGTTAACCATGCAATTCACGGATAATATTTGGCGACTTCTGCATTACGTTTTTTTTTTTTTTTTTTTTTTTTTTTTTCATCATTGAATTTTCGGTGAATTTTTTAGAGTTATATATGACAGTTTAAAATTTTAGTGTTTAAAAAAAGAAATCTGGTAATAGTCAAAAATATTTTCTAGACTAGCCTTTGAGATAAAAGCTTGTATAAGAATTTAAGACCTCTTTGACTAAAGCCTTTTGAATTTAAATGAGGGGGGAAAAATAAAAATAAAAATAATATGCGATTTTTTCCCCTCCAGAATAATGTATTAAAACTTTTATGTAAATAAATTGTAAAATTTTTAGGTAAATAATTAATGGATTTACATGGATAAATGGATTAAATAGCTGCATAAAATTGTGATTTATTATTATTATTAAAGGATTTTTCTTTTAAATGCGATTTAATAGAAACATCCGCAATGTTTCTTTTTTGTTTCTTTTCTTTTCTTTCTTTTATTATTATTATTATTATTATTATTATTATTTTTAAAGATGATAGCCCGTTTTATTTCTTTATTTATTGAAAGTCAATTTAAATTATCTAAAATTAAGTGAGAAACATTGTGTTTTTTTTTTTTTAATATGCGTCCACATTACATTAATCATGACTTTCTAAATTCCAATATAACATCTTACAGATTGGTTAAGGTTTATTTTATTTATTTTTTAAGATAAGAAACATGAATATAACACTTGAAATTTTATAATTAAAAGATTTAGGGATATAATTAGCGTAAGCTAAATAATATTACACTCTGAGACATTTGAATTTAAATTTTAATGGTGTCTAGTGTTAGGGTTAAAGCCAGTTGACTAAAAGAGGGTCCTAGACCTGAGTGGTGTACTCTCTGTAGAAAGTCTTTGTAAGTGTTACATAGCCCTTTTTATTTGAGTTTTGGAGAAAACCATAGTAAACTCCAAAGGTATATGTCGACGAAAGCGATCTGGTATCGAACTTGGCAATTTCTGTCTACTAGCTTCCAGATATTTAAATTTTGATATTCCATTGATCAGAACATTGCAGAATTTTTCAATTGTATTTATAAAACTTTAATTTTTGAGATAATTTTATGCAATGTTTTCCATAGTGTTGGATTTAAGATTCGCCATCATCAAAAAAAAAAAAAAGAAAAATCCGAAATTTCGTTTTACATCCCATTTTATTAATGTTTCTTTTCATGTTTGAATAATGAATAATATTAAAGTTAAATTACGCATCATACGATGGATCGGGCCGCACCTGTGAAAATTTGCACGAGCCGCCACTGACTACCACGTATGCTCTTGTAAGAAAACTCAGGATGTCCTGTAGTAGTCCGCTTTAACGATAAAAATTTACCTTTGAGATTTTGATCTAAATCTCCTCCGTGCCAACACCAACATAATTCTCGTTTTAAGGTATTTCATCGATAAAAATCAGCGAAAATTCCATGAATAAAAATATGTCTTTTAAAATGATTATTAGAAATTAGTGAAGTACATAAAGGATAACATATTTACGTTTTGCCGTAGTACCAACACTTTTGCAGTATTTACATTTAAATATATCAACACCGAAATTTTGCATTGTTTTTAAGAAGATTTATGGTAAAAACCAGCACACATTTTCCTGATTAAAAATTATAAGATTATCTCATAATTTTATAAAATAATCTTATGAGATAATATCATATAAAATGACTATTAGATATTTTTGTACCATATAATGAACAACATGTTAAATTTTCTAGTAAATCCAATCCTTTGAAGTATTTACATTTAAACCGTTATTTATTTATTATTTTTTGTTAGTAAAATTTTTTTCATTATTTGATAAGAGTATTAAATTTATCTGCAAAATAGTTAATGGAATTTATTTTATAATCTTAAATAACGAAATAAAACAAGCAAAATATTTTTTTTTATTAAAAAAACAACGATTAAAAAATTACTATGAAAAGTGTGAATTATTATTTTATTTTTCGTTCTTGGAATATTTTTAATACTTTCATTCCGAATAAAATTAAACAACTGTATTGTTAAAGCACGTAATTAATTGTATAAAAAATCCACAAATATCCATAATTAAAGAAAATTTTATGTTTAAGCTTTTAAGAATATATCAAAGGGAAACAAATAAATATTTTAAACAAGAAAAACATGTTTTTTTTCTGTTATTTATGTTTTAAAGCTCTAATTAAAAGAACAGAATTTGATTAAATACCCCTTTAGAGAAACTTTTTTTTTTTTTTTTTTTCTTCTTTTACACACTATGTGCGATATTTATGTATTTTTAAATTCGATTTTCAAAAGAAAGCTTATACTGTGCTAATAGAAAAATCCTAAATATTTTTATTTATCTAAAACTCATACCTTTGTGATATATTTTTTGCTCTTTCTTGTTTTTGCGGAACATTTTTACAAATATTTATTTTTTTACGTTCTTTAAAAATTTAATGCTTAACTAATCAAAGGAATTAAGCTGACCCGTAGGCTTCTACTTTTAGCGCACCACTTTTACGAATAATAATATATTTCTTTTTCATTTCATAAAAACATTATAAAACATTACTATTAAGAAACTGTAACATTAAAAAAAGCAGACATCTGTGAAATCAGATATATATATATATATATATATATATATATATATATTTTTTAAACCTCAAACATTTATTCTAATGGTTTATATATGTATTGGGGAGACTGGGGCACAGTGGAGCACTTTTACACTTTGAACTTTTTTTCACAAAAAAAAAAAAAAAAAAAAAAAAAAGCAAGGTACTTGAAAAAATTAGCAAACATTCTTTGAACCTTTCTTGACATGTCCTAATTTTTTTATAACAATACTTATAATACATAACGAATAAAAAAATAAATTGTGTGCACTCACAAAGTGGACCACTGTGCCCCATCACCAGGGCACAGTGGTCCACAACCCGGGGTACAATGGACCAACCTCTGTTATTCAGGTTTAATTAATATAAATTACTTCTTTTTTCCCTAAAATTAGTTTCTTATGCAATTCTAGTCTAAATAACATAATTCGAACATTTTCACGAAATAAAATTACCAAAATTAAAGGAAATCAAAATAAGTAAGAAATCAAATTAGAGTAAGAATTCTATACCAGATTTCCTTTGTCTTTTACGTGCCATCACTAAAAACAATAAGGTATATTTTTAATTTGTTTATTAATGTTATATAGTTATAAAAATTATGAAATATATAATTAAACATTATGTTACTATTCAAACATTTTTATTAATTATTTTGAGATATTAATATTTTACATTATATTTTTGAGATAAGTTTAACTAAAAATATTCTACTTTTATCTTTTACATGTTATTTCTAAAAACAACAACAATAAACTTATATAATCTACAATTTATTATATCACATAATCATTTTATTTATTTATTTTTATATTAAACAATTCAAATAGTTATTAAATTTAGATATTCATAATTATTATACTACTATTCAACTATTTTCCCTTTTGAGAAATTTATTTTATTATAACATTAAGGTTATTATTTTTTTATTAATTATTTTGAGTCACATTATATTTGTATATGTAAATTTAACTAAAATAAATAAGGCATCAAATACAATTTGGAGTTTTAGGCACATTGGAAAGTGGTCCACTGCGCCCCATGTCCAAACCAAACAAATAATAATATTAAAATTCTATATAGACTATAAATCTGTACTGATAAGTATAAAGGATTTAAGTCCAAAAATGTCGATTTTGAGTTAAGTACATAGTCAGACTCAGAAAAAAATTCTTTATTGATTTGTATAAAGGATTTAAATCCATGTCATTTAGTCTTTGAGAAAATCCATTGGTAAAACAACATTCAAGTCAGAAATTTTGCATTAATCTTTGATATAAAATATTTAATTCAATTTTTTTCCTTTATTAAATGAAGATTGACAATCACTGAATGGTATAAAGCGTATAAACCAACATAATCCCTTTTTCCTAATCGATTCTTCTGATTAGTTTTTAATTAGTTTAACTTTATTTTTCGTCTCCTGGAAAATCAAGAATATGGATTTAAATCCTTTATACTTATCAGTACAGAAATATACTAATAATTTTTATAAATTTAAAAACAACAATATCTTACCTTTTCTTAACAACTATCCAATACTTGTAGTCAATAGTTTAGTCCTGATTAAAAAAAAAAAAAAAAAAAAAACCTTCAAACTTGAAAAATTACTTTGAGCAGCTCAAAACATAAAAATAGTATAACATGGCTAGATTTTACCATATGGTTTTTTGGATGTATAGATGTAGTACCGTGCTTCCACCTATGAGTCTCAATATAAACTATAAGAGTTAAATATTAAGAGATTTAAATAGGGTTGGTCCACTGTGCCCCAGTCTGCCCTATAGACACGTAATTTTTATTATTATCTTTGAAAAGTTTAAATTTCCTCGTTTATTGTATATATCTGTAATTTTTGTCGCAACATGCACCTATAATAAATAAATAGATAAATAAATAACTGTTAAAAGATATCGAATATTTATCTATCTATCTATATATATATATATTAACAGTAATAATTTTTTTAATAGGATAAGAAGATCTCGCTAATGAAACAAAATTCTTCAGATGTACATACAAACTCAATCAAAGGAGGGGACAATACCTAATCTCGCCGGCAGCCTTCGCCCATGTTGTTCTATGGGAAAAATTGTTGCGACAATTACACATTACCTATTGAATATTTTTTAATTCTGTTTTCGCAGTCAGAAAATTCATAACCGTTAAATGAGTACTCATTTTTGAAAAATTCATTTTTTTTAATTTTTACATTTTAATTTTGAGTTCAAAAATGCGATTTTTCACAAAATGCATTTTTCTCATTTTCTAGTCGCAAAATGAAATACTAAAATTTTAAAAAATCAATTTTTGGAAAAGAAGTACTAATTCAACGCTTATGAATTTTCTAAATGTGAAAACAGAATTGAAAAATATTCATTAGGTAATGAGTAATTATGTGAACAAATTTTCCCATAGAATAACATGGGCGAAGGCTGCCGGCGAGATTAGGTATTGTCCGCTCTTAAATAAATATTTTAGAAAAATCTGTATTTTTACTTTCTTCTATCTTCAATAGAAGAAAGTATTGGATTCGTAAAAATTTTCGATTTCGGGTTTTTGATGGATTTACACGTTTTGAGAGCTGTAGAACACGATTTGACCATTTTTAGAAAATGTCTGTCTGTCTGTCTGTCTGTGTGTGTGTGTGAGACAAAATTTTGTGGCAACTGTACCTCAGGAACTACTGGACAGAATTTCATACAAATTGGTATGTAGTTGCACCTTGACATAAATTAGTGCCTATCAACTTTTGGTAAATATCGTCTTACAGGTTGCGTTGCCATCCCGCTTTTTCTAAATTTTTAACATGGTGATATAGGGCAAAAATTTTCAAGATGGGTATCTTTCGAAAGGTCTCGTCAGTACCTTTAAAACGAATAGTTGAACTATAAATCTGTGATAATTTAAAACAAAGTTATCGATTTTTTTTTTTTTACTTTTTACGAAAAAAAACTTAGAAAAAAAATCTTAATTTTTTTTTTTTTAACGAAATTATCAAAACTTGGTATTTAGTTGGCTCCTGACATAAACTGGTGCTGATTAGATTTGGGGATCAATCGCACAACAGGAGGCGCTGTGATCGTATTTCTTCTAAATTTTTAACATGGTAGTATAGGACAAAATATCGTATAAATGTACATAATGAGAGTTATTCTTAACCTGTAATTGTAAAATTAATATGAATTATTGCTAATAGTAGTAGTTAATTAGGAAAAAAAATTGTGCATGTGGGGGCATCGCTTCCCCCCCCCCTCTGGGGGGGTAGTACCCTCTGGAATGGGGTAAATTTTCAAGATGGGTATCTTTCGAAAGGTCTCGTCAGTACCTTTAAAACGAATGGTTGAACTATAAATATGTGGTAATTTAAAACAAAGTTATCGATTTTTTTTTTACTTTTAACGAAAAAAAAAAAAAAAAACGGATTTTTTTTTTTTTTTTTTTTTTTTTTTAATATTGTTACTGAGTGAATTTGTATAGAAAAATATAGAAGAAAGTCTCGTGGTGGCCACAACATACTAGTTGAAACTGACTTAAAAAGTTTGGAAAAAGATTATTTACGTAGGTATTTGTTTTTAATAAGCTCAGTGAGATTATGTAATTTAAAAAATGAAATCTAGTGTTTGAAATAAAATAAAATTTTTCGAAATAGAAAAGTAAAAACTCGTCTACAGGGCTGTTGCGTAAATGATTGGTCCTGTATGTTTTAATTAATGAGATTGAAAAGTTGCTTTGTCGTACCACCGTTTTTTTTTTTTTTTTTTTCCCTTCAAAATTTTGTTTGAAGTCACTTGTAACTGCTATTCAACGTTCGCTACGAGAGTAATTTTGAGAAGCATGAAAATGTCATGTTTCAATACATGGAAAAATTTAAAGCATATCACTTAGGCTAACTTTTTATTTCAAATATTTCACATTATAGGAATACAAACGCGTTTGCATTTAATGATTTTCCTTTCTGTTGTTAAAATTTCTTAATATCACGTTTCTTCGAACACATATTTTTGATTAGATTTTCTATGTACTTTATTTCCAGGACTTCTTTTCTTACTGTTTCCATATTTTTATTTTATTGTAATAAATTACAGGTATATTAAACAGCTCATTAAAAATATTAGATAACGTTATTATTATTGATTTATTAACCATTTTCTTGAGTAGCAATATTCATCTGGAATAATCATAAAATATTACTGCATAATATAGTTTTTCGGAAATATCAATTGTAAGTTACTTTATTTTCAGTAGGAGAATATGAACCCTGTAAAAATATTTTTCAAACCAGCTGGAAATAAAATATTTTACTGCATCTCTTTTCTTTTCTTTTCTTTATTATTATTATTTTTTTTTTAAAATAGAATTGTTAATGACGAATTAACAGCTTCGGTTAACTTCAAGGAGCAAGAATTCTAAATTATGCATAGCATCATATGTAATATTAAATAACTACACATTTGTAAGAATTAAAAGGCATATTGGCATTTAAGATAAATGGGGAAAAAGGAAATGGAAAATGGTATTTAATGCGACAAAATTTTCAGGTAGCCTACACACAGTTATTATTTACATTTTCTAAATATTAAATCCTATTAATTTAATGGGTTTTTTGTATGATAAAATTTATCATAACATAAACGAAAATTTTGTTATTTTTACAAATATATATACAGTGCGTATCGAAATGATAGGTCCACCCGCATTTTTCAAACTTTCGACGCTTAATTGAGAATAAGAATAACTTTTTTTGGTAGAGATAATTAATCAGTAATTGTTATAACTATTTATGTAGACATTTCTTAAAAATAAATAATTCCTTTTTATTTTATGCAAATTTTCATTTTCAGATCGTTTCGAAAAGAAAGGTCCGCCTTCAGAAATTTTGCACCAATCACGTTTATTTCCAAAAAAATTGCATAAATATCGTTGCTTAGTCTTGCTGCGGGATTATGCTGGCTGCTGTGAAGGTATTTAAGCAGATTTGAACATCACGTTGTAATCAAACGAAATGGGTCGCCGTTGCAGTCTTCCGCTGGTTGAGCAGGGGAAAATTGATGCATTTAAAACGTGTGGAAAATCGAATAGAGAAATAGGTAAACTTTTAAACAGATCACATAATGTTGTAAACAATTATTTGCGACTTAGAAATGCTTATGGCAGTAAAAAATCATCTGGTCGCCCATCAAAAGTGACACCCCGACAAAGAAGGACTATCGTAAAGGAGTTAAAATCTGGAAATATGAGCTTATCCACTGTGGCCAGACAACAAAACCCTCGAATATCAAAATCTACACTCCATAGAGTAGTAAAGAAGTTCGGCAATATAGTTTACGTGAAGAGGAAAGCAGCTCCGAAATTGACTAAAGAGCACAAAGAAAAGAGATTGAAATTCGCACATGAAGTGATGTCCTGGAAACAAGATTGGCATCGTGTGATATTCAGTGATGAATAGAAATTCGTCCTGGATGGTCCAGATGGCTGGCAGTACTACTGGCAGGATCTGCGTAACGATAGACATATATTCTCAAAGAGGCAAGCTGGTGGTGGTTCCGTTATGGTATGGGCCGGATTCGGAGGTGCAGGAAAAACTGATATAGCATTTGTAGACAATCGTTTGAATGCTGCAGGCTATCAACAGCTGCTTGAACAATATTTTCTTCCACAAGCAGAGCACATTGGGGGCCCATTCTTCATGTTCCAACAGGACAATGCTCCTGTGCATACTGCAAAGTCCAATTTCGAATGGTTTCTGGATAATGGTGTACATGTTATCGATTGGCCACCTTGCAGCCCCGACCTGAATTCGGTAGAAAACATGTGGGGTATACTCGCAAGAGCGGTGTATGCAGGAGGAAGGTAGTACAACAGTACTGCAGACTTGAAATAGTCTATTTCCTCCGAATGGTCAAAAATCGAGAAAACGTGTTCACAAAATCTTGTAGAATCCATGCCGAATAGGATTTATGAGCTTATTCTGAAACAAGGTGGAAAAATTTCTTATTAATTCAACATTAATTTGATGCTTGGTTCACTGGACCTATCTTTTTGAAACAGCTTTTTCATGTAATTTTTGTTTTCCTTATTATTCCTATTATTCGTATATTATTCATGTATTATTTTACATTGAATGAAGTAATGTAGTTTATAAAATAGTACTTTGTACACAATAAAACCTTTTTTACCAACATAACTTTCGTCTTTACTGGTGGACCTATCATTTCGACACGCACTGTATATAGCGAGAGAGAACAGATATTTTTCAATGATACTTAAAAAAAAAAAAAAAAAAAAAAAACAATCGTAGATAATTATTTCTGTTCAAACATAGTGAAATATAATATTTCGAATAAAACGGAACACTTGGCAGCAATAAAACGTCTTGCGTAACAAAAATTTTTTAATTATAAGTTCTTTTTTAGCAAAACTTTACATATGAGTACATTTTATGTTTAAAGGATATTTAGTTCCCATTCTTACTAATTTCCAATTGCATCATAAATTAAAAGAAGGAATTTAACTATCCAACGCATTGATTGCAACATTTAACAACCTCCTTTTTCCCGTAATAACTTCAAAAACATTAGAAAAGAAAGAAAGTATCATGTCTCTATGATGTCGACGTCAACAAAGAGAAAGATGTGTTTTTGAATTACTTCATTTTCGAGCTTGCTGGTACATTCAGTTACTGCATACAAAAGAATATTGAATGAACTATGGGAAAATTTCCCCTTGTTCATGAAAAGTTAAAATATATGATTCGGTGGTTTCTTTTTTGTGTGTATTTATTTACTTTTTTTTTTTTTTTTTTCGTATATTTCGCCTTACATCGAAAAATTTAATCTTGTTTCAAGAAACTTTATATTAAAATACACAAATCATAATATATATGTATTAAATTTTAAAAACTAAAGGTCAGTTGTATAAGGAAGAATCTTTGTTTGAAAATTAAAACCAAACTGTTTGTATATTTTTAACTATAAATGTTTTTATTAACTGTTAATTTTCAGTTCAACTGCTGAGGAACCATTTAATATTGCGAGGAAAAATAATGGCTAATTATAAATGAATTTTGAAGTTAATTACGTATGAGTCAATATTGCATTTGTTATTGCTGCATCAATGTTATATCTTGTTATGTTAGTTTAACATTTTCAAATTCTAAAACGATGTTGTATAAATTGTGTAGGTGTTGGTGTAGGGATTGAGACCAATTGACTGAGCTAGGGATCTAGACCTCTGCGAAGTACCCTCCATGAGGATCTTTCTCAGGATTCCCAGTCCATATTCACCGGCGTTTCAGAGAAAATCACAAAAAACGCCGAAAGGTTGAGCAAACGTGCGCGGCTTGGGGTACGCACTTCTTACCTACCAGTTTAGAGAGCAGAACCTCTCGACCACTGGTGGGTGTGTAAATTGCTAAACATAACACATTAAATGAAGTAAGAAAATAACACCAAATTTATTAATATATTTAATTGTGCGTGTTGTGTTAAAAATCTGTGAAGATAAAAATTACGAAGCGACATTCTTCATTGTTAAAAATATGTATGTACACTCCTTCTCATAATTATAAGGACACTCATTTTTCTATATTAACTAAACACTGAACACTAATATTTAAACAAATATATTTTTTATTAATTTGATTGTCATTAATAGACGATATTTAAAAAGTTTTATCGTTTTTCTATCTTAAAAAACTTTAAATACGGTAAAAAAAAAAAAAAAAAAAAAAAAAAAAAAAGGATTTTTCAAGTGTTCACAATTATAAGGACAGTTCGAATCTTAGAATTTTTTTTTTAAAATTATTCCTTAATTTAATATTTTTTGGGTCTCTTTTTAGGGTGAAACAGTCAGATATTCTCTCTGGTATATATATATATATATATGTATATATTTTCTTTAATATTCAGTTTCAATAACATTTCATACAGCATAGATGATATTCTGAATACATTTAAACTATTAAAAATGGCTTTCTACTATACTATTCTGAAATACTTATTCGACTATTTTTTTTTTCACTTTATAACAATTATAAATTTTATACTTACAAAATAATGTACTTAAATATTACACAGAAAAAAAAAAAAAGTTAAAATCATAACGAAGCATACATATACACTCCTACCTATAATTATAAGGACACCCATTTTTCTATATTAACTAAACACTGAACACTATTATTTAAACAAATATACTTTTTATTAATTTGAATTTCATTAATAGACGATATTTAAAAAGTTTTATCGTTTTTCTATCTTAAAAAACTTTAAATACAGTAAAAAAAAAAAAAAAAAAAAAAAAAAAGGAATTTTCAGGTGTTCACAATTATAAGGACAGTTCGAATCTTAGTACTTTTTTTTAATTATTCTTTTAATTAATATTTTTTGGGTCTCTTTTTAGGGTGAAATAGTCAGATATTTTCTCTGGTATATATATACATGTAAATGTATATATTTCCTTTAATATCCAGTTTCAATACCATTTCATACAGCATAGATGATATCCTGAATACATTTAAACTATTAAAAATGGCTTTCTACTTGCATGCACTTTTCTAATATGATAAGTTAAGTTTTTTTCAAGTTTTAGGCCACGGGAAAGGCAACAATACAGAAGTTTCTTTCTTCAAACTATTTCCTATTGCTGTAGAAGTAGAGCAAAAATGTGAGTTTTGTTGAAAAAAATATTATTACCCCCTAAAATCTAACAAAAATCTGAGAATTCCAAGTATAAAATTTGCGGATATTTTCTTAATGTTCATAATAATAGAAAAAATTACTAAATTCATTTTGCCTTCAGTAGAAACAGCTCCCCAGAGCACCATAGATCCACCTTTAAAATATCCGATTAATATCTGCCTTTAAAAAATCTGCCCTGTCTCTCGCGATGTTCAGATCGCGCCAGTAACTGTTAAAACCATTTGATTAGTCAAGAATAAAATATTTTTCATCCGAAAATGTAACATTTTACCATTTAATATTGTTTTTATTCACCTTTAAAACAGACGTTCTTTCCCCCATTAAATGTTTATTGATTATTACAGGTTTTTTATGCATTTTAACATATTATTAATTATTTTAAACATGCATAAATGTGGACCCCAACATTTCGTTAAAAATTACGAGCAAATTCAGCAGCAGTCATTTTGAGTAGAACAGTAAGAGGAATTATGAGTCTTGGATCTCTGTAAAACAATTCTGATTTTGTATCAGATCTCTGTCCTATCGAACCAGCAGTTCAACGTTTGATCACATTTCCTTCAGCAATTTTAGATCTTTGAATTTCATTAGAAATTCGGCGGATTGAAATTACCCTTCCACTTAAAAAACACATTTATCATACTTCGCTACATGAACGTTCTTTTTTTCGAGGAATTATCAGTAATGTCCGTCTAAGAAAAATTGAAGGCTTATATATGAATTAATCTTGCCCAGTAGTTAACGAATTCGCATGGCAACTGTAATTTATCCGCTAGTAAGTTAAATAAAACGAAAAAATCTTGATTGTCCCTATAATTATTAACACCTAAAAACGTGGAGAAAAAAAATATTTTGCATTATTTTTTATTAATTTTGTTTCATGTTAAAAAAATTATAGCAGTTTTAGTTTTTAGAATACTAGATATATTAAGTGCACTTAGTATAATCTTGTTCACAAAAATTTTTACATTAGTTATTTCGAAATATAAAGTGTCCTTATAAATATGAGAAGGAGTGTACATGTATGTCTTTAAAAATAAATGTTTAACATATCAGAAAAGGAATAATGCCAATTTAGGCTGATTTACCTGAAACCAATCTTTTTTGAAATTTTGCGCTGAGTTTCACCAATTTAGTTGTGCTTACTACAGGAATGCTACTATAAAAGTGGATATTAAAGTGTACTGGTTACAACTAAATTGACTAATTTGGAAAAAAATATTTTAATAAAACGTCGAACTTAACAGTATATTTGCCATTATAAAAAAGTAACACAGATCTGGCGTGTAAAAGTAATTAGTAAAAAACTTTTAAACACCATAAAATGCAAACTCGCATTCTTTCGAGTCGAAAGAAAACACGATCCTTCGTCAGAAGAACAAAGTACGTAGGAGTGCTGCAAGCAAAGCGGCAATACGTTGCCTTCTTGTTTGTGGCACTCGTGCCTTATTTTGAGCATCCCTGTAAAAGAACAATAAACAGTTAGCGCATAGTTTCCAGTAATAGCCTAGCTATCGTAAAATAAAAAACAAAACGAATCAGTCTCTTTTAAATCGTTTAGTTGTTATTTCAGACTATTATGCCACATAAATCACAAGGTGTAAAATATTTCGTGTTTCCTCCTAAAAAAAGATATACATATATATATATAAGCGCTGTACACACTCTTTACTATAATGCTGTTATTAAAGCAATATGATATGTACGAGTTAAGTTCTATTTTAACTAATTTAATAATACTAAATTACACATCAAATAATTTGGATATTTAAACCGTAATGCATAAAAATCCTTCTTTGTATTCTGTAGAATCACAGGTCTAACACTCATGAAAATCTATACAATGTATGCGAGGGTAACCTATAAAATGTCTATGAAATTTGAATTCAAGATAATGAAGAGTTTAGAGACTACCATGTTCACTCACACTCAGAAGCATGCACACAAACATACATACACGTATGCATATAAAAACGCACATGGTACATACATACATGGATACATAAATGCATACAAACAGATACACATACACATATTAATATAAAAGCAAAAATGAATTCAAGTCATCTCAAAATACATCGAAAGGTCAAAATCTCATAAACTAAATTTTACATTAAATACTTTCCTTACCTAATACATGTTTAGAAAGAAGATGTGAATGTATTTTTATCAGGAATAGAGATTAATTATTAGTTGTTTACTTTATATAATTATTAAATAATAAAACGTTTTAATCACGCTGAAATATTCAGATAATGCTCTTGAGTATATTTTTATTTCATTTGCTATCATAAAATATAAAATATCTAAGTAATATTCGTTGCATAAAAAAGAGTTTTATTTAAATTCCCCTTACGTTAAAAGTCAACAAAGTTGCCTTCTGAAATTTGCTTTATTATTTATTCATGAGTAAATAAGAAAAAAAATATGATGAACAATCCACCGTAACGCTATCTATTCAATAACTTTTTTGTAATTTTTATTTGGAAGAAAAAGCAGTTTAAAAAAAAATCGATTTAGATTTTATTTCAATTATATAATGTAAAAATGTGCTTTTTTGCAGTTTGATTTAGAAATGTTTTCTTCAAATTATGATTATATTACTGCTAAAAGAAAATTTGATGAACAGCGAAACAGTGTGCGTATGTGGGGGTAGGGTATTTTAAAAATAAGTTTTTAAAATATGTATTACTGTTTTTTAATTTGCATTTGGTGGAATGTTAGACACATCCACAGGAATATGGAAGTAAGAAACATTATAAAAATGAAAAAAGTATAAAAAATGTAACAACAAAAAAAAAAAAAAAAAAAAAATCTTCATTATATTGTGATTTACGGAGGAAATTTCTCTTAAGCGTATTGTAACATTGTTATACTGCATTCGACAAAACGAATTTCACTTACATTTTAAGATGATTAAAAACATAGTTTCTTTAGAAAATGGCATTATAGAATTAGTATTTAGCATATAAGGCTTCAGAAAATAATTCTGACACGTTATGTATTTTACATGACAGTAGTTTTTGTAAAGTTATACTCGTATTAGGTAAACAAAGTAAATACTGAAGAAGGCGTTTCGGATGCTTTCCTGTTGATGTTTTTAATGTCTGTATGTATGACCATATGCATCGTGATAGTGGCCACAAAAATAATCTGACTGACTTAAAATTTGGAAAAAATGTTTATAAATGTTACAAAAATAGTTGTGTAGTTTTTGTTGAATACTGTACTTGTAGTTATGTTCAAAAATACAAAAGAATTTCGATGCATCACAGTTCATGGACGGCATTTATTTTAAATGCATTTTAACAAGGTTATACTGCATTCAGAATAATGAAATTAGCAAATATCATTAAGAAGATTAAAGGTACATTTTTTTTGTAAAGAATGGTATAGATTTCCAGAGATTGCGGCTAATCTGTACTAATATATAAAGAAGAAAAATATGTTTGCGTGTGGAGGGTAATCTCTGGAACTACTGAACCAATTTAAGTGCTATAGGTAATAGCTAATTTTAATAAAATAATTTTTTAAATTCGAAATTTCAATATTTTAATTAATATTTTCATAAAAACCACGAAAAAAAAAAAAATAAATAAATATTATAACAAAAGCTGTTACAACTGTGAACGCCGTGGGTCCGATGCGAAAGCATCGGGCTTCGAGTCCCGTCAGGGGAGATTATTTAAAAATAGTTTTTGTATAAATCTAAATTGTGTATTTCTCATTCATTCATTATGCGAATTATGTTTAAGTAAATTATTCAGTTAATGTTATGTAATTTTTAGACTTTTCGAATTCTAGGATATTCTGTTCTAGAAAATTCATCAACTGTATATAAACCCATGTAAAATTCAGTTGAGTTGAAAAATAAAGTCTGGAGCTGAGCTGGAAAAAAATGGAGTTACTTTACGGGCCAAATGAGCCCTCAAGCATAGTTGCCAACTTAGCACCTTTTGGCTACCGGAAAATTTCAATAAAAATTTTTACTTCATTTAATCAGGGAAAATTGTTACAGTTCACTGATTAAAAAGTAATAATAATAAATATTTCTATTAAATTTTTCCGTTAGCCAAAAAGTTCTAAGTTGGCAACTATGCCCTTAAGCGCCTGATATGGATGGTAGTGGGCGCTCGCGCCATTCACATTATCAAATATTTGTTTCTTTTCTTCCTTATTTTTCCTTATTTGAGGATATTTAAATATTAAAAAATAAGAACAGTTATAATTTACATAAATAAAAAAAAAAATAATAAAAAAAAAAAAAACAATGTTACGCGTATAATGTTAATAAAAACAATAATGTTGCGGGAATAACATATTGGTTGCAATTAAAACTTTAACTAAATTTTGGCATGTGTTCAATGCCTCCAATTTTTATGGTATAATCATAATTTTGGTCAACTTTATAAGATGAAAAAAAGCAATTTTCACTGTTAAAAAATAATTTATTCAAAAAATCAATAACCCTGAGTTCTGTTTTTTTTTTTTTTTTTTTTGTGGGAATGTAGTTTATGAAATAATAAAGAAATTAATTGTTCTAGTTAACAGAAAAAAAATTTCCTTAAAAAACACTGAACTAATTAGACTTAATTTAGAATTTCCTGAGAAACGTTGAAGTAAAGTCATTTCATTAAAAAAAAAAAAAAAGTATATACCTTCGTTAGCATTTAATCCGACGAAGTATTTTAGTTTACATAATGTTGAAACTGATATTATATTTCGAAAGAGAGTTTTTATGACCTTTTTTTGTAACTTTTAAAAACGTGTGAAGATTTAGGAAGTTAAAATAAGATGTGTAAAATTTATTATGAATGAAAATAAAACTATTTTATTTATTTTAACTAAGTACCTCTTTAAAAGATTTTTTTTTTTTTTTTTTTAAATAAAATTTGTATAACTGAATCTTCCACCGCTTTTCTTTTATGCATTCGCATTTTATTCCACACGGGAACGTAGAATTTTGACACGTAAGCAATTTCCCATGTCCATTACACGTCACTTGTAATTGATTTTTTTTAATATTACTGCATAGGATTAAGTACCACGTACCACAACTATTTATTTAATCATGTATTTTCCGGATTTTAATAATACTGAGATAAATGAGATACATTCCATAATATTTTATTTTATTTTATTTTTTTAAATATATGTAATAAAATATTAAATAATTTATCGATTAGACAAGTGATTATTTCTGTAAATTATAACATATTTAAATTTTTGATTTTTATCTGTTATGATGTGAAAAAGAAAGCGATTTGGTATGAATAAAAAGAAAAAAAAAAAGATTCTAGGCGATTTTCTATTATTCTCAGACGATAAAATAAGCAGTAGTGCACCACAAAAGAGGCAAAGTTAAGCGGTTCTGCGATAGGCTGATACAGATCAGAGGACCTTTATAACAGAGAAGCGTTAGAAATTGCGATAATTATCCAATTACGCATGTATTTTTTCATTCTTAATAAATAATGATTAAAAAGAAAACATTAGGATAAATAATTTGCTTTTTACAATTTTTTAAAAACTTAGAAAGTGCCTTCAAAATAAAGGCTGACCACAAAAATAGGGGCTTTTGGTCAGCTTAGTCTACGAGTCTCCTAAAATGCATAAGATGAATACTTATAATATGAAGCTCATGACCGTAGCTAAAAATAATATATGAAATTTTAATGCCATTTGGTTTAATTTTAGAAGTTATATTCTTCAGCATCAGGCAAACATATAGAAATAAAATCATTTTACCAGTGGATATTAAAAAAAAATTACATGGTTACATTTTATATGAAATGCACATTTCTATATTGTCATGAAAGCAAGTTTTTTCTAAAGAAACAATACGAAAATTTAAGTGACTTTATTAACCAGTCTAAAATAAACGTATATAATCAAAAAGAAATTAAATTACATTTTATTCTTTAATAATACTTACATTTAGTAGTGACTTTAAATGACTGACAATAATGGTATAGAAGGAAAACACACACACACACACACAAAATAATAATAATAATAAGAAATAAAATAAAATAAAATAAAAATAAAAAACACGTAAACAATTGTGTTAAAGATATTACCCTAAATACTTGTTTAAATTATGTATTTATGACATTATAATGAATTACAATTTGTTAGATTATCTAATTTTTTTGTCTCTATCATAATTAACCCACCTTTCATAATTCAGATTTTCCTTTGATATAGGTAACACTTAAGTTTTAAAAGCGGTCTTTTTATGAAAATTACTTTTTGTACGATGAGTTTTTATTTAACGCAGAATATTTTAGGATAGTTACTACAAATTTTATAATTTCTAAATTACATATCAGTCGAAACTAAATTATATATCAGTGTCTCAAGAGAATTTTCTGAAAATAGAATTTTCGTGTAAATTGTAGATTTAATCAAACATGTATAAAAGAAAATATTTTACTTTCATAAATTAAAGTCTGATAAAGCTTTATAAGAAAATATTAAATTTTCAAATATTAAGGAAAAAATATAATTAAAATCAATTAATTAACAATATTGTATATAAAATTAAATTAGTAGAAAATATAAAAGAAATAACTTAATCACCTTAAAAGCACAGCCTTTAAATTTTCATAAGTAACATATTTTAAAAAAATATGATATAATCAAATTAACTTTAATGAAACGAAATATATATATATATATATATATACATACAGTGGTGGACATAATTATAAGACACCTACCTAATTTGACAAATAGTGAAAGAAAAGATTCAGAGCTTAAAAATGTTTTATCAAATACGTCAAAAACATAAATTTATTCTGTTATCACACGTAATTGTTTTACAGAAATGATTTTATAGAGTTTAATAAAAAAAAAACATTACAAATACCATGGACAAAATTATAAAACACCCTAACATTTGGAGAAATTTGGAGATTAAATGGAACTGGTGCTTCAATTAATAATATTTCAAAAGTTATTAAACGCTCTAGATGTGCAAATAGAAATGTTTTGAAAAGAGGAATTAACGGATAGGTGATTAAAAGATCTGGACGTACTCCATGCTTGTTCTCGAGAGACAGACGCCATGTGCTTTCGTTGGCTACACAGAATAAGATGACAACTACAGGCATTAAAAATGCTTTGAAACTGAATTGTTCAAGGAGAACCATTCGCAGGGTGTTGCATAATGCTTCCTATGTGAAACATAAAAAGTTGAAGAAAGAACCACCGCTTCTTAGCCGGAACAAAATAAAGCGTCTAAACTTCGCTAAACAAACTATGGCCTGGACCTCCAAATGGCACTCTATGTTATTTTCTGATGGAAAAAAGTTTAACCTGGATGGTCCTGATGGGTTTCAATATTATTGGCATGATTTACGGAAGTCTCCTCATGTACTAATGAGCCGTCAAATGGGTGGAGGCTCAGTAATGGTTTGGGCTGGTTTTTCGGCTCAAGGGAAAACGGATATTGTTTTTGTGCATTCAAGAATGAATTACGAAAAGTATAAGAATCTTCTTAAAGATAAACTAGCCATATACGGTGAACTTCTTTGTGGCGAAAACTACACTTTCCAGCACGATAACGCGCCGATTCATGCATCACACGAAACAAAAAAGTGGCTTTCAGAGCAAAGTATCAATGTTCTCCCTTAGCATTCCCGCTCCCCAGACTTAAATCCCATCGAAAACTTGTGGGGGATCTTAGCTCGTGCGGTTTACCTAAATGGGAGGCAGTTTATATGTGTCGAAGACCTAAAGAATGCTATAAAATGTGCTTGGGAAGAACTGCCTTGCGATATTTTGTTAGAATTGATAGATTCGATGCCGAATCACATCTTTCATGTTATAAAAAACAATGGCGGCTCCACCAAATATTGAATAACTATGTTAGAGGATTTTCTTTTAGATCATTAGTGTCTGCTAATTATGTTGACCACTATATTTGGAAACAACGGTTGGTGTCTTATAATTTTGTCCATTATGTTTTTAAGTTTTTTCATTAAATTGTATAAAAATATCATTATTATAAAATAATTATTGGGTTGTTCGGAAAATATTTTCGTTTTTTTCCTTTGAAAATGAAAGACGATTTTCTTATATTGTATAAATATTTTATTGAATTATATATTCTTCATTTTGATCGGTTTCTTAGCGATCTCACGAGTTGTTATTTGGCAGTTTTCATAAATAAATACTTTATTTTGTCTTCATTAGCATAAACTGGTTCTCCAGAACGAAAATGCATCTTCAACTTCAAAATTGCCGGAATAAAATTTGGTAAACCTGTTTTGACACTAGAGTACTTTAAATAAATTTTCTGTATACACATTGTATACTTTTCTCCTTGTTTGAACAGTATTTTCGCCTTTTTGATCGCAAAAACAAAATATTCCAAAGATGTCGCTTCTGCTTTTCTTTATTTGATAGGGCACCAATCAAAACCTATTGAGAAGAATAAAACGAGCTTTTTCATAAGCAAGCCTTGCTATATCAGCTGTCACAATATACAATGGAATGCAGCTTAATTGTGAAGATGGTGTGAAAAAAATACAATTAAGTCCTCTGCTGAGAAAAACGAAATTACTTTCCGAACAACCTAATATATATGATAACAGAAAAAATTTACGTTTTTGACGTATTTGATAAAACATTTTTAAGCTCTGAATCTTTTCTTTCACTATTTGTCGAATTAGATAGGCGTCTTATAATTATGTCCACCACTGTATATATATATCTATATATCTATATATATATATATATATATATATATATATATATATATATATATATATATATATATGTATGTATACACTAAGAGACAAAAAAAGAAAAAAAAACGCACTTGGATATTTAATTTTTTCTTTCTGAAATCGCCAATTTTATCGTTTAAAAAGCAAATTTTCGAACAGATTTTTTTACGTCGTTCTCCACGTACGCTTTAGGATTCAGCCCAGTGTTAAAATCAAAATGTAATTGTAAGGAAAATTGTAATTTTATCGAGTATTTAAGAATAAGACAATTAACGATGCCATAAAAAGTATTAATTTTCGAATGAAAATCAAAAAATATTTTAATACGTGAGATGGCAAAATAATTTAACAGGGAGCAGCCCCCGCTCATCACTCTTGGAGCGATGTAGAGCGCTTCTAAGGGGACTACTCGCAGTTTATTAAAAAACGCATAAGAAAAAAAATATACAAAATTCGCCAGGCCTAATCCAGCCTAGAGCCGACAGCGAGCGATTATTCAGAAGTTAAAATTGCCGGGCTATGCCCCACGCGACAGGTGGCATGAAGTATTAAAAACATTTCAGTGAATGGATGACATTTCCGAAGTAAGTTCATTGCATGGCTGTAGTAAAATTTAGTTTCCGGGTTATTTACCCTACGCGACACAGGGCATGGTGGCACTGAACTTCAGACGTTGAATTTTCCTAAGATTTAGAAGAAGATACAGGAGCTTTATTTAATCATTATTCTGGTGGGAAATTTCACTTGACTGAACGAATAAATAGCGCAAGTAGGTAAATAATCAATCTGTTAAATTACAGATATCCATTAAGATTTCGAATATTTTATTTAGTTTTATTAGCAAACTTTTTCTAAAAAGGATGTTTTCCAGCCAATCAGAATGTCTTGGTATTGGGTTTCTTATATGGTAGGCTGATGTGAGAATACAAGAAAAATAATAGTGGTTGGGAGTTCCCTCCTGCCCACAAGGACACAGAGGAGAACGTCGGCAATGAAATCGGTTTAGGTAGGATGGAAAGGGGCCATGGCCCGTTAGGAATGCAGTAACTGAAGGGGTGAGCGACCAGGAATTAGAGGAGACTACAGGGATTAAGTTGAAGGTGAATCTTCCTTTTTCTGAAGAGTCCCATAAATCCTGCCACTTTTTTATTAATCTATGTTTTAATACTTTTTGATAAAGGAGGGTGGAGCGGGAAGAGTATAGTAAATGGAATTATCTTCGGTAGCAGCTTTTGCCAGGGAGTCAGCAGTTTCATTCCCGAGTACTCCTCTGTGGGCAGAAACGTGTGCCAGAGATAAGTGATTAACGAGAGAGATTAGTTGGGATTTTATAGAGATTATTTGAGGATGCTTACTCCTGTGGCGGGCAATGGCTAGCAGACCCGATTGACTGTCGCTAAATATGTTAAAGGAAGAGTGGGTCTTGATATTATTTTCAACCCATTCAATTGCTTTTTGGATTGCAAACAATTCAGCCTGAAAGACTGAATTGTGGTCAGCAAGTCTGCCAGCCCACCGATGGACCACAGAATCCTTAAACAGCACACAGAAAGCTGCTGGGCCGCCGTGATCTGTCTTGGAACCATCGGTGTAGATGGCCACAGAAGCGGAAGGATTGTAGCTATTTTTGTTACAGTTAATTATTTTGGAAGCAACATCTTTGGCAGGGTTAATTTCCCAGCTTTTAGAAGCAGTTTGAATTTCAGTATTGGGGAAAAAATTATTTGCTAAATTTATACTGTTTAATTGTAGGATATTAGTTTTTAAGAAATTATATTCAGCCTGAAGATGAGCATGAGGAATACCTGTGATGACAGTGAGGGCGTCAGTTGAGATCGTCTTATAGCCCCTGGAGAGTTGTAGGAGAAAGGTCCTTTGGATAGAGTTGATTTTGGTTTGGGTATCTGTCCTGAGACAACCTCCCCAAATGCCAGCCCCATAGGTTATTATTTTGTCTATTATTGCATAATACCATGTTTTAAGGAAGGAGGTGGATATTCCCCATCTCCTTCCTACCATTTTGGTTGCACTGTGATAATGAGACATTGTTTTAATTTTAAGGTAATCCATGTGGGCCAGCCAATTGGGTCCCCTATCTATAGTGATGCCCAGGATCTTAAGATGGGGTACGTGATTCACACTGGCGCCGTCGATTCTCATCACAGGCATCCTTTTAAGCAATCTGGGATGAGAGAATGTAAGAGCCTGTGTTTTAGTAGTAGAAAGTGATAAGTCCAAGAATTCTAATGTGTGACTAAAAAGAGAGAGTGCCTCACTGGCTTGGTCCTCCAGGTCCTTCCTGACTCTGCCCGAGACGATCAGCGAGAAGTCATCTGCATATGCAAATGTGGAAAAACCCTTAGAATTCATGCATAGCAAGATCTTATTGGCTATAAGGTTCCAAAGAATAGGGCCCAGGCATGAACCCTGTGGGCAGCCTTTAGTTTGTGGCTTTTCAGAAAAACCACTGCCCCAATTGATAATAATTTTCCTGTGGGATAAATAAGAGGCAATGACCCCCGCCAAGTTACTCGGGCAGTTGAGTTCATACAAGGTGTTTAGAATATGAGACCACTCGATATTATCGAAAGCACCTTTTATGTCAAGGGAGATAAGAGTGGTATATTTTTCAGCATCAATGTTAACGGCGCAGGAACTCATTATCTATTGTAAAGCCATTTCGCACGACCTGCCCTCTCTGAACCCGTATTGGTGTGGATGGAGTAAATTATTGGTTTCCAGAAAGTAATTAAGTCTTATAACAATGAGTTTTTCTAGTAATTTTCCTAATGTTGGTAACAGGCAGATCGGTCTGTAAGAAGATGGTTCAGAGGGTAGTTTTCCTTGCTTTAAAAAATACACCACCTCTCCCTTGCGAAGAATTTTCGGAAAATAGTGAAATTTCAAGCAGAGATTTGTCCAGTCAATGATGATTTGTGGGATGGTGTAATATGTATGCCTAAGAATTTTAAAGTCTATATGATCTGGACCTGGTGCTTTCTTAATATTGAAACTATGCAGAGTGGCTCGAACCTCAGCCTCCGTGAAGGGTGCATCCGAGGGAGCTGAGAAAGAGGGGATTGAAAAATTAGGGTATTTACTGGGAGGAAAAAGAATATCCGTGATATATTCAAGATTATTTTGTTTTGAGGACTGTGCTGGAGGACGCTCAAGTTTCAGCTCTGTGGGTATAAAATATTTGTTTGTGAAAATTTTTTGAGCTGTGCCAAAAGTGTTTGTTTGTGAAGAGCAGAATTTTCTCCATGCTTGGTTTTTAGCTTTTTTTACATGTTTTTTGAAATATGGCGAGAGTTCTTTAATCTTTAATATTTGTTGAGGGTTTAAGACTGGGTCTAGATATTTTAATTGTCTCTTAAGGGCTGTCAGTTTATTATCATGGAGCGGAGTTGGGGGGACCAGAAATGGAAGGCGAATTGCCGACCCGATTTCTTAAGTCTGAAAGTTGAAGAGGCAGCTGAATTGATCGAGTCGATTAAGTTTTCTGTAACGCGCTCTAACTGTGTGATGTTAGTTATTGTTGACATTAAATTTTGGACAGAGGACGTTGTTAATTTAAGATTAGATTTAAATTTATTGAAGTTACCGTGTACTGTAGCGAATCTTTTAGAATGAGAAATGGAGGGTGTAGAATTTAGAGAATATGTGATATAATTATGATCTGAACAATCATGTATGTCTAGTACTGACTAATCATTTATTTTTGCAAAGGTTTTTGGGTTGACCAGAGTAAAATCCGGCCAGCCCATGGCATTATCTTCTTCAAAGGTTGGATGTGAGTTCTCGATGTTTGCAAGACAGATATTATTGGATACTAAAAATTCGATTAGGCTGCAACCCCTGGAATCCTCTCTTGGTGAACACCAAAGTGGAGAGTTCGCGTTCAGGTCGCAGCCACAAAGAAAGAGAGATTTTTGAGTTATAAGGTGTTGCCACTCTTCAAGACACTCATCAAGATTCAAAGACGGGGCTGCGTAAGCACCGTTGATCAATTGGCCCTCAAATGTGGTCAGTGTCAGGAAGACACAATGCTCCCCAGTAAAAAGATGAGTATAATTTAGGTTTTGGGGTGTTAATGACTATGTGCGCGGAATGTTGTTTCGAGCTGAACTTGGCCCAGTAGGCTGGGAAACCATACAGGACACCCTCTCGAGTGCAATAGGCATCTTGCAGCAGCCCGTGGCAAAATAATTAAATGTTAACGAAATATTGGTGAGATTGTTTTTTGTAAGAAATAAATGTTTGTGGCTGTTTAAACTGGAAATTTAGCTTTAGGCGGCCATGTTGATCATCCAAGCAAAATGACCGCAAGTTAAAAGGCAAAAGTTTAAAAAATCGATTTGTAACATGTTCATAACTTAGAAAAAATTAAAAAAAAAAGTGTCTATCAAACTTCTTTCTGCAAAAACAGTGCGAGAATAATTAAATAAAGCAGGTTAAAAACCAGAAGATCTGCAAAAAAGCCACTATTAAGGATAAAAAAAAAAAAAAAAAAAAAAAAAAGACTTCAGTTGACCAAAATTTTTTTTTAATTAACAGTGAATTATTGAGCTGAGTTGGTTTTCTCTGATTACTTAAGTTTAGTTTATTTTGAGCTGGTGAAAAAAGCCAGCAGGACGACAAAAATGTGACCGACTAAATGAAAATTGCACTCTTAAAACATTGACAAATTCTTCGTACATTATGGTACGGAGGTGCATATTTTTTCAAGGTGTCGGGCAGATTTTCATGCTGAAGGGATCAATACTCGAAATATAATGCGGCCATTATAAAAGTCACGCCTGACCGACAATTTTGAAGGTATTTCAGACTTTCCCGCAAACAGCATTTCAAGATGATATTGCACCTTACTAAAGGTCATCTGCGATACATTTATTTGATTCAAATGTTAAAATTACCTGTCCATTCCCAAGAGCACCTATAATTCTGTAAATAATCATATCTTTTTTAACTTTAAATTAAATCCCACAAATTATATCGTAGAATTTCTTTTTTACCAGACCTGGAAATAGTCCTAATCTCAAGGAGAGTAGGGAGGATTCGAAACCTGCAGCCTACATCTCTGTAAAAACTAGAAAAAATTATTTATGATATTTGGCACAGTGAAATTTCTGAGATTTATATTAAGAAACTGTATAATGCTATGCCATTAATCATTAAAGCAGTAATTTCATATAAAGATGGAATTACCCAATGCAGATTACGTATTTTTATTAAATAATTGTTTAGATCTAACAAATAAATAGTTTTATTTCATAAGTTAAAACATAATAAATCATAATATAATACAAAGTATATGTTTATTATATTACGTTTAAAAAGAAAGTTGTATGTAGAATTTTTATTAATTACTTCGTAGAGTGTAATAAAGCTAATTAATAAATCGAAAATGTACATAGGTATCATTTTATCTCTTTGGCAGTATGAAAACATGACAATTTTATTTGTTTCAATCGTTAGTTTTGAAGTTATTACAAATAAAAAAGGTATACATCAATTTTTCAGCAGTGCAGCATTTTTTTTTTTTTTTTTTTGTCACTCTGTGTATATATTGAGGTGTTCATTTTTCTCCATATTGCTAAAAACAACTAATTCTTCGATTTACTTATTTTGGTATAATCTATGTGTACATGCTTCATTTTGTAAAGAATATTTAATTTAATTTGTTTGTATTTAATTTAATTAATTATTTATTTTTTACATCTCACTTGTTTTTTCTAATTTCTTCTTCTCAATTTAATTATTTAAATACAAGATCGGTAAACCCGCTGGTAATTTACTTTAATAATCCTAGCGATTGGAATCTCGCATAATGGTGTTGAACTGTAAAGATGGTTTCCCTTGATAATATATCTTTACAGTTATGAGCTTTTTTTCCCCTAATTAATTTGTCATAAAATAAGTTTAATTAGTCCTCTTGAGTTTATTCCCTCATTGCTTGTTTACTTCTTTTGCTTTGGTTCACTTTCGATTTATCGTAAAGTATCATATATTGTATTGAAGAGATAGTTTTCAAGGAATAAAGTTACGGTAAGTTGGATGTGAATTTAAATTATTTAAAAAATTAAATTTAATAGAGCTAATCGTATTAATTGTTTTCATATTTGAGCTAAAGCCATCACAGGATAATTTAATTTGATAAAATTTTGGTCTATGTGGGATTCAGTGGAATTAAATCTTCTGTCACTCTGGTTATTGCTGCGCTTTAAAAATTAATTTACTCTCTCTCTCTCTCTCTCTCTGTCTCTCTCTCTCTCTATATATATATATACATATATACAGGGTCCACGGTAAGTCCCCACCCCTTCCTATCTCGAAAATACGCCAGAATTTTGAAAAATAGAGAAACACATGTTCATTGAATTTGAAAGGGACCTCTTTTGGTGAAAAAGTTTGGGGCCCGATGATGGGCCTGGGGAGGAGGGGGGCACTAAAAAGGGCAACTTTAAAATTTCAAATAGGAAGGTATGTCTTGTGATACGTCTTTGGAAACGTTTTTTCAAGACAGCGAATTTTACATAAAAAGTTTTATCATGCGATGATCATTACAGGAGATACATGAGTATAAAATACATATTTCAAAACTCGAAAAATGTTCCCCACACCCTCCTTCCTCGGAAATGCGTCAGAAATATAAAAAATGGTTTAAAAAAAAAAAAAAAAAAAAAAAAAATGCTCAATGAATTCGAGAGGAACCTCATTTGGAGAAAAAACTTTGGGCCCTCGAGGTTGGGGACCACTAGGGAGGGCAATTTTAAAATTTCTAGTAGAAATGTATGTCTTGTGATGCATCCCTGGAAACGTTTCTTCAAGGCAATGATTTCAATATAAATGGTTTTGTCCCATGATAACTAATAGAGAAAATACAGGAATTTTTGGGATTTTGAAATGCGGATTTTGTATTTATGTATATCCTTTAATAACCATTGCAGGATAAAACTATTTAACTCGATTTCGTTGTCTTGAAGGGGGACGTTTCTAAGTATGGATCATAAGACATACCCTCCCTTTTAAGTTGCCCTTGTAAAGTTCCCCTTCCTACTGGCCCCCTAGCCTCCCCCCCTCCCTCCCTACGGCTCAAAATGTTTTTAGCAAAAGAGGTCTCCTTCGAATTCATTGAACATGTGTTTCGCCATTTTTCAAAATTCCGAGACATTACCGAGATAGGAGGTTGGGGGGGGGGGAACTTTTGGCAGACCGTGTATATAGATAAGTACGCTAGATAATTCGCTATGCTAGATTCTCGCTGTAAAAGCGAGTCTGTACTTTTAAAATATATTATTCGCATGAAAGGATTTAATTAAAATATATTTTACAGGGTGTACTTTAAAATACTTTCTCGATTTAAATTTAAATGACTGAGAAATTTTGATTTATAAAAGGATGAATAAAAGGGTACTTTTATTTTAAAACGTTTTCTAATTACCGAAAATATTTGCTTCGTTAAAGGAATAAAATTTTGTAATTAAATATGACGAAATAACTATTCTGGAAAAGTGGTACTTAAAATGCAGCGTTTGCAGTTGTGCATAATTCAGCAAATATTGAGCTACTAGTACTAGTTAAAGTTAATCAGAAACAGGTAATTTGCCGTTTATCATTTTAAGTATTCTACTAAGGAAGTACTAAGGAAATGAATTCTAACACTATCACTAATATCAACTATTTTATAACTTTTAAACTCGTGTTTTTTTTATTTCACACATATTTAATAGATATGACTTTTTTTTTTACAATGGCATTTTTATTTTGTACAAAGAATTCAGGAAAAACGAAGACAATGTACTGAAATGGGCCAGTTTGGATGCAGGAAAATAATTGTGGTTAAAGTTTATGCCCCCATACATTTTTATATAGTATATGCTTTAACTGATTACGATGATGTTTCATAATTTGCTTTATTGTTTACATAAAATAAAAATTATAGCTTACGATTTTCTTTTAAGCTTTTGAAAATTTCATAGCATAAAATATAGAAAATAATGTATTTAATGAGAAAATCCTTCAAGTAACCGGTTCAGAGAATTTTCGATAGTTAAATTATGTAAAAGAAAGTCCGAAGTAATCAGGAAAATGAAATTATCTAATCCATTAAGGTAGTTGTTGGCCAAGAATTGTGAAGAGAAAATTCACTATAATTGTTTTAATAGGATATAAATTGGTTTTAGCTGGAGTTAAAATTAATTAGATAAAAATACACTTTACAGGTACATACTAATTATATACAGCTCTTTGCATAAATTTAATGACATAATTTTCCAGAAATGTAGTTCTACATATTTCTACAATCAAAGGTGTTTGAAGAATCCTGAAATAGATTATTTTCGTGGTACAACTTAAGAAAATAAAATTATCTTTTTAAGAGGATTTCTAAAAGTAATACATAGTGAATTAAATATTCATTGTGAGACAGGCGTTATAAAAGAGGTGTTTGAAAATCATTTAATAAAGACTTGTTTCAAAACTCATAACCTAGAGAAGTTGCAAAAGCTATCTAAAAGAGTTATTTTTATCACATTTCTTATAAAATTTAAAATTTATTATTTTCTGGAGTTTTTACTTTCTTCTATGGAAGATGGTAACGCTTTCGTAAATATTTTCGATTTTCGGTTTTCGATGGATTTACCAGTTTTGTGAAGTCCAGAGTACGATTTGGCCATTTCTTGAAAAGGTCTGTGTGTCTGTGATAAAAAATTTCATGGAAACTCTAGTTCAAGTACTAATGCACAAAACTAGCATAGAAATATATATGTAGTTTCATTCTGACATAAATTAGTGTAAATCGCTCAAAAAGAGGACGTTGCCATTTCTTTTTTTCATAATTTTTAATATGGCAGTATAGGACAAAATTTCGTATAATTGTGCAGAATGCGCATTACTTTTAACCAATCATTGTAAAATGAAAAAGTATTATTTATAATAGCAATAGTCAACTGGGAAAAAGTTTTCGTATTTTTAAGCACATCATCCCCTCCCCCCTCCCCAACACACACACTGGGTGTAAATTTTCTGCAAGAGAATTTTTCAAAAGAACTCGTTGATACCTTTAAAACGTATGATTAACTTTAGATTTGTGACAATCTGCATAAATGTTATAAAAAATTTACATAAACAATAACAACAAAAAATCTGGCTTTATATATATATATATATATATATATATATATATTTCGAAGGCACAAAATTGCATTTTTCCCCAACATTGAGGATTGTGATTCGCTGAGTTGAAAATCGTCTGCGTTCATCATGGAAAATAATAATTTAAAAAATAAATTGTAGAGTTTGTATCGGAAAATACAGAAGAAAGTTTTGTGCTGTCGACAAGATACTCGTGTTATTTAGAAAAAATGAGACACCGTACATACTACAATTTTTTTTTTTTTTAAATGTGATAGTACTTTTTTAATTTACAATGACTGGAAAAAAAAATATCTGTTGTTGTTGTTCTTCTTGTCGTGAATAACAACAACGAGCATAAAATAAAACAAGTCCTTCCGGCTTATTCGGAAGGGTAGGTTGATTTCTTTTTCCTTATCAAGTAGCCGTCATTTTGTTTCAAAATTGCGGATACAAATTATCAACGAACTAGTAGAAATATTGATGTAAGCTATCTACATATGGAGTTTTAAGCAAATCAGTTCATAAATGCCTTTTTATGTGAATTTAAAATTTTCAAGTGGCCGGCGCTTGGAAACAAGATGGTGGGCCAAGTTGACAAATATATCAAATGCATTTGTGAGATAACACTACTGTACAAATATAGTTGGAATTAATTCAGAATCTCAAAAGTCATCGTGTTGAAAAATTAACGGCCCTCTTCACTCACCGTCACCGGGAGCCCAAGCCAATGTTATTCTATGGGGAAATTTTCTTTACAAATAACTTATTAACTAATACATATTTTTAAATTCTGTTTTCACATTCAGAAAATTCCCAACTGTCAAATTGACGGACCTTTTTTAAAAATGTATTCTTTTTAATTTTTAATATTTTATTTTGAAATTGCAAAATGAAAAAATTTCACATATTGAAAATTCGTATTTTTAAGCTTCAAAATAAAATATAAAAAATTAAAAAAATAATTTTTTAGAAAAGGTGCGTCAATTTAACAGCTGAGAATTTTCAGAATGTGAAAACAGAATTTAAAAATATGTATTAGTTAATAAGTTATTTATTTGTAAAGAAAAATTTCCCATAGAATAACATTAGGTTCGGCTTCCGATGGCAGTGAGTGAAGAGGGCCCTTAAGTGGCTGCCACTTGGATTAAAATGGCAGAGAAAGTTGCTCAGTGAACTAATTAATCTAAGACATTGTAGAAAATTTGAAAATAATTCAATATATTTTTTTTTTCTTTTGTAGAAATTCTTTCTGCATTTCTATTTTGTTTCAACGTTAAAATAGCCTAATTTTCCCTTAAAAACGAATTAAAAATCTCCAATATGACAGGAATGGATTTGGCGCCAAATTTGGCGACTTTTCCACTTGGCGACTTTTGGCGAGAAAATCCATAGTTCATTAATAAACTTCATTGAGGCACTTATATAATCTATGCCATCAAAATTCAAACAAATTCGGAATACGCTTTTTACAATTTGAATTTGAAAATTTCAAGTGGTCTCCACTTGAAAACAAAATGGTGGAGCAACTTGGTTAAGAAACTCATCCAAGATATCCATAACACAAGTTAAGACGCTGTCCAAATTTGTTTCGATTTGGAGTATTATTTCGGAAGTTATCGTGATTTTAAATTTTTTAAGTGGTAGCCTGATTTCAAGTGGCCCCACTTAACTTAAGATATCCGCCACTTTATTAAAAATGGCAGATAAATTCCATTACTAAAGTTCATTTAGACTCTTATGTAATCTAGATTTACATAAAAATTCAAGCAAATCTTGCTTTAAATACGCTTTTTACAATGTGGGTTAGAAATATTCAAGTGGCTGCCACTTGAAAACAAAAAGTCGGAGCAACTTGGTTAACGAACTCATCCAAGATATTTATAAGATCAGTTCACTGTCCAAATTTGGTTCGATTTGGAGTATTATTTCGGGAGTTATCGTGATGACAAAATTTTCATTATCGATAGATAGATAGATAGATAAAGGAAGTGATTGCAATAGGTCGATTTCTAGAGAAATCAACCTAAAACAAATAACGTAAAAATGAGATTCTAAATAGCAAAGAAACTAAAAAAAAGAAAGAAAGAAAAAAGAAAGGAACATATTTGCTTACTTTATTTGGGCATACCTTCGTTGTTTCATCATATCTTAATAAAATTAATTTGTTTTCCTGATATTTATTTTTTTTTCTAAATTTAATAATCTTTCTAAACTCATCGTTCAACGATTTAACAGATAAGTTTTAAAGAAAAAGATTATTGCTGCGTGCTTCATTATCTGAGTTTTGTAAGGGAGACCGAGGTTAGTTGTGCCAGGGGACAAGTAGTGCCATAGAGCTTCCAGAATGAGCTGATAGGTTGCAGAACCTGTCGCGTCATGTGAGTGAACAGGTTGATTATTGTAGTGTGCTGTGTATGTTTGGAAGTATACCATTGCGTTGTTCTCGAGAGAAAAATATTTATCGTGTTTTCTTTTGCAAAAGTAAATTTTGTGACCTATGTTGGAATCGTCGTTGCCACGAGGGATCGTGAGATATGTAAACTTCCCTAACACTATTTGAATATTTATATTGTGAGCTGTTATTCTATGTATTTCATTTGTTAATCATGACAAGCTTTCGAAAACTAATGAATAAAGTTGAAAACGGAGTGTATGGAATAAAGTGTAGAAAGCACGTTGTGACAGTGTCACTACTTGACCCGGCATGATTTTTAATGCAGGTTTTTATATTTCAAAAAACAATTTCGAAATTACAAAAGGCATACTGAAAGAGCTAAAGGTACTTTAGAAGATTATGAGTGGGCTGAAATGGTAGTAAATTCCGGAAGGTGCAGTTTAAGGAAAGCTCAAGAAATGTTTAGCGTAAACACAATGTTACTTCTTAGATATATGAATAAACGGAAGTGCATATTAAAATGGAATATAAAAAAACACGCATGATATTCGCACTATAGGAAAAGGCAAAACAGTGCATCACCAAAAAAAAAAAAAGTTATTGAAAAAAAAAAAAAAAAAAAAAAAGTAGCAAGAAACGGATAGCTCAGAAGGTGACGAAAATTGCTTATGTCTAGTTAGATTGGAGCAATGTAAAATTTCTAGACCCAGAGAAAACTGGGTCAAATGTACCAAATATAAACCTTATTATATTTATATTAACTGCAAATCAGACGCTGAAACAAGCGAGGACAATGAATGATTAAAAATATAGGTAGGTCTAAAGGATATAAACCTACACGTCGTAGTAAGCTACCGGGTCAAAGATCAATATGGCCAAAGATTTGTATTGACATATTTTTTATTTCTTTCTTGATTAACACAGTTTTTCCTTTATTTCCATGTGTCTCTAAATGTAGCTTTATAAAAGTCGAAGAGGTGTTAGTAATTTAAGTTTTTTTTCGTTTGGTTAACAGTGTTATTAAAAAAATGTTTTGTCACCGTGTTTTGAGATATCCTGAAATTTTGAAATGTTTAGCTAGTTTGAAAGTTAGTTAAAAACCGATTGCAAGCTTTGTACTGATAACGCTGCCGAAGGCAGCAGGAACCCGAAACAGTTTGCTAAAGGCATTAAAAAAATGCATTTTCACCGTGTTCTGAACTATTCTGAAAGTTTCAAATGTCTAACTAGTCGGGAAGTTAGTTAAATAAATTTTCTGTCGAATCGTATAAACGCTGCCGAAGGCAGCTGAACCTGAAACAGTTGACTAAAGGCATTAAAAAAAATGTATTGTCACCGTGATCTGAGCTGTCCTGAAAGTTTCAAATATCTAGCTAGTCGGGAAGTTAGTTAAAAATCGATTGCAAGATTTGTACTGGACAAACAATCAAACAAACATACAAACAAACAAACAAACAAACAAGAATCGAAGTTAATAAAAACATTGTAAAATAGTTTTCATTGTTAATTTAAAATATTGCATTTAATTACTTTTCTCACATATTTTTTATAAGTTACAATGCGTTTGTATGTGTAATTTGTATGTCACAATTTGCCGCAAGCATGTCACTACTAGCCCCGCTACTAGGCAATTTGTGACAAATTTCGAGGGACGTAGAATTCACTTTGTGGTATGAAAAACGTTAATAATATTAATACAGTGAAACGACGATCTATCGTTCCCGCATCTATTGTTTTCCCGCATTGATCGTTTTATTTCTATGGTCCCTACACAAATTGTATTTAAATAATTTTAACGAAACCCGATTGTATCGTGCTTCAAAAAGTCGTTTTCCCAAATTCATCGTTGTAAAATTTTTCTCCTGATCTTGTAAAAATTTTCCCCTGAAAATCAAGCGGTTCCATATGGCATACAAACTGGAAATATTTCTTTCATCCTAAAATAACTCTTTTCCTAATTTCCATTGAGGATCCAAATTGTGGTGCCATGTCTCCGGACCATTTATTTATTTTGTAATTTCAGCATGGCAGGTAGTAACCTCTTAAATAATCGAGAAATTTGTTTCATGAAGTGCGGTAACGTGCGAGAAAACGATTATGTGCGAAGAATACAAAATAGAAGGCCAAGAAAATGATGACGATGATGATAAGGCAGATAAAGAGTGGTTGCGTGTAGCAGAGGATATATCATGTACAAAAGTTAGCGATAATATTTGCATTAATCAAGACGGTGCGACATGCGGTATCCTAAAGGATAGAAGAAATGTGTGATTTAATAAAATGAAAATAATAGCAAAGAAACAGAGGATAATTTACACGTCGATGAGGCTAATCTTCCTAAAAAATTCTGCAGTTTTTCCGCAACAAAACCTCAAAACTGTAAAACTTCTGCAGTATTTCAAATAATGTGCTTTTAACTTTAAAAAAACTGCAGAATTTATAAAGTAAAGTTCATGACTTAATAAAAACTGCAGAGTTTTTAAATTGAAGTTCACGACTTAATAAAAACTGCAGCAATTTTAAAGTAAAGTTCACGACTTAATAAAAACTGCAGCGTTTTAAAGTAAAGGTCACGACTCAACTGCAGAATTCTTAAAGAAGTTATGTGACTTCAAAAATATCTCAGACTTTTCATAGTTAACTTGATGACAAATGGTAACTATAAAACAACTGCATTTTTATAAAAATTTGTGAAGAATAGTATTATATACTAGTATAAAACCCCGTCAAAAATGACGGAATGTGAACAATAAATCTTGAAAACAATGTTTAGATCATGAAGATTACCACGTGATCATATAAATGTATTTTCAATTTTTGTTTATAAATCAAATAAGTTTCGATATTTTATAATTTTCGTTCTGTAATTAAAAAAATTCTACCCGATCAATAAATATGAATGACAATAAAAAAACTGCTGGTTGACAAAAAATATAGGCCCGACAACGCAACAGCAACAACACATCCCAGTGTTCCAGTAAGTGCTCTAATTGCCCATCTGCGCAGCACTAGTGTGACGTTAAACCCAACTATCCATCCATCCATCCATTAAGTGCTCTATTTAAAGTCCTCATAATAAGAAAAAACGATTCACTTCGTTTTACCAAAATACTTTTTTACTTAGATCCTCTTTTCAAATTTTCCAACTAACTATCTAATAACTACAGACACTTCATGCTAACCCAAATTCACCTCTACTCGATACCTCCAACCAGCTATCTCACCCACAACATCGCCAAAATATACAGGATCCAGCTAGGTACTTTCTCATTCTCAACCGAACATTTTACCTTGATTAACATTTTTCACCTTACACTACTTTCAATACGAATTTCAACTGGTGACCTTTATTTTCCCAACCAAACATTCTATTCCAACTCGACGCCATCACTTTACACTAATTTCAAATCTAAAATCAACTGGCGACATTTACTTACTCAACTCGACGCCCTTCATACCTTACAATGTAAACAAACAATGAAGCTTGATAAAAATATTTAAAGGCTTTAAAATGTTTTTACAAATAATTTAAGAGTTTTAAGGCTTTAATACGTTTTAGAAATATTTTAAGAGTTTTATAATGAAACGTTCAAAGAGTCGTTCATTTGGAATTTGTATTTTCCGAATGGCAACAGTTTTGGTTTGTTTTTATATAGTATTGGCGTTGTTTATAATAGCCAGTGATCCGTTATATTTAATTTAGACATTTTAACATTACAATTGAATAGTTTTTCAAGGTTTTAGGGGAAATAAATAAGAATAGGTGTGATACAAAACATATTATATGTATGTTTCTGTAAGTTGAACAAATGGGGGGGGGGGGGAATGGCTGCCAAAAGTTTCTGTTTTGAAGTGGTTTGAAGTGGTCTAACCGGAACTGTTCCTGACAGATGATGCTCATTATTATATTTATATTATTAAAAAAAAAAAAAAAAAAAAAAAAAAAAAACTGCATTTTTGTAAGGGCGGGCTATAGACTCCGAAATTTCTAAATTTTGTCAAAGGCAGAATTTAGTTTAGTACGAAAGACTGTTAATTTCAATCTGTAAAATTTTTATTTTTTATTTTTTAATTTTTAATTTTAATTTAATTTTTATCTCATTTTTTGACAGTAAAACTGGGCCAAGTACCTTTCTTAAATGACTGAAATGAATTAAAAATGAAGTGTTGACACCTAAATTTCATACTTTAGTTAATTCTAAAAAACCTAATTGTCGTGTCGAAAAACTGTTTGCACCCCTGGATTCAGAAAAATCGCTTCTTTCGTTATGTACTGAATTTGCAACGATAGGAATGATATTTCTAATTTGTTTTCGGGTTTATATAAAACTCGTCTACAAAAAATAGATTGAAACTTAACAGTCCTCCCCCAAACAGTTTCGTTAAGATTTTTGATTAACTAAGCCTCATTATGCATTTTTATACACAATTTTGTCCTCTGAAATGTTCGAATAAAATTCGAAGTTTTGATAGAATTTTTTAAATATTCCCTTTTTTACTTTCTCTTACCCGTAGGGTCGAGAAAGTATTGTTTTACGGTCAAATTTTCGAACGCGAGTTTTTGTTATATGTACATGTTCTGAAGTCCCCTGAATACGAAAATCGTGCTTTTAGCGAATTGTCTGTGTGTCTGTCTGTTATCAGCATATCTCAAGAACAAATAGTAGCAGAAATTCCAAACTCGGTATTCTAAATGTGTATCACATAGGGATGCTACACTAAGCTTTTCGTTGAGATGAAGCAAATTCTTTCATTCTTGTTGAAAATCCGTTTGATGTTTCTGCCGTTCTTAATATTGCTAATGCTACTGATCCCCATATTCAGTTTTCCTTCGAGTTAGAAAATTTTAATCGACTTCCCTTTCTTGATGTTTTAGTTACTAGGTGCGATTCCTCTTTTAAAACCTCTGTGTACAGAAAACCTTTCTCTGTTTCTAACCCTCCCCTTGCTCTCTCCAATCATCCGGCTAAACAAAAAATTGGCACCTTTTACACTTACGTGTATCGTGCCCTGAAAATTTGTTCTGATACTTCTTCTCTTAAAGAAGAACTCAATTATTTAAAGTCTGTTGCTATTAAAAGAGGTTTTAGACCCTCTATAATTGATAAAGCTCTCAAAAAGTTCAGTAGGCCAACTTATAATTCTACTCTTTGATGATAAAATTGATGATAAAATTAAACCTGATAATCTTGTTGTCTTGCCTTTTTATCCCCCCTTATGTTTTAAATTAGCCAAAGTTTTGAAGCGTTTCAATTTTCACGTTATTTTTAAACCTGTCAATAAATTCCAATTCCCTTCAACCAAATCCCCTGTTCCTGAGCTTCATAAGTGCGGTATCTATAATGTCCCTTGTAATAATTGTGATTTATCTTATATTTTTCAAACAAAAAGAAATCTTGAATGTCGTTTACGTGAATATTCTCAGTATGTTGTTAATTTCTAAATCTTCTATTGCCAAGCACAGTTGGGAATTTGATCATAGTTTTAATTTTAAGAGTGCCAAAACTATCTTTCATGCCAAACGCGTTTCCGAACTGGATTTCTTTGGAAAATTTGGCTATTTACCTTAATCGTGACAAAATTGTCAATGAAAAATCTGATTCCACTTTGCTGTCTACAGCCTGAAAAAATTTGTTTAATTCAATTAAATAATTTCCTTCATTATGTTTATTACATAATAATAGTTATAATAATATAATTCTAATTTAAAAAAAATTAATAAATAAATAAATTTTATTAAATTTACTTATTAGTATAATATTAATTTAATAATTAAAAATAATAATAATAATAATAAAAATAATTGATTACTCCTTCCCTCACTCCTTTTTTTTTTTGTGTGTGTGTGTGTCTACGTGTGTTCCTCTCTGATTGGTCCTGCATGATGCTTCCTATTGGTTGTTTGTGTTGCTCCTCCCCCCCTGTGGATTTTGCCCTGCTTTCAGTCTTGCTTTTGTCTCCAAGGCAGCAGCACGTGTTTTTTTTCACCTGCTGAAGAAAGGCTACGTCCTTTCGAAACCGGTTGTGCTGACTTAAAATGTATGGTGTGTGAAGAAGTTTTAATATCTTTCTAATGAAGCAAATGGTTCGTGTACAGGGACACTCAAAAGTATTCAATGCATTACCTCTATGGGGGAAATTGCAGGCAAGTAGAGTTTACCATCTATAGACTGCACTAAACCAAATGAAACGAATATATATTTTTTGTAATAAAGATAGTCAACAGGGAAAAAAAAATGTGTATGTAGGAGCCTCGATTCACCCCCCTAAAGGGAAGTCCTCCCTCGAGGGGAGTAAATTTTCATGATGGGTATCTTTCAAAAGAGCTCGCCAATACCTTTAAAACGAATGGTTGAACCATCGATCTGCGATAATTTAAAACAAAGTTATCAATTTTTTTACTTTAAACGAAAAAAAACTTAGAAAAAAAATCTTTTTTTTTTTTTCTTTTAAATATTGAGAATAAAATGGATATTTTTTTGGATATTTGGTGTTATACTACTTCTCTAATATGGAAATCGTCTGCATTATCATAAAAGATAATTTTTTTAAATAATAATTTTAATAAATTATTTATTAAACACTGAATTATTTTTTAATAATCGAATTAAATTGTATATAAATGTAGGTGCAATTATGAAACGGGGGGTTGAAGGGGGCAATAGCCCCCCTCACACACTACTAATTATCATATAAAACTCGCCCGAAGCCTAATTTGAATTGTTTAACATAGGTTTACATAACATCGTGATCTTACCTCTTAACCTCAAACCTGTATTTATAGTATTAAATTTCAATTTTATTAAATTTTATTAAATAAAGAGAAGTGATGTCTGTGTGTGTGTGTCTGTCTGCGCTCTGGTGCTCACACTACTGATCGCAGAGCTTCCAAATTTGTCATATAGGTACCTAGGACCCTGCAGGTGTGCACCTCATCGAGATTTTTTCGAATTTGAATTTTTTAAAGTAATGTTTTTCCGATTTTAAATATTGGCTTCTTTGCTTCATTTTTCATAGATTTATTCTTTTGCTTCAATCGTCTGCGTATCTTAGCAACGGTTACTACGCAACTTATTTTTAATTAATACGTTCAATTGAAGGCAAACTTTTTTTTTTTTTTTTTTTTTTTAATTTGTTATATTTATTGAAAGTAAAATTGTAATGCAGTAGAAAAAATTAAATATAATTAGTTTTTAACTTAAAAAGTATTTATAACAGTTGTGTTTAATTTTTTATAGCAGAACAACTTCTTAATTTTAATTTTTTAGTTAATTTCTTTAAAAGAAAAAACTTTTATTTATTAATTTTTTTTATTTAGAGTATTTATCGGCAAAAATGATAGTATGTACATAGTAAAAAGGATTAAATTGGTTAAAATTTATTTGTTTATATATATATATTTATATATATAATATTAATTTATTTTTTAATTTACTTTTTATTTTATTTTATTACATTGGTCGGAATCAATTCGTAATATTGTGTAAATAGCATGGGCTATAAAATACATGGTTCAAAAACTAAAATATTCAATAGATGCTGAGATACAGTCATCTTTAAAATCGTAGTTCTTAAATAGTAGTAGATCACCCCTGTCGTCGGTAAATATCTAGATTGAAGTGCCCGGGAAAGATCTTTCTGCAGGTATGGGCAGGGCCCGATTAACCTTACAACTGAGGGGAAGCAGAAATCCATTTGGGGGCGGGGCCCCTCCACTGACCTCTTGGTCTAAAGACTCATACAAACATTTCGAAAAATTTATACATTTTTCATTAAATTTTGTAGTTACCTGGAATTGAGGACAAGTAAATTCGCTTAAAATATAGACAAGTAAATTCCCTTAATTTTTGTACAAAAATGTAAACTGGTGCAACCTATATTCACCCCAATATATGAAATTATTCCATCATAAATGAATGTGCAAAAGCTCATTAGCATATATTCTATATAATCTAGAAATGATAGTTCTGTAGTCAGGTGTACTGTGATTTATCATAATCAAACAATGTTTTTAGACCACAAGCTTACAATTCGGGGCCCATTTTTTGCTAATTTGGGGCATTTTCAAAATTTTCCAGTGAAAGCACATGCTTCTCGTGCCTATTGGGTAATAAGGGCCTGGTAAACCTAGACCTGATGCAGTGCGGGAGGGAAAAGAACTGCCGTAGCCAGCGGGTACCCGAAGCGAGGTTTGGAGCAATTTCAGTTTTTTTTTTTTTTTTTTTTTTAAGTTTTTGTCTATAATGTGGTGTAAAAAAATAAATATCAATTCAATTCTCTTGAAAATTCATTTAAATATAATGCCCAGCGAAGCGGGCGTAGCCTGCTAGTTTAAAATATAATAATATTTAACTAAAATATAACATACACACACAAAAAGAAAAAAAAAAAAGAAAAGAACTCATTTCCGAGTCTGTTTTTCTTTTATAATCTAAGTTATTTACAGAAAAAAAGGGACCAAATTTTCTAAACAAAATGTGGGAACAAATTGGCGAGATGACTCCAGTTTAAAAACTAAGTATGATGTGGCCACCACAAGACTTTCTTCTGTGTAATTTTACACAAAATTCATGCAAGACAAATTATTTATTAAATTATTAAATTATTTTCTATTATAAAGGCAGTTGATTTTTATCTCACAGAAGTATACCACTAAATGCCGAAAGAAAGTCAAATTTTTGCCAATATCAAAAGAATTGCGATTTTTTTTTCTAAGTTTTTTTTCGTTAAAAAATGAAAAAATCGATAACTTTGTTTTAAATCGATAACTTTGTTCAACCATTCGTTATAAAGGTATTGACGAGATCTTTCGAAAGATACCCATATTAAAATTTCCCTCTCCCTCCCTCCCCCTCTCCCCCTCCTGGAAGGAAGGGATGTTTCCACATGCACAACATTTTTTTTTCCAAGTTAACTACTACTATTATCAATAATTCATAATAGTTTTACGATCACACGTAAAAAATAACTCTCATTATGTACATTTACACGAAATTTTGTCCTATGCTGCCATGTTAAAAATTTAGGGAAAATGCAATGACAGTGCCACCTGCTGAGCGATTGATCCCCAAATCCAATCAGCACTAACTTATGTCAGGGTCCAACTAAATACCAAGTTTGGTTAAATTTCGTTCTTTGGTTCGTGAGATACAGCGCCCAAAAAATTTGTTATACACACAGACAGACAGACAGATATTTTCTAAAAACAGGCAAATCGTGTTCAGGATATCCCAAAATGTGTAAATCCATCGAAAATTAGAGTTCGAAAATTTTCACGAATCCAATACTTTCTCTATATGCAGTCGGCCGCAAAATTATCCGAGCACTAGCGAAAATTCCTATGTAAAAAAAAAAAAAAAAGTACACTTAATGCTGTTTTGTAAAATAAATCCTTGTCGAATCATGGTCTTAGACTGACTAAGAACAGGATTCGACAAGGGTTTATTTAACAAAACTGTATTAAGCGTACTTTTTTTATATAGGAATTTTTCCTAGTGCTCGGATACTTTTGCTGCTGATTGTATTTTACTATAGAAGAAAGTAATAAGAAATGGCGATAAAAGCAAGAATAAAAAAAAGTACACTACCATCAATTTTAAATCATAAATTGCGACAAAAGTTTTACTTAAAAAAAAATGATTATGCAGAAACTAACAATAATGATAATAATAATAATAACAAAAGTGGGGACTGTCCCCACAAAATGATGACGTTTGGTGGCCTTATCCTAGAATTGATAGTGGTAAATAAGTTTGTCAGGTATTTCTTATCCACTCGCTTCTCGCTAAAGAATTTAGCGGAGGTAAGTGTGTGAATCGAAATCTTTTTCTTCTTTTTTTAAATTTCAATTGTGTTTTAAATAAATAATAATAATAAATCTTCCTGTAATACATTTAAAAATAAACTTCTGTTCTATTTCCCAGTAGTAGTAAAAGTGTACTATGGCAGCGAGCGCTGCAAATTATTTAAAGTTCTGCAGATCAGTTTAACAGCTAAAGAAAGAAATGTTTAGGGTTAAAAATATACATATAATTTGCATCATCTCTCTGGATTACTGTATTTCTTGCATAATCTTAATTTTTTTTCTATTATTTACATGCAGTTGCAAATTTTACTGTTGTTTTTAGAGACGCCAGTTAGTTCGGCAGATGATTTTCAGATATTTATATTATTTTGCTGTAGTTAAATTCAGAAAATTCTGCTACTAGGCTGTATTTGATTTTTCATGAATTTTAATTAAATGAAAATTTAACTTTTTATTCAGTAAAACAAGATTTAAAAAAAGTTGAATACAGTAATGAGCTCTTAAATATTATTATTTTTAGAAATTATAGATACAGGTAACTTTGTCCCTTTTTAATATGTTTTACATTTCTGCTTGCATGCATATAGTGTATTTATTTGTTTAGTTCATTTCCGTATTATGTTCTGTGAGTTTCTAAACTAAGTGTTCTTTTTTTTTTTTTTTTTTTTGTTTGTTTGTTTGTTTGTTTGTTTGTTTTTATTTTTTTTATTTAATTTCCCTAGAAATATGTGAAATTATGATAAAACTCACAGGCCTAGTAGTGCTCTATGTTTCCCATTTTGATGTGAAAGGTTTTTCGTTTCAAGATTATTGATTTTTATGAATAATCTGTTTTTGGACCAATAAATTTAATAAATTGGCCCCAAAAGTGTCATTGTAATTAAACTTTTGCTTTAAGCAACTTTTCACAGTTAAAACGGGCAAGTGGATGCGCCAACAAATTTGCTATACAGAGACGATTGTGATTCTTGAGATGCACTTGTCCGCTTTAACTTATAGGGACTGTTTACAGTAGAAATTTAATTGTAACCATCTTGTAAGTATATAGATAAGTTAATGATGCATGCAATAATTTATTAAAGCAAAAACTAAAGGCTAAGCTTTACTATTGGGCACCCATTGGCTATTTGTGACGCTGTGATGTGATTCAGTGTATCGACACTTTTTAATAGTAACCTTTTTGTATTGAAACTTTGCTTAATTGTCTCGGAACTTTGTTTCTTTTTTTGCACCAACCATTCATGTATGTTTATCATCATGCAGCCCAGCTGAATGATTTTTTTTTAATGTGTTTTTTAAAATTTAAAAATTAATTTTTCGAGTGTATTTTATTATTATTATTTTTTTTTATTAAATGTAATTATTTAGGGAAAACTAGTGCATGGTAGTAATTGATGCAGTACAGGCTTTCATGCATTTTCCGATGCACATGCACCACGAATTAGGGGTATCCAGTAATGTTTTTTTGGTTTTAATATGGGGATACTGACCGCTGCGGTACAGATTTTTATGCATTTTCTGTTTCATGTGCTATGATTTAGGGATATCCAGTGATTTTTCTTTTATTTTTTTTGGTTTTAATATCGGTATACTGACCGCTGCAGTACAGATTTTCATACATTTTATGACTATGAAATAGGGGAATATGAATATGAAATATTCATATATATTCGCTATGAATATGATATAGGGGTATCCAGTGATGCTAATATTCGCTATGAATATGAAATAGGGGGTATCCAGTGATGCTTTTTTGGTTTTAATATCGGGATACTGATTGCTGCAGTGCAGTTTTTTATGCATTTTCTGATTCATGCACCTCGAATTAGGGGTATCCAGTGATGTTGTTTTGGTTTTAATATTAGAATATTAACCGCTGTAGCACAGATTTTCATGCATTTAAGATTCGTGCACAACGAATAAGTTGCATTCAGTGACTTTATTTATACTTTTTTGTGATTGCTTTTGTACAGCTTTTCATGCATTTTCAGATTCATGCAAGGTTTGAAAATTTGTGGAAAATCTTCAAGTTATATAATTCATAACACTGAATTTTTTGTGCTAAAAATTGAAAGCCCTCCGAATTTTTTTTTTTTTTTTGTGGTGAAGTAGCTCAAATTTCTATTACTGTTTTAAATGTTTATTTTAATTATCTTGAATATGCTTAATTTATTTCAGTGAATTTCAAAACAAGCACCGGAGTGAAACAATTTATTTTATTAAAATGTATTTTTGATGTTTTGTAATGATTCAGAGTATTGATTTGCGATGCGATTTGCAGTATTGATTCATCCGGTGTGCTGTACATCGTCAATAGCAATGGGTACCTTATAGTAAAGCTGTTCCAAACTAAAATTTTGTCAATGAAATAGATAAAAATATTTTAGAAAAACCCTTTATGTAAAATTAACACAAAATTTTAATTAATACATATGTACAAATAAAAGTAATTCAGTAACTTTAAGAAAAAATTGATTTTCGATGAAAAAATAATTGTAAAAAAAGAAAAAACAGTAAAATGTTTCCATTAACATTTATTTTTTAAGAACCTTAATTATAAAAGTGACTTACAGTTTTTTGAGAATTAAATGTGTTTGTTTCCGGCATTTCTCAGAAGTTCTGATGATCTGTTTTGCTAAATAGCTTTCTTGATGATTTAAAACAAAATAATGTTCCCTCTGATAGTTTAATGATTTTACTTGATGTTGTTTCTCTGTTCACATCTATCCCTATCCCTTATGCTTGTGATATTTATCGAAAAATTTGCGATAACATTTCTTTCAACAATTATTTGTATACTGTTACTTTAATTGAACTTATTTCTTTTTGTTTAACTTCCAACTGTTTTAGTTTTAATAATTCTTATTATCAACAAATTAATGGCACTGCTATGGGCTCCCCCATTTCAGTTAGAATTGCAGAAATAGTCATGCAGTTTATTGAAAATCAAATTAATTCTCATTTACATGAAAAAATTTATTTTTGGCGTAGATATGTGGACGATATTTTTATAATCACTGATAATCATTATGTTTCTGATATTCTTAATTATGCTAATTCTGTTAATCCTTCAATTCAGTTTACCTTAGAACAAGAAAAAGATAATAAACTCCCTTTCTTAGATATTTTAATTGAGCGTTCGCCTTCTGATACTTATTCTAAATTTGTTACTTCTGTTTATAGGAAACTTTCATTTTCAGGCCAATATTTAAATTTTAATTCAGCTAACCCTTCTTCACATCAATCTGCTGTTTTCCATTTGTTTACTTCACCGCGCAAAATTATACTGCAGTACCGATGAACTTTTCCAGTTGGAATTGAAAAGGATTTTTTCGGACTTAAAGCGTAATAGTTATCCTTCTCACTGGCTTAAAAGAAAATTAAAAGAGTATGACTTTAATAAGGATAATCATGAAACTAATTCATCTAAATCACCTAAATCGTTCGTTACTATTCCTTACTATAAAAATATTTCTGAATCTATTGCCAAAGTTTTACGCACGGTTAATTTATCTGTTTCCTATAAACCTCAATTTCTAATTCGTAATTTCCTTTCTAATTTTAAAACTGTTATCCCCCCTTTTTCCCGTACAGGTGTTATTTATAATATCCCTTGTAAATCTTGTAGTTCGGTTTATATTGGTCAAACTGGCCGTTCTCTTCATACTCAAATTAAGGAACATAAAACAAATTTCAAAAACCGTGATATACGTTCAAAAATAGTACAGCATGTCATAGAAACTGACCATTTACCTGATTTTAAGAGTACTAAAATAATCATATCTAATTGTTTAAATTATCACTCAAGAATTTTCCTGGAGGGCTGGTACACAAATCAACATTTTTCGCCACTTAATGAGGCATGCGCAGTTCCTGATGAATACGTTGTACTGACATAATGAAAGTCTGTTGTTCATCTCATCATTTACATTTGATGTTTTTTACTGATGAGGAGCCTGTAAAATGCTCGAAACGTTTAAATTTATGTTTTTGTGTTTTTAATATTTTAAAATGTATATTTTTAGTGTATATTATCTGTCTCAGTTTTTAATGTGATTAAAATTTAAGTCCTTTTCTATCGCTAGAGGTCTAATGCTAATCTGTTTACTTTCGTTTTTCGGTATCATGTATTTGTTATCGGCTGGACTCGCATTTCTGCATTTATTTTTTTTTTTACTTAAAAGTGGACAATTTTTTTTAGTTTTTTATTTAATAGTATTTTAAGTTAAAATGAGCGATTATGGTGATAATCCAAAGAAGAAAAAAGTTCCTGATCAAAATTTTCTATCGGTGTATTCTGCTAAATGGCCATGTTTGCGATTTGTAGATTCATCACCCCATCAGGCGTAGTATTGTACAATATGTAACAGCAAATTTCGCATAAATCATGGTGGACTTTATGATTGTTCACGTTATATTGCAACAAGTCGATGTATTATTTTTGTATGTTAGATTATTAAAAGTCAATAAATTTCAGAAAGTAAGTTTTAATGTAAACAAAAGTTTTTATGCTTATTTATATTTTAAGCATTTTCTTATTTTTTAGCGAGTACACTTTGTAGCATAAAACTACACTTTTTCTTGTTTTTTAACTACACTTTAGGTTGGTAGCACCAGAGGTTGGTAGCCTTGTATTTCATAGCAGTAAAAAAATGTTTGTTTTTGTAAGTTGAGTTGTTCAATATCGCCTGCGTTTGTTAAATAAAAATTTGAAAGAATTATTTAAAAATGTACTTTACATAGTCGATACTGTGTAATTAAAACAAAAATTGAAATACTTATTCAAAAAGATAATTGGATCATGAAACAAACTTATTTGCCATTATCAATGGGGAAGTTGCACTCGGGAGGAAAACACTTTTTTAAAAATTATAATCGATAAACTCAATCTTGAAAATCCGAAAAATCCAATTAAAATCGTAAAATTAATTCAATAACGTTTTAATTAACGTTTTAAAATCTCTAAAAACCAAAACAAAACCACGTGATCTGAAAACGCTCCGTGAGATGGGGTTGACGTCACAGTTCACGAAGTGCGAATGTTTACAACCTTTTACCTATTGCTTTTTTTTTTATCGCTCTGTTCTAATCTGTATTTTATGTTTTATTTTTTTTAAGTTTTTATCTTTTGTAAGAAATAACTTAAACCTTCCATAACTATACTATAATCTTATATATATATATATATATATATATATATATTCTATTTTTATTTGTATAATGTCGATTTTGGATTTGCAAAAGTGTAAGCGGATAATCTGCCGAAAATAGATGCTCTTTTTATATTCTCATTTTTGAGAAGAAACCTCGATTTTATTGGCGCAGAAATAAGATAAGCTAAAGCTAAAAGATATAGATTTATTCAGTTTTTATATTTAGAAAATTATAGACGTCTTCATAATAGAATTTAACATTGTATTAATATAGTAGTAGTATTTTTTCACATTTCTCTAATTTTTTAGACGCTTGTATGTGAGAATTTTTCTTTTTTCATAACTTACAGTCGGTAACAAAAGTGTCCGAACACTAGCAAAAATTCCTATATTAAAAAAGTACACTTAATACTGTTTTGTTAAATAAATTCTTGTCGAATCCTGTTCTTAGCCTGACTAAGAACAGGATTCGACAAGGATTTATTTTGTTATATAGGAATTTTTGCTAGTGTTTGGACACTTTTGTTACCGACTGTATGCTTAAAGATTTAATTATAATTAAAATATTCATTAAAATTTTATAGTGCATAAAAATATATTTTACTGATTTACTTATATTATTATTTATTATTATTTTGTTTTTAACCAGAATTTTTCAATTATGTTATTTTACAAAATATATATTATTATTTTAAAGAACAGTTATTAATTATTAATGACAATATTATGAGTTCAGTAGCATTTAATATTTACTTCAAGTTTTTGCAAACGAAAAAAAATGTTATTTTCAAAATGCATTATTTATTTATTTTTTATTTCATTTTATTTTCATTTTATTTATTTATTTATTTATTTATTTATCTTTTTTGAAAACAGGAAGTTTACTTTTCATAATTTTTTCAGTAGTTTTTTTAAAATATGTATAGAGAGATAGATTTCAATTTTATCCATTTATTTTTCCATTTAATTTTCTTGAATTTATTCTTTCACTTCATTTGAATTATATTGTTCTTCGTCGTTTACATTAGCAACGGCTGTTACACAACTATTTATTTATTTAATTTATTCATTTGAAAAGGAAAATATAATTAAACGTTTTTAACGGGAAAATGTTAATATCAGAGAAAGGATTACTCTTATTAAAATTTGAAACTTATTTATTTATTATTTATTTAGTTCCTTTGAAAGGAAAACCTTTTGTTATTTATTTATTTATTGTATTGATCGAAATCAAATGGTAATATAGCAGACAGAGTGAATGCAATAAAGTACATGGTGCCTAAACTAAAATATATTTAATAGATGCTGAGATACAGCTATACTTAAAATCTTAGTTCTTGAATAATAGCAGCTTTTGCCATCTGATAAGTACCCAAATTGAAGTGCCAAGGAAAGACGTTGCTGCGGGCAATAAGAACCAGACCCAAAAGAGCAGGGTACACTGGAGGAAAGAAGCTGCCGTAGGCAGCGGATACCCCAAACGGTGTTCAGAGCGATTTCAATGAATTTATTTTTTTTATTATCTGTCTATTTATTTATTTAGTTAGTTTTTTTTTTATATAGAATAGATTTATAAAATAAATTATTGAAACAATTTGATTCTATAAAAAAAAAAAAAAAAAAAAGGATTCTTTTTTTTTTAATTTATTTAAATTTAGCGACCAGCGAAGCAGGCGAAAACCGTCAGTTATAGTATATTTAAGGGTTGATCGAGATTTATTTTTAGGGCCCGTTTTTGAGAAAAGCAAAATAATTTTGTGAATATTTATTTCTTTTTGTGATAAAAGAATTATCGCACGGAACATTTCACCTTAGCAGTTACTCTATCTAGTGTTCTTTATCAAGTCAACAGCATATTATTCAGCCAAGTACAGACACTCATTTAAAATAATACTGTTAACGTGGAAAATTTTTACAAAATCATAATTAAAAAAAAAAATAAATTTGTGAAAGGGCTGTTGTTATGAGTCTGAATTTTGTAAAGGGACCCATTTTATAGATTCGAATTTTGTGAAGGAGTGATTTAGAGATTTGAATTTTGTGAAGGGGCAGCAAATGGGTCTCGATTTTTACCTGGATCGATCCCTGACATATTCTAAACATATTTGGATTTTACATTAAATCTTCATTGATAAATGAATTCAATATATATATATATATATGTATATTGTATTTGACTGCTGAAATTTACTGCAAATTTTTAATTAATTATTTAATACCATTCATATGTATAACTAGATCACGTGTAACGTATAAGGTATTATTACATTTAACATATAGTTCATATGTTTATTATATTATATTTTATTTTATTTTAAAGTGCTTTATTTATTTTTTTCTATTGCTAATAATAATTATTATTATTGTTATTATTTTCTATTTCTATTAATCTTTTTTTTTTCTATTTTTCAATTTTTCCAAATAAAAAAGTAATTGCATTTTAAAAATAACTAAGCACGTTTCTAAATTCTGAAAATAAGAATAATAATGATAATAATATTTTTGTACGGAGACATTTTTTTTTGTTGCTTTTATTTATTTATTTATTTAGAATGATAAGCACATATAATTTTCCTTAAATACTTTTCAATTTCTCAAATTACATCACTATAACGTTTTTAATTATTCACAATCTTGAGCTTCTATTTTAATAGAAATACTGCTAAGTTATATAATATTGAAATGTATTAAAAAAGTTATTTCTAGCTTAAAATACTATATCTTCGGTTGCAGACTCTGACAAGGTTGCCTGAAGTATAAATATTTATTATTATTATTGTTTATTGATTTTTTTTTTTTAATCTCAATTTTGTACATAGTCGAAGGGGAAATACATATATACAGATATATTGGCATCTCATGATTATAAATGTAATCTAATTTAGGTTAATTCAGCATATACTGTTCTAGATTATTTAAGCAATGAAAATATACAATATGTATATTTTCATATATAATCATGAAAAACGGCAGTTTTTCGAGTGACGTAAGCGGAAGCCCAAACTGAACGCTGCGAACTCATATATACGGCTAGTTTGACATCAGAGAGATTTGTAAAAGCCGACACTTAATATCTCAGCAAATATGCCATATTTTGTTCTGATCTTTTCAAAATAGTCTTTTATCTACGGTCTTAATCTATCCTTAAAATTTTACATTTCTACATGCAGTATGTTTTGAGATCTGAATCTCAATTTAAAGCCAAAAAGGGAAAACGATTGGTGTAATGGACTAAATTCTGAAAAATATCTCTAAAACGGCTCGAAGGATTTTCATATAATTAATATATGCTGTTAATAGGATCTTTCTTAATCTAGTAACGTCTTCGTTTTTTTCAGGAAAACTCTTGTTTTTTATAAAAGTTGTTTTAAAAATAGAACTATATTACTCCGCCAATTGCATGCTTTTCTTCGGCGAAAATGGCCGTAAATCGGTTCTTACTTCTTGCTTGCAAGGCTTTGTTGGTTGGCTGACCAACGTGAATGCAGTCAATAACTTTTTGTTATGAAGAAAATATTTTTCATTTTAAAATTTCCCATTTCGTCAAAAAATTATTTAGATAATATTTAAAGTAAAAGAAGTATTTTGTAATCATAGATATTCTATTTCATCGTTATTTATAATGAATTAATTTCTTTTTAAAGCGAAAAAGTTTATCACTCATGCACACAAATTTATACCATGGTTCATGATCTTTGGAGCGCATGCGTACATCCAAAATTTTTGGCGCTCGCTGACTCGCTGTATAGACAGGCGCTAATTGTTTACCATCGAGGTTTGCACTGTATTATTCCACCCAATCCGCCTATCAAGCTTTGTTTCATTGGTTTCATTACGTTTTTCTATTTTATTTATTACTTCGAAGTGCATTATTTAATCCAGAAAGAAGATATTCTAGTTGAAAACCCTAAATTAATTGATACGGGAAGGCAAAATTTAATACTATGTTTGCATCTAGAGGTACGTGTTTTATTATGGTTACATATTTTTTTTCGATTAGTCAATAAATGTGTTTATATATCTTATCTTTGATCTGTTTGCACTGCCAAGCCTAAACAAATTATTACTCATAATCGCCTGTAATTTTCAAAATATGCCTGTTTTTTAGTTCCATGTTTATGTATTGCTCGGTAACCTAGAAAATAATAATAATATATACTTTTGTTTTAATAATTAAGAGGGAGCTTTCTAGCAGCAAGCGCTGCAGATTATTCCGATAAACTTATTATGGACAGCAGTAAAGTATGCTTTTTGGATTACCAGTTTAATAGTTTAATCACAATTGCTTACATGCTGTTATTTCGCTGCTTATCAATAAAATTTGCACTTTTTTTTTTCTTTTTCAAGCTATTCCTGAAATATTTTTTGCTTACATTTCGCCATAATACACAATTATTTTTATTTTTTATCTATTAAGTCTGCGATTTTTTGAAAACTATTTTGAATTGAGCGATAATTTTACAGCTTGTTAATAAAATATGGAATCATATTGCTGCTTATTGAGAAACTTTATTTTTCACAATACAAATAATTACTAAGAATAGAGTATTTTATTGCAAATTGATAAAATTCTTTTTTTTTTTTCCACCAAAGCTATTTCTCAAAATCCATGATAATTTTGTGGCCTGTTATTGAAATACAGAATCATTTGTATTTTCTGTATCTATCATCAAATTTTATGTTTAATAATATAAATAATTACCAAAATTCATCATTATTTTGTTGCCTATCAATAAAATTTTTACTTTTTTTTTTGTTCAGTTCTGTTTACCAAAATATGCAATAATTTTGTAATCTGTTATTAAAATGCACAAGCATTTTGCCGCTAACAGTTCAAGGCAGGCATTATTTATGAAATCAAGCATAACAGAATTTTACCCCAAAATGCAGAACTAAATTTGCTTTTACAAAATAATTAGCTAGTTATTAGGAATGTACTGAATATTCAGTATATATATTCGATATAATGCTGAATATGAAATTATTTGGCTAAATGAATCTAAAGATTGATTTTGAATTTTATACTATAAAATAAATAATGTAAAAAACTATCATCTGTTCAGATACAGTCAACCGTCGAGCAAAAGGTGTGCTTATTTAGTATTTTAAGAACAAAAAAAAATGTGAAAAGAGGAGGGGCATTTAACTGAGTAAAGGATTTTATGGTATTTTACGGTATATATAAAAAAGGTAAATACACTAAAACGTTATCTAAAACGTATTTGCATAATTAAATCTGCTATTTTGCTAATTATGGCCATTTCTATGATCTGAAGAAGAAGATTAATGTTTGAAATTATAAAATATTTTAATGTTCCCCTTTCATATGTAAATTTCATGTATCTTAAATTAAGTCTTAGAGGATAATAACTTTTATATTCTCTAAGAATTATCTGAGGATGATAATTTCGCATCTAAAAAAGATGTTAAGAATAAAGTTATCAGTTTTGGTTTTAGTAATTCACTATGCTGTAAGTATCAAAATGTAGCAATGAACCTAATTATGTATATACACTACAAAAGTTCTGCATGAAAGCGTGCTGTTTACCATTTAACTAAATTTTATGTTTAAAAGCCTTTTTTTTTGTAATTTTAAGATGTGCAAATTTTCATATATGCTTCAATTATTCTTTCTTGCAACTACTCGGTATTCGGTGCTCGTCCAAGCACTCAGCAACTACTCGGTCAAAGTGCTATTTGGTGTAGCACTAATATCTAACAAAAGTTGTTTTTTTTGTTAACAACAGTACTTAAATAAAGATTATATCTTTAAAGTCGAGTTAACAAGGAGTGCACGTATTTTAGATAATGTTGCCATCTAGGACATTTTAGGAGATCAAACAAATATTATGTCCACCCCCGTTAAAAAAGGTGATACATGATACAAGTAAAAAAATAGTGAATTTGAGTTTATGTCATATGAAAAGCCCAGTGGCAGAAACGCCGCGACACGGCGACATAGTCGCGGACACAGAAAAACGGCTTGCAGACAGTTTTTGTCTGCACTAATAAAAAAAATTGACCCTAACTTTCAGACACTCTTTGTCTGTACTACTAAAAAAAAAAATTTCCCACAACTTTAAGACAGTTTTTGTCTGCAGTCTTAAAAAATTGTCTGCAATTTAGATATTTTTGCCCACGACAATGCGCTACTGATGTATGACGTCTTAGACGCTCTGTGGTAGGAACTCTAGAGCTCCCTATAGGTGGCTTGGTAGGAACACACAAAACAGTGCTTAACAAGGGCGACCTGGGAGCCTAGATCTCCCTTGATAGGCAGTGTTATGCATGTATTCTTTTTCTCCTGTTACCTGTTACTGAGATTCTACGGGAATGTAGGAAAAAGCTAATTTCATTTAAAACTGCTCCAAAACTTCTCCTCCACTTCAAAATTCACTTATAAAAATTTCTGTATCAAAACTAAAATTAATACTTTTATTATTTATAATTATTTATATTGTGTTGTGTCAAACATTGCTATGAAATATTTAATTGAATGAGTTAAACTTATTATTTTATAATTGTTTATACTATATTATTTTGTAGTAAAATTGTATTGTGTATTGTTGCACAAGATCACCACTGTTGTTAACATCCCCCCCCCCTCCTGCCAGATTGCCGCTTTCAGCTTTCAGGCTTTTTGAGTACAGATTACGAAATTTTAAAAACCTGTCGCAGACAGCTACAAAATTTTATGTCACTGGGATGAAAAGTGTCCCGCCTAAGCTATATCATGCAGTTTATCCACCTGAGTGAGAGGCATTTTTGTTAGTTTTATTGTAAGCTAGTCAATGCTTTATTGTTATCTTTAAGTTGATTTTTCTCAAAGATTATTTTTTATTGCTGGGGTGCAACATGATGTTGTCATCTAAGAAAGTTTAAGTATTTATTGAGGAATCTAACAGTTAATAACTTTCTTTGCTGTGAGCTCAGCATGATGCCACTGTGTATTGTAATATTTTCTAGTAATTTTCTACATTTAAATCAATCACCATTTCTGAAAAGGAATTTTTTATGTTAATTTCTCATAATTAAAAAAGTAAAATATTACTAAATGTAAATGGTACTATTTAAATAGTTCGAAAAAAATTAGGAAGTTGACAGCTGATTGTCAGTAATTAGCTGGCCAAATATTCGGCATTCGGCCAAAATCATTAAATAAACAGATTAACCATGAAAAGTGTCTAAAACTGATTATTTTCGTAGAGCTAAAGTTTTAATTAATACAGACAGGGTACAATCTTACAGAAAAAAAGGCTGAACTTTTCACGATCCCCCCCCCTCAAAAGTGGTATCAGGCAACTGACACAATATAAATTTTTCAATAATAAAAATAATGTTAAATTTGATTGCATACATGCACACACAATAAACAAAATCAGAACAATAAATCTCATATTGAATATCATATTAATTATAATTAAAATAGTTGTAAGTGCTTAAAAAACAGACAAACTTATTACGTATACTTGAAAATAAGTTTATTCTGTAGAAGCATTGTTTGCTGGGGCAGTTGATTAGCAGAATAATGTAGTTCTAGTTTATTAGGAAAATGCAGTTGAAGAGCTATTTCTTTTTCATTTTCTCAAAGTTTGAATTTGACATTTCTTGAAAGCCAATCACATAGAAATTGCTAATAATATATTGCACAAATTCAGGCTGACACCCCCCCCCCCCTACACATGTCCAAAAAGTTTTAATGCAGATTTGCATTGATCCCAAGAATAATAATTTTCAAGCTTAAAAAGGCTGAAAAGTAACATGTCTGTTAATATCTTTACTTTTTCTTTTCCTCTTGAATTTCATTCTATACACCACTGAAAACAGAAAACTCTCTTGCGGTAAACATTGCAAAAAGAGCCATTCTGCCACTTTTTTCTTTTTAACTGTGGTATGCTCATGCTTGCAAGAACATAGCAGCGCCGGATCTAGGGGGGGGGGGGGGGGTAGGCTAAAAGTACTGTCATTCATAATTGAATATTACAATTGGAAATTTTTCTTTGATATGGAATAACATCTTGAAAAATCTTAGCCCCCCCCCCCCCCCCAAAAAAAAAAAAAAAAAATAATAATAATAATAATAATAATAAAGTTTTAGATCCGCCACTGGAACATAGTGCATGAATAAGTTGTCTGCATTTTCTTTTTTGTTTAGAAACAGAATTTACTATTAATTAAAGTGAATTAAATTACATTTAGTTTAAATTAATATTTTGTATTTTAGAAGATTAATTTCTCAAGTAAATGTTTGAATATTGAAGTGTGGAACTTTAAAACAGGCATATTCGAAAAATAGAGGTTACAAGTGATTTGTTTATACTTGAAGATATTTTTGTTTTAGCCAACAGATCAACAGACATTTATTTACTTTTCGGAAATATGAATAACTACATTTTAGAAAATAAAACTATAAAACACTTGCCTCTAAATCATAGTAATGGAAGTGTATATTTGTAATTTATTTTCCTTGTAGCTGCAAATCTTATGCATTTCATGAATTGCTAATAGAATAGGGATAATTTTGGATTTGGGTATGAATTATATTTCATGAAATAAAATGAAAACTAATAATTTCATATGCCTACAAGAATTCACTTTTATAGACATCATCATTACCTATAATTATATACTGAAAATATATTAGCAACATTGAAATTGAAATTGACACAAAAAATATTTTAGTTTTTGAAGATGGCAATTCAATCAAAACAAGTACTTTCAAACAGTGCTGCTAATTAACATGCTGCTATATATTTTCCAAATTCAGGTATATACTGCACATTATATATGTTTACTTTAACATTTTATCGAATTGAAACATTTGGGGAGCAAATGTTCAAATCAAGTCCTAAATTAAAAATTACCTTTATTCTTTCCATATATATAAAACAATTCTTTATCATTATGTGTATGTGAGAGCTTGTGAAATACGGTCGCCATTGGGGACCAATATTTTTTAAAACTAGTAATAATGTTTTCAACTTTAAGGATTTTTTTTTTTTTTTAATATATATATTTTGGTGAAAGAATTGGTCCCGAAATCGGGCTCCAATTCTACTTTCGCTGTTTTGCCCTCACCACTTTTTGAGACACTGTGTTGAATTAGGAAATTTACATATCTCTGTGCATGTTTCACAACTCTGTGTTAAATTATTGCACCGTTTTAGGGAATTGGTTTACACTGCTCCTGTCTGTGCATACTATCGATCTGGTGCTGAATTTTTGTACCTGTGTAATTATGTACCATTGCCGATGGTGTATTAATTTAGTGAAAATAATAAAACCAGTTTCATGATGTTAAATTTAAACAAGTGTTTCCTGATGTAAAAAATAAATCATTCCAGCCTAATAAATAATTGATTTTTAGTTGGTATAATAATTGGTATATAGAATCTTAATTTCTATATTCCAGGGGTGCAGAAAATGTTCAGACCTCTGAAATTTTCCCAAAAATAACGCATCAACCTATTATCTGAAAGTTTTTTTTTTTTTTTTTTTTTTTTTTTTTTTTTTTTTTTTTTGGGGGGGGGGGTGGGGTTGGGGAGGGGGTAACGGGTATTTAAAGGGAATACACTTGTAAAAGAAGAATACAGCTGTTAATTTGTAGTTTAATATTCGAAAATTTGTTTTTTCAGTAATTTTTTCTTACTTCCGTTTTCATTTTTATTTTATTCTAAGATAATAATTATTCAAAATTTCCCCAGACAGCCAGAATTTCCCCCGAACATCGTTCGCACGTTCGGACATATTCTGCACCCCTGCTATATTCAAGTAAATTTTGAAACGGAATAAAAAGAAAAAAAAAAAGAAAGAAAGAAAATGTTGGAGAATATTTTTTTATGGGCTACCATAATTTTTTGTTGGCGACCATATTTTTTAATAAATTCCTGAACCCTGTGCAGGTTTAAACTGCCATAAGTTTTTTTAGCATTTTGCTAAAAAATGTTGGTCAGAATTTCACTAAAAAGCTAAAACTGGATAACTATATAAAATATCTCTATATAATAACTCAGATTTTTTTTTTTTTTTTTTTTTTGTAATATTTGCAGGCAAAAACTACGAAAGAACTGAAATTTTTGGGAATCATTATTTGTATAGTAATTTGGATTTATTTTTAATGATTGAATTTAAATGCAAAAATATTTAAAAGTATGTCAGAATTTGCTTCATAGAAGCATTCTTAGCACTAGTATTTCACGATTATCTACCACTACACTTTATTTAATTTTTAAATTGCTTTTTCATTTTACATGTATGATATGAGTACCTCTTTTTCTATTGTTGAAATCAAAACATAGTTTTCCTGATTCATATTTTTAAAGTCACAAATATGGATGCTTGGTTAAAATCATCAATGAACAAAAGGAATAGAAAACAAAACTGAGGATAACAAAGCTAACAAGGAACACCGTGTCTGGCGGTGATTTTAATGAAACTTTAATTTCTGATAGAGGGCATACGTACCAAATATTTTTTATCACAGAAATTTTTGCTATCATCCATGTTTTCTCTATTTATTGAATTTTTAAAATGTTAAAAACCACATCAGCCACATATCAACAGTAAGCTCCGCCTTTGGGTGTGACTTAAAAATACTAAATGATTTTGCGCTTTCATGTTTAAGTTACAAATGAAAATTTATAGTAGTACTGAAAATTATTTCAACTGAATTATTCATTTGAGTATTCACTTGCTGTATAAATACAAATTTTTCGCATATTTTTGAGTAAAATTTGATAGCATATCAAATATGAAAGAAACGCCTCTCTCTCATTGAAATCCGAGCCGGACGCTTGGGTGATGTTCCTTGTAAGTAAAAGAAATCAATGGTATCCAAAGAATTAATTAACTTTCGAAAAAGCTAAAATAGTGCTTGCCTATTTTCGCTAAAATGCTAAAGTAATTTTTTTGCCAGGTTAAACCTGTGTATGTAAATAAAATCAATTTAAATATTTCAAAATAGACATAAATGATTGAAATAGGCATGCAAAGTTAACAATATTTAATAAATAAATATATCTATTTCTAAGGGTGAATTGGGTGCAAAAGTATAGTTTATAGTTTTAATTTAAATTCCCCTCCTTCCCCCCCCCCCCCAACTGCTTTCAACTACATTATCATCTCCTCCCTCATAGTCGTAAACACCTTTAAAAAATTTGTTATTAAGCATGATGAAATGAATGATTCACATATATTTCATGGAATTTTTTACTTTCTGAAAATACATAGGTAAGGAAAGTATTGTAATTATAACAAAAATTTGACGTGAAGTTGGTGTATCTACATGTTTGAAGTTCCATGAGTTCATTTTTGCTATTTTACGATAATGTATGTACATATCTGAGTAGAGTGAACACAATATTGTCTAAATGCTTTGTTCAAATGAGCTAAAAGTTGGTGCATATGTTATAGGTTATCGTAGTACAAACTGTATACATCTTGGAGAATCTAGCACAATTTTATTTATTTATTTTAACCAGGACACAAAGATAAATTCTTTATCATTATAGTCTATGGGCTCAAATAATTTAAAGTGTGATAGCATCTGAATTCCTTATTCAATTCAGCTGAAACTTTTATATACATGTTATCAGTCACTGTTGAATGAATCGTATAGATATATTTTGCTGAATCTAGCATTTATAGTTTTTTTGTACAGGGAAATAACGAAAAATTCTGTAATATTATGGCCTATAGTCTGAATTTATTTAAAATGTGATGGCGTCTGAAGCCTCATTTGATTGAGCTTTGAATTCATATACAAATTATAAGTATATGTCACACAAACTATATACATTTTGGTGAATCTTACACTATTAGTTCTTTTACAGATATACACAAAATAATTTGGATGCATTCCATTCCATTAAACAATATATTATTTGTGAGCAAATAATCAAATAATTTTCTTGATTGTTTATTTAATGACTTCTCTTACGTTATTTTATTTAAACTACAGTGAATTACTTTCATGTTCAGAAAGTCGACTGGAGTCACTCAACATTTTTATTATTTCTCTTTAAGTTTCTGCATATTTATCAAATTGATTATATATATATATATATATATATATATATATATATATATATATATATATATATATACAGTCATACACATGTCACATTTATATTATTAAAGACATTACTTTTGTGAAAAATAAATAAATAACTTTTCTATGTGGAAGTAAAATTTAATTTTGTATTTTTTTCATCTGGAATTTCTATTACCAAGTAATAATTTTTTTTTACAAAATTAAAATAAGAAATATATTCAGAAAATTCAAAGTCGTTAAATTAGTACCCATTTTCCAAAAATTGATTTTTTAAATTTTTAGTATTTCATTTTGTGGTTAAAAAAAGCAATTTGTGTGAAAATTTGCATTTTTGAACGAAAAAAATATATAAAATTTTTTAAAAATCAATTTCTTCGAAAATGAGTACCAATTTAATGGTTGTGAATTTTCTGAAAGTGAAAACGGAATTTAAAAACTACATTTGGTAATGAGTAATCTCTATATATAAAAAAAAAAAATTACTGTCGCTGGCGTCAATTTTTTTTTTTGTCTGCGACAGCATCTTCTCGCGGAGGGCAGGGTCTTTCGCATCATGAGAGGTATCAATGTGTTCCGAATACTTCAAGGAAGACATTTCAGCTGCTTAGAAATTTCTATCATTTTAATTAAAGAAGTTATTAGCTATAAACGACAAATTTGTGAAAGTACTCTATTTGCCACCTTGAAAAATGTTTCTCCCAGTGACGTTGGTCTTCTGTCATGAAGTCATTTTACACGGGAAAAATAAAATACGATCCATGGTTGTAGGTAGGTAGGTTGGATTTAACATCGCCCAAGTACTGCGCTATGGGTAATTGGTGACTGTCTGGGAAGCACTTCTAGGGATGTTCCAGAGACATCACAATTTTGATTCTCCATGGAGGAGATTCCCCAGACGTATATTTTTGATGGGAACATAGAGGACTTTGTGGCCACGACAGATTTTATGTACACCAGACACCATTAGTGCACACGACGGTCTTTGACCGGCTCAAGTATCGAATCAGCAATCTTCCAATTATGAGCTCGGTGCTTTATGGACTGGCTATACCGCTGCTCGGAACCATGGTTGTAAAAAATAAATGTCAGTGTTGCTATTAATAACTTTTTTTCTCTACTTTTAGAAAGTAAATTTTCTTACATGGGAAAATTAAAATATCCATGGTTGTAGGTAGGTAGGTAGTTAGATAGGTTGGATATGACATTGGCCATTACTGCACTATGGATAATTGGCGACGATCTGGGGCACACCCCTAGGTATGTTTCAGAGACATGCCATCACATTTTTGATCCTACACGGAAGAGATGACTCCCCCGCTTTGGTGACCCAAAAAGGTATAGTTTTGATGGGAATATGGAGGATATTGTCGCCACAACAGATTTTACGTGCACCAGCCACCATTAGTGTACACAACGGTCTTTGGCCAGCTCGAGTACCGAACCCGCAATCTTCCAATTATGAGGTCGGCGTGCTATCGACTGGGGTGCCGCGGTCCTGATCTATAGTTAAAAAACAAAGGTGATATACTAAAGCTATAATAGAAAATAGTCTGGATATTACGGATTTCTTTCTATTAAAAAAAAAAAAAAAAAAACTGATTTTAAGCATGATTTTTATAAAAATAAAATAATGTGCTATTAAATATTACATATTTCAATTTGACATTGAATATGGGGATTTATATAATAATTTTCTGCTTTTGTCTTGTGTTATGCACTATTAACATTCCTATTCAGTGAAAGGAAAGCAGCGGATAGGCGGGCAGAGCTCTGCATGTGTTAACAAGTAAAGTGAGTCGGGGGAAGGCGAAGCCTCCCTCAGGGGTTGGTGAGCGGAGCGAGCAGGGGCAGAGCCCCCTAGTTATGAAAATAGATCTTCCCATAAGATAGGCCATAGCTGTTGCCAAGATTAGGTATTGTCCTCTCTTAAGAATAACTTCTTCACATTCTACATCATTATCACTTAAATTAGCATCAGACAATTTGTTTTTAATTAGTTAATAGATTGTGAATAACTCCAAAGTCATGATATAATATCAAAGTTCACATACTCATCAAAATTTATATTTAGAATGGTAAAATAATGACCAGTCAAGAAATTTTGTGAATTTTAGAAAAGTGGAAAAGACATAACTAATATTGTGTGACTTATAAACAAAGAAATTTTTCATTCAAATGAATAGGAATGAATCAGGACTTCACTAAAAGATCGTATAAATGTAAAAGATGTATAAATTGGGTTTTTTTGTAATGGAAATTTTGTGATTATGATAACTTGACATAATACTCAAAATTGAATTGAACCAAAGTTATACAGCAAACTTATCGTACAAATATCTTAGATGAGTTCGTTAACTAAGTTGCTCTGCAGTTTGTTTTCAAGTGGCAGCTACGTGAAAATTTCAAATCCACATTTTGAATTTTGATGTTTACATTGACCACATAAAGGTCTCAACCAAGTATTTATTAATAAATTTTATCTGCCATTTTTAACAAAATGACCGATATCTTTAGTACGGCCATTTCAAATCAGGATACCACTTGTAAATTTATCATCAGAATACCTTTTGAAATACTGAATCAGTTCAAGTTGGACATTGAACTTATCACACCAATATCTTGGATGAATTTTGTACCAATATTTAGTTTCCAAGTTGCAGCCGCTTGAAATCAGGCTGCTACTTGAAAATGCGCCACCATAGTAACTTTTAGAATACTAAACTGGTTCAAATCAAAGTTGGGAAGTGAACTTACAATTCAAATATCTTGGATAAGTTTGCTAGGCAACCTGCTCCACCATTTTGTTTCCAAGTGGCGGCCACTTAAATTTTTTTTATTACAGTAACTTTTGTAATACTGAATCAGTTCGAATCACGTTTGCACAGTTGACATATCATTCAAGTACCTTTGATAAGTTCACTGGGCATCTCAGTCACTCTGTCCTTTTGTTTCAAAATGGTGGCCACTTGAAAATTATCACAATAACCCTTGAACCGATTTGCTTAAAACTCCATATATACATAGCCCTCATTAATAAATCCATCAAATTCATTAATAAAATGTAGCTGCCATTTTGGAAAAATGGTGGCAACTTCTTAAGAAAAGATAAATCAACCTAACCTTCCTATGAGCCGGAAGGACTTGTTTTAATTTTTTGATCAATAACCTCTAAAAAGTAATGATATCAGTACAAAAACCCTTAACGGGTTAAAAGTTTGTGACGCAGCTACTTTATCGCTATAAAATTTTGAAATATGGGTCTTAAAAATAATGATATAAATTTTAAGTGACGCTTTACTATTAGTTAAAATATACGTAGATTTTCTTATTTGAGCATTTGCTTTTTTCTTTTATTTATATTTACAATGCAAACATAATATTTTTAACTTCAAGATAAGACAAATATATTAAATATACTCACTGATACTTTTTCATTTGCACTTCAATTTCAAAATAACAGTTTTAAAAGGAATGATATAAAAATTCCAGTGACTCCTCGGTGTCATTTTAAAAGATTTGTCTTTTGATTCCATTAAAATTACCTTTGTTTTGTCTATTAAAGTATATTTACACATTGAAACAGTGCTTTTAATTTTCAAATATACTGTCAAATAATCACACTTTCACTGAGTTTGCATTATAAATTGAAATTATTTATTTCAATAAATTGATTTGTCTTTTGCGTCACGCTATCCAAAACTGTGAATAAAATTTATGTAAATGTTACTTTGTATCATAGTATCCAACTAAGTGAAAATTTGTGCAAAGAGATAGTGTGATGCAAAGAATACATTTGCACAAATTTTGTTTGCAGTTTTGGATAGCGTGACGCAAAAGACAAATCAATTTATTGAAATAAATAATTTCAATTTATAATGCAAACTCAGTGAAAGTGTGATTATTTGACAGTATATTTGAAAATTAAAAGCACTGTTTCAATGTGTAAATATACTTTAATAGACAAAACAAAGGTAATTTTAATGGAATCAAAAAACAAATCTTTTAAAATGACACCGAGGAGTCACTGGAATTTTTATATCATTCCTTTTAAAACTGTTATTTTGAAATTGAAGTGCAAATGAAAAAGTATCAGTGAGTATATTTAATATATTTGTCTTATCTTGAAGTTAAAAATATTATGTTTGCATTGTAAATATAAATAAAAGAAAAAAGCAAATGCTCAAATAAGAAAATCTACGTATATTTTAACTAATAGTAAAGCGTCACTTAAAATTTATATCATTATTTTTAAGACCCATATTTCAAAATTTTATAGCGATAAAGTAGCTGCGTCACAAACTTTTAACCCGTTAAGGGTTTTCGTACTGATATACTATACAATATGTATATTTTCATATATAATATACAATATGTATATTCAATTAAATATTATTACCCAATCCCAATATTTTATTTCTGTACTCAGTCTAGAATAATAATAATAAATCTATATAAAAAAATAATAAAATGAAACAAAACAAGTATTTAAAAGATACATATTTGGCATACTAAAGAATTTCTTTAAGAAAATTCTATTGATAAACTATTATTTCGATTACAGCTTAATTTGAATTAATAACAGTACGCGAGTAAAAAAAATCCCATTGAAACTTGGTGCCATTTATGAATGAAGTTTAATGAGTTCAAATTGTTTAAAAAATTTTTTTAGAGAAAGAATACAAAATTTTGCTGAATGCGCGAATTTTCTTTACAATACTATAGGGAGAAATTCAGCGTGCACTTCATTTCGTGAATAGTGACGTCACGATAGGTTTCATCACGTGACGCAGCGTTATCGCGCCAACATGAAAACTACATCTTTTAAAGTTAATTTATTAAAGCATCCGGTTTTCAAAAATGCATAAAAATGGTATCAAAATGTTTGTATTTTCATGCTCTATCATTTACAAGTTAAAATGGAAAATGTGCAATTTCCCCATTCTAGGATAAGGCCACCAAACGTCATATTTTGTGGGGAAAGTCCCCACTCTTGGTATTATTATTAATATCATTTTCTGCATAATCATTTTTTCGAAGTAAAGCTTTTGTTACAATTTACGATTTAAAATTGATGATAGTGCTGCACATTTTTTTAGTATTGCTTTTGTCGCAATTTCTTATTTTGAAATTTTAGCCAATTTGTCCCCACATTTTGTTTAGAAAATTTGGTACCTTTTTTTTCTGTAAATAATTTGGACGATAAAAAATCAGATTCGGAAATGAGTTCTTTCTTTCTTTCTTTTTTTTTTTTTTGTGTGTGTGTGTGTGTGTGTGAGTATGTTATATTTCAGTTAAATATATTTTAAATATTTGAACAATTTTATCAGTTTTGCAAACCCTAGCATTTGCCCGAAAAACAATTTTCTTTGTATCTCCTTTAATCTTTTTTATCCTACTTTTATATTAAAAGTCAAAAAGAAAAGGAATATTTTAAAAGTTCAATCAAATCTTCGAATTTAATTCGAACATTTCAGTTTTCTTATCATGGCCAGTCATAGGGCAAAATTTTATATAAAAATGCATAATGAGGCGTTGTTATTCAAAAATATTAACGAAACTTTTTTTCAGAATGGAAAACTATTAGTTTCAATCAATTTTTTTTGTAGACCAGTTTTATGTAAACCTTGAAAACAAATTAGAAATATCAGTCTTATTGTTACAAATTTAGTACCAAACGAAAGGGGTGATTTTTCTGAATCCAGGGGTGCAAACAGTTTTTTTTTTGGACATGGCACAGCAATAACTAAAGTGGGAAATTTAGGTGGCAACACCTCATTTTAGTTCATTTCAGTCATTTTGAAAAGTACATGGTCCAGTTTTACGGTAAAAAAAAAATGAGAAAAAAAAATAAAAATTTTACAGATTGAAATTAATAGTCCTCCGTATTAAACTAAATTCTGTGACTGTGAATATTTAAAACAGTGGATATTTTAAATGTAGGTGTAATATACAAGAAACTTTCTTGTATTATATATTGAAGTTTTGTTTATATTTAGACAAGATATCTTAAATATAATTTTAATCATATTCTAGTTTAATTTAATTATATATGCAGTGAAAACCTGGTCTATCGTTCCCGCTCCCGCATTGATAATTTTATTTCTGTGGTCCCTGCACAAATTATATTTATATAATGTTAATGAAACCCGCATGTATCGTGCTTCAAAAAGTCGTTTTCTCGCATTCGTTGTTGCAAAGTTTTTCTTCTGACTTTGTAAAAATTTTCTCATGAAGGTCAGTCGGATCTATACAAACTGGATACTTTGTGCATCGTAAAATAACTCTCTTCCCCATTTCTATGAAGGATGAAAATTGTGATGCCATGTCTCTGTCTCTTTATTTGTTACTGTAATTTCAGCATACCACGAAATAATCTCCTCAGTTTTCCAGAAAATTGTTTCATGAAGTGCAGTTAAGTGCGGAAAAATTAGGAACAATACCAAACAGAAAGGCAAGAAAATGATGCTGATTATGCGGATAAAGCGTTGTTGCGTGTAGCAGAGGATGTGTCTGGTACAAAATTTAGTGATAATATTTGCGTAAATCAAGATATTGCAACATGCGGTATCCTAAAGTATAGAAGAAATGTGTGATTTCAAAAAATTAAATAATGGCGAAAAAGACTGAGGATAATTTTCACACTGATGACATAATTACGGGGTTTTAAAGTGCACAAACTGTTATACAAGCGTATGAAATTACATAAATGGACCAAAAAAGTTTCTTTAAATCTGAAATATATCTTGTTTAATTTATAAAATGAATGAAAAAACCAACATAATAGTGCTAACTCTAGAATAAAAGAGCCGCCAGGGGGAATTCAGTAAAAAGGGCAACTTATTTTCAAAAAGGGCGTTATTTGCATAATTGCGGTCTTCTATGTTGTGATTTTTGTACATGACAAAAGTATAATACTAATTCTGTACTGATAAGTATAAAGGATTTAAGTCCAAAAATGTCGATTTTGAGTTAAGTACATAGTCAGACTCAGAAAAAAATTCTCTATCGTTTGGTATAAAGGATTTAATTCTATGTCATTTAGTCTTTGAGAAAATCCATTGGTAAAAAAAGGACCAATTCAGAAATTTACCATTCATGTATGGTATAAAATATTTAATTCAATTTTTCCCGTTATTAAATGAAGGTTGACAACCACTGAATGGTATAAAGGGTATAAATCAACGAAATACCTTTTTCCTAATCGATTCTTCTGATTTGTTTTTAGCTAGTTAAACTTTATTTTTCGTCTCCTGAAAAATCAAGAATATGGACTTAAATCCTTTATACTTATCAGTACAGAATTTTACGTGACTATATGCATTTGTTCTTCCAGGAATGCTGTAGAACTATTTCTAGAAAGTTGAAAAATCAGAAAGGAAAGTATCTAAAGGCCTCTGTTCATTTAAAATGTTAGAAAAAGCTACTTGGTGCTAAAATGTTTTTAAAAGGGCAGCAGGGTGCTAAAATGGGTTTGAAAGGGCAGCAGGGTGGAGCACCCTGCCAAATTGGCCAGTAGTACATACACTGTAAAAAAAAAAATGTAAAATCACGGTATTTGACCGTATAATTTTAGGGGAAATGACCGTTTTGCTGCCTAAACGGTCATAATCCGTAAATTAATGTTTTGGAAGCATAATGTAAAAAATAACCGTATAATTTTACGGGAAATGAACGTTTTGCTAGCTAAATGGTCGTAGCCCGTAAAATGATGTTTCGAAAGTATAATTTTTTAAATTTTTACAAGAAAAAGCCGTTAATCTACGCAAATTGCTCTTATCTTTCACCAAACCATTTTCTTATGAGAAAATCTCTTCAAATGCTATCATTTCACTGACATCAAGAGAGAATTCCATTTTCTTCCATTTTCAAACTGAAACAATGATTGTTATTTATACTAATTGAATGTGTTTAATTATGCACACATAACGCATAGAAACATCCATTGGTTTTTAATAAGCTATTGTTTTTTTAATTTAATTCAAAAAAATTCCATCTGACTGAAACTGAGTAATTGATATTAATGAAATTGATTTTCTTTGTCTATTAACACGAAAATATTAAAAAAAAAAAGCTAAAATGGTTTCTTGATTTGAAGCCAGATTTCTAAAACACAACCTACAACCTAATAATTGGGCCCTCCGTGGCCGAGTGGATGTGTCACCACACCGCTAATCGCCTTCGAGCGTAGGAGAGCGGGTTTGATTCCCGCTCTGGCCCTGGGTGTTTTTTCCAATTCTTCGTATTGTAATTCTGTCATGCGCTATCTGTCGTTATCTGACGAAGATTTACAAGCGGACTATTAGTGAAGCATACAAATCTGATGTATATGTGTTATCAATAAACAAGCAATAAACAAACAAACAACCTAATAATTATTTTATCCACTAAATGCATTTTTTAATTTTAGTTTTTTTTTTTTTTTTTTTTTTTTTTTTTTTTTAAGCATACAGCATTCTAATTGCTCTTAAATCTTTAGTTAAGCCTTAGAAAACGGAAAATTTTAATGTTGTTTCCACAATGCATTTTTTACAATATGCTAAAATAAAGTTTATTTTAAAGTCTTATGATTACTATGTATGATATTCACTGTTAAAAAACAAAGCTGTTTTATCTGAATATGACCATCAGATATGTACATTACATCATATATAGCAGGTTCTGCTCTCGAAATATTTCAGTCCTTTCTTCATACAATGGATTTGGATTTTGCGAATAAGGCCGATTGACTGCTATAGGTCCTAGACCAGAGGGGGAGTGCCCTCCGTGGGAGTTTTTCTAAAGGGTCCTAGCCCGTATTTACTCAAGTTTCGAAGAAAACCACGGAACTCCGAACGGCTAGGCCAAAGAGCGAGACCTGGGATCGAACCCAGCACCTTATGTCTACCAGCTTTGAGCGCAGAACCGCTCGGCCGCTGGTGGGCTCCCTTCAATGGAATACATCTTAAAAAAAAAAAACTCTTCTGCTATTTTAAAAAGTGCAAATACGCCTAACACTTCATAAACACAGTTTCAAATCGGCCTTATAATGAAAACCTGTTTGGATGAATAGGAATTAGGCTCTAGTTATTTCTTCTTTTTCACCCACTACTGAAACCATAAAGATCGAAAACCATGAAAAAAATCGTATTAATTGGAGATAGAAATTCTGTGTATTTATGTAAAACTGTATGTCTGTATGTCTGTATGTTTGTATTTATGTATTTATGTTTTGATTTATTATTATTATTCAAAGTTTATTCTACGTCTCGGTTAATTTTCAGAGATCTCACACAGTTTTCAAATTTTCATTTTGTTTTTGAAAAAGGGTGAGAAATTCTCACCCATTATTTACCTCTAATGAGAAGCTTGAAATAAGTCTACCTCTTTAGTGTTAGTGTTTACGAATAAAAAAGGCCCACCAGCGGCCGAGCGGTTCTGCGCTCAAAGCTGGTAGACGTGAGGTGCCGGGCTCTATCATAGATCACGCTCGTCTGCCTAGCCGTTCGGAGTTTTTTGTGGTTTCCTCCGAAATTTGTGTAAATACGGGCTAGGACCCCTCAGAAAGACCCCTCGGAGGGCATTCCCCTGAGGCCTAGGACCTACGGCAGACAATCGGCCTTATTCCCAAATCCAATCCAGTCCGTTTACAAATAAAAATGATTTAGAAAAATAGTTAGATTTTCTTTCACAAAATTCGGTATCGTTGTCTTTATAGGAAAAAAAAAGCTTTTGTTTTTTCAATATGAAAATTGACTGACTGCTTAATTTTGTCAAAAATAGCAAATAGTCTTAAAATAAAATAGTTTTTATGCATAGTTTGAACGTTACCAATTTAATCACTGAAAAAAAATTCTGTAAAATAAAGCACTGTTTTAACATAAATACAGCATAGGTTGCTGTAAATTTGTATAGCTAGTTCTGTAAAAATAACTGAAGATTTGTTACTTCACATTGGGCTGTAAATCGGTTTAAAAAAATTTCTAGAAGTCTTTTTTACTTCCTTATACAAAGTATAAGGAAGTATAGTAATCCCGATTTGCGAAATGAATTTTCTATTTCACATTGCTCAAAAACGAATGATCACTGAATGTTCCCAATTTGTACGTGTGACTGTCATGATGTCTAGTTGTACACATGCAAGTGTCGTCTTAACACGAGCTCTCGTTTTAGAGATATAAACGACTTTACACGTTTTTTCGTGACGTCTGTATGTATGTGTGTCTGTGGGTGTGTGTGTGTGTGTGTGTGAGTATGTCGCATAACTCAAAAACGGTTGGACGTAGAAAGTTGCGAATTTGTACATAGGTTTGTAATAAAATCTAGTTGTGCACCTCCCTTTTTGGACTTTGTATGATTTTCCGTGTTGGAGATATTTAGGAAAATTATGTTCATAATGGCCAAAATGTATCAAAAAACGGTAATAACTCAAAAACGGTTTGGACAGATCTTGCAATTTAACTAACTTCCCGACTAGCTCGACATTTGAAACTTTCAGAAAAGCTAAGAACACGTTGACAATGTATTTTAAAAATATTTTTAGCCAGCTGTTTCGGATACCTGCTGCCTTCAGCAGCGTTTATATGATTCCACAGAAAAATTATTTAACTAACTTCTCGACTAGCTAGACTTTTGAAACTTTCAGAATATTTCAAAACACGGTAAAAATGCATTTTTGAAATACTTTTAGCGATCTGTTTCGGATTCCTGCTGCCTCCGGCAGCGTTACTTGGACAAATCTTGCAATCGATTTTTAACTAACTTCCGACTATCTAGACATTTGAAACTTTCAATAAAGCTCAGAACATGGTGACAATGCGTTTTTTAAATATTTTTAGCAAATTGTTTCGGGTCACTGCTGCCTTCGGCAGCGTTTATATGGTTCAACAGAAAATTTATTTAACTAACTTTCCGACTAGCTAGACATTTGAAACTTTCAAAATAGTTCAAAACATGGTGAAAATGCATTTCTTTTAATATTTTTAGGCAACTGTTTCGGACCCCTGCTGCCTTCGGCAGCGTTACCTGGACGAATCTTGCAATCGATTTTTAACTCACTTCTCGACTAGATAGACATTTGAAGCTTTCAGTAAAGCTCAGAACATGGTGACAATGCATTTTTTAAATATTTTTAGCAAATTGTTTCGGGTCACTGCTGCCTTTGGCAGCGTTTATATGGTTCAACAGAAAATTTATTTAACTAACTTCTCGACTAGCTAGACATTTGAAACTTTCAGAATAGTTCAGAACACGGTGAAAATCCATTTTCTAAATACTTTTAGCCAACTGCTTCGGATTCCTGCTGCCTTCGGCATCATTACCTGTACAAATCTTGTAATCGATTTTTAACTAACTTCCCGACATTTGAAACTTTCAGAAAAGCCAGAACACGGTGGTAATGCATTTTTAAAATATTTTTAACCATTTGTCTTGTGTCCAATGACAATGCTTTTTAACATTATATATTTCTAAAGATGTATAAGGAAGTCATGTGGTGCCCACATCAGATTTTTTGCATATGACAAGATTTATCAACTAGTCAGTTTAGATGTTGCCTTTATGCGTTTTTGTAAAAGAAAGTTTCTGTGATCCCAACGGTGCGGTTGGCAAAGCGCTGGTCTCTGACACAGGTGATTGTGAGTTCGAATCCCGGGCTACCCAAGACGGTTTGCTTCGCCTGAAAATTAATAAATCAGCTTTTGCATGTAAAAAATTAAATATGTTTTTTAGTGTTGTGGTTTTCTCCCTGCACGCATGTGTAATAATTGCAAGAAACTTTTTTAAAGCATTCGAGAAACTAACGAGTCTAAATGTATTTTTACGGGCTTTGACTGGAATTTCTGCTGCCGGGCTTTGCCCGTAATTTTACTGTAGCATTTTTTACAGTGTAAAATTAATGATTTTTAAAAATAAATTTTTCTTAATATTGTACAACATTGATATATTTCTTTGACCGCTTGGAAATTAGTTTTTATCAGTGTTATACTGTATACATTGTGTGTATTAATTCATAAACATTGTTCTATTCGTGTTTTGTCTTTAACCTGCATTTTTTGTTTTCCCGCTTTCATCTTTTTTTTTCTCCCCCTTGCATCCCCTGAACAATGATAGATCGAGGTTCTAATTGTACTTGTAATATTTATGTTACAATTTTCTGAAAGATTTGCTTAATAATATAATTGTATTTTGTGAAATACAATTTTAATTCGGTTTCTTATATAATGTAAATTGAATAATACTTTGTTGCGGGTCAGAAGCTGCAGGTTCATGTTGGGTTGTGCCGGTTGTGGGTTGAAAGTGTTCCTGCGGGTCAAGTTTTCTCGACCTACGCAGAACTGTTTTCGCAAAATGCATATTTTGCAAAATGTTTAATATATATATATATATATATATGTGTGTGTGTGTGTGTGTGTGTGTGTGTGTGTGTTTTCTTCCCACTATTTGATTGAATCCCTGCCAAAAATTATTTACAATTATTATTATTTTTTTTTTTCAGAAAAGAAATAGAAGTGATAATGTGCTTTACAGGGCTCGAAAATTATATTGCTCGACATGCCCAGGGCATATAAAAATTTACAGTGGGCATGTACTTTTTTCTCTTACATGCCCAGCTAGGCCTGCTTACTGAAACAAAAATAACTTTCTAAAAATAATTTTAAAATACAGCATCTTGTTTAAGATTTTTACTTAAATTGAAATAATGTCAATATAGATATAATGTCGTTAAATTATTTTTACTAGGTATGTGAATGTTTTTATTAATATGCATTTTAATTAGATATTTGGGCATGTATTGTCCAGACTAACATGCCCGACAGGGCATGTAAAAATTTTGAGATTTTTCAAGCTCTGGTGCTTTACCACACTGCTTGGTGACTTTTTTCAAAATCGCCAATTTGACACATTTTTGCAGTTTTGTCTTGTGATTTTTTCAAAATGGCCGATTTTACGTGTTTTAAATCAAGTGCCTAAAAATAAAGCGTAAAAAGTAGCTTTTCAAAAACTTGAACAAAAGAAAATAAAAGCTAAAAAATATTAAACATTACAAACAAAAAGACCATAAATAGCTGAATAATTGTATAAGCAGGTATGCAGATTCGATATAATGTCGCACTACTACTGTGTTATGGGCAATTAAAGACAATCCGCGAGGTACAGTCGGTAACAAAAGTGTCCGAACACTAGCGAAAATTCCTATGTAAAAAAAGTACGCTTAATGCAGTTTTGCTAAATAAATCCTTGCCGAATCATGTTCTTACACTGACTAAGATCAGGATTCGACAAGGATTTCTTTAACAAAACCGTATGAAGTGTACCTTTTTTACATAGGAATTTTCGCTAGTGTTCGGACACTTTTGTTACCGACTGTACACAGGCAGGTAGGTTGGATTTAATATCGCACTAGCACTGCGCAATGGCGACGATTTGCAGCAATCAGTAATACGTATGTCTACGCTTCGCATTAAAAAAAAAAAATCACTAAATACCTCACTCGCAATCTGCATGAATCTTTAAAAGGCCCAAAATTTTGTTTCGCAGCAATCACTTTTAGAACAAAATATCCCCTCCCACTCTAAAATTTTTCTGAAATCAACTTTCATGGTTGTTAAATAAATTTCTAAATTAAATTAAAATTTCGTAGTCTATTGGAGTTGCGCCATGATTAATAATGCCAATTGATATAGCTGTGTTTACAGACTCGGTGACTTTACTTTGCCAACTAATGTTATGTGAGGAATGCCTAGCTGGTAATCAGCCAGGGCAGCTCAATGGTTTGAGCATCCGCACGTAAAGCGGCAGGCCCGGGTTCGATTCCCTGCTCTGGTATTTTTCACATAGTTGGTATAAAAAATCATGTTTCTACTCCAAATTTTCCTGAAATGAACTTTCATGGTTGATGAATAAATTTCTAAATTAAATTAAATTAGAATATATTATTTTGTTAAAATATGCATAACTTGTTTTTACTTTCTTTTATATTCAATAGAAGAAGGTATTGGATTCGTAAAAATCTTAGACTTTAGGTTTTCAATGGTTTTACATGCTTTGAGATGTCTTGAACATGATTTGACTATTTTTTAAAAATATCTGTGTGTGACAAAATTTTGTAACAACTGTATCTCAGGAACTATACTACTCAGAATTTCATAAAATTTGATATGTAGTTGCAACTTGATATACCTAAATTAATGCCTAGAAACTTTTGGTAAAAATCATCCAACAAATGGGGTTGACATTTTGCTTTTTTTCTTTAATTTTTTACATTGCACAACAAACATTTCATGTAAATGCACATAAAGTGAATTGTTTTCTAATAATCATTATGAAATTAAAAAGAAGTATCTATATTAGTGATAGTCAACTGGGAATTTTTTTTTGTAAATGTGCAAGCATTCCCCCCTCCCCCTCAAAAGGGAAGTCCGTCCCAAGAGGGGCAAATTTTCCTTATCAGTATCTTCCAAATGAGCTCATCAACAGCTTTTAAAATAAATGGTTGAACCATCAATGTGTGGTAATTTAAAAGAAACTTATGCTTTTTATTTTGTGGTTAAAATTAAGAAAAAAAAAGTCATATCTAAAAAATTGGTTTTTCTTTGCAAATTTATGTTATTATATTGGCAGTCAATAAATAACGAGTCAGTGAATATTTCACAAAAAGTATAGTATGTAGGAAAGTGCAGCCTAACGATTCATGCACATTTCTGTCGCCAGATGCCGTTACTTGTCTGGCAAGGAGTGAGAAAAGGATAACCCAGCATCAGCCACATCCAGTCATTTCATTTTTGAAAGCGACGTGGAATGGAGGCATCCAAAGCTGAGCAGTGTGGTGTTGTGCGTTGTTTAGCAGCGGAAAGTATAGTAGGACGTGAAATTCATAGACGAACAGAAAGGATCTATGAGGAGCACTGTATGTCACGGGCAAGAGTTCAGGAGTGGAATAAGCGCTTTCGCGAAGGATGCAGATCGATCGGTGATGATCCCTGGACTGGAACACCGAAGTGTGTTACAGAAGAACATGTTGCAAAAGTGGATGAGCTCATAAAGAAAGACCGTCATCTAACAGTAGACGAGATTTCTGAGTCATGGTACGGTTCACGAAATCATCAAGGACAGGTTGAAGTTTTGTAAAGTGTGCGTGCAATGGGTCCCGCGTCGCTTGACACCAGCACAAGAGGGCTGCCGCATGGTCATGTCTCTGCAAGCATTGCAGCGTTACAACAACGATGAGGACGAATTTCTTTCAGCAATTGTTACCGGTGATGAAACTTGGTGCCACAAGTTTTAGCCTGAATCAAAACGGCTTAGTCTTTAGTGGAAGCACACAGATTCCCCACCACACTAGTGCCAACAAGTTACTGCTTTCATTCTTCTTCGATCGTAATGGACCACTCCTCGTCGATTTCCTCTAGCATGGAGCTACGGTCAGTGCTCAGCGATATTGTAAAACCTTATTGAATCTCAGGAATACAATCAAATCAAACCGTCCCAGTTAACTTTTTCGAGATGTCATCCTGTTGCACGACAACGCTAGACCATCACACTTAGCCAACGCAACACAGGAATTTATGCAGAAGTTCAAGTGGGAAGTCCTGAGCCACCCCTCCTATAGTCCAGATCTGTCCGCATATGACTTCCACATCTTGAACTTAAAAAAAGCACTGCAGAGACACCAATTTCAAATAGACGATGAAGTCAATGAGTGCGTGCGCAATTCATTCAAACAGCAACCAAAGGATTTCTATGAGCATGGCATTATGCGACTGTTGTCACAATGGAATAAATGTAAATACCTACGGATAATACTTTTGAGTTTTATTAAATAATTACCGTGAATTTGCCTCTGACTCGTTATTTATTGACTGCTCCTAATATTATTTCTCTAGAATCGAAATTGTCTGCATTCGTCATATGGAAGATAAATTTTAATAAATTATTTTTTACTGAGGGAATTTGTATAGAAACAGAGAAGAGTGTCATGTGTTGGCCACAACAAACTAGTTTAAAAAAAAATGGCTTTTATGTGTGGCAGGGGAACAGTAATAGTTTTTAAGGTTTTCACAGAAATTGTGTAGAATTTAAAAAACTGCAAAGAAACTGAAAGTAACAAAAATAAGTATTTTCAATTTTTCGCAGAAGCATAAAAGCCGAAGGCATGTATCACAAGTTTTTTTAAAGTTTTTTCATGGAAATTTTGCAAAATTTCAAAAACTACAGAACAACTGTAGGTAAATGGAACAAGTTTTTTTTAAGTTTTTTCGCTGGAATTTTGCAGAATTTCAATAACTACAAAAAAACTGAAGGTAAATGGAACAAGTTTTTTTTAAGTTTTTCCATGGAAATTTTGCAGATCTTCAAAAACTGCAGAAAAACTGAAAGTAAATGGAACAAGTTTTTTTAAAGTTTTTTCGCTGAAATTTTGAAGTCTGTTCAGTAAAACTTTGACTTTAAAATATCTTTAAAAAAACTTGTGCCAATTGCCTTCAGTTTTTCTGCAGTTTTTTTTTAAGTTTTTTTTTCAGATTTTTTTAGCTGGGTTACGCCTGTGCCAAGTGACGTTTGAAATTGGACAACTTTTATATAAGCTCATAAAATTACAGAAAAGGACCAGAAAAATGTTGTAAATCTAGGAAAAGGCCTGTTTAATTTATGAAATGAACGATAAACCCAACATAAAATTACTGATTTTTAAAAATAAATTTTACTTAATGTTCAACAACATTGATTTATTTCTTTGACTGTTTGGAAACTAACAAATTAGTTTTTGTTAGTAGTATTGTGTACATTGTGTGCATTATTTCATAAACATTGTTTTCTTCATGTTTTAACTTTAACTCGCATTCGTCGTTTTACCGCTCTTATCGTTTTTTTTTTTTTTCACATACCCCGTGAAAAACGATGGATCGAGGTTCTACTGTAGTAGCTTTATAAATATATTACACATGGTTTACTCTATGGTATGATATACTAAATAGTTCTCATCAGTTCAAATCTTACAGCTAATATCAAAAATGACAAAAACGTCACTACTAGCCCCGGTATTCCCTATGTATACATTATTGGCCAACTTATTAAAGATATTTTTATTTTTGACATATTATCTCTTTTCTAAAAAAATACAGTATTGACCAAACTATTGGGGACTTTTTTAATTTTGACATATTTTTCTTTTCTAAAGAAATACTAAACGAAGTGACCTTCAATTTCAGACATGTAAAGAACATTTACTAACTCATATTTTCCCCGATGGATTTAGTCACGAGTGTAATTTAGGGATCCCCACGAAAAACATAGAAATATTGTACATAAGAAGTGTATAATGTGCTAAAGTTACAAGTCATTTGTAGCTTTTTGCGATACAGGGTGATCCAAAGTACCTGTGAGTTTTTTCAATTTGTGGTTGATTCCTTAATTGTACTCGTGATTAAATCGACAGTGGAAAATGTGAGTTAATAATTGTTCTTTGCATGTCTGAAGTTCAAGGTCATTTCGTCCCAAAATGTCAAATTAAAGAATAAATTTCAATAATTTGATCACCCACTATACAGGGTGTCTATTAAGTATCCGGAAAAAATTTGACGAGCTTTTATGGACTACCTACTTCATTATAACCACTTTTTTGTTGTTGTAATGCGTTTCGTGATTTTTTAAAAGTTCGGCGCATCTAAGATATTTTGTGGTCCGATGAGAAAGTTTTTACTGTTTAAGTCGCTAAAAACTCTCAAAATCATCGCAAACTTTTGGATCTAGCTCTCAAGAACACCAGAAAACGAAAAGATGCAACAAGGTCTTTGTTTCTAAAATGTTTGATGGTTTAAGCTGAGATTAGCAACATGGGAAGACTCAACCAGTTTTTTTCAAAGAAAACGCAAAAAATAATGGAAAAGTTGATCAAAAAAGTTGTTTTAGAGAAATCTGTACTTCCATGGAAGCAAGATCACCCAGCTAAGATCTTTCACATAGTTTGTGCTTTGGTCCATGGAGTCAAATAAACGTTTGCTTTAATCTATATCAAAGTGAAAAGTTGTCTGACCAAAAATCTGTGTTCTTCTAACAGCTCTGATTTAAATCCAGTGGATTTTTTAGTGTGTAGGTTCTTAGAAGAACAATTGCGAACACAGAAAATCATACATTAGATAGACTCGAGAAAGCCCTGAACAAAATATGGTAGGATTTAGATCCAAACAACTTGCGCAGCACTGTCACCTCACTTCCTAAGAAGATCGCAGCTTGCGTCAAAGACGATGACCGCCATTTCGAAAACTCATAATAAAAAGTAATTGTTAGGCATTACTTGTTGCAAAAATAGAAGCTTTAAATTTGTTTACCCTTTCACTAATTGTTTCTTATCAAATACTTTTTCCGGATACTTAATAGCCACCCTATATATACAGTGTTGACCAAATCCTTATGATTTATTTTTTTTTTTCATTTTTTTGACATTTTTTTCTATTTTCTAAAATAATACTGAAGGAAATGTCCGTGAACTTTAGACATGCAAAGAATATTTACAAACTGATATTTTCCACTATCGATTTAGTTATGAATGAAATTAAGGGACCAACCAGAAATTGAAGAAAAACACGAATATTTTGGATTACATCATAAAATGCTAGAAACGATTTGTAACTTTAACACAAAATTTCATATTCTATGTGCAATATTTGTACGCTTTTTTGGGGGGAATTGCACGATTATTTACACAAATACAATAATAATAAAAAAAAAAAATCTTTCTTTTGGTAAGTTTTTCATGCATAACAAAAATGGATTTCAACATAACTTAAAAAAAAAAAAAACTCTTAAAACTTGAAAAATCATTAGAGAATCCTTATTCCGAAACATAAAATGCACACGCGTAATTTTCCATATTTTTTTACTGCGGATAAGCGAAAAATAGAAGTTTTTTATTTCATAGTTTGAAAGCTTGACATATTGGGCAACTTATGTCAAAAGTTCATTTGAATAGAGTAAAAATTAAGCAAATTATTAGAAAAAAAGAAAAAAAATGGAACAAGATATTAGATATTTGCCAGAGTTGAAATTTCGTGAGGATTTTTTCACATGCCTTTGTGTAATGAATGCATTGTACAGTGGGTAATCAAGATATTGTTTTTTTTTTTTTTTTTTTTAAGAAGAACTGAACGAAATGACCTTGAAATTGACCCAATTATAACCGAAATGACCCAATTATAACCATTAATGTAACTGAATATATATATATGAAATATAAGAGATTTGCATATATATATATGTGACCCTGTAAATCTTAACAATAATCATACTTTATTCTATAGAAAGCCTTTTCTTGTGCATATGTATTATTAATATCAATTTCATTATGATTTGCGCGAAATAAAAGTGTTAAAATAGGATTTATGGAAATACCTCTCATAGGACGCAATGATTTGAAATTCTTTCTGGTGTTCCTGTAGACAAACCAATGGCAGTATTTAATCCATTTCCAATAGGGAACACCCCCGTCTGAACTTGAACAACATATATCAGTTTCAAGGAATTCCATAAATATTTATGGGAGTTAGTGCGGAAAGACAGAAGCTGTCAAACCAAAGTCATAAATACTTTTCAACTTTGTTGGAAAGTATTAAAAAAAGAAAAAAAATACAGTGAAATCTTCATAAGAAAGCTACTCATGATGCTGTAAAAAATCGTTCTTTAATGAGATCGTCTTTTATTCGAAGTTATTCAGGAAATCATAATTCAGGCAAGAATTATTATGAATAAAGTGGATTCAATTATTCAAATTTCCATTGTTTGTCTCTACCGATTTGTAATAAGTCGTTAATATTAGTTTTAATTTTAAATGGTCTTTTGCAGTAATTTTGTTTCTAAGAATTCTTTTATATCCTAGACCAAATTGATCAACTTAACATCATTTTTGAAGAAATAAGGGGTCTTTATTAAGCCCACTGAAAACTCTTGAAATAATAGGTTTAGCTTGTAATATTTAATCAAAAATATATTTAATATTTTAATTTTGCTATTGAAATTGAACACTACTCTCTTAAAAACTTTTTAAATAATTACTTGACTATTGGTATGACACAGAATTCACTTTTTCAAGCCTGAATTTCATCTACAACATGCACATTAAAATCTATGAAGTCTTATTAAAAAACACTTCTTTTCTTCACTGATATATTCATAGAAGTATTATCTGCTATAATTTTGAAATTGGAGAGCCATAAAATCATGACCATAGCCAGGGGAAAGGGTTGGGAATTTAAATAACTCCCAAAATTTTCAGATTTGCTGAAAATTTATCAAATAAATTTCACCATTCCAACATGAATTTAAGTTATTTTCCTTTAATTATAAGTTTTGTGAATGTCAACTTTTTTTTGCCCCCCGCCCTTGGATCAGCCACTGACTAGGTCTAGAGAATAAGGTGGGTGCGGCAGAAGCTTATACACCAACTACTAGATCTTTTGCCGGCTGCCAACTGAGACGTGGGGTCGAGCTCCATCCTGCAAGAGTATGGGACCTGACCTATTGACCAGTGCTGGTTGTTTGATGCGAAGTTTCCTGTGGCATTCATTCAATTGAAGACGTTACACGTCCGTATCAATGGTCTGGCCTCTCGGAAGGAATTCATGATGGACCACGGTCATGGCTGTCCACCCAAAGAAAGGCGAGAGTTTTCTGTAGCTGGAGGTTTATTTTGGGATCTGTTTCGCAGTTTCGCATTTATGCAGCCACTGTGCTTTGCGCTTGCGATTGTCATACATTGCCCATTTTTCATCCACAGTTAGGGCACGATGCAAGAATGGCTCTCTAATCTCGCACTCCTATAGAGATTTACAGGTCTCTAGGCGCCGTAGACGGTGCTCCTCTCCGTTAGGTCATGTAGTACCCATGTTTCGAGTTATTTCGCCATGCCCTTTGCCGCCAAATGTCGGGAAATTGTCTATGGTGCGACAGAGAGTTCGGCTCCTGGCTGTCGTTTCGTTGACGTTAGTCGGGCGTCGACTTTCTGCCTTAAATGGTCCACATCACTTCGCACTTGACGACCGGCTCCAGGTTTATCGGTTTATGGCCAATCTCTATATCGACGCTACGAAACTTGGCAAACAATCTACGGACTATCCGCTCACTTGTCATGCCCGCACCCCATGCTTTGTTTACGCTGGCCACTGTTGCAGCCGCCGAATGTCCTAGCCAGAACTCGTCCTGAATCACTCTTCGCACGTCGCATTGCTCCATCACGTCCTTAAATGTTTCCAGTGCCCCGACTGACATTTATATAGTATGTGGACTCTTCCACTTCACGTTGTAGGATGGTTGGTGGTGCATCATTACTGTATTGCTCGGAGCGATCTGCAGAAGTTGCCTATATCGGTTGCGGCAAATAATTATGGAACAACGCAATATAAAGCTGAGATCAGAAAGTTGACCAGTCAGAATTGCTGAAGTTAGGAAGAATTGTCAGCAGTCCAGATGGAATAAAGATGTGACAATAACGCCAACTCGGTGTGTTTATAAAAAAGCTAAGAACTGCTCAGGAGATCGACTTCGGCGTTAACTGAACGACGTCTCAGGAACCATTGCCCAAGGCAACGGGATATGGCCTTGACAGCGGCTCATTACTGTTAAAAATCCTGTTTTTTAATAGATATTCTACTAGTTTTTAACAGAATATCTCCATTTATTGTAAATTACAAGTTTTCTTTTTCTGTTACCCATCGTAAAATCTTTTGTTTTTTCTTTTCAAAATGTTAATGTTATCCAAATTGCATTGAAATGTGTTTGCTTGCCAATTTCTGTATTATTTCCTCGTAGCATGCTTGAGTATTTGAAGACAATCTTAAAAAACCTGTAAATTTTACAATAATGAAATATCAGAAATCTCACATTGTAAATGTTAAAGTTAAAAAAAAAAAAAAAAAAACTGTCAGCAATCCTACCAGTTTACTCCAATAATTTTTACACAGGATATTCCTTCTGTCTTTTTATGACATTTGCTTTGATAACTCAGTTTTGGGGTGTTCTTGTTTTTATTCTCTGTTTTTCAAATAGCTACCTTCGAATATTTTTTCCCTTTTCACCATTTTAGGGTATCACCATTCAAATTTAATTCTTTTTTCTCAAATAAACGTTTTGCGCCTGAAAAAGAAAAATAAATACTTTTGAACCTTTTACTTAATTTTATGATTTTTTAAAAAGTATACTCCTTGAAAATGGTAATATAGAAATTATCATTATAATCACTCAAAATTAATTTTATCGAAAAAAAAAAAAGTTTATTTGTTCAAATAATCTTCAAAATTAAAGAATTAAATTTATATGATCAATATGGACATGCTCATTTCGTAATGAGTAATTTTGTTTCAAGAAGGAAACTATGTTTTTCTCATTTATGAAATATTGCAAGTTTCCAAATTTATATCTGTTCACTACATAATTTATTATAAATATGCTAAACTAAAAGAAGTTCTTTAATAGAATTTCTATAAATTTAAACAGAAAGAGTTCAAACACAAAATTTATTTTCTCAAATATCCAGAACCATATTTTGTGGCGGTTTCATACTGGTTTGTCGAAGAACACATCAAGGAGAAACTTTGTTTGGAAAATTGGGATTAACGATGGTCGTTGTCAATTTTTGAGCATATTAATATATTCAATAATAAGTATGTGGGATTTTTAAATTTGAGTATATTTGCTTTGGATCTATTTTGTGTATGTGACATACTGAAATTTGACACAATTTTACTCATTTTTGAGTATTTTTGCTCCACTATTTTTTTCAGTGTATCCTACTTTGACATGCTTAGTAAAAATGTTTATGGATAATATTTCAATCTATATTTAGGAAACATACAAATTGTTTTCTGTTGTTAAGAAAACATTAGTCATAGCTGCCAATCTTTCCAGATTTTCGGGAAGACTATACACCATGCATTTTATGAAATGGGACTTTCAGATCATAAATCTCCGAAAATTAACATAAGAAGTTTCTCTAAACATGTAGTGGTAACTATCCTAATTTTAAAATTGTAAAAGTTGGCAACTATGATATAGTAAACTTTGTCCTATAAACTTTAATAACTAAGAAAAACAAAAATTGCTTTAAAAATACATTGTAAAGGAAAAATATATTATTAATTATTTTTATTGCTTTCATAAGGTCTGTAATTTCTTTATTTTGATAGGTAACATAAATAACTCTTTTTAATAAACGATTACAGGTTATCTGCTGTTAGAAGATCATAGTTATTTTAGCAGTAGTTTAAGAATTTTTTAACTCAAAGGTTATTATGGACATAAGCTTTTGAAATATTCGGTTCCAAATTCTTAAATAAGTTCATGATTCACATCTTCATAGGTTTTCAAACACTCTACCTAATATATATAATAAGTTGAATAAAAGTTGTGGTATTATTACCTACATCTTTTCATTCATTCCTCATTATCTAATACATTTTATTATTACTACCTCAGTAAACGATATGATTCATATAAACTGCAGCTTATATGGTCCGTAATAAATGACCTGCATGGATCAAGCAGATGATTGAGACACTCTTACATTCTACGAATTATGGATGAGTATTTCTGCATTTATTTCTTATTATTTCCCGAAGAAAAAGGAAAAATAAAAGAAAATATTCAGAAAAAAATAGGTATTAAGATTTTATGTACCATGTTCTCATATGTAAAAAAATGAAATGAAACATTTTTCTTTTTGAGATAACTCTCATTTTGTGCACTTTGTAAAAGAAAAACTGAGGGTTTGCTGTAGCGATAGTGATATTATGATGCAATGAAAAATTTCCATATGAAATCGACTATCTTGCATTTACATTTCTAAAGACAGTGTTGATTTTATAATTTCTGGGCTAGCGACAATATTTTTGCATACTTCTTAAAGAAATGACAAAACTTATTTTAATAAACATTAAAGCAGAGTTTACAAGGATTTAATGCCACATTACAACTACGCAGTGGCATAGATGCCAACTTATACGTCTTTTTTTTTTTTTTTTTTTTTTGCTACCGGAAATTTTTAATAATTTTTTTTAACAATTCTTCGATTACACTTCGATTAACTTCAACTTCAATTAAACATGATGAATATTTTTACAAAGGAATAGCGGTGTTAAAAAACCGTAATAGTTGGCACCTATGCAGTGGGCAATTAGCGACGATCTGAGATTCATTCCAAGGAGGAGGGAAGGGTCCAGAGCCATGCTATCACAATTTTAGTCCCCCGCAGAAAGACAAAATAAAATAAAGGTTGATATGTATAAACAATTTTCTTGATGAGAACTAGTAATATATATATATATATATATATATATATATCTTTATTTATTTATTTATTTATTTATTTATCAGGGTGTACTGAAAAATAGAAACTGGATTAAATAAAATTGATTAAAATTACAAAGGTACTGATACATTTTGTAAACAGGAAAAATACTTCAACCACACTGGTTCCTCTTTTTTGTACACGGGATATATTTTTTTAAAAAGAAACAAAAATGGATATTGCGAGTAAAAGACATTTTAAAAGATACTTTTAATTGGTTTACTAGTACAAAGGGATTTGTTTATTTATTTTTACTTTTTCTAAAATGTTAAAAAAAATTTTTTTTTCTAAAATACAGAACAGTAATGCATAAAAATCTAGATAAGCGATTAACTTAGATCTTCCTTGAATAATAATTTTGATATTGTTGTTAAATATAGATGCACATAGATGTGAAACAACTATGACTCTATTAAATAAATCTAACAAGGAGAGGTCACGACATGGAAAATTCAGATCGCGACGAAACTCCGCTGGGTTGTAGTATTCTATGAGGGTAACAACATATTAAAGCAGTAGGACCCATTATCCACAAAATTTCGAGAAAAAAGCATTTAAAGTTTCAGTAATCTTTAAATACAAGTTATTTCGTCAGCGAGCAAGCGCCCCAGTGCTGTGATCCTAAAGCGCGATTCTGCTAGCCAGACGACTTGGGTTCGAGGCCACCTCGAGACTACTTTTTTTTTTTTTTTTTTTCTTTAACTTTTTATGTAATCTAAACTTTTTATTTATTTTTACTTTATTTTATAATTCAATTCAAAATTTGAAAATTTTAATAAAATATTATTTAATTTTTTTGAATATAAAATAAATAAATTTTTCTATTTTTAATATTTATAACTTAAAAAGACAATAAATTTCTGTAACTTAAAAAATAAATTTTAGTTTTATTTTCACTGTAAAATAAGGTAAAACTAAAGAAACTGTTTTTGATTATTTATCGAAATATATTTTATTTTATTTTAGGTATGATTGAAACAATAGCACATTTTGTTTTTTAAATTTAAAAAAATAATAATAATACAGAGAAATGATCATTTTAATTGCATATATAATTACTATCCAAATTAAATAATTACTTCTCCAATCAATACAGTTTCTTGAAAAATTATAGTATAGGATTACGATGCTATTAAGTTATTACAAGTAAAGAGATGTTATCTTTAAATGTAGATTTTAAATGTTAATGAACATCGTTTCTTTTGCGATAAGGACTTCTTTTTTTTTTTTTTATCCTTCCTTGCACAATATAAAATTCCACCTGCCCTTTATTATTAACAAGCTAGAAGCGTTTACGTAATTTATACACATTCAAACAAAATCAGGAAGCTCAAACCAAGATTTAAGTAACACCTGCTAACAATTTTACACTTTGTTTACAGCTTGCTTATTTTTTAATTATTTAAATATTTGTCTGTTTTTCTTTATGTTTCTTATTTAGGGTTTTGTAAAACTAAACTTTATTTTTTAAGTTATAGAAATTTATTGTATTTTTAAGTTATAAATATTAAAAATAGAAAAAGTTATTTTATACTCAAGAAAATTAAATACTTTATTAAAATTTTCAAATTTTGGATTGAATTGTAAAATGAAATAAAAATAAATAAAAAGTTTAGATTACATAAAAAGTTAAAGAAGAAGAAAAAAAAAAGTTGTCTCGAGGCAGCCTCGAACCGGAGTCGTCTGGCTAGCAGACTCGCGCTTTAAGATCACACCACTGGGGCGCTTATCCGCTTACGAAATAACTTGTATTTAAAGATTACTGAAACTTTAAATGCTTTTTTCTCGAAATTTTGTGGATAGTGGGTCCTACTGCTTTAATATGTTGTTACCCTCATAGTATACTACAATCCAACGCAATTTCGTCCCTATTTGAATTTTCCATGTCGTGACCTCTCCTTGTAAGTATAGTTTGTTATGAACATATAAAAGAGGATTCCGCACAGCATTTCTACATCTTGTACACGAACTGAGAACAAATTGACAAAATATTGCCAAATATTGCGATTTCCGTGAAATTCGGAAGAGGAAAGGGAAAAATCTCCGCGATGAAACCGCCAAACCCACGTACATAAATATCCTACACTATTTTTTATTATTATTTGATTGATTATTAATATTAGATTAGGTCCCCTTCTTGTTCGTTATAGCCAGAATTAATTTACATTTCTCTGGTTTTGGGTAAAAATATGTAAACTGCGATTATGATTTCTTGTACATTTTTTTAGCCGTTTTAGCCCTTTTTTAGCGCTTTTTTTTTTTTTTTTTACCTTATAATTTCCTCAGAAAGTTTGTTTTATTAGTTAAAAAACATACTGCATGCATTTTGGAAACAATATAGGGTGAAAGATACATTAAATAATTTAAAGTCTTCATGGAGCATGCAAAAACTGATTAGATGCACACTATATTCTTTGTTTTTCGATAATTACTTCATTTGCACAAATTAATAGAAAGAAAAGCATTAGCAGCCAAGCAAAATTTCATACATACATTTTTATTAAACCTTGTAATAAAAGTCATATGAACGAAAGAGAGAATTTGACATTGCAACAGCTAATTATATGTGCAACTGTTATATCTTCATTCTATTTTATTTCGCTCTGAAGATTTAAAAAAAATAACAATTTGGTGTGGCACTCACACATCTTTCTCTTACCCTGCATTTAAATACTATAGAGACATATTACAAAATAAGGGGCAAGATAACAAGTACTGTATACATTTAAAAAATTTCAAACAAGTTTAAAAATGTTTTATTTCACACATATTTCTGTGTCAGGGGCTACGCACTCCCCTCAACCCTTAGTTTAAATATAGTAACTACATTAAAAATAAAATTAATAAAAAAATTAAATTTAAAAATATAAGGCTGTTTAAAAGTTTATTCCAAATTGTTCAGACAACTTTCAGATACACTGCTTATTGAAACACACTGATTAAATTTTTAAAGTGGAATATACTAATTAAATTATTAAAGTTGGCAAAATAACAAATTTAAATTTTCATAAGTTATTCATTTTAAGATATGCTGCTAGCAAACATATACACATATTAACCGCAAAAAACCTGATTCTCCATTCAAGGCACCTCAAAACACGTAATTATCGGAAAAATAAACTTTAAAAAATGGACTTCAAAGTTACTTTCTCTACCTATTGGTATACGAGAATAATTATCACTCCTATGCACTTTTCCTGGGATTGGTTAAATACAGCAAAGCACTTCCTTTAATTAAGTTTGATAAAAAATAATGAATTCGCATAGTTTCAGATAGCCCTGGATATTGTCTATATATTATATAAATACCACGTAGTGTACTTAAACTTAGCACATAACACAACTTGAAATGCACTACCAGAAATTTTTACTATAGTCTTAAAGTATCCGAATTTTGTAGTGTGACGATGTGTAAATAATAAATAAATAAATTTCATTCCACATTCTATACGAAACATGCTTTTATGAATATAAGAATATATGTTTTATTTATTTGATTTTGTTCAGTCTAAAGATATTAAATTGTACCTACCAGAAATTTCGCTCATAGACGTAATGTATTTGAATTTTCTTGGTAGTACTTCTAAATAGTACTCTTGAAAGTACTATTTACTATTACAGTTTTGTTTCTTCTTCATTAGTCTTTCTAAATAAAATTTCTAAGAGGGAAGTTTCCTAATAAATTTATGTATTAAATATATTATAAAAAATTAATAGGTGGTTAGATAAATGTTAAGGTTAACTGAAAAACGGCAAATATATATTTAAATTTTATTCAAACTGATACACAATACTACAAATGGTAATTTCCTTTATCTCTGCATATTAAAAAAAAATTGCTATTGCCGCTGTTCTGATTATTTATTTATTTATTTATTTTTTTGCGACCACATCTTCTGGCGAATGAAAGAGTCCTCGGTGTCATGAGAAGTATCAATGTTTGCCGAATGCTCTAAGAAACACATGTCTCATGGTTAGAAATTTCTATCGCCTGAATTAACTAAGTTATCAATTAAAAATCTCTCATTAACAAAGGTACTCTATTTGCCTACTTGCAAATGCTTTCTTTTATTACGCTCTTTTTTCTTCCTCTGACACCATTTTCACGGAGATGAAAATGTAATCAATGGTATAAAAATATAAATAAAATAAATGTCGATGTTGCTATTAATAACAAAGAAATTTATCGTCTGCAAATAAACAAAGAGCATACGTTACACATTTTTAAAGAAAAAAGGAATTTAGTTAGTAATTAATTGTTCGCAGTTATCTCTCTTTTTTTTTTTTTTTTTTTTTTTTTTGTGATTAATAAAATATTATCCATTATAGGTGAGCGTTTAATTTGATGACATTTTTGATATTTATATTCGTATTATATCAAGTTTTTAAAAATTAAATTGAGTTTAGGCTTAGAAATTTGATATCCAAAATAGCATTGTATATGATTCGAATTATTTATTCTTTTGGCATAGATTTGATATTTGTCGTCCTTGGTGATTAAAAAGTAATACGAAAATATACATACCAGATGTATATTTTCGTAATATATATTGTACGCAGTGTTGCCAAATTTTGCTTCTCTTTTTATTCAATAGACTCTAATAAATTTAAGAAGTGATATTTCATATACATACTCGAGGATTAATCTTCGAAGTGATTTTACAACCATTACATTGAAAGTTTAGTGGTGGATATTGAAAAAGATATTCGCAAAATCTGGCAACGCTGATTGTGAAAAATATTGCTTCATACTATTGGCTGCTTTGTTAAAGTATGGTACTAAAATAACCATAATTAACACTTTCCAACACTATAAAAAATGTTAATGAATTGGGTTTGTCTGTCTGTCTGTCCGCGCTCTAACTCCCGTAAATATTCATGGAATTTCTTGAAACTGATATACGCTATTCAAGTTCACTATAGGATGTTCCCTATTGAAAATCGATCGAACACCTTCACTGGTTTGTGTACAGGGACACCCGAAAATATTCCAAAGCATTGTGGGAATTGTAATATGTCATTCAAATCAACTACAGGATGTTCCCCTTTGAAAATGGAGTAAATACCATTACTGGCTTGTATACAAGGACACCCGAAATTATTTCTAAGCAAATCGTTCTATGAGAGATATTTCTATAAAACAAATTTGAACAACTTTACTTTGTACAAATCTTATTGAAGCAATTTAAATATATTATTCATATGTCCGTCTGTCTATGTTTATCCGCGCTCTAACTCCCGTAAATATTAATGAAATTTCTTGAAACTGATTTATGATATTCAGTTTCACTATTGGATGTTCCCTATCGAAAATTGAGTTAATATTTCTACTGGCATGTGTACAAGGATACCCAAAAGCATTCCAAAGCATCGTGTTCTATGAGAGGTATACAGTATTTATGAACTATATTTTAGTTCATTAATTTTACACAAATTTCAAAGAAATTGAAATATATTATTCAAGTTTACTATCGGATGTTTGCTATAGAAAATGGAGTAAATACAACCCCCCTGGTTTGTGCACAGTGACATCCGAAAGTATTCGAAATCATTCGTTCTATGAGAGGTATTTCTAGAAACCAAATTTCCATAATTTTACTTTCAATAAATCTTATTAAAATTGAAATATGTTATACATATGCACAAAAGAATGTTTTCTACGGAATATAGTGTCATTAGTATTAGATTTGCAGGGACACACTAAAATATTCAGTTATATTGAAGGCTTTTATTGAAATTTGCAGAAATTGTACTTTCGTTTACATTAAGCGGTTTAACACTTTTTAACATATTTAAGTGTGAATATGATTTCAATTTGTGTAACTATCTGTCTGTCTACCCGACCTCAGCGTCCGTAAATATTTTCAGATTTTTTACAAAATTATATATGTTATTTAAATTCACTATAAAATGTTCCCTATTTTAAATGGCATTAATAGGTCCTGTGCAACTGGTTTGTTTACTGGGATACACACACACACACACACACACACACACACACACAAAAAAAAAAAAAAAAAAAAAAAAGCCAATCAATACATTGCATTTTAGGACAGACATTTTTTATAAATTACATTTAAAGAACTTTCTATTGTAAAAATCATAAAGAAACTGACAGTTATTGTTAATATGCTAAAATAATATTTTGTGTAGAATAACCTTCAGATTTACAGGCTGCACTATAATATTCAGATACATCAAGGGTTGCAATTAGAATATAAGGGCTACGTTTTCTTTTGTATTAAGCATTTTTAAAAATTCTAATAATGTTTAAGAATGATTAGGAATTCAATTGGTCTATCTGTACGTCTTTCAGAACTGCTGTCTGTCCGTTGTGTGGTTACGTAGGCAACGAGCATTGAAAGTTATTCGATACAACAATTACATACATTTGAAAAGTGCTAATAACACTGGTCAACAGTGTTTTTGGTGCCTGAAATTTTGCAGCTGATTTCATATAGAATTGGAGTCCTGAATTCAAATATGGCATTAGATTTTGCCCAGCAGTTCATATTTTTAAAAATTATCATTTTAATAAAATATACATTACAATGTTATAAGTTAAATTCATGAGTCAAATAAAAAATTACAGAAATTTTATTATTATATTATACAAATATTTTATTAGATAGGAAGACAGAAGAAAGAGTCATTGATGAGGCTAACTACTCACCAGTTACTCAGTGAACACTTCGGAAGCTTCGTTTCCGCGACATTCTCGAATGCATTTTGGAACAGTCCCTTTTTAAATTCCAGCAGTAATCTGCCATCATGTGCATATTCCATCGTCCTTGATAGCGTTCCTCCATACTTTTAATATCTTGGTGAAATCTTTCTCCCTGATCTTCACTGGTGTCTCTTAAATTTTCTGGAAAATGATCTTAGTGGCTGTGTAGATAATGCACCTTAATGCTCATGTTACACTCAAGGAATTTGAAACTGTTAAGCATCTCATTTACCAGTTCAACATAGTTTTCCTCCTTAGATTTGCCTAGAAAATGTTTGACAACTGCAACAAATGAAGTCCAGGCTTTTCGTTCAGTTTCATTCATTGAATTTACGAAGACAGAATCTTTAATGAATCTTTAATCTTTATTTGTGAACCGTCAAATATTCCTGCTTTAATTTTTCCTTGCTCAACTGAGGCATTTTTTCACGTATATATGCAAAGCATGATCCATTTTTATCAATAGCCTTCACAAACTACTTCATAAGGCCCAGCTTGATATGAAGTGGAGGTAAAATAATTTTCTCTCGTTCAACTAAAGGGTTGTTAATGATATTTTTTTCTCCGACATCTATGCTTTCTCTCTTAGGCCACTCTTTTCTATCCCAGTGGTGTGTGCTTTGTCTCTGCTATCCCAGAGGCAAAGGAAGCAGGGATATTTGGTGTGGCCACTTTTTTGTCCAAGGAGAATGTTTACCATTTTTAAGTCCACACATATCTCCCATTGATGTTCATGGTACTTTATCTTTTCCAGTAACAAAGCTATAGTGTTGTATTCTTCTTTCATTTTTGTTGAATGAGCTATAGGTATTGAACCATATTTGTTTCCATTGTGTAGAAGAACACATTTCAAACTTCGCTTAGAGCTATCAAGAAATAGCCGCCAATCATCAGAAAAATATTCAGGAAGACCAATTGTCTGAAGAAGTCCTCTAATTTCATGACAAAATACAAGATTGTCTTCTTGAGAAAAGAAAGGCAATAGATCTTTTTCTCTTGTACGGTAAAAAGTAATATTAGTTCCGTTTTCCAATAAATTTTTCTCCTTTAGTCTGGAAGCTAGTAACTCAGAAGCTTCTTTTGACAAGTTGAGGCCTGTGGTGAGATCATTTAATTCACTTTGGTTAAAACGTTGAGGAATTGATGACATCCCCTCATAATCACTGTCACCTTCATTAGCATCGGAAGGGTGATCAGGAAGACAATACTCTTCCTCAGAGAGCTCTGGTAGCTGGTGAAATGTTGGAATCGGCACATCCTCTGAGTGAGGAACTGGGCGTCTTGCAGAGACTAAATCAGGATACGTCCACTTGCTACGATTGTTTCGATTAATTCCACTAATATTTACTAGACAAAAATAACAGTCATCGATGTGATTTTTGGGTTCTTTCCAAACCATCGGTACACCAAATTTCAGACTGTTTCTTTTTCCTGTACTCCACTGTCGTAAGTGTTCTACACAAGTTTTGCATACTTGATGCGGTGCCCAGGTTTTATCTTGATCACCAAGCTTAACGCCAAAGTATCCAAGATAAGCTTTCTTGACAAAGTCAGTAATAGTTTTTCTGTTATCTTTAAATGTGTATTCTCCACATATGTAACAAAACACATCAGGATGATTTACGCAACTTCTTCTACTTGAACTCATTTAATTTCTATTTAGTAAAACAAAAACAACAATCTACAACGCAATGCGTTTTAGCTGAACTTCGTAGCAATTTTTTTTTTAAATATAAATAGCAAGCGAGTTGAAAAAATGATCTATCCCGCATGAAAAGAAATCACAAACGAAACTCAATTTGTGACGGCTTTTTACACTGGTTTTATGGGTAGGCGTCATGAGAGTGAGCATGCGCAAACCAGATTTCTCCTTGCGTATCTCCTTTTCAAGGTATTCTAAAATTTCGATGCCTCTCAAACTGTTTTACACATTGCGACCGGCGCAGGTGCGAAAATCCGATCTAAACACTTCCGGTCACTTCCTCTCGAAAAAAGAGTCAGTTATCTTCGTATATCTAAAAAAGTAGAGCTGATAGAGGAAAACTGATTTCATATTTTGATTCAGCACCCTAAATATAGCCATAATCAGTTCTAAAATCCGAGGCACCAATTTTTTTTTTTTTTTTTTTTTTTTTGTAGGCCTGTGTAATCAATGCGTACCGCATGATTGTTCGTTCTTGTTTTTGAAAGGAATTAAATATGTACTCTAGATAACTTGGCGATTTTTTTTTTTTTTCACCAGGGTCAACAGATATTAAATCTGCTTCATTCTTTTTTTTTTTTTTTTTATTATTATTATCATTTTTGTGAGCGCTCATAGCACTATTTCGCAGGAATGTCAAACTTTACGAAGATTTGAGACGATTTACTTATACTCAGAGAATTTTATCTGAAGAAACTATATTAAATTTTTTCTTGAGAAAAAGTTTCTGATATTTAAATATTTTGAAATAAAGAAAGAAAGAAGATGAAAAAAAAAAAATATACTGAATTAAATAATACTATCGAACCTCGTTAACGTGAATCTTAAGCGGAACAATAAAATTGTTCATGTTATCAGTAGTTCATTCTATCAGTAACTAAACTTCATATGACTACACTAATCTTCATTTTGACGGGGATTGTGGAAACAGTTCATGTTAAAAGTAATTCACGTTAAGCGTATTCACGTTAACGAGGTTCAACTGGACTGCATTTCTTTTTGTTTTTAAAGTGTATTTATCTTTTTGCTTTATTTAAAAACACATTTTAAAATACTTCGGTTATATTTTGGCATAAAAAATATTTTAGAATCAAATTCAAACTCATTCATAAATAACAGCATCTTCTAATTTCGCATTCATATTTTTTATCATTACAGAATTAAACATTTCTATGATACACTTAATATTTATAATTATGGCAAATAAATAAATAAATAAATAAATAAAAAATAAATAAAAAATAAAAAAATAAAAAAATAAAAAATAAATAAAAACAAACAAATAAATAAATAAATAAAAATAAATAAATAAAATAAATAAATAAATAAAAGAATCATTCCCTAAAACTCTTATAGAGAATCGAGTTTATTTTATACTTCATTATTTTAAGCTTTTGGCAGGTAAGGATTAAAAATTGAAGCTGTAGGAGATTTTCTCACATTAATATAATGATAATAATAATAAACTTTATTGCATTTCAGATATTTTTGAATGTGTAAAATTATTATCTAGCTGTACATTAGAAATATACATATGGCGTATTAAATATTGTCCTAAATTAACTAAAAAATTCAATAGTAAATAGTATAGGCATTAGAAAAAATAGATACTAGATTATTATTATTATTATTATTATTTAACAAGCAATTTCACTAAAAAAATCACCGCCAAACAGTGACAAAAATTTAAAAATCGCCTAGGGTGTCATATACTAAAGCTGTAACGCAAGTCTAGATATTACAAATTTCTTTTTATACCAAAAAAAAAAAAAAAAAAAAAAAAATGTTGTTAGCATAATATTTCATAAACAAGCTACGTAGTATTAAGTATTGTGTATTTCAATTTGACATTGAAAATGGAGATTTTTATAATACTGTTCTGCTTTTGTCGTCTGTTATGCACTTTAAATATTTCTTTTCAATGAAAGACTAAGCAGCGAATAAGCGGGTAGAGCGCCACAGGGGTTAATAAGTGAAGTGAGTCGGGGGAAGGCGAAGCTTCCCTCGGACGTAGGTGAGCCGAGCGAGCTGGAGGCAGAGCCCCTTAGCTATTTATAATTTTCTTATATACTTCACAACACTAGTTTCTTATAATCGTCTTATATACCTCACAATTTTTTTATATACTTCACACATAAAAACACCACAAACATTCATGCCTAAACCGGGATTAGCAGATGGTGACGTAGCATATTTACGTTTGTAGAGCTAGTTAGTTAGTTTGGAGCATGCGCCCTGTTATTGAATGTATATCTCCCACACCCTTACAAGATCGCTACTGTCGTATTTTTTTTACCTTTATGCAAATAATCTAACGAGCTAAATTTAATGGGAATGTCAACCCTTGTATGTAATCAGCTTTGTCTACTACTATATTAAAAGATAAAAGTTTATAGTATTTCAGAGCTGCCAAGTTTTTAATCTTTTAAATCAAAATTGACACCAGTATTTTTAAATGGAATATGTAATATATATTTCTGACGATTAATATTACCGAAAACAGCTAAAAAGTGTTCCGGTTTGAAGTCTCCCGCTAAAATCAGTAGACTTGGCACCTATGGTATTTTCAGAAGAATATGTCGTGTCGTGATTAAACAGGATAGTATAAAAGTAACAGGGGTCGTACTCGTCGCCTTTTTCTCAGGACATTCCCAGAGATGAGAAATTTCTTTCTTTAGTGCTACCGCTACTTTTATGCAATAATATCTATCCTATTTAAAAACGACAATTTATTATAAAAATACTACAAATATCTCTGCATGAAATTACTGGTAGCGTAAAACTTAAAAATTTCTCATCCTTGAAAGTGCCCTGAAAAAAAGGCAGAAATTTCTCATCTCCGTACGTGACCTAAAAAAAGGCAAAGGTGTAACCCTCAGGGGTTCGTAATCTCCGCATTCTTTTAAGGATACTTTCAGGGATGAGAAATTCCCGCCTGTTTTTCCAACACTTTTCCTTTAAATAAATGTAAATGTTATTTTTAAAGTAATGTGTCGTGATTAAACAGGATAAAAATTATTGTGTAAAAATAGTGGTATCAAAAAAGGCATAAATTTCTCATTTCAAAAATAGTCTTGAAAAAAAGGCAGAGACTACGATCTTTAGACCCTATAAATACATAATTTAACAAGGGTCGTAGTATCCGCCTTTATTTCAGGACATTTTCATGGATAAAAAATTTCCGTCTTTTCTTTTTCATCAACTGCTTTTTCTTTAAATAAATCTAAATTTTATTTTTAAAATAATGTGTCATGATTAAACAGGATAGAAATTATTGTATAAAAATAGTGGTAGCAGAAAAAGCATAACTTTCTCATTTCAAAAAGTGTCTTTAAAAAAGGCGGGGACTACGACCCCTGTGATCGGATAATAATGTAAAATATGATACAAATATTACATTTAAGAATGGTCAGACAATGCTGTTTGAATATTTTGCAATATTTTCCAATTAAATACTACTATCATGATAATATTCCTCAGGAATAAAATGTAAGTAAATTTTTCTTGGACTTTAATAAAAATCATTTATTTTAAGTTGTAGGCCTCAGGAATAAAATGTAATATTCCTCAGGAATAAAATGTAAGTAAATTTTTCTGGAACTTTAATAAAAATCATTTATTTTAAGCGTGTCATAATAAACGAACTGCAATAATTTTCAGTCGATCCTCATTAACAGGAACACTGTTAGCGTGAATTACTTTCAACATGAACTGTTTCCACAATCCCCGTCAAAATAAAGATTATTGGTGGAAGACTTGGCTTGGGATTATAAACAAGGCAATTAACGTCTAGAACGCCAAAATAAGTAATAGGAAAGCGGACAGCTGTTTCGGTAGCCTTTGGCGTACCGTCTTAAGTGCATACAGAATTGTGAGAGAAGTGCTCATATATATATAGGAAAGGGAGGGAATTCGGCTTGGGATGATCAGCTTAATTCTATTGGTTGATCATCCTAAGCTGAATCTCCTCCCTTTCCTACTTGTAAGAGCATTTCTCTCACAATTTTTTATGCACTGAAGACGGTACGCTAAAGGCTATCGAAACAACTCTCTGCTTCCCTGTTATTTATTTTTGGCGTTCTAGACGTTGTTAATTGCCTTGTTTAAAGTAAAGATTAGTTTAGTTATAATGAAAATTAGTTCCTGATAGCCCTGTTAACACAAACACATTTATTCCTCTTGAAATTCACGTCAACGAGGTTCGACTGTATATATATATATATATATATGCATACGAAAATGTTTAACAAAATTGATAAAACTTTATAAGTTAACGAAATAATACAACAGCATTACATAAATTATGCTTTTTCTGATAAATAATCATAAGATATCTGTTTAACTCTTCTTACATTTACGAAGCAACCTTTAATATTTTTAATCGTACTTAGTTTAAATCTATGAAACTGTACGATTTGTTTTATAATTTTTATGAAAATATATTTATAAAATTAACTTTTGAAACTAAAGTACGTTTTAAATAATAATAATAATAATGGTAATGAAAAAAAAAAAAAATGTGAACTGAATTATTAACCTCCTCTTAACTACGACGGTCGTCAAAAAGAGATTTATTAAGTCTTACTTGCATTCCAGTGCTTGTCAATAGATAATTCCTTTTTTTTTTTTTTTTTTCAATTGACAATATTTGCATCCAGGTTTTTTTTTTTTTAATGACAAGCTCCGCCTATTTAATTGTTTTTACTCTGTAGTGTTTATTTAAAGGTTTCGAATTTTATAACCAGTTATCGATGAAGTGAATGTTACTGGCATATACTTTTGTAACGTAAATTAAGGAGTTAACACAGAAATGTGGTTAAATCCGAAAAAGTAACTTTTTCTTTTCTTTATCTATATTGTGTTGTTTTAGAAGAACGTTGGTTTATTTTATTTATTAAACAAGAATTCTTGTTTGCTCTCATAAATGTTTAAAAATCGTCTTTTTTTTTTTTCTTTTTTTTTTAATTTTGCGTTTGACGTTGTCATGTATGTAGCTTGACACTTAATTAAAAATTAATTTTTTTTTCTTTTTACTTTTCGGCGTTATTTTTTCAAAATTTCTTTGTTATTTCACGAAACATTTTATAAAATATGGCTCCCCTAAACGTCTCAGACAAAAAGATTTATCTATATCTAGAAAGTTACTAATTGGAATGTACTGCAAATTTGCACACACATATTTTTCAGCCCTGGGACTCATTTTATGTAAAAATTACTATAAATCATAAATTATATATTTTTTTAATGTGACTTTATTAATATTTTTCATAATTAAAAATATTTTTCTGAATCAAAAGTTATCATGGATTACGTTTGGGTTACTTCACTGTATCTAGAATATATTTATATATATTATATGTATATCAAGTTATTGTTTGTGAAGCTATAAAAAAAAAAGTTTGTGACATGATTTTAACATCACCAAATTCAAATTTTGAACGCTTATAACTCGATAAAAAAAAACAATAAAATATGCAAAAAAGTACTTTTTTGCATTTTTGCGACCCCAGGAATCCAAATATAAAATCAAAATAGGGCATGTCATTGAACAATTCAAAGTTGGCGTGCGTTTTACTATGTAGACGACCTCCATTCCAAAATTTCCCAACATTTTCTAAAAACATTCACAGTTTTCTGTCGTATGATACCTATTACATTTTTCTGCATCGATTAGCAACGAAGTAATGTCGAGTGTTGCGTTTTCCCCCCGTCTGTACTAAACTCCTAATATTCTAAGAATTTCCCTTTTCTTTTTAATTAATTTAACCCTTTTCCAGTCCTACTTATAGTAAATTCTCGTTCAACGCGGTGTCAGAGATGACAAATGAATAAAACAGTTTTAATTTTTAACACCACGAAATTTTTAGAGTCCCAAACTATTGGTTCATACACTCGATTTAGTTTTTATATAAAGTAGGTTGCGTTGATATAAAATTAGTGGTGTTAAAAAATAAAATTATAATAATCATTTGGCAAACTTGCACCCGCGTTGTAGGAGACTTTACTGTAATTTCAGTCTTCTGATCAGTGTTGCTAAATTTCGAACCTTTATTCAATATCCACCACTAAATTTTAACTGTAACGGTTGCCTTATGACTTCGAAAGTTATTCGTCCATTATGTATAGCAAATATACTCCTCAAAATTATTAGTGTCATTTGAATAAAATAGTCCATATATTTATCAATACTGTTTAGAGCGCTTCAGAGCGTTATGGCCGGCAAAGGGTTAATTATTCTCGAGGTCATAGAATTTTTAAAAAAATTCCAAAGTGTCTTTTAAAATGCTTTTCCAACTGTTTTCAATGGCCATTTTAAGCTCATCTTTGATGCTGTGTGTTTTGCCATTTCGATAAACGCCATGCATCAGAAAACTCAAATTTTCTGTTGTGCTCATATCAGGGCTTCTTAATAGTCACTCAATCATTTTGAAATGATTAGATAGGCTCAAAGACTTTGCGAAGCTTGAATTTTGAATAGACGCATTGTCCGACTGAAATAAGTACTCGTTAAATATTATTAGAAGTGTCTCTAGCTGTAAATTTGCAGCAAGGATATCTTGATAGGCTTCTGAATTTGTCTTTGGTTTTATTTTTGTAATTGGTGCTTTTCCGTGAGCAGTGAAACTGCCCCAAATCATCACACAGCTACCACAAACTGACGCTCTGACAAAAGATAAAGGGGGAAAAATGATGGTTCACGCTGAAGATTATTCCAGTAGCATCTGAAACCAGTCGGAACATCGAGATTAAACATTTGTTTTCGTCCTAAAACAACATCATGCTGTTTATCCCCCAAAGCAACATGTTTGTTTGCTAACTCAAGATGTGCCATTTCATGTCTCTTACTTAAACGTGGTTGACGTTTCATTTTACTACATTTTACTTTTGGATTTTTGATAGCACGTTGTGTACAGTTCCGCTGGTGCAAAAAGCTTCAAGTAAATAAGAAAGCTTCAAGTAAATAAGAAAGCTTTTTTTTTTAATTACTCGAAAAACAACAACTCTCACTTGTCGAAGAATAAATGCAGAGGACGCCCAATGACTTGCCTCTGAGCGTAATTCTCATTGATTTTTTAAAAAGTTATTAACTACAGATTTAAATTTAAACTGCATTGTTTAAAACTGATAATTTTATGTTGTCCAACCTGGTTTAATTTCCTACCTCTTTCTATTTTCACTAATACTGAAATCGCCGTTCTCTGTCACATGTGTGATTTGTTAGAAACAACAGTAAAACAAGTCCTTCCATCTCATTCGGAAGGGTACGTTGATTTCTTTTTTTTTACCAAGTGAGCGCCATTTTGAAAGAAAATGGCAGATAAAATTTATTTATGGTCTTGGTGAGATATTTATGTGGGCTATGTACTAATGGAGCTTTAAGCAAATCACCACATAAAAACATTTTTATGTGAATTTGAAGTTTTCAAGTGGTTGGCACTTAACAAACAAGATGGCTGATCAAATTGGCCAACAAACGTATGAAATGCATTTCCTGGCCTCGCAGCATTCTTAAAATTTTACGCTCATTTTAATATATTGTCACCACGATTTTTAAACAATTCTTTTCTACATAATATTTTAGCATTAAAACATTAAAATATATCCAAGAAAAATTTCTTATTAAAGATAGTAGGGAAGATATAATAAAATGCGAGTAAAATTTTAGGAATGCTGCGAAGCCTGTATTTCTGAGATAAGTATACTCCACAAATTAGGTTCCAATTAATTCACTATTTAAAAAATTATCGAGATGACAAATTTTTAAGTGGCCCGCATGTTGGAGAGAAATTGTTATTTAGAGATACTCTCCCATCTGTATGGCACATTGCGTTGTTTCTAAAAAAATAATAAGCTAAATGATAATTTAAATTATACTTTAAATAACACCCAAGTTCACTAAATTTTTTACTGGGTCATAAAATTAAATTTTGAATACTAAAATTTTCTCCTATTTATTGGGTTGTCTTCTTGGAATCATCTATTAGAAACCAATAAAAAAATATAAGAATAATTTATCTAGAAACCAATAATAATAAAAAAAAAACACTAAAAATTTCTAACCAATGATCCTTTATTCATTTTTTATTTTAAACATAAAATTCTTTATCAAAATTAAATATATCCTTTTGTGAGCACTTTAAGCGGGACTCAGCCATTTTTTTTTTGTTTAGGAGGAAGAATAAATGAAATTTAAAAATTAAATATTTTCTTTTTTAATATAATTTAAAATTAGAGACTCACCAGACGACGAGCGTTCAATATACACTAATGCAGCAATTAGGCCTCCAGCATCTTTGGCTCTTTTTTGAGAAATTTCACTATAATACTCAGGGCATCATCAGTCGAGGTTATGAGAATCCAACCTTTAATTCCGGAAAGCATCTCCCTTTCAGCGTATCGCCTCCTATTCCTTCGATGATTTCTGCTCCGGCAATCTTACCGGCCGCTTCCCCGGTCTGCATCGACGAGGGTCCAACCGCTGATTCAGGGCTGATGGCTTGTTTTTTTCTTCCAAAAATTTTTTATCATCTGACGATATTTTGTATATTTTACTTACAGGCCCATTTTGACTCCGCCTTCTGCCACACATGGGACCTTTCCCTTTTTTTAGTGGTCGTTTTTTTTTAACCAATGTACCTTCTCTTGATTCCCGCTGCTCTTCTTAGAAAATTTCAGTCCTTGGAAATCTCCTCCATCTCTTTTTTTCTCATTTATGGCTGCTATAAACCACTTTCTTGAGCTTTTGTAGTTTAGTGTCAAATGCTTTCTCCGCTCGTCGCCTGACTGTCTGGTAGATTCATATCAGAGATACATTACAATTCTACCTCCTACGATTTTACAATGATGACCTCCCGCTTTTACATCGCTCATGTTAGAAAAGAAACATTTTTTACTTGCCTATATTTATATACACATCACTTTTTAAATTGTATTATACATACATAAAGTATTTATATATATATATATTTAGATTACACACATGTTTGTTTTATATCCTTCTATAAATAAATGTGTAATTTTAATTATACACATTTTTGTTTAATTTTCGTTAATAAATAAATGTGTAATTTTAATTACAACATTTATATCCCCCCTTTCTACAAAAAAAAATATAGATATATATAAGCCTTTGTTACATCATTTTTGACCTATAAAATAAAATACAAAAATACACACAAACAAAATACTAATACTCATATGATACTTAGATATGAAGGAAACAGAATAAGTATTGTCCATTCTTTCAGTCCATAGCACTTTAAATGTTCATTCGTATTTGTTTTCGAAAACAAAAAAATTTTAATGTAAGAGTTCACTTCATTTTGTCCTTGTTTTATGTCTCTTTTTATATTACCATTGTATAGAGTCTCATTTTAAAGTATATTTCATTTTTTATCCTTCTGATTCTAAAAAGTGTACACATATTTTTGTAATTTTTGTACATTTATGTATGTGTTTGTTGCTTTTGAGCACCTCTATTACTGATAGTTGTTGTTGGGTGAGTCTACTCAAAAAAAAAGAAAATATTTTTCTTTATTTTAAAAATGTTTTTCTTAAAAGTTTTTTTTTTTTTTTTTTTTTTTTTTTATTATATTATATATATATATATACATAAATATAAATAAACAAAATCATAGCATTTCACACACAGTTTATATATATACTATTATGTTATTTTTCTGGATTATTTGCATATTTCAACATTCTGTACACAACTTTTATTTATTTATTTCTTCGTTCGTTTTATTTTATTTTATACACAGTTTATCTAAAAACTCCTTATCTACTTAATGTTACAGTGTAAAACCCGTGCTTTTTTTTTTTTTTTTTGTCGTGCTTGGGATTTGTTTGTTATTTTTAACCTCTAGTGTTTAAGAAAAAAAATTCCTATCCCCGTTTTAGAGCCTTCATCCAATCTCTATCTTACATTCTATTTATTCTCAATGTAATTCACGTTCATTTCTCTATTATTACAGCTGTTATTGATTTATTCTACTCCAATTTCTATGTTTTTCCAGCCAAAATGCAATAATAACTTTATCACTATTATTATTATTATTATCTGCACACTCGCAACTTGATACATTTTTGTATACATTCTAATGTTAGCTTTATTACAATTCTTATTACTATTAAACTTTTTTATTATTGTTATCAAGGCCACATTCAAAATTCTTCACTGGCAAGGAGAAAAGAACATCTATAGCTTAATAAAGGGGCCCCGCCATAAATATTAGTTTCTCTGTTTGAAGACCAGCTTCAAACAGTTACCAGTTAAAATCTGAAGCACCCCTCTACAACAATAAAATTATGTATGTCTCAACTAACCACACTATTTTACTATCTATTATTATTAGTGTTTTTTTTTTTTTTTTTTTTTTTGTTCTATTATTTGACGTAGATCCTTCCTATATCCTTTAGCTGGTTATTTTAATTTTCTTTTTCTGGTGGTACTTTAAATATTTTTGAAATATGAATTTTTAAACTTCTATTTCCCTCTTTTTCTCGTATCAAGTAATTCGAGTTTCTGAACTTTCTTTCTATAAAAAATGGTCCGTCAAACCTTTTACCTAATTTTCTATTCTTTCTTAGTGATTTAAGATAGACTTCATCACCTATCGCCAATTCCTTATGATTTATACTTTTATTTCTATTGTACTCTTCTGAAATTTTTTTCATATTTAGCAATGCATTTGCTCTCGCCTGATGCATATGCTCTTTTATTTTTGATATATACTGCGAAGGGGTTTCCTTATTTCTGTCATTGCAATCTAGAAATGGAGTTTTTAATTTTCTCCCAAAAAATAACACCGCGGGTTCGTATCCCGTTGCTCGATGTTTCGACATATTATAGTTTAACTTAAAAAAATTTATTCTCGTGTCCCAATCAAAAGTTTCCTGACACATGGCTGAGATGGAATTTTTTTAAATTAAATGTGCTTTCTCAATCGTACCATTACTACTGGGTTTGTAAATGCTCGAATAACGCAATGTTATATTTAGATTCTTAGCGAAGTCTGTAAATTCTTTGCCTCTAAAATAAGGCGCATTGTCTAAATTTATATACTGGCATAGGCCATATTTTCCGAAATATTCTAGCAGCGCATTTATGATGGTAGTTGCATTGGTATTTTTTAGCGGTATTACTTCTAAGAACCTAGAAAATGCACAAATAATTGTTAAAAGAAATTTGTTCTGTTTTAGCGTTGGTACTAATTTTCCAACAATATCAATATTTAATGCTTGGCCACATGCATAGTTCTTATTCATTACTTGTAACGGAAGTTTTATTGTTTGATGCGGTTTGTAAGAGTTACATGGAATACATCTCCTACAAAAATATTTTACTGTTTGGTACATCCCAATCCAGTAAAATCTATTTTTAATCATTTGATATGTTTTCTCAAAACCGAAGTGTGGGGAATGCGCGGTATTTATGATTTTCTCTCTTAAACTATGTGGAGCTATGATAATATTTTGCTTATTTTCCGTAGCATTATTTGAATGTTTCAATACTAATAGATCATTTTCTAATAAAGAGTATTTTCTTTTGTATTTATTATTTCTCTTTGATTTTAAACATGCTACTATTTTTTGTATTTTGTCGCATTTTTTTTGTTCATTTAAAATGTTTTCTTCTGACAACTCTTTTTCGGCTTTAAATAAATACATTTCATTCTCTTGATCTTCATGCGTTATGTTTGCTATGTGCCTACTTAAAAAATCACTCGGATTCTGTGATCCTGATATATGTTCTACTGTTATGTCAAATTCTTGGAGATCTAAAAGCCATCTCGAAATTATGTCAGGCTGTTTCTCCAAATTAATAAAATATGTTAACGCCTTCGCATCTGTTAACAAAAATATCTTTTTTCCTAACAGTAAGTTTTTATAATTTAATACTGATTCATGTATTGCTAGTAACTCTTGTTTCATGGCTGGATAATTTTTTTCTGAATTTTTTAATTTTCTACCATAATATTCAATCGGATGCAAGATTCCATTCTCTTTTTGTGCCAAAATCGCCGATATTGCGTATTTTGAAGCATCCGTGATCAAATAAAATTCTTTGTTCATATCTGGAGCTCTTAGAGTTGGTTCATTTAATAACGCGGTTTGTAAATTTATAAATGCTTTCTCTTGTTCTTCACCCCATTTAAATTTTATGTCTTTTCTTGTAAGTTGTAATAATGGATCTATTATGTCGTTGTAATTTTTTATCAATGTTCTGAAATAGTTCGAAAACCCTAACAGTTGTAAGATACCTTTTTTATTGTTTGGTCTCATTAATTTTTTTACTTTGTTTAAATTTCCCTCCGATGGTGAAAAACCATGTTCATTGATTTTATACCCTAAGAACTCTATCTCATTTTTACATATTTGCATCTTTTGCGGGTCAATAGTTAGATTGTTTTTTATTAAAATGTCTAAAACTTCCTGCATTAATTTTTTCATATCTTCTATTGAGTCTGTTCCTAAAATAATGTCATCGATGAAGTACCCAATTTTATTTTTATCTATGTGACCTAAAATCTTATCCATAAGTTTAGCAAATGTCATAGTTGATATTTTATTACCAAAATTTAATCTGGTTGGCTGATAGCAACCAAATTCCGTAATGAATGCTAATTTTTCTCGGTCTTCTTCTTTTAAATTAATTTGGAAGAATGCCGAGTGAAAGTCCATCACAGTATAGTATTTTTTGCCACTAAGTCTCTGAATTATTTCTTTCGCATCTGGGATGGGATGTGGTGAAACTTCTATGATTTCATTAAGGACCCTGTAATCTACTGCTGCTCTCACTTTAATGTGTTTGGGATCATTTGTTTTTGAGTTACATTTTTTCTTTACGAAAATTACGGGGGCTGCATAATGCGAGTTTGTTGGTTCAATAATTTTTGCCTCTAATAATTTATTTATCTCCTCTTTCGCAACATCTTTCATATTATAAGCCAATTTATACGGTTTTAATTGAATGGGGTAATTATGAGCTAATTTAAATATTGGTGTAACTAATGATGTTTGCCCTAGTGTCTTGTAATTTTTGGAAAATGCCGCATAATTTTTCATTAATATTTCATGCATTTCTTTTTGTGTTACTGAATCTAAATGACTTAGATTAAAATCTTCCTTTTTTAAGTCAGCTTTTCTCATTTGTTTAACATCTACCATGTTTAAATTGTTAATAATTTCTCTCTTTGGTTTTGTTTTGTCCGTTATTATGAATTGTTGTGTAACTTTCGCCAGTTTCATATTTTTATTCAAAGTAATTTTGTGGTCCTTTGTATTTGAAATTTGAACTTTTAGTTTATTTTCATTATCTATTTTATGTATAGAGCAATTTATGTTTGTACCCGAATTATTTCTGTGTGGTTCAAGGAATATTGTTTCGTGTTGGTATATTCTCGGAACTTTTATTTCCGCCCAAACTGTTTGTTTCGGTGCAACATCCATTTTTCTTATTAGTCTTGCAAAGTGATAATTTTGATTTAACGTATCCTGCCTTATAATGTTTTCTTCATTTTTCTCATTTAATTCTATCATTTGTTTACTAGAAGATGCCTCCCAATTTATTAGTTCATTTTCATTGTTTTTTGACTTTGTCTGATCTTTTGAGCATTTAAAATACCCATAAATTTTTCCATTTTCTTCCTGTTCCTGATCATGCACTCCTGACTGTGGGAATTGTATTTTGTCCTCCATCTGTGATGTGTGTGTATTTGTTTCTATTGACATGGTATTTATATGATTTGGAATTTCTTGGTTGTTTAGAGTTTTATTTAATTCCAATTTCATGTTTTTAAATAGTACATGTCCTGCCTTACAATCTACTATCATTTTGTTTCTTTTTAGAAAGTCATAACCTAATATTACATTATACGTCTTATCAAAATTAAAGTTCAATATATAAAATACACCTGTCACGAATTTCCCTTTAATTTTGAATGTAATTTTAATGCATTTTTTTGAAATTAATTCTCTGATTGTTTAATGTGTGTATGTTTACATTATTTGACAAATACTGAATTTTTATCCCTGTTTCTTTGATTTTTTGAAATATTTTGGGACACATTGCATTTAAAGTTGCGCCTGTATCGATTAAATTTCGTGTAGGTACCCCATTTATATTCAAATCTAAGATGGGTAAGTTACCTATATCATTTTGATCAATATTTGTCAAATATTTAATCTCTTGTGTGTTTTTCCATCTTTTTGTGCACAGATATCGATCTGGTGTATGAATTACATTTGATTTCTTTTTGTTTTTATTATACCTGCGTGAATTGTTATCTTTCTCGGTTCTCTGCCTCTCTACTTTATAATATTTTTCATAATAATTTCTGTCTAATTCCTTGTCTGTTTGATTCTCATATTTTTTATCGCTATTTTGATGCATTTTTAGTCCCCTGGATATGTTAAGGGATTTACGAGGGACTATGTTATTATTATTTTTACTCTTGGTAAACCCCTCATTTAGTTTCCCGACTGCCTTGGAAACGTTATAGCAGGGCGGTTTGTACCCCTTTGTCTAAAATTTCTATGTGAACTTCTTCTGAAATAATTTCTAGTACCCCTATCGAAATTTCCATAATTTGTATTACTAGATCTATTTTCTTCTGATCTTACGTTTCTAACCCCTGCATTTTCACTCTCTTGTATTATAGGGACTGTATTGTTTACAATATTGGGATTAGTTCTTGAATTGTACCAGCATTGTTCAGTATTATGTGATTTAGTTTTGCAAATTGCACAAAATCTTGTGCTGTCATGTTTTTGTCTCTCTTGACTTTCTGATCTGTTATTTCTTATTTCTAATTCTTCGATTTTTTTTTCTAATTGTTTGATTTGTTCAGTTTGTTTCGATGTTAATTCTAATAATAATGTACACATATCGGTTTCGTTGCTATTTTTTTTCTCTATAGTATTTATTTCCTCCACGTTAAATTGCATTGCATTTTCAATGGTCTTAGCCATTTTTAATGCACTTTCAAAATCTTTTATATCTGCCTTTCTTAACTCAAATGCTATGTCTGCCCTCATGCCTTCAATAAATTTATTTAATTTTAAACTGTTTACAAATTCTTTTGCCCCATCTTTGTTTTCGAATCCAGACCCTTTTAAAAATTCATTTGATTTTTTTATTATTTCTGTTGCATATTCTTCTATAGTTTGTTTTGGTGATTGCCTGATATTCATGAAATCTGCCTGAGCTTTTGAGAAATTTACTTTGCTCTTAAATTTTTCTTTTAATTTAAGTTTGAATTGCTCATACACATTCTCATTTATTAAATCCTCATCCAAGTTTATTTTCTCCTTAGCTTTTCCGCTGATTTTACTTTTTCAAATTAATAATTTAATTCCATCGTCTAATTCTGTCGCATTTGTTAATGTCTCAAATGATTCTAGAAATTTATCTATATTAGCCTGACTGTCCCCACTGAAGTGTGGAAGACCCACTAATAGCGTATCTAATGACACTGTTAATTTTTTCTCCATTTTTATTTTACCCGGTACTACCTTCTCAGAATTTGTTTCCACCGTTTTCTTCTGATTTTGAGTTTTTGTATCACACTTATTCGCAACTTTATTTCTCAATTTATAAGTACTTTTCATTTACATCCCCTACTTTCTAATCTTTACTTTAAATCAACTCTTAAAACATCATTCTTATATGTATTGACATTAACACAAATTATGCTTGTATACATATATTTACTGACTAGCTAGATTATTCTAGTTCAATTATTATTATTATTCCTTATTTTAGGAAACTATTTACTCTCTTCAAAGTAAAATATTCAAATTTTATATGTATACAGGCATCCAAAATAATATTATCAAACAAACAAAATATTAGATTAATTGTTTTCAAGAAACCTTTCTGAGCAATCCTGCTGTTTATGTGTACATATAAAATATTTCCAGTAATTTTTCAAAATTTTCAACTGTAATTATTTCAAATACACTTCATTTATTTTCATATTCTACTTATCATTATTAATGAAAGTGTAATTTATATCTATATATATATATTATATGTACACATTTGCATATCTACTCGTTATATATATTTTTTATCAGTTATTCATATACAAATACAATAACATTATAATGCTATGATTTCCTTTATTTATATCTATCCAATTTTATTTAAGCAACTGCTTAGTATATTTTTATATTATTATTTTGTCTGAGTCCACCTTAAAGTTTTCCTAAATTAGTTTATCTTATTTTATTTTTTTTTTCTTTTTATTATATCATTTTATGACCTCAACTGGATAGGCACCAAATCGCTTTTGGGTTGATTTACAATGTTGGAGAGAAATTGTTATTTAGAGATACTCTCCCATCTGTATGGCACATTGCGTTGTTTCTAAAAAAATAATAAGCTAAATGATAATTTAAATTATACTTTAAATAACACCCAAGTTCACTAAATTTTTTACTGGGTCATAAAATGAAATTTTGAATACTAAAATTTTCTCCTATTTATTGGGTTGTCTTCTTGGAATCATCTATTAGAAACCAATAAAAAAATATAAGAATAATTTATCTAGAAACCAATAATAATAAAAAAAAACACTAAAAATTTCTAACCAATGATCCTTTATTCATTTTTTATTTTAAACATAAAATTCTTTATCAAAATTAAATATATCCTTTTGTGAGCACTTTAAGCGGGACTCAGCCATTTTTTTTTTGTTTAGGAGGAAGAATAAATGAAATTTAAAAATTAAATATTTTCTTTTTTAATATAATTTAAAATTAGAGACTCGCCAGACGACGAGCCTTCAATATACGCTAATGCAGCAATTAGGCCTCCAGCATCTTTGGCTCTTTTTTGAGAAATTTCACTATAATACTCAGGGCATCATCAGTCGAGGTTATGAGAATCCAACCTTTAATTCCGGAAAGCATCTCCCTTTCAGCGTATCGCCTCCTATTCCTTCGATGATTTCTGCTCCGGCAATCTTACCGGCCGCTTCCCCGGTCTGCATCGACGAGGGTCCAACCGCTGATTCAGGGCTGATGGCTTGTTTTTTTCTTCCAAAAATTTTTTATCATCTGACGATATTTTGTATATTTTACTTACAGGCCCATTTTGACTCCGCCTTCTGCCACACATGGGACCTTTCCCTTTTTTTAGTGGTCGTTTTTTTTTAACCAATGTACCTTCTCTTGATTCCCGCTGCTCTTCTTAGAAAATTTCAGTCCTTGGAAATCTCCTCCATCTCTTTTTCTCTCATTTATGGCTGCTATAAACCACTTTCTTGAGCTTTTGTAGTTTAGTGTCAAATGCTTTCTCCGCTCGTCGCCTGACTGTCTGGTAGATTCATATCAGAGATACATTACAATTCTACCTCCTACGATTTTACAATGATGACCTCCCGCTTTTACATCGCTCATGTTAGAAAAGAAACATTTTTTACTTGCCTATATTTATATACACATCACTTTTTAAATTGTATTATACATACATAAAGTATTTATATATATATATTTAGATTACACACATGTTTGTTTTATATCCTTCTATAAATAAATGTGTAATTTTAATTATACACATTTTTGTTTAATTTTCGTTAATAAATAAATGTGTAATTTTAATTACAACACCGCACTTGGAAATAAAATGACAGGGTAAGTTGCGCAGCAAAATCAGTCAAGATAACTGTAAGATAAGTCCAGTGCCCAATCTGGTTCGAATTAGTTCAGTATTTCAAAAGTTATCGTGATGACAAATTTTCAAGTGGCAGTCGGAAATTAAGCGGTTGCCACTTTGAACAAAATGACAGAGCAAGTTGTCCAGCGAACTCATTTAAAAGTAATCGTAACGTAATTCCACTGCACAAATTTGATTCGAATTAGTTGAGTATTTAAAAAGTTATGCATACATGCCAAACATCTCATTAATAAACGAAAGATTTTTAGTATCCGCCTTTTTCAAACCAGTCTTTTTTAAAAGTCATTTTATACTTATTTAATCGTAACTACATTTGGAGATAATTGCTCTAAAAATAAAGCGGTGTGGAAAAAGGGATGCGTTCTAAAAATCTTCCGTTTCAAATTTAGGATGTTGGCAGGTATGTCTATGTAATAAATATACTGTAAATTAATGCATGTAAGTATGATAAAAAATGAATTACTAATGGGGATCGGTAAGAGGAGCTTCAAAATGTGATTCGTTTTTTGAAAATAGGAAAACGAGATGTGTATAACAAACAAACAGCTAAATTTCTCCGGCACTAGTAAACCGATAAGGTTCATTATAAGGATATTCGAAAGCTATTGAAATGGGCCAATTTTTAGTAAATTTTACTTATTTTATTTCATCAAGAACGCTTTTTGCAAAATTCGTGATTAAATATTTCGGTGGATATTTGTTTTGTATTTTCGTTCACTGTTTCAGCGCTTGTAACTGGTCATCAAATATAGATATTATAACAAAACTGATGTCATTTTGTAGGATTTTTTCTGATCGTTTTAAATATGTTCTTTATTTTTCTGCAGTATGTTTAGAAACTTCAAAAATGGGGGATAATATAAGATTTTTATCTTTTTCATTCTATTCTGTGTAGCTTGGAAACGGTTTGAGATAACACAGGGTTGATGTACACTTTTATGCTCCATATGAGATCTTCTATTACCCCCCTGAATTTGTGGGGCAATAGGGAATCACCTTGAGTATACATACATACATATATATATATATATATATATATATATATATATATATACATAAATGATAGATATCGTAATAAAATTTAATCTTAAAATTTTGCATTTATAGATACAAAACAATACCAACACAACAAAAATTGAACTGATTTTAACTTATTTATCATAGATAAAACAATTCTACATCAAAGAGTTGGTAAAAGCATAGATCCACAAATAGCCAAATAAGGTAAATGATTAAAAATTGAAATAATACACATAAGAATAAGCGCAATTGCAGCTGTAATCAAAGTGCATGTAAACGTTTAAAAAATAATGGTAAAGCCAAATTGGCAAAATGATGTATATATATATAATTATATTTACAATTAAACATAAATAAGATTTTAAAATTAATGAAAAACTATTTATATTAAACAAAATACATTTAAATTTATTGCGCATAAGCAGCAGATGGAATTTAAATGCAAATATAAATGATAGATATCGTAAAAAATTTAACTTTAAAATTTAGCAATTAATAGGTACAAAACAATACCAACACAGCAAAAATAGAACTGATTTTAACTTATTTATCGCAGATAAAACAATTCTACTTCAAAGAGTTGGTAAAAGCATAGATCTACAAATAGCCAAATAAGGTAAATTATTAAAAATTGAAATAATACACATAAGAATATATATATATATATATATATATATATATATATATATATATATATATATATATATATATATATATATATATATATATATATATATATATATGTGTGTGTGTATAGATAGATAGATAGATAACACATATATAGATAGATAGATAGATAGATAAACGAAGTGATTGCAATATGTCGATTTCTAAAGGAATCAACCTAATACCGCATATAATAAATAAAATGAGAAAAGTTATAAAAGTGAGTTTGTCCTAACTATTTTTCCAGGTTTTAGCATATTATAGAAACAAAAATTAGTTTTTAATTAAAAAGTAACTATATTTGTCGCAATATTTTTATATGTATAATTAAAATTTTTATTTACTGCATTATGTTTAAATTTGCATGTAATTCAAATACGCAGAGAAGAAAATAATGATGATTTTAGATTGACCTTAATATTTTTTTCAGCACTATATATTAAATCGCCATTGATATATCTTTAACAATTTATTTTTATGAAATAACGTCAGTGTTAAAAGCCTCCGCGAATCACGAATGAAATGATAACCGGGATTACTTCTAGGTAGAGAGTTTTTAGCGCTGCTACGAAAATGCATCAAGCTTCTCTGAGTGAGTGCACAAAATGTAGAAATGTGCGCACGACTCTATTTTTGAATTTCCCGGTCATTCTTTAGTGTAATATTCTCGTGTCACTGTTTTCATGTACATTCAATAAAAAATTGCGAACAATTGCTTAAAAAAAGAAAAATGCGATTCATTTTTATAAACGATCTATCTTTTATTTATTTATTTATTTATTTATTATTTATTTATTATTATTTTAGACTATGAATTAGCTTCATTATTTGTACGACCTTCCTCTTATATTTTACCTTTGACTTTTGGTGTTTATTTAGAATTTATTTTATGTTTTTTTTCGAGTTAATTGACGAAGATAATCAACAGTTATTTGTAGTTAAATAAGTGTCTATATAGTGGTATAAGCCACTTTCGACCTAATAAAGTAAGCTTTCAATATCACCCATATTTTATTAGCAAAGTTTGTTTTTTATGATGCGTGCAAGTTTTAAAGAATTTAGTCTGATAATTTCTTTTAGAAAACTACACGAAGTCACGAAGTCTAGATTGCAGTTTTTCTTTCAAAAAACCTCTTTTTTATCTTGAAATTTTACAGACATTACATTATAATATTAAACGGAGAATTACATTACTCAAAAGACATTATGAATATCTAAACTTCTTTTTTTCTTATGAATAAATTTTACTTATAATTAAGAGGGTTTATTTTATTTTCTGTACTGCCATTTCATTAAGTATGTAAAGTATTTGTTTCAAGAAATATGATAAAAATTTTAAAAAGAAAATCTATTATATGTATGAACTAGACTTTCGATATTCTGTTAAAGATATAAACATTTACCACTAATGAAATAATAAATTACAAAATAGTTTGTATCTCTGATATTTTTAAACAACTAAAGCGTGTTAATTAATTGAAAAAAGTATTATATTTATTAGTATAATCATACAGTGTCTCTACAGAAAAAATGAAACTAAACTAATTTTTCAAAAGTTTAAATGAAATGGAATATTTGATGAATTAAGTAATGCTGCACAAACCAATACTTATAATTCGCGATCAAAATTAATTTATAAAAATAACTGCATGTCGTGTCTTTTATGAAAGCCATTTTTATAAACATTACGATATACATTTTTAAAATGAAGTATTCATTTTGATACACTTGTTGAGACGTCTTAGAGCATAAAATTTCATAAGTTTTATTTATTAATTGAATTTTATTCTGCACACTACTTGCTTGTGACATAAGAAAAATGCATCAGTTTTGCATAGAAACTAAATAATTTCCCATTAAAAAAAAAAAAAAAAAAAAGAACACCTCTATTTACATTTCGAACTGTACATTTTTTTCCGGACATTGGATACCATGCTAAAACATTTTTATAATTATCATAAACAAATAAATCTAATCCTATAACTTGATTTATTTCTAAATCCCTTTAAATTTTTTAGTATAAAAATTTTTTAGTGTTCTACAAATAAAAATATCGGTCTCATAGTAAGCAGCGTATAATCATTTATGTAACTTGACTATCTTATCAGAAAATAAAAAATATATAAATTAATTTTTGAGCAAGTAAAATGCTTTAATGTTTGATTATTTCAAAGGTTTACTTAAAAGACTGTTTTCCAAAATAATGGCAATACCAATTTTAAAACGATAAATATAATTTATACTTCAAAGAACATTTACCTTTAAAAAGTATTTGACACATATTTTTCCTTTAAAAGTTTCGACACATTACGGCATTTATATATATTAAATCATTCTCATTTCAAAGTAACAAAAATGAATAAATAAATAAATAAAAGCTTCTTTGAAACCGAAAGAGTATTTCGTTTCCTGTCATTAGCCAAGCGTTTGAAATATTCTATTGAATAAAAATTCGTAACCTGAAGCCAGAACAAATTTTATTCAGGAAACATGCGTACATAATTACACCAAAAAAACTTTTATTTCATATCTAAATATATATTTGTTTTCAAACCATTAAAACCAGCAAGAAATCAAGCTGTTGCTAGTTATTAAATGAAAGATGGTGATTTTATTGCTAAAAAAACGAACTTTTATTGCTAAAATAAATTTAAAAAGCGTACTTTATAAAAGTTTTAATGATTTCCCTTTAATGATAAAATCGATATTCTTTTTATATGTCATTTTGAATCAATGAAAATGATACTTTTAAAATCGTTATTAATTTTTGATATATTTATTTGTATAATTATGCATATGAGACAGGTTTCGCTTTCAGAACAATAGGCATGTTTGAAATTTTACATTTGATTGTGTGCTTGTGAAAAATTTTATAAGAAAACACTTTAAAGTATAAATTTCTGAGTAGTTAAAAAATCTCACATGGTTTATACTCTGTGCATATTAATCTTACAATGTTTTATTGCAGTTGAGCAAGTTAACTGTACTTCAGTAGAACAATTGTGAAAATAAATAAAACTGTTATATATGTTAATAAATGAAAACGAGTTCGTTATTGAAATACATAAATCCACATTTCTTGATAAGAATATCCTTTTTTATTTTTAAATAATTTTCTATATTTGCCCCTTCCTCGCGGTTTTGTGCACAATTATTTTCGAATAGAAATTTTTGCTTTAAATAAAGACCAATATTATGCAAGTAAATGAGACGAAGATAACTAACTGTTCTGAAAAAAATTTGTTAAAAATTGTGAGGTTACCAGCTATGACTTTCATTTTTTATTGATTTCATTAGAATTTCAATTAATTTACTATTACATAAGCGTCAATTTCATTGTATATCATTTTAATTAAACGTTAAAATTTGTTGTTTTATAAGAATAAAATTCATATTTAACGACTGCGATATTTTTAATGGCTATATACCACGCTTTTTTAAAACTTTATGCTATACGTAGAAAATTTACATTAGGAGTGGAATAGTTTCTTGACATATAATTTTGATATAATATCTAATTTACAAATATTAAATGACTATAAATAGGCTATCTTATCTGCATCGCGTATAAAATATTATATTAATGCATATAAAAAGTTAAGAATTGTATAAAATACGTTTTCTGAAACAATAAAGAAAATGCAGACAGCGATACTGATTTCATTAATGATTTTTCCCTTAGGGATAAAGAAAGCAGATTGAAGATAAAAAAAAATTATTATTTTTTCCCTACAGTCACCAGATGGGACGATTGCATGGTGAAAATAGAGGCAAAGCCTTTTCTTATTATCTTTGTTAGTTGTAGCTGTTATACAATTCAGCTGCTGGTATTTGTTCAACATGCTATTATTTACTGAGCTAATGCTACAGAAGAATTAAATGTAATCCCCAATGCTCACTTAAATTACTTTCGTTATTACTTGCCTTATTAGTTGCACTCTAAAAAAATTAGAAAAATCCAAAATAGCAACAATAATATATTTTAGTTTTCGGTTAAACATGTGAACTTTACTTCACTCTTTTTGTTTAAATATTTTTCTTTTCTACTCTCTTTTCAATACTTTTCTTTGTTTCTTAAACCCTTTTCCGGCTCTAACGCTCTAAAGCGCTCTAAATAGTATTGCCAAATTTGGAGATTTTTTTGTTCAACTATCACCAATAATTTTGAAAAGTGATATTTGCTATACATAATGGACGAATAACCTTCGAATTAATTAACGACCCTCTTCACTTACCGTCGCCGGAAGCCCGAGCCAATGTTATTCTATGGGGAAATTTTCTTTACAAATAACTTATTAACTAATACACATTTTTAAATTCTGTTTTCACATTCAGAAAATTACCGACTGTTAAATTGACGCACATTTAAAAAAAAAAAATATTTTTTCAAATTTTTCAATTTTATTTTGAAATTGCAAAATGAAAAAATTTCACATATTGAAAATTCGTATTTTGCAGTTCCAAAATAAAATATAAAAAATTAAAAAAATAATTTTTTAAAAAAGGTCCGTCAATTTAACAGCTGGGGATTTTCAGAATGTGAAAACAGCATTTAAAAATATGCATTAGTTAATAAGTTATTTGTAAAGAAAAATTTCCCATAGAATAATATTAGTTTCGACTTCCGGCGGCGGTGAGTGAAGAGGGCCCTTAAGCAACCGTTAGAGTTAAAATCTAACGGATATTGAATAAAACAGTCCTTAAATTTGGCAACACTGACCAGAGGAATGAAATTAAATAAGACCGGCAAAGGATTAAAATACTGTTAAGTTTTCTTTTCTTAACAAAATTTACAAATTAGTAATAAATAAAAAAACTTAAGCAAACATTACCAACTGCAAAAATTACAAAAATTGTTTTGGATCCAAATAACAGTACAATCCTTCATTAGGCGGGAGAAATTGGCAAAAGCGTAGCATAAATACGGCAACGTACACGAATTGCACTTACTTTGTCAAAAGAAAATCCGTGGTATTATTTCGATCTGAAACAATTGTTGCAAATTTTTACACTGTTGTGTTTGATTACAAAGTTTTTAATTTACTAATTTTTAATAGCAATTTTTTCACGCAATAAACTGCTAGATGCAAATTAGTGTTTCAATTTTTTAAATGTAAGAAAAAGTGTAATAATAATAATAATAATAATAATAATAATAATAATAATAAAATTTCAGTCTTATGTACCGCTTGTTTCATAAATTTGTTATGTTTTAAAATTTCAATAGAAATGTAAGGAATCTGTTTAATTGTAAGCTTTTTAACAATATTGTTTAAATGAGTAAACTTTTTATAAAATATAGTATATATCAATAGATTGCTCCACAGAAATTAAAATCAGGCAATTCTTAAATAAACAAAAAGTTTAAAATATGAAAGATTATATAAAATGATTTTAGAACACCTGTCGGCTTGAAACAATCTCAATCCATACAGGCATGTTTTACACTAGTGGCGTAGCGTGATATTTGAATCTGCGCATGCTCTGAAGCCAACTGTGAAAAGAGCACTACTCCTAATTCGCTACCATTTCTTATAATTTAAGTACCGTAATTTCGCGTATATAACCCGCCGCGGAAGATAACACGCAGAATAAAAAATTATTTAAAAATAATTATAACCGAAAGATACCCCGCACTCCTAAAATCACATGGTCGGCAATCGCTGTTTATAATTTCAATACTAATTGCTATTATTTTAATAATAAGTAGGAAAATATACAAATAATAAACAAATATGCAAATATACAAATAAATATAAATAATAAACAAATAAATTTACTTACCTATAATGAAAAAGCAAATAATCCATAACTTAGTATTAATCTTTCTCTTTATACAAATTACTATAAACTGGAGTAACTTCTAATGATTAACACCTTTATTCAATTTATAAGAAAATTATAGGTTAATAATAAATTTATTTACAAAATTCATTCAAATCCATCGAAATTGGATTCTTTCGAATTAGGGGCCGCGGCAGCCAAGTCGGTAAGGCGCCGGCCTCGTAATTGGAAGATTGCGGGTTCGGTACTCGAGTCGGCCAAAGACCGTCGTGTACACTAATGAAGGCTGGTGCACGTAAAATCTGTCGTGGCCGCAATGCCCTCCATATTCCCATCAAAAATTATACCTCTGGGGGTCACCGAAGCGGGACAGCCATCCCTTCCATGGAGAATCAAAATTGTGATGACATGTCTCCGGATTACCTCTAGGGGTGTGTCCCAGTGCCAATTGCCCATCTGCACAGCACTAGTGCGACGTAAAACCCAACCATCCAACCATCCATCGATCTTCCGTATTAGAATCAAAACGTTGTAATATTGTTTGGGACAGTTCGTCTTCATCATTCTTATTAACCTCCTCATCAAATTCCTTTACACTGTCCTCAATTTCATCGTCATTATACATTAATAATTCAGATTTCCGAAACGAAAATGAGACTGATGTTGATTTTATCCTTGTTCGCGATAGATACCCCGCACCGGATGATAGCCCGCAGGACATACAAAGTAAGGTTTCTTTTATAGATTACACGCGGGTTATATACACGAAATTACGGTAAGTAAATTTCCAGTTTCTCCAAACCAAAAATATAATTTTATACACGAATTTTATCGCATTTATCTTAACAGCATATATTTAAATGCCACTTATTATAATTTATTGAAGGACTAAAAGGCTTTGCACGCCTCGCTGGTTACTATATATACATGAATTCTTAAGGAAATTGAATCACTAATTTTTTATATATTACTTTATATGCATGTATATACATACATATACATATATATATATATATATATATATATATATATATATATATAAATTCATTAAAATAATTCAAAATATGGCAGTGACTTCCTTACCCACATTATGTCGGATCCGCATCCCGCTGCTTGTGATAGCGCTTTAACTCGGACCACAAATAGTTCTTATGCATGAACTTAATTGTTTAACATTTTAATAAAGTAAAAAACGTAATAAGTTTAATTATTGTTTACTATATTGACATTTGATTCCGATAGAAAAAAAAAAAATAAATAAAAATTATGGACATTTCCCTTTCAAACAATTTTTCATGTCTCCAAATAAAAAATTGTTTTGAAGAGGCAACTATTGAAATAAAAGATCTTATTTTATTCAATTAAAAAAAAAGTCTGTCAATAACTTCACTTTTTAAAAGGCATCACCAGATTGAGAAAGCATTGCTATGTAGTAATCGTAATAAACTAGTAACCATTGCAAAGGAATGGACACGATTGAAAATAAAAACCCGACAAGTTGAATGAAATTTAAGAAAATGAAACGGAAAAATCCGTGCGCGCGCGCGTGTGAATTTTCTGATTCAAAATTGAGAAAAAAAATTTTTGATGAGGTGCACATTTCCAAGTTACACGTCTGCAACGTATTGTAGCTCTGTAAACAATATATTGAGCTTCAGAGCCAAGTTCTCACAAAGGAAATTTGAATACCACTATTTTTATATTGCGTTTTTTCACTTGAAAGTTGATATTCGTTTTACCTTTTTTTTTTTTTTTTTTTTTTTTTTTATTAAAAAAAAATACTATATAAAAATTCTGGTATCGAAATTTTTATCTGTGTAACTCAGTCCAGAGTGCATGGAGACACGCAGAGAGAGAGATTAAGAGTCATAACTTTAATCATAACTTTTGAAGTCGGCGCAAAATTCAATAAAATTTAATTAGTTTTTAAAGGTTTTTCTTTAGATCGGTAGCAACAAATGCTGTTGTCTCGAATGATCCATTTTCCGTTTCCTTTATTATTTTATCACTGTATACAATTGGTCATTAATAGCATCTACATAGAACAGTGAACATTCTTCACAATGCGGTATTTATGTTTCTACGAAGTTAGAGTTTCCTTTGCAAATTTGGAATAAGTTTGATAACTATCATCCTTGATGGCTTTTGGATTTTGCGATCAAAATGTAAGGCAAAAATATACACGCAAGATGTATATTTTCATAATATATATTGTACGATGTGTTGTTTCATATTCTTGATTACACTCTTGATATACCTTATCAAAATAATCATGATATCCCAAAGAAATTAAATATGTTTGCCAGATAATTTTGCGATTTTTCTTTCAACAAGTACGTCAGATACCAGCATCTTCGACAACTTTTGCTGCTTACGAAATCTTATTTGTTTTCTTGAATCAAAGTAGTTTTCGGCTGCGTTTTGCAGGTAACAATGTGAGATGTGTATTTTGAATAGGATTTGATTTTTGTATTGAATAAAGGTATCAATTTTTATTTAATTTTGTGCCGACTTCAAAAGTTATGATTAATTGTAGTTTTATAGGTTGTTTGGTAAAGAAAATTATTTTATACTTTTAGGCGCAATTTACAGTTTTATTTCATGCCAATTTTTTTTTTCATTTTTAGTTGTTTGAATAGTAGTTCCTTTTTGGAGTCGGTTCTATTTTTTTGGAAAAAGATTTTATTTTTCTCTTTTCAGTGAAAACTTATTTATATAACAAAGCATCAGAAGACGTCCGACGAAAGTTTCACAAATCACAACTTCCAAGAAAAGTGACATTACTCAAAAAAATGGTTTATGTCACTGAAAAATACATGAAATGCATCCAATGTGAACAAAAAAGTTACATCTTCATCTAGAAAGTTGTCCATTCGAGAGACAGTTGTGCCAGTTTTATTCTAGTCAAGTTACTTTTAATTTGATTTTTATCGAATGCTGCATTTTTAAGTTGTATCACATTTCTTGCCTTTATCGGATATGAGCAAAAAACTATCTATTGAACGAACATACGTTAAATTAAAAAGTCTTTAGAAATGTAATGAACGGATACGCTGCATTCGTAACCGAAAATTCTGTTAGGCATACATATTGAACTTTACAGTGAATACGTGTCACCCGCTTCGCTGGAAATTACGGAACCTAAGGTTCAAACAAAGAGCAAAATATGCATTGCAGCTGACGGACAGAAGTTTCAACATCGATAATTACATACTGCTTTTACCAGTGTAGCTGCATGCGTTCAGCAGTTACAGTGAGAACAGACTTTTGTGAGTATGCTATTTGTTTATATCTTAATGAAATCATAATGAAACCTACTTCAGACCAAGATCATTACGACAATAAAAAAAAAATTAAAATTAAAGAATCTCTTACGAAGTTATAAGCTAACAAATTTCTAGAACAACAACGAGAAACATGGTTTGCATTGAGAACCTCTTCCTTTATGAAGTCAGTTTAAAACGTCTATAGGTTAATCGATGTGACCGCTTACAATAACCAGAAATTGAATTTTACATAGAATAAATGTCACCCGCTACGCTACAACCTATGCAATGTCGTTCAAGTGTGCACAAAATAGGACATTGTGAACAAACAAATGCACGTTTTAAGCGTTCTGTTTTTAGCCTTAATGTCTAAACAATCTTTGCGTACTACATCGAGGATGCTCTGCAATTTTATAATTCACTTTTTTCCTTTGTCTTGAAACGTTTCCGAGATCGGATCGCTAACTCCACTCTTTTCCACCAGGTGGCGCTTTAGGCGGTTGAATCGTGTAGCACATGTCCATTTTACTATACTTACATACCACTTTTATGACTATTGCTGCAGCTGTTCAGCAGTTAAAAGTGTCGGGACTGACTTTTTTGGGCACCGTGTATTTTCTTTTCATCGTAAAGATTTTACAATGGGACCTATTTCAGTCCAAGACCTTTACAATAAAACAAAAAGTATCAGAATCGGATCATCCGTTCATAAGTTATGAGCTAACAAACAAAAACAAAAAAACATACGCTTTGAATTGAAAACCTCCTCCTTTTTGAAGTCGGTTAATTAGAGCATCTCTTACAAAGTTAAAGGCTTACAAACACCAACAACAACACATAGCTCGAATTAAGAACACCCTCCTTTCTGAAGTTGGTTTAAAACGACTTTGCGCTAATCGATGTGACCGCTTACAGTAACAGTACTTTGAACCACTTAGTATACGTGTTATCAGCTACGCTGCAAAGTGCCCAACGTAGTTCAAGTGTGCACAGTGTAGGAAATTGCGAACAACCAATTGCACGTTTTAAGCGTTCTATTTTTAGCAATAATGTCTAACAACTGTCTTTCCGTAGTAAATCGATGACGCTCTACAACTTCGTAACTAACCTTTCTCCCATTTTGAACCGTTTTTGAGATAGGAGAGCTATTTCCGCTGTTTTTCACCAGATGGCGCTTTATTTTCTTTAGATTGTAAAGATGTTATAATCTGACTTACTTCAGACCAAGATCTCTACAACAAAACAAAAAGTATCAAGTAACCTTATTTTGAACTATATAGCGTATGTCTCACCGGCTACGCTACAACGTGAGCAATGTAGCTCAAGTGTGTATAGTGAAAGAAATTGCGAACAAAAAAAAAAAAAAATCACGTTTTTAGCCTTGTATTTTTAGCATCAAATTCAAAACTATCTTTTCGTACAAAATCGATGATGCTCTGCAATTTTATAATTCACTTTTCCCCCCTGTCTTGAACCGTTTCCGAAATAGGAACGTTTATCCTGAATGTCTAAACTATTTTTTTGTACTAAATCGTTGATACTCTTCAGCTTTGTAATTCACTTTTTCTTTAGAACCGTTTTCGAGATAAGAACACTAACTCCACTATTTTCCACCATGTGGCACCGCAAGTGTTTTAACCTTGTACTGCATGGCCATCTTGCTATACTTGCATACCATTTTTATCAATATAGTTGCAGCCGTTTAGCATTTAAAAGAGTTGGGACTGATTTTTTTGGGCACCCTGTATTTTCTTTAGATCGTAAAGATATTACAATGGGACCTATTTTAGACCAAGACCTTTTCAACAAAACAAAATGTATCAAAATCGGAGCATCTGTTCTGAAGTTATGAGCTAACAAACATTAAAAAAAAAAATAAAAAAAAAAAAAAAGATAGGGGAAAGTTGGATAAAACGGGATAGTCTGACAAAACGGGATGCGTCGCCTAGGGACCTGTCTAGTACTGCTATCGAGCGGACGACGACAGAAACTTGTTCTCGGCCGTCATTACACCATTCTCAGTTCGTTCCGCCTCGAGATCACTAGTTGATGGAAAGTTGTAACTCTTAGAACTTTTTTACTCTGATTTCTTGGAACTTTCTACATTTACATGCGTTGTTTTCTAGATTATACTGCCTACATATATGCGAATACAATTCCAGTGAATATTACATTTGATTAAGCATTTATTAACGAACATTCTCATGTGTAATCTATCTAATTTTCCTTTCACGTTTAGGCATCAGCCATGTTTGTTTTGAAAAGTGTCGGAGTTGGACAAAACGGGACACTTATGAGTTGGATAAAACGGGATACATTTTTTTTTTTTAAGCCGTATATTTGTCACTCCTATGTTTGTATTTCCTCGAGTGAAGGAAAACCCACGACTCATGAATGATGCTTTTCCAGTATCATTTGCAGTATATCACAAGACCGGCTGGATCACGAAGGAGACCTTCATTCTTTGGTTTAAAAAAATCCTAGACTTTTCAAACCCTGCCCATGAGAAGCTAGTGCTGTTGCTACTTGATGGATACAACAGTCACACCAAATGTTTGGAACTTGTAAATTTGGCAAGAGAAAATAATGTAACCATCCTAACCTTCTCCCTACATACAACTCATCGCCTTCAGCCCCTGGATGTCAGTTTCATGGCTCCACGGAGCACGTATTAGGAACAAGAAGTTCAAAAGTGGCTGTTTAACCATCCAGGTAGGTGCGTCACAATTTACGAAGTTGCAAAACTGTTCAACGCAGCCTATTCACGTGCAGCTGTTGCAGAAACTGCCGTTAAAGGGTTTAGAAAAACTAGCATAAGTCCTTACAATCCTGGCGTCTTCCCAGATCACTTGTTTGCACCCTCTGTCACACAGACCACCCTACGTCAGACCTGCAGCAAGAACCTCCAGGCGTTGGGCACCAGACTGATATGAGCAAAGACCAAGAGCAACCTTCAACTTCTTCAAGGGACATCGTAGAAATAGACCAACCAACAAACTTGTCATGAGACAGCCTATGTCCAGACCAACCTGCAACATCCTCAGGGAAGAAAGGATTAGAACTCTCTTGTTATTGATCTAAGCTACCATTTTCCATCTCTCCAAAGTTTGTTCTGTCTGTACCTCAAGTAAAAAGCCCTCGCCCAGAAAAAAGGGCTGATAAGGGAAAGAAGAAAACTGTAGTAATAGCATCATCTCCATATAGGAGTGAGTTAGAAATGGAAGAAAAAGAAAGGACGATTAACTACAAGGAAGAACCAAGAAAATTGAAGAAAAGGCTGCTAAGAAATCCCTCTTAAAATTTCCAAAAGAGAAGTTTGTATGTAAAGGAAAGGGAAAAGAGGATGAAAAAGAGCTACCAGGTCCAATCAAACCTAAAAGTAGGCCTACAAAAGATTCCAAAGAAAAGCCTAATCCTGATGTTAAATGTCAAAACATAGAAAAGTTTAATAAACTTTCACCAAGCAGCCAAGAATTCATGTCGTCATCGTCTGAAAATGAAACAGAGGGAGGAGAAACCTGCATATTTTGTAATGCACTGTACGTCGACTCTAAGACTGGTGAAGGTTGGATCCAATGTTCTGGATACCAAGAATGGGCTCACGAAGCGTGTTCTAATGCCGACGAAGAGGATGACACCTTTATATGCGACTTTTGTTCTGCTATAGGCCAAAATAAAAGGTATTTCCCATTTTGTAAATAATAACATAAAAAAACTCTTATTTCAAGTTTCTGGTTACTGAAGGCATTGTTCTTTCAAGCAGAAATTTTGCTTTACAGGTTTTTGCCAGTTAATTATGCTTTTCAGTTAGTTTTACACAAAAAATTAAACATTGTAATCCCTATCCCGTTTTGTCCAACCCAGGTATGCTAAAACGGGATGTGTAAGTGTTTGGTAAATAATTTTGTTTACTATTTCACAATCTTTAAAATTAGTTAAAAATATGTATTTTGCGTGCTTCAATAAATGTTGTAGTTATAAAAAAATAAAATGTGTGGTTTTCTTCAATATATTTTTCGTAGTAAAGAAAAACAAGAATGGTATCCCGTTTTGTCCAACTTTCCCCTACGGTTTGAATTGAGAACCTTCCTTCTTTTTTGAAGTCGGTTAAAAACATTTGATTTGAATTCAGAACTTTCCTTCTTTTTTAAAGTCGGTTAATAAAAATACAAACGTTTCCGTCATTATTTATGAACTACCATCATAGAGATTTCAAAACAGACTAATGATAGAGCCAGTAAAGATATTGTTATAAAAGTTGAAAACATTTTTGCGTATATAAATTTTTTTCTTAAAGACATAAGCAGGTTCTAGTCGACAAATGCACTTTATTTAATGGATATTCTTCCCGTAGATAGAGCCCGTAATTTTATGGTTGCGAAAGTTGTCGACATTTTAGCGTTCCAAATTGATTCTTTAAGACAGAAATATGTTCTAGTCGACGAATGTATTTTATTTATGAATATTCAGCCCGCAAATAAAGCCTGTAATCATATTGATAAAAGACGAATTGTTTACGAATTACGAAACAAATGAAAACATATTGAGGTAGAGTAAGCGAGCATTATTTATTTTGACTTAATGCGATTTAATTAATTATATGTTCCATTACTAATAAATAGTGTAAAATAATAAATGCAAACCCATTATAAAACTTTCTATACTCTATTAGATTTAACAGTTACATTTAAAAATGTACTTTATTTGCAAACAACCTCAGATTCGATTCTCAGTTGGGAGTTCCTAAACCTACAGCCCTCGATTAACAATCGATGTGAATCGAGGGCTCTACCTAAACCCTTTGAGGAGTAGATTTGGTTGGTTGGTCGGTTGGGTTTTTACGTCACACTAGTGCTGCACAATGGGTAATTAGCGACGGTCTGGGACTTGCCCCTAGAGGTGGTCCGAAGACATGCCTTCACATTTTTGATCCTCTACGAAAGAGATTGTGGAGCAGGGTAATTTTGCTTATTGAAAGCTATAAACGATCAGAATTTATGAACGATGTTAGAAGAGAAATAGTAAATTTATTTTAGCGTGAATGAGTATATTCAATATTCATTCATGTATATTTTTATCGCCATGCTTTTCTGAATTCTTGTTATGACCAAAATCAAAATATATTCAATATTGTATAAACTTCATATTTTTATACAAAAAAAGAACTTTTTATACACCATGTTTTTAAATTTTCTGTTGAATAATATAAATGCTACGGAAGACAGCGGGGAACCGAAATAATTGACTAAAAGTATTAAAAAATGCATTGTCACCGTGTTCTGAACTAGTCTCAAAGTTTCAAATGTCTAGTTCGTCGGGAAGTAACACATTATTGAATAATATAAACGCTACCGAAGGCAGTGGGGACTCGAAAAAATAGCTAAAAGTATTAAAAAACTCATTGTCATCGTGTTATGAGCTTTTATAAAAGTTTTAAATTTCTAACTAGTCGGGAAGTTATACGATTGTTGAATCATATAAATGCTACCGAAGGCAGCGTGGACCCGAAACAATTGGCTGAAAGTATTAAAAAAATGCATTGTTATCGTCTTTTGAACTATTATAAAAGTTTCAAATGGCTAGCTAATCGGGAAGTTAGTTAAATAAATTTTCTGTTGAATCATATAAACGCTATGAAAGACAGCAGGGACCCGAAAGAGTAGGCTAGAAGTATTTAAAAAAAAATGCATTGCCACCATGTTCTGAACTATTCTGAAAGTTTCAAATGGGAAGTTAGTTTAAAAGTCGGCGGCAGGGACTCAAAACAGTTGGCTAAAAGTACTAAAATAATGCATTGCCACCGTGTTCTGAAAGTTTCATTTCTATTCTGAAAGCTTCAAATCTCTAATCAGTCGGGAATTTAGTTAAATAAATTTTCTGTTGAATCATATAAACGCTACCGAAGGCAGTAGGGACCCGAAAAAGTTGGCTAAAAGTATTTAAAAAATGCATTGTCACCATGTCCTGAACTATTCTGAAAGTTTCAAATGTCTAGCTATTCGGGAAGTTAGTTAAAAATAGATTGCAAGATTTGTACTGGTAACACTACCGAAGGCAGCAGGGAGTAGAAACAGTTGTACTAAAAAAATGCATTGTCACCGTGTTCTGAAAGTTTCATTTCTATTCTGGACGTTTCAAATGCCTAATTAGTCGGGAAGTTAGTTAAATAAATTTTCTGTTCAATCATATAAACGCTACCGAAGGCAGCCGGGACCCAAAACTGTTGGCTAAAAGTATTAAGAAAATTCATTGTCACCCTGTTCTGAACTATTCTGAAAGTTTAAAATGTTTAGCTAGTCGGGAAGTTAGGTTAAAAGTAGATTGCAAGATTTGTACTGGTAACGCTACCGAAGGCAGCCGGGACTAGAAACTGTTGGCTAAATGAACTAAAATAATGCATTTTCACCGTGTTCTGAAAGTTTCAAATGTCTGATTAGTCGAGAAGTTAGTTAAATAAATTTTCTGTTGAATCATATAAACGCTACCGAAGGCAGCAGGGACCCGAAAAAGTTGGCTAAAAGTATTAAAAAAAGGCATTGTCACCATATTCTGAACTATTCTGAAAGTTTCAAATGTCTAGCTAATCGGGAAGTTAGTTAAAAATCTATTGCTAGATTAGTACTGGTAACGCTACCGAAGGCAGCAGGGACCCGAAACAGTTGGCTAAAAGTATTGAGAAAATGCATTGTTACCGTGTTTTGAACTATTCTGAAAGTTTGAAATGTCTAGCTAGTTGGGAAGTTAGTTAAATAAATTTTCTGTTTAATAATATAATCGATGCCGAAGGCAGCAAGTACCCGAAACAAATGGTTAAATTTATTTCAAAAATGCATTGTCACCGTGTTCTGAGCTTTTCTGAAAGTTTCAAATGTCTAGCTAGTCGGGAAGTTAGTTAAGAATCGATTACAAGTTTTGTACCTGACACAGAAACGAACAAAGAAGAATCGAAGTTAATAAAAACATGGTAATATTTTAAGAAATACTGCATGTATGTTTAAATTTTTATTGTTTAATTACATTTATATTTTACACAGCTCAAGGGCGAAATTTCCGGAGTTCGAAATTTCCTGGGGGCGAAAATTCCGGATCTCGTTAGAGCATTATGTAAAAATAAAAACTTTAAATTTCTCACGTATTATCTGAAGTAAATAAATCCCAGACAGCACATCGCTTCCCCAGGATATCTTCAAGATGTCTTCTGGATGAAAAGGCATCCCAGAAACGTCCTTAAGATGTACTGTGGATAAGTTAAGCCTAACTGTGCTGTTAGGGAATGATATCCATAATATAAAAAACTAAGCGTTATGAATTCACATCCGCAATGAAATAAAAGAGTAAAATTGAAATATATTTAGTAAAAACAGAAACAGTTTATGTCAAATAAATGTGGTTTATACTTTCAAAGAATTTTTTAAAAAGGAAATATCATTCATGTGTTTTAAATAGTCTAACAAATTTTTTTTTTTTTTTTTTTTCTATTTGGTTTACATAGCGTTACTTAACATAAATTGTTGGATATTAAAATATGAATTCAAATATTTCACACATCATTGTATTGCTACAACGAAAGAAAATTATTTATCACATGTTCCTCGTGATTTTTATACTGCAATTATTTTTTTAAATATTTTTTTTTTCTTTTAACTTATCAATTTTCCTATTAGCTAAAGGGACTTCATAAATTTACCATCGATTTATTTTATTTTCTAGTTTTATATAATGATTGATTGTCTATGTTAAACATGAAATAAGTACACAAGATGGTAAAGAAAAAAAAAATATTATGACTATATTTCACATATTAAAAAAAGAAAATGGCAGTTTAGAACTTGGTATTTTAAATATATTAATTTTTTCAATCTAAAAATTAAGTTTAATTTTTTCAATCTAAAAATTAAGTTTAATTTTTTAAACACATTTTTTTTTCTTGTGAGATTTAATCCATATTGTTGATTTGAAGAACACACAGACTTACAATGGAAGTATGAATCAGTAAAATTGCTATTGAAGCCAAACTAAGCTTAAAATAAAGTGCATGGTCGAAAATATAGGGTGCTGCAACCACCCCATGGGGGCGAGATATGACCCCCTAATAGTTTTAGTTATTTCTATAAAAACCAACAAAACACGCATTGTAGGAAGGACGGATGGTGCAGTGGTAGCGTTCTTGACTTATAATACGGTGGTCCTGAGATCGAGTCCCCGCAAGGGTTTTTTGTAATTTTTTTATTTTTTCAATATTTTTCTTTACGTTTTTAATTATATTAAATTATAAATTTAAGAGAAAATATTTATTACATTAAGTCTATAACATAAAAAACGACGCACAATGAAGGAGAAATGCAAACTTGACACAAATTGACATGCATACAGATTTTGATGAAAAATTCAAAATTTTAAATGTTGGCTGCCATCGAATGAGCATGTGACGCTGCAGCGCATCTTGACTGCGCAACTAGCATAATATTAAAAAGGAGAATTTTTTGTTCCAGGTCATAAATTCTTTGAGAATTTTACTCCGCCTACTCAGATAGACAGTAACTATGCTTCGCATACAGGTGTGCTAAATATATGCGCAAATGTCAGCATGCGAGAGAGGTGTGTAGTTGGGCTCAAAGAAACCGGTTGGTCTAATCTGCGAATTGTTTGACAATTGTATTGGAGAAATGCCTCTATTAGATGATATTGGCAGGAATGAGTGGACCATGGTCGAACACAGCATCAGGGAGGAAGCGGAAGGCGCAGAAAGAGGACGGAACGTGAGAACCGATCAATCTTCAGAACGGTACTCAAAGCCACAAATTCATCATTATCATCAATTCTACGTGCACCTGGTACTTCAGTGACATGAAAGGCCATTAATAGGCGGCTCAGAGAAAAGGGGTTGGACTTACGGAGCCCCTTGTGCGAACTGCTATTTGCAGTGCGAACAAGCACGTTTGCAGTGATATCGGAATTGTTCAAACTGGAATGCCACTGAATGAAGTAGAATCGTCTTCAGTAAGAATTCTCATTCTGATTTGAGCTTCGATGATCAGCGAAAGTACGTCTGGAGACGCACCGAAAAAAAGGGGGGATTCCAGCCTGGCTGTCGTCAGTCATGTTGGAATCTGATCGAATACTGATCTGGTTGAATACTGATCGTATATTTCAGCATGATAATGCCCGCCCGCGCACAGAGATAGTTTACACTGCTTGTTTTCTTGCTTGTCCAACATTATTTTGGCGAGCAAAGTCGCCAGATTCTCTCTTACACTGAGGACGTTTGGAGAATCATAAAAAAGCTTCCTACAACCATCTCGAGATTTTGCTAATCTATCGCAGCAATTGGACAGAATATTGCATGATATCTTGCAGGAGCACATCTGCCAAATCTTTCATTTAATTCCAAGCCAAAAAACTGATTACATAAGGACCAGAAGTGGACCTAAATGTTATTGACTAGTTTATTTGCGATGCTCTTTCTCTTGATTAAATCATCCAAATTTTATGAAACTGTAATCACTTGTTTTCCTCCATATGTACATCACATCTACTAATTTTCGTCCCATTTACATAATTCCTTCTTGGTGCGTCTTTTTTTTTTTTTTTTTTTTTTTGTTATAGAGCATATTTTTATTTTTTCTTTTATATAAAAAAAATCATGTTTAAAGCTACGAATATAGTTTCTAATTTATAACAATTATGATTAAAAGTAGAAAAATCATCAAACCATAAGTATTTTTTACAATTAAAACAGGAAATATAAAAAGATTGATCACAATTATTTGAATGGCAATTTTGTTCACCGTCAATTATTGTCCATCACGAACTTTTTGTTAAATATTTGCCTTTTCGTCGAGATTACTAGATTTGCAAAATTTATATTTACCTAGATTTTGAATTTTTTGAGATGTAAACTAATTATAAATTAGTAAAATCATTTTGAGAAAATTTTTCATTGTGTTCAATAATATCAGTTCATCTGACACCACTAAATTTGACAGTTGTTTAATGAAATATTTGAAATAAAAGTTAAATGCGACGTCGAATAGTTAAGCAACAGCTGTTGTTCATTCAGAATTTTTCATGCAAAAAATTGCATGGGTAAATAATACAATTGAGAGCAGACGATTAACTCTTGCTATTAATGTCGTCGTTAAAAAATAGTAATTAAAAATTTACATAAAACATGATCATTAACAAAATTTTATCTGAATGTAATCATTAACATAATCTTATCTAAATGTAATCATTAACACAATCTTATCTAAATATAATATAAAAGTATTTTCCGTTAAATTATTAATATCTTTAAATTTAATAATTAAATAAATAAATTGGTTAAAAATTAAAAAAAAAATATTAAATTGTCTGCACTGACAAAAAAAAAAAAAAAAAAAAAAAAAAAAAAAAAACTTGTTTTAATATAATTAATATTTTCTCTTAAAATAATGATGTAATCTAATTAAAAATGTAAAAAATAAATATTTCCGTTGAAATAAAAAATTAAATTACAAAACGCCTTTGCGAAGGACTCGATCCCAGGACCTCCGTACGGTACCACTACGTCATCCGTTCTAACAAAGATGTGTGTTTTGTTGGCTTTTATAGACATAACTAAAACTGTTAGGGTGTGATATCTCACCCCCATGGGGGTTGTTGCAGCAAATTTGTACTGTACCCAAAGTTTTCGACTATGCTCTTTAATTTAAGCTTGGTTTGGTTTCAATAGCAATTTTACTGATTCATACTTCCCTTGTTAGTGATTTGTAAAATAAAAACTGCACTGTTAAAATTTTCTGTAAATTTAATATAAATATTTATCCAAAATCTCTGTAAATTTACAGTAATTCTTAGGTAAAAGTGAATAATCGAGATTCTCAATCTCTATTCTGTATTTTTAGCTGATTTTAGTATGTAATTTTTTAATTAAAATTAAAAATGACTTTTTATACTTTAGAAAAATCATTCCGTATCCGAAATATATTCTCCCCAATAATTAATTAAATTAATATTAGCCATTAACATGAATGTATAAAATAAGTTTTTTAACATCTCCGTTTATTTTTCTCTGTAATTTTACATAAGAATTTAGATAATAGATTACACAGAGTTTTCTGTTGAAATTTTTAACAGTGTAGAATTTAAATCTGGTTGGAAAAATTTGGAAATCCAGAATATATAGTGCATTTTCTACGCGGATAGAATATTTTGCATTTTATGTAAAGTATGCAGATTTGATAAATAAGACGAAAATGTACTTTACAAAATACCCATCCCAAAATAACCCTGTTCCGATGGGCTTTTTTTTTACTTTCAGCTTGAATCCTTCAGTTGCCCTCAGTTGCAGGTGGCCACACGTAGCTTAAACAGAGGGCCGTTTATGGCTTCCATTAACGTTAAAGATAGACAGTGAAAAAGATAGGTTTCCTTGAAGTAGCATAAATACAGCTGATCTTATGACTACTTAAATAAGTTTTATGATGGCTGGTTATTTAATACTTATTCTAAATTACAGTAGAACATTAATAATTGTAACCTGGTATTGTTTCTAGAAAAAAAACATGGAATTCCCATATAATAACTTACTGACTGTAATTCTCAGCGTGTAATCTGCAATTAAGATTAATCAGTTTTGTACCAGAAATTTTAATTGACAAATAAAGTTATATTTGTACGAGCTGTTTCTTCGAAAAATTTAGATTTTCCAATTCAATAAAATTTTATAGCGGAATGCCACATCCTACTGCGGGTTATATGCCGAAAGTAACGGTATGTTTTATTTTTCCAATCATTATTGAATTATTTTAGTATATGCGTCTTTATTAAATTTATTAATGAATAAGTTTTAGTTTCTACACTACATAAACGATGTTTGAGTTGTCTGTATTATAATATGACTGTTTTAATTAGTACTTTAACTCTATATAAAATCCCACCTAGAAAGATATCTGTGTATATTTTTCATCATTTAAAAACTTTTTTTTTTTTTTTTAAACTCAGTAGCTTCTGTTTGTTTTATTCTGCATGATACATTTTCTAAGGGTGAAAAAAAAAAATCAAAAGGTATTTTTCCAAACACAGCTAAAGAGAGCTTTACTTTTATTAACTAAAAAATAATGACATTTGTATGACAGAAAATTTATTACATTTTTATAGATTTTCAAACCTAAATGCATAGCTATGCCATATCTCCCGATTTTGGTGGTTGACTTTATACCAATATTTTTAGTAGTAAACTCGAAGTTAATAAATCGCAGATTTATAACATGAATTCTTTCTGTTATCCTTTGCCGGTAATTTCACTCCTCTGGACAGTGTTGCCAAATTTAGGAACTTTTAATTCAATATGCACCACTAAATTTTAACTGTAACGGTTGACTAATTACTTCGAAGGTTATACGTCCATTACTCCTGAAAATTATTGGTGGAAATTGAATAAAAGAGTCCCTAAATTTGCCAACACTCTTTAGAGCGCTTTAGAGTGTTAGGCATGGCAAAGGGTTAAAAATACAATGGTAATAAACCTTATTTAAAAATGTAAGCGTTGGCAACAAAGAAAACGGCTTCAGGATTTTCATTTACCAGACTTTATTTATTACATTTTTATGACAGAATATATGTAAATCGTCCGGATTTTTAAACCTTAATGGGTAACTTTTAATACATTTATAAATAAAGAAGTGGCTTATCATAAAAAATAATATTGTGTCATTCTTGGAAATTATAATTTTAAAGTATTAAAATTTTAAAATGTCAGGATTTCACGGTTAAAGATTCAAATATTCCCCCTTACATCAAGTTTTTCTAAATTATTATCATAAAGCACTTTTTTGATGTTTCATTAAAATGAGATATTATATATGATAATCTATTTGCTTTATGTAAAGAACTCACTTTGATCCAAAAGTAATTTATAATTAAAAACTTAATCTATTAATCAAAATCTATATTATTCGTTGTGATTATTTTTCGTTTAGAACTTTGATAATCTAAGAACTAGAAATGCTGTCCCTTCATGGCATTTTATAGAAAAATGTTTTTTTACATACGTTATGTTCTGTATTAAGAATAAGTTTGATGTATGTAAAATGCAAGATAATCAGTCTATGATTATTATTATTATTATTATTATCATTATAAAAAAAGACTAAAGGTTCTAAAACATTTCTACGCAGATTCAACAAAGTGCACGTGCCTTATAAAAATTGGCATAATATTAATCTGATTAGGTAAAGGCAGTTTCTCTAGTCTAATTTTTTAACATTGACTTTTAAAGCTACTGGTTTAAAGAAAAATAAAATTCAAATAACATAAATACAGTGCGTTGCATGAATATAAACGCACCTCAGATTTAAGAATTAGAATGGTACAGATGTGTAATAAAAAAATATGAATAGGTGACACTTGATGCAAACTGTATGTGTATGATTCAAAAAATGAAAAAAAAAAAAAAAAAAGTCAAAACAATGAAAGACCAATATGATTTTTTAGAAAATAATTTTAATGAATTTATGACAAAAATACATGTTGCATGAATTTAAATGCACATGTAAAAAATAAATAACTGAGTAACAAATACTGTATCTAATACTTTGTAAAGCCATCATGGGCTTCTAGGACAGCCAGTAAACGCCTTGGCATTGACTGATATAGTGGCATGAGGTGATCCACGCTGATTGTCTTCCAAGCTAATTGAATGGCCGATTTTAGTTCATCTTTCGTGTTAAACTGCCTTCTGTTTACGTAAACACGGCGAACCAGAATACCCCATACGTTCTCCATTATGTTTAAACCATTTTTTCACGATATGTGCTGTATGTACAGATGCACAATCTTGCTGAAAAAGATAATTTCTTCCAGCTTTCTTGAGTGCTTGACGGCGGAGGTTCCTTGTGAGCATCTGGACATAATCTACAGAGTAAATAGTGTTCTCCACGAACTCTAATTTGAAAGACCCTTTAAAACCTATGGCTGGCCACACCATGACAGGCCCACCTCTAGATTGACGTTTTGAACGGTACATTTCTTCGGTTCTCAAATCATGCCACTAGCTACGACGTCCGTCCGGGCCATCGAGATTAAACTTTTTTTCATCTGAGAAGATGGCTTTTCCCCAATTTAGTCGATATAGAATCCATTTCATTGCCCATTCCAACCGCATATCTTTGTGCTTTTGAGCGAGGGGTGGTTTCGCTTTCATTTTCTTAAATTTAATGAATGTTGCAGCTTCGATAGTTCTCCATATGGTTGTCCGGTGAAAACCCAGCTTGTATTGAGCCTTTATCTTCGCACAGGAAATATTCTTTGCAGCGTTGCATATTCGACGTTTATCCTCAGGCCTAGGACCCCAGTGTTGTCAATCGGCCTTAATCCCTAACACCAACACCATCGACGTTTATCGTAATTGGTGAGCTTTCCTGTTCGCTTCTTATACGCTTTTTTCCCGTAATTTGCTCCTTTCTTCATATAGTTTCGCACAACACTCTCACTTCTTCCGATTCAGCGCCCAATTTCACGATTGCTAAAACCTTTACCACGCATAAAGTCGATTTTTATCCTCTTGTCTACTGTCAAAGTTTTCCCTCTTCCCAACCTGAACAAACTCCGTAAATTTTGCACTCACGCATTAAAACTGTTTTTAAAGAACTTTAGCAACACGACTATCTGTGTTTTAAATTTAATTCCGGTGAATCTGTTAAATTTTAAACGCAAAATACAGAGTGTGTTTAATTTCGCGCAACAAGCGTAAAACAGTGAAAAATAAGAAAATGCTTAAACACTCATTTACATAAGTTTTCATGAGCCTAAACATACGTACTCAAAGCACCATATTCAGTTGTTAGTCATATGCAATAACTGTAAGTCACATTCCTTCTTTTAAAATTTAAAAAATTCTATTTCTGGTTATTAGAAAAGGTGCGTTTATATTCATGCAACGCAATGTATATACATAACAAAGCTTTTATATTCATTAATTCTGCCTACTATTAATTGTGCATACGAATTTTCATAGTAAAATACCCCCTTAAATTCAAAAATGATTTTATATTTAGAGAACAGTGGGGATGGGTCCTTGAATAAACGTGTGTGAAAATGAACGTAGTTAAAGTGAGAGGTGCAAACCTTTTAATTTATTCTATAACATTGTTTCTACCCGTATTTTTTTCACACCGCTTTTTTGAAGGGTATTTTTCTTGTTATTTAATCGTAAATACATATTGGAAAAAATTTCACTGCAAATGATGTGATGTGGAAAAAAGGTAGGTAGGAACCATTGAGTACTGATAGGAAGTAAGAGGACTGATTCCCTATACTGGCTACGGAGAAAATTTCCGCGAACACCACTGCGGTTTTTGGTTGAATGGGCACCTTTTTCTTTGGCGATAATCGCTTTCTGTGCAACTGGTTCTTGGGATTTTGTATGTTTTAAATGCTTTGTCCTTCGTACCATCGAAACTCCAAAGAAAAGTCTAGCGGAACATATTTCAATTAATCACAGGGATTATATTACTTGCTTTTGATTCCAGCTTATGTAGGTTGTGGTTTGTGTTTAATCTACACCCAATCGAGATATTAAACAGCAATAACAGGAAACCTGCTTTGGGGGAAGTGCAATGTCGGTTTGGCGAATGAATTGGTGGATTGGTAAAGATGGGATATTCGGGAATAAATAGGTTATTAGTCCGTGATCTATTCTAATATATGTAGTTATTGGTAGGAACAGTGCTCCGGATAAAATGAAAATGTTGGCATGTATCTTAAGTGTATAATAAAATTTTCATAAACTTAATGTAGTTAACACGATTGCTTTCATTTTATAAAAGAAGCATCAAGTTCTAAAATATGGTAAAAGTTTACACAATACGTCGTCGAATAAAAACAATGTATCGAAAGCATATATGTATATACATATTACACCCAATAATTCAAAACAAATTATCATGATATATTTAACTTAAATATAAATTAAAAAAACGGGTAAGCCAAAATGAATTTCATTTTATAACCCTGAATCAATTCAAAAACCGTTATTAGATTAAAGGTAAAGTTTTGTTAGAAAGTATCTACAATTATCCATAAACTTGGTTCTAAAGGAAGTGGTTCGTTATTTTTTCTGCAACAGAAGGTCTCGGGTCGAAAAATTTTTCAGTTATTTTTAAAATGATCGTATGTTAAGAAATTTTTAGAAAATTTGTGCTATCTCCCCCTTCTTTTTATTTTATTTTATTTTATTTTTCAAGAGTCATTGCAAATAAGCAAAATTTTATGTAATTCAATAAAGGTATATTTTAGTGAGAAATTATAAATTTTTAAAGAAATATGTGTGCTTAATAACTGTTATTTAGCAGTATACAATATAAAAAATAATGGTACAACTATAGTATTTCCCCACAACTGAATTTGGTGATTTTCCTTTGGCGCCTGTTTAAACGATAACGATGTCGTTCTGGTTTCTTTGCAATATGATATGGCAACCTAATTGCTATTTTAGATGCCTATAGCAAACTAGCATTCTGTTGTTTTTTATTACCATGGCAACCAGCATAGCAATTAATTATAAAGAAGTAATTAGTCATTATTCTATTTTATTTCAGGTGAAGTACTATCATATAAAACGGTCGTATATTTATTATTTATTATTAATTCATTTTGTTTATTTAATTTATCATTATTTATTTTGTTTACGTATAGCAAATAGTAGTACTGAATCATGATTTTTTTGAGTAAATTATTTAGAGAGAGACATATTTTGATTATTATTATTTTTTTTTAAAGAATGTTAATTAATTAAACAAAGCATGTAGTAACACGTAATTAGCTACATGTGTATTACTTATCAGTAAATTACATTTTCCTACTTTTAAAAATGTATTTCAAAAATAATTAAAAGAAATGGTAAATAGAATTCTAATTTATATAATCGTGTTTTACCGGTAAATATAGAACAACATTTGAACTGCATAAATGTACGGGAAACATCAGCATATATATTTATGCATATTAATATGTTTTGAAGTAGCGAAATTAAAAAAAATCTTTTATGATCAATGAAGAGGTAAGTCAATTTAAATATGTATTTGTTTTATTATTATTAAAAATAAGCTTAATTAATATTTTTTATGACGTCATTTTGAAAAACGCATTTCGCTTTTGTTTACGCTTGGAATCTATGGCAACCATTCCAAAAGTAGCATTTAGCCATAATCGCCAAAATTAAATTGCTAAATTCAGTTGTGGGTAAATACTATAGTTGTTCGAAAATAATTTGTTGTTACTTATCTATTGCAGTAACATCTATAAGTGGGTAAAAAGAATAACAATTTTTAAGCTATGTAGCTCCAAAAAAAATTATGTCATGATAACTTGTAAGAAAATTATATTAAAAAATTATATACGTACATTATTTCTCAAAAATTATCCTTAAAACTGTATGCTTCATTATATTTATGTATGTTGTTTTATTCGGTGAAACTTCAATAGCAAACTGCATTTTTAAAAGAAAAGATATCTTATTTTATTTGATTAATTTAAATAAAAATTTTCTGACACCTTTGAATGAACACAAAATTCAGTTATTGTGTAATTTTTGTTTCTTACAAACAACTCTGAAATAGAAGAAAGTGCAACTTGCGTCTATGTATTTGTATCCGTTGTAATATTTGATTGAAAACCTCTGTTTTTAGTCATAATTATCCCATCGCTTTCAAGCAGTGTTACGGAATTTAGGGAGTGTTTTATTCAATAATCACCAACAATTTTGATATACATAATAGATGATTAAACTTTGAAGTAATTATACAACTGTTACTATTAAAATTTAGTGGTAGATATTGAATAAATAAAGTCCCTAAATTTGGCAGAGCTGCTGATATATCCATAATCACTTAACTCTTTGCGGCGCAAGACAATTCGGATCATTAAAATTATACTGCCACCGGAATTCATGAACTAAATTAAACTAAAAAAATTTTTTTAATTTTAAGGTTAAAAAAATTGGCCTTTTCTGCTATGTTATAAATTAAATTTTTGCTAAAAAATTTCCGGGATGAATTTTTGCAGCTGGATCTTAAATTTTGCGTCCTCGCAGCGAGGACAGCGTGCATTAAGGGGTTAAATATATAATTCATAGAAGTTTAAAGTTTAACTCTTTGACTGCCCTAACGCTCAAAAATGCTCTAAACAGCGTTGATAAATTTAGGGACTCTTTTATTCAACTATCTCCTATAGTTATGAGGAATGATATTGATATGCATAATGGACGAATAACCTTCGAAGTGATTAGGCAATTGTTACAGTTAATATTTAAAGGTTTATATGGAATGTAAAAGTCCCTAAATATCGCAACACTGACCAGAGGAGTGAAATTAATTGGGCTGGCAAAGGGTTAATATTTAGAATTATATAACGTTTAGCTGAGCACGTCGTTTTTATTTACACTATAAACTGCCATCTAACAATATATCTCGAATTTCGAATAGTTTCATAGACATACAAGGAAACCATGTAGTGTCCACATAGGATTTTTTTAAAGACTATAATTCGACTTAAAAAAAATATGTTAGTCAAACACTTTTTAATTGAATAATGCGTGTTATAAAAAAAAAAAAAAAAAAAAAAAAAACTGTGAGTTTGTGAGGATAGCAAAGTAGTGCTACAATTAAAATTCGCACTTTGCGGGTAAAACGTGAATCCGCTGTTTTAGGATTCGTTTTGAGTAATTGAGTTAGTTCCGATCCTAAGCTAAAATCGTAATTGACATTATGCTAATATTTTTAGAAACTGAATTGTATAAAAGAACGAAGATGGCCTTTGAGAGTTGGTCAGTTAGTCAGTTGGAGAGGAGTTAAAGTTAGTCGGAGAGAGGATGATGGGAGTCAGTTGGAGAGAGTCAGTTGGAGAGGAGTTAAAGTTAGTTGGTAGGAAGATTGTTTAAGAGAGTTAGCAGCGGATATAGTTGGATGTAAGTCAAGTAGATAGCAGTGTCAGGGAATCCTCCTGCTAATCGAAAGATTACTCGGCTTTAGAAGCTAATTTAAATAAAAGTAGTTGAGATCCTTTGCGAGTAATTAAGTAAAATAAAATAAAGTAAAGTAATGGGGTTATTCATTGATGTCAAAGTATTTAAGAGGACTGCCCATTTAAACGAAGTAAATTACTAGATGCCAAGGTCCAGCGTCCCCCCTCCTTATTTATGCTCTATTAAAGCTCATTTATGTTATATATTTGGGACTCTGTCATTTCTTCATAAATTAAGTATTTCATTTACAGCTGCAAGTCAACCTTAAGTGAACTTCAAGTTAAAGTTAAAATAGTATGGAGAAGTTTAATTCTCTACACTGGCGCCCAAATAATGTCGAATCCCCCCCCCCCGAGCAAGTCTTTTTTGACGGCACTAATACTGTGCTGCAATTTTTTGAGCAGCTAGAATATTTTTTCAGTTTTCATAAAATCAATGTTAAAAACTACTACTCGTGGCTAGCCTACTCCCTAGAAGGAGAACCGCGACAGTGGCATAAGTTAATAGCCTGCCATTCACTTGGCCCAAATCCAACTTATCAGGATTTAAAACGCAAAGTGATCGATCTTTTCGCCACTCCGTATGATAAACTACGATTACAGCATGACCGTTCCCTCCCCCCTAACGAACGTCAGTGGGAAGCGGTAATAAAGGATGTGGAAAAACCACAAGTTATTCAGTCGCAAGAAGAAAGTTCTACTAATTTAAATCAACCCCAAACTGACGACAAAAACTTTAATCCTTCTGACGAAAGTCAAATAAAAGTGAATGAAAACGAGCACACTTCACCTTTAAATACCACTACAGGCAAATCTCCTTCTGTTAGTCAGCTTTTAGCTACGGATAAGAAATCCGAAAAATTGTGCCCTATTGCGACGGGAATTGTAAAAGAAAATCCAATTAAAATAACTGTGGCTGCGGAAACTGTTAAACTAAGTGTAAAGCCAGTAAATGTTGCGGCTACCTTTTCTACTGATTTAAATTCATCTCCTGCTTTATATTTAAAAACAGTCAAATCGACGGACTCTGTTATTTTCGCACAAACTGTAGTAAACGAAACTGAAAAGGTTAACCAGTGCGCCTCCAAATATCTCACAACTGCTTTTCAGGAAAATGCAAGTAAAATAACTGTTGCTGCGGACACTGTTAAACTCAGCGAAAATATAAAAGCAATAAATGATGCGGTTAATCTTGGTAACTCGCTTTTAGAGGACAGTTTCGAATCTATACAGCCGCCAGAATCGGTTGTTTCTATTGAGAAATTGCACTTAAATTGTCAAAATGACATGCCGCTTAAAGTGAACGAAAAAGATGTTAGTTTGAAAAAGGTAATTTCAAAAGGCCATGTAACCTATGGTGAAGTCTCTAGAAAGTCCAGCAGCCCTGCATGTAAAAGCACGGAGCGAACGCAGTCCTCTGTGATAACTATGGGCAGTGATAAGGTGACGGGCCCGAAACCCCCTCACCACAAGAACCAGATTCAGAGTTTAAACCCTCCTCCGAACAGTGAAAAGGCTCTGGGTGTGAAACCCCCTCCTGAGAGTGACCAGGCACCATGTTCGAACCCTCCTCAGGACACCAGAGATCCTGCAACGTCTCACCTAAATCTGCAAGCCACCAACGCTGCAACTCTACAGGCCAGTCTGACCTGCATCTCTTTTGCTGCTATCAAGGACTCAATTTGTCAGGTCGTATCGTTCATTATTTTAGTTTTTTTCAAGTATTGGGTTATCAGAGCAGTGATAAAGTCTACGACATGTAGTAAAAACTTATGGACTTTCATTTGGACCTTTAACTATGAACTAAAAGCCTTGAATTTTCTAAAATATCACAAATCTAAATTTAAACTTGCTGCATGAACTTTTAAAATGTAAAAATGCAAAATTTAAACGTATGGCATGAACTTTCATCTCCCGAAATTTCATGTACTGTTTACATGTCATAAATTTTTTTCTGTATATAATATATGCATGTATGTATGTTAATGTCTTTTTACTTCTAAGCCATCACCAGCAGTTTTTGGTAAAAAACCTTTTTGAACTTTGATATAAACATTTCCCCCTCTTTCGTTTTTGAATGATCTATATCTGCATGTACTTAAATGTGTTTATGTTTTAGCCATCGCCTGCAGTGCTTAGTAAGATAACTTTTCTTACCTTTTTGTATATAAATTTTCTCTCCAGTTTTTGACATGATGTAATGTATATACTCTAATGCTTGTATTTTCTAGGCAACGACGGCAGTTTTGAAATTTTTTTTTTAACAATTTGTATATATTCATTAAATATATTTCTCAACTGTCTTATATTGTATCAAATGAAATTTTATAAGTATATAGACATTTTTCTCTATCGTTTTGTAAATTATCTCTATGTATGTTAATTTTTCTCCTCCTCAGAAATCAACTGCAGTTTTGGAAAAGTTTTTGAAAATACTGTATCCTTAAATATGTTTTCTAAATGTTGTATAAAATGTATCAAATGAATATTCTTATTCTAAACTTTTGTCTTTTTCACTAAAAGTTTAATTATTGTATGTATATCTATTAGTATGGGGATTAAAAAGATAATTTTTTTTAAAGCTATTTTTGCATGTAAATTTCGCGTTTAACGACTAACAAATTAACCTTATTAATCCACTAGCATTTTGTTTTTTCCGTACCCAAATACCTAGTTAAAATAGGGCTTATGTATAAAATTATGTCATTTACCTATATAAAAGTGTAGTGTACCTTTGATTTATACGTTCAAAAGACTTTTGTATTTTAGAAGTTCTCTGATTCAAACTCTCCGTCCAGTCGTTGGTCTGAAAATCTACGCTGATGTTACTCTGATGCCTGACGTTTCTGAATGCATTTTTTCTCAAGTACGTTGACCAGCTGATGTGGTTAAGCCTAGACTGGCTCTGAGGGATGACGAAATTCCACATCGAAAGTTTCGAAGGATGGCTTACTTCGGACAAAATTTAAAGTTTTTTTTATCTCAATAAAAAAATTTTTCTTCATGTTGCTAGTATGTTAAAGCAACCCCCCTGTACTTAATCATCCTTCAACTTAACTTTAAAATTGAGTTTTTTTCCCTTTCTGGAATAACAGAAAGATGTTCCTGTATTTCCCCGCTGTAATCACGCTGGACTATATATATCTTTATTTACCTAAATTGAGTACAAACGGTTTTCTGGAGTAAAGCGTCTTACATTGAGCATAAGAAACATTTTTTTTTTAAAAAAGCTATTTAAGCTACTTAAAATTATATGTAAGTGTCCAGTTTTTTCGCCGTGTACTCTTAATTTTTTTTTTCCCTATTAGATTTTTAAAACAATATACTTCTTGTTGGGCAGTCTAGTTAAATTTAAGTTTCCCCCCCCCTCTTTTTTTTTTTCTTTTTCTAAAACATTATGTAGTTGAATTTTAGCAGTCAGTCACTGCAGCTAACTTTTCTTTGCATAGTATTGCAATAATTTAAAATTTGCACGGGTAAAAACCCGTTGGGGGATTTTTTCCGCGAAATTTTTTTTTTCAGGGGAGGGACTGTGAGGATAGCAAAGTACACTGTTAAAAAAATGCAGAAAAAATACAGAAATTCTCTGTAATTTCAGAAAAAAAGGCGTAAATTACGGAAAAATTACGTAGACAAAACGTATTTTACGACTTTTTTTCTGAAATTACAGAGAATTTCTGTATTTTTTCTGCATTTTTTTAACAGTGTAGTGCTACAATTAAAACTCGCACTTTGCGGGTAAAACGTGAATCCGCTGTTTTAGGATTCGTTTTGAGTAATTGAGTTAGTTCCGATCCTAAGCTAAAATCGTAATTGACATCATGCTAATATTTTTAGAAACTGAATTGTATAAAAGAACGAAGATGGCCTTTGAGAGTTGGTCAGTTAGTCAGTTGGAGAGGAGTTAAAGTTAGTCGGAGAGAGGATGATGGGAGTCAGTTGGAGAGAGTCAGTTGGAGAGGAGTTAAAGTTAGTTGGTAGGAAGATTGTTTAAGAGAGTTAGCAGCGGATATAGTTGGATGTAAGTCAAGTAGATAGCAGTGTCAGGGAATCCTCCTGCTAATCGAAATATTACTCGGCTTTAGAAGCTAATTTAAATAAAAGTAGTTGAGATCCTTTGCGAGTAATTAAGTAAAATAAAATAAAGTAAAGTAATGGGGTTATTCATTGATGTCAAAGTATTTAAGAGGACTGCCCATTTAAACGAAGTAAATTACTAGATGCCAAGGTCCAGCGTCCCCCCTCCTTATTTATGCTCTATTAAAGCTCATTTATGTTATATATTTGGGACTCTGTCATTTCTTCATAAATTAAGTATTTCATTTGCAGCTGCAAGTCAACCTTAAGTGAACTTCAACTTAAAGTTAAATAAGCATGGAGAACTTACGTTCTCCACAAGTTTTGTGTAAAAAAAAAGTCACAAAATTATTAGTTTAGTTCTTTTGATAATATAGAGCATTGTTATGCCACTTAGCTCTAAAATAACAATTAAAAAATAAAATGCAGGGTTAGGTTAACCCCCTCATCAGAAAACTCGCTCACAGTTGTATATCATATGATATGCTAAAAGTCTAAAAATTCTATGCCCTGAGCTTCGTAGGATTTGCTAAAATTCTATGCCCTATTGCTAAAAAACCATCAGTTCCAGGCAGAGCATTTTATGGCGGGGAATTTTTTTTTTTTCTAGCCACTTATGTTAATCTCTATAACATTTACACCTCTGAACAGTTGACAAGTTATCTACTAAATGGCTGCGAAGGAATTTTAATTACTGACTCTCGATTGTCTTTGTTATTTTTTAACACTCAATGAAGAAACTTATTGCTCTTTGGAAATTTCCCTTTTGAATTTATAGTTTTTTAATTAAAAATTTAAATTTTACAGAGCTTTTATTATTTTATAAAACTAATTTAAAGACATTATGTAAATACTGTGAGATTAGTTTTTATTCTTTATTTATTTATTTATTTAATTTTATTTATTTATTTAATTTTTTTTTTTTTTTTAATTGTTAATATTTAAATATTAAAAATTTAAATTCACTAAATTTTTGAATTCAATTAATCATTAATATGTGACTTTTTATTTTAGTGATACATTGAAATATTTAGTTGCTAAAAGAAAGCTATATTACTTTCCTACAATGAAAGTTTAAGTAAAAAAATTTCGAAAACTCTTTTTCTCTTTGTTATGATGTGTCAAAAAAAAAAAAAAAAAAGAAAAAAAAAAGAATTAAGCTATTTTGCTTGTGATATATGAATTACTATTCTATGCAACCACTGAATAGTAAGATTCAAAGCTATGAACATCAATTGAAAATAATAACTGACAAGAATCCGAAAAAATATAAAAAAGGTAGAACGAAAATTTGATACGGTGTATGAAGGATTTGATAAATTGTATTCTCAACGTTTGTTTTAACATAACCCCTGCAAATGATAAAAAACATTTTCTATGTATACTCTTGAGTTCCCATAATAGATTTTCACCGGACTGTTTAGATGTTATTTAAATCGAAAACAAATGTAAAGAGAAATACATTTTGAAAGCCTTCAATTTTGAAATATTAAAATACGTATGATATTTATGATATGATTCTTTCAGTATTGTTCTGTTTTGTAAAGAGCTATATTTGTAGCTAAAGTGTATATATATGTACATAAAATAGACCTAAATTAGTTGCGCTTTTTAGATTTCATCGTGAAAAATGCTATTGAATACTTTTAAACAGATGAAAGAATATTTGATTAATTGAATATAATATTTATTTTGAATAACCATAGCAACATATATTGTAGATCATAAGAATTAATTCTACACTGCAAATAAAGGCGTCTTGAAGGCAAATGAAAGGCAAATGAACTGATATAAAGTGTCTTAAAAGAGGAATATGTCTTAAAATAAAATTATAATTTTAAAAAACTAAAGAACACACTTTTATTAAAATGTGAATTAAAAAGAACCAAATAATTTTAAATGTAAAATTTTTATTGGATAGCGCTAAGATGCCCCACAAATGAATGTAACCTAATCCCTGAAATAAGCTTCGAATTAGAATAAACTATTGATAAAAATGCAGATAAATATAACGTACTTTCAAAAAAAAAAAAAAAAAAAAAAAAAAAAAAAAAAAAAAGAAAAAAACGTGGGGTGCTCGACTTCAGTTGTTGTAAATTTTGGATCGTGACTATTTATAGAGTAATTATGAGAATGTAAGAAAGAGCACCCGACGCTTTTATTTTTTCTTTGAAAGTACGTTATATTTATCTGAATTTTTATCAATAGTTTATTCTAATATAAAGCTTATTTCAAGGATGAGGTTACATTCATTTGTGGGATATCTTAGCGCTATCCAATAAAAAATTTACATTTAAAATTATTTTGTTCTTTTTAGTTAACAGTTTAATAAAAGCTTGTTCTTTAGTTTTTAAAAATTATAATTTTTTTTTTACATTTTTTAGTCTTAAAGAAAAATTTAACCTACAATTAATGACATTCAAGTCCGTGCATTTCATTAAAATATCATTTATTTTATTTTAGTCTGAAATAAATTAATTCTATAAGTAATGACGCGTCAATCTTTTTATTTCAATAAATTTTAATTTTCTACTCTTTTATTATTAATGCAAAAACTGAACCTATAATTTATGAGACTTAGTTTTTACAATTTTAATATGGCAATGGATGTAGTTCAAAAAATTTTCATTCATGTCTTCGCAATTTAGCCGTTTCATGCAATGCGTCATCATTCCACCAATCTTTACTGCTAATTTTGAGCTGACAAGTTCTATTTCAGGAACATTCAGTGCTTCACGCAACTGCTCACCTCGTAAGATTGGCCAACTTGGACAGCAGTAAAGAGACGTTATCCAAAATTTATAATCACATAATCTACTGTGGTATATCGTAGATGCCAAACTCAAAAATATTTTTAACATTTGCCTTTCAGTTGTACCATAGCAGTATTTAGCAAAAAATTTATCTCTGCTGGTTTGTTCTATTGAAATGTCCGTATAATACACTTAATCTTGTCGGAAGCGTGGCCCGATAATCTCAGTGATAATATTACTTTCTCTTACCCAATATGGTAAAGAAAATATTATTTTAGACCAAATTTTCGAAATTGAGTTTTTGTAATAATCACAGGTTTTTGAGGTCCTCGATATACGAAAATAACATTTTTAGCGGTTGTCCTGTAAGTGTGTATGTGTGTCTGTTATCAGCATATCTCAAAAAACAAATAGCAGCAGAAATCCAAAAACGGTATTTTAAATCTGTATCATATATTGATGCTACACTAAACTTTTCGTTGAGATCCTCGACATCGAAGACAATTAAAATATATTATGTCGATGGAGCAAATTTCTGTTTAGTGCAGTGTAACATCTATACGCTGCTTTAAACAAATATAATGCACATATTTTTTATGTGCATAAAACATACTTTTGCGCAGATTGAGATCAGGAAATTATTCACCATTTGTTTACAGGGCTACCTAAATATTTTGATATATTGGAACTATACTTAGAAATATCCGGAAGTGTATTTCATTTTGTGTCAGGTGTTTTTAATATAAAACTAAATTTAAGTACACAATATGATGTGCATATAGCTTCTAGACAATATACAAGGATACCCAAAGTTACGCTAAACGCTGTTTTCTGTTAAATGCAATTCACGAATGTGCTTTGTCACATTTTACTTTGTCGATAAACACTGCTCAAAAAGGATAATTAATTTTTCATACCCATACTGTAAATAAATTATTTTTCGAAGTTCTATTTTCACTTTTGGTTTTTTGTGCTTTGATTTGTTCTCAATACGAAAGTTCAAATTTTAGTGATAGATCTGTATGAATAACTGTTATTAACATAACTTAAAAACAAATTACGGCATAAATCTATATTTATAGTACTCGAATGCAGGGTAAGAGAAAGTCGTGTGAGTGACTCACCAGATTATTTAAATACTTCTATGTCTAAAAAAATTTTAATTTTTCACTTTCGATGAAAAACAAATGTGAAATCGTGTGCCCCATACGATAGCGTTATATATATATATATATATATATATATATATATATATATATATAGAGAGAGAGAGAGAGAGAGAGAGAGAGAGATGTTTTGTGTACTCGAATGCCGCCTGAAACCTGCCCGCGATAGAAAAGGTTCCAGGAAACACTTTTATACAGTTTTGGTATTAATTATAAAATCGTGTACAAAATTTCTGGTCAATCGGACGACCAGATGTGTCTGAAAATTGAATGGCAAGATTCTGTTACATACATTAATAATTACATATATGATGTCAAATTAATAATAGAAGTGTGTTAATTTTCTACATTTTACTATGTCGACAAACAATTCTCAGGAAAGAAAATTAATTTTTCTTGCCCATAACTTAAATGACGTATTTATCAAAATTCTATTTTCACCTTTATTTTTTTAATATCATATTTTGAGGTGCCCTGAATACGAAAATCTAATTTTTAGCGATTGGTATATATGTATATCTGTTATCACCATAACTTAAAACCAAATGAGTGCAGAAAACTGTGTTTATATTATTGAAATGCAAAGTAAGGAAAAGTTGTGTGAGTGACACGCCAGATTATTTACACATTTTTAAATATTTAAAAAATTTATTGTTACTTCACGTCACACAAATGCGGCTAAATCGTGTGCAGCATACGATAGTGTTTTATGTATATAGATTGTCTTGTTTGCCCCCAAAATATACCCACTGGAGTCTGCTCCTGAAGAGAAAAGTGCCTGAAAATACTTGTGTATTTCATTGTCATCAATTATGAAGTTGTGTGGAAATTTTCAGGTTAGTCGGACGACGAAAAGTAGTCGAAAATTGAATTGAAAGATTCCGTTACATACATTAATAGTTACAGTCGGTAACAAAAGTTTCCGAACACTAGCAAAAATTCCTATGTAAAAAAAGTACACTTCATACGGTTTTGTTAAATAAATCCTTACCGAATTACGTTCTTACACTGACTAGGAACATGATTCGACAAGGATTCATTTAAGAAAACCGTATGAAGTGTACTTTTTTTACATAGGAATTTTTGCTAGTGTTCGGACACTCTTGTTACCGACTGTACATCATCTCAAGTGAATAAAAACATGTTAAAAAGTCTAGAAATTACATAACATTAACTGAATAAATTACATAATGAATAAATGAGAAACAAAAATCATTTTTAAAAAAACTTCCCTGACTGGGTTCGAACGTTCGACTTTTGGGTCTGCAGCCCGGCGCTTTATATCACAGCCACGTATTCATTCATATGTGAAATGTCTTTCGTTACAATATAGATTTTTTCTTTTCCCTCAGAACTTACACCCTAGAGTCTGCTCCTGATAAGAAGGGCGCCTGAAAATACTTGTATATATTATTGTCATCAATTATGAATTCGTGTGCAAAAGTTTAGGTCAGTCTGACGACCAGAAATGGCCGAAAATTAAATTGTAAGATTCCGTTACATACATTAATAGTTACAGTCGGTAACAAAAGTGTCCGAACACTAGCAAAAATTCCTATATAAAAAAAGTACACTTAATACTGTTTTGTTAAATAAATCCTTGTCGAATCATATTCTTAGTCAGTCTAAGAACAGGATTAGACAAGGATTTATTTAGCAAAACTGTATTAAGTGTACCTTTTTTATGTAGGAATTTTTGCTAGTGTTCGGACACCTTTGTTACCGACTGTACATCATGTCAAGTTAATAAAAGCATGTTAAAAATAATAAATAAAACACTTTAAAACACGTATATAAGTTTTAAAAATATATATTTAATTAAAAGCAGCATATTTCAAAGCTTTTCGACCTGAAAATCAGGGCATCATCAGGAAGTCTACATGGTTTTACACAATGTGCAGTTGTGTTACATGTATATATATTATAAATCAGGTTAATGCTACAGTTACATGGCTACAAAAATTTTTTTAGTTCATTGGTTGGACCAATTCTAAATTAACACTGAGGCAACACTTGATTACTGCAACCTGCGTAGGAAAAGTCAGTTTTGGATGGCTATTGGAAAGGCTGGCGTGGTGGTAACATCAAGGTGAAAAAACTTGTAGAAGAGTTAATTCTAAAGATTCGGCTTTCCTACCAAAAATTTTGAATTATATTATACAATCAGATATTTAACTTACATTTATATTTTTCCAGTAGAATATGTAACCTCATTTAAGTTTTCTATGGACGATGCTGCATCCTTCTCCAATGATAGTTACCACCACTCCAGGTTTCATGTCCCCATCCACAGTTTGTTTTCAAGGTTTGATTTCTTTCCACTACAAGTTTTCGTAGAAGTTTCTTTCAACAGTTGTTAACGCCAATCCAGTGTTTCAGCTCCCATCCATTGAATCCTCCAGAAGAATGACTTGCATTCACTACCACTGCTCGACAAGTTTTTTCACCTTGATGTTACCACCACGCCAGCCTTTCCAATAGCCATCCAAAACTGACTTTTCCTACGCAGGTTGCAGTAATCAAGTGTTGCGTCAGTGTTAATTTAGAATGGCTCCAACCAATGAACTAAAAAAATTTTTGTAGCCATGTAACTGTAGCTTTAACCTGATTTATAATATATATACTTGTAACACAACTGCACATTGTGTAAAACCATGTAGACTTCCTGATGATGCCCTAATTTTCAGGTCGAAAAGCTTTGAAATATGCTGCTTTTAATTAAATATATGTTTTTAAAACTTATACACGTGTTTTAAAGTGTTTTATTTATTAATTTAAAACGTTACACGTGTTTTTAAAAGTGTCTCTATATGAGATATACTTTTCATGTTATAAATAAATAAATAAATAAATAAAAATTTTCAGTAAGTGTTTTTATTTATGAGATTTTTCTTAAAATCATGTGAAGTGAAAAAGGCTAGTCACTCTTATTTTACTCCTAGTTTTACTCCTAATTTCAATAAAGAACATATGAAAATGCTTATTTTAACCCTTTAACTGTGGTCTATATTTCAAAGACACGCCCAGAGAACCCACTTTTTGTTCAATTAAAAAAATTGAAAACAATTATATGAATAATATGCATGAGTGCATATTTCCAAATAAGTTATATATAGTTTGCTATATAGGTGCTGGCTGGTAGGGGATTTCTTGTACCGTAAAATATTAAGAGAACATTACGCAAGGAGCGTGGTCACTGCCCGAACTAGACTCGGGGTTAATTACTATTATTTAATTAAATATACTATCTAGATTTTCGTCCAAGTAAAGCTTAAAATAATGAAATAAATTACAAAAATCGTGATATTTTAAAACATTTATTTGTGAAATTTAAATAAGCTTATTAGAAAATTTTTAGAATTAACATAAAAAGTATGCATAAATGGTAAATGACCTTACCAGGGGATCGTACTCTCCGCCTTTTTTTTTATAACACTCACAAAGATAAGAAATTTCTTCCATTCTTGCTACCACTAATTTTATGCAGAAAAACTTCTTGCAATTTATTGTAATCTGCCACGATTATACAGGGTGGAAATTACTGCATTAATTTAGTGGTAACAATGAATTAAAAAAATTTTCATTCCTCAGAGTGTCCTGAAAAAAGAGCGGAGAATACGATACCTGCGTTACATATTTGCGTGGAATTTTGTGTGAAATACTTAATAAGAAACATTTTTAGGAGCAAAAAAAAAAATTCGTTTAAAAAATAAATAAATAAATATGCAAATAAAAATAATACTTTTTATTTAAAGCTCGCTCATTTAATTAAATGAAAAAACATTAAGATAAACTTGCAGCGAAGAATAACTTATAGCTTAAGAATAAGTTGTAGGTAAGAAAACGAATTTCTAACTAATCTTACTCAATTTGAGAATAGCTGCTTTTTTTTTTTATATATATATCTTTCGATTTAAAGTTCTTTTCTTTAAAGTTTTTACCCATACCTGGATTTAAAACACAACTTTTCTGGTCTTCATATTCATATGCATTTTTTTCCTTTCAAATAACTGCTTATAAAAAGAAATCGTTTTCAAAAATCACAGTCTGAAGTTTTCATATATTTGTTTATATTTTACAAAATCTTAAACCTCTACACTTGAAATTTAATAGAATTAATGCATATTGAGCTTTAGATTTAATCTCGATAGTTTTAAGGAAGAAAAATATACTAATTATATTTCAATACTACAGTTCATTTCGCGAATATTACTATGTATATTACTACACAATTCTGTGTAACGTCGTGGCATTATCGGCAGGAGCGCTCGTCTGCGGTATCGAAAATAGTGAGTTCAACTCCACGGGCTACTAGGTCTTTACTTTCTTCTATCTTCAATAGAAGAAAGTATTGGATTCGTAAAAATTTTCGATTTCGGGTTTTTAATGGATTTACACGTTTTGAGAGCTGCAGAACACGATTTTAACATTTTTAGAAAATGTCTGTCTGTCTGTCTGTCTGTCTGTCTGTGTGTGGCAAAATTTTGTGGCAACTGTATCTCTGGAACTACTGCACAGAATTTCATACAAATTGGTATGTAGTTGCACCTTGACATAAATTAGTGCCTATCAACTTTTGGTAAAAATCGTCTTACAGGTTGCGTTGCCATCCCGCTTTTTCTAAATTTTTAACAGGGTGATATAGGGCAAAAATTTTCAAGATGGGTATCTTTCGAAAGGTCTCGTCAGTACCTTTAAAACGAATGGTTGAACTATAAATCTGTGATAATTTAAAACAAAGTTATCGATTTTTTTTACTTTTTACGAAAAAAAAACTTAGAAAGAAAAATCTTTTTTTTTTTTTTTTTTTCTCCCATTAATTTTATCAAAGTCCCACGGTTTCCGTGTTCTGACAAACTTAAACTAATTTTTGCATTTTCCCCCTAATTTTATGAAAGTCCCACGGTTTCCGTGTTTTCACAAACTTTGACAAAATTTTGGGTAAAATGTGAAAATTATTCTAAGTTTGTCAAAACACGGAAACCGTGGGACTTTGACAAAATTCGGGGAAAAGTGCAAAAATTTGTTTAAGTTTGTCAGAACACGGAAACCGTGGGAGTTTGATAGAATTAAGGGGAGAGGAAAAAAAAAAAAAAAAAAGTGGGACTTTGACAAAATTTTGAGTAAAATGTAAAAATTTGTTTTAAAGTCCCACTTTTTTTTTCCTCTCCCCTTAATTATATCAAACTCTCACGGTTTCCGTGTTCTGACAAACTTAAACAAATTTTTGCACTTTTCCCCCAATTTTGTCAGTCCCACGGTTTCCGTGTTTTGACAAACTTAGAATAATTTTCACATTTTACCCAAAATTTTGTCAAAGTCCCACTTTTATTATTATTATTATTATTATTGTTACTGAGTGAATTTGTATAGGAAAAGATAGAAGAAAGTCTCATGGTGGCCACAACATACTAGTTTTTTTTTTTAATTATTATATTTTATTAATGCTCTAGAAAATTCGAAATTATATTTTAAACAGTAAAGCAAAATCACACGCAACCTTTATGTATTTATTTATTTATTAAAAAGCCTTAAAAATGGCAGATTTTTTAAGCCTAACATGGCGGTGTTTTTAAACCTGCAGAAGATGTCTGTGTTTTAAGACTTTTGCAATGTCTTAATATCAGATCTAGAAAGTTGTCTTGAAAAATAAGACTTTCTTTTATCACTTAAAAATTAACCATCCGTTTAAGAAATTTTTTTTTAACGGAATTTAAGGCGTTTTAGTTTGCAGTGTATGAATAGGAGAATTTATGTATATACTGTACAGTTTGAGCTTAGCGCACAACCCCAAAAAAAAAAATAATTTAACAAAAAATAAAAAAAAAAATAAAGAAAGAAAAGTAAAACATTCTGCACTTTTTCCTCAAATATTATTCGTAAAAAATTTCATTCAAGATATATATCAAATCTATTTTTAATTATTTTTTTTTCTAAGGTAGCATTTTAAAAAGTCCATATAATAAGTTAAAATGAGTAACTACTAACGAAATACTTCCATTTTATACGTAAAATATACATCCAAGATAAAGCTTAAATGAAATTATGGTTTCTGGATAAACGATATAAGAAAGATTTTCTTCTATTGGTAATTTAACAGGTTTGTTTTTCAGAAGTATTTATCAATGCAGATCCTGTTTGTTCTATGAAAATTTCATTTTGTCATAAAAAAAAAAAATGCTATTACTTTTTTTGCTAAAGGAAGAGTTGCTATAGTAGGTGTTAGGGTTAAGGCCAATTGATTACACGAGAGTTGTTGATCTGGGTGGTGTGCCCTCTGTGGGGTTCATTTTAAGGACTCCTAGCCGGTATTTACGCAAGTTTCGGAGAAAACAACGGAAACCTCCAAACAATTAGATAGACGAGCGTGACCTGGTATCGAATCTGGCTTTTCACGTCTAACAATTTCGCCGTCTATCAGCGCAAAACCGCTTAGCCACTGTGCTAAAAGAAGAAGCATTTTCCTTACTTTATTCACATTGAAACAAAAAAAAAAAAAAAGATTGATATAAATTTTATTTAATTTATCTGTTATTTAACCAAATACATTTTGATACTATGCTCGAAAGAAAAAAAAAATTGCATCAAAACGTATGCAAGTATATATAACAAACTAATTTGGCTGTAGATTAATAAGAATATTAAGTGAATTATTTATTATTAGTTGTAGCCTTTCTAGATTATATATATATATATATATATATATAAATACACTAAGCGCCAAAAAAAAAAAAAAAGCCGCACTTGGATATTTTCTTTTTTGCCTTCTACAACCGCCAATTTTATCGTTTAAAAAGCAAATTTTCGAACATATTTTATTATGCAGTCCTCCACATACACTTTAGCTTTGAGTCCAGTGTTAAAAACAAAATGCAATTGTCAGGAAAGTTGTAATTTTAGAAATTACTTCAAAAATGGTAAGAATAAGGCAGTGAACAATCCCACAAAAAGTATTAATTTTTAAATGAAAATCAAAAAATATTTTAATACATGAGATGGAAAAATAATTAAATGTTAACGAAATATTGGTAAAAAGGGTTTTTAGCAAGTTATAAAATTTTTTAGCCGGTTATACTGGAAATTTGGTTTTACGCGGCTATGTTGCTCATCCAAGCGAGAACCGTAAGTTAAAAAGCCATTGCTTATAAAATCGGTTTGTATTCCATTTAGAACACAAAAGAGATTCAGAAACGTTAATTTAAATCAATTTACAAGGTTTTTAATTAAGGAACGTTTTGCATCATTATAAATTGTTAGGGAGTACTTATAATTAAAGAAGGAGAAATTTTGGTTGATAAATTTGCTTACTGTTCGTTTCTCACTTGCTATGTTAATAAATGTTTTAATAATTAAAATTTCTAGCAAAAACTATTTATATTATGAAAAGTATATATTCTTATAAAAAAAATTCAATACCTTAATATTTTAGTCTTCCACTAACAAGCCTAATGAACCAGTTAAACATCCTTGAACCTATTACCACATAACCACCTATTACCTCCTATTTACCACATAATAGTGTTTAATTGGCGTTTACCACAAAAGTCTACCATAGCACAAAACTTTACCAAAAAATATAAATCCTCGGCACGTTTTAAAAGGGAAAATTTATGAAGCTTTTCTATTGTTTCGTGCAAAATAGTTATAATTTTTTTTACAGGTAACATAAAATCCCATAAGCTAATAGAAGAACTAGAAAAATTGATTAATGATACCACTAATATACCCTTGAGACATAATAGCTGATATAATAGCAGGAGACTTGGCGTTGGAATATTAAAACAGGAATAAACTACTACGTCAGAAACGCCAAAGAAAAATTATTGAGGTGCATACAGCTGTTTCGGTAGCCTAAAGCGTACCGTCTTCAGTGCAAAAAGAATTCTGAATCTGGAGAAGTGCTCGTATATATAGGAGAGGGACCGGATTTAGTTCGACCAATAGGATTACGGAAGAGGTGGGGAGTGTGGCCAATAGGAATTAAGGAATGTGTAGCTGTGTAAACAGTAGAAAAATTAAGGAAATGTGGACTGAATGTAAAATTTCCAACAATCAGACAAATAGGGAACAGCGAAATCACAATTTACAAGGTTTTTAAATTTTTTATAAATATGGAAAGCTTCAAAGAAATCGAGTTCATGAATGGATTTGGGTCTGCAAATTATTTTAGCTGAATTAAATTTAAAATTATGATTTTCCTCCCAGCAATGTTTAGAAATAGCCGATTTATTGGTTTCTTGTTTGCGGACGTAATTCATATGTTCTTTTAGACGAAATTTAAGACTGCGTTTAGTTTGGCCAATATATGATAAACCACACTGACAGGAAATACTATAAATGCCCCAAGAATTATGCATATCAATAGGATCTTTTAACTGAGAAAAGGTGAGTTTATTGGAAGGCGAAAATATTATTTTAAAATCATATTGTTTGAGAATTTTAGCTATGGTTTGACTGGTTTTAGAAAAATAGGGTAAAACAATACTGATATTAGATGTGACTGATTTAGTAGACGAAATACGAGGGAGTTGTAATTTTTGGATAGCTTTGTCTATAATGGAAGGGTCATAACCTCTGTCAATTGCGATGGCTTTCAGGTATTTAATTTCAGATTTCAATAAAATAGGATTTGAACAAATATTAAGGGCACGGTTTACAAAAGTATAGAAAGCAGCCATTTTTTGGTTAGGTGGGTGACATGAATGACATCCCCTCTCTCCCCAATTCTCGCAGACATTTACATGCACTATTTCGAAAGCAAGCTTTTTAAGAAAATATCTTTTCCTTTTTGGACCCGTTACGTTGACGACACCTTCACGCTTAACGACATATCTCAGTACAATATTGACCATGTCGTAGAAACCTTAAATTCAATTGACAGTAATATCCAGTTTACATATGAAATAGAAAATAATGGCTCCCTTCCATTTCTTGATACCCTCGTCTCTCGCACTGTAAATGGATTTTCAACCACTGTCTATCGTAAAAATTTTGCAGTCTCCCTTCCTCCCCATGCGCGTTCATGTCACCCATCTAACCAAAAAATGGCTGCTTTCTATACTTTTGTAAACCGTGCCCTTAATATTTGTTCAAATCCTATTTTATTGAAATCTGAAATTAAATACCTGAAAGCCATCGCAATTGACAGAGGTTATGACCCTTCCATTATAGACAAAGCTATCCAAAAATTACAACTCCCTCGTATTTCGTCTACTAAATCAGTCACATCTAATATCAGTATTGTTTTACCCTATTTTTCTAAAACCAGTCAAACCATAGAGTCAGCCCCGACTCTTTTAACTGCTGAACAGCTGCAGCTATAGTCATAAAAGTGGTATGTAGGTACAGTAAAGTGGACATGTGCTACACGATTCAACCGCCTAAAGCGCCACCTGGTGGAAAACAGTGGAGTTAGCGGTCCTATCTCGGAAACGTTTCAAGACAGGGGAAAAAAGTGAATTATAAAATTGCAGAGCATCATCGATGTAGTACGCAAAGATAGTTTAGACATTAATGCTAAAAACAGAACGCTTAAAACTTGCATTTGTTTGTTCACAATTTCCTATTTTGTGCACACTTCAAAAACATTGCATATGTTGTAGCGTAGCGGGCGACATTTTATGCTATGTAAAATTCAAAGTATGGTTATTGTAAGCGGTCACATCGATTAACGCATAGGCGTTTTAAGCCGACTTCATAAAGGAAGAGGTTCTCAATACAAACCATGTTTCTCGTTGTTGTTGTTGAAATTTGTTAGCTTATAACTTCGTAAGAGATGATTTAATTTAAATACTTTTTTTGTGTTCGTAATGATCTTGGCCTGAAATAAGTTTCATTAGGATTTCATTAAGATATAAACAAATTACAGGATACTCACAAAAGTCTGTTCTCACTCTAACTGCTGAACGCAAGCAGCAACAATGGTAAAAGCAGTGTGTAAGTATCGATGTTGAAACTTCTGTCCGTCAGCTGCAATGCATATTTTGCTCTTTGTTTGAACTTTACGCTGCGCAATTTCCAGCGCAGCGGGTGACACGTATTTACTGTAAAGTTCAATATATATGCCTAACAGAATTTTTGGTTACGAATACAGCGTATCCTTTCTTTACATTTCTAAAGACTTTTTAATTTAACGTATGTTCGTTCAATAGATAGTTTTTTGGTCATATCCAATAAAGGCAAGAAAAGTGACACAATTTAAAAATGCAGCATTTGAGAAAAATAAACTTAAAAATAACTTGACTAGAATAAAACTGGCACAACTGTCTCTCGAGTGAATAACTTTCTAGATGGAGATGTAACTTTTTTGTTCACATTGGGTGTATTTAATGTATTTTTCAGTGACATAAACCATTTTTTGAGTAATGTCACTTTTCTTGGAAGTTGTGATTTGTGAAACTTCCTTCGAACGTCTTATGATGTTCTGCTACATGAATAAGTTTTCACTGAAAAGAGGAAAATAAAAACTTTTTGTAAAAAAAATAGAACCGACTTCAAAAAGCAACTACTATTCAAACAACTAAAAAAATAAAATAAAATAAAAAATAAATGGTATGAAATGGAACTGTAAATTGCGCCTAAAAGTATAAAATAATTTCCTTCGCCAAACAACCTATAACACTACAATTAATCATAACTTTTGAAGTCTTTCAATACAAAAATCAAATCCTATTCAAAATACACGTCTCACATTGTTACCTGCAAAACGCAGCCGAAAACTACTTTGATTCAAGAAAACAAATAAGATTTCGTAAGCAGCAAAAATTGGCGAAGATGCTGGTATCTGACGTCCTTGGTGAACGAAAAATCGCAAAATTATCTGGCAAACATATTTAATTTCTTTGGGATATCATGATTATTTTAATAAGGTATATCAACAGAGTAATCAAGAATATGAAACAACACATCGTACAATATATATTATGAAAATATACATCTTGCGTGCATATTTTTGCCTTACGTTTTTATCGCCAAATTTAAAGGCCATCAAGGATGATCTAACTTCGTAGAAATATAAATAGCGCATTGTGAAGAAGTTCACTGTTCTATGTAGATACTACTAATGGACCAATTGTATACAGTGATAAAATAATAAAGGAAACATGAAAATGGATCATTCGAGACAACAGCATTTGTTGCTACCAATCTAAAGACAAACCTTTAAAAACTAATTAAATTTTATTTAATTTTGCGCCGACTTCAAAAGTTATGATTAATTGTAGTGTTATAGGTTGTTTGGCGAAGGAAATTATTTTATACTTTTAGGCGCAATTTACAGTTCCATTTCATACCATTTATTTTTTATTTTATTTTATTTTTTTAGTTGTTTGAATAGTAGTTGCTTTTTGAAGTCGGTTCTATTTTTTTTACAAAAAGTTTTTATAACACAATAATTTGAATATCATCTTTTGAATTTTCAGACCTCTTTGAAGGTTTCTGTAAAACAATAGCATATAATTTGTCTTAGGTTGACATTACAAACATTTTATAAGGTCTCATGTACGAAGCTTCACAGGAGAATATTCATTTAAAATGCCACTTTAATTACAAGGAGAACTGTAACCAAAGCATTCATACTACAGGCTCTAATATCATGTGTTTATATGGAAATGCGATCGGTGTTAGCAATTGAATTTAACCTACTGAAGCTTGAATATTTCCCTGTAACTTGTAATCAGTATTTCTCCAGTAAATTAGTCCAAAATTATACTTAGTGTTGTTACATTTTTTGATAATAACGCTTACAACATAAAAAAAAAAAAACATATTTTCAAAAAGAAGAATAACTGATTTGAAAATATTATGTAACGAACAAACAGAGACTAAACTAGTAAAAATGTTTGATTTCTAAAAAAATTGTAACAAATATTAAACAAATAAAGTTTCGACAGAGAATTTTGTTGTTTTACAGGAAACTGAACAAATTGTCATATAAGTAAAATTTTAAAAGAAAGCATATTTTTGTTATTTTTTAGTTTCCAAATTTCTGAATAAAAGAAGGATTATAATAACTGAAAAAATATCATGATTATGCTATTTATATTATTCAAATCAAAAAGAAGAAAAAAGAAATAAACAATATGAATAATTAGCAAAAATGTTGTATACGGATATTCAATTTATTAAAAATTATAATCTATAATAATAAAAGAAGATGTCTGTCTGTCTGTGCATCTATACATTCAGCCCTCACTGAACGTAAAAGTACAAAAAGGTGCTGAGAAGCCACACCGAGGGGATAGTGATTTTTTATTTATTATTATTTTTTTTTAATTTTTTTTTTTTTTTTTTTTTTAACTGGTTGCATAGATATTAATTAAAACGTTGACCTATGTCTAATCAAAAAGTGATCTCAATGACTGAAAATTGACCGCGACGGCATAAAAATAGACATTTTTAGCATAGTTAAAAGCGGAAAAAGGGGGAAAAAATTACAAATATTAGTCCGATCGTTACAAATTCGGTACCAAATGAAAAAGGCGATTTTTCTGAATCCAAGTGCGTAAATCACTTATCAATCCAAAAATTAAATTTTTTAAAATTAACTAAAGTAGGAAATTTAGATGGCAACACTTCATTTCAAAGCAGATGCTATCTTAAACATCTGTTGCGGATGCAAAAAGAAATGTTTTCAGATCATGAAGATATCACATGTCTTTGGAGTAGGATTAAAAACTGCAATTTTCAAACTTTTCCAAAATTTCACAAGGGCAAAAATGTAGACATACAGTTAGAGTGCAGAAAATTGATATTATTAGATTTTGGGGGTGAGGTAATAACTGCGGATATTTTCGAAAATGTAAAATTAGCAAGAGTAGCTGGAAAGAAGGGGTGCGAAGGGGCTAAAATGTAAAAATAGAGTTAGAGGGTTGAAAATTGGTTGTATTAGGTTTTAAAGCCCGATAAACCGATTGCGGATACTTTCGAAAGTGTAAAGTTATTAGGAGGTTCGGAAAGGGGGAGCAAAAAGGAAAAAAGTAGAATGCACTTAGATTGTTCAAAACTGGTACATTATGGATTTGGGGCTTTAGAAATCGATTGCAGAAATTTTTGAAAGTGTAAAATTATTAGGAAGAGCAGGAAGTGGGGGGAGCGATGAGGCAGAAATGTAGAAATAGAGTTAGAGCGTGTGAATTTGATATTATTAGGTGTTTTAAGGCCCAATAAATCGATTGCGTATATTTTCGAAAGTGTAAAATTATTAGGAGTGGCTTCAACCGTACGGGCTTCAACGGGTACGGGGTTTGTCACGATCAGAATATTCAAAGGTCGTTCACATGATGAGCGAACAGGCTGTTTCCTATCATGAAACGTAAAGAGGCGCCGCAATCGCCGCAGAGCAGAAATTTGCTACAGTTAGAATTTTCAAAGGTTTCAATATAAACTATGAGCAAGCAAGCTGTTGCAGGCTCTAAAACGGGGAGTTGGAGTTCAATACGATGAGATTTTTCAAGGATCGCGAACCAGCTGGACACCGAAGGCAGCTAGTAAAATATAATTTTGATAAATCAGTATTAATAACAAAAATTTGAGCAATAAAATATAATTTTAATGGAATTTCACAAGTACAACATATACAGAGCGTCCTAAAAAGGCTGAAACGCAACGAATTAGAGATAACTTGCAAAATGTTTTAAAATAAGGTACAATCATGCTTGTTACACATTTTTAAATTTTTATACGACCCCTCTAGACATATTTGGTCAATCATATTTATTTTTTATTTATTTTTTTTTTACTTTTAGTATAACAATACCATTACTAAAAATCATACAGTTGTATTTTTAAAATTAAATGAGTTATACTTAATTAAAAATTCAATTATGTACGCAAAGACTATACACAAAAATAGAAATGTAAATGTGGGACATATTATAAAATATATGATAGTCATTTTTATACGTTTAGGGTAGATTCAAAACCTAATTATGTATTCCTAAGGGTTTATTTTTATTTTTATTTATTTATTCATTTATTTTAAAACTGCCATTTTCCATTTGGATATATATATATATACAGTAGAACCTCGATTATCCGAAGTAATTGGGAGCGAACTTACTTCGGATAATCGAAATTTTCGGATAATCGAGAATTCATCAATAATCATCTAAAATATTTATCAGCACTCGTAATTTCGAAAGGATGGTTTGCATACAAAAGGAATGTGGGAAAAAAAAAAAAAAAAAAAAAACTTTAAAAATACATGTTTGTTAAGAGAAAATTTTGGATGATAGTAGAAAGTGAAAAAAAAAAGTGAAGAAGAAACCGACTTCGGTTAACGGAGAGTTTCGGTTAATCGAGGTGAGTTTCGGTTAATCGAGGTTCGGATAATCGAGGTTCTACTGTATATATATATATATACGAAGAAATAAAAAAGAATTAAACCCAAATATGTCATTCGTTTTCCAATTCACCATACTTCTTAATACAACGTTCTATGAAATTAATTCAAAGACGATTTTGAAGATTTTCATGTCTTTTTTTTATTATTATTGTCAGATAAAATTGTTAAAGTAAAAAGCTTCAAAACCTTTTTTATCCAAAATGGCCAACATATTTTAAGTTCTAAATGTATCTGCACAGTAGTCTATTCAAATTTTTATTGTAACAGATTTTAAAAGCAGTCGCCGGGTACATTTAAACGTATATAATACATTTTGTAAAATATATATCTATCTGCATGCATAATTTTCTGAATTATGTGTTCTAACTACAAGATCGCCCAAAATGAAACCGCGAATCATAAGCACCCGCTTCTTGCTTAGACAGTCTGTCTATTAACCCTTTGCGGCGCAAGATAATTCGTATCATTTAAATTATACTGCCACCGGAATTCATGAACTAAATTAAACTAAAAGAAATTTTAAATTTTAAGGTTCAGAAACCCGGCCTTTTCTGATATGTTATAAACGTAAATTTTTGCTAAAAATTTTCCGGGATGAATTTCCGCAGGTGGATCTTAAATTTTGCGTCTTCGCAGCGAGGACAGCACGCTTTAAAGGGTTAAGACTTCATGTAAGTGCATTTGGGATTTTTTTTTTTTTAAATATGTTTTATTTTTAATCTAAACATTTTCCTTATAAATTTCTGTATGTCCATGTTTTCACCGTAGAAAGAACTTTCTAAATGATACGGGAAAATGTAGATCAATTTTTTCTCTATATCATAATACTTTATTTATTTATTTATTTATTTATTTTATTTTATTTATTTATTTTATTTTATTTTTTAATATTCACCTATGCAGTTTTTTCTAATAATCTTGTTGGATATAAAATAAAGACGTTCCAATGGACAAAATTAACATGTGCGGATTTGTATAAAATTTTTTAAGTTCTTTTCTTTGAAAATTAACAAGCTAATTTTTTTTTTTTTTTTTTTTTTTTTTTTTTGAAGTAGTACCATTTTCTACCTTATTTTGAACATTTTTAAAAATTTACATTACTTGCTATCTTTATTAGTTAAAGAATTAAACAGCGATTTATTATTTTGTGATAATTAAAAATTCTTCTAATAAGAAAATTAATCCAATCAGGAAAAAAAAATTAAAATGTCGAAAATAATATTTAAAAAAATACATTATAAACCAAAATTTAAAAAAATAAATGCTCATTTTGATCAAAATCAGAGTTTTAAAATCATGTATTAACCATTTTTTTTCCCATTCTGTATTAACTAAATGCAATAAAAGATTTTAGTCATACGAATTTGCACCTACAACTTTAATATTTTTTATTCAGTTTTTAATAAAAATAAATAAATTGCTTAGTAATCTTTTTTCATCTAAATAAGATTAAACATTTGAAAAAAATATGGCTAAAATGAATTTTTATCTGCTTAAAATAATAAAGTTGACATCATTTCAGGAAAAAATAAATACAGTAAACAAATATAGGACACAATTTCATCCAAAATTTAATTTATTAATGTATCTATAATAAGAAATAAGGTAAACCTAGGAGAGTTTGCGCACAATTCAACATAACGTCATAAAAAATCCAAATATTAATTTTTTTGCTAAACTATTGGTACATAATTCTGAACTAATCCTTCTTCTATGCATTTCGATTACTATTTTGTGGTTCTCTTATAATTTAAAACAACAGCTGTAATGAAACCAAGAGAGCTATTTTGCGCAATTTCTCCTTATAGGGTAGGAGTGATTGTGCACATGGATAGGAGAGATTGCGCGTGATTATAACATTAATTACGTTGTTAATAATAATAATTGCACTTAAATGGCATTGTTGTAAGGCATTTGTAAACAAATATTTTTGTATTCGAGGGGATATTTCAATTCAATAATTAAAAAATCGGAAAAATAAAAGAATTTTATAAAGAATAACAAAATCTTATTTAAAAAAAAAAAAAAAAAAAAAAAAAAAAAAAAGGTTAAAGAAACAGAAAAAAGAACAAAACCAAATAAATATTGAAAATAACATTAAGTTACTAAATAAAACGTCTAAATTAAAATTAGTACATTTATTTTTCAGTTTGAATGGTTTCATGTTTGCTGACCGAATTTCTCGTAGTTCACAAACGTTGTATTTATGTACCTGGGAAAGCTATCATGCAACCACCTGCCACAAGTGAACCTGCTTGAGACGGATTGCAGAACGTGTGTACAATATATTTTCGAGTAAAAAAGAAAAAAAAGTAGCACATCATATGTGAAATGATGTATAGCTAGTCCTGCTCACTTTTAAGCTCAGAATCCGCCCACCGTCTACTAGTTATTAAAGCTTTTTTTTTTTCCCTCAAAATCTTCCGCACAATAATGTTCAACATACAAAAACTAAATTTCACTTGGTTTGAAATCCTCTCGTTTCAGCTTTAAAATTCTTTTCGTTTATTTATTTTATTTTATTTTATTGAAATTTAGACGATTACAGTCCTTAACAAGATATTTGAGTAGGCTGATATTTTTCGCTTGCATTTAGTTTTATCGCTTCTATTTAAGCAGCTGTCAGCTGCACAAAACATGAGAATCATATTTGTAAATGTTGCAAAACTAAACAGATATACAAGAAGATTTAAATACTTTGCGATAAATTTCTCATAGACTAACATTAGCATTTGAGAGATAAATCCCACTAGAGATGTGGATTTTCTCGATCATGCCAGTCCTGAATAATGTTCAATTTCTGATTCTGGGGACAATCTCCAAAAAGATGCGTCGTCTCGAATAAATTGAAGTAATTCAGACACTTGTCGAAATTCCTGGTACAGTTTCAGACATTCACCAAACTCATCCTCATTGTCTTGTCTTGTCATTACCAGTAAGCTGCTAAATCACTATTAGTATAAAATTTTATAAAAATCAATGCGCAGTCTCTCCTGAATAACAAAAGCGCAGATTCTACCATTTTGGTAGGAGAGATTGCGCAGTATTTTATTAAATAATTATTCGCTTTTATAGAAAATCGCGGCGCTCCTACAGTTAGTCTAGTTTAGTATCTTATGAGAAATTGTTTAAATTAAAAATATTTTGTACTATTTCCATTGTATTGAAATGTCTAGGGAGGGTTGTGGAAATTCAAGCATTTATTTTGGAAAACGAGACAAAATAATCACGTTTTTATTTAGACTTTTGAAGCAATCAACATGCACATTCAAGTTAGCATTTCACTATTGATATTGTACAACAACCTGAAATCGCAACTCGCCTACTCTACTCTTTCCTGCCTATCCTCTATGCGCACGATATCTCCTAGCTTTACCTTATATGATGACTGCTGAGGAAATAAATAAATAAATAATAATAACAATAATAAAACATTTATTTATTTACATATATTCAGTCCATTTTATATAAAATGTTTTCTTAAAAATTTTAACTCCCTCCCACATGTTAGCGTTATCATAGATGCCAACATTTTAAATTATTCCGGAGTATTTTTAGCCCCGCCTCTATTTCGCACCACTTCATTTATAGAAAAATTTTCTCCAATATATAACTTCGATAAAATAAGAAAAATTTACTTTTAAAAAATAAGTCGTATGAAATAAAAGCGGGGCTAAAAATACTTCGGAATAAAATAAAATATTGGCATTCATGGTGTTACTTGCAGTAAACACTAATTACTTGCATTAATTTGAAATGTTTAACCTCTTTCATTAATCATACAATTTAATTCTGAAAACGAGACTTAAAAATATATGAAAACGATTAAGGCCATGTTTATAATAATTCCAATAATTTTTATTATATGAGTGAAATTCAATTAAGTGAACTTCATTTTCTCATTCAATTTTTCGTGCTATGATTTATGATGGTATCGTTATTAAAAATTTAATTTAAGCTAAGTGGATAATGAAAATGAAAAATAAAACATAATTTTTCAAATTTCTAGATACTTGATATGTAATTTGAAAAAAATAAAATAAAATAAAAATAAATTAAATTAAATTATATAATAATAATAAAAAAATAGTATTCTGGAGATTCTTATTATTTCAATTAAAAATGAAAAATGTGATAATTAAATCCACGCCTATTATAATTGTTTTTCACATTTTAGTCTTCCATGTTCAAAAAAATAATTACCTGCTCTGATATAACCCTTAAATGCTTGATTATTTTTTAAATCAATTTTAAAATGTTTTATTCTTACCTAGCAAACAAATCACGGGAAAAATACTTCTAAAAAATCATACTTAATTTTAACTATGGTTTGCAGCTAAATTGCAATTTGTTGCCAATCGGCAAATATGGGGCATTAAAGCTTCAATATTATTCTAAAAATACTTTAGAAGACATTATGTATGTAGCCAAAAAGCAACACTCGGCATTTAAGGGTTAAAATATGTCACCCTTACACCAATTATAGATTTTCATTCTGAAGAAGAATCTTAAAAATATATGTGTACGAGTAACGTCATGATTTTAAGTTTCGGGTTTCCAAATTTTTAATTTTTTAAAAATCACTTTTATAAAAGTAATGAAGGTACAATAAAGCAAATATTTATTCTCCTATACTATTTTTTTTTTTTTTTTTTTGGATAGAATGATTTGACACTAATTGATTATAGGCCAGTAAATGATTACAGGATAGTAATAGACCACTCAAGCATAAAAAACTTAAAACAGAAACAAATGTGTAAAAGTTCGCAGAGAATTTTTAGCTCCGCCTTTAATTCATATCACTTTTTTAAAAAACAATTTTTAACCTATTTTATTGTGGTTATATATAGGAGAAACTTATTCTAAAAATAAAGTCTACGAAATAAAGGCAGGGCTAAAAATACTCCAGAATAAATTAAAATGTTGGCATCTATGCAATTTCAATCGTAAAATATTAAGTTGAATTAGCTGGATGTAAATACTCAATTATTAGCAAAATCTCATTTTGAAACTGTTATTGTAAATAATACAAACTGTAGAAAAGAGAAAAAAGGAATAATTTTCTCAGTCAAACTTTTAACTGTGACCTATATTTCCAAGACACGCCCATAGGACCCACATTTTTGTTTAATTAGAAAAAGAAAAAACTTAAAATAATTACATGTATAACATACCTTCCAACATACTAATTAATATTCCGTAGTATTGTTAGCCCTGCCTTCTTTTTCACACCAGTATATTTTTCGAGAATTTTTCTTCTTATTTACTCGCAATTGTATTTGGAGAATATTACTCTAAAAATTTATTGGTGAGAGAAAAAGGGCGGAACTAACAATACTACGGAATATTAATTAGGATGCTGGAGGATATCTTATAATATGCATGAGTGCATATTTCCAAATAAGTTATATATAGTTTGGTGCTCGCTGGTGGGGGCTTTCTTATACCGTAAAATATTAAGAGAAAATTATGCAAGTGGCGTGGTCACTGCTCGAACTGGACTCAGGCGACACAAGTAAGGGACTATATAGTAGAGATTTGGTTAACTTGAGCTATTTAGACTAAAGTCCGCAAAACTTCAGGAACAATAAATGCAGGCCGTCATGAAGGAAATCAATAATTTGCAGTAATCAAACTTTATTTAATCATCTGAGCATGGGAAAGAATTAATTAATAGTATCTTGAACAACAATTTAAAAGTTTTAAAGACATTCAGAGGGTTAGATGAGAGAGAGAGAGAACTTTGCAATGACGTGTTATTCAAGCAATAGTTTGGGAGCGAAATCTGCAATCAAGATCCAACTGCTGAATCACGCCAAATTTTCCAAAATAGCGCCAATTTTACAACCAAACAGAATCCATTGTCTCTCGAATAAATTAATATAAAGATTTTGAATTTAGAAAGTCCGTTAAAGAATTAACGCCAAACACCTATGTCAAATTTCACGCCAAAAAGTCGTCTGCCTAATGGAGACAAAAAGGCTACACATCCTGTATACCACATCCTGTTACTTAGAAATATAAATTACCCCTTAATGATATTACAACGGAAATTTATTGTTTAATTTAATTTCTAATAAATAAACTTACGCAATTTGAAAGAATGAAATATAATTATGTATACATAACGGTTAATAGATGAAAATAATATTTTTTATATTGTATTTTATTAAATAATTTAGTAGCGAAAGAAATATAAATCTGAAAGAGCGTATATTGAACATGAAAAACGTTATATAATTAGTAAGGTATATCAAAGTGGCACAATAATATAAACTGTGTAAAATATCAAAAATTCTTATTCATAAATGTGTATATATGCTTGAGAAAAAGAAAAGAAAGTCAGTAGCTATAATTATACAATCAATTAATTTTGTCTATTTGTTAATTAATATATATATATATATATATAATACTGCATTAATATGAAAAAGATTCAAAATATTTGTTGAGTAAAAAAAAAAAAAAAAAAAAAAAAAAACTATCAAACACGTGAAAATTTAAATTCCAACAAAGTGAGCCAGAGAGTGTAGAACAGAACAATACTTATGACACAGATATTACGGTTTTGTGATGCCAAATTGAACATAGCGTAATGAACCATATGTGAAGCAGAAGAGGTTGGTTGGTTGTAGGATTTAAGGCCGATTGACTCCTGATGTGTCCTAGGCCTAGGGTGGGAATGCCCTCCGTGGGGGTCTTTCTAAGGGGTCCTAGCCCGTATTTACGCGAGTTTCGGAGGAAACCACGGAAAACTCCGAACGGCTAGGTCGATGAGCGCGACCTGGGATCGAACCCGGCATCTCCCATCTACCAGCTTTGAGCGCAGAACCGCTCGGCCGCTGGTGGGCCGAAGCAGAAGAGGTTTCATGTTGTGCAAAAAATGACAACCAGCGCTCTGCAAAGTGACATAATGAAATGTCTTTTGTTTGTGTAGAAATGTGTAGGAAGTAAAAAAAAAAAAAAACTAGCCCTATATCAGAATAAGAGCGCACATGTAAGAGTTCTAGAAAAATAATATATTTTTTTTTTTAATTCTATTTTATTTTATGCATTCTAATTTATTTTCTCTGTATAAATTTATGAACCAACTTTATTTCAATAGATTGTGTTGGTCAAAAAGTATTAAAATTTACCCGTATGAAGTAATTTCCTTTTATCTAGAACATTCTAGAATGATCAAGAAAGTTCTAGAATGATCTAGAACATTCTAAAATGATCAAAAAAGCTCTAAAGTATATACAAATGTTGTAGACGATCAAAAATATTTTTATTGATCGGAAATGATCTGGATCGTTCTAGAAATTTCTGGAATGATCTAGAAAGTCTTAAAATTTGAGCCAACCAAGAATGTTCTAGAAAATTCTAAATTGATCTAGAACATTCTAGAATGATTAAGAAAGCTCTGGAATGATCTAGAATATTCTAAAATGATCGAAAAAGCTCCAAAGTATATACTAATGTTTTAGACGATCAAAAATATTTTAGAAATTTCTGGAAATCTCTAAAATGTATGTCAATATTTTAATTGGTCAAAATTATTCTGGATCATTCTCGATACTTTTCAAATTTTCTAAAAAATTCAAAAGTTGAAATTTGTAGAACAATCCAGAAAATTTAGTAATTAGTGGGGATAATTTTCGCGACTATATAAGACGAAAAGTCAAGCCCGTGCTTTAGTCGATTTTTTACAAGAATTGCGTAACAAAAGAAAACTTATAAGTAGTGTGATTGTAAATAACAGTGAGTAATAATTTTTACAGTGAAGAATTAAATCTTATTAAGTTTAGTGTTCTTTTTTAGTGCAGTGTGAAAAATATCACTAACGATGCCAAAACGTAAGAGCGTATTCTCGCGTTCTCGAATTGTATCGAAGAGGCAAAAGATGTCGCGAAGAAATGAAACCACGGAAGAAAGAGAACAGCGTCTATCATTACTTCGGGAAAATTATTATCTCAGGCGAAATAACCAGACTGAAGAGCAGTTTAATGATTCCAGAGAGACAGATAAAATCAGAAAAAGATTACAAAGAAAAAGAGAAACAAATGAACAGACAGATGCTAGAAGAATACAAAATACAATAAAAATGCGTAACCTTCGACTAAATGATCAAATGGAAGCTCAAGCGTCAGGAACAACCGTAAATGCTATTCGTGAAAAACGTCGGGGAGGATATAGTCTTGAATATGAAGCGTTTTATTATAATCCCACTAGAAATTATAATCAACATCCAAGTGTAGTAATCGGTAAAATGAATGTAGTTTGTAAATTTTGTAAAGCTAAAAAATTCAAAGGAGAAACACCGAGTACATGCTGTTCGAATGGTAAAATTAAATTACCAGACTTGAAATCTCTGCCACCGGAATTCCTAGAATTTATGAAAGGAGAAACACATAATTCTAAAGAATTTTTAAAAAATATTAGGCGTTACAATGCATGCTTTCAAATGACTTCATTTGGAGCAACTGCAGTAATCGAAGAACCAGGATTCAATCCAGTGTTTAAAATACAGGGACAAGTATATCATAAAATTGGATCATTATTGTCTTTCCCAAATGATACTCCGAAATTTTTACAAGTTTATTTTGTAGGAAATGAAGAACACGAACTGGACCAAAGGCTTTCAACTTTTACAGGATTACATCGAGATATAATTCTTTATTTACAGCGCTTTCTTCATAAAAATAATGAATTAATAAAGATATTTAAAACAGCAATGGAAAAAATGGTTTCAGATAGTTATAAAATAATCATTCGAGCAGATAAAAGGCCAATTGGTGAGCACGAAAGACGATTTAATGCACCTCAAGTAAATGAAATAGCTGTAGTCATGGTGGACAGTGAAAGTAGCTATAGAGACATTGTGGTACAACGAAGAAGTAATAAGTTGGAACGTATCGCTGAAACTCATCACATGTATGACGCCTTGCAGTATCCATTAATATTTTATCACGGTGAAGATGGTTACCATTTTAATATTTATCATATTAATCCAGAAACAAATAGACCAACAAACAAAAAAGTTTCTTCTAAGGAATTTTATGCATATCGGATAATGGAGAGAGAAAATAAATACAATCATATACTCAACTGTCGGCAGTTGTTTTTGCAGTTTATTGTTGATATGCAAGCAAAAATTGAAGCAGAGAGACTGTTATTTATCCGCCAAAATCAAAATAAATTACGATCGGATGAATATATTCATTTACGGGATGCAGTAGCCAATGATGGAGATATAGAAAATTTGGGACGATTAGTAATTTTGCCCTCTACGTTCACTGGTAGCCCTAGGCATATGCTTGAATATGCACAAGACGCAATGACGTATGTAAGGAAATATGGTCGTCCTGATTTATTTATAACGTTTACGTGTAATTCTTCATGGAAAGAAATTCAAGATGAATTACAGTATGGACAAAAGCCACATGACAGACATGATATAACTGCGCGCGTGTTTAAACAGAAACAAGTAAAATTTATTAATACTATTGTGAAGAGTTCTATTTTTGGAAATGTTATCAGTTGGATGTTCTCCATTGAGTGGCAAAAAAGAGGATTGCCACACTCACACAATTTAATTTGGCTGAAAGAAAAAATTCACTCAAATCAGATCGATGACGTTATCAAAGCAGAATTTCCAAATCCGGATGAAGATCCTGTTCTGTATAGAATAATCGTGAAAGACATGATACATGGGCCTTGCGGAGCGCTTAATGTGCAATCACCCTGTATGAAAGATAATAAATGTTCAAAACGATATCCAAGATCATTTTTGAGTGAGACGCAAACAGGAGATGATGCATACCCGAAATATCGACGTCGACCACCGAGTGAAGGAGGATTTACAGCAAAAATCAGAGTACGAGGCGAAGAAATTGAAATTGATAATCGATGGGTTGTCCCTTATAATCCTTTATTATCAAAAATGTTTGATGCTCATATTAATGTAGAATATTGCAGTTCTGTCAAGTCAATTAAGTATGTGTGTAAATATATTAACAAAGGAAGCGATATGGCTGTTTTTGGAATTACTGATGAAAATCGAAACGATGAAATTTTAAGATATCAAATGGGACGGTATATAAATAGTAACGAAGCAGTTTGGCGTATATTAGGATTTTCGATTCATGACAGAGATCCAGCTGTTTTTCACTTAGCAGTTCACCTTGAAAATGGACAACGAGTATATTTTACTAATCAAACAGCACAAAAAGTTGCAAACCAACCTTTTAATACAACCTTGACGGCATTTTTCGAATTGTGTCTCAATGATCCCTTTGCTAAGACTCTTTTTTATGGAGATATTCCCAGTTATTACACGTGGGACTCATCACGAAGAGTATTTAATCGACGAAAGAGAGGAGTTCCGGTTGAAGGATTTGAGGGTGTATTTAAAGATAATGCTATCGGTCGAGTATATACGGTACACCCAAAAAATGCTGAGTGCTTTTATTTACGTTTACTACTCCATGAAGTACGTGGACCAACTTCCTTTGAAGATCTTCGAACGGTAGATGGTTACATTTGCGAGACATATCGTGAAGCCTGTCAGCGTCGTGGCTTATTAGAAAATGACAATCAATGGGAACAGGCAATGAAAGAGGCTACAGAAACAGCAACGGCAAATCAATTACGTGAACTCTTTGCTATAATTATAACAACATGTAATCCTTCAAATCCGAATAGACTATGGATGAAATATCGTGATAGTATGAGTGATGATATTCTAGCAAGAGTGCGTAGAGACAATCAAGATATGAATATTGGTTTCAACGATAATATTTATAATGAAGCTTTAATAATTTTAGAAGATCGATGTTTCGCAATGTGCAATCAAAATTTAGTTGCTCTTGGGGTGCAATCTCCTGAAAGAGGCGGATCAATTGTGTTTAATTCAGAATTAACAAAAGAACTTAATTATAATGTAGAAGAATTGCAACGTTATATCAATGAAAATAAACCAAAATTAACACAAACTCAACGAATAGTATACAACACAATAATAAGTCGTATTGACACAAGTACAGGAGGGATTATCTTTTTAGATGCACCAGGAGGTACAGACAAAACTTTCCTTATCAATTTAATCCTAGCTACAATCCGAGTAAAAAATGAAATCGTATTAGCATTGGCATCTTCTGGAATCGCCGCGACATCAATGGAAGGTGGAAAAACAGCCCATTCTGCATTTAATTTGCCATTAAATGTAGCTGATCAAGAATTCCCAGTCTGTAATGTCACAAAATCTTCTGTACGTGGCCAAATTTTAATACGGTGCAAAATTATAATATGGGATGAGTGCACAATGGCTCATCGAAAATCACTTGAAGCACTGGATAGAACACTACAAGATCTTCGGAAGAATACAAAACTAATGGGCGGAGTTTTATTGCTACTATCTGGAGATTTCCGACAAACATTACCAGTTATACCAAAATCAACACCAGCTGACGAAATAAATGCGTGTTTAAAACGATCAATTTTTTGGAATAATGTTGAAAAGTTATCACTAACCGAAAATATGCGAGCACTAATAACTGGAGATCCAAAAGCACAAGAGTTTGCCGACAATCTTCTGAAAATTGGAAATGGCACCTACCCACTAGATCTACAGTCTGGTAAAATAATTTTATCAGAAGAGTTGTGACATGTAGTAGATACCGAAGAACAACTTATAGAAAAAATTTATCCATCAATAGAACAAAATTACTTGAATAAAACATGGTTGTATGAACGAGCAATTTTGGCTACAAAAAATAGTGTAGTAAAACAAATAAATGAAAGAGTACAGGATATGATACCGGGAGAGGAAAAAATCTATAAATCAATAGATTCAATAGATTCAATGATGAATCAAGATGAAAATTTGAACTTTCCGATAGAGTTCTTAAATTCATCAGAGCCACCTGGTATGCCTTCTCATGAATTGAAGCTAAAAGTTGGATCACCAGTCATATTAATGCGAAATCTTAATGCGCCAAAATTATGCAATGGTACAAGATTATGTGTAAAACAAATTTTGAACAACACCATTGAGGCAGAAATTCTAACTGGCAAAGAAAAAGGAAACTTGGTTTTTATACCAAGAATTCCATTAATTGCGAATGACTTACCATTTCGTTTTAAAAGATTACAATTTCCACTAAGATTAGCTTATAGTATAACTATCAATAAGGCCCAAGGTCAGACGTTCCGATTTTGTGGGGTTAATTTAAAAGAATCCTGTTTTTCACATGGCCAACTCTATGTAGCTTTTTCACGCGTGGGACAGAAAGATAATTTATTTGTTTATGCACCAGAACACAAAACAGTAAACGTAGTGTATAAGAATGTATTTCAGTAGAAATGTTTAGTATATAAATTGATTTAAGATAATTTAAGATATTAATGTATACTTAGTCATAAGATATTTATGTATAATTTATGTATAAACAAAAAAAAAATCAATAAATTAATCAATTAAAAAAAAATGTGTCTTTTATATAACAAATTGTCAAGTAAGTATTGATGGATTATTAATAACAAATAACTGTGCTATTAAAAATGACCCAGCGAAGCGGGTATTCACAGCTAGTTTTAAATAAACAAGTATTTAATTTAAGCTGAAAGAAAAGTTTTTGAAAGAGTTTTACTTACAAAAAAAGAAATTACTTGTTAATAAAGAAATATTTTCTACAAAGAACAGAATATGTACGGATATTTCACTTTTTATGTAATTCTTTATTTTTATTTTAAATTTAAATAGGCTCTAAAAATATCATAATTTACTGAAAGTTGACAAAAATGTATTTATTTATTTACTTTTGTGTATGTGTGTATTATTACCACAATTAATCTTTTCTAAAAAAAATCCGTGTAAAAAATTTAATAAAAGAAAATGTATTTATTTTCACATGTGAACCAATGAAATATCAACTAATTAGGTCAGATAAAAATTTGTGAATGTGTGTGTGTGTGTGTGCGTGTGTGCGTCAAACATTGAGTTGTGAGGCCAAGCTTGAGAATAATGCAGAAAGGCATGGAAAACATGCATGTGAAAGAGAATGGAATACGATTGGATAAATTTGTATTATGATTGACATACTGATAAGCCAACCAATAATACAATGAAATTCCGACCCAAAAGCCAACATATACAGGAACACACATAAATACCTAGCTACAAAAAATATATAATTTTACACTTTCTTTTTTCTTTTCTTTTCTTTTCTTTCTTTCTTTCTTTTTTTTTTTTTTTTTTTTTTTTTTTTTTTGTGTGTGAGTGTGAGAATTAGTTGTTAAATCTATAGTATTTGCAAATGCCAAAAGAAACTGAGTATATTATTTCAAATGGGATGAAAAAGAAAAAAAAAAAAAAATAGTATGAATCTGTTGAAACAATGAATCTTGAAGGATGATATACACAAATAGGAAATCTCTGAAAGTATCAAATAAAACTTTGACAACTGTGATAGAATTAAGCAATGACAATCATAAACTAGTATGTTGTGGCCACCACAAGACTTTCTTCTATATTTTCCTATACAAATTCACGCAGTAACAATATTAAAAAAAAAAAAAAAAAAAAAAAAAAAAAAACGATTTTTTTCATTTTTTTTTTTCGTTAAAAGTAAAAAAAAATCGATAACTTTGTTTTAAATTACCACATATTTATAGTTCAACCATTCGTTTTAAAAGTATTGACGAGACCTTTCGAAAGATACCGATCTTGACAATTTACATCCCCCGGGGGGGGGGAGCGATGCCCCAAATTTTTTCCCTAATTAACTACTACTATTATCAATAATTCATATTAATTTCACAATCACAGGTTAAGAATAACTCTCATTATGTACATTTATACGAATTTTTTTCCTATACTGCCATGTTAAAAATTTAGAAAAAATACGATCACAGCGCCACCTGTTGAGCGATTGATCCCCAAATCGAATCAGCCTCAGTTTATGTCAGGGGCCAACTAAATATCAAGTCTGGTTAAATTTCGTTAAAAAAAAAAAAAAAAAAAAAAAAAAAAAAAAACGATTTTTTTCTAAGTTTTTTTTTTTTTTTGTTAAAAGTAAAAAAAAAATCGATAACTTTGTTTTAAATTATCACAGATTTATAGTTCATACATTCGTTTTAAAGGTATTGACGAGACCTTTCGAAAGATACCCATCTTGAAAATTTACTCCCCTCGAGGGGGGACTTCCCCCCCACGGGGTGTGGCGAGGCTCCTACGCATACAAAAATTTTTTCCCAGTTGACTATCTCTATTTTAAATAATTCTTGTAAATTTCATAATTATTACTAAAAAATAATTCTCTTTATGCACATTTATACAAAATTTTGTCCTATATCACCATGTTAAAAATTTAGAAAAAGCGGGATGGCAACGCAACCTGTAAGACAATTTTTACCAAAAGTTGATAGGCACTAATTTATGTCAAGGTACACCTACATATCAATTTGTATGAAATTCTGTGCAGTAGTTCTTGAGATACAGTTGCCACAAAATTTTGTCACACACACACACACACACAGACAGACAGACAGACAGACAGACAGACATTTTCTAAAAATGGTCAAATCGTGTTCTACAGCTCTCAAAACGTGTAAATTCATCAAAAACCCGAGGTCGAAAATTTTTACGAATCCAATACTTTCTCTATATTACATATAGAAGAAAGTAAAAAGTAAACTTCTTTGACAACAATGAAAATTAACGATGAAAAATACAATCAAATTCCCAAAAGATGCATACATCCTACTGTTATTTATTTAAAAAATATTAAATAACTCTTATGTCAATATCATTTTTTTTTTTTATTTATTATGTCTATTTTATTAATTATTTATTTATTTTGTCACCTAAAATAATTATCCAACTTGTATCAAGCAATTATAAGTGTACATGAGGACTTAGAAAAATTTAACTCTAAAAATTTTTTGTAAAAGTGTGAAATCCCCTACACAATTACAAGTGTTGAAACCTATATAATGGTCAAAATCCGTAGATTATAGAAGTCATTAATATAATGACAACTAGAGCAACACAATTGTGCTTACAGGGTAAATGTGTATATGTGTAATTAAAAACATAATCAAATGTGTGATAGGTTCTAATATTTAAATAGTTTTGTAAAAATAAATATGAACTAAATCGATTTGAATTTTTGAAAAAGATTAGTATATGTCTATAAGTGTTCCACAATATACCAAAATTAAAATAAATTGCCACAAAAACAAATTCCCATAGCCGCAGATGAAAGCACTAAAATTGCGAATTTAACGTGCACTGAAAATTATAAACAAAAAGTAAAAGTAAAACGTCATGACTAAAATAACAGTATTATCTACTGAACTGAGCAGAGATGAAATGAGGCCTCAAAAAATTAAAAATGCGCATAAAGTAGATATATAAAGAATAGCTTCAAATGCTATAAAATTGCTCAGTAAAATGAATAATAAAACTCGAGTACAAGAAATGTAATCTCACTTCAAAAAGGTGAATAAAAAGAATTTCACTAAATCAGCTGATAAAAAGAACAGTAAAATAAATCTGTTCACACATGTGTACAAAACATTATTATTGAAATATGCTGTATTATCCAGCAATAGGCCCAATTCGATCTTAACGTAAGCTTGATATATATTTTGTTATTATAATTATTTGCTAGCAATAGTACTAAAATATTCCTATATAGATATGATAGATATATTAAACATAAACACCAATAAACAAACATAAAATAATGAGTAAATGTGAACTAAATAGAGTATATAATGTATACAAATTCACCTTATGTATATAATAAAAATATAAAATATTTTCTTTTGCAAACAATGTATTCAAAATGAACCAAAAAAAAAATCACTATTACTATTATTATTAAAACATAAACATAAACAAAAAAAAAAAAAAAAAAAAAAAAAAAAAAACTCAGACAGAACTGTGGGATATTTATTTCTGTGTGAAAAAAAATCAAGCAGTCTTCCTTTTTATTTTTTATCCAATCATCCTTTTTTTTTTTTTTTTTTTAAATCATATCACGATTACTCTTAAACTTTTTGTTTATTTTATTTTGTACGAAAATGAATAAAATAAAACTATTATGCACATAAAATAAACCTCATGTGAAACCTGATTAAAAATTAAAATTTTGGTATGTAATTATAGGTTTCAATTGAAAAATGATTTGAATAAATTTGAAAAGAAATGTGTGAAATGAAAAACTAAATTAGATGTCAAGTTCAAAACGAGCATAACAATATCTGGATTTACGTGAGATCGTCTAACCGACAAAAATATAATGTGTAAAATTAGAAAAATGTGTGAAAATGTAAAAAAAAAACAACAACAGTGTGCAACAGATTACGGCCAGCATAGATTCATAAAATAATATTATATACTGGATTTACGTACTTTCATGAATACACATAGTGTTAAAAAAAATGTTGAAAATTGTTGGAGATATAACTAATTGATTAATATTTACCTTCAACATTTTATTTTATTTATTTATTCTGTTAATGCGTGTGCGGGTACATATGCGTTGTGAGAAAGATCTTTTTACAGATACGATATTAGCAGACAATGAGAAATTTTTTTTTTATCCTAAATACAAGCAATTCTACTCGATTTGTGTAAAATATGTTAAATTTTATGTAAAATTTAAATAGTAAAAAAATGTAAGTGAATGTGGCAACAGTCAAATTTACTGTAGTTTAATGTAAAATCATGCAAACTAAGACAATCAATGCAGGTGCCCCCACCAAGAAAAATTTGGCCAGTAATTCAAGATAAAGGAAAACAGCACTGAATGTCAACAACACAAGCGCAATTAGGAGCTCTACTAATGCACATTGTGGCACAAAATTAAATAAACTTAAATCCTAACATATTAAATGTGCCTCATTTAATTCAAGTACCTAAATGCGATGTATGAACCTAAATTATTTTATTTCTTTAATTATTTTTAAATGAAAGGATAAATAATGATATTTATGCAAAAAGTGTAGTGTGTTGAGAGTTAGCATTTAAAACACAGCGATGCACAAAATTACACAGCCCCAAATTCTAAGAAACCAATTGTAAATATATTTGATTTAACATAACCATGATAAGAAGCATAAGCTTATTATCTTTAAAATTAAAAAATGAATATTAATAATTTATGTAAAGGTGTGAAAGTTATACAGTGTATAATATTAAGTAAAAAGAGGTGTGTGAGAAAAACAAAATCAACCAAGTTCTCTAAAATATATTTCTAAATTTTGTTTCAAAATACGATCTTAAAAAATAATAAAATATATAAGTTTATCTAACAAAAGTATGAGAATACCTGAAATTATCACTCTATTTATTTTATTTATTTATTATTGTTTTTGTTTTAAATTTCATATTATGATACAATGGCAGTTCCAAGCGGGTTAAATAAGTGAACAAAAAAATATGTGTGTGTAAAAAGAGGAGATATAAGTGTCAAGATATCGACTGATATCGAAACAAATATTTGCGACACATCTCCAAAAAGGTATAATAAAAAAAAATGGTTTGTGTATTTCAAACCAGCCTGAAAAACGCCAACATGAGAATTTAATTCAAATTTAATTCTAAAGTTAGAAAATTAATTAAATTCAATTATTGACGATAAACAGAGTAATAATTATTTTGCAATAAATCCATATATAAAAAATTCAATTAATAATCAATCCTTTTTTTTTTTTTTTTTTTTTTTTTTTTTTGCATTTTGAATGAAAAATCAAGAAATCTATCCAATGAAAAAAAAAAAAAAAAAACACAATTTTTTTTAAATTTACCTTCATCTATTGTATATCAATGTATAAAGTAATGTATCAATATTATCTATAAATGAAGTAAAAATTCACTTTGTAATGTATTCTTGTTTATTTGTCAATATTCAAATATTTAGCAAATGTGTAAATGAAATAGGCAAATGAACACTCTAAAGTAACCACAAACGTATATCAACATCAATACAAAATAAGAAAAACTGAACTTAAAACATCTGACTAAAATAATATACTGTAAGGTGATAAAATTACTATAATATGTAAATTTGTATATATATTACACATAAAAATAAAAAAATAAAAAAAAACAATTACTATTTTTATTTCCTTCCTTTTTATTTCTGCTTCAATCGGGCCAAGGCTATTGATAAATATGTGTAGATATGTGTCACACTTTATCAGTATTTATATCAATCAAAAATATAAAATACCATAAGAAAAAAAATAAACAACAATATAGGTAAAAGCTGTTAAAAATTATATGAAAATCATTATTACTATCATTATGTTTATTGAAAGGATAATAAACGTAAACATTTTCTCCAAATACAAAATAATATAAATAAAAATATGTAAAATTTAATTTAACCTATTTCAGATATTTTTGTATAAATTCAATCTTTATTATTATTATTATTAAAATTAGAATAAGTAAAGATACTCAAAAATTATTTAAGTATTATAAAATGTATATAAATTGAAAAATGTAAGTCTGTCAATAAAAATATGTTCATTTTTTTTTTTTTTTAGACAAAAAGAAAACAGTACTCACGAATAACTTGACGAATCAATTTTCTGACAGTACAAACAAAAAAATTCACTGATGATTTTTGTTCATTATTTAGTTTACACACAATTTCAGTGTCAATTACACAGTAGCAATCACTTAAAAATAACGGAGTACGATCTACTACTTTGATAACTACTAAGACGTCTTGCACATATATTAACTTTTCCAATCATACGACCTCAAGAGATGAATGTTGGCACAATCTTGAAAAACATTCTGTTCGCAGAAAGTTATGAATCTCACTCTTTCTTTTAAAAATGATGTATCAGTAATAATACTGTAGGTAATTTTCCCAAAACAAATATCCAGGGACACAGTTTTGCAGGCGAAACCACAGAAGTAAATAAAAGATGTAGAAATTCACCCTATTGTTCGGCGTGAATTCTGAACGGAATGGTTTAAATGGAAAATTTCCGGAGATGATGAAGATCATATTGTATCCGAAACAGCCACTGGCAGAAGCAAGAGAAGAGTAAAATTTTCAGACTGTAGATACTCACATAATCTGGAAGCAGACCTGACTCAGGGGACCGATGCTCAGTGAAAAAGGTTGGGTCTGTTTTGCATGAGAAGTGGACAGAACTCCACAAAAAGTCTTTTTATAGAAGGGAGCAAACATTATAAATGTTTTGGTTATATCCACTGTTTCAGAAGAAGTAGGATTGATCACTATCGTGTCGATAACAGGGAAAATTGCGACGGTCCGGTTGAGTCACCAACACCCGGAAATGAATATTATAGAAATTCAGAACTGCCGAATCAGCTAGACTAGCGGAGGTATATCATCAGATGAAGCCATGATTTGACGAATTCTGTTCAATACAGGGTACCAGGAATGTCTAAGGAAAAATACATCTGCCAGCTTGAGTCGCCAACAACGTCGACACAGACAGTCTAAGGAATGAACACCAAAAAGATGCTGAATCTGGGCTTGTCTTTTCAATATATAAACCGGTGAACGGTTATTCGTATTTCAAATAAAATAACTGAAGCGAAAAAGTTCCTTTTTGTTAAAAACAAAAATGACTATTACAACAAAATTTGAAAAAGGTAATTTAAATTACTGCCCCTCTCTCTCTTTTATCTCATAACCTCTCTGAAGAGGTCTACGGTACCAAGATTTATAGTAGAGATTTGGTTAACTTGAGCTATTTAGACTAAAGTCCGCAAAACTCCATGAACAATAAATCAGGCCGTGAAGAAGGAAACCAATAATTTGCAGTAATCAAACTTTATTTAATCATCTGATCATGGGAAAGAATTAATTAATAGTATCTTGAACAACAATTTAAAAGTCTTAAAGACATTCAGAGGGTTAGATGAGAGAGAGGGGGCTTTGCAATGACGTGTTATTCAAGCAATAGTTTGAGGGCGAAATCTGAAGTTCTCAATCCTGCAATCAAGATCCAACTGCTGAATCACGCCAAGTTTTCCAAAATAACGCCAATTTTACAACCAAACAAAATTCATTGTCTCTCGAATAAATTAATATAAATATTTTGAATTTAGAAAGTCCGTTAAAGAATTAACACCTATGCCAAATTTCACGCCAAAATGTCGTCTGCCTAATGGAGACGAAAAGGCTACACATCCTGTATACCACATCCTGTTACTTAGAAATATAAATTACCCCTTCATGATATTACAACGGAAATTTATTGCTTAATTTATGTTCTAATAAATAAACTTAAGCAATTTAAAAGAATGAAATATAATTACGTATACACAACGGTAAATAGATTAAAATAATATTTTCTATATTTTATTTTATTAAATGATTTAGTAGCGAAAGAAATATAAATCTGAAAGAGCGTTATTCAATAAAAGACATTTATATTACTCGGAATAAATTATTAATTTTAAAGAATATGTTTTTGTTCTCAGCGGATTTATATAATAGATTAACAGATAAAATATTATTAGAATTAAGATATTTATTTATAGAAACAAATGCGATTAAATATAAAAAGTAATTTTGAATTTCGTTAGATATTTTATTAGATATTTAATTTATTAAAAATATAGTAATTAATTATTATATTTGTTTAAAACTGTAATTAAAACTCATATATGTGAAGGAACGACTTCACAGGCTAGTAATTCTTATATATTGGTGAGTACTTAGAAAAATTTCCAAAAGTGTTGCCAATGATTACATTAATTTAAAAAACGTAATAATAAATAGCACCCTTTACCTTATAGGTAGACTTATTTATGACTTTAATTATATTACATTGTAATCAATAGTGGAGTATTGTACAATAATTAATGGCAGCATATTCGACGAAATTGAATTAAAGAATGTTTAACATTTAGTCACGAAATGGATTACTAAGCAAATGTAAACACAGAAAGCGAATTTAAATAAAATCACATAAAACAATTTGTCGAAATTATTTACTGTAAGTTTGTAATTGTAAGTTTATTAAAAGATTAAAACAGGAATAATCTTCAACATGATATATTATATACAAAGTTATCAAATAAAAGTTTGTAAACGGCATTCCAAATGCAGTATATCAATATTCCTATTTTTATATTTTGAAAGTTTTTATCAAAATGTGTAGTTATCTAAAATATAAACAAGATAAAGTAAATAAATAAATTTAAAATAAAAGTAATATTAAGATTTTTGCTTCGACAGATAAAGGTAAGTGAAGAACATTTACCATTGACAAAATATTTTAAATAGATTAAACCTACAGAGTGTTAGTCTTCTTACTTTGTAATTCTATAATTAGATTATATTCATTCTTAGAAAAATATACTGTATATCAAGTGAGTAAAAGAATAATGCTAACATTCATTAGTTTCTGCTTTTTTATGAATATATTATATACTGAATTTAGAATATCAATCTCTATATTTAGAAAATTAATCTCTGTTTTAAATCGTTTATTTGGGAAGAGATATAATAGCATAATTCGAACTTGAAAATATGATTACGCAAACTACTTTTCGGAAAGTAGATTAAAAAATAAAATTAAAAAAATGACGTATGATTTACGCACAATAGAAAGTATGTTACAATTACAATTCTATTGTAATTGTAATAGAAATTATATTCATATAGAAATAGTATTGTAAATAGTATAATTACAATACTATTTTTACAAAAAAAAAAATCAATTCGCCGTTTTCATCCCATTGTTATTCTTTTTAAGCATCAAATAAAATCACATCTAATAAGCAAAGTCTCCACGTGCGCATATCCAGAAATGTTTGAAAAAAAATTATAGACGACTCTTCTCATGAAGTTATGTATGTGTATAAAAAAATTTCGGTGGAAACTATGTATATCCTCAGTAAAAAAAAAGATAATGAAAATGTCCTTTTCTTCGCTATTTACCGCTCATTGACGACACAAGGAAAGTTGAAACAAATCGGTTTTTTATAACCTTTAAAGAAAACATTTTTCTATACAGTGGTGGACATAATTATAAGACACGTATCTAATTTGACAAATACTGAAAGAAAAAAGTCAGAGCTTAAAAACGTTTTATCAAATACGTCAAAAACATAAATTTATTCTGTTATCATATATAATTATTTTATAATAATGATATTTTCTTACAATTTAATGAAAAAACTTAAAAACGTAATGGACAAAATTATAAGACACCAACCGTTTTTTCAAAATACACTGGTCAACATAATTAGCAGACACTAATGGTCTAAAAGAAAATCCTCTAACATGGTTATTCAATATTTGGTGGAGCCGCCATTGTTTTTTACAACATGAAAGATGAGATTCGGCATCGAATCTATCAATTCTAACAAAATATCGCAAGACAGTTCTTCCCAAGCACATTTTATAGTATTCTTTAGGTCTTCGACACATATAAACTGCCTCCCATTTCGGTAAACTGCACGAGCTAAGATCTCTCACAAGTTTTCGATGGGATTTAAGTCTGGGGAGCGAGAAGGCCACGGGAGAACATTGATAATTTGCTCTGAAAGCCACATTTTTGTTTCATGTGATGTATGAATCGGCGCGTTATCGTGCTGAAAAATGTAGTTTTCGCCACAAAGAAGTTCACCGTATATGGCTAGTTGATCTTTAAGAAGATTCTTATACTTTTCAGAATTCATTCTTGAATGCACAAAAACAATATCCGTTTTTCCTTGAGCCGAAAAACCAGCCCAAACCTTTACTGAGCCTCCACCCATTTGACGGCTCATTAGTACATGAGGAGACTTCCGTAAATCATGCCAATAATATTGAAACCCGTCAGGACCATCCAGGTTAAACTTTTTTTATCAGAAAGTAACACAGAGTACCATTTGGAGGTCCGGGCTATAGTTTGTTTAGCGAAGTTTAGACGCTCCATTTTGTGCCGGCTTAAAAGCGGTAGTTTTTTCTTCAATTTTTAATATTTCACTTAGGAAGCATTATGTAACACCCTGCGAATGGTTCTCCTTGAACAATTCAGTTTCAAAGCATTTTTAATGCCTGTAGTGGTCATCTTATTCTGTGTAGCGAGCAAAAGCACATGGCGTCTGTCTCTCGAAGATAAGCAAGGAGTACGTCCAGATCTTTTAATCACCGATCCATTAATTCCTCTTTTCAAAACGTTTCTAATGCACATCTAGAGTGTTTAATAATTTTTGAAATATTATTAATTGAAGCACAAGTTCCATTTAATCTCCAAATTTCGCGAATTTCACTTTCTTTTAATTCTGTACACCGTGGCATGTTTGTAAATGTTTGAAGTCGGTTATCATAAGGCTCCTATATATACGAGCTGGCGCATCAGGCATTTTGTTACCTTAGGGTTGCCACATGTACCCAGCGCGTTTCTCTGATAAACAAACGACAAACAGTTTTTTTTATCGTCTTACGTTACTTTAGAGTAACTTGTTTTATTATATTTCATAATTTTTGCTATGTAAACTATGATATGGAAGTTTGTTTAGCGATAAACTGCTATAATCATTCAAGAAGTTAATATAGAGTGTTCAGAGACCTTCTATTACTGTGTATTTCAGTTTTGGCGACATTTTGTAAAAGAAACAGAAACCGCCCTAACAACACATCGTACATCCATAGGATATCCTCAGAATAAAATGACATCCTGAGAATGTACTGTGAAAAAAATGTGTTTTTAGGAATATTATTGTTGCTTATTGCTCTTATCTTGACCGGATTAGCTTTAGATCAAGATTTCTTAAAACCATTAGGGAAGCGATAAGGACGCCAAGCGGGAATGCTGTCCTCTTCGGAGGCAAAAAAATGGCGGTGATGCGCCGGCCTATTATTTTATTTAGGGGCTCTTGGTTATCGTCTGCTTTAGTTAACTGCTGACGTCATAAAAGCGTGCAGAAAAGTTGCATATTGCACATTATTTTTTTTTTTATAAAAAAGCCTGTGTTTTAATTAAAATGTTAGGGTGTCTTATAATTTTGTCCAGGGTATTTTTAATTTTTTTTTTATTAAACTCTATAAAAATATCATTTCTGTAAAACATTTACGTGTGATAACAGAATAAATTTATGTTTTTGACGTATTTGATAAAACATTTTTAAGCTCTGAATCTTTTCTTTCACTATTTGTCAAATTAGATAGGTGTCTTATAATTATGTCCACCACTGTACTATTCACACTAAAATAATTTAAGTTGAATTAATTTAACGAAACACTTTACAACTACCATTTTTTCATATAAATATTTATTTATGAATGTGTAAATTGAAATATAATGATCGTTGATTAACAACCTTTATTATAATTGCAAAATATTTAAAATAATATAAAAGTTATTTGAGATTTGCGTGTTATAGCTTAAAATAATAAATTATATACTTTTTTAATTGTACACTTAATTAAAAAGAACATTACAGTTTATATATGAAGAAATAGCAATCAATTATCTTACCGCATTTTGTGCGCTTATGGAATACCGGTTAAGGAAACCCACTGGTTAAGGGGGGGGGGGGGAATTAAATTAATCGAAATGTTTTTTATATCGACTTTAAGTTCAATTTTTAGCATACACAATAATATTAAAAATATACAATTTCCAGTCATTATTAACATTTTATTTCACAGGTTCGATAAAATTTACCAAAATAACGTTTGTTTTATTTTATGTGATATTTTATTTTTATTTTTTTAAATAAATATGACTATGATTTTGTGAAATATGTACATATGTAATGCTGATTCATTCAAATTTTAAATTAATTTTTTTGGGAAAATTATGAAGAATAAAGGTTTTAAGCATATATTAAATTTAATTTATAAGTGTAAGGTAGAGTATCGAAAACCCTTTGATTAACCAAAACCTCCCCAAAACAAATTTATTTGTATCAGAATACTGATTGATATTAACATGTGCTTAATTTGAAGATGTTATCCTATTCCATATTCATTCCATCAAATGAAAGAATATATATATATATATATATATATATATATATATATATGTATATATATATGTATATATATTACGGTTGGTGCTCTTTTTTTTTACTTGGTGGGGGGGGGGAGGAAGTTAAAAGAAAAACATAAATATATAAAATATTACTCCTTCTGTAGCCGTCTTCATTCCTTAAATGCATTTTTGTGAAAATATTCATAATTTTACGAAATGTATTTACTTTGTAAGTGGGAATCAGTGAAAAACTAGAAATAATAGGATAATAAAAAAAAAATTAAAAAAAAAAAATGTGAAAATTCGAAAAAAGTGCTAAGTATACGTATAAATTAAGCGCATCTGACTTAAACATTTGTTAATTACACTAAAGAAAATATTTTTAAGAAATAAAATTAAATACTTTCAACCACAAGTCACTTCGGTATAATATAGAAGTATAAAGGTATATAGAAGGTATAGTATAGAAGGTATAGTATAGAAGGTATAAAAGTAATCAATTATTTCATCTGATAATTTTGAAGTTATTCAATACTGCGCTATTCGGTGAACATTTCTTTAGCAAGCAATTTTCAAATTTATTACAATTACTTGCATTTGGCGAAGAGGTATATTGCTCGCCAAATCTTATAGTGTCTTTGGCTCTTTCGCGCGAAATACTCGAAAGTATTTCTTTTTTTTTTTTTTTTTTTTTACACATTATCTACTTAGATTCCGCCGATGAATTTGACTCATCTTATATTACGAAATTAAGCAGCATCAAAGGATCTATTTTAGAATATTTTGAGTATGCGCTTTAAGGAGACCATAGCCTCCTTAACTAGATGCCTGTCGCGTGGCTCAGAAACTTGGCAACTGTTGAAGTAGGGGTTGATGTAGAGACCCTATATTAAGAATAGATTGGACATTGACGGAAAGTCGACCATTTTAGTGCCAAATCGGAGCGATCCTCATAGAACGTAATGCTTTTTTCTTCGCGATTGACACTTTACTATACAACGTAAACGGAAGAAAATTGTATTAAATTTGTTCAGAGTGTCCAGTCTCCCTCTAATACAGGGTCTCTAAGTTGAAGTAGAGACTGGACGTTAACCCGCCAGCCGATCCATTATGTTTGTTCAAGCTGTTATAGTCCAAGCGGCGGCTGCAAAAAATTGACTTTATAAGGTGTGAAGTTGATTTTTATTCTATAGATAGAATTCATTGTTACAATGAAAATCTGATAGGGTTTCCTGGTCAAAGCCGTCAAGTTTAAGAGAAACAACCTCACTTCCGGTCAAAATTTAAACGATTTTCGAACCCCACAAGTGTAAAGATGAAACCGGTGCTAAAATGTAAAGATTAATATGCTCTTTAAAATGGCATAAGGTTGCCTGGTCAAAACCGTCACGATTCGGAGGTTGCCTCGAAAATAGGGGTCAAATTTAAACGATTTTCGAAACTCATAAGTGTAAAGATGAAACCGGTGCTAAAATGTTGAGAATAATATACTTTTTAAAATGGCATAGGGTTGCCTGGTCAAATCCGTCAAGAAACAGCGGTTGCCACGAAAAAGGGGGATGTATTTTACGATTTATTTACCTAAGTAAAATGTGATTTACCGAAGTGCAAAGATGAAACCGGTGCTTAAATGTAAAGAGTAATATGGTCTTTAAAATGGCATAGGGTTGCCTGGTCAAAACCGTCAAGAAAAGAGGTTGCCACGAAAAGTGGGGGGTGGGGGCAAATTTTAGCGGTTTTCTTACCCTAACATATTTAAAAATGAAACCATTTATAAAATGTAGAAATTAATATTCTCTTTAGAGTATCATAGGGTTGCCAGGTGAAAATTTTCGAAAATAGTGGTTGCCTCGAGGGAAAAAAAAAAAAAAAAAAAACAGCTAATTTTGAAGGTTTTTTTTTTACACAATGTGAAAAAAATATATATATAAAGTATTTAAAAAAGAAATAAATAAATAAATAAACTTTAATGAAACTGTTCTAAAATTTCCCATAAAAACAACGAATTAATAGTAAAAATTAAAAATGTAGCATGCAGATACAGATAAGAAAATACGTCCGCAAAAGTTAACAGAAAGGAAGCTAATAATGCCCAAGATATTCATAATAAAAAATTCTGTTAGTATACAAAATAAATAATTAAATAAAATTTAAAAAAAACTGTTATTTCAGATTTGCAGTAAGATTTACAAATTTCAATTTCATAAATTAATTCATGGTTATTAAGAAGCGTGAAAAAATTATCAATTTTTTAAAAATGCTTTTCGCTTTATTTGTACCCATAATTAATTTGCAGAAGTCCGTGTATAGATTGTAAAAAATATTTAACAATATTTCATAATGATTATAATTGCAAGCATGTGTGTATATGGCTTAGTGAATTTAGTAATTCTTGTCAAAACTTTTTTGTGGAATTCTCTTCTTTAGTGAAACACTTAGTAAATTTTACACCATTTTTCGTTTAATAACTGAAAAATATTATAATACTTAGTAAATTTTAGCAAAGTAATCTTAAAATACTTTCACTGAGATTTGCAACTTAGTCAACATTTAAGATTTTCTTAACATATGATGCTCCACATTGTTATGCAAATAGTATTGGATTGTACTTAAAGTACAAACATCTCGAATAGTTTAAAGTCTTTGAGAGAAAAAAATTAAAAGATTTTTACTAAAGACCTAGAAATGCATACAAGTTAATTTTTGTAAAATGAAAAATGTTTAAATATTAGAATATATACTTTGGTATAATGTAACTTAGTGATATTTAAAACAAATACATATCAATTCATGTTTCCAAAAGATAATTCCATGTTTAGAGCGAAAATTTTTACTTCAAAGTGTATAAAAACGACAAAGTTTTTTACAGGTCGTCAGTTTAATACACAAAGTAAAATAATAAGTCAAGAATTGTGGGTAAACATAAGTACTTTTTGTTAAATTATGTATTCGTGACGTGACAGATAAGGATAAATTTGAAATTAGTAAAACAAAACTCAGTGATATGTAAAACTAGTGCATATTAATTCACGAAGGTACATATATGTGTACAAGTGTTTACGTATGAACTTAAACAAATTCACACTACTATTTTTCAAGATTAAGTTTTATTTTTGAATGATATATAGAATTTTTTTAAATTTATTTATTTGGGGTCCCACCTCCCCCCGTCACATTTGTAGAAATATGTGACGCCCCAAATCTTTTTAAGCAAGTTTTAAAGGTAGCTTAATATAGCTACTAGCAGCTAGAGGATGGTATTTAGCCATTTTTAGTTCCAAATAGTGAATTTTTGGATGAATTCTTCTAAGGACATATTAATCTTTGCATATCCTTCACGAATATGATGTTCAATAGTATCTTCAATAAGTTCGATAATGCAAGAACTTCTCAGGTTTTTTACGTTCCAAGGATACTTTCGTGACCATATACCATTTCAAAGCATGCTTTTCTTTTAATTCAGACATGAGTTTTTCACAAACTTGAGGCTGTATATATGACTGAAATATTTCTAAATCACATTCACTGCTTTCGTTTGGATAAAAAAGCACTGTATTAAACACATATGTTTGAAATATTTCTATAGGACAGTGGTTTAAGTCATATCGGGATTTCGATTAATCATAATTATATTATACATGTGAAAAGTATCAACTTTCCTTATACGGAAAAGATGTCTAAAATATATCATTTGATGTTTAGACGAAAACTTTTTACAACAAAGTGTAAAAACGACAAAGTTTTTTTACAGATTATCGTTAATATGCAGAGTAAAATAATATAAGTCCAACAAAGGTGAGAAGTGTGAGCAAAATGGTTGTTTTTGTCACATCATGGGTTCGTGACGTAGTGTATTAGGGGGAACTCATATCCAATGATTATAATCTTCCGTCACACGCGTTATGAAGTCAGCAACAGGTTTTAGCGTCTCATCAAGCTTGTTCAACCATGTCTAAACTTGAAACTATATATATTTTTGTTATTACTTCACATATGGTTTTTCATACCTTTTAAGTTTTATCTACAAATTTTCTAACTTCAAGCCTTGTGTTAGCAATTCTACTAAAAACAATTAATTTTTCTAAGTGATGTGACATGAAGAAAACATTTGACAAAAAATTTAAAAAATTTTTTTGTAAAATTTCACAAACTTCTAAAATTAAGCTTTCACAATTCTTACAAAATATTTTCTGTATTCTAAAAATAAAAAAGTTAAAATACAATCGTGAAAGTATCTATATATAAAAGATTAAGTTGTTACTATAACATTATTTTTACACTCTTTGGGATAGAGATTGTGATTTTAGTTAAAGTACAAATCGCTTTGAATATGCATATTCAAAGTAAGATTCAAATATGGTACTTAGGAAAATACTAACTTCATAAGTATATCTAAAAATTTTTATAAGTTATTTTTTCAGAAAATTGTTAATAAGATAAATTCATTTAAGATTTTTACAAGTACTTTACAATTGAGTGGTAAAACAATTTTACAAGTTTTTTCTTCTTCGATGTAAGTTTGATAGTTTATAAAACTACTATTGTGTATAAATTTTACTTAGTGTTTAAATATTATACTCAAACAATACTTGTACTGTAATTAAAAAAGTATATCTCTAATATCCAAGTAAACATTTTACATGCTTTATTTCAAAAAGATGACACTTAAGTTTGTATTCTAATAGAAAATATTATATAAAAGGCGATTTTGTAATAAAAATTAAAACAAACCATTTTCATTGAAATCTTTTTATTTGAAATTCATTCACAATAATACAAGACAACAAATTCACAAAAATCTATATTGTTGGGATATCGTTCATACATTCGATATTAAAGTTATTCAAAAAAATTAGCAAGTCTAGATTTTCATTGTCATAGTTTACTTGAGGTAAATCAGTTTGTATCAGGTTAAAATTATTTAAGTCCTTATTTTCAACTTTGGTAGATAAACCATCAATATTATTTTCACTTGTATATTCCACATTCGAATTGTTCAAAAACATTTTTAAGTCTAAGTCTATATTTTCATTCTGAAAGTTGTTGGAAGGTAAGTCAAAAACACCATTCATACATTCAATGTGAAAATTATCCAAAAAATTTAACAAGTCCAGATTCTCACTGTCATTATTAACTGTTGGTAATTCATTGTTAGTACTTCGTTCATTACAATTTCTACGTATGTTAAAGTCTTTAAGATTATTCTTTCTCTTATGTTGCAATAATTCATACTTACACTGAAAAGTTTCACTGCATTCATCACATCTAGTTTGCATTGAAGATTTTTTATGCATATTTCTTTTATGTTTTAAAAAATGTCGTTTGTTTGAAAAAGTATCAGTACATTCGTCGCAACAGTATGTATGCGAAGTCTTTTTATGACTTTTTCGCTTATGGTTTGAGAAAGTATGTTTAGTTGGAAAGGTTATAGAATATTCCTCACATAGATACTCAGGTTTACGGTAATGCACCCTCCTGTGTTTTTCTAATTCATACTTTTGTTTAAAAGTATCTTTACAAATAATACACAGATGTTCAGGTAAGGCTTTTTGATGAAATAATCTCTTATGTTTAAATAAATCACACTTGCGATTGGAATTTTTAATACAATATTCACATTTGTATCTGATGGAAATTTTTCTATGGGTTTCCATATGTCTTTTTAAACGATGTAATGTAACAAATCCTTTCTCACACACGTGACAAATATTAGGTGTAATATCATTGTGAACTTTCACATGTCTAGTAAGATAGGATTTTTTAAAAAATGACGTATTACAAGTTTGACAAATAAAAAGTTTAGATAACTTCTCAACCTCAAAACTTGATGAAGGGGGTTGTTGAACAGAAACGAGAGTCTCCTCAGACGCTAAAGTATTATCCATTTTGTGCTTCAGTTTAGCAAAGTATAAAAAATCACTCTAAAAGTAAGACTTTAAAAATGTTTAAAAACTACTAAGTATGGGAACTTAGACAACTCTACAGCGAGAAAAGATCGCAACTAATTCAAATTTTTTCTTCGTTCATCAGTTTTACTTAAGAATTTACGCCAAATTTTCTTATTTCATGCCAAATTTTTATAACTATCGCCAATATTAGTGGAAATTTAGCCAAATATTATCCCATACCTTGTTATAATACTCGAATCTTGTGGAAAATTCTAGTTTATCAACATGTCTAAACAAATAATTTGTACGCTTTCACTCTGTATTTTTATGGATGTAGCATATACGTTAAACTTTTTAGGGTAAAAAATATTCTAATGTTTATGTTTTTTAAGAGTTGATTATAGATTTGTTGAAACTTGTGGTTTAGTATTTTCAAAGAAGGTAGGTTGTTAATACTTAAAGTTTCAAGTTCATGATTTCTTCATACATCTGCAGCTTCTAAATTTGATAAGTGTTAGATTTTTATCTTACATTTTCAATCTAAAAAAGAAAAAGTTAATTTTTCTGAGATAGTATTTGTATTAAAATAATTTGTGTAAAAATTTTTCATTTACAAAAAAATTTCGTTTATAAGCATATGTGTGAAAAACTTCAAACTAAATAACTTTAAAAAATTTAGTACTTTGTAAAATAAGATACGATATTAACACATGTGTAACATTAAAATTCCATACTTCAGAATTTTTCAAATACTTGCAGTCTCTTAAATTGGTAATTTTGTAATTTTATCTTACATTTACAATCTTATAATTGTAAAAATAAGTTTCTTATATTTTTATTCAAGAATAAGTTTATATTAATATTTTTTTAACTCTGATTTTTTCAAAGTTAGCTTTTATTATTTACAAACTTGCTATCTGTAAAGAAAAACTGAGTGAAGGGTAGCATATGAGGTGGGGAATTTCACTATGTTAAAGTGATGAAAAGTAGTAAAAAATGTAGTTGGGAAGTCTTTATTTGACATCGATTATTGAATAATTCTTATGGAATATGCCTTAAAATAACTAATGTTGGGTTTTATTTAACAAATTATGTAGAAACTTTTGTTTTTCAATTTATTGAATATAATGAAATTACATGAGATAGGTGATACATGAGTTAAAATTTTACCATACAAAGTTGTAATTTGCTAATTTCAACTAAAGTACAACCTAATTCTTGATCAGTAAATTCTTCAAAACTTTCTGTCATTTTGTTGAAAGCATTTTCAAGATCATTATTCAAATCACTTGATAAAAATGTAGAAAAGGTTTTTGATTGCAAATGATGGAAAATAAATTCTTCTTTACCTTCCATATAACGTTTAAGGGTGAGTTTAACAACTAGAAACCATTTCATTCCTTTTTTATCGCTTAATTGAAAGTTCAATTCGGTTAAAATGTTAGTTCTTAAATTATTAAAAAATGATAATAAATCCATATCATTATTTTCATTGTCAAAGATAGTGGATGTATGTACAATAACAGCACTTCGTCTTTTAAAAAACTTAGTTTTCTCCTTAAGTGGATCTTGGGAAGAATTTTCTACAGTTTTTGGAGATGACTGATGCTTGACTGAAGTACGTAAATGGCAATACAAATCAATTTTACTACTGAATACTTCATTACATAATTCACATAAATGTTGGGGTGAAGGTTTCCGATGATTTTTTCTTATGTGTTTCAATAATTCATATTTCCATCTGAAGATTTCACTACATACTTCACAAATATGCTTAGATAAAGTCTTTTTATGATTTTTTCTAACATGAATCGATAAATCATACTTGCGATTAAAACTTTCACTGCATTGTTCACATTCATATTCTGTAAGAGTCTTTTCATGAATTTTTAAATGTCTTTTCAAATCGTCGGGTCTTCTAAATGATTTTTGACATACATTACAAATAAAAGGTTTCACACCCATATGAACCTTCAAATGTCGAATTAAATTAGACTTTTTAGAATAAGTCTTATTACAAGTTTGACATATTGGAAATTTGCACAAATTCTTGTCATCTATTCGTGACTGAGTGAACTGTTGATTTAAAATAGGTATCTCTACGGGTAGACTCATCTCTAACACTAATTGAAATTACCAATATGTAACACTGGATGCAGGTTATAAAATAAGCGTTCTCACTCCGTAAAAGTAAGTTAGCATGTGATAAAAAAATTTTCACTCTTCATTTATATCGCATGTTTCTTGCCAAATCTGAATTATCTTATCGCCAAATGCCTTAAATATCTTGTTAAATGTATCCTAAAATATTACTGTTTTAAAATCCTGCCAAATTCGAAGTGTCGTAGCGGGTAAAGTTTATTCAAAAGAAATGCGAAGGATGAATTTATATTTTTAAAAAGTTAGTGGACGTCTATAAAAAAATCTGATATTTTCTCGCATCACTAAAAAGGCAGGAATGGTCAATTTCCTTCGAGGGTGTAAGTGGGGGGAGGGGGGGGAAACAGGTTCGGGAAGGGATTTGTGACCTTGGTATATCAACCTAGTTCATTGTGAGGGGAGATTGAATAAGAAAAAATATATATTACCTTTTGCAAATCACTTCATTAGACATTTGATAACTAATTGAATTTCAGACATGTTGAAGAATTTTCAATCATCTTTTTACTTAATTTTTTCTCTCATCGTCATTTTTCATAAAATATTCGTAATCTTTACAAGAAAATTCATAATTAACAGTTTTGTAATTACACTGTTTTAATTACTAAGGATAAAAAAGAGTCATTACACAATTATCGAAATAGGTAATAAGTTTGGCAGACTATTCCATTCATTTTGTTAGGGATGTAAGGTATCGTAGGCTGTTACATTTCAGTGTAAGGGGTGATGGGTTTTGTTAAAATAACTTCAGGAAAATGTCTGGTTCGAATACCACATATACATTTGAGATTTTAATCATCTTTTAACTTAATTTTCACGTACATTGTCTTTTTCATAAAATATTTAGTGAATTTTACAAGATCTTAGATTATTATTATTTTAATTATTATTCTGTAATTAATATCATTTTTATGGTTGATTAATTTTCAGACAATAGCGTTCATAGGTTTAAAAGGAACTGTGCAGACATATAATAAAAAAATCAACATGCATGCGCACACACAATGTAAATATTTTTACTGCAAGGTGTCGGGTTCGAATCCTATCCGATCATCTTTATTTCTACACTTTCTTTCATTTTTTTCTACTTAATTTTTACTCACATTGTCATTTTTCATAAAACATTTGTAATCTTTTATTAGAAAATGCTTAATTAATGCTTTTTTATTATTATTCTGTAAATTAATATAATTTAAATGGTTGAATCATTCTCATATAATAGCATTCTTAGGTTAAAAAGAACAGTGCATACATATAACAGAAAAATCACACATGCATGCGCACACACAGTGTAAATATTTTTACTGCAAGGTGTCGGGTTCGAATCCTACCCGATCATCTTTATTTCTACACTTTCTTTCATTCTTTCTACTTAATTTTTACTCAGATTGTCATTTTTCATAAAACATTTGGTGAATTTTTACAAGATCTTCAATTATTATTTTATTTTAATTATTATTCTCAAATTAATACCATTGAAACGATTGAATTCTTTTCGAATAATTGCATTCATAGGTTAAAAAGAACAGTGCAGACATATAATTGAAAAATCACTCACACACACGCGAAAACTACTGTCTTATTGAAATATTTTTACTGCAAAGTACCGGGTTCGAACCACAGTCAGATCTCTCTATTTCTTTCATAGTATATTCACATCAACATTTTTAAATTCATATATTTTATCGATTCCTTATTTATTTCCCAATTTGTAAATTTTATAATTAATCTCTTAATTAATTTCCTAATTAATTTCTTAATTAATTTCCTAATTAATTTTCTAATGACTCACAAACAATATCATGCTTTTTTCATTCTACCGCAAACATCTCTTTAAAACCATCATCATCTTTTACAAAAATCACTAATTATTTTTTTAATTAAATTTCCTCATTAACACCCTCGTCACGTTTCACGATTAAGTCAGAGGGAGTGCTCCGGGCTCCGCAAAGGCCGTGAACATGATTGACACGCTCCGCGCTCAGCGTGACACCCGCACGACTTGCCGGTCCCTCGGTCCCTCGGTCCCTCCCCCTCCTGATCTAGAATCGGCCTTTCTTACCTACTCACCTTTAATATTCGTTAGCTTTTTGGAGACTGACCGATATTTCTTTACGAATTTTACCAGGCAAACATATGCCATTTTAAAATAACTTCTATGCTGTACATTCTGGAACTAGCCACACCTTTCAAATATTAATATAATTTCATCCTTATTCATTTTCTTTGTTAATGCTATTCATATTTTTTTACACTTCGTTAAGAAATCTTAAAAACTCGCCTTTTTTTTTTTTTTTTTTTTTTTTTTTTTTTTTTTCTGTGGTTGACTGCTTTACTTGACAGATTTGACCAGGCAAACCCAATGCCATTTTAAAGAGCATATTAATCTCTACATTTTAGCACCAGTTTCATCGTTACACTTGTGAGGTTCAAAAACCGTTTAAATTTGACCCCTATTTTCGAGGCAACCTTATGCCATTTTAAAGAGCATATTACTCTCTACATTTTAGCACCGGTTTCATCTTAACACTTGGGTAAATCACTTTTTACTTGGGTAAATAAATCGTAAAATACGTTCCTTTTTTTCGTGGCAACCTCTGTTTCTTGACGGCTTTGACCAGGCTACCTTATGCCATTTTAAAGAGCATATAAAATCTCTACATTTTAGCACCGGTTTCATCTTTACTTTTGTGGGGTTCGAAAATCGTTTAAATTGTGACCGGAAGTGAGGTTGTTTCTCTTAAACTTGACGGCTTTGACCACGCAACCCTATCAGATTTTCATTGTAACAATGAATTCTATCTATAGAGAAAAAATCAGCTTCACAACTTATAAAGTCAGTTTTTTGCAGCCGCCGCTTCGACTATTATATGCCATACCATTACGCCCTGCAAAATTTCAAATTGCACTCTATAAGGCATCCTAAATACAAATAAAAATGTTTTATTGAGATTTTAATTAAAAAAAAAAATAGTGTCAGATGCTGGTAAAATTAAATTACATTCTACGCGATCGACCATTTTTGGAACGAACGTCCGCCATATTTGTTGAATGTCCAGTCTCTCTCAACTCAGGATCCCTAAATTGAAGCGGTAGATAGCGCCACCTGGTACAGATTGCGCGACTTTTTTATTCAACTTTCACCAATAATTTTAGGAAGTGATACATGATATACAGGGTGATTCATCGATGATGGAACAAACTTTGAGGGGAGGTGGGAAACATCATTACGACTCAGAATTGCATAGGAACCCATGTCCCCAGACGTCATTTTAACCTTTTACGGACCGTGTGTTTTCTGGGGTTTTTAACAGAAAACCTACTGCCATTGCTTGTGAATGGTGTACTATTTAACAGAAAGATTCTGTCTTTTACTGTTAATCTTACAAAATACATGATAAAAATGTTGTTTCCGAATACTTCACACTGATCGAATAAAAGCTTATATTGCGATTAATTTTTTAGATGTATTGTAACACACGAAATGTAAAATTTAAGCAGTAGGCGGAGTTTGAGATACATCGCAAAGTGTTTCTTTGCAGTACTATTGACAATACATGCTTAAAATTTCAATCACCTCCAGTAATACAACAAAGCAATATTGGGGTGATTGGATGGTAATGCTGAAGTTAGAGAGCTTTAGTGGGCCTGATCATTCGTTATCTGCATCTGGTGTAAAGTATAATTTTAGACTGTGTTTTTCGACGATGATGGGGGATTTTACTAATAATGAAAAAGCAGACATACATCTACTAAAGTGCGGTGCTGCTAATGGGAACAGCAGAGCAGGTATCAGGAAAGATTTCCAAACAGGCGCATGTCGAATCACAAAATGTTTGAACGGCTGCATCGGAATCTTTGTGAAAATGGTACATTTCTCGCTAATTCTGACGCAAGAACTGCTCGACATCCAGACATGGAAGAAACCATTCTAAACATTGTGGATGAAATACCTGACACAAGTACAAGAGATATTGCACGTCGTGTGCATGCGATTCAGTCCACTGTTTGGAGAGTCTTACATGAAGAACATCTACCCCCATTCCACATTCAGAAAGTCCAAGCTTTTCAAGTAAGTGATTACCCTCTGCGCGTAGAATTCTGCCAATTCTTCTTGCAACAGTGTGCGTTGCAGGATTTTCCAACAGTTGTTCTGTTCTCAGATGAAGCAATTTTTATACAGGAAGGCATTTTCAATGTGCACAATACTCATCTGTAGGCAACAGAAAATTTATACACTATACGGCCTCATTCATTCCAAAAATGTTTCCCTGTTAATGTTTGGGCAGGTATTGTGAACGATTACCTCATAGGCCCATACCTTTTACCAACGCCGCTCAATGGCTCACGTTATGCTATTTTTCTAAAAGAGGTTTTGCCAGAATTGCTGCAAGGCTTTCCAGTTGTCGTGCGCAACCAAATGTAGTTTCAGCATGCTGGTGCGCCAACATATTTCGATATGGAAGTGCGCAATTACATGGATGCCAGTTTTGCAGGGCGATGGATTGGACGGGGCGGGCCAGTCTGGTGGCCACCCCAATCCCCAGATTTATCGAGCGTCGATTTCTTTTTATGTGGCATCTGAAGGCCATCATTTACGAGACTCCTGTTGATTCACCAGAGGATCTAGTTGCTTGCCTGACCATTGCGGCTGCGCGAAACACCTGGTATTTTTGGAGCTCTTCCCCTATCCACACTTCGACGCTATCAAGCATGAATTACGGCTGGTGGTCACAATTTTGAACACTTATTGTAATTACTGATGCAAAGAAGCATTTGTTTTTATTTGTTTTTATATGTTTTTGACCAATGTTTTTTCATTTCATATTTAATTTTTTTGTGTTATGCCTGTACAAAAGATGTATGTTTAACCTCTTAACGTTTGTTCCATGACCTTAGAAATATTCGTATTTGAAACTCCACCTACGTTGTAACTTTTAAATTCTGTGTGTTACAGTATATGTAAAAAATATTTACAATATTAATATTTATTCAAGCAATGTGCATTATTCGGAAACAAAATTTTTATTATGTATGGCCTTTTGTATGATAAACAATTATAAATAGAATCTCTCTGTTAAATAATACATTGTTCAAGAGGAACGGCAGTAGGCGGCACTTACTGGTAAAAAACACATGGTCGGTAAAGGGTTAAAATGACGTTTGGGGACATGTTTTCCTAATGATGTGTCCTACCTCCTCTCAAAGTTTGTCTCATCATTGTTGAATCACCCTGTATATAATCGACGTTTCTTCGATGCTATTCGCCTTTTATGTATATCATATCCCATTTTTAATAAATTTTGGTGGCTGTTGAATAAAAATATTGCGCAATCTACACCAGGTGGCGCTGTGTACCGCTTCAACTGTTGCCAAGTTTCCGAGCCACGTGACAGGCATCTAGTTTAGGAGGCTATGGGGAGACTTTCCTTGTGAGTAAAACTAATTTGATATTCGTATGTGCTTGGATACTGAAAGCACGTTTTAATTTTAATTGTAATATTTTATTTTTAGGATTTAATATTTTGAAGAAATTTTAAATATTCAAAAACCAGCTTAAAAACTTAGAAGTATTTAAAAAGATTTAAAAAAAAAAAGTAATTTTCTATTATCTGCGATTTATTTATTTATTTATTTATTTTATTTATTTATTTATTTTTCCATTCGCTGTTTTCCCCACACTGTTATTCCTGTTAAACATCGTCGTATAAAATCAAACCCAAGTAAAAATAATTTAATATTCACATGTGCCTACATTCTAAAAGCCCTTTTTAATTTTAACTTTAATACCTTATTGTCAACATTTATTATTTCAGATTTGCCAACATTTTAATTTATTCCGGGGCATTTTTAGTCCCGCCTTTAATTTTATGCCACTTCTTTAAAGGATATTTTTTATTATTTAATCGTAGCCACATATCGGAGAAAAATATTCTATAAATAAAGTGGTGCGAAGTAAAAGTGGGGCTAAAAATGCTCCAGAATAAATTGAAATATTGACATCTATCTTATTTTGAACATATCTTCAGTATTTTCCAAAAATTGAAACCCGTTTAAAGTCTAAAAAGCATTTAACGAGATAACTTAAAACACATCTTTTGGAAGTAAAAACTTAATATAGTCTTTGAAAAATATATTCTAATTTGCATAAAAACAAAATTTTAATAAATGTAGTTTTACAAAATAAATAAATAAATAAGATGAATAAGTAAATAAATAAATAAATAAAATGAATAAAGTAAAATTTAATAAAATTCAATAAAATAAAGTAAATAGAAAATAATAATGAATTAAAAAAAAAAATATATATATAAAAAGTAATAGAATTGCAGTTATTTTCTAAAACTAAAAATTTTACAGGGTTTGAATAAAAGTATTAGATTGTACTATTACATTATAAATTTTATAACTAGATTACGATTGAAATATCTTGCAAAAATTCGAAAGGAATAAATGAGACGTTTCCTTGAAAGTAGTTTCCATTTTATATTTTATAGAGATATTTAAGGATTTGTATATGAAGGGTTTGAAAAATATTGGTATAAGTTAATACGCTCATTTCAAGATTTTTAAATATTAAATTGAATTAATAAATAATTCGATCGTTCATAAAGTATTAGTTAAAAGAAATTCATACTTTTGATGATCTCAAATGCACTTACATCAAAATCAAGGACTTTCAAAGTCAACAAAATGGGAAAATCATACATTTATGAAATATTAAATATGGGATTTCAATTGAAGTAAACCAATTTCTATTTTTATGAAATTTTTGTTTAATACGTCAAAAAAAAGTTCTTATTTATTTATTTATATATATATATATATATATATTTTAAGTAATGCCATTTTAATTAATTTAAATACAACTTTATATTAATATGTGCATTTTTAATTTTTATCATTATGAGAGAAATTTTGAAAATTGCCATGATGTATTGGAGGAATATAATGTAATTGACCCATCATAGCATTGAATTTTTATGTCATGATCTATATTTTAAAATGAAGCAAAGGAATTATGTAGTACAATTATTGAACTAAATATTATTTCTTTGAGAAATGTGGATTTACACAGCTTTCAAAGTAAATATCTTAGTAATTTCATTAACAGCATAAATTCATACTGACAAAATGATGAAAATTTCCAAGGACTCTTTTTGACAACTGTTTATAGATGAAAAGCTTATAATAGATTGCCTTTATTGTTATCATTAACTAAATTTTTCTCAAAAATAGACTTACACCAGTTTCAAAGAAAACGGCTAAAATGTATATAAAAAAGGTGCAAAAATGTCTATCTTAAGATACTTTACTAAAGTACTGTGTGTAAAAAGTAGTATAATCCCGTATTTTATGTGATGTAATGCTTGTTAACTTACCTTTTTTATACATTAATAAAATTTAACATTCTAGGTTTGATTTTTTGTAGTATGGGTGAAATAATTTCAAAAATATAAATATGTATAACTTTTAATTCTAATTTTTTTTCCTTACAGAAATATATGAAAGCCAACTGCCAGAAGAAAGTATTTGGCTTGTGAAAAGTCATTTGTTCAGTAAAAAGTTATCTATAAGATAGATAACAGCAAGAAAATATCAATGAATCTGAGAAGATTAAATCCAAAGAAATCTATGAAATTTCCTTCTTCAATACACTTGAGACTGTGATACATCTCAAAAAGCCATAAATTTTGATGATGTAAACTATTCAACGAATCTGAGTGCCTAATATTATTAGAAAGGATATGGATAGTATTTCAACATCCAAAAATTAGTCAAAACTGATTAGTGTTTAATATTTTTGCCACTAATAAGAGCTTAATATTAAGAGTAAACATAATCAGCTAATGAAGTTCTTCCGAAGGATCGTAATGATAAATATTTCCTTGGTGTTAATGTTTGGTGTTTTAAAAGTTTGAAATGAAGTTCTTGTTTGTGAAAGCTTCTTTTTACTGAATTCATATTTTTAGTGATGCTTTTGCACCTTTACTAACAAAAATCTTTTAAAGTAACAAAACAAACAATCTCATAAACTTTAAACATTATCATAGACGTAAGAATTGAAAATCTAAATGCTGGAAGAGAATTACTTATATGAAGATCAGATTTCGATCGGATCTGATGACTTGACAAATATATCAAGTTACTTCGAAGACGACCTCATGGGTGCTGGTGTATCAATTTACAGTATTTATCAGCGGGTTCTGAGGTTTATTCGAAGAGCTTGGTCCGGACGGACGCGTAAGTACATTTATGTAATTTTATGTATTCTTGTTAAAATATTTGATTTTCTTTTACCAAAACATATCCCTGATATCATAAATTTATCATTTTTTTGCAGTCATGACTTAATTTAAATTCCGTAAATATAAATTACCCTTTAACAAATAATTCAAGTTACTTCAAAGACGACCTCATGGGGGCGGGTTTATCTATTGAGAATATTTGTAACAGAATTCTGAGATTTATTGACCAAGCTTTCGCCGGATTGAAGCGTAAGTAATAATAACTTTATATGCATTTTTTGCATAAAATATTTTTGCATTATTTTTTGCATAATTTTGCACCACAATGCATTTCTGCTATGATCAATTTTTTTTTTTTTTTTTTTTTTTTTTTTCTGTCATGAATCAATGCATTTTCCATAGTCATAAACTATTTAACTACGCTCTGAAAGAGACAAACTTCTTAAAAACACTGAAAAAAAAAAAAAAAGCTAATCTTTAAGGAAGAAAAGTTTTATTTTTTGAAATATTTAATGCGTTGTTTTTTAGGCAAAAGGCAAAACCAATCTATTACATAATGTGGCGTAAGAATAGTCAGCATGGATTTTCATAAAAAATGATCACTTAAGAAAGGATCTTAAATATCGGCTGTTGATCTATACTTCAGAAATATATTATTCAAAAACTAGCAGAAAATCTAGTATAAAAGAAATAGTTACGTTTAATAGAGATTTGCATTGAAACATATAAATATGTGTGCGTGCATCTATACAGACAATAAATTTCCTTCTTCGTTTCTGGAATTCTACCGATGCATGAAATTCACATACAATTTGCCATAACTGCCAACACTTTAAGTTACTCAGGAGTTTTCTAGCCCCGCCTTTATTTCGCATCACTTTATTTATAGAAATATTTTCTACAATGTATAACTTCGAAAAATCAGAAAATATTACTCTTAAAAAATAAGTGGTATCACATAAAGGCGGGGCTAAAATTACTCCGGAATAAATTAAAATGTTGGCAGCTAGGAATTTACATAAAAATTACTGATGTTCCTAAACATCGAGTTTAATTCAGAAAACATAATGAAATCCGCATTTTGCTTTTAATTTGTTGTCAAATATGTAGGACCAAGTCTATCTAAGATCAATCTACCTAACTTTTTTCCAGGAGCAGAGGTTCTGTTTTTGGCCAAGAGGTTCTGCGGTATAAGCTGGTAGACGAAATGTCATTTTTGATCCCAGGCTATGCTCGTCTGTCTAGTAGATTACAATATTTCATGGTATTCTTTGAAACTTGCTTGAATACGGGTGCGAATACTCTTCCGGAGTAATTTTAGCCCCGCCTTTATGTGATACCACTTATTTTTTAAGAGTAATATTTTCTGATTTTTCGAAGTTATACATTGTAGAAAATATTTCTATAAATAAAGTGATGCGAAATAAAGGCGGGGCTAGAAAACTCCTGAGTAACTTAAAGTGTTGGCAGTTATGGCAAATTGTATGTGAATTTCATGCATCGGTAGAATTCCAGAAACGAAGAAGGAAATTTATTGTCTGTATAGATGCACGCACACATTTTTATATGTTTCAATGCAAATCTCTATTAAACGTAACTATTTCCTTTATACTAGATTTCCTTTATACTAGTCCATCAAGTCTAGTTTCCAATGACAAACAACTGGCCTTAAGAGCGGACAATACCTAATCTCGCAAACAGTCAAGGCCCGTGTTATTCTATGAGAAAATTAGTTTCCACAATTACTCATTTTAAAAGAGGAGTACTGATTTAATGGTTGTGAATTTTCTGAATGCAAAAACGAATAAAAAAAAAAAAAAAAAAAAAAAAAAAAAAAAGTAATGAGTAATTGTGGAAACAAATTTCTATGGGAAAATTAGTTTCCACAATTACTCATAAAAAAAAAAAAAAAAAAAAAAAGAATTGTACTAATTCAATGATTGTAAATTTTCTGAATGCAAAATCTAATTTAAAAAAAATAGATTAGGTAATGAGTAATTGTGGAAACAAATTTTCCCATAGAATAACATGGGCCACAGCTATCGGCGAGATCAGGTATTGCACACTCTTAACACCAACATCAGTTCTATTAATATCTCCTATGGATTGCAATGGATGCCGAATTCGGCACAGTTACCATTCTTCAGTAGTCCTCTTTTATAAGAACTTTTTTCCAATAAATAAAAGGAAAGTTATTATTCATATATTACAATTAAGAATGTAATGCTAAAACCTGTTCTCAGCGTGACTCTTGCTAGCGCCAAAATTGTGTGAGGAACTCCACTAACCAATCATGGAAAAGAATTTCAAGACCGCAGTTTTTAAAAATATTATGAAATATCCTTACAGTAGAATAAAACGAAGATTTTAATTTATTTCTTTTTTTAAGCAATATATTGGTACTGCCTTATGTATGAAAACAAACTAATTAATCCTTAAATCTGGTAAATTTACTTCATACTGGTGTTTTTGAGAAGTTTTGTGCTTAGTAGAGCGTGATATGCACATTTTAGAAAACTTTCTGCAACAATTAATCTTAAATTACTCTTTTTAACGAGCAGTAAAATTATAGCCCTATTATGTTTAGTAATTTTAGAAAAGGATTAGTTTTATTCAATTAGATTATGAATGGATATGCCATTTTATTTTATGTATTTTACTTTATTTTGTTGTAGGGTCTCAGTTTTCTATATTAATGCATAACGCATGCCGTTTACAAGTTTGTGCCATTTTATCATGCATTGCGCATGCAAAAAATAGTTAAAAACAGCAATTTAAAAAATCATACTTTTAATTAATCTAATGTTTTTTATCAATTTGTTAGATAATATTTTATTCATCTCAAATTCTGTTAATATATATTTAACATTTTTTAATTTAACATTTTTATTTATTTTTATTTTTTTAATATTTTAAGCAATGATTGAAAATGACTATATTTAATAATCTTTTTATCCTTTCATCTTTAATGAAAAATATCTTACTTTAATAATAATAAAATAGTGATAACAAACGAATAAAATATTATTTTTCAAGCAACTTTAAAAAAAATTAAGTAATCTGTATTTAAAATACATATATATATATATTTCATTAATTAATGCATAAGTTTTTTTTTTTAATTGGTAGATGCTTTAAAACTTAAAACTAAAGTATTCAAAATATTACGAAAAATAAAATAAGAACTGAAAGTTAAAATTCATTTTATGTACCTATTACTATTTTTATTGTTAAAAATTATACTGCAATAAAATAAAAATAAAAAAAGAAAGAAAGAAATTGAGAGAATTTTTCACTTCATCTTAAAAGTAACAAAGAAAAATGAGTAAAAAATGTTTAATGTTTTAGAGAGGTACTTGAGAATTTTTATTTTCTAAGGAAATTAATGGGATATTACAGACTTTATTTTACATATTTTTAAAAGCAGAGTTGCCAACATTTTACTTTATTGCGAAGTATTTTTAGCCTCGCCTTTATATCATACTTTATTTCATTAGGGATGCAAAGCGAAAATATAACTGAAAAATAAATAAATAAATAAATAAATAAATAAATAACCGACTGGTAGTTTTTTGTTATGTGAAGTGATTACTTAAAACTTATCTGAATATTTTGAATTAAATTCATGTAAGTTCTATATCTTGTTTAGGTATAACAGGAAAATTTTATGAAGGTTATGCATGCTGTTCAGAAATTCAGTTCCAATTACCGCTCTATTTTCAGAGAGCTGGTACTACAGGAAATGACCCTCTGAATAATTTTAACATGCTTTGCAGCATCGAATGTGTTCATTCAGAATATCTCTTGCTATTTTCCTCTTACATTTACAATTCCTACTAGCAGCCGAGAGGTTCTGCGTTCAAAGCTGGTAGACGTGAGGTGCCGGGTTCGATACCAGGTACGCTTGTCGGCCTAGCCGTTTGGAGTTTTCCGTGGAGTTTTCCGAAAATTGCGTAAATACGTGCTAGAACCCCTTAGAAAGACTACCACGGAGGGAACGTCCCCTCAGGCCTAGGACCCTAGTGCAGCCTTAATCCCCAGAACCACAACGATCACATATTTACAATCGAAATTAGAGGCATTATTATTGGACTCGCAGTCGCATATTTGTATTAAGAAGTTTTGCTTAAACTTTAGGCAAATTATAAGGAAACATCACCAACTTTTATCCTATAAACTTCTTTTGGCGGAAAAAATTTTTTCCTAATCAGTGTTATTTCTTCTACAAATTTTAAATATTGCATTACATTTAGTGAATTGCATGATAAAAGTTGACAGGTTATTAAAAAATTTTGAACTAATCGCAGGGGAAAAAAAAAAAAAAAAAAAAAAAAACTAACCATTTTTCAGCTTGTGGAAAAAAAAGAAAAAATGTAAAATAGTATATCTGTGGAAAATAAAAACAAAACTTAAGTAACATCTGTTGTCAAAGATTCTGAAATATAAAAGGAACTATCTACTAAAAATTTGTTGCAGATAAATTATGACATTCTTTACAATGTTACAAATTTATTGTGATCGAAGCAACAAAATGCCGTAACTATGTTAATATTTGCAAGTTATAAATCAGTTCTCCCCATTTTTGATTACAAACATATCTTCTTTTAAGAGCTAGACAATCAAGTGAAAGTCATAAGAGTTATGATGATCAGTTTTGAGTAAATAGCTTTCTTAACCTGGTAAGGAAACAAGGGATTGTTACCATGGCAACGTGACGTCAAGTAGCACCTATGAAATGATTCGATGATTTTAGCAGCTTCTTAAAGCCCGTATTATATGTTTAAAAAATCCTACGTTTTGCTATAGTTTAAGCATGCTCTCCAGATTCTGTAAAATGAAAAATTATTAAAAAAAAAAAAAAATCTTTTGCTACACAAATCAATACATCAGCACGTCTTTATAAAATAAAATAGCAAACCCTACCATTGCAGATGAAATAGAAACCACTTCACTTTTGTTTATTTACTTAGTATAAAATATACTGTTTAGCTGAATAGGAATACATTTTCTAAAAAGATATCTAAAAAGCCTTTAATTTTTCCATCAATGTTTAGTATTTCAGTCCTAGTAGAAATTAATATATATATAATTTCATTTCATTTCATTATATATATATATATATGTGTGTGTGTGTGTGTGTGTGTGTTTTATGTACATTTGTAAACCAATGTGTAAAACATTTATTTTGAAATTAAGGGGATGTTAGACATTTTAAATACATTTAATTTAATTAATTTATATTTTTGTAAATCCATGTCTTAGAATTATATGAAAATTTGCATTAAAATATACTAATATAATACACTAAACTTTCTCAAAAAGTATTTAAGTTAAATAAATAAATAAATTATAAATATTAATTTATTATTATTATTATTTTAATTTCTTCTTGCTGCCTAATTTTTATTTTTTGCCCTTGATTTTGCATTATTATTGCATAACAAAATATTCTAAACATATTTGTTATTCTTTTGTGGATTTATTGATAATTTAATTTCTTTAAAATATTTTTATTTTTGAATGCTGAAATTTAATGCAAAATTTTAACATTCAAACATAAATGATAATAATAGTAATTTTTTTATTAATTTATCAATGTATCCGCAAAGTAATATGAAATAGGTTTGGAATACATTGTTAAAATATATTATTGTAAATAGAGGAAAGTAATTAAAAATTAGTTAGCGGGAAGCATTTAAAAAATTTTGCAATATATATATATATATATATATATATATATATATATATATATAAATTAAAATTTTCAATTTAATTTTTATTAATTTTATATATATTTTTTTTTTTTCGAGAAATTTGAATATAGTTAATATTTTTATATTCCAAAGTATGTATGAAAAGCTTCATAATTTTAAGATATCAATTTACAAAGATTTATAATTTTCATCATCCATTAAATCTCTCAATTATGAATTTTTAAAATTACATTTGATTATCTTTTATAGCATAATTCTGTTTAAAATGGAAAGTAGTTGTTATCTTTAAACGTTGATTTTACGAAATTACGAGAGTTCATTAAATTATTTTGAAGTTTCAGTTTTTTAACGCTTTGAAATCTAAAGCAAAATTTCTGTTTAAATATTAAACTAAGGTAAAATTAAACGTGGGTAAATGTATCATTAGAGAAAAACTAACATGTACATCTCCTATCACGTACCTATCAATTCTTGAAGTCAGTCCTAACAAAATTATTGTGGTTTGTGCTTTTAAAAATGAAATAACATAGAAAATTAACCGATATACTTCTATAATATATTGTTGAAATAGCAGCATTTATTTAAATTTCTCACATAAGCAAACTTATTACAGTTTAACTTTTAAAAATTCAAAGAAAATACTGTTGCTTTGATGTACATTTGTTATTAGGATTAAATATATATATATGTATATATATTTATGTAAGATTTCTAATATTTCGCTTAATTACGAGTGCATAATATATATATTATTCAAAATTTCAATTAAACTAAAGAAGTTAAGCTGAAATTCCACATGACATAACCTGTCAGTAATAACAGAATTACATATTAAATAAATTAATCGCTCAGTCATAAAAGTTTGACATTTTGGGAAGTAAAATGTTTTTGGAATAAAATTAATCCGGTAAGAGGTAGAGATTTTCAAATGAACGTGCATATATTTTCAGAAAAGTTTATTAAAATTTGACTCTATAATATATTGAGTAACCGTAAACATCTCAGCAGAGATTACTAAGTTTTTCTATATCAATCTGAACTTTTTATGGATTCTAATTATAAATGATAATTGTTTTTTATAAGCAGTATTCATTTAAACAAAAACAGTTGTCTGTGTCACAATGCTCATTTAAACTAAATTTTGATCTTTTAAGCTAAATTTTTCACAATGAAAAATTTATGTTTCATTAATTTTGTGAGTTAAATTTATGAATTTCTTGTGTTTTAGCAGTTAATGTTTAAATAAAAGTTCAAAAGCTAATGCAAAAGAAAATTCTATTTGTAGATTAATGCATTTTTAAGTTTTTTTCTGAATGCGTTTTTTAAGAAGAAAAGGTAATGGCTCATATTTCTTTACTGTTTTTTCAAGGTAAGATAAAATTTTACATTTACATACATAAATATATTATTTCAGAAAATTTAGAATTTTTGGACACTCAATGCTGGTTACAGTAAAAAATTTCGCCTACACTCGAAAAGAAGATGAAGAAAAAAAAATAGTTACAGTAATCTTTTATGTCCGTTAAAAAAAAAAAAAAAAAAAAAAAAAAAGAAACATATTTCTTAAAATTTTTCGTTTATTTCACATTGAAAGCAGAATACGTGAAAAATATTTGCTTTCATGTTTATAAGTAAAATTTAACAATAAAATTTTTGTTCTTGATGATTGGTGCGTGCTAAGAAAAGCTGTATACTATACAATATTTTCATTGTTTAGAGAACAATCTTTAAATAAATGCCGCAGAATTAGCAGCTATTATCTGCTAAAAAAATTTTTTAAGTATTAAAAATATTTTGTAAGCATTTACCAGCCTATAAATGTTACTTGAAACAATTTTTATTATTGAAAAACAGATTTTAAAAAAAAATGAATAAAAATTTTTATTAGTTATGTTTAAGAATGAATAGAAAAAAAATTACATATAAAAGGTGCTACATATAAATTTTGTCACTCCAGGTGAAGGATGTCCAGAAACAGAAATCATTAATTTTCTTCCGAATTTTATTCATTTCATTTGCACAATCGTTGCTTGCAGTGCTTTCTATTTTCATTACTGGGTGGTCATAATTAAACTTGCATAAAATAATAATAATAATAATAAATAAAATAAGAACCAGCATTCTGTAGCATGAAAGAATAGTTTGACAGATGTTTGAAAGAACGATATTAATAAATAATTTAATAAATTATAAAATAACTTATTTTTATAAACAGACTCAACAAAACACTTAAGAGCAAAAATATGAGAGAGTGACACACCTAAAATACATACTATCTCCGATTTTTTCAAAATAAATAAATAAATAAATAAAATAAAAGCCATTTGTTTCTTACTTTCATAAAAGATCAAATAGAGAGCGTTTTGTCCCAAAGTTGTTGGTCATTTTCTACGGGACCCAAAATGACTTGATTTTGGGTCAAGGTTTTGGGTTTGGGGCCAGAGTTTTGAGTTTTTCAAGTTATGGAAAATTATATGGCCACTAACTTCTTGCGCCTACCAATTGCTGTGGCAAAAGAGGTTCCGTTTGAAAGGTATATATTAGTACTTTTAAAAAATGTTTACATCATTGAGGGGAATTGAAGACGATTTTGGTTATACAGGTCCAATTTCGGACAAACATCATATTGCACCAATATTGAAAATGCCGTAACTTCTTACGGCAGCAACATATTCAAATATTTCTTTACCATTGTTTTATCTATTAATGGCCTTTTCTTAATATTGAACACTGCTGAGGCAAGTAGCTTTATAAAAATTAAAATATTTTTTTAACAGACCCTCATTTTGTAATTGGAACTATTTTGCTTCTTGAAGCAACTTTCCTAAATTATTATATTTTTAATATTTGTTAGGTATATTTGTAGGTTAATTGGTACTATTAGTTAAATAAATTAGTACAGTATGGTTAGGCAAATTGATATGTTAATATGCTGTGTCACATAAATTATGCTGACGGTATGTATTTAATTTTACATCCATTTTTTGTTTATTTACAATCTGTACATTAATATTCAAAAATAATCATATTCTGCTGGCACTGTCTATATTTTTATTTTTAATTATTACTGTAAAAGAAATCTTAATAAAGAAGATTATAAGACTGTTGAATGTCTTAAACATGTATCTGTAAATGAATTAGGGACAGACAATTTTACAGAACCAAAGATGCTGTTTCAGTTTAGTGCATCAATATCATCACATATTGTCCATAGTGTATATTATACTTTTTTAAGACAAAAATTAATTTAAAAAAAAAAGATTTATTATAAAATGTGAGAAAAAATCATACTATTAATGCATGACTGGGTACTAATTACATATATTGATTTTACAATCATTTTTTAAAGAATAAAGCAGGCTGGAGTCTTGAAATAGAACATAGAATAATTTCGATATTTTCTTTTAATCAAACTGCACACACTTCACATCACATTTTACGATCGACAGATATTATTGAATACAAAACATTTCTATTTACAAGCTATTATATACAGATTATGTACAGAGGGCCCAGAAATTAAAGTAAATTCGAATTATACTCGCACAGTAGCGGACATAACGATCAGAGCATTCTTTCTGCCTTCACCGGTAGCGGTAAACAGAGGCATTTCGGTATAACCCGCTTCTACTGGAGAGGAGTTGAGTTGCTCTGCTGCTATTGCTGGCCTTGTGGGAGGAACTATTACAGCTGCTCTAGTTTTCCAACAACATATCTCATATATTGAGCATTATATTTTATTTCTTAAGAACCATATGAATATATTTTGAATATTATTTATATGAATTGCGTATCTTTAATAATAAACATACGATTTATGTCCATTCAGATAGTAATTTAATAACATTAAAAATCTTTAATATTTATCTTATTTGCTGCTTATCTATTATTGGTATTAAAAATTCTACTGTGAATTCACTTGGTTCTTTGATCAGTATTCTTCGATCTTTCCTATGTTCCTCCATTTCAGATACTTTCTAAGAAAAATCTGTCTTATTTAGAATGAAAAATAATGACAGATCGATAAATTTTGCGAATTTTAGTTAACTGGAAAAGACGTATAACCGATATTAGAGGCGTATAAACAAGGAATTTTTGCATTAAAATGAATAGGAATGAATCGGGACTTCACTAAAAGGACGTATAAATGTAAAAGACATATAAACAAGAGACTATAAACGGTGCTTTAGAGTGTGTGTGTGTGTGTGTACGTGTAATTTCTTAAAAAGAAAAATAGGCAAAATAATTTGTGTGGAAGCAACATCTTTAGGTTCACAATTTTTCTTTCTTTCTTTTTTCTTTTAAAGAGGCAACAGACAGTAGACTGGTTGAAATGCTTATTGAGTGATTGAGTGACAGATCGAAATTTGATATTATTGAACATATTTTCAAATTAAAAAAGTATTTGATTTAGGAATAGTCTGTTTCTTTTTCCTAATTCATTTTTGATGTTTTTGCAATTTACGTCAGCTCTAATTTTAAGACATATTTTAGGTTAAACATTAAATATTATGCATTTCATTTAATTGAAATTGACTACTTATTTCTGAAAAACTGGATATTACAATATATATATATATATATATCTATATCTATCTATCTATCTATCTATATATATATATCAATTTTTAATGAATTAAATAAGTGAGTAAAAATTTTAGGAGAGATAAATTAAAGAATTTCTTGTTTTAAAATGAATTGTGAAATTGAATGTATGTATAAATGATATTTTAACACGTAAATAAAATAAATATATAACAAAGTATTTACTTGAAAATAATGTAAAAAAAAAGTATTGAATATTGTAAACCTTTTGATTTTGATTAACAAATGTGAAAAATGATAGCTTTATTTTCACACAATAGTGGAAAAATAGCGCACTGATTTTACCTCATCATTATCAATAATAAATAGGCCGTAGAAGGATTTTAGATTTTAAAACACGAAAAATACTATGAACATATTAATATAATTAAGTTAATAATTACTTTTTAAGTGTAGCGCATAGCGCACCTCAATGATACATTTTCAAATAAGATAAATTTCTATTTGTTTATGTATACATATATACTAGTAAATTGTTTATTAATTATTAATGAAAGTAAGATTTGTACTCACCTTCTCTGCCAGTCCACACTTTGATTTCATTATCCAGTGTCGTTTCTGAAATTCGTACATATCCATTATCGGGAAGTGATCCTGGAAAAACTAATTTGCTAGATCTGGAAAAAACTTTTTTTTTTTTTTTTTTTTTTTTAAATTATGAAAAATTCTCTTTCTGGATTATTGTATTTAATAGATTTCTAGATTATGTGGGTTACATATGCGAAGTATTTTAAAGGTATTGTACGATGGAGGAGCAGTTAACATATCTAAATATTACTGGTTACATAGTAAATGAAACATATATACATGTATACATGAAAATAAGCGCTGGAGTTAAAGTCTGGAATTGCTGATTCAGAAAGTCTAAAGAGCAGAAACTGGGAGAGTCACATATTTGCCGTACGTGTACATTAGAGATCTGCACGGGCCGGACTTACGGCCCGAGCCCGAGCCGGGCCCGGCCCTCGGGCAGGGTTCGGGCCGAATTTTTAAATTTGTTCACGGGCCGGGCCGGGCTCGGGCTCAGTTTTTTGTGTATCCTCGGGCCGGACCGGGTCTGAATGAAATTTTCTCCGGCCGTGTCGGGCCGAATTTTTTTCTGTTTTCCTCGTTAATCAACGAAAAAGGGAAATGATAAAAAAAAAAATCAGTCATTTATTTTACATAATTTTACAGGCTGGTATGTCACATAAAGTTCTATTTTGTTAAAAAATGTCTGTAACTTCAATTTAATTTTCTATCAGTCTGTCTGTTCGAAAACTGATTTTTCGCAAATATTTTTAGCATGCTTCGAAATTAATACATTTTATTTAAAGTAATATTAGATGGTTTCCTATTCAAAGTAGTATGCATGTCACTACCAGTTTGAGTACATGTACATAACAAAATAAATTAGATACGTTACTGTGTATAAGGCTTTGTTTCCTATGACCTGTTGAGTTTAGGTTGTATGAAGGCTATAAAAACCCTTTCGTTGTAACTTTTTCTCTAAGGCTCCTTTTTCTTTTCTCCAGTGGATGAAAGTAGCATCATTCTTATCATGGTCAAAAACAACTTTTCTACTCAATATGGTTGGATTAACATTAAAGTTTTGTTTACCGGATCACATGAAAGATTCGGATACATTACGGTATATAAGAGGAAAGTGCATTTTTAGTACTATTAACCATTTTAAATACCTTCCTGTATTATTTGATGAATTCTAATATTTTCAATTTAACTTTTTGTTTTTCTTTGTGCCTTGTCTATAATAATGAATTTCTGTTTATATATAATTATCTTGTAAAAGTTCAGCAATTTTGTTAACGAACGTACTGTTGTTTGGTTATATAAAACATCTGCAAAACACGTACTAAAAATCTTTTTCATAGAAAGGATTTTTGTTGTTGTTGTTGTTTTGTTATTTTACATATTTTTGAATCGGGCCGGGCCGTTTCGGGCGTGATTTTATCGGTTTTTGTCCGAGCCGGGCCATACACGGTTAAAAAATGAACGGGCCGGGCCGGGCCCGAGCCGAATTTTTCGACTTCATACCGGGCCGGGCCCGGGCCTCAAAATTTCGGCCCGTGCAGACCTCTAGTTTACATTGAGAATGAAAGTTCTTTAAGAGAAATGAAGAATGTCTTTATTAAAATTAATGTCCTTGAATACGAAAACTTTGAGCATAAAAATTGTCACAGTTTTTCTCCTTTTTACAATGCACATACATGCAAAAATATGCTTAAACTATAAATTCATATAGCAAAATATATATTTAAAATATATTAATTTAGGTAAGTTGTTTCAAGAAGCAAAATAGTTTCAATAACAAAGTGAGAAGCTGTTAAATAAAATTTTTAATTTTTTAAAAGCTATTTGCCTCAGATATGTTTAGTATTGTGAAAAGGTCACTAAATAGAATAAAATAATAAAAAAAAAAAAGTGTGATGGCATTTTCAATATTGCTGAAATATAACATTTGCCCGATATTGGCCCTATATAGCCAAAACCACATTCAACTTTCCTTAGTGATGTCAGCATTTTTTTAAAAGTATGAATATATATCTTTCAAATGGCACCTATTTTGACATGGCAATTGGAAGGCGCAAGGTTACATCTTAAAAATGGTAAAAAGCACTGAAAATACATCTTTTTGCGACCTCCAGTGACCTTGAGGCAACGACTTACCACAGACTTTTTATTCATTATATAAAGCTCATCTTCTCTAGATACCTTATTTACGAGAATTTGGTGGCAAGTTGTATGTGCAAAAAGTTATGGGTCATACATTTTTCTACGTCTTGAAAAATTGTCCAAATTTTCGTTTCGAATGTTAACATTTGGGGCCCCATACAAAATGAACGACTGAACTTCAGGACAAAACATATTATAATTGACCTTTTAGAAAGGTAAGCAAAAATTGGTAATGTTTTGGGAAAAATCCAATATGGTGTGAACCACACCATAATTCTAGGTGTGTCACTTTCTCAGATTCTTTCTCTTAATTATTTTGTAAGCTGTTTTTATGTTTTCTGAGCATACTTCGTTAAATATGTTCCCTTTCTTAAAAATTCTTCGTAAATGTCAAAAGCTAACAGTAACATAGCTTCGACCTTGATGTAATACAATTAAAAAGAAATGATATAGAGCATGAAAAAGTCAGCATTATAGTATAAGCATCTGACATGCATTTGAACGTTTAAAAAAGAAAAAAGAATGGGCAAGACTGACCTTGAAAGGGCAGCGTTTATAAAATACACAACGAAATTATTTCAGTGAATTAAATCCAATCTTAAAGCTGTAAAACGAAAACACTAAAATGAAAAGAAAATTTCCTTCTATTAACCAAGTCTAAAGATCTGAAGGCGGTATTTGTAGAGAGATGACAACATTTGATCAAGTGTAGTTTTAATTTTCACTTTAAATTGTCTGCTAAAGGCGTTTATAAAAGGGAAATCCCGGCTTAGTGATAATATATATAATAGCTATAGTAATATAAAACAGAGCAGATATAGTAACTGTAAAATAGTCTGTAAAAATACAGACTTTAAGTATAAACGCAGCATAGGTTATAGTAATTTTTTGCAGCTAATAATTAAAAAAAAAAAAAAAAAAAACAGTTTAAGCTTGGTTTATTGTACATTGGGCGATATACCTGTAATAAAAATTTCCCAAATTCCTTGTTTTGCTTATTTCTGATTTATTAACCAATGAACATTGATTTTCACCTTATTTGTCGTTGCCAATCAAAGAATGAACGGGCTATGCCTGTCCTCCGGTCTACTTAGCAAGGAGCTGATTTCTGGAACAGAAAGTTCTGAATTTTTGGGCAAGGGTGAATGTCTATTTATTTTCTCATTTGTTCAGAAAATTGTGTATTGTTACCGATTAAATTTTTGGAATATTGATCATTCTCTATAACAGTCATTGTAAATCTAGAATCTAAATCTATGCATTTTTATGGATAAATTTTGTTGTTACCTGTTCCATGACTTTGAAATTTTGCTTAGTTCTTTTTGATTATTTTAGAATACCTTATATTTGCTTACAGTAAACCATAAAAATTACAACACACGCGAGTTGTAAGTTCATTTTACAACACAGGGTGTAGATATTACTTTTAACAGCACACCGAGTTTTTCACTAAAATTTTTTAGTGTTTCTCGTGGGATTGAAAATTTCTGATACACTGAATGATTTCAGATTTTCTTCTAAATTTACTAAATAATAATAATAATAATAATTATTATTATTATTAGTCTTATAGATATCAGAAATATTATTCAGTTTAGCAAGAAAGACATTTCTACCTTATTTCGACTCCGTTCGAAGAATTCCGATCTCTGAATAATTTTAAAAGTCATCCAAAATTTAGTTATTTAATCAAGAAATATTAAATTTCTAATGAAGAATGTGGTTATATTTTTATACAAGAGTTTTTGATGCTTATAGCAGATTAGAATACTACATTTGAAAGTCTGGATACGTTACAAAATACTCATATGTTAGCATCATTAATACAAATACATGAATTTTATAAATGAGCAAGTTATCATAATGATTAATTTTAACTAGTTAATTGCACTTATTATTAAATTTGGTACTGTGCTTTTTTAATAATAATATATTTATATATATATATATAAGTATATATATATATATATATATATATATATATATATATATTTATACAGGGTTGTTACAATGCGTATTTTCCAGAAACATAAATTACATTTTAATCTAAAGGAGCTTACCTATTCATCTAAAAAACTAAATATTTCCTTTATAATGTTCTAATACATCATTAAGTTTAATAATATAAACTAATATAGCAACATATAAAAACTAAAATTTCTCCAGTTATATAGAAAACAAAAATATTATAGAAAACAGAAATAGATATTCTCGAAATATCTTTATTTGTCGTTACGATCTGTCATACAGTATATTGTTTTTTATAATAACATACAGCAGTAGGACTTTCTCAATTGAAAAAATTCTGTCTTGTATTAATGTATCATAGTTTGGCAGAACACAGAAAAACAATCAAATAATCTACCGTTAAAAGCGCTGATTTTTTCTATGTGCGTTATATATATATCGCATTTTATTATTAGACTTTACAATGGTTTATTATAGCCTTTTTGTAGTTGGAAATTCTATGAGTAACAGTAAGGACTTACTCTGTGGGATACACTAAAGAAATTTGATAGATTGTAGTCTATGAGCATTATTTGTTTCAAGTATGTTTACAGAATGTTAATTTTTTTAAAAAATTGCTTAAATAACATTTTTTTGTTTATAACATGTTTTCAAATGAAATCATATTACTGGTTTTTTAGAAGACTATACGACAGTGTTATAATACCGGATGATCCAAAAGTCACAGAAAAAATAAAAAATGTACTATTCAAAAAGTATTGACCTATGCGATGTTTACTGAAATGCACAGAAAAGCACAGGATTTTTATTTTTTTGGGTAACAAAAGATTTGTTAGCAAAATAGCTTAAAATTTCTTCATTAGGTGCCATTTTAATTGTAAAATTACTTTTTTACAGAGGCGCAGTATATTCAACAACGTAACCAGGACTATAAATGCTCAGTGTGACGGCCGTCATTCTTTAGAATAACCGTCAGACTTTGCGCATTAGAATCCCCCCCTTCCCCGCACCCCCCCCCCCCCAAAAAAAAAAATATATATATATTTAAAAAATCTTCAGTATTCGCAATATGGTGTTATTTGTTCAGGCAGATCTGTTTTAAATGTGAGAGGATACTGCGAATACAGCGCGATATGTTGGTGAATAATGTAACAAATATTTGTTCTTATATACATACAAACCGCAAAAGTCAGCACTTTTTGAATAATACGTTTTTAATTTTTCTGTGACTTTTGGATCACCCGGTTTATAAAATTATATAAGCGTACATTGTTTGAAGTGCATTTAAATGCCGATAAATTATTTCAAATGATACAAAACTTCAATAATAAGAAATATTTTCAAAAGAGAGAGCTTTTGAGGCTTAGAGCTATTTTTACAAGAAAACATGAAAAATTACGAAACTGATTTTTAAAACATTCTTTTCACGAAATTTTTAATAATTGTTTAATGTTTTAATTTATTCATATTTATGTATGTATAAATGAGAGTACATCATACTTTGAAACATGGAAAAAGTATATGATAAAACATTACTGAAGAAATGAAAATAATTAAAATCAGTTGCTGCGAAGGGTAACTAACAAGTATTACCATGTTACAAATTTTTTCCCAAAAAGTCTCTTTATAGCTTTACTTTAAAAGACAAAGCATAAAATAGGATGCTTTTGTGTATCCCTGTATATGTATATTGTTTAAATAAAGGAATATAGTGTGTTTAAAGTATATTTGATTGTTACGTATCGGGTTCACGCCAGTAACGAAATTTTAGTTTCCAAAAAGACCACCAAGGTTACATATAAAAAAGCTTTTTTGTGTAAATTTTTACTGTATTTATCATTGGTTGATTCTAAATCAGCACAGAAATTTTAATAAGATATTGTAAACACACACTGTCTTTTTTTAAATACTCCGCAAAACTAGAAAAGTTTAATTTCAGTAATTAAATTAACTTATAACTTTTGCAAGACAGTTTATCAATAACTTGTAACAAAATGCACTAAAAAACAGTTGTTAAGAGCTAAAAAAAGTGTAAAATCACCATAAATTGTATACATGAACAATAATTGTTTCACAGGGAGAATGTCTACATGAGGGCAGTGGGACAAAAACAATGCAGTACAGAAGGCTGAAGTTAGCACTAATTTAGAATTGTGCGGACCAAATAACCTCTAAGTAGACTATTAATAATGCTTACCAGGAAAAAGAAAAAAGAAAAGAAAAGGTTTAGAAAAATGTTTTTAATATCATGATTTTTTTTTTCTTTTAATGGGTTATTTCGCCAACATTTCGTAATTGACAAAATATATTTGCTTTATTCTTTTTTTTTTTTTTTTTTTTTTTTTAATATAAAGAGAAAAACGAATTGGTTTTTAAAATATTTTAGGCAATAAATTTTCCTTCATGTTTGTGATTTTGGCAACATTTGTTGAGGGTATAGCAGAAGTTGTTGCAACCTGTCGTGAAACCTAATATAGACGAAGAAATCTCACAAAAACTATTTTTATTACTTTAGTTTTAAAGAGAAATCGTAAAATTGTTTCTTTTGTGTAGCCCTGCGTGTTCTTTAAGTATTGCATATGCACTATATGGATAAATAAAACTCTCTCAACACAAATGAAAGTGCCCTTCGAGCATTTTTCACTTATATCCAATAATGTATCTGATTATTTTTATGTGGTTCTGTAAATCCTATATAACTAACGTTAATTTAACAATAAAGTTGTAAAATAATCATTAATATTAATTTTACCGTATTGAAATAATAAGAATAAAAACAATAGTAAAATTCCCTTATAGCACAACCGAAAAAGCATTTTAAGCCACTCATATCCGTTAATGAACCTGAATATTTTTTGTGACCTTACAAACCACACTGTAAAAAATTGAAACCCCTCCACCAAACTTTATGCGTAAATTTTAGGGTGAGCCATAAAATTTACGGAAAATAAGCTGCAAATTATAGCAAGCACAGCACATAAAGTATAGAAGTATGGGCTCACCGTAAAATTTACGTCTAATGTTTAGAATCGAGGTTTAAATTTTTACAATGCATTCATTAATTTTCTTCATACTATATTCTACATGAATAATAATTTTTTGCTGTGAATAATGAATGTCAATTACATTATATTTCGTACAATATCTATAATATTACAACACAAAGACCAAAATCGTCCTGTAAAACCAAAATCGCACTATCTGGGCATGCGGGAGAAAATTTTGAACCAATTCGGAACGGAAATATTCCCTTCTCTTTATGCAGTGCAATACGAATACCGGTGGTAGAGTTCGAGCAGACGGAATTAATATTTCATATATCCATGGCAGACGCCTAATTAAAGCTCAATCATAAAAATAATTCACACGATTAATTCATTGGTTCATACTTTCCAAGGCAGTATATTAAAATAAACCAATTCGCGAATTCTTATCGGTTACCGTCATGTACATTTTCGCCTAAAATTTCCTTACACAATAGTATCTCAGGATTTTATATTGTGGTGCCATCTGTTACCATATAAAACATATATATTCCTAAAATTATCGTTTTCTATTTCTTAAAAGAAAAAAAAATCGTTTAAAATTAACAAATTCTCAGAGTTTATTGTTCTTTAAAAATTAACTTTTATCACGTGAAAACTTCGTTTAGAAAAGATGGAGATAGATATTTAAAATCAAGAAAGGTTTTTTTTTTTTTTTTTTTTTTTTTTTTTTAATCTAATTATTATGATTTCTGATATTTCATTTTCATAATATATTATAGAAAAAATAGTTTAGAAAGAATAACCTTAAAATATTGATACTTTATACGAGTAAAAATTTATATAGTATAATATATTATAAGAAATTTGCTGAGCAAATTAACTTTCTAAAATATTAGATTGATTCTTATTTTTTATTTATTTATTTAATAGTATATTTTTGTTGAAATATACTATTTTGATAGAATAAAGTGTTATAATGTTGTTATTCACTTATTTTTAAGTAGCATTGTTTATTTCAAAGTGTAAATAAAATTTTAATTATAGAATATAAAGAAAATACGAAACATTAATAAAATTTATTTTAAATTAAATAATTTTGCCTTATAAATTTATGTGATTTTAAAAATAATTTTATAAAAAAAAAAAAAAAAACTCTGAGATATATATATATGTATATATATATATATATATTTACATCAATAGATTATAGATGGCGCCACTGTCATATTGTAATTGAAATGGAATATTATTGTTATTGATGCTCGACAGATCTTATTTTCATGCTATGTACAGTCGGCAGCAAAATTATTGAAGCGCTAGCAATAGTTAGTATTTAAAAGGTTTGCGCTTAATACCGTTTTGTTAAATAAATATTTGTTGAGTCATGATCTTTGAGTTATGCTGTTTGTAGAAAAGTATGTTGAAGATAAAAATCAGCGATTAAATTAAGAAATATATATATATGAAAAGTATTGATGTATGTTTTCTTTCTCCATTCTTGCCTATAAATTCTTTCTTTTAATTATTCCTCACATTCTTTTGGTCATATTTAGAGTAAAATTAAGGAAAATCTTAAGATTTTATTTTTATTATATGGATATTTTATATATTGAAATTTCATGCAATTTATCCCTGTTTCCCCTCCAACCAAAAAATAACTGATTAGAACGGGGGGGGGGGGTAAACTAGTTAAGAGCAATGCGAAATATTAAAATAGGAATGTTTAAAACTTTATGCTGTGGAAAGAATTAAGTTGCACATGATCCGCCAAATTTTGACGGGTATTAACTAGTAAATATATTAAAGCGTGCTTAATAAAAACCTTTGTTAGACCATAATTAATGCGAACTCTTTTGTGAGACACTGAATATAAATTAGTATTGTTATTTTAACATTTTCAACAGGTACCATACCATACTGTGTTTTTATAAGATATATCAGTTTCATGTCATTCTAAAAATATTTATATAAATTGACAGCATGCATGGAGAGACAGATGAAACAAAGCCATATACTGTGATTTTATGAAATATATCAGTTTCATGTCATTCTAAAAATATTTATATAAAATGACAGCGTACATGGAGAGACAGGTGAAACAAAGCCATAAAATATAACTTTAATTTTGTTGGGATGTTTTACAAAGTGTGGTAATACTATGTCAAAATAACTTGTCATTTCCCGTCTCATTCTTAAAGAAAATATAAATTTGTAAATATATGTGCATTCTGAGTTCAACAGTGACATTTATAAAATAGCCCTTGAGGTGCTTACTTAGGACTTTGGAAAGATTTTCGTTTTGTTTAAAAAATAATGCAGTGAATGTTTATAATATGAATAATCTCGCAGATAAAATTTTATTTATTATTACTTTTTTTTTTCTTTTTTAAACGTTTAGCTTAATGAAAGTACACATTAAAAATTGGCCCATCAATAATTCATAAAATATCTTTTATTTATTTATTTTATTTTTCGTGACTGTAGCGAAGAAACAATCAAACAAAAATTCTACGCCCATCGCATTTTATCTAGAAAAGTTGAAGAATAATGCTTGTTTAAAGAAAATAATTTGATGGAAATAGAAATAAGCTCAGAAATATTGAATCCGAAGGCGACAGAAAGAAAAGCAGACAAATGGACAAACAAAAACAATAATAAATAAATAAGTAAATAAAATAAAATAAAATAAAAATCTAGCGTGGCACTCACATAACTTTAAACAATACTTTGTCTATCTTATGGATATGACAAAGTAATTACCATTCATCAAAAAATTTACTTGGCATGGTAAAGTTCTGCAAAACCTTCCTTCAGTTACATTCAATTGAAAAGAAGGTTTTCGCTTGATTGTGGAAGCCTTTTATATATTACCTATAAATTATATGAACACCATATCATATACATGCCATAATTATATGCACACCACAATACACTCTGTATACTCGCATTTAGCCCAGTACAAAAAAAACGATTAACACATCTTGAAATGTTCATAAAGCAGTTTCTTCTTAACTCCTTAACGCGCGCTGTCCTCGCTGCGAGGACGCAAAATTTAAGATCCAGCTGCAAAAATTCATCCCGGAATTTTTTTACCAAAAATTTACGTTTATAACATATCAGAAAAGGCCGGGTTTTTTAACCTTAAAATTTAAAATTTCTTTTAGTTTAATTTAGTTCATGAATTCCAGTGGCAGTATAATTTAAATGATCCGAATTGTCCTGCGCCGCAAAGGGTTAAAGTCCTAATATACACCGTGACCAAAAAGTTCTTATACACTTTCAAATTTTTATTACAATAATGCAAAATAAATCAAACAAAAACTTTTTGCATCAATTTAAAGTACCAATCATTGAGATCTTTACATTAAATGCTTTGGAATAATTCCGCGTTTTAGTATCTTAACGAGCCTAAGTCTCTTTTCAAATCAATCACATGCGGCACGCACAACTTCCATTGACATTTCCTTCCATATCTTTTGAATTATATTTTTGAATTTGCTCAAATGGGTAATTTTATAGTTATTCAGTTGGGAAAGCATATATGCCCACACAAAATAATCAAGTGGGTTCAGATCGGGGGAGTTGGGGGCCATTCGTTCTTTGGCAAAATATCGGCTAAATTTTGACAGCAGCACTTCTGAACCACTCGTGCGGTATGAGAAGGGGCACCATCTTGTTGGAAGCAGAAATTTTCTGCCCCATACATGCTTTAGACATTTGGGAGAAAAACGTTTTACAAAAAACTCAGTTTTATAATATTGGGCATTGATTTTTGCCCCCTTATCAATGAAGACTAACGGGAGTATTAGCGGCCCAAACCATCAGAGACGAAGCATTTTGGTAACGCGGAACGTAATGCTGTCTCTCAGGGATGTTAGATCAATAGAAACTGACCATACTCTGTCATTTTGGGGGTTGAGACTCTGCTGTAAAATGAATAGTTTCTCGTCTGAAAAGACAAATTCATCCCCAGAGTGCCAAGGAAGAATTTCTTCCACCCTTTGCTTCCTTTTCAACTTATCAGATTCCGAAACTCCATGAATTTTACTTTTTCCATAATCCTTGCATTCAAGTCCTTTTTTCAGAATATTTAACGTTGATCACCTCGATATTTTGAGCTCTCGTGCTAGTTTCCTAACGGATCTTGGTTCGCTTCGTCGTATCCTTTCCCTGACCATTTCCACAGCCTCTTTTGTCCGAACGGACCTCGGTCTGCCAGATCTTTTACTATCATCGACAGAGGGCATCTTATTATACCTTTTGGTAGTTCTGTAAACTAAATCTGTCTTCACCACCAGGGCTTTCAAGTCTCTGAAACTATCACTCGGCTGCTCTCCTTTGATCAATTTATTTATCATAATTTCTCTCAATTTCTTCATTCTACCTAGGTAAAGAAAAATTATAATTAGTGCAATATTTGCACTTGCAATAGCTTTATATCTTACACTAAATTGCCTGCAAAATAATTGGGACTACAGTAGCACATATGCACAACTTTTTAACGTGCTACAAAAGTTGTATGAGAACTTATTGTTCACGGTGTATATACATATTATTCTGTGTCAGATTGTAATGGAGCAGAGGATGATTTTACTACCATATTAAATTACCACCATCTAAAGTATTAAACTGCACCTTTAAAAAATTTTACCCATAGACATCACATATTTCAATTATCTTGAAAATACTTGCTAACGAACTCTTTTATATTTATTTATTTATTTTAATGAAAAAGTTTCAAGTACACTGTAAAAAAGTCATGTAAGGTTACGGGGACAGCCTGGCAGTAGAGATTCCAGACAAAGCCCGTAAAAAGAGAAGTTTAGACCGTAAATTAAGTATATAATGACCTTAAATTATGTTACATGCCCGTAAAAAACATTATACCGTAAAAAACATTCTTTTTTACTAGTTTTGTCTGGAATTTCCACTGCCGGGCTTTCTCCGTAATCTTACGGAAATTTTTTTAACAGTGTAGCATCTTCATATGATACAGATTTAGAATGTTGATTTCGAACTTCCTCCTAATATTTGTTTTTAAGTTATTCTGATAACAGACTCATATTCACAGAGAGACATGCAGGCATGCAGACCAACCACTGAAAAATGTTATTATATGTTTTTGAATTACGATGATAACAGATACAAAGACAGACCATATCACAATGTAGGTTTATTGTGATTTATAGTATTATTTATAGTGATAACAGACTCACAGAGAGACACGCAAACTCATAGACTAACTGCTGAAAACTTGGTTTTATTATTATTATTATTATTATTATTATTATTATTTAATGCCCCTCAAAACGTTTAAATAAAGCAACAATACAAATTCGAAATCTTGACACAAAACATTACTTTCTCAACCCTTATATGGGTAAGAAAGAGTGAAAAGGAGGACAAAGCGAATATAAATTTTTGGAAGTTTTCTTTTATATAGTATTTTTCTTCAAAGGCGAATAGAGAAAAAGTTTTACCTTAATATGGAAATATATGAAATTAAAAAAAACTTTCATTATTAATAAATCGGTATCTTCTAATCACACATTTTCTCATAATTTTTGATGAAAATTCAGAAGCTTAACTATAAATTTTCCACACTTTAACTAGTTCAACTAATTATTAAAAAGCAAATCTAAAATACTCTTTTAAAATTAAATATTGTTTAAATGATTGAAATGAATTAAATGAAATTTACCCAAAATATAAATGAAAAAAAAAAAAAAAAGATATTCTGAAAAAATAATAAATAATATTCTTTTAGTAAAATAACTTTATAGAACTTTCTTTCTTTCTTTATTATTTTTTAAATAGATTATCGAAAATTGCAAACAGACGTGATAAGTTATTATTGATTGTCTACGACCCTCAAACCTCAAATTTTTAATAGTATCCTTTTCTAGTAGTTATATGCGATTAAATAACACAAAGATTGCTATTTGTAAATTATAGTGTGAAATTTTTGTTTTTTGTATTGTTTCTTGGTAATAACTTTGCATTTCTGTTCGCTAATAGTAAAATGATTCTTTCAATTATCATCCTTCCGAAGTTAAATAATTTTTATCTATAGTCACTTTATCGGACTGTTCTTAAACTTATGTTCTGCTGCATCTAGTTTAGGGATTGAAGACAGAAGCTAATGTGAAATACCATAATAAAATAATTGAACTAACGTAAATATAAATGATACTTATATCATTCAACTGGTCTAATCAAGAGTCATAGAAATAACAACCCCTCCTCCTACAAGCGATAAATTAAGGTAGATGGTATTTCACAACTCACTTATTAAGAATTATATGAAGAGAGAAATGTTCTTTATCTTAATCCAACAAATTATCTTAATGAGAATTCTAGATTCTGCATTATCATTTCCCACACGAATGAATCAAATTACATCTAAAGAATATTTTATAAGGTTCGTATTTCTTATTATACCAATGATTCATTTTGAATAACATAATTTTGTTTACTTTCATATATTAAATCTTTACAAAATCTTATATAAAATATCATGTCACAGTATTTCGAAATGATTCTTTTCAAATATGAGAGCAATTTACCGGTTTAGAAATATGAAGCAAGGATAGTAAAACGCAAATTCTCCTAAAATGCATTTATATGATAGTATTTTGAAGTTAATTTCATTTGGTATACATTTTAAAATAAATTTTAAAATATTATTGGAAACCGAGTTGATTTTTCATTTACGAAAGAACAGAGAATTATCATAGTAAAAAAAAAAAAAATTGTTAATCATAAAAACAAATTTGTTTAAATGTTCAATAATTTTTCTTTTAATAAAATTATCAAATTTCATAATTTAAATGAAACTGAATGTATAACTGCAGTCAAATAAAAAAATACCAATGAAGCAAAACGAAATTTTGACATTTAAACTGAGAAAATTTGAGCAACTTAAATACATTTATGAAGTATAGTTTAGGCTTCAACGTTTAACAATCTTTAAAATGTTCATATTTTGTAGTTGAAATTGCATTTTACAAGTAATTCATTATGAATGTGTTTTTTAAGACATTTATTTAAGTAAATTATTATTATTATTATTATTATTATTATTTTTACAGTTTCGAGACTTTGTGATTAAATTTGCTGTGAAATTTAATGCAACATTTATTATTTTAATTAAAGTATGATTGGAATATAAATATTTCACATAGACTTTTTCTTATCTAGATGATACATCTGATGACATTGAGATGACATTTGTCAGATCGAAGCCTCAGAGGATTGAAGCGCTTTGTAGGATAACGAAATTTACTAAAAATGAGTTAAAGCTTATCTATCAAGGATTTAAACAGGTAAAGAAAAAATTATTGTTTTGAGACAATACCGGTTTTATTATAAGTTTCAAATGATTTTTCTGTAATCTTTAATAATATTATAATTTTTATTAAAACAAAGGAAAACTTCAACATCTAGAACGTCAAAGAGAAAAAATTGACAAGTGGATATCTGTTTTGGTAGCATTTAGCGTACCGTTTTCAATGCATAAAGAAATGAGAGAGAAGTGCGCTGATATATATAGGAAAGGAATCGAATTCTGATTCCCTAATAGAATTAAGCGGAATGTGGGGAATTGACCAATAGGAATTTATGAAACACTAGTTGTAAAAAATATAGAAGAGATTAAGAAAATGTGGAGTGAATGTAAAATTTCCGAGAATGAGACAAATGGAGTACAGCGAAATCACAATTAACAATATTTTAAAGATTTTTATAGATGTAAAAAGCTCCAAAGGAATTGAATTCACATGAGAGAATAAATCAGGGGATTTAGGCCTGCAAATTATTTCAGTTGAATCAAATTCAAAATTATGGTTTTCCTCCCAGCAATGCTTAGAAATAGCCAATTTATTAGTATTTTGCTTGCGAACGTAATTAATATGTTCTTTTAGACGGAATTGAAAACTGTGTTTAGTTTGACCAATGTATGATAAACCACATTCGCAGGAAATATTGCCCTGGAAATAGATGCCCTAAGAATTATACATATCTATAGGATCTTTTAACTGAGAAAAGGTGACTTTATTGGAAGACGAAAAAAATATTTTAAAATCATGTTGTTTCGTTAACTATGACATGACTGGATTTAGGAAAAGAGGGCAAAACAATACAGATATTAGAAGAGACATATTTAGTAGACAAAGTACGAGGAAGTTGTAATATTTGGATAGTTTTATCAATAATGGAAGAGTTATAACCTCTGTCAATTGCTATGGCTTTCAGATATTTGATTTCGGAGAGCTTAATAAAGCAGGATCGGAACAAATATTAAAGGGACGATTAACAAAAGTATAGAAAGCTACCATTATTTCGGTAGGTGGATGACATGACCGCGCATGGGGGGGTAGAGAGACTGCAAAATTTTTACGGTAGACGGTGGTGGAAAAGTCATCTTCAGTGCAAGGTCAATAGTGTGACATGATCAATATTGTGTGGTCGAATAGAATTCGATTCCTTTCCTATATGTAAGAGTACATTTCTCTTATTTATTCATGAACCGAAGACGGTATGCTAAATGCTACCCTAACAGCTGTCTTTTTTCTCTTTGACGTTCTAGACGTTGAAGTTTTCCTTTGTTTTAATAATCTCGCGTCAAGTTTCCTTTTAATATAATATTACTCATTGCGCAGTACTAGTGCGACGTTAAACCCAACCAACCAACCTTTTAATATAATATTATAATTTGTTTAAATCTTAAAAGGTACATTTTTATAAATAGCTTTTTTTATGCACTTGTTATTAGCGAATGAAAGATTACTTTATAGACAGTATAAACAAAGATTTAAGAATTTTGAAATTTTTAACCATATAATATTTTGATGTATTTGCGCACTGCAGATAACTTTTCACTTAGTTAAAAAAGAAAAAAGACTTTTTTCTGCTATTTATCAATAATGGATTGTTTTGTAGACAAGAAAGACAATGATTTTAGAATTTTCAAGATTTCCTAGCATATTTTTGATTTAATTTGCATATGTATTATATTGATTTTTTACTTTTTTCTTTTCAAAAGTTTTTATTGTAATTAATGATCTCGTGCTTCTTAAATGTTTTACTGTTTTCCAACAAATAAAATAAATAAATAAATAAATAAAAGAGTAAAAGTGATTAATTGCAAATCGCAATACATTTTTTTTCCAATTAAACGAAGCCAAATCTTTTTTTAAAATATTATCTTAAAATTAATTTAATTAGTGTGAACTAGATTTTACTGTGTAGATAACTAGATCAAGCTGTGTTATTAAAAAATATCAACATATCACTGTTAAAATGTATGTAAGATCGTAAAGTATTATATTTCTGAAAGTATATTTTTTTCACTATACATGTATTTAGTTTAACACATTGCATTTGTATATATTCTCATTTCGAACAGTAAACTCTGCCGGTTGATGTTCCTCTAAAACGTTACATTATTTTTTAAAACAATTTTACGTATTCGTTTTTAAGAAACTTAAATTTACCCAGAACATTTGATGCGGCTTGCCACTGGCGTATACGAGATGTGGCTAGAAAATAACGAGACTATTGCTGTAAATCATTTTATTTTGAATTTATACATTTTAAGTTATTATCACCTTCAATATACACCCCTCATGTATACCTACAATGTTTGATGCTCATTTACCATTGTTCAAAACAGTTCTGGAAATCGTTTGTGAGGTTATTCATAATGCGTGCCGTTTTTTCTGTTACAGTTTCAACAGACTGAAATTTTGTTTCTTTTGACTTTGAGAAGATTTGGCTTTGGGGAGATAAATGTCGCATGGTGCAATGTCGGTCGAATAAGGCGGAATGTCTAACACTGAGATGTTGTATACAATGCAGAACGAGCCGGCGCGTTGTCTTGATGAAGAACACATGACTTCTTTTCTCCACAATTCGGCACACTTTTTTTCCCTATCCTTTCGTAAAATTGAGCATGAAATTCATAGTAGTAACTGACGGTCAGATCGAATAAGATTACCGCCTTTTTCAATATTTTCATCCGTTTTTGACGTGTAAGAGCGACACGAGAAGCATATTATGAAAGCCTCACGCTTTCGGCACCCGTTGGCGCGGATGAAATGTTACATATTGAATATGGCACTCCCCTATATCTACCTCATATGTACAATGTACGACATCTCTATTCCGTTCCTGGAAGAAAAGGGGTTGTTTTCCTATTATCTGGTAAAATGTAATTGTAAATATAAAATGAAAGTATTTTCAGACGATGAAATTTATTTTTAATAGGTATTAAAACAAAATATAAGTGTTTTTTTTTTTTTCATTTTTTTCTTTTAAGGATTATTATTATTATTTAAGCGTATTTTCAAAGTTATTTATTCGAACTGATATTACTAATCTTCAGCAATTTGTCAACGTAATTAATATTGATAAGAGACTGAATTAGTAAAAAGCGATAAATTACCTTATGTTTTTTAACATGATAAAATATTCAATGTATTTTATAGAAAAAAATCTTTGATTTTCATATATTTGTAAATTTATTTACAAGTTTAAAATGATATTTCAGTTACAATTTGAATAAATTGTTTTAATTATATTTATCGAACATTAAAAAGAAAATAAAATTAATACATTTATTAGGGCAATAGGAATATCGCTTTCAGGCAAAATACACCATTTGAAAATAATTTTACTGTCTTTTTCTTTTTTTCTTTTAAAACTAAATTAAACAATCTGATGTGGCACTCACACCACTTTCTCTCTTTCATTTCAATATAATAAAGACATACTGCACATTAAATACTAAGTTAACAAGCACAGTATAAAACCTAAGTTAGAAATATTTGAAACTAGGTTTAGGAACATTTTTACTTTTCACAAGTAATTAAGTGTGAGGGGCCGTTTGAATACAGTCGAACCTCGTTAACGGGAAAACTGTTAACATGAATTATTTTTAACATGAACTGTTTCCACAGTCCTCGTCAAAATGCGAATTAGTTTAGTTATATGAAGATTAGTTACTGATAGTATGAGCTACTGATAACATGAACACATATTTTATCCCCCTTGATATTCACGTTAACGAGATTTGACTGCATATTACTTATATTTATGTAGAATTCAAGATTGTTACTAAATTTAAAACTTTACTCAAAATTATTCAGAGAACTTTCACCTGCAACACTCCATGAAATTTAATTTAAATTAAGTTTTTGAAGTAGTAACCTCATATGAAGTTTAAAATATAACATATAAATTGGCTGCAATTATAATTATTACTTTAATTACGCTGATAACAAACATACACAAAAATAAATATTTAAAAATTTAATCTTTAGTATTCTGGGAAACTCAAAACCGTAATTATACAAAAAAAAAAGCACTTATAATTTTACTTAAAAGGCACTTTATTTGCCGTACAGAGCATACTGTAGGGAGAATATGATAATTTTAGACGATATAGAGGTTACAGAAATTTTTAAACGCTTTCATTTTAGAGATTAAAAAAAATCTTTTACGTAGGTTCCAACTTCTAGAGTTTTTTTTTTTTTTTTTTTTTTTAATCGGTATTTCTTTGTAAAAAGCTTCATCATGTTTAATCACAGAAAACTACTAAAATACTTATTAAAAATTTCTGTTAATAATTACCGGTAGCAAAAACCATGCAAGTTGGCAGGTATGATTTCATGATATTCCTTTCGCTGCTCTCTATTCCTTAAGGGGACTCTCTACTTATCGTCTCCGAAAGCAGCAGCCAATATTATTCTATGGAGAATTTTGCTCCATTATAACTAGGCTGACCAGGTCAAAGTACCTTTATAAAAGAGAAGCATTAAAAATTGCTACAATTATCAAATTATGGATGCATTTTTTTATTCCTAATAAATGTTTATAGAAAAACATTGACTAATCAGGTTTTTTCAACATTTGCATAATGGTAGAATTAAATTTTTATGTAGGATTATTAAATATTCAGGTAATTATTGTACAATTATCCCATTTGAAATAATAATAGTTTATCTTGATTAAATCTGATGTTTAAACTTTGTTTTAAGAAGTAACTTTAAAGCTTTATCAGATAGTTTATAAATTTATGTAATTGTAAATCAGAAACAAAATAAAATAAATAAATAAATAAAATAAAATAAAATAAATAAATAAATAAATAAAGCAATATGATTTCTACATGCCTGAAATTGCTTTGATAGGAAAATAATTATCCAAAATCATCTGACCATTATCATTTCAGATAATTTGTTTTATATTAGATCGAATTATCTATTGTACCGTATTACAATATTGTATCTTTTTCAACTATAAATAAATTTAAATTAATTCTTTCAATAAAAGAGTTTTGAAGCTATTCCTTTTAACTTATCTAAATATTTTTCTTGCCAGGTACAATAATAATGAAAATCACTTCTTTTTTTTTTAATTAAATCAACATTTTATAATTTTTAAATGCATTAAAGTGATTGGAAATGACGTTATCGTACTTTTTATCATTAAATTATAAATTGTTTCTTTTCAAAGTTATAAAGAGAGAGAGAGAGAGAGAGAAAACTATCTCTGTTAATTTATAATATTAATGTATATATTAGGGGGACCGGAAAATAATGTCGTTTTGAATTAAAATACTGACATCGGAAATTTATCCTGGATAAAATTTAAGATATTCTTAGGTAACTTATAAGTTGGTTATTTGTAAAGTACCATGTAAACACTGTTAAACAAAAATTTCCGGTTTCATTTTATTAATTCAAAACGACATTATTTTCCGGTCCCCCTTATATTTAATGAATATTAATTTAAATTTTATAAGCGCAGCTCACATTATTTATAATGAAAATAAAAAAGATTAAAGTTTAAATGGATATAAAATATACTGCAAAAAAAGAATAAAACTAGATTGACAAAATATATATATATATTTTTTTATCACTTGTAATAATCATATGAAGAAATAATAGGTAAATTCTTCTTAAATAGCAAGCTTTTTTTTTTTTTTTTTTTTTTTTTTTTTAAATCGAAATGCCATTCTTTTAAAAAAATTTATCACGATAAGTTTACGCTTAAAAAGAAAACACATATTAATAAGATTTTTGATTTATTCAATAACTGAGATGGTCTTCTCTTATTAAATAACTCTAATTTTCGCAAATACAGACAATAAAATTATGATAAATAGACGAAATTGTCTTAAAATACAGATAATCAGTAGCAAAACTTAAAAGACTTGACAAACTTGTTTGATATACATTAAAGTAACTTGTAACAACACGACAGTTCTACCCACATATGATTTATAAAGTATTATTCATTGATAACGATGAGTTTACTAATATTTTATGCTAATGAAGCTAATCTTGAAGCTAGATCAGCAAATATTGCACATTTTAAGAGTGGGGTGTCACAAAGTTTAAAAAAAATAAATATCAACAGGTGTATATTGCACATACCACTATAATTTTGTTTATGCTAGTGAGGCGACAAGGCGAAAATAGTTGCCAAGTCAGAAATATTGCAGCTAAACATGCACACAAATGACGACAAATTTGTCACCTAATTTATTTTTATAAACTTTTTTTTTTTCTGCGTTCTAATAATAGTAAAAAATGAAAACACATACATTTCGATTGTTAAAAAATGACAATTAATTAAAAATATTCTGCGCTTTTAAAGCAAGCTTCTAACGCAAATTTATATTGTTTTGTTGGTAAACAACGTTAACAGATCAGCAATACACTTCAAGGTATCAAAGTTCTGTATCTGTGGCAATTGAGGCTACTACATTGCTAAAGCATTATAATTGTGTCATGTTGAAAATGATTACACCTCTTACCTGCATCAAATGTGCTATTACAGTAAAAGTAGAAAAGTAGATGTATAACTAATGTAGAAACAAAGGATAGTCTATTCACTTACCACTAAGATGAGCCTTGGCGACACACTTAGCACCTTGGCGATGAATTCGTGACTTAGCGATAAAGTTTGACGTGAAAGTAGTTTAGAGTTCCAATATTATATTGCTTTGATACTGCATTCGTGTCTTGTATGCTTCTTTTATTTCCTAGAGAAGGATTGTGCTTAATTATTTTGATCTCTAAACAATTGTTGCATGTTCTGTGTGTGAAAATAACTTTTTTGTAAATACTTTTGAAAAAAAAAGAAAAGAAAAAAAACCGTAGAACATTTTAAGAATGTACTTTTTCGGCAGAAAATTTATCTCATTTTCACTTGAAATTTACAACTAAAACTCTCGGAAATACTCACTTTCTTTCTTCTTATAATTTTAAGTTTTTTTTTTTTTTTTTTTTTTTTCCTTAAGCGGATTTTTTTTTCAAATGTTCAGTTAACGCAATTTTTCATTTATAAATTATTTTCAAATGCTTTCATGGAAAATAAAAAGGCATTCTTAACATTATTTAAGGTACTATATTTTTTCCTCATCGTCTTATAAAGAGTTGGCATTATCAGAAAATATATTAAATAATCTCGTATAAATGCTGATAAGATTCAAGTCATCTAAAAAAAAAAAAAAAAAAAAAAAAAAGTTAACAATAAAATCACAATTGAATGAAGATACTCAGGTTTCATCGGAAGAATCTTTTCACCGCTAGAATTTATTCTTTTCGTCCGCTAAAAGAATACTTTTCTCTGAAAACTTTTTTCAAAATGATTTCTTTTTATTATCAAGATCGATAGAGAGGTTCCGTAATCAGAAGAAGAAACTGAAGTAATATATCTAGCTTAATTTATCCGTGGAGTTTAATTCTCATTTCAAAGTTAATTAGAAACTCGAAACACGTGAAAATATATGGGACTGATTTTGCACATTTATTATACAAATTATTATTATTATTATCATTATTTAAATATTATTATACGCTCATTGGCATAAAAATTTGCGCACCAAAAAAGAGTTGTCAGAATGAAATGAAATTTTACACACTTAAATGTAACATTGATATAGGTAAATGATTAAAAAATCAAAGCGAAATAATCATTTATTACAGGAAAAATTACGAAAGAATGGAGGTTTTAGTACCCTGTTGGGCTACCTCTAGCGTGAATGCAAGATGCAATATGGGCGAGCATTGAGGCATACAAGTCCCGTAGGATATCCTGTGGCATCTCGTTCCACATTTGTTGTAAGCACGCTTCTAATTTTTCCAAATTCGTAGGCTGCCCGACTTGCCGCTCTAAGTGATCCCAGATATGCTTCATTGGTGACAAATCTAGGGATCTAGCAGGCCAGAAGAGGGTGGTATTGGGGCGGATGCAGTCCTGTGACACCATTCATGTGTGTGGTTCAGCACTGTTCTGTTGAAAATGGCTCCTGGGAGCCCTGCCATGAGTGGCAACACCTATGGCTAAAGGATGTCACGAACATACCGCTGAGCTGTCATGGTGCCGTGGATCAATATTAGGGATGACCATGTGTCGTTTGCAATCTAATACCATCACACCACCTGTGGTGCGGTGTGCAGCTGTAAAGAAAAGGCAGATTTGAGGCATTCCCCCTCCTTGCATCTACACACGTACAGTCGGCTGCAAAATTATTCGAGCACTAGCAATAATCCTTGCCAAAAAAAGTACACTTAATACAGCTTTGTTAAATAAATCCTTGTCGAGTCATGTTCTTAATCAGTCTAAGAACATGATTCGACAAGGATTTATTTATCAAAACAGTCTTAAGTGTACTTTTTAAATATAGGAATTATTGGCTAGTGCTCGAATAATTTTGCAGCCGACTGTACATGTTAGTCATCACTGCTCAAATTGAATCTGAATTCATCGCTGAAGACGACCTGGTTCTATTTGGTTACAATCCAACGCCATCGAGCGCGACACCACTCCCAACGGAGGAGAGGGGTGGGTATTATTGGCAGCACACGAAATGGGCGCCACGATAGCAAATGTCCTTCAGCCAGGCGCCTTGCGATGGTACGTACAGAAACAGGAAAAGGTCATGTAGGGGCTGCATTTGTCTGGATGGCTGACAACGAGACAGTTGGCGCTTTGCGTATGTTTCGTATGAAGTGACAGTTTTTCGATTATTGGTCTGTCAAGCATGCCCTGAGGCTGATCGCAGTGTAAGCGATCTCTCTCTTGTCCATTGGTCCCAACACCTTCTCAAAGGAGAACGGCCTACGTGGCTTTCTACTCACCGAGTTGATTACCCGGATTCCATGATATCGAAGATTCTTCCCCTCTCGGACTCAGACAGTGACTCGTGTTGTCATCGATGGCGACGTAACGGCATCTCTATTAAAAAAGCGTCCCTCTGAAACAGATTATGTACACCAAACAAGCTCTGCTTGCCTATTTTATACTCCAAGAAGAACGAAATTCAACGCTCTCTGGTGGCCTTAGGCAATGTGCAATCACGTTGCAATTCTAATCATTTGCATATCTGCCTGGCACGTGCATTCATGCCAAGTTTCGGTATAGTCCAACAATTACTTCTTGGTGAGCAATGAGTGTATATGAGTATAAACTGTAAAATTAAATGTTCCTAGAAATTTTGCATAACTACTACAGGAATCATATTGAACTATGGCTTAAAATTCGTCACATATTTACGTTTTTTTAACCGACTTCAAAAAATGAGGAGGTTCCTCTATTCAAACCGTATGTTTTTTTCTTTTTTTTGTTAGCTTATAACTCCTGAACGAATGACCGATTTTGATACTTTTTGTTTTGTTATAAATGTCTTGGTCTGAATTAGGTCCCGTTGTAATATCTTTACGATCAAAAGAAAATGCAGGGTGCCCAAAAAAGTGAGTCCCGACCAGGGCCCGATTAACCTTACAATAGAGGGGAAGCACAAATCCATTTGGGGGCCCTCACTGACTTCTTCGTCTAAAGACTCATACAAACATCTTGAAAAATTTATAAATTTTTCATTAAATTTTGTAGTTACCTGGAATTGAGGACAAGTAAATTCGCTTAAAATGTAGACAAGCAAATTCACTTGATTTTTGTACCAAGATAAAAACTGGTGAAAGCATATATTCACCACAATATATTGAATTATTCCCTTATAAATGAATGTGTAAAAGCTTTATTAGCATATATCCTGTATAATCTAGAAATGATAGTTGAGCAGTCAGGTAGGACTGTGACGTTTTATAATCGGACAATGCTTTTAGACCACAAGCTTACAATTAGGTCCAATTTTTTTTTTTTTTTTTTTTTTTGCTTAATTTGGGGCCTTTTCAAAATTTTCCAGGGGAAGCACATGCTTCTCGTGCCTATTGGTTAATCAGGGCCTGGTCCCGACTCTTTTAACTGCTGAACGGCTGCAGCTATTGTCATAAAAGTTGTATGTAGGTATAGTAAAATCGTCACGTGCAACGTGATTCAACCACCTACAGCGCCATCTGGTGGAGAACAGTGGAGTTAGCGTTCCTATCTCGAAAACGGTTCAAGATAGGGAAAAAAAGTTAATTACAAAGTTACAGGATATCATCGATTTAGAACGAAAATATAGTTTGTAAACATTAATGCTAAAAGCAGAACGACTAAAACGATCATTTGTTTTCCCGAAAATTCCTATTTTCTGCACATTTCAACGACATTGCATACGTTGTAGCGTAGCGGGTGACATTTATACTGTGTAAAACTCAAAGTATGGTTATTGTAAGCGGTCATATCGGTTAACGTATAGACGTTTTAAACCGACTTCATAAAGGAGGAGGTTCTCAATTGAAATAATGGTTTTTGTTGTAGTTGAGGTTTGCTAGCTTATAACTACGTAAAAAATGCTTTAATTTTAATACTTTTTTTTTGTTGTCGCAAAGTTCTTGACCTGAAATAGGTCTCATTATGATTTCATTAATATCTAAACAAATTACAATTCAGAAAAGTCCGTGCTCACTCTAACTGCTGAACGGTTGCCTCTACACTCGTAAAAGTAATATGTAAGTATTGTAAAGTGGCCATGCGCTACAAGTTATGACCGATTACAGCGCCACCTGGTGAGAAGATAGTTGAGTTAGCGTTTCTATCTCAAAACAGTATAAGGTATGAGAGAAAAGATAAATTAGAAAGTTGTGCAGCCTCATTGATTTAGTACGAAAAGACACCTTGTACACATAAATGTTAAAAACAGTATGTTTAAATGTGCATCTGTTTGTTTGCAGTTTTCTACACTGTAAACAAATCAAAAAGCCTTTATTTCGATGTTGAAGCTTCTATCTGTCAGCTGCAAATGCATATTTTGATCTTTGTTTGAACATTACGCTGCACGTATTCCAGCGTAGCGGGTGAAACATATTCACTGTAAAGTTCAATACATGCCAAACCGATTTTTTGGTTACGAATACAGCGTATCCATTCTTTACATGTCTAAAGCCTTTTTAATTTAATGCGTGGTGATTCAATAGATAAGTTTTCTCATATCCGATAAAGGCAAGAAAAGTGACACAACTTAAAAATGCAGTATTTAAGAAAAATCAACTTGAAGATAAGGCATTGACTAGAAGAAAACTGACACAATTGTCTCTCAAATGGATAATTTTTTAGATGGAGATGTAATGTTTTTTGTTCTTATTGGGAGCATTTCATACATTTTTCAGTGACATAAACTCGAAATTACCCTTTTTTGAGTTGTGTCACTTTTCTTGTGGGTTGTGATTTGTCAAACATTCGTTGAACGTCTTCTGATATTCTGCTACTTGAATAAATTTTCACTGAAAAGAAAAAATAAAATATTTTTGTAAAAAAAAATAGATGCGACTTTAAAAAGCAACTACTATTTAAACAACTAAAAATGAAAGAAAATTGGCAGAAAATGGAACTGTAAATTGCGCCTAAGAGTATAAAATAGTTTCCTTCGCCAAAAAACCTAAATGCTACAATTAAACATAACATTTAAGGTCGGCGCAAAATTAATTAAAAATTGATACATTTATATTCAATACAGAAATCAAATTCTATTCAAAATATACATCTCACTTTAGCATCTGCAAAACACAGCCGAAAACTACTTTGATTCAAATAAAAAAATAAGATTTCGTAAACTCTAAAAGTTGGCGGAGCTGCTGGTATCTGGCATCCTTGGTGAAAAAAAAAAATCGCCAAATTATATCGGTAAACATACTTAATTCCTTTGAGAAATCATGCTTATTTTAATAAGGTATATTAAGATAACAATCACGAATGTGAAACAATACTTCGTACAATATATATTTTAAAAATATACATCTCGAGTTTATATTTTTGCATTACGTTTTGATCGCCAAATCCAAAAGCCGCTAATGATGATAGTTATCAAAGTTTTACCAAGTTTACAAAGAAACCTTTATTGACTTCGTAAAAACATAAATACCGAATTGCAAAAATGTTCACTTTCCAATGTAGGTGTTACTAGTGGACCAATTGTACACAGTGATAAAATAATAAAGGAAACATGAAAATGGATCATTCGAGATCACAGCATTTGTAGCTACCGGTCTAAAAACAAACCTTTAAAAACGAATTAAATTTTATTTAATTTTGCGCTGACTTCAAACGTTATGTTTAATTGTAGTTTTTAGGTATTTTGGCGAAGGAAATTATTTTATACTTTTAGGCGCAATTTACAGTTCCATTTTCTGCCAATTTTCTTTTGTTTTTAATTGTTTGAATAGTAATTGGTTTTTGGAGTCGGTTCTATTTGTTTTACAAAAAGATTTCATTAAACATTGAAATCTGTTTGATATCTGAATTTTAAAAGGAGTTTATATGAATTTTGCGAAAATTCATAACAATGATGATTATGAAAATTTCTTAACAAATTTTTCTTAGGACGTTTGAAAGTGTTTTCCTCATAGGTTAATACATGAAGCAAATTATGTGTATATATATATATATATATATATATATATATATATATATGAATAAATATATAAATGTTTCAAATATTTAAATTTAAGAATATATATATATATATATATATATATACTCTATAACAAAAATATCGACGCACCAAGAAGGAGTTATCCAAATGAGACGAAAATTGGTGAATGTGATGTGCATGCAAAGAAAAACAAATGATTATAGTTGGAAAATTTTAATGGTTTAATCAAGAGAAACGGCCTCACAAAAGTCAACAAGTCAATAACGCATTGGTCCATTTCTGACACTTATGTAAGCAGTTATTTGGCTTGTCATTAGTTGATAGTGTTGGCAGATATGCTCCTGCGAGATATCATGCCAAATTCTGTCCAATTGGTGCGTTCGATTGGCAAAATCCCAAGCTAGTTGTAGGACCCTTTTCATGACGCTCCAAACGTCCTCAGTAGGAGAAAGATCCGGCGACTTTACTGGCCAAAATAATGTTAGGCAAGCAGAAAAACAAGCAGCAGAAACTATCTCTGTGCGTGGTGAAGCATTATCATGCTGAAATATATGGTAAGGACTGCATGATATGAAGGGATACACAATGGGGCGTAGAATGTCGTCTACGTACTGCTGTGCTGTAAAGAGTCCACGGATGACAACCAAAAGGGTCCTGCTATGAAATAAAATGATATTCCAGACAATCATTCCTGGTTGTCGGGCTATATAGCAGGCGAAAGTCAGTTTGGAATCCCCCCTTTTTTCGGGGCGTACCCAAACGCGTCTTTGCTGGTCATTGGGGCTCAATATGGGAGTGGGGCTCATCACTGAAGACAATTCTACTCCATTCAGTGACATTCCAGTTCGAACGATACGATCCCGATATCACTGGAAACGTGGTTGTCGGTATACAAAATTTAATAGCAGTTCCAATAAGCAGCTCCGTGAGCTCAACCCCCTTTCTTTGAGCCGCCTATTAATGGTCTTTGAAGTCATTGAAGTACCATTTGCGCGTAGGATCGATGATAATGATGAATTGGGGCTTTGGGTACAGCTCTGACGATTGATTGATTCTCACGTTCTGTCCGCTATCTAAGCCGACCGCTTCTTCCCTGACGCTGTGTTCGGCCATGGTTCACTTATTCTGCCGATATCATCTAATAGTGGCATCGCTCGTATCCAATTGTCAAACAATTCGCAGATTAAACCAACTGGCTTCTTTGAGCCCAACTATAAACCTCTCTCAAATTATGTCATCTGCGCATATTGTTTTACACCTGTATGCGAGGTATAGTTACTGTCTATCTGAATAGACGGAATGAAATTCTCGAAGAATTTATGAGATGGATTCTAAATTTCTCATTTCTTATATTCTGCCAATTCCGATGTTACGATGCGCTGCCGCAGCATATGCTCATTCGATGGCAGCCAAACTTTAAAATTTTGCATTTTCCATCGAAACCTATATGCATGTCAATTTGTGTCCAGTTTGCATTACTTCTTCTTGGTGCGTCGCTTTTTTTGTTATAGAGTGTATAATGGGGGTTGGAGAAATTGAGTAAAATATTTAAATATATATGTATATATATATATATATATATATATATATATATATATATATAAGCGTAAAAAAAATATCAGGTTTGAGTGTGTCATATTTTTATAAAGGCGAAGATTTCATTTTACAAAATGGTTTGCCCTAAAAATCTTATAAAAAGACGCTTTTCTAAATTTTATGTTGTTTGTTTACTAAGTATTTAAATTTTTTATTCAATGTTAGTTTATTGTTGTTTTGTATTTAGAAACAATTTAATAGCAAAATCAGCGTTACATTGCACTATTAAAATTAGTCTGAAAATATGTAAATATGATTTTTACAAAATTTTTAAATTCTAGAATTAAATAAATATATCACTTTGTAAAGGATTTAATACTGTAATTTTTTTTTTCATTAGCAATATTTATATCTAAATTTTACAACCTTGTGAAAAAAATCTCAATCTAAACAAATACAGAAATCACATTTCAATTGGACGTTTTTCATAGCTTTTATAAATTACAAATTTTATAAAGATTTTCCCACAATGATTATCTTTACGAAAATTATTACATCCTTCTTTTTAATTCTAATGTCATATTTAATGTAATTAAATGCCATACACACTTATGCATGAATGTTATTTGAATGTGAAAACTGATTAATATAGAAAAATGTATTATTAAAACGACTTTAAGTATATGGGGCTATTATACGCTAAAATATTTTAATTTTTAAAAGGCAAGATGAAATTCTCAAGAAAAGAAATATATATGATATTCTTAATTAGTTTCAAAAGCAAACACATATAATTACAAGATACAAATAACTTTTTATATACCATGTTTTTAAATTTTCTGTTGAATCATATAAATGCTGCCGAAGGCAGTGGGAACCCGAAGCAATCGGCTGAAAGTATTTAAAAAAAAAAACATTCTTATTGTGTTTTGAGCTATTCTGAAAGTTTCAAATGTCTAGCTAGTCGAGAAACTAGTTAAGTAAATTTTCTGTTGAATCATATAAATGCTACCGAAGGCAGCGGGGACCCGAAACAGTTGGCTAAAAGTATTTTTAAAAATGCATTGTCACCATGTTCTGAGACATTCTGAAAGTTTGAAATGTCTTGCATGTCGGGAAGTTAGTTAAAAATCGATTGCAAGATATGTATTGGACAAACAAGCACACAAATAAACAAACAAACAACAATCGGAGTTAATAAAAAAATGGCAAAATAGCAAATGATACCGAATTTCAGTATTGCTTTTTTGATTGGCATATGTGGGGTCTGGTCATTATAATGAAGAATTATAAATACACACTATAACAAAATAATAATAATAATAATAATAACAATAATAATAATAATAAAGGCACACCAAGAAGGAGTAATGCAAACTGGACACAAATTGTCATGCTTACAGGTTTCGATGGAAAATCTTATATTGCTAAAATATCTCTTATATTATTAAAATCTGTACGCGTGTGTGTGTGTGTGTGTGTGTGTGTCTGTCTGTGAGAAACGGCTTGACGCAGCAAAAGCTCGGCCGCTAACGATCGCACGGACTTCGAACAGGTACCGATGGACAGACAATTTATCGCAGATCTGGGTTATCTAATTTGCTAAACGATGCGACCCTAATTAGCGGAGATATTAATTAAAATGTCGACCATTGTCTAACGAAAAAACGATTCGAAATCGCGAGCGACCGCCATTTTGTTACAGAACAGCCTACCTCGAAAGAAAAAGCAAAGAGAGAAAATTTCGGGGGGTTTTGTAAAGCGATCCTGTTTGAACGGTTCGACACATCGAAAATACACATGTACCAAAAGAAAGAGCATTTATTACCGATTCTTACGGTACAATTTTTTTTTAAATACGGATTTTTTATATTTTTAAAAAAAGTTTTAAAAAGGGTCGAAAATTTCTCTTTTTCGCGGTCGTCTTTTTTGAAACGCCCTGTACGACCGCGTAATCCTTCCATTTCTTAACAGCTGGTATATAAAGAAAGGCCATTTAATCCTCTTTCGAACCATATAAACATTTTTACAAAATACGGATTAGCAATCCATATTTTTAGATTTTACGAAACATCGATTTTTTCGCAAAACATTTTATAACTCAAAAGCGTTTAGAGATAAATCATTTCTTTTTTTTTGTATATAGATCTAGCTTTCATAATTTAATTTCCAAAAGATTGAGAGAAAATTTCAAAAACTGAATGAGTTATAAATTTTTTAAGTTTAGCCATTGAAGCATTCATATGAATAAAACGACCTTCATTGCATCAGATCGTAAAATGTGTTCGGTGGCGTTTCCACGGCAACCATTTCATGGAAAAGAACGATGTCTGATGGAAAGCAAAAAAAAAAAAAAAAAAAAACCTTGAACGGAAAGAGAAACATGGGCTGATATTTAATGAGGCCACGTGTTACTGCGATTAAAAATTACAATTTCGAAAAGGCTTCAGTTTTTCAACAGATTTACACATTTTGAGGTTTCCTGAATCAATTTCCTTTTATGGCGCTGTAATATTTTGAAATTTCAATATTTCAATTTCTAATTATGATTAAATTATTTTTAATACATCATTCGAAAGATATTTTAAAGTTCTTTTATATTATCGAAAAATTTCACCAGATTTACACGTTTTGAGGTGTCCTAAATTCGTTTTCTTTTGTATCTCAGTGTGGTCGTGTGGTTGTCTCACACCAGATTTTTTATACATCATTCGAAAGATATTTTAAAGTTCTTTTTTTTATTTAAAGTTTTCAACAGATTTACACGTTTTGAGGTGTCCTGAATTAATTTTCTTTTGTATCTCAGCTACTAATTAAAATAATTTCATAAGTAATACATCATTAGAAAGCTTTTTTGCATTGGAATCTGTCAGGTTTATAAACCTGACATGATTGTCTTAAAGCTTCAAAGTTAAGCAGAGTTGAAATAATAGAGTCCAGTGGAAACTGTATTGAGCAGGTAAAAAGAAATATGACACGTTTTTCTTTTAGATAAAATCATTTATTTAAAAACTAGATTGATTTATCTAGTGAAATAAAAATATGGCAAACGAAAATAAAAATTATAATACATTTAGACGATTCGTTTAATATTCTTCAGGGCAGATATAATAGTACAGAGTAGTTACTGAAGCCTATACTATTACTGAAAGAAGCTTAAAAGTTTGCAGTTTTAAAATAACAATCATCCTCGATTTAATCTAAAATTATTTACTTAAACCTCATCTGAAAAACAACAGCTTTCTACACAAGCTAATATTGTCGAGGTTATCAAGGAAAAATTTAAACTGAAATATACAAACTACGTTTCATGCCAGCTTCTTTATTACCGGGATTCACATCGGCATCAACACGGAAAAAGCCACACGATTGCTTTTCTGCTACGCTACGTATTCAATTCAAGCAGATGACGTAGACTTATGTCATTTGCATACGGAGAGCTTCGACTAACGTATTAATATTTTATTCTAAAATTAATTTGAAATTAACTATAAGTTTTTAAATATTTATTAACTTAAAATTATAAAAGTAAATAGAAAATAAATTACTTAGATTTTAATAACCATCGGTTTTAATAAAAAAGGAAAAATAGTTAAACTAAAGAGGGAGTGAAACTGAATAAAACATTGAGTGTCAAGAACATACTAATGTTTTAAATTTCTAAACCTAACAATAAGCCCCCCCTCTTGACACTCAACCGAGACCATGAAAAATATATATATATATATACCTGCCCTGAATTTACAAGTTCACATCATATTATTTGAGTAACAAAAAAAAAACTTGTATGTAAAAAAAAGCATAAGTTGACAGATTCAACAACGACTTGCTACTAATCCTCTTTCTTTAGTATATTTCAAGAGCAAAGCAACAGAGTCCAATTTTTGCAATGCTTCATTTCAAACTTATACAGAAAATTCTTCTTGCTATGAAGATATAATATAAATAATTAAGCAATGGCATGTACATAAATTAACCAATATATGATATAAAACAAGTATATACATTTCGCAATATAATAAACACTTTCAGAAATACATTTGCATTTTCATATTAAAGATAAAAACATTCTGTTCTCTTTAGAAAAAAAAAAAAAATAGAAACTTATTTCCTTAATTCTTTTCTCTTCAAAATTTACTCCTTAAAATATACATGTTACTCAGTAGATGAAAATAGGCTACTTATGAAAAGAGATAACCCGTATTTTGTTAACGGTTTAGTGAAAATGTCTGACCAATTATTTGCACTTTTAACATGTTCAATATTAAATATGTTTTTATAAATCAAATCCCTTATAAAAAATAATTTTACGTCGATGTGTTTTGTACGATAGTTTTCAATGGGAGACTTCACGAAATCTATAGCAGCCATGTTATCGACTAAAAGTAAAGATTTTTCTTTAGTACCCTGTATTAGTTTTTTTATTAAAGCATTCTTCTAAAATTCTATCGAACCATAATAGTTCTTTTGTAGCTTCGGTCATGGCTACGAATTCAGATTCCATAGTACTTAAACTGATACATTTTTCCTTAAACGTTCTCCAAGCTACGGGTGAATTATCGAGTAAAATCAGCTGTCCCCCCATTGAAGTCCTATCGTCTCTGTTGGCCGCAAAATCAGCGTCTGAATAAACAGTAATATGTGGTTTCCTGCACTCAAGTTTTAACTTTAAATTTTTGGTATAACAAACATAACCTAAGAGTTTTAACAGGCCATTCCAATGCAATATGCCAGGATTACTTTGGAATTGGGCAAAAATATTAACCGCGTACGATATGTCAGGTCTAGTTTTATTAGAGAGAAACGATAAGCAACCTAAAATGCTTCTATAAGGATATTTTGACATTTCTATTGTTTCAACGTTAGTTTGAGGACACTGAGATTTTGAGTAAATTATCTCTTTACTAATGGGGAGAGATGATATAGGAAAATTGAAATTTTTAAATCTGTTACATATTTCACTAATATATGAATGTTGATGAATAGTTAAATTTCCATTATTTTCCTCGAATTCTACACCCAATAGTTTACGGGTTTTTCCTAAGATTTTTAAATCAAAATTTTTACTCAATAAGTCCACTACTTCATCTATATGATTTTTAAATTTTGCAAACAATACAATGTCATCGACATACAATAATAAAATTACTTTCTTGTTAAAAATATAAACACAGTTACACCATGAAAATTTGTTAAAACCTATATTGATCAAAATTCTATTCATTTCGAAAAACCAGGCTCTACTACTTTGGTGAAGGCCGTATAAAGCGCGATTTAATTTACAAACGAATTTTTCTTTTCCAATCTCGATGAAACCCGGTGGTTGAGACATATAAATATGTTCATCGAGTGGTGCGTAAAGATATGCACCTTTAATATCCAGTTGTAAATGAGTCCATCCTTTACATGAAACTAGCAATGAAAAGAAGAAGCGTATTACTCCAAAGTTAACGACAGGGCTAAAAGTATCGTCATAACTTTCTCCTTTTATCTGTTTATATCCCTGCGCCACCAGTCTAGCTTTAAAACGAGCTATTTCCCCCCTTTCATTACGTTTAAGAGTGAAGACCCATCTACATCCTAAAATATTAGTATTTGGAGGTGATTTAGTAAGGTGCCATACATTACGTTCCCGAATAACATCCATTTCTTCTTTCATAGCCTGCAACCACTGATTTTTATAAGGAGATTTTAAGACCTGTTTAAAACTCGTTGGGATTTGATCTACGTCTAGTCAATCGTTTTTCTTAGTTAAATCAGGTTCAGTAAAATTAAGTTCATTATCTGAATCAAGTTCACTATCGGAATTAATTTCATCAGAATTTAAAGTTTGTTCTGCACTAGAACAAGATTTTTCATTAATTTTACCTACATATTTTTCTCTAGGACTGAAATTAAAAAGGTTTGGTGCATAAATTATACAATTTTTCTTACAATATTTTTTAACATCTTTATGACATTTTAAACGTTCAGTTTTTCCAAATTCACAATAATAAACGTCGATTCTGTCACTAGTTTTACGGGGTACTAGAGTTCTAAACCATACAGCCTCTCTGAGGGGGACTCGTTTAATTATATCTCGACTTGATTTAATTTCCTCGTCAGAGGAAGATTCAGAAGGATCAGGGTAAGTCTGATATATATTAATAGCATCTGAATGAGCATTATTCACGCCTTCTGAATCTGACCCCTCATCTGAACATAACCAACTTTCATTTTCACGGCCCATCACTGCTCCACTGTGCTCCCCAATATTTATCGGTTCTTCAATTTTAACATTAATTGTTTCTATTACTTTATTTTCATCTGGGAGCCATATCCTGTAACCTTTTGTACTAAGGGCGTAACCTATCATAATTCCTTTTTTCGCTTTATGGTCGAGTTTGTTTCTCAGTTGTTTGGGTACCCCTACGTATGCTGTTGAGCCAAAAGATTTTAAGTGCTTTACTGAAGGTTTATAACCACCATACAACTCAAACGGTGTTTTCTCTAAATCAGTATGACAAATTCTGTTCCAGGTATACGCAAAGTATAAAGCTGCGTCTGGCCAAAAACTTTTATTTAATCCACTTTCGTCTAAAACTGTCCTCATACCGTCAACAATAGTTTGGTTAAATCTTTCTGCAACAGAATTGTGTTCCGGTGAATAAATGTTAGTAAATTCATGTTTTATGCCTTTCAGCTCACAAAAAGATTTAAAATTATTATTTTGAAACTCTTTCCCGTTATCTGATCTAATAGCTTTTACCTGACAGTTTAAAAATCTCTCCGCTCTTGTTACATAATTTCTAAAGTTTTTAAATACCTCAGTTTTTGCTTTCATAGGAAATATTGTTACTTTACGAGAAAAATCATCGATAATTGATAAGAAATACCTTTGACCGTTTCGGCCAGTTATTTTGCATGGTCCCCATACATCCATATGTAATAACTCAAGAGGATGTCTAGACCTTATTTGACCATGGGGTTTAAAAGAAATTCGTCTTTGTTTATTAAGTTTACAAGTTTCACAAGAAGTTTCATTGACTTTTAATTTAGGAAGCCCCCTCACACTATCATATTTACAAGTTCTGTCAATTAGTTTAGGACTAGCATGAGCAAAACGTCTGTGCCACATATTAATACTGTCCTTTTGAGTATGTAAAACTTCATGAGAGTTTCTTTTACTTGAAGTTTTAGAAACTTCAAATTTAACATTTTTCGTTTCTTTGGATGGAATTTTTGGAAATAAATAATAAATACCATCATGCAATTTAGCAGTAAATAAAAATTGATCATATTTGTTAGTTACTTTAATTTTACAATTCCCCCCCTTAAATTTAGCTCCTGCAATATCCATCTTTGGAGCAGATATTAAATTTTTTCTCAATTTAGAGCAATACATTACATTAGTAAATGTTATATTTTGTTGACCAAATCGTAATTTAACATCACCAGTTCCTTCAATAGGAAAATCAATATTATCTATTGCAACAGCTAATCTTTCATTATACAATGGTTTAAAATTAGAAAACAAATTTTTATCACCACAAAAGTGATTACTCGCAGCCGAATCAAAAAGCCAATTGCTTTTGTCACACACATTTTTACTTAAATTAGCAAAAGTAAAAAAAACCTGGTTAGAGTCCTTTCTGGTTCGTCTCGGGAGTCTGGAACGGCCTCTTCTCTGGGAATGGTCAGGTTCTTTCTGGTTAGATATCTCAGGACTGGAATCACTGGTAGTGGATACAGTTGCCTCTTGAGGTTTAGCTCGCCATGGTCTGTGAGGGGATTGAGCACTTTGCCTCTGGAAAAATGGAGACTTTCGGCGTTGATACACTTTCGAAGTTGATCTTGGCTCGAAGTTTTTCCTTGAATTTTGACAAAAACGACTGATATGTCCCGGAACTCCACAGCGGAAACAAGTCACATTTGATCTTGAATACTGTGTGCTGTAACTCTCAGTGAAAAGTTCATCACACTTATCTTGAATACGAAGTTCTATCCTTGATTCTTCACTAATTAATTCAACTAAAATGTCTTTATATACAAATTTATCATCAGGCCACCTAAGTATGCTCTGAACTATACTATCGAATTTCTCTGGGAGATAACGAAGCAACTGGAATGATAGATAAACTTCCTTCATTGGCTGATCAATTGCTTCTAAAAGTTCAGCTATTCTCATGAGTCTAGCAGCATACATATCCATTTCCTCGCCACTTTTTATTTTACATGAAAACAGTTCGCTGCACAACTGCATGTGGCGTGCTCGGTTATCAGGGTAAAAATGTTGTTTAAGTTTTTTCCATATTTCAGACGGATCCGTTAATTTCTCAATAATCCGACGAAAGTCCTTCTCAGAATTGAGGTATAAAATCGATAAAGCAAGTTTTGACCTCGTATTATCTTTTAATTCTTTCGGATCAGCTGATGGTTTCGGCTTTTCCTCAGTTCCGATTACGATATCCCAGGCGTTCTTTTCAAGCAATAAAAACTTCACATCAACTGCCCAGTTACAATAATTCGTAGCATTGAGTTTTTCTATACTATGCTGTATCATTGCCATTTTCGTTAACTGTATTGGCCCCCCCTTCTTAAAGATTCTTATAAAACTTTGGGACCAATACGCCGGAAGAAAACTTTACTTCATTAAACTTTGTCAGTTTAAAACTTTCACTTAAACTGCTCAATACTGGGCAATCGCCCATAACCAAATATGTCAGGTTTATAAACCTGACATGATTGTATTAAAGCTTCAAAGTTAAGCAGAGTTGAAATAATAGAGTCCAGTGGAAACTGTATTGAGCAGGTAAAAAGAAATATGACACGTTTTTCTTTTAGATAAAATCATTTATTTAAAAACTAGATTGATTTATCTAGTGAAATAAAAATATGGCAAACGAAAATAAAAATTATAATACATTTAGACGATTCGTTTAATATTCTTCAGGGCAGATATAATAGTACAGAGTAGTTACTGAAGCCTATACTATTACTGAAAGAAGCTTAAAAGTTTGCAGTTTTAAAATAACTATCATCCTCGAATTAATCTAAAAATATTTACTTAAACCTCATCTGAAAAACAACAGCTTTCTACACAAGCTAATATTGTCGAGGTTATCAAGGAAAATTTTAAACTGAAATATACAAACTACGTTTCATGCCAGCTTCTTTATTACCGGGATTCACATCGGCATCAACACGGAAAAAGCCACACGATTGCTTTTCTGCTACGCTACTTATTCAATTCAAGCAGATGACGTAGACTTATGTCATTTATATACGGAGAGCTTCGACTAACGTATTAATATTTTATTCTAAAATGAATTTTAAATTAACTATAAGTTTTTAAATATTTATTAACTTAAAATTATAAAAGTAAATAGAAAATAAATTACTTAGATTTTAATAACCATAGGTTTTAATAAAAAAGGAAAAATAGTTCAACTAAAGAGGGAGTGAAACTGAATAAAACATTGAGTGTCAAGAACATACTGATGTTTTAAATTTCTAAACCTAACAGAATCGAACAGTGGAATACAGAAATTTGTACCGCCAGATGGCGCTGTAATATTTTGAAATTTCAATATTTCAATTTCTAATTATGATTAAATTATTTTTAATACATCATTCGAAAGATATTTTAAAGTTCTTTTATATTATCGAAAAATTTCACCAGATTTACACGTTTTGAGGTGTCCTAAATTCGTTTTCTTTTGTATCTCAGTGTGGTCGTGTGGTTGTCTCACACCAGATTTTTTATACATCATTCGAAAGATATTTTAAAGTTCTTTTTTTTATTTAAAGTTTTCAACAGATTTACACGTTTTGAGGTGTCCTGAATTAATTTTCTTTTGTATCTCAGCTACTAATTAAAATAATTTCATAAGTAATACATCATTAGAAAGCTTTTTTGCATTGGAATCTGTCAGGTTTATAAACCTGACATGATTGTCTTAAAGCTTCAAAGTTAAGCAGAGTTGAAATAATAGAGTCCAGTGGAAACTGTATTGAGCAGGTAAAAAGAAATATGACACGTTTTTCTTTTAGATAAAATCATTTATTTAAAAACTAGATTGATTTATCTAGTGAAATAAAAATATGGCAAACGAAAATAAAAATTATAATACATTTAGACGATTCGTTTAATATTCTTCAGGGCAGATATAATAGTACAGAGTAGTTACTGAAGCCTATACTATTACTGAAAGAAGCTTAAAAGTTTGCAGTTTTAAAATAACAATCATCCTCGATTTAATCTAAAATTATTTACTTAAACCTCATCTGAAAAACAACAGCTTTCTACACAAGCTAATATTGTCGAGGTTATCAAGGAAAAATTTAAACTGAAATATACAAACTACGTTTCATGCCAGCTTCTTTATTACCGGGATTCACATCGGCATCAACACGGAAAAAGCCACACGATTGCTTTTCTGCTACGCTACGTATTCAATTCAAGCAGATGACGTAGACTTATGTCATTTGCATACGGAGAGCTTCGACTAACGTATTAATATTTTATTCTAAAATTAATTTGAAATTAACTATAAGTTTTTAAATATTTATTAACTTAAAATTATAAAAGTAAATAGAAAATAAATTACTTAGATTTTAATAACCATCGGTTTTAATAAAAAAGGAAAAATAGTTAAACTAAAGAGGGAGTGAAACTGAATAAAACATTGAGTGTCAAGAACATACTAATGTTTTAAATTTCTAAACCTAACAATAAGCCCCCCCTCTTGACACTCAACCGAGACCATGAAAAATATATATATATATATACCTGCCCTGAATTTACAAGTTCACATCATATTATTTGAGTAACAAAAAAAAAACTTGTATGTAAAAAAAAGCATAAGTTGACAGATTCAACAACGACTTGCTACTAATCCTCTTTCTTTAGTATATTTCAAGAGCAAAGCAACAGAGTCCAATTTTTGCAATGCTTCATTTCAAACTTATACAGAAAATTCTTCTTGCTATGAAGATATAATATAAATAATTAAGCAATGGCATGTACATAAATTAACCAATATATGATATAAAACAAGTATATACATTTCGCAATATAATAAACACTTTCAGAAATACATTTGCATTTTCATATTAAAGATAAAAACATTCTGTTCTCTTTAGAAAAAAAAAAAAAATAGAAACTTATTTCCTTAATTCTTTTCTCTTCAAAATTTACTCCTTAAAATATACATGTTACTCAGTAGATGAAAATAGGCTACTTATGAAAAGAGATAACCCGTATTTTGTTAACGGTTTAGTGAAAATGTCTGACCAATTATTTGCACTTTTAACATGTTCAATATTAAATATGTTTTTATAAATCAAATCCCTTATAAAAAATAATTTTACGTCGATGTGTTTTGTACGATAGTTTTCAATGGGAGACTTCACGAAATCTATAGCAGCCATGTTATCGACTAAAAGTAAAGATTTTTCTTTAGTACCCTGTATTAGTTTTTTTATTAAAGCATTCTTCTAAAATTCTATCGAACCATAATAGTTCTTTTGTAGCTTCGGTCATGGCTACGAATTCAGATTCCATAGTACTTAAACTGATACATTTTTCCTTAAACGTTCTCCAAGCTACGGGTGAATTATCGAGTAAAATCAGCTGTCCCCCCATTGAAGTCCTATCGTCTCTGTTGGCCGCAAAATCAGCGTCTGAATAAACAGTAATATGTGGTTTCCTGCACTCAAGTTTTAACTTTAAATTTTTGGTATAACAAACATAACCTAAGAGTTTTAACAGGCCATTCCAATGCAATATGCCAGGATTACTTTGGAATTGGGCAAAAATATTAACCGCGTACGATATGTCAGGTCTAGTTTTATTAGAGAGAAACGATAAGCAACCTAAAATGCTTCTATAAGGATATTTTGACATTTCTATTGTTTCAACGTTAGTTTGAGGACACTGAGATTTTGAGTAAATTATCTCTTTACTAATGGGGAGAGATGATATAGGAAAATTGAAATTTTTAAATCTGTTACATATTTCACTAATATATGAATGTTGATGAATAGTTAAATTTCCATTATTTTCCTCGAATTCTACACCCAATAGTTTACGGGTTTTTCCTAAGATTTTTAAATCAAAATTTTTACTCAATAAGTCCACTACTTCATCTATATGATTTTTAAATTTTGCAAACAATACAATGTCATCGACATACAATAATAAAATTACTTTCTTGTTAAAAATATAAACACAGTTACACCATGAAAATTTGTTAAAACCTATATTGATCAAAATTCTATTCATTTCGAAAAACCAGGCTCTACTACTTTGGTGAAGGCCGTATAAAGCGCGATTTAATTTACAAACGAATTTTTCTTTTCCAATCTCGATGAAACCCGGTGGTTGAGACATATAAATATGTTCATCGAGTGGTGCGTAAAGATATGCACCTTTAATATCCAGTTGTAAATGAGTCCATCCTTTACATGAAACTAGCAATGAAAAGAAGAAGCGTATTACTCCAAAGTTAACGACAGGGCTAAAAGTATCGTCATAACTTTCTCCTTTTATCTGTTTATATCCCTGCGCCACCAGTCTAGCTTTAAAACGAGCTATTTCCCCCCTTTCATTACGTTTAAGAGTGAAGACCCATCTACATCCTAAAATATTAGTATTTGGAGGTGATTTAGTAAGGTGCCATACATTACGTTCCCGAATAACATCCATTTCTTCTTTCATAGCCTGCAACCACTGATTTTTATAAGGAGATTTTAAGACCTGTTTAAAACTCGTTGGGATTTGATCTACGTCTAGTCAATCGTTTTTCTTAGTTAAATCAGGTTCAGTAAAATTAAGTTCATTATCTGAATCAAGTTCACTATCGGAATTAATTTCATCAGAATTTAAAGTTTGTTCTGCACTAGAACAAGATTTTTCATTAATTTTACCTACATATTTTTCTCTAGGACTGAAATTAAAAAGGTTTGGTGCATAAATTATACAATTTTTCTTACAATATTTTTTAACATCTTTATGACATTTTAAACGTTCAGTTTTTCCAAATTCACAATAATAAACGTCGATTCTGTCACTAGTTTTACGGGGTACTAGAGTTCTAAACCATACAGCCTCTCTGAGGGGGACTCGTTTAATTATATCTCGACTTGATTTAATTTCCTCGTCAGAGGAAGATTCAGAAGGATCAGGGTAAGTCTGATATATATTAATAGCATCTGAATGAGCATTATTCACGCCTTCTGAATCTGACCCCTCATCTGAACATAACCAACTTTCATTTTCACGGCCCATCACTGCTCCACTGTGCTCCCCAATATTTATCGGTTCTTCAATTTTAACATTAATTGTTTCTATTACTTTATTTTCATCTGGGAGCCATATCCTGTAACCTTTTGTACTAAGGGCGTAACCTATCATAATTCCTTTTTTCGCTTTATGGTCGAGTTTGTTTCTCAGTTGTTTGGGTACCCCTACGTATGCTGTTGAGCCAAAAGATTTTAAGTGCTTTACTGAAGGTTTATAACCACCATACAACTCAAACGGTGTTTTCTCTAAATCAGTATGACAAATTCTGTTCCAGGTATACGCAAAGTATAAAGCTGCGTCTGGCCAAAAACTTTTATTTAATCCACTTTCGTCTAAAACTGTCCTCATACCGTCAACAATAGTTTGGTTAAATCTTTCTGCAACAGAATTGTGTTCCGGTGAATAAATGTTAGTAAATTCATGTTTTATGCCTTTCAGCTCACAAAAAGATTTAAAATTATTATTTTGAAACTCTTTCCCGTTATCTGATCTAATAGCTTTTACCTGACAGTTTAAAAATCTCTCCGCTCTTGTTACATAATTTCTAAAGTTTTTAAATACCTCAGTTTTTGCTTTCATAGGAAATATTGTTACTTTACGAGAAAAATCATCGATAATTGATAAGAAATACCTTTGACCGTTTCGGCCAGTTATTTTGCATGGTCCCCATACATCCATATGTAATAACTCAAGAGGATGTCTAGACCTTATTTGACCATGGGGTTTAAAAGAAATTCGTCTTTGTTTATTAAGTTTACAAGTTTCACAAGAAGTTTCATTGACTTTTAATTTAGGAAGCCCCCTCACACTATCATATTTACAAGTTCTGTCAATTAGTTTAGGACTAGCATGAGCAAAACGTCTGTGCCACATATTAATACTGTCCTTTTGAGTATGTAAAACTTCATGAGAGTTTCTTTTACTTGAAGTTTTAGAAACTTCAAATTTAACATTTTTCGTTTCTTTGGATGGAATTTTTGGAAATAAATAATAAATACCATCATGCAATTTAGCAGTAAATAAAAATTGATCATATTTGTTAGTTACTTTAATTTTACAATTCCCCCCCTTAAATTTAGCTCCTGCAATATCCATCTTTGGAGCAGATATTAAATTTTTTCTCAATTTAGAGCAATACATTACATTAGTAAATGTTATATTTTGTTGACCAAATCGTAATTTAACATCACCAGTTCCTTCAATAGGAAAATCAATATTATCTATTGCAACAGCTAATCTTTCATTATACAATGGTTTAAAATTAGAAAACAAATTTTTATCACCACAAAAGTGATTACTCGCAGCCGAATCAAAAAGCCAATTGCTTTTGTCACACACATTTTTACTTAAATTAGCAAAAGTAAAAAAAACCTGGTTAGAGTCCTTTCTGGTTCGTCTCGGGAGTCTGGAACGGCCTCTTCTCTGGGAATGGTCAGGTTCTTTCTGGTTAGATATCTCAGGACTGGAATCACTGGTAGTGGATACAGTTGCCTCTTGAGGTTTAGCTCGCCATGGTCTGTGAGGGGATTGAGCACTTTGCCTCTGGAAAAATGGAGACTTTCGGCGTTGATACACTTTCGAAGTTGATCTTGGCTCGAAGTTTTTCCTTGAATTTTGACAAAAACGACTGATATGTCCCGGAACTCCACAGCGGAAACAAGTCACATTTGATCTTGAATACTGTGTGCTGTAACTCTCAGTGAAAAGTTCATCACACTTATCTTGAATACGAAGTTCTATCCTTGATTCTTCACTAATTAATTCAACTAAAATGTCTTTATATACAAATTTATCATCAGGCCACCTAAGTATGCTCTGAACTATACTATCGAATTTCTCTGGGAGATAACGAAGCAACTGGAATGATAGATAAACTTCCTTCATTGGCTGATCAATTGCTTCTAAAAGTTCAGCTATTCTCATGAGTCTAGCAGCATACATATCCATTTCCTCGCCACTTTTTATTTTACATGAAAACAGTTCGCTGCACAACTGCATGTGGCGTGCTCGGTTATCAGGGTAAAAATGTTGTTTAAGTTTTTTCCATATTTCAGACGGATCCGTTAATTTCTCAATAATCCGACGAAAGTCCTTCTCAGAATTGAGGTATAAAATCGATAAAGCAAGTTTTGACCTCGTATTATCTTTTAATTCTTTCGGATCAGCTGATGGTTTCGGCTTTTCCTCAGTTCCGATTACGATATCCCAGGCGTTCTTTTCAAGCAATAAAAACTTCACATCAACTGCCCAGTTACAATAATTCGTAGCATTGAGTTTTTCTATACTATGCTGTATCATTGCCATTTTCGTTAACTGTATTGGCCCCCCCTTCTTAAAGATTCTTATAAAACTTTGGGACCAATACGCCGGAAGAAAACTTTACTTCATTAAACTTTGTCAGTTTAAAACTTTCACTTAAACTGCTCAATACTGGGCAATCGCCCATAACCAAATATGTCAGGTTTATAAACCTGACATGATTGTATTAAAGCTTCAAAGTTAAGCAGAGTTGAAATAATAGAGTCCAGTGGAAACTGTATTGAGCAGGTAAAAAGAAATATGACACGTTTTTCTTTTAGATAAAATCATTTATTTAAAAACTAGATTGATTTATCTAGTGAAATAAAAATATGGCAAACGAAAATAAAAATTATAATACATTTAGACGATTCGTTTAATATTCTTCAGGGCAGATATAATAGTACAGAGTAGTTACTGAAGCCTATACTATTACTGAAAGAAGCTTAAAAGTTTGCAGTTTTAAAATAACTATCATCCTCGAATTAATCTAAAAATATTTACTTAAACCTCATCTGAAAAACAACAGCTTTCTACACAAGCTAATATTGTCGAGGTTATCAAGGAAAATTTTAAACTGAAATATACAAACTACGTTTCATGCCAGCTTCTTTATTACCGGGATTCACATCGGCATCAACACGGAAAAAGCCACACGATTGCTTTTCTGCTACGCTACTTATTCAATTCAAGCAGATGACGTAGACTTATGTCATTTATATACGGAGAGCTTCGACTAACGTATTAATATTTTATTCTAAAATGAATTTTAAATTAACTATAAGTTTTTAAATATTTATTAACTTAAAATTATAAAAGTAAATAGAAAATAAATTACTTAGATTTTAATAACCATAGGTTTTAATAAAAAAGGAAAAATAGTTCAACTAAAGAGGGAGTGAAACTGAATAAAACATTGAGTGTCAAGAACATACTGATGTTTTAAATTTCTAAACCTAACAGAATCGAACAGTGGAATACAGAAATTTGTACCGCCAGATGGCGCTGTAATATTTTCAAATTTCAATATTTCAATTTCTAATTATGATTAAATTATTTTTAATACATCATTCGAAAGATATTTTAAAGTTCTTTTAAATTATCGAAAATTTTCACCAGATTTACACGTTTTGAGGTGTCCTGAATCAATTATCTTTTATGGCGCTGTAATATTTTCAAATTTTAATATTACAATTTCTGATTATGATTAAATTTTTTTTAATACATCATTCGAAAGATATTTTAAAGTTTTTTTATATTATCTAACGTTTTCACCAGATTTACACGTTTTGATGTGTCCTGATTACGTTTTCTTTTGCATCTCAGCAAAATGAGTTAGATCGTTTAAAATTGGTATACGTAGGTTAATTAAGAGGGCCTGAAAGGGTGGAGAAGAAATAGGCGTGAACCGCGCACGTATCCCTTAACTTGTGCGCGCGCAAAGCGCACGGGACTGCACTGCCGAAGGCAGTGGGGACCGGTGCGAGTTTTTACTCGATCAGAAATGATTTTTTTTTAGGGGGCACGAAGGGTCAGGTAAGGAATACGCGCGCGCAGCGCGTGCATCCCTGAAGTTGTGCGCGCGCAGCGCGCACTTGACTGCGTTGCCGAAGGCAGTGGGAACCCGGTGCGAGTTTTGACCCGATTAGAAATGATTTTTTTTTAGGGGCACGAAGGGTCAGGGAAGGAATATGCGCGTGCAGCGCGTGTATCCCTTAAGTTGTGCGCGCGCAGCGCGCACGGGACTGCGCTGCCGAAGGCAGTGGGGACCCGGTACGAGTTTTGACCCGATTAGAAATGATTTTTTTTTAGGTGCACGAAGAGTCAGGGAAGGAATACGCACGGGATTGCGCTGCCGAAGGCAGTAGGGACCCGGTGCGAGTTTTTACCCGATCAGAAATGATTTTTTTAGGGGGTACGTAGGGTCAGGGAAGGAATACGCGCGCGCAGCGCGCACGGGACTGCGCTGCCAAAGGCAGTGGGGACCCGGGCCGACTTTTTACCCAATCACAAATGATTTTTTTTTTTTTTAATTTCTTCTCTTAACACTAAAAGTTACTGTTAGTGATTCATTAATTATAGTGATTCATTTGAAAATACTGACCCGCTAGCGGGCGAAGCCCGCTAGTCTCTTATATTATTAAAATCTGTACGCGTGTGTGTGTGTGTGTCTGTCTGTGAGAAACGGCTTGACGCAGCAAAAGCTCGGCCGCTAACGATCGCACGGACTTCGAAAAGGTACCGATGGACAGACAATTTATCGCAGATCTAGGTTATCTAATTTGCTAAACGATGCGACCCTAATTAGCGGAGATATTAATTAAAATGTCGACCATTGTCTAACGAAAAAACGATTCGAAATCGCGAGCGACCGCCATTTTGTTACAGAACAGCCTACCTCGAAAGAAAAAGCAAAGAGAGAAAATTTCGGGGGGTTTTGTAAAGTGATCCTGTTTGAACGGTTCGACGCATCGAAAATACACATGTACCAAAAGAAAGAGCATTTATTACCGATTCTTACGGTACAATTTTTTTTTAAATACGGATTTTTTATATTTTTAAAAAAAGTTTTAAAAAGGGTCGAAAATTTCTCTTTTTCGCGGTCGTCTTTTTTGAAACGCCCTGTACGACCGCGTAATCCTTCCATTTCTTAACAGCTGGTATATAAAGAAAGGCCATTTAATCCTCTTTCGAACCATTTAAACATTTTTACAAAATACGGATTAGCAATCCATATTTTTAGATTTTACGAAACATCGATTTTTTCGCAAAACATTTTATAACTCAAAAGCGTTTAGAGATAAATCATTTCTTTTTTTTTGTATATAGATCTAGCTTTCATAATTTAATTTCCAAAAGATTGAGAGAAAATTTCAAAAACTGAATGAGTTATAAATTTTTTAAGTTTAGCCATTGAAGCATTCATATGAATAAAACGACCTTCATTGCATCAGATCGTAAAATGTGTTCGGTGGCGTTTCCACGGCAACCATTTCATGGAAAAGAACGATGTCTGATGGAAAGCAAAAAAAAAAAAAAAAAAAAAAAAAACCTTGAACGGAAAGAGAAACATGGGCTGATATTTAATGAGGCCACGTGTTACTGCGATTAAAAATTACAATTTCGAAAAGGCTTCAGTTTTTCAACAGATTTACACATTTTGAGGTTTCCTGAATCAATTTCCTTTTATGGCGCTGTAATATTTTGAAATTTCAATATTTCAATTTCTAATTATGATTAAATTATTTTTAATACATCATTCGAAAGATATTTTAAAGTTCTTTTATATTATCGAAAAATTTCACCAGATTTACACGTTTTGAGGTGTCCTAAATTCGTTTTCTTTTGTATCTCAGTGTGGTCGTGTGGTTGTCTCACACCAGATTTTTTATACATCATTCGAAAGATATTTTAAAGTTCTTTTTTTTATTTAAAGTTTTCAACAGATTTACACGTTTTGAGGTGTCCTGAATTAATTTTCTTTTGTATCTCAGCTACTAATTAAAATAATTTCATAAGTAATACATCATTAGAAAGCTTTTTTGCATTGGAATCTGTCAGGTTTATAAACCTGACATGATTGTCTTAAAGCTTCAAAGTTAAGCAGAGTTGAAATAATAGAGTCCAGTGGAAACTGTATTGAGCAGGTAAAAAGAAATATGACACGTTTTTCTTTTAGATAAAATCATTTATTTAAAAACTAGATTGATTTATCTAGTGAAATAAAAATATGGCAAACGAAAATAAAAATTATAATACATTTAGACGATTCGTTTAATATTCTTCAGGGCAGATATAATAGTACAGAGTAGTTACTGAAGCCTATACTATTACTGAAAGAAGCTTAAAAGTTTGCAGTTTTAAAATAACAATCATCCTCGATTTAATCTAAAATTATTTACTTAAACCTCATCTGAAAAACAACAGCTTTCTACACAAGCTAATATTGTCGAGGTTATCAAGGAAAAATTTAAACTGAAATATACAAACTACGTTTCATGCCAGCTTCTTTATTACCGGGATTCACATCGGCATCAACACGGAAAAAGCCACACGATTGCTTTTCTGCTACGCTACGTATTCAATTCAAGCAGATGACGTAGACTTATGTCATTTGCATACGGAGAGCTTCGACTAACGTATTAATATTTTATTCTAAAATTAATTTGAAATTAACTATAAGTTTTTAAATATTTATTAACTTAAAATTATAAAAGTAAATAGAAAATAAATTACTTAGATTTTAATAACCATCGGTTTTAATAAAAAAGGAAAAATAGTTAAACTAAAGAGGGAGTGAAACTGAATAAAACATTGAGTGTCAAGAACATACTAATGTTTTAAATTTCTAAACCTAACAATAAGCCCCCCCTCTTGACACTCAACCGAGACCATGAAAAATATATATATATATACCTGCCCTGAATTTACAAGTTCACATCATATTATTTGAGTAACAAAAAAAAAACTTGTATGTAAAAAAAAGCATAAGTTGACAGATTCAACAACGACTTGCTACTAATCCTCTTTCTTTAGTATATTTCAAGAGCAAAGCAACAGAGTCCAATTTTTGCAATGCTTCATTTCAAACTTATACAGAAAATTCTTCTTGCTATGAAGATATAATATAAATAATTAAGCAATGGCATGTACATAAATTAACCAATATATGATATAAAACAAGTATATACATTTCGCAATATAATAAACACTTTCAGAAATACATTTGCATTTTCATATTAAAGATAAAAACATTCTGTTCTCTTTAGAAAAAAAAAAAAAAATAGAAACTTATTTCCTTAATTCTTTTCTCTTCAAAATTTACTCCTTAAAATATACATGTTACTCAGTAGATGAAAATAGGCTACTTATGAAAAGAGATAACCCGTATTTTGTTAACGGTTTAGTGAAAATGTCTGACCAATTATTTGCACTTTTAACATGTTCAATATTAAATATGTTTTTATAAATCAAATCCCTTATAAAAAATAATTTTACGTCGATGTGTTTTGTACGATAGTTTTCAATGGGAGACTTCACGAAATCTATAGCAGCCATGTTATCGACTAAAAGTAAAGATTTTTCTTTAGTACCCTGTATTAGTTTTTTTATTAAAGCATTCTTCTAAAATTCTATCGAACCATAATAGTTCTTTTGTAGCTTCGGTCATGGCTACGAATTCAGATTCCATAGTACTTAAACTGATACATTTTTCCTTAAACGTTCTCCAAGCTACGGGTGAATTATCGAGTAAAATCAGCTGTCCCCCCATTGAAGTCCTATCGTCTCTGTTGGCCGCAAAATCAGCGTCTGAATAAACAGTAATATGTGGTTTCCTGCACTCAAGTTTTAACTTTAAATTTTTGGTATAACAAACATAACCTAAGAGTTTTAACAGGCCATTCCAATGCAATATGCCAGGATTACTTTGGAATTGGGCAAAAATATTAACCGCGTACGATATGTCAGGTCTAGTTTTATTAGAGAGAAACGATAAGCAACCTAAAATGCTTCTATAAGGATATTTTGACATTTCTATTGTTTCAACGTTAGTTTGAGGACACTGAGATTTTGAGTAAATTATCTCTTTACTAATGGGGAGAGATGATATAGGAAAATTGAAATTTTTAAATCTGTTACATATTTCACTAATATATGAATGTTGATGAATAGTTAAATTTCCATTATTTTCCTCGAATTCTACACCCAATAGTTTACGGGTTTTTCCTAAGATTTTTAAATCAAAATTTTTACTCAATAAGTCCACTACTTCATCTATATGATTTTTAAATTTTGCAAACAATACAATGTCATCGACATACAATAATAAAATTACTTTCTTGTTAAAAATATAAACACAGTTACACCATGAAAATTTGTTAAAACCTATATTGATCAAAATTCTATTCATTTCGAAAAACCAGGCTCTACTACTTTGGTGAAGGCCGTATAAAGCGCGATTTAATTTACAAACGAATTTTTCTTTTCCAATCTCGATGAAACCCGGTGGTTGAGACATATAAATATGTTCATCGAGTGGTGCGTAAAGATATGCACCTTTAATATCCAGTTGTAAATGAGTCCATCCTTTACATGAAACTAGCAATGAAAAGAAGAAGCGTATTACTCCAAAGTTAACGACAGGGCTAAAAGTATCGTCACAACTTTCTCCTTTTATCTGTTTATATCCCTGCGCCACCAGTCTAGCTTTAAAACGAGCTATTTCCCCCCCTTTCATTACGTTTAAGAGTGAAGACCCATCTACATCCTAAAATATTAGTATTTGGAGGTGATTTAGTAAGGTGCCATACATTACGTTCCCGAATAACATCCATTTCTTCTTTCATAGCCTGCAACCACTGATTTTTATAAGGAGATTTTAAGACCTGTTTAAAACTCGTTGGGATTTGATCTACGTCTAGTCAATCGTTTTTCTTAGTTAAATCAGGTTCAGTAAAATTAAGTTCATTATCTGAATCAAGTTCACTATCGGAATTAATTTCATCAGAATTTAAAGTTTGTTCTGCACTAGAACAAGATTTTTCATTAATTTTACCTACATATTTTTCTCTAGGACTGAAATTAAAAAGGTTTGGTGCATAAATTATACAATTTTTCTTACAATATTTTTTAACATCTTTATGACATTTTAAACGTTCAGTTTTTCCAAATTCACAATAATAAACGTCGATTCTGTCACTAGTTTTACGGGGTACTAGAGTTCTAAACCATACAGCCTCTCTGAGGGGGACTCGTTTAATTATATCTCGACTTGATTTAATTTCCTCGTCAGAGGAAGATTCAGAAGGATCAGGGTAAGTCTGATATATATTAATAGCATCTGAATGAGCATTATTCACGCCTTCTGAATCTGACCCCTCATCTGAACATAACCAACTTTCATTTTCACGGCCCATCACTGCTCCACTGTGCTCCCCAATATTTATCGGTTCTTCAATTTTAACATTAATTGTTTCTATTACTTTATTTTCATCTGGGAGCCATATCCTGTAACCTTTTGTACTAAGGGCGTAACCTATCATAATTCCTTTTTTCGCTTTATGGTCGAGTTTGTTTCTCAGTTGTTTGGGTACCCCTACGTATGCTGTTGAGCCAAAATATTTTAAGTGCTTTACTGAAGGTTTATAACCACCATACAACTCAAACGGTGTTTTCTCTAAATCAGTATGACAAATTCTGTTCCAGGTATACGCAAAGTATAAAGCTGCGTCTGGCCAAAAACTTTTATTTAATCCACTTTCGTCTAAAACTGTCCTCATACCGTCAACAATAGTTTGGTTAAATCTTTCTGCAACAGAATTGTGTTCCGGTGAATAAATGTTAGTAAATTCATGTTTTATGCCTTTCAGCTCACAAAAAGATTTAAAATTATTATTTTGAAACTCTTTCCCGTTATCTGATCTAATAGCTTTTACCTGACAGTTTAAAAATCTCTCCGCTCTTGTTACATAATTTCTAAAGTTTTTAAATACCTCAGTTTTTGCTTTCATAGGAAATATTGTTACTTTACGAGAAAAATCATCGATAATTGATAAGAAATACCTTTGACCGTTTCGGCCAGTTATTTTGCATGGTCCCCATACATCCATATGTAATAACTCAAGAGGATGTCTAGACCTTATTTGACCATGGGGTTTAAAAGAAATTCGTCTTTGTTTATTAAGTTTACAAATTTCACAAGAAGTTTCATTGACTTTTAATTTAGGAAGCCCCCTCACACTATCATATTTACAAGTTCTGTCAATTAGTTTAGGACTAGCATGAGCAAAACGTCTGTGCCACATATTAAAACTGTCCTTTTGAGTATGTAAAACTTCATGAGAGTTTCTTTTACTTGAAGTTTTAGAAACTTCAAATTTAACATTTTTCGTTTCTTTGGATGGAATTTTTGGAAATAAATAATAAATACCATCATGCAATTTAGCAGTAAATAAAAATTGATCATATTTGTTAGTTACTTTAATTTTACAATTCCCCCCCTTAAATTTAGCTCCTGCAATATCCATCTTTGGAGCAGATATTAAATTTTTTCTCAATTTAGAGCAATACATTACATTAGTAAATGTTATATTTTGTTGACCAAATCGTAATTTAACATCACCAGTTCCTTCAATAGGAAAATCAATATTATCTATTGCAACAGCTAATCTTTCATTATACAATGGTTTAAAATTAGAAAACAAATTTTTATCACCACAAAAGTGATTACTCGCAGCCGAATCAAAAAGCCAATTGCTTTTGTCACACACATTTTTACTTAAATTAGCAAAAGTAAAAAAAACCTGGTTAGAGTCCTTTCTGGTTCGTCTCGGGAGTCTGGAACGGCCTCTTCTCTGGGAATGGTCAGGTTCTTTCTGGTTAGATATCTCAGGACTGGAATCACTGGTAGTGGATACAGTTGCCTCTTGAGGTTTAGCTCGCCATGGTCTGTGAGGGGATTGAGCACTTTGCCTCTGGAAAAATGGAGACTTTCGGCGTTGATACACTTTCGAAGTTAATCTTGGCTCGAAGTTTTTCCTTGAATTTTGACAAAAACGACTGATATGTCCCGGAACTCCACAGCGGAAACAAGTCACATTTGATCTTGAATACTGTGAGCTGTAACTCTCAGTGAAAAGTTCATCACACTTATCTTGAATACGAAGTTCTATCCTTGATTCTTCACTAATTAATTCAACTAAAATGTCTTTATATACAAATTTATCATCAGGCCACCTAAGTATGCTCTGAACTATACTATCGAATTTCTCTGGGAGATAACGAAGCAACTGGAATGATAGATAAACTTCCTTCATTGGCTGATCAATTGCTTCTAAAAGTTCAGCTATTCTCATGAGTCTAGCAGCATACATATCCATACAAATGATTTTTTTTTAGGGGCACGAACTGTCAGGGAAGGAATATGCGCGTGCAGCGCGTGTATCCCTTAAGTTGTGCGCGCGCAGCGCGCACGGGACTGCGCTGCCGAAGGCAGTGGGGACCCGGTACGAGTTTTGACCCGATTAGAAATGATTTTTTTTAGGTGCACGAAGAGTCAGGGAAGGAATACGCACGGGATTGCGCTGCCGAAGGCAGTGGGGACCCGGTGCGAGTTTTTACCCGATCAGAAATGATTTTTTTAGGGGGTACGTAGGGTCAGGGAAGGAATACGCGCGCGCAGCGCGCACGGGACTGCGCTGCCAAAGGCAGTGGGGAATCGGGCCGACTTTTTACCCAAACACAAATGATTTTTTTTTTTTTTTAATTTCTTCTCTTAACTCTAAAAGTTACTGTTAGTGATTCATTAATTATAGTGATTCATTTGAAAATACTGACCCGCTAGCGGGCGAAGCCCGCTAGTCTCTTATATTATTAAAATCTGTACGCGTGTGTGTGTGTGTGTGTGTCTGTCTGTGAGAAACGGCTTGACGCAGCAAAAGCTCGGCCGCTAACGATCGCACGGACTTCGAAAAGGTACCGATGGACAGACAATTTATCGCAGATCTAGGTTATCTAATTTGCTAAACGATGCGACACTAATTAGCGGAGATATTAATTAAAATGTCGACCATTGTCTAACGAAACAACGATTCAAAATCGCCAGCGACCGTCATTTTGTTACAGAACAGCCTACCTCGAAAGAAAAAGCAAAGAGAGAAAATTTCGGGGGTTTTTGTAAAGCGATCCTGTTTGAACGGTTCGACGCATCGAAAATACACCTGTTCCAAAAGAAAGAGCATTTATTACCGATTCTTACGGTACAATTTTTTTTTTTAAATACGGATTTTTTATATTTTTAAAAAAAGTTTTAAAAAGGGTCGAAAATTTCTCTTTTTCGCGGTCGTCTTTTTGGAAACGCCCTGTACGACCGCGTAATCCTTCCATTTCTTAACAGCTGGTATATAAAGAAAGGCCATTTAATCCTCTTTTGAACCATATAAACATTTTTACAAAATACGGATTAGCGATCCATATGTTTAGATTTTACGAAACATCGATTTTTTCGCAAAACATTTTATAACTCAAAAGTGTTTAGAGATAAATCATTTCTTTTTTTTTTTGTATATAGATCTAGCTTTCATAATTTAATTTCCAAAAGATTGAGAGAAAATTTCAAAAACTGAATGAGTTATAATTTTTTTAATTTTAGCCATTGAAGCATTCATATGAATAAAACGACCTTCATTGCATCAGATCGTAAAATGTGTTCGGTGGCGTTTCCACGGCAACCATTTCATGGAAAAGAACGATGTCTGATGGAAAGAAAAAAAAAAAAAAAAAAAAAAAACCTTGAACGGAAAGAGAAACATGAGCTGATATTTAATGAGGCCACGTGTTTGGATACTGCGATTAAAAATTACAATTTCGAAAAGGCTTCAGTTTTTCAATGCCGTACACTAAACTTGGTACAAAGACCTAACATCACAAGACAGCCTTGCAATTCAAATTTCAATATTTCAATTTCTACTTATGATTAAATTATTTTTAATACATCATTCAATAGATATTTTAAAGTTCTTTTAAATTATCGAAAATTTTCACCAGATTTACACGTTTTGAGGTTTCCTAAATCAATTTTCTTTTATGGCGCTGTAATTTTTTGAAATTTCAATATTTCAATTTCTAATTATGATTAAATTATTTTTAATACATCATTCGAAAGATATTTTAAAGTTCTTTTATATTATCGAAAATTTTCACCAGATTTACACGTTTTGAGGTGTCCGTTTCGTTTTCTTTTGTATCTCAGTGTGGTCGTGTGGTTGTCTCACACCAGATTTTTTATACATCATTCGAAAGATATTTTAAAGTTCTTTTTTTTTATTTAAAGTTTTCAACAGATTTACACGTTTTGAGGTGTCCTGAATTAATTTTCTTTTGTATCTCAGCTACTAATTAAAATAATTTCATAAGTAATACATCATTAGAAAGCTTTTTTGCATTGGAATCGAACAGTGGAATACAGAAATTTGTACCGCCAGATGGCGCTGTAATATTTTCAAATTTCAATATTTCAATTTCTAATTATGATTCAATTATTTTTCATACATCATTCGAAAGATATTTTAAAGTTCTTTTAAATTATCGAAAAATTTCACCGGATTTACACGTTTTGAGGTGTCCTGAATCAATTATCTTTTATTGCGCTGTAATATTTTCAAATTTCAATATTTCAATTTCTGATTATGATTAAATTTTTTTTAATACATCATTCGAAAGATATTTTAAAGTTCTTTTATATTATCTAACGTTTTCACCAGATTTACACGTTTTGAGGTGTCCTGATTACGTTTTCTTTTGCATCTCAGCCAAATGAGTTAGATCGTTAAAAATTGGTATACGTAGGTTAATTAAGAGGGCTTAAAGGGTGGAGAAGAAATAGGCGTGCACCGCGCGCGTATCCCTTAACTTGTGCGCGCGCAAAGCGCAAGGGACTGCTCTGCCGAAGGCAGTGCGGACCCGGTGCGAGTTTTTACCCTATCAGAAATGATTTTTTTTTAGGGGGCACGAAGGGTCAGGGAAGGAATACGCGCGCGCAGCGCGTGTATCTGTTGTAAAATTTATACCCTTTCCGTGTTGATTCTCAAATTTAAATTTAAATTCATTCACTACTTAAATATAATTTAAATTCACTTTATAACCTTTAAAGTTTAAGTTATTAATTAAATGAATTATAGCGTTTAGTGCTATTTTCTCTTTTGATGCTGCCATTTGAGTTAAAGATATATTAAAATTAAAAAAAACTTAATGATAATTACTTTTAGTTAAAAATTATATTCCTTATTAATATATTTATGTTTAAGTCTTTTGAAATAACTTTAATTACTTACCTCATATTTAAAAGCATATTTTATTAAAATTAACTTAAAGAAAAATATGTTTAAATCCTTTTACGGATTGTTCATTTCGCTACTTAGCGAGGAGATGTAATATTTTTTCAACTGCAGAGTCTCTTTGCTAAGCCCACAGATGGCGGCTGACTCGCAGCGTCGTGTTGCTATAGTTATGGGAGGCGTTCCTATTCTACAGCATCTAGTAGCTGTTACTTTGAATCCGTTTCGTGACTATAAAAAGGAGGTAGGAAATATGTAATCAGTCTCTTAAGCTTTGAAGCCCTTAATCTTTTAAGCTTTTATGTTTCTTCAGTTTAGCTCAAAGTCATGAGCTGGTATTTCGATATAATTATAAACTGTTTAGTTTTATTATGATTGTAAATTACGTTTTTGTGACTTGTTCGTTTAGTGTATCTAGTTAATTCACAATGAAAAGTAGCTTTCTATTTGAACTCAGTATGGCAGTATTTTTAAGGGTATTTAACCTTTCGTCAGCAACCTTTCTAAAATTGTTTCAGCTGATTTAATGTTATTCATCATTTTGTTTCAACTTTAATAAACTGTGTTAATTGAACTTTTGTCTTCAATGAATGCCACATATATTTATCTTCTTTATAGCTTTTTAGAGCTGAGCAACTATCATTTCACTGCACTGCTAACTCTGCTAACTTGATATATGTGGAAATTGTTTTTTTCACAACAAGCGGTTATGGGCCATTTGGCTCGTTGTCAGCTCATAGCATTAAAATTTTGATAATAGTTTTTATGGCATTCTAAGTGTTTGAAGATAATAAATTGAAATGGCAGTAAGTTTAAACCCCACGATTGAAAAATTACGGATGAATAATTATACTACGTGGGTCAAGGACATTAAATTTATTTTAATTGAAAGAAACTGCTGGAATATAATATGTAAAAAAGAAAAACTGCCTGTTGAAGATGCTGAGGCCGGAATAACTTCAAAACAAGTGGAGGATTTTAAATCTCGTAGTCGAGTTGCATTATCAACAATATATCTGAATACATCGCCTGAAGTCAGAAGCATTATTGAAAATTGTGATTGTGCTATTGATGCCTGGGAGATTTTGAAGAAGACCTTTATATCAGACTCTAGAGCTCATCATATGGGACTGTTTACAGAGTTCATTAATTGTAGAATGTCTGAGAATGAAACGGTTAATTCTTTTGTAACCCGGTTATCAAGAATACTGGACCAGCTGCGTGAAATTGGTCATGCTATGGAGGACGTGTACTGCTGTTTCCAGCTCTTGCAACACCTACCATCCAAGTTTGAATCTGCAGTGCAATATTTGTTGCGTTGGAAGAACGACCAGTTCAAGTTCCAGAATATTGTGTCCGAGTTAACAGCGGAGGAATCGCGTCTACAGCTTCGTGAGGGTGATATTAAGAAAGATGCCAATAACAGTGTTCAGATACAGAACATCCAGCAAAAAGGTAAAAAGCCTTTAACTTGTTTTAAGTGTGGCCGTATTGGCCACTTTAAGAAAAACTGTTTTTTGAATAGTAATGTTAAATTTAAACCTAGAAATTTAAAGTATAACTCCAACGGTCGTGACAAATGCAAATCTCCCCCCTCCTACTACATAGCTGAAGCTAACTTTAGTAATTTAAGTGATGATGACAGCTTTATTTTTGATACTGCTGCTTCAAATCATTTTCTAAGAAATTTAGATCTTTTCGAGCATTATACTCCTGTGGAGGGAGAGGAGCTTTTTGTCGCGATCGATGGTATTAGTTTTCCTATTACTGCTAAAGGAACTGTTAAGTTGAATTTTGGTAAAAATGTATTGTATTTAAAAGATGTGTTATATTCGCCAAGGTTACGGAAAAATTTAATATCAGGTCCTAAATTAGATGTGAACGGTGCCACATACACTGGCGGTAAGGGCCAAGTGTCGGTGTTCGGTAGAGATAAAAGACATATTTTTACTGCTAAAATTAAAGACGGTGTTTACTATTTATATCCTAATGTTTCTAAAGTTAAAAAGGGGAGTAAAGCGAATGGGGGGCACCCAGAAAATCCTTCAGTTTTTCTTGCAAAAGTTAATGAAATTGGGTATTGGCATGCTCGTTTTGGGCATGTAAGTCCTGATACTATTGTAAATACTAGCAAGAAGAACGGGGTGAGGGGCCTTCCTAAACTTAAGTTTAAGAAATTTTTTTGTGAACCTTGTAGGATTAGTAAACAAAACCGTGTGTCTTTTAAATCATCCGATGTTCATGGCGTTAAATCACCGTTAGAGAAAGTATTTATGGACGTCTGGGGCCCAATTAAGGTAACTGGTAAAAATGGGGAAAGGTTCTTTTTGTCCATTATTGATGGATTTTCTAGAAGGGTTGCTGTTTATCCTTTAAAGGATAAGTCTCAGGTTTTTGGTGTATTCGAGAGACACATTGCACGGGCAGAACGTAGTTTGAATAAAAAATTGAAAGCTATTCGTACGGACAATGGATCCGAATTTGTAAATGACAACTTCAAATCATTTTGTAGTAAAAATGGAGTTGTTCATGAGTTAACTAACACGTTCACACCTGAGCAAAATGGGTTAAGTGAGCGGTTTAATCAAACTTCTTTAAATTGTGTTAGAGCTATAATCACGGATAGTGGTTTACCTTTTTCTTTTTGGCCCGATGCAGTGTTGTATTTCGCGTACACTTGGAACCGTTTAATCCACAGGGGACAAACTAAGACTCCTTTTGAGTTATATACTGGGTTTAAACCATCCGTAAGACACCTGAAGCCGTTTGGATTAATTTCGTATGTTGGGATCCCAAAACAGCATAGAAACCATAAGCTTGAACCTAAGGCTAAAAAGGGAGTACTAATAGGTTATTCATTAAAGACTAAGGGGTATAAAATTTGGTTGGAGGATGAGGATAAAATAGTTGAAACTATAAACGTAACGTTCTCTGATCAGCTATTTAGTAAATGCAGTGGAGCGGTGATGGGCACCTTACTGGAGGAATTGGACTTACTTCCGGAAAGTCCAGTTGATTGTCAAGCTTCCGATCCTGTTGACATTGTTTTCGGAAGTGAGCCCGATGATTCTAGTGACGAGCCTGTCGATGAAACTCCTGTAGATAAATCTTCTCTTAAACCTCTTTCTTCAATTACTTGGAATAGAAAACCCGTACCCAGAAAAATGAGTGACAGAGTTGACATCTTCTATTACCCGGACAACACTAAAACTAGATTGAGATCAATGAACGATGTCAAGCAATATTGTGATAAAAATAATTTAATTTTTGACTCTAATTTTTTTGATTTCTCTAGTAGTAATAAGTTCGAGGGGGTGGTTGATCAGCAAAACTCGAATAACCCAACTTCAAGTTTAACTCATAAAAAATCATGACTAGTTATCCCTATACCTAAAACATATAATCAGGCCGTTAAATCTTCAGAATGTATTGAATGGAAAAATGCCATGGATGATGAGATAAATAATATGAAAACTCGTAAAGTTTGGCATCTGGTTAATTTACCGGAGGGGAAAAAAGTTTTGGGAAATAGATGGGTATACGCCGTTAAAAGAGATGAGCTAGGAAACGTTGCCCGCTTTAAAGCGAGGCTCGTGGCCCAGGGCTTTCATCAGATAAAGGGGGACACTTATGACGAGACGTTTTCACCCGTCGTTAATTTCTCAGTAATACGTTTCTTTTTTTCATTATTGGTCTCGTGTTATAAATGGCATAATGTTCAATGCGATATAAAATGTGCTTATCTTTATGCACCTTTAAAGGAAGAAATTTATATGTCTCAGCCAAAAGGATATGTTGTAAAGGGGGGGGGGAAATCTTGTTTGTAAACTGGACAAAGCGTTATATGGCCTTCATCAAAGTGGCCGGCTCTGGTATTATGAGTTAATATATGTAAATTTAAATGTTAATATATGTAAATTTAATATGTAGATTTAAAATATGTAAATACTAAAAATAACTTTGCCGATCCCTTCACAAAGCCCCTTACTAAAGGTGATATGTCTAAGTTTGTAAATAAGGTATTTATTAAGTAAATGTATATAGAGTACATTTAAATTTTTTTGAACGTATAATATATATTTGAATTTTTTGAAACTGAAAAAATGGTTTTTTAGTGGGATATGTATGCATTTTCTTGGTGGATTTTTCCTACGTTTTCCATTGTGTAGTGATGTATGGTTTAGTTTAACTTTTGTATGAGAGAAATTCGTAGCGCTACGTGTAATTGGTTATGTGTATGTTATGTAAATGTTTCATATATTTGTGAATATCATCGTTTTCTTATTTTGACAATGGGGAATGGGGGAAAAAAAGGTTTCCTTGAAATGCTGTGCATATTTGCTCTGTATTAATATCTTGTTCTTTCTTTTAGTAGATGTGTATAGTAAATTGATAATGCTACTGATTTTTTTTTATTGTGAGTTGGACTTGTGGACTCTTGATCTTATAATTGACAAGCCTTCTAGCTTTGTGTGAAGTATATTCTGTAGAAGACATATGTGAATTTCTCATCAAGTCACTAAATATTCAAGGAATTTTTTTTTTATTTCTTTTCTAATAAAATTAATATTGTAATTGCTGACGTTTGTGTTTGTCGAATCAACACGGTGGGGGGCCTTGTTGTAAAATTTATACCCTTTCCGTGTTGATTCTCAAATTTAAATTTAAATTCATTCACTACTTAAATATAATTTAAATTCACTTTATAACCTTTAAAGTTTAAGTTATTAATTAAATGAATTATAGCGTTTAGTGCTATTTTCTCTTTTGATGCTGCCATTTGAGTTAAAGATATATTAAAATTAAAAAAATCTTAATGATAATTACTTTTAGTTAAAAATTATATTCCTTATTAATATATTTATGTTTAAGTCATTTGAAATAACTTTAATTACTTACCTCATATTTAAAAGTATATTTTATTAAAATTAACTTAAAGAAAAATATGTTTAAATCCTTTTACGGATTGTTCTTTTCGCTACTTAGCGAGGAGATGTAATATTTTTTCAACTGCAGAGTCTTTTTGCTTAGCCCACAGATGGCGGCCGACTCGCAGCGTCGTGTTGCTATAGTTATGGGAGGCGTTCCTATTCTACAGCATCTAGTAGCTGTTACTTTGAATCCGTTCGGTGACTATAAAAGGAGGTAGGAAATATGTAATCAGTCTCTTAAGCTCTGAAGCCCTTAATCTTTTAAGCTTTTATGTTTTTTCAGTTTAGCTCAAAGTCATGAGCTGGTATTTCGATATAATTATAAACTGTTTAGTTTTATTATGATTGTAAATTACGTTTTTGTGACTTGTTCGTTTAGTGTATCTAGTTATTTCACAATGAAAAGTAGCTTTCTATTTGAACTCAGTATGGCAGTATTTTAAGGGTATTTAACCTTTCGTCAGCAAGATTCTACAATTGTTTCAGCTGATTTAATGTTATTCATCATTTTGTTTCAACTTTAATAAACTGTTTTAATTGAACTTTTGTCTTCAATGAATGCCACATATATTTATCTTTTTTATAGCTTTTTAGAGCTGAGCAACTATCATTTCACTGCACTGCTAACTCTGCTAACTTAGTATATGTGGAAATTGTTTTTTTCACAACAAGTGATTATGGGCGATTTGGCTCGTTGTCAGCTCATAGCATTAAAATTTTGATAATAGTTTTTATGGCATTCTAAGTGTTTGAAGATAAGAAATTGAAATGGCAGTAAGTTTAAACCCCACGATTGAAAAATTACGGATGAATAATTATACTACGTGGGTCAAGGACATTAAATTTATTTTAATTGAAAGAAACTGCTGGAATATAATATGTAAAAAAGAAAAACTGCCTGTTGAAGATGCTGAGGCCGGAATAACTTCAAAACAAGTGGAGGATTTTAAATCTCGTAGTCGAGTTGCATTATCAACAATATATCTGAATACATCGCCTGAAGTCAGAAGCATTATTGAAAATTGTGATTGTGCTATTGATGCCTGGGAGATTTTGAAGAAGACCTTTATATCAGACTCAAGAGCTCATCATATGGGACTGTTTACAGAGTTCATTAATTGTAGAATGTCTGAGAATGAAACGGTGAATTCTTTTGTAACCCGGTTATCAAGAATACTGGACCAGCTGCGTGAAATTGGTCATGCTATGGAGGACGTGTACTGCTGTTTCCAGCTCTTGCAACACCTACCATCCAAGTTTGAATCTGCAGTGCAATATTTGTTGCGTTGGAAGAACGACCAGTTCAAGTTCCAGAATATTGTGTCCGAGTTAACAGCGGAGGAATCGCGTCTACAGCTTCGTGAGGGTGATATTAAGAAAGATGCCAATAACAGTGTTCAGATACAGAACGTCCAGCACAAAGGTAAAAAACCTTTAGCTTGTTTTAAGTGTGGCCGTATTGGCCACTTTAAGAAAAACTGTTTTTTGAATAGTAATGTTAAATTTAAACCTAGAAATTTAAAGTATAACTCCAACGGTCGTGACAAATGCAAATCTCCCCCCTCCTACTACATAGCTCAAGCTAACTTTAGTAATTTAAGTGATGATGACAGCTTTATTTTTGATACTGCTGCTTCAAATCATTTTCTAAGAAATTTAGATCTTTTTGAGCATTATACTCCTGTGGAGGGAGAGGAGCTTTTTGTCGCGATCGATGGTATTAGTTTTCCTATTACTGCTAAAGGAACTGTTAAGTTGAATTTTGGTAAAAATGTATTGTATTTAAAAGATGTGTTATATTCCCCAAAGTTACGGAAAAATTTAATATCGGGTCCTAAATTAGATGTGAACGGTGCCACATACACTGGCGGTAAGGGCCGAGTGTCGGTGTTCGGTAGAGATAAAAGACATATTTTTACTGCTAAAATTAAAGACGGTGTTTACTATTTATATCCTAATGTTTCTAAAGTTAAAAAGGGGAGTAAAGCGAATGGGGGGCACCCAGAAAATCCTTCAGTTTTTCTTGCAAAAGTTAATGAAATTGGGTATTGGCATGCTCGTTTTGGGCATGTAAGTCCTGATACTATTGTAAATACTAGCAAGAAGAACGGGGTGAGGGGCCTTCCTAAACTTAAGTTTAAGAAATTTTTTTGTGAACCTTGTAGGATTAGTAAACAAAACCGTGTGTCTTTTAAATCATCCGATGTTCATGGCGTTAAATCACCGTTAGAGAAAGTATTTATGGACGTCTGGGGCCCAATTAAGGTAACTGGTAAAAATGGGGAAAGGTTCTTTTTGTCCATTATTGATGGATTTTCTAAAAGGGTTGCTGTTTATCCTTTAAAGGATAAGTCTCAGGTTTTTGGTGTATTCGAGAGACACATTGCACGGGCAGAACGTAGTTTGAATAAAAAATTGAAAGCTATTCGTACGGACAATGGTTCCGAATTTGTAAATGACAACTTCAAATCATTTTGTAGTAAAAATGGAGTTGTTCATGAGTTAACTAACACGTTCACACCTGAGCAAAATGGGTTAAGTGAGCGGTTTAATCAAACTTCTTTAAATTGTGTTAGAGCTATAATCACGGATAGTGGTTTACCTTTTTCTTTTTGGCCCGATGCAGTGTTGTATTTCGCGTACACTTGGAACCGTTTAATCCACAGGGGACAAACTAAGACTCCTTTTGAGTTATATACTGGGTTTAAACCATCCGTAAGACACCTGAAGCCGTTTGGATTAATTTCGTATGTTGGGATCCCAAAACAGCATAGAAACCATAAGCTTGAACCTAAGGCTAAAAAGGGAGTACTAATAGGTTATTCATTAAAGACTAAGGGGTATAAAATTTGGTTGGAGGATGAGGATAAAATAGTTGAAACTATAAACGTAACGTTCTCTGATCAGCTATTTAGTAAATGCAGTGGAGCGGTGATGGGCACCTTACTGGAGGAATTGGACTTACTTCCGGAAAGTCCAGTTGATTGTCAAGCTTCCGATCCTGTTGACATTGTTTTCGGAAGTGAGCCCGATGATTCTAGTGACGAGCCTGTCGATGAAACTCCTGTAGATAAATCTTCTCTTAAACCTCTTTCTTCAATTACTTGGAATAGAAAACCCGTACCCAGAAAAATGAGTGACAGAGTTGACATCTTCTATTACCCGGACAACACTAAAACTAGATTGAGATCAATGAACGATGTCAAGCAATATTGTGATAAAAATAATTTAATTTTTGACTCTAATTTTTTTGATTTCTCTAGTAGTAATAAGTTCGAGGGGGTGGTTGATCAGCAAAACTCGAATAACCCAACTTCAAGTTTAACTCATAAAAAATCATGACTAGTTATCCCTATACCTAAAACATATAATCAGGCCGTTAAATCTTCAGAATGTATTGAATGGAAAAATGCCATGGATGATGAGATAAATAATATGAAAACTCGTAAAGTTTGGCATCTGGTTAATTTACCGGAGGGGAAAAAAGTTTTGGGAAATAGATGGGTATACGCCGTTAAAAGAGATGAGCTAGGAAACGTTGCCCGCTTTAAAGCGAGGCTCGTGGCCCAGGGCTTTCATCAGATAAAGGGGGACACTTATGACGAGACGTTTTCACCCGTCGTTAATTTCTCAGTAATACGTTTCTTTTTTTCATTATTGGTCTCGTGTTATAAATGGCATAATGTTCAATGCGATATAAAATGTGCTTATCTTTATGCACCTTTAAAGGAAGAAATTTATATGTCTCAGCCAAAAGGATATGTTGTAAAGGGGGGGGGGAAATCTTGTTTGTAAACTGGACAAAGCGTTATATGGCCTTCATCAAAGTGGCCGGCTCTGGTATTATGAGTTAAATAAAGTACTATTAGATTTAGGGTTTAATAAATTTAACTGGTGTAATTGTTCATATTATTTTGAAAATTATATTGTTTTATTAGTTTATGTAGATGATTTAGTTTTGTTTGGTAAAAATCAATTTCAAATAGATAAAATTCTTAATTTATTAAAAGGTAAATTTGATATAAAAATTTTAGGTAAAAGCAAGAAATTACTTGGTGTAGAATTTAATTATGAAAATAATTCAGTACAAATCTTTTAGGAATCATATATTAATGAAGTGTATGACAGGTTTAAATCTTATAATATTCCTTATTGCTCATTACCTATTGTAAAAGGCATTAAGTATTCGAAAAAAGATTGTCCTACTAATCAAAATGAAATTGATGAAATGTCTAGATTTCCATATCGGAATATCTTAGGATGTCTATCTTTCATTGCAAACAGGACACGACATGATATTGCCTACGCAGTTAATATATTCAGTCAATTTCAAAATTCACCGGGGTTTAATCATTGGAATGGGTTAATTAAATTGCTTGGGTATGTTTCGTGTACTCGAGATTTGAAATTAAATTTGAATTGTTTTAATCCATGTTTAACTGCTTTCTCTGACGCTGATTTCGCGATGAATAGAGATGACTTCGTATCAATGGGGGGACAAATTTTATTTTTGGATAATAGCCCTATTTCTTGGAAAACCTTTAAGCAAAAAAGTGTTTGCCTTTCAACCATGGAAAGTGAATTTGTATCCATGTGTGACGGGGTTAAAGAATTAATGTGGTTTGATAATATATTACGAGATTGTATTGATTTTAAATTAATTGCTATTTCATATGAACCACCAATACTTTTTGCTGATAACCAAGCAGCTATTAATTTTACGAGGTCTCCTATAGAGAATAACAAATCTAAACATATTAATGTAAAATTATTTTTCATCCGTGAATGGCTATTTGAGGAACGGTTTGATTTAAAATATGTAAATACTAAAAATAACTTTGCCGATCCCTTCACAAAGCCCCTTACTAAAGGTGATATGTCTAAGTTTGTAAATAAGGTATTTATTAAGTAAATGTATATAGAGTACATTTAAATTTTTTTGAACGTATAATATATATTTGAATTTTTTGAAACTGAAAAAATGGTTTTTTAGAGGGATATGTATGCATTTTCTTGGTGGATTTTTCCTACGTTTTCCATTGTGTAGTGATGTATGGTTTAGTTTAACTTTTGTATGAGAGAAATTCGTAGTGCTACGTGTAATTGGTTATGTGTATGTTATGTAAATGTTTCATATATTTGTGAATATCATCGTTTTCTTATTTTGACAATGGGGAATGGGGGAAAAAAAGGTTTCCTTGAAATGCTGTGCATATTTGCTCTGTATTAATATCTTGTTCTTTCTTTTAGTAGATGTGTATAGTAAATTGATAATGCTACTGATTTTTTTTTATTGTGAGTTGGACTTGTGGACTCTTGATCTTATAATTGACAAGCCTTCTAGCTTTGTGTGAAGTATATTCTGTAGAAGACATATGTGAATCTCTCATCAAGTCACTAAATATTCAAGGAATTTTTTTTTATTTCTTTTCTAATAAAATTAATATTGTAATTGCTGACGTTTGTGTTTGTCGAATCAACACGGTGGGGGGCCTTGTTGTAAAATTTATACCCTTTCCGTGTTGATTCTCAAATTTAAATTTAAATTCATTCACTACTTAAATATAATTTAAATTCACTTTATAACCTTTAAAGTTTAAGTTATTAATTAAATGAATTATAGCGTTTAGTGCTATTTTCTCTTTTGATGCTGCCATTTGAGTTAAAGATATATTAAAATTAAAAAAATCTTAATGATAATTACTTTTAGTTAAAAATTATATTCCTTATTAATATATTTATGTTTAAGTCATTTGAAATAACTTTAATTACTTACCTCATATTTAAAAGTATATTTTATTAAAATTAACTTAAAGAAAAATATGTTTAAATCCTTTTACGGATTGTTCTTTTCGCTACTTAGCGAGGAGATGTAATATTTTTTCAACTGCAGAGTCTTTTTGCTTAGCCCACAGATGGCGGCCGACTCGCAGCGTCGTGTTGCTATAGTTATGGGAGGCGTTCCTATTCTACAGCATCTAGTAGCTGTTACTTTGAATCCGTTCGGTGACTATAAAAGGAGGTAGGAAATATGTAATCAGTCTCTTAAGCTCTGAAGCCCTTAATCTTTTAAGCTTTTATGTTTTTTCAGTTTAGCTCAAAGTCATGAGCTGGTATTTCGATATAATTATAAACTGTTTAGTTTTATTATGATTGTAAATTACGTTTTTGTGACTTGTTCGTTTAGTGTATCTAGTTATTTCACAATGAAAAGTAGCTTTCTATTTGAACTCAGTATGGCAGTATTTTAAGGGTATTTAACCTTTCGTCAGCAAGATTCTACAATTGTTTCAGCTGATTTAATGTTATTCATCATTTTGTTTCAACTTTAATAAACTGTTTTAATTGAACTTTTGTCTTCAATGAATGCCACATATATTTATCTTTTTTATAGCTTTTTAGAGCTGAGCAACTATCATTTCACTGCACTGCTAACTCTGCTAACTTAATATATGTGGAAATTGTTTTTTTCACAACAGTATCCCTTAAGTTGTGCGCGCGCAGCGCGCACGGGACTGCGCTGCCAAAGGCAGTGGGGACCCGGTCCGACTTTTTACCCAATCACAAATGATTTTTTTTTTTTTTTTTCTTTTCTTAACACTAAAAGTTACTGTTAGTGATTCATTAATTATAGTGATTCATTTGAAAATACTGACCCGCTAGCGGGCTTTGCCCGCATGTCTCCTTATATTATTAAAATCTGTACGCGCGTGTGTGTGTGTGTGAGTCTGTGTGTCTGTGAGAAACGGCTTGAAACCGCAAAAGCTCCGCCGCTAACGGTCGCACGGACTTCGAACAGGTACCGTCGGAGAGAGAATTTATCGCAGATCTGGGTTATCTAATTTGCTAAACGATGCGACCCTAATTAGCGGAGATATTACTTAAAATGTCGACCATTGTCTAACGAAAAATGACCCAGAATTCATGATTAAATGCTTAAAAAGCGACATTTTTACAGAAAAGGTGGAAAATAAATTAGAAATATCAGTCGTATCGTTACAAACAAGATACCATTGGAAAGGGCTTTTTTTTCTTAAACCGATGGTTTAAACGGCTTATCGATCGGACAATTAGATTTTTTAAAATTAACTAAACTATAAAAAAATATTGGCAACAAATCACAAGAATCTTAGCTTTGCAGACTTTTAGTCTACAGCAGTCTTCAACGGAAACACATCTGGTATTTAATGAAGTCACGTGTTTCGTACTGCGATAAAAAATTGCAAATTTCTATTTTCTTCAATTTTTCAAATTTTACACATTTTATTTAGTATATAATATTTACACCACAAAACAAATTTGCATTTCAAATTTCATCGATTTTCGTCAATAAACAAAAGATTTGCATTTTAATTGCAAATTAAATTTTATCTTTACACGCCGGACATTTTTGCAATATTCTAATACGCGTATTTCAATTTCTAATTACGATTGATTTATTTTTTATACATCATACGAAAGATATTTTAAAGTTCTTTTACATAATTCAAAGTTTTCAACAGATTTACACGTTTTGAGGTCTCCTGAATCAGTGTTCTTTCATGGCGCTGTAATATTTTCAAATTTCAATATTTCAATTTCTAATTATGATTAAATTATTTTTAAAACATGATTCGAAAGATATTTTAAAGTTCTTTTATATTATTCAAAGTTTTCACCAGATTTATACGTTTTGTGGTGTCCTGAATTCGTTTTCTTTTGTATCTCAGCTACTAATTAGAATAATTTCATAAGTAATACATCATTAGAAAGCGTTTTTGAATTGGAATGGAACAGTGGAATACAGAAATTTCTACCGACAGATGGCGCTGTAATATTTTCAAATTTCAATATTTCAATTTCTAATTAGGATTAAATTATTTTTAATACATCATTCGAAAGATATTTTAAAGTTCTTTTAAATTATCGAAAGTTTTCACCAGATTTATACGTTTTGAGGTCTCCTGAATCAATTTTCTTTTATGACGCTGTAATATTTTCAAATTTCAATATTTCAATTTCTAATTACGATTAATTTTTTTTAATACATCATTCGAAAGATATTTTAAAGTTCTTTTAAATTATCGAAAGTTTTCAACAGATTTTCACGTTTTGAGATGTCCTGAATTCGTTTTCTTTTGTATCTCAGCTACTAATTAAAATAATTTCATAAGTAATACATCATTGGAAAGCTTTTTTGAATTGGAGTCGAACAGTGGAATACAGAAATTTGTACCGCCAGATGGCGCTGTAATATTTTCAAATTTCAATATTTCAATTTCTAATTATGATTAAATTATTTTTAAAACATCATTCGACAGATATTTTAAAGTTCTTTCAAATTATCGAAAATTTTCACCAGATTTATACGTTTTGAGGTCTCCTGATTCAATTTTCTTTTATGGCGCTGTAATATTTTCAAATTTCAATATAGGGGAAAGTTGGATAAAACCGGGTAGGTGGATAAAACCGGGACACAGCAGTTTTAGCTTGATTAGTATTGCCATCTGTCGGAAAACGCTTGAAACTAGTCTCAAACAACCGCCATGTTATTTAGAGTTAAATGAAACGAAGTGTTGTTTCTTTGTTTGTCAACGCCGATGTTTCGAAAAATTCGAGTAGAAAAGTTTTGATTTTTACATCACCGATTTCACCCTGTAGTTTCTAATTGCTTAGAGATTTGTTTTAGGTAAGTACAACATTTGATAACACCTTTTTCAGCAGTTATTTTAAATTATTGAACCAGGTTTTGCATCATGTTCGAAATGTGCTAAGCCTTCTTTTCTGATTAATGGCGTTGTCGGATAAAACCGGGACCTTGGCAGTTGGACAAGACCGGATAATCCTAGATGACCATTTCTCACATGTCAAAAGTATTGAGCTAATAAATGCTGCAATAGAAAATCATGTTATCCTTTTATGCTTCCCTCCTCATACGACCCACCGTCTACAGCCGCTTGATGTGTCCCTAATGGCACCTTTAAGTGCCTTCTACGAACAGGAAGTGAGGAAGTGGCTAATCAACCATCCTGGTCGTGCTGTGACAATTTACCAAATTGGACATTTATTTAGAGATGCATATTTAAGGGCAGCGATTCCTCAGACAGCTATCAAGGGGTTTGAGAAGACAGGGATCTACCCATTCAACAATGATGTATTTCCAGATCACCTCTTTGCACCCTCTGATACAACTGAAAGACCAATGGAGATTGAGGATAATCTTTTATCTGAACAACCTCAAGTTGAATCAACAATCATCGACAACCCTTTGCCTGAACAACCTCAAGTTGAATCAATAATCACTGACAATCCCTTGCCTAAACAATCTGAAGTTCAAGTGTGTTCGGAAACTGCGATTTCTTCGCAAACAAATGATCGCAAAAAGGCTGAGATACTAAAAGTCGATGATCAGCAACCTTCAACTTTTACACATGGTCCAGGTAAGGCTATCGTGTCTTCTTTCTCAGTATCCCCAAGAGAAATAAGGCCTCCTTCAGAGCAAAAAAGAGCCAAGAATTGTGAAGAAGCCCGACAAGCAGCGAGGGAAGACAGTAATTCTTACTTCTTCACCTTATAAGTTAGAGCTGGAGCTTGAAGAACAAGGAAAAACTAAGAAAAAAGAAAAGAAAACCTTAAAACAGAAACTGTTTAAGGTCCCTAAGCAAAAAACTGTCCAAACACGGAAGAAAAAGAAGTTCAGCATTAAAACAGATTCCTTGTCATCAGATGAAGACGAGGAGGAAAGTGACGAAGCCTGTATCTCTTGCAATGAATTGTATTCCAAGTCAAAATCTCTGGAAGGTTGGATACAGTGTCTCCACTGTAAAGGTTGGGCACACGAAGCCTGTAGCAATGCAGAGGAGCATGATCAACATTTTATTTGTGATTTCTGTTCTTAAAATTACTTACAAATCTGATCAATTAACTGAATTCACGATAAATTACAAATATATTAAATTCAAACTTACTTATGTTCCGTTATTTTTTGACCCACCTATATTCCTCAGTATAGGAGGGTCATTGTACCAATTTATTGTTATAAATAAATATTTCAGTAGTAAGAAAACAACATTTTTTAAATGTTTCTAAACATACCCGGTTTTATCCAACCTGGTTGGATAAAACCGGGTACTTTTATACTTCCAAAAAAAAATTATTTACCCTCCAAAATAATGTTCTTCCACATTGCAAAATATTTATTTCTGTAACTAAAGAACTAATTTATCATTCAAATAGAAATTTAAGCAATTTTATTCACTTAACTGCTTAGGAAAAAAAAAAAAACTTTGGGACCCGGTTTTGTCCAACTTTCCCCTATCAATTTCTAATTATGATTAAATTTTTTTTAATACATCATTCGAAAGATTTTTTAAAGTACTTTTATATTATCGAAAGTTTTCACCAGATTTACACGTTTTGAGGTGTCCTGAATACGTTTTTTTTTGCATCTCAGCCAATTGAGTTAGATCGTTGAAAATTGGTATACGTAGGTTAATTAAGAGGGCATGAAAGGGTGGGGGAAGAAATAGGCGTGCACCGCGCGCGTATCCCCTAACTTGTGCGCGCGCAAAACGCACGGGACTGCGCTGCGGAAGGCAGTGGGGACCCGGTCCGAATTTTTACCCGATGAAAAATGATTTTTTAAATTATCTTAAGAATAAAATTTTTACTTGAGAAGCAATATGTGCGCGCAGCGCACGTATACCTCCACACGTGCGTGCGCAGCGCGCACGGGTCTGCGCTGCCGGAGGCAGTGGGGACCCGATGGGAGTTTTTACCCGATCCGATTTTTTTTTTTTTTTATAACCATGAAGGGTGAGGAAGGTATACGCGCGCGCAGCGCGTGTATGCCTTAAGCTGTGCGCGCGCAGCGCGCACGGGACTGCGCTGCCGAAGGCAGTGGGGACCCGGGCCGACTTTTTACCCAATCACAAATTATTTTTTTTTTAAATTTCTTTTCTTATCACTAAAAGTTACTGTTAGTGATTCATTAATTTTAGTGATTCATTTGAAAATACTGACCCGCTAGCGGGCGAAGCCAGCTAGTCTTATTTCATTAAAATCTGTGCGCATCTGTGCATTTGTGCGTCTGTGAGAAATGCGTTGTGAGAGCTAAAGCTCCGGCGCTAATGGTCGCAGCGGCTCGAAACCGGTACCAGAAGACGTGAAATTTCTTCCCCTCGATGTATTAACAACTTGTTAAGCGATGTGACACTAATTAGCGGAGATATTAATTAAAACGTCGACCTATGTCTAACCAAAAAAGTGTCAAAAATCAAGCCGAACAGGTTGTATCACTAGACTGACGTACAAATTTGCAGTCAGGGTGTGTGGGATAACCACGAGAGTGCTCCTGCTGTCATACGAAATTGCTCCCCAAACCATAACTCCAGGAGTAGGCCCTGTGTGTCTAGGCCGCAGACAGGTCGCTAGCAGGCGTTCACCTGGCCTCCTTCTAACCAACACACGGCTATCACTGCGACCAAGGCAGATCCAGCTTTCATCAGAAAACACAACAGATCTCCACTCCGTCCTTCAATGAGCTCTAGCTTGACACCACTCACGTCGCAAACGGCAGTGGTTTGGACTCAGTGGAATGCACGCTGCAGGGCGTCTGGCTCGGAGCTGTCGTTGAAGTAACCGATTTGTAACAGTTCGTTGTGTCACTGTGGTGCCAAATGCAGCTCGAATTTCACCTGCAGACGCAGTACGATTAGCCACAGCCATACGCCGAACACGGCGGTCTTCCCTCTCAGTAGTGCCACGTGGCCGCCCGGAACCCGTTCTTCTTGAAGCAGTACCTTCTCTTGACCACTGCTGCCAACACTCATGCACAGTGGATACATTCCTGCCAAGTCTTTCTGCAATATCGCGGAAAGAAAACCCACCTTCTCGTAGCCCTACTACACGACCTCGTTCAAACTCAGTGAGCTGTTGATAATGGCTTCTTCGTCTTCTTAGAGGCATCCTTGACTAACAACAACCAACTACGTCAAATCTCAACTGTAAAGAACGATCACGAACCTTACAGCGCTTATTTAAAGCAAACCTCATTTGCATGTTCATAGTGGCGCTACTAGCGCCACACTTATGCACGTAGCTCGAATTTTGAATCGACGTCATCTTTCAGATGTATAAACACGCCACCAAATTTCATTTATCTAGCACAGCTCCTTCCTGGTGTTGGGATTTTTTTTTCCATCAGTGTACTTTGTAGAGTGCAATAAAGCGAATTATTAAATCAAAAATTTTCATAGGTATCATGTTATGACTTCCGAATTATATAAACATAACAGTTTTATTAATTTCAATCATTGTAGTTTTAAAGTTATTACAAAAACAAAAGGAATAAGTCATTTTTTCTGCAGTGCGGCTTTTTTTTTTGTCCCTTAGTGTATACACACACACACAGACACACATATATATATAGATTAATAGATTAATTTGAGGGATCACATTTATGTCTAAGTGTTCCCATACCTTCTGCTATTTTTTATACAATGATTTTCTCACCGATGTAAAAATGTGATGAACTTAGATCCGAGGTAGATTTAATAGGATACTGCTAGATATGCACCTAAGTCTCGAGATTTAATCTTAAAATTTAAATAGTAAATAAACGCCACTTTCAAATGCAATACCCATTAGAAACAAACATTAAACAAAAGGTAGAAGTTTCCTCTACCAAAGGTAGAATTCCTCTTTATTCAATTTCGCGTGCATTAAAAGAAATTGTAATCCATAGATTAAGATGTGAAATTTCCAGGTCATTTTACTTTCTCTTACCCATACACGTGGTAGAGAAAGTATTGTTTTTGGGTCAAATTTTCAAATTTGAGATTACTCTATAATTTCACGTTTTGAAATCCACTGAATCCAAGAACAAGGTTTTTAGTGTTTAGTTCGTGTGTGTGTATGCATCTGTATCTGCGTACCTGCTATTAGCACATCTCAATAACAAATAATGACAGGAAATCGAAACTCGGTAATCTAAACCATATAGGGATGCTAAACTAAATTTTTTCTTTAAGATGAAGTAAATGGTTCGTGTACAGGCACATCAAAACAGTTCAAATGCACTATGTTTATGAGTGAAATTTATGGTAAGTAAGTTTAATATCTTTAGACGGAAATAAAATTGAAATGAACAATTATTTTTTATATGCATAAAAGTATGTTTAGAATAGAATACGATATGAAAACCATTTATCATTCGTTTGCAGAGACAAAACACAAAGAAATTCGGATAGATTAGAGCTAAACTTTAAAATTGCATTTCAAGTTGTGTTATATGTGTTTCGTACTTTGCTAAATATAATTATTATTTGGTGTGTATATATTTACAGACTATATACAGTGCTACCTAAAAACAAGCGAATGCATTTTTCTCTTAGAATACAGTTTGAGTGGATACATGTAAGTCCTGAAAAACTTATGCGAATTAATAATAATTACTTTCTCCTACTCTATGGTACACAAAATACTAATTTGGATTCTGAATTACAACGCTGATCGTATGCCATAATCACGCGTTTTGATATCCCCGGAATAGAAAAATAAAGTTTTTTAGTAATTTATCAGTGTATATGGGTGATTCCATGTAAGAAGGTAACATCAGTCACACAAACGGAAATTTTTATTTTCCATTTTTTTGCCACCACTATTATTGTACAAATTATTAATGGTATATTTACTGCTATCTTTGTGATTAAATAGAATAGTGATTGATGTTAAAAAATACGCTTGGCAGCAGAAATTTCTCTGTGTGTAACCGACGTTACATTTTCCATGGAATTGCCCATATATCTGTTATCGGCAGAAAATAAATCACATAATTGCAGGAATTTCAAATTGTGATCTCCAAAGATTATATGGATTTGTCATTTGAAAACTGATAATATTCAAGGAATATTGCGGGTGAAATTTGCCTCAAATGCCCCCCCCCACTCACACACACATATATGTCTAATAAAACTGTTTCTAAAACTAGTTACAACTGTTTTTAAAGTATCTGTATATACAACGCTTTTTATCTTACATCATAATCTATAATTTGTCTTGTCATCTAGTCAGATGCAACATGCATCTGACATGATCCTCTCTAGTCATGACACACATGACTAAAGAGGCATCATGTGTGTGTGAGGTTCGTGACACAATAGATTATTTTTTTTTAACAATCATTCTCATAGTGTGTGCTTTATATTAAAACTAGCAGGCTTTGCCCGCTTTGCTAGTCACTACATTAAAATGATTTTTTTTTTAATTGATTAATTGAAACGTTTAAATAAATATATTTCGATTGGCAACAATTATAGCCACAGCTTTAGTACGGAATCTCCTCAGTGATATTAAATATTTTTTTTTAGCTTCTCGAATCTATACAACAAAACGAATATTCTCGAAAACAATCCAACAGTAAAGCTTATTCTTCGACTATTCTGAAAAAAAGTTGAAATTGTTACTCATATAGCAAAAGTCACTATTAGATGGATACTCTGAAACATTCTGAAAAACAGTCACTTGTTCCACAGGAGTAAGGCAAATAACATCAAATACTCATGAGCATAAATCTTCGCAAGCTCAAGAAAAATGTTCATTCGCTTAGAGCTCAATCCTTAAAGTGCAATTACGCAGAATAGGTCTCTGAATAACTCTGATTCGGAGTGAATACATACTCTCTCGCATAAATCAACTCACTCCTATTTATAACGTTCTGTGATGATTCCATCAAGAATTCCATGGAAAGCTCGAGATCTGTGCTCCCGTGTATCGGAGATATTCGAAACTTGAGGAAATCTAAAGTACTATTTTTCATCAAATTTGTTGCCCTATCACCAAATTCGGTCGCCCACTCACCAAGTTTGTCGCCAAGGATGACCCTACAATGAATGACCCTAGTCAATGAATGAATTGCCCTTTTATTTTCACTTCGCCTATAAAACTGCTTTCATTGCAACGGTGCTAATAATCCGGGGCAAAGAATTAATCCCTTATAACAATATGCTATAAGCACTGTTTCTGCCGCATTTTAGAAAACTGATATTTTTATGGTTATATATATTTCCCATTAAACGTATTCTTATTTTTATTTATTTATTTACATATTAATTTAAATTAATCAAATATTTCTGCTGGACAGCGTGCAAGTACAGTCACACACAGCAGCTCGTATATTTGTATTATAAATTAGTCTAGTGATTGGTATATAAAAATAAATAAATATGTAAACATTACCGTGCTACACAATTTTATTAAATCTCTCCCTTAGCGGCTTTTGAATTTTTGTCACCATATTAGTGATGATATTTTTTTTTTCTTTAATATAATTTCTTGTATAAAAGTGGGAACCCTATTTTGCTGATACTTTTATCGGACATCTTTTCGTTAATTTGTAAGAATTCTTCATATTCCATTTATATTTTTAATGGTTTTTAGGCTTAAAATAGTGCTTGAAACTACATGTTTTTTTTCTATAAAATTATCTATTCAGACAAAAATAGATCATTTATATGACTACTATTTTGGTTTAATTTCTTTAAATGGCTATTGCTAAATTAAAATGGATTAAAATGGCTGTTGCTAAATTAAACTTCTTGGCGGATTTCTTTCAACGCCAAAATTAAAAAAATCGCCCAGTAGTATCTATAAAATAAAACTGATAAAATAAATTTATAGTTCATAGAGTTTATTGTAGTCAAGAAACAGTCAAATGTGACGTCATGGGCAGTTTTTTTTTTTTTTTTTTTTTAAATAACAACTTGACAGTAAAAATCTACATGCATAATTTAATTTTATTATTATTATTTTTTTTTTTTTATTGTTCACGTTTAAGAAACGTATTTATTTTTCCGTCGAAAAAAATGAAATCGTAAATTTTTTTGGCAACAATTAAAGTAAGGATAAAATTTTAATGGCTATATGTACAGCTATTATGAAGTTAATATTTTCATATTTTAATTAATTAAAAGAAAGCAAATCAAAAAGGTAAAAATCGAGGTGCACAAGGACCCTTCAGGAGGCACCTTCGTGTCAAAACACGCGACTGTCCGAGCTACCGTCTTTGCGCTACGCTGTCCACACACACACAGACATTGCCTTTTATATATATAAAGAAAGATGCAACGTTATTTATTTATTTATTTATTTATTTTAAGTATTTATTACTATCAATAGCTGTTACAGACAACCAAACTTATTTTTACTGTGCATAAAATAACCCAAACGTTTCAAATGCGAAAGAAAAGTTTTCGGAAGCATTGTAGTTATTTTGGTTCTTTTTTACATTTAAAAATGCTTAAAGATAATTATTTTTTCTATATAGTAAGATTTAAAGTAGAGTAACTACCTGATATTTTATTTACTTCTAATACTTCCGATAAGTACAGTTTTGCTATTGATACATGTTTTACTATTGAATAAAATGAATACTATTCGAAAACATGGATATTAGTTCGGAGTCCTAAGAATAACTGTAAGAAATTTCCGCTATGAAATATCAAATTAATCGAAAAATTATTTTCCAAGTACATTTGTTTTCACTGCTTCATTCAAAAAGATTTTTGAATACAAGATAAAGAAATTATTCTTGACTTTAGCGTTTTACTGAATTCCAGATAATCTTTTTTCCAGGAAACGTTTTCGGTCATTAAAATATATATATATATATATTGTTATATTTTAGTTAAAGTGATTAAAAACAACTGAAAATAATATTTGGCACTTATTATGTTTTATTTGTTATTTTCAGGCTTGCCCTACTGGTATTGTCAACGAAACAACGTTTAAAGATGTATATGCACAATTCTTTCCCCAAGGAGGTAAATTTATTTATTTATTTATTTTTTATTTAATATTATAATACCTTATTATTAGATTATTAAAATTACTCGTTATTTTTCTATAATGAAAATTTCTATAGAATTTTATATGTTAAAAAAGTAGAAACCTTATGTTTATAAAAAATAATTTCATATATATATATATATATATATATATATATATATATATATATATATATATATATATATATATATATATATATATATATATATTAATCAAAACTCCCTGACTGCGTAGTAAAATACCATTTGTATTTTCTTCAGAAAAGAAGATGTAATATTTATTTTATTATAAGTATTAAATATAATGTATTTATTTTTTAGTTTTCAATATTTACATTTTTAAATAAAGTTTATTACCACTATTTTTTTAATAGAAACATTTGATATGGGTGATCAGCTACTTATTACCGATTTTTAACTTACTAGTAAAGATAGTGGTATTAAGACTCCCGCCAAAATAAGCGGATATGGCGGGAATGTTATTGCGATATTCAATAAAATATTGTTAAATTTCTTTTCTATAAAGAAAATTATGACATTTAGTAATAAAGATCTAAACAGTTCCTTGGATTGTATTTAATGATTTTTGATAGAAAAGGAGACTAATAGTAGTCTAGACTATAAAAATAATATTGGGTCCTCACCTGTAAAAAATCATGATAGTTCTAGAAATTGGCTTACCTAATGTTTTGGGGGGTCCCTAAATGCGAAAATTTTCAAATTCCCACAAAATGTCTCGTGTGCGTTTGCCAGAATTTCCCTCTCAAAATAAGTTTTTTGAAAAAAGAAAAAGAACTTTTCTTTCAGTTTCTGAAATTTTTTGAATTCTGAAAGTACATAAAATTTGCAACAAAAAAAGTATTATTACATTTTGATGTAGGATAAATTAAAGAAAGTGTGCGGTAGCGAACGGTCGTATCATAACTTCATAATACTATTCAGCTCTCACGTTATTTACTGTACTAAGGCGTTCGATATTATTAGAGCAAAAACTTCATCCATGTTTTTCCTACCCCTTCTTTTTCTGGCTTTTTTAAAACACTTTCCAACAGGGTTGAAAAGTGTTAAAGACTTCGGTTTGTCTGTCTGTCTGTCCGTCTGTCTGTCTGTCCGCGCTCTAACTCCCGTAAATATTTACGGAATTTCTTGAAACAGATATATGTTATTCAAGTTCACTATCGGACGTTCACTATCATATCCAGTTATATTAAGAGCTATTAATAAAAAAAATGCTACAATTGTACTTTCGTTTACGTTAAGCGTTTTTAACACTTTCTAACATTTTTTAAGTGTGAATATGATTTCAGTTTTGTGTATCTGACAGTCGGTCTGTTCGAGCTCTAACTCCCGTAAATATTTATGGAATTTCTTGAAACAGATATATGTTATTCAAGTTAACTGTCGGATTTTCCCAATTGAAAATAGAGTTTATACCTCTAATGGTTTGTGTACAGGGACACCCGAAAGTATTTCAAAGCATTGTGTTCTATGAGAGGTATTTCTGTAAACCATATTTTCATACCTTTACTGTATATATATCTTAATGAAATTGAAATATGTTATTCAGATTCCCTATTGGATATTTCCTGTATAAAATAGAGGAGATACCACCAACGGTTTATGTACAGGGACACTCAAAATTATTCCAAAGCATTGCGTTCTATGAAAGATATGTCTATAAATCAAATTTTAATAACTTTACTTTCCACGAAGTTTTAGGAAATTGATATGTTATTTATATGCACAAAAGAATGCATTGCAGAGAATATAGCATGATTAGCATTAGATTTACAGGGTGGGGAAAAAAATCCAGTTATATTAAGAGCTATTAAAGAAAATTGCTAGAATTCTACTTTCGTTTACATTAAGCGTTTATTAACAATTTCTAACATTTTTCAAGTAGAGTTTATACCTCTAGTGGTTTGTGTACAGGGACACCCGAAAGTATTTCAAAGCATTGTGTTCTATGAGAAGTATTTCTATAAACCATATTTTCATACCTCTACTGTAGACATATCTTAATGAAATTGAAATATGTTATTCAAATTCACTATTGGATATTTCCTGAATAAAATGGAGGAAATACCACCACCGATTTATGTACAGGGACACTCAAAATTATTCCAAAGCATTGCGTTCTATAAGAAACATGTCTGTAAATCAAATTTTATTAACTTTACCTTCCACGAAGTTTTAGGAAATTGAAATATGTTATCTATGCGGACAAAAAAAATGCTTTGCATAGAATGCAGCATGATTAGCATTTGATTTACAAGGTGACACAGAAATACTCTGTTATATTAAGAGCTATTATTAAAAATTTGCTAGAATTCTACTTTCGTTTACATTAAGCGTTTTTAACACTTTCTAACATTTTTTAAAATGTGAATATGATACCAGTTTGTGTATCTGTCCGTCTGTCCGTCTGTCTGTCTGCCCGCGCCCTAACTCCCGTAAATATTTATGGAATATTTTGAAACTGATATATGTTATTCAAGTTCACTATTCGATGTTTCCTATTGAAAATGGAGTTTATATCTCTACTGGTTTATGTACAGGGACACACAAAAGTATTTCAAAGAATAGTGTTCTATGAGAGGTATTTCTATAAACCATATTTTCATAACTTCACTGTACAATATCTTCATGAAATTGAAATATGTTATTCAAGTTCACTATTGGATGTTTCCTAAATAAAATAGATTACATACAACCACTATTTTATGTACAGATACACTCAAAAGTACTCCAAAGTATTGCGTTCTTTGTGAGAAATTTCTATAAATCAAATTTTAATAACTTTACATTCCACGCAGTTTTAGGAAACCCAAATATGTTATTTATATGCACAAAAGAATGATTTGTATAGAATATAGCATGGTTACCATTAGATTTACAGGGTGACACAAAAATATTCAGTTATATTAAGAGCTATTAATAAAAAATTGCTAGAATTGTACTTTCGTTTACATTAAGCGTTTTTGCACTTTCTATCATTTTTTTAGTGTCAATATAATTTCAATTTGTGTATATGTCTGACTGTTCTACTGCCCGTCTATCTGTCTCTCTGTCTGTTTTTCTGCGCTCTAATTCCCGTAAATATTTATGGAATTTCTTTAAACCGATATATTTTATTCAAGTTCACTATCGGATGTTCCCTATTGAAAATGGAGTTTATACCTCTACAGGCTTGTGTATAGGGACAACCGAAATTATTTCAAAGCATTGTGTTCTCTATGAGAGGTATTTCTATAAACCATATTTTTAAACCTTTACTGTAGACATATCTTAATGAAATTGAAATATGTTATTTAAATTCACTATTGGATGTTTCCTGTATAAAATAGTTTGATTAAATTTTATATATTTATAACCATTGTGGGTTTAATTATATCCAAAACAAACAAAACTTTTTGCATTTATGTGAATACATATGAGCTTTCCATTAAACAATTTCCATTTTTTACACTTTTCAACCTTGTTGGATAGTGTTAAAAATGGAAATTGTTTAATGGAAAGCTTCGGTTTAATGGATGACTTCGGTTTGTCTGTCTGTCTGTCCGCGCTTTAACTCCCGTAAATATTTATAGAATTTCTTGAAACTGATATATGTTATTCAAGTTCACTATCGGATGTTCCCTATTGATAATGGAGTTTATACCACCACCGTTTTATCTACAGGGACACTGAAAAGTATTCCAAAGCATTGCGTTCTATGAGAGATGTTTCTGTAAATCAAATTTTAATAACTTTACTTTCTACGAAGTGTTATGAAATTTAAATATATTATTTGTGTGCTCAAAAGAATGCTTTGCATAGAATATAGCATGACTAGCATTATATATGTAAAAAAAAATGTCAATGGATTAAGTTTTAGGACAGAATTTTTTAAAAGTTATATTTAAAATTTTCTATTGCAAAAATCATAAAAAGATTTCACATGTATTCTTAATATTCTAAAATAATGTTTTGTATAGAATATGATATGATTAACTTTTTCAGATTAAAAGTTATTCGATACAACAATTACGTGCAGTTGGAAAGTGTTACTAATCAATGCGTGCTGCATGATTTTTCTTTTCTTTCTTTTTTTTTTTTAATTAAAAAATTCAGAGAATTGCTCAACAAACTAAAATTTTTATGTTTGGTCGAAAATTAAATAATTTTCGAAGATAATTGAACTAATTCATACATTTAATTGTACCCAGAAAAAATAAATAAATAAATAAAAATAAATAAATAAAATTATACGCATATTTTTTTAAGGTATTCTAATTACTTTAACAAACAAACCTTTTTTAGCAGTAAAAACTCGATTTTGCTGGAAGGATAAAAGGTATGCAATAAACGTTACAAAATTTTAACGAAATTTCTTCAGGTTTATCTTTAATTATTAATTTTTTAAAACTTTCTCCTACCATACATGGCAAGAGAATGTATTAGCTTGAAGTAGAATTTTAAAAACTTAGTTTTTTGGTATAAATTTATGTTTTCAGGTCTTTGAATAAGAATAAATAGGTTTTTTACTGCTTGCTCTGTGCATCTACCTGTTAGGGTGCTTATTATCAGCATAAATCGAAAACAGATTTTGGCAAGTAAAACCTGTATCATACCATAATATTACTTGAAACATTTTACAAAGATCGAAAAAAGAGACCGTATACAGGAACCTATAGAAAACTTCAAATACAATACGATTAAAGGGAGGAATTTTTCGTTGTATATCTTAATATATTTAGACTGCACTAGTCATAATGGAATAAACATATATTTTTCATATGAAAAAAAAAATTATATAGATTATTGTATCAAATTCTTTCATCGTTCCTCAAAAAAGTCTGCTACTATGTTAAAGACAAGGGTTGAAAATAGATGAAAAATCAGTTAGTGCTGAACGTTGAATTGTGTTATGCATTTTATTTTTATTGTGCTAAATCTAATTACACTATGATGAATGAATGCTTTTCATATTAAAATTTATAGAAAAAATGCTTTTTGAGCATGTAAAACACCCATTCCATACATTTCCTTTCTCATACGAGAAAGAAAAAAAAAGAGGAAAGAAAAGAAAAGCCCCTCCCCCTCCCCCCCCCCAAAAAAAAAAAAAAAAAAAAAAAAAAAAAAAGGAAGGAGAAATTTTATAACTTTTACTGTACACTTTTGGAACTTTAAAAAACCGATATATATATTTTTTTTTACTTTTCATAAAAGCTTTGTTTGTGAAAGTAACCAGAATATCCTCAACAAAAATACATATACTTTTAATCGATCCGATTTCTAGGTGCAATTAAAAAGCAAAAATTATTGAATTATTTTCGAAAAATGTTTAGTTTTCAATGAAACCTAACAATGTTAGTTTACTGAGCAGTTGTCCCAAATGTATGATAAAGAAAATATCAGAAGAAAGATGGATTAAAAAAAAAAGAGGGGTATTTTCGCTCATATCGAACGTTGGGAGGGCGATATGAGTTAATAACTTGAGGGGGAGTAGTAGTATAAAATCGCCCGCTCGCTTCTCCTCTCTTATTTCCAATTTATCCTATATGGAAATCTAATAATACCTATTTTAGTGCAAATTTTGTCTACTTTCAGAAATTCAGACTATTATTTTTCAAAAACGAAAACAAAATGTTCTTTTTTTTTTTTTTTCAAGAAACTGGTGAAGAAGCTTTTTCCCAAATTGGAGGAACCCACAAGGAAATTTTCATGGGAAATTTAAAATTCGGATTCAGTGACCCCCAAAAACATAATAATACGATTACGAAGTAATACTATTTACGGATGGAAAAAAAGGGAGAGAAGGTCTTCAGTGCCGAATTATAGGTTTCTAAATTATCGATGCGTCACTGTAATTAAACTTTTAATATTACAAATAATATTAGAATTATTAGACATTTAATTTCAAGCTATTGCCAATAAAAGTAATATATTTACAAATTTTATTGTATTTATTTCACGTGAAAACAAAATCTGTATAGGGAAAAATTTATAATACAACTGCATAGAAAACGTTAATTTAACAGAAACATTATTGAGAATTATTGAAAATGAATCTTTCATTACACAAAAAACCCAGCCGAAACATTTCTTTTTTAAAATTTTCAACAATCAGAGTTGAGTACTTGATTAATGGCAACAGGTTCAGATAGAAAGTTTTATCATTTTCATTTTGCATGGAAAATTTTGGAAATGTTTTTAAAGATTCATTGTTTTTAAAATTATAATTAATTCTGTTTTGTGCTACGAAACAACTTTCCAACTTTTAAGTGTTTTTATGACTTTATTTAATTTCATTCTTTTAATTTATTTATGTGTAGCTTCATGCTGCACAGGTAATTTCATAATTGATCGACAGTTTTCTTTATTTTTCTTTTTGTTTTTCTTTATATATATATATACTTACGATTTCATATTTCTAACGTTTGATATTTAGGCAGGAAATTAAATGGATTTAGTATAGGTCTCCCATTGCGAAATTTGAAATTCGGCACTGATGTAGTTTCGACGTTTCGCGCCAAGTTCTGTGCATATTCATCGACAAAATGGCAAAAAATGTTTAAGAAATCGCCAAGAGGATCATATACTAATGCTCTAGCAAGAAAAATTAATTGTTTCAGTTTATATATAGTCGATTCAACGTATTTATGTGTTTAAATTTTTCTGAAAACGCCTCGTGAGAGACAATGAAAAAGAGTAATTTTCATTGTGTTTTGTAGTAGAATTACTACTTCTGCATTAATTATTATTATTTGTCATAATATTAATTAATAGTAGTATTGATGTAGTTTTTTCAAGAGTTAAAAGAAAAACATCATTAAAAGTACTTTTGTCGATAGAAAGGAGCACCATACTCGTAATATCGTCTGAAATGATTTATAAGCAGGATTTTCTATAGTGAAAATTTTCAGGGGTCTCTGGCCATTTATCTAGCAAATCCAGCTAGTTATTTTCTAAACTTAGTAAACAATGGTGTTTTATTTTCCATAATATTTAACATATTAATTTGTTTGTGTGGTCATAGCAAAAACTTTATTACTTTGGAGATTTATGCGCAATTGCTAATCTACTGCTGCTACTCTGGAAATCTAATTTTAGTACAGAAAATTTACTGTTAACTTTCTGATAATTTTTTATGACATATGGGAGGGAATATTACTTTCAGAAAAAATATATTAGAACAGAGCATGAGTAGTATAAGTTAAAGGACATACTTGGCCGTAAAAGGTACAATAAAAACTTCAACTGGAACCCTCGTCTTTCACTTTTTGATCGCTAGCCAAAACTGCTGATCATTTCGAGAAAATATTTAAAATATGTTCATGTCTCTAAAATTTAATAATTTCAATATTAAAAAATAAGATGTTTATTTATTTTTTTAATATGATAACTATGTTTTAAAATTTATATCTTTATGTAAATTTACATAAAAATGCACGTAAATATATATGGTTGGGTATTCTTTAACCACATTTCTTGCAACCATGGTAGCTTCTGCGCAACTGCGGACTCAATGAGTTGAGTGTTAAAATTGGATTGTAATCCTTATCGTTTAGAAGAAAAAATCGATACGGGAACACCGAATAATTGGAACGACTAAATTCCAGCCTGTTGATTAATTTGTCACCCCTCTAAGCTTTTGGACACTTCCTCACTGCTAGGCGTACGAAATGTGGTCACACTATAAGTATACGAACGTGTCTGCATCTATATAGATATATAATTGTTAAGTCAAAATTAGAATGTTAAGTTTTTTTTTTTTTTTTTTTTTTTTTTTTTTTAATGACAATGCATTGGTTTGAAAAATTACATTATATGAAAAACAAAGTACGAAAAAGTTTTGATTTTATTAAAGAAACCTATGAATATATATACTCTTGACATATAATTGAATACAGATAATTAAAAGAAGCTTCATAGTCAAGTCCAACAGCTATAGATCTTTTTAAGCATAGTTTTTTACAGGGTTTTTCATACATGAGAATACATATGGATTAGGTGATTAAATTATTAGATTTTTTTTTAATTTTTTTTGATTTTCTAAAAAAATACTACACAAAATGGCCCAGAACTTTTAACATGAAAAGAATATTTAAAAAATCACATTTGTCACTATCGATTTACTCCAGATTGCCATTAGGGGACCTACCACAAATTGAAGAAAAGCGCAAATACTTTAGATTATCCTGTATCAGAAAAAGTTAGGAATCACTTGTTACTTTAATACGTTGTAGCACATACTATGTGCAATATTTATATGTTTTGTTGCGGAAATCGCAGAATTATTTAGGCAGATATAACTTTTTTCCCAAACATCATTAATTTTTTTGGCAAGATTTGCTTATAACTAGAACCGATTTCCATGAAACTTTACAAACTTTACAAATTGACAAAACATCATTCTGAAACATAAAATTCACACGTGTAATATTTCCTGAAATATAAGAATTTATCGTAATTTTTTTCTTTTTTACTGCGCATACACAAAAGTTAAGAAAAGCTTTATTACAAAGGTTGAAAGCTAGATATATTGGGCAACTTTTCTTAAAAGTGATAAACTCACAAATCTTAGTAAATAAATGAAAATATGCTAGAGTTACAAGCCTATAAGGGGTTTATCTAAAAAAAAAAAAAAAACCTTGCAACATGGTTGAAATAATTCAAACTACATATTAAATACGCAGCATGTCAAAAACACCTTATGAAATTTCAACTCTGGAAAATACCTAAAATCTAGTTCGTTCTTTTGCCGACAATTTGCTTAATTTTACTTTATTCAAATGGACGTTTGGCAAAAGTTGACCAATATATCCAGCTTTCAACCTGTGTAATAAAAAATATTTTCTATCTTTTGCGCATGTGCAGTAAAGAAATACCTATTTACTATAAATGCTCATATTACTGCAAATATTATACGTATGCATTTTATGTCTCAGAATAATGTTTCTCTAACGTTTTCTCAATGTTTATGCAAATTTTGTAAAGTTTTATTGAAATCCATTCTAGTTGTAAACAAAAGCTTTGTAAACAAACTTAATAATTTTTGAAAAAAGAAGTTATATCTACCTAAATAATTGCTCAGTTTTCACAAAATAAAAGGACGTATAACTATTGTGCATAGTATGTGCAACGTTAAAGTTACAAATCATTTGTAGCTTTTTATGATATAGAGTGATCCAAAGTATTTACGCTCTTCTTCAATTTGTGGTTGGTCTCCTAATTACACTCTGGAGTAAATCGATAGTGAAAAATGTGCGTTTTTAAATGCTCTTTTCATGTCTGAAGTTCCGGGTCATTTCGTTTAGCAATGTTTTATAAAATCAAAAACGAGTAAAAAAAAAAAAAAAATCTATTTATTTGATCACACACTGTATATATATATATATATATATATATATATATATATATATATACATACAAATACGTACTAATAAATTTGATTTAAATTTTTCAATCAACAGGAAGTAAAATAGATGTAAACTATGCAAAAATAAGCAGTCGTACGAAACATCAATCTTTGATGAACTACAACGTTATATATAGAACCAAAACCAAAGTTTATGAATATTATTTTTTACTTTTTTTGAAGCATCTGTGTTTAAGACGCAAGAAACAATAATCTCTATATCTTTTTGAGTTTGTTTTTTAAGCATCTGTGTTTAAGCTTCGGGATGATTTACAACTGTTTTTCATGTCTGAGTGTAAAAATAAATGCTCGAACGTGCAAAACATTGAAATACGTGAAATATATTATCTCATAATATATATATATATATATATATATATATATATATATATATATATATATATATATACACACTCTCTTTTTTACAAAGTTACAAAAAAAAGGTATAGTAATTAATTTGAATGAATTTCTAGCTCAAAAGGATAAATTTTAAAAGGGTGCAATTATTTTTTATTAAGAAAAATAATTGCAAAAATTTTGCATAATGATATAAAAAATGCGCAAAATTTCTCGGATGAGAAATTTATCTTTCAAAAAATAATATTATTCTATGCATTTTATTTTTTTAACACAATACAAACGAGAAAGAAAAATCATGCAGCACGCATTGATTAGTAACACTTTCCAAACTGTACGTAATTGTTGTATCGATTAACTTTTAATCTGAAAAAGTGAATCATATCATATTCTATACAAAATATTATTTTAGAATATTAAAAATTCATGTGAATGTTTTTATGATTTTTACAATAGAAAGATTTTAAATATAACTTTTAAAAAATTCTGTCCTAAAACTTAATCCAATGACAAGTTTTTTCTTTTTGTTTGTTGTTGTTGTCTCTGTAAACAAACTAGTTGCACAGGATCTATTAATGTCATTTTAACCCTTTCATTCCCAACTTTTTCCCTCCATAAAACAATAAATCTTATATTTAGTCATAATTTTTTTTTAAACGTAATGTCTATAAATATTTTTTTAAATAAGAGTTATAGCAGATTACGAATTAATATAAGCTAACAAAGCAACTGATAGATGTTTTTTTATGTTTAATATAACCACTGATGCCATTAAAAATCATAACTTTTCAATAAATAAAAATATCAAAATTTTGGTGAAATACATATTGCAATTTATTAAAATACGTATTATAAACATTAAAGAATATAATAAAAAATATTTCAAACATTTGATTTACTTAAATTGCCCGAAACAGGAAACTGATTCCGATATTATTATCAGAACAGCGTAAAATATACTTCCAATTATCAACAAAGATAGTGAAGTTATCCAAAATAGGTATTTTTCGGTGGGAAAATGTATATAGATTTTAATATTGTTCATTTTGAATCAGCGGGAGTGTTAGATGGTAAGAAAGAAAATCTGAAATGTTATGATTCCAATTGAAATCACGGGGAAGGAAAGGGTTAAATAGGGAGCATTCCATAGTGAACTTGATTGTATCATTTTTAAAAAACTCTAAAAATATTTACCGACGCTAGAAGCCGGAAACAAACAGATAGAAAGGTAGACAATCGGACAGACAGATACACAAATTGAAATCATATTCCCACTAAAAAAATAAGAAAGTGTTAAAACGCTTAATGTAAACGAAAGTGCAATTCTACCAAATTTTCATTAATAGCTCTTAATGCAACTGAATATTTTTGTGTGGCCCTGCAAATATAATGCTAATCATACTATATTTTATAGAAGGCACTCTTTTGTGCATACAAATGATTTATTTCAATTGCATTAAGCTTTGTGCAAAGTAAAATTATTTAAATTTGGTTTATAAAAATAACTCTCACAGAACGCAATGCTTTGGAATACTTTCAAGTGCTTATAGAAACTCCTCTCATGTAGAACACAAAGCTTTCGAATATTTTTGTGTGCCCCTGTACACACACCAGTAGAGGTATAAACTTCATTTTCAATAGGGAACACCCGATAGTGAACTTGAATAATATATAACAGTTTCAAAAATTTCCATAAATATTTAGGGAAGTTAAAGCACGGTCAGACAAATAGACAGACGGACAGATGGACATATACACAAATTCAAATCATATTCACACTTGACAAATGTTAGAAAGTGTTAAAAACGCTTAGTGTAAACGAAAGTACAATTCTAGCAAATTTTTTCTAAGAGCTTTTAATATAAATGAATATTTTTGTGTCACCCTGTAAATCTAATGCTAATCATGCTATATTCTATGCAAAGCATTCTTTTGTGCACACAAATAATATATTTCAATTTCATAAAACTTCGTAGAAAGTAAAGTTATTAAAATTTGATTTACAGAAATATCTCTCATAGAACGTAATGTTTTGGAATATTTTTGAGTGTTCCTGTACATAAACCAGTGGTGATATTTACTCTGTTTTCTACAGGAAACATCCAATAATTAACTTGAATAACGTATTTGAATTTCATTAAGGTATGAGTACAGTAAAGATATGAAAATATGGTTTATAGAAATACCTCTCATAGAACACAATGCTTTGAAATACTTTCGGGTGTCCCTGTACACAAACCAGTAGACGTATAAACTCCATTTTGAATAGGGAACATCCAATAGTGAACTTGAATAACATATATCAGTTTCAAGAAATTCCATAAATATTTACGGGAGTTAGAGCGCGGACAGACAGACAAACCGAAGTCATCATTAAACCGAAGCTTTCCATTAAACAATTTCCATTTTTAACACTTTCCAACAAGGTTGAAAAGTGTAAAAAATGGAAATTGTTTAATGGAAAGCTCATATGTGTTCACATAAATGCAAAATGGTTTGTTTGTTTTGGATATAATTACACCCACAATGATTATAAATATATAAAATTTAATCAAACTATTTTCTTATATAATTGAATCTTCAATTTGCCTGCTTGAAGAACTTCTACGCATAGAAGAAATTATTACACGGTATAATATCTGTAATTTAATGTAAGAAAAATTCACAAAAAGCTGATTAGTTGTATAAATTAAACATTTAAGTGCATGAACGAGGTTTAAGCTAAATAGAATAAATATAAATGATGGAATTTAATTTATTTGCTCTGAAAATAAATTTCCATTTCATATGTATGTATCTGCATGTGTCGAAGTCGAATCATATTATTTGGTCACCTGTTAACTATTATCCGAAATAAACATTATGTGCCGCGGTAATTTTGGCTGTAAGAGATCCTGATGAATTTAGATGGTCTGTTCTTTACAAATAAATAAATAAAATAATTTATCATTTTGTTTATTTTGTTTGTCTAATATATGTGACTGCACTTTTTATATACTTTCAAATCAATTAAATCCCAACATCACTCATACATTTCACCATTTTCCTAAAAATAAGCAATATAATTTATTGTACTTCCTTGCAATATACGATAATTTACAATTTGTTAAAATTTATATAAAACTGTAAATATCTTAGAAATATTTACATTTTACTGTGTCTTTTAAATAATAATAACTGTGTCTTTGTCTTTTAAATAATAATAACAGATCTGCCAATATTTCTAATTTATTCTATAGGATTGTTATTACAATCCTACACGCCTTCTTTCACACCACATTTTTATAGAGTAATTTTTTTCTGATTTAATCATAATTGCACATATTAAACAAACTTACTGTAAAATATAAAGTGCTGTAAAAAAGGCGGATATTAACAATGTTTCGAAAAAAATAGAAATCTGGCATCTCTGCTATAATGCATTTCCTTAATAATTATTGTCAGTAAATTTAACCTAAAAAGATTTTTTCTTGTTTTTGACTAAATTTTTTTTATATTAAATGAGTTAATCACGTGACATGTTATACATATGTTTCTCGAAAAAGTTTGGTTTTATGGGAAATGGATCTAACGATATTGGTAAAAACTTAGTATTAAGGGAAAAACCCTTAGTAACAACTATTATATTATAATTATATATTATTATATTAAATATGATATTTAGATAGCAAACCCATCTGGCTTATATTCATCTTCCAGAAAAATTGCGTTTGCTGTTCACCGTCTATCACTTCGTTGTAAAATACGGTACTTCGTTGTAAAATACGTTGTAAAAAACAGACTCGGTTTTCTTATAGAAACTACTTGAGTGATTTTGATAAAAAATTAGAGTTAAGGTCTTTTTGAGTTTACAACAATTTGTGATCCCCGTTGATGCACGTTTTGCCGGTAGAAACTTCTTTTCCTTCAGAAGTACTCGATTAATTTTGAAAAAAAAAAGAAAAAAAAAATACGCTTCTCTCTCTCTCTCTCTATATATATATATATATATATATATACACTAAGCGAGCGACAAAAGAAAAGCCGCACTGCAGAAAAAATGACTTATACATTTTTTATTTGTAATAACTTTAAAATTAATGTTTGAAACAAATAAAACTGTCTTATTTGCACAATCCCAATGTGATGCAATGATACCTCTGTACATTTTCGATTTAATAAATCGCTTTATTGCACTTTACGAAGTACTTTTTAAAAATCTGTATAAAACTTTCTTTTTGAACATAATGCAATAACCATACACTTTGAATTATATTATGATTTATTACATGAAATAAACAAGTTATATTTTAATATATGAAATAAAACTATTTATTTATTAGATCTAAGATATTTTTTGTTAAAAATATGTATTCTGCATTGGGTTAATTCCACCATTTTATGGAATTACTGCTTTAGTGCGCAATGGCATAGTTTTATACAGTGTTTTAATATAAATCTCAGAAATTTCAATGTGCCAAATACCACAAGTAATTTTTTCTACTTCTGGCAGAGTTATAGGCTGCAAATTTCGCCCTCTCCCCCGCATTTTTATAGACGAAACATTTTCGAGAGGATTGCTATTAGGACTATTTCCATGTCTGGTAAAGAAGAAATTCTACTATATCCTTTATGGGATTTAACTTAAAGTGAAAAAAGATATGATTACTTACAGAATTATAGGTTCTCATGGGAATGTATAGGAAATTTTGAGAATTTGAAGTGAATAAACTTACCACAGATGCCGTGTAGTAAGATGCATTATCATCTTGAAATGGTGTTTACGGAAATGTCCAAGACACCTCCAAAACAGTCTGTCAGACACCACTTTTATGAAGATTGTGTTTTATTTCGAGTTAATTGATCCCTTGAGCATAAAAAATTGCCTGCCTGTTTGAAAAGTTATGCACGTCCGCACCATAATGTACGGAGAATGTGTCACTGTTTTAACACTGCGATTTTCATTAAGTCGGTCATATTTTCCTTGTCAGATCTGCTTGTTTCCTTTAGCTCGAAATAAGTTAAACTTGACTCATCAAAGAAAACCAGCTCAGCCCAATAAGTAACTAATAATTTTTTTTATATTTTTTTAGCCATCTGAGGTCTTGCTTTCCTAATTCTCTTCACTGAGAATGGAATTTTTTCAAATTTTGTGTCATTTAAACCTGCTTTGTTTAATAGTTGTTGTACTGTAGTTAAAGAAATTATGCTGCTAAACACTTTTTCGGAATCTCTTTTATGTTCTAAATGGAATACAGTCCGATTTCATAAGCAATGGCTTTTTAACTAACGGTCATCTCGCTTGGATGAGCAAAATGGCAGCCTGAAACCAAATTTCCAGTTTAAACGGCTGAAAAATTTTATAACTTGCTAAAAACCCTTTTACCAATATTTCGTTAACATTTATTTATTTTTCAATCTCACGTATTAAAATATTTTTTGATCTTCATTCGAAAATTAAAATTTTTTGTGCCATCTTACTCTCATCTTTTTGTGCCCACTGCCTTATTCTTACCATTTTTGAAATAATTTCTAAAATTACAATTTTCCTGACAGTTGCATTTTGTTTCTAACACTGGACTTCCAGTATAACCGGCTAAAAAATTTTATAACTTGCTAAAAACCCTTTTTACCAATATTTCGTTAACATTTAATTATTTTGCCATCTCATGTATTAAAATACTTTTTGATTTTCATTCAAAAATTAATACTTTTTGTGGGATTGTTCACTGCCTTATTCTTACCATTTTTGAAGTAATTTCTAAAATTACAACTTTCCTGACAATTGCATTTTGTTTTTAACGCTGGACTCAAAGCTAAAGTGTATGTGGATGACAACATAATAAAATATGTTAGAAAATTTGCTTTTTAAACGATAAAACTGGCGGTTGTAGAAGAGGAAAAGGAAAATATCCAAGTGCGTCGCTTTTTTTTTTTTTTTTTTTTTTTTTTTTTTTTTGTGGCTTAGTGTATATATGTATATATAGTGTGCTTTTAAGTGACAGGTCAGATCTAAAACGCTAAACATCCTCTTTATGATATTTAGCGTTTACTGGTAACTGACGTCACCCGGCAAAAATACAGCAGAAAATTGGTTTTCGTGGAAATCACTGGAACGATTAAATGAAAAGGGGGGAGGGTTAGAGATTTGTTGAGATGAAAACTGATCTGTTTTACTTTTTCCTTCAGGAAAATTAGAAATTGCTAGTAATCCGTGTTTCGCCTGTAACAAAATGCAGAATAAACCTCGTTTTCTAGAAAATTGTTTGAATTATCTTAATGAAATTTTAGAGTTAGGGTTTTGAGATGATAATTCTATTCGATTTTTTATTGTCTCCAGGAAAATTAGCTTTCATTCGTAACCCCGTAATTAAAGAGATAGAACTCGGTCATCCAGGTACTGTCTTAAATTGAATTAATTTAGTTTGGGGTCAGAGATGCTCTCTGTGTAGAGCAATTTCTACTTATAATAAAACAGAGACTTTGTCGGCAAACAAACGGAACGCAGGATCTGGGTTTTACCACTCTTGAATGAAGGTCGGCATTTTTTAAGTAAAAACTGATTTAAAAAAAAAATCTGCATAGATGTTATATAGGGTAAGTGCACCAGTGATTGACACTTTTAGAGCAATCTCTGATGTTTTTAATGTTCTAGTCATCAGAAAATATTTTTAGAAATCTTAAGTTAGTACATTGGTATGAAAGACATTCAGAACCACATATATGTTAAAATATTTACATTTGATAACAATTATTTTTTTTTTTATGAATTTTTATTTGACACCCACTCAATGTTCCAGTAATTGACACTGCAAGTTTTTTATTTTATCAGTAATTGGCCCTATGTTCCAGTGTTTGACACTGCTAGTTATTCATTTTACCAGTTATTAGCACCCTATGCTCCAGTGTTTGACAAGAAAAAAATGTTAAAATTCTTATATGTAAAATATATGATTTTATTATTTTTCTTAATTATTAATTATTTCGGGATATATGTCAATTACTGGAGCATGCCAATCACTGGAGCACCTACCCTATATTTTAAAGAACTCTAAAAACTGTTCATTTTTGAGTAGTTACAGTATACAAAAAGTTACTGGATTTAAAGATGCTATCTAACAAAATTTCATAAACTATGAAAATGTTCTAAAAAAATAAAAGTATAATATTAAACAAAAAATAGCCTAATATTAAAAAATAATGAATGAAGTTCTTGAAGTTATGAGTTTTGAAGATATAAAAGTTATAATTTTTAAATTACAGCACATGAATTCCTCTTGCATAATCCACTACAAAAATAAACAATTGCTAATTCCTTCTCAAGAACAGAAAATCGTTAGTTGAAAAGTATGGCAGGAACTTGGTTTTCTCGGAAATAGATCTATCATTTTTAATAAAAACTTAGGGTTAAGGGTATTTTTGAGATGAAGAATACTTCTAATTTACTCTCACCTTCATAGAAATTAGCATTCGCATTAATTATCACTCCGCCCGGGGCGAAACATAGCAAAGAAAGACTTCGTTTTCGTAAAAACTACTTGAATGTTATTGATTAAAAATTAAAGTTTGTTGCCTTATGAATTTATAATTCAATCTTAATATCCCTCATCTTTAGGAAAATTAATGATCACCGGTAACCTTCGCATTGACCAGAAAAGAAAAAAAAAAGGCAGAAACTTGGTTTTCTTTGAAAATAATCGAAGGATTTTAATAAAAAGTTAGAGTTAGTATTTTGTTTTCTTTTTTTTTTTATGTGACAATTATCTTTTTTCGATATAATTAGCGTTGACTGGTAACACGCACTCCGCTCGGAAAAAAATACGGCAGATACTTTATTTTCATATAAATTGCTGAAACGATTTTGAAAAAGAAAAAAAAAAAAAAAAAAAAAAAAAATAGGTAGAGTCTTTTTGAGATTAAAAACCGATCTAACTTATCTACTTCATCAGGAAAATTAGCAGTCGCTGCTAAGAGATTATAACAAAAACCTGTTTTTTTTTTTAAGAAAGTTTAATAACAATTCAGACTCAGTGGTTTGAGATGACAGTTTGATGTGAATATTCTTCATCTCCAGGAAAATTAGCTTTTATTGATAAACCACGCTACGCCTAGGGCAAGCAAATTAATAAGGAAATTATTTCTGAAACTTAAGGACTTATTTTTACAACGAGTCCGAGTAAACTCAGTCATACAGGTACTTTGATTTATAATATATTATTCTGACACCAAAAGAATGCTTAAATATGTTATAAAAAGCCCAATATATATATATATATATATATATATATATATATATATATATGTATATTATTGATTTTTAATTTATTTTAATTTAGTATTTAATTTAGTAGTTAGCTATACAGACATAGTAAGAACTAATCAACTCAACTCTACTTTTTAATCAAATCTGAGAATTTTAAGTGCATGTATAGTACATTGCGTTATTCTTTTTTAAAATTTATTATTATTTTTTTTATCCATTTAAAATAAAGAAAATTTCACAGGTAAAAAGAAATTACTTTATTATTTTCTCATTAGCTTTTAAATAAATACTTTATACAGGATGTCTCAAAAAGATAAAAAGTCCTTTTACTTCTTTATCCGTTAAAGATAAGAGGGAAAAGTAAAATAAAAATTGTTAAAACTAAATCAGAAATAAAAATTACGTTAAGAAAAAAATGCGTCCATTAATTTTGAAAGGGTTAAATTTTTTTAATTTTTATGAAGTCACCCCCTTTCGATGCAAAAATGGTCAGTTAGAACGTTTTTATTTTATTTTATTTTTCCAAGAAGATCATTAGAAAAAAAAAAAAAAAAACTCATAACTTTCTATTTAAAACCAACAGAATCAGGCTTTTTCTTCGGTAAAAATAAGGATTATTCACAAATTGACAATGGTAATTTTTAGATCAAGAATATGACATGTGTAAAAAAGTTCCAAATATATTTAAATAATGTGTGAATACACAGCTATAAACAGTGATTTTTTTTTTTTTTTTTTACATTCGTTCTGCAACGCCTCAATTTCATTTTATGCAGCTTTCCAGTTGACCGCATAAATAAAATCGCATAACCCATCTTTTTTTTTTTTTTTTTTCTAAAAATTTTGTATGTAAACTTTATTTTATGTAACATAAAATAATCAATACCCATTAAGAACACTCCAAAGTTAACAATAGTCGAATCCACAATAGTCCAAAACACTTCAGTTTATTCTGGTGAGTTTAAATAGAAATGGTATTTCATATTGAACTACTTTATTTCCTTATATAAGAATATAGAAATAATTTAAAATTGAATATACTAAACTAAATGATAAATTAGACAATATATTTTTAAATAAATTATTTAGTTTATATTTTATTAGAACTTAAAATAGTAAAAGAATATAAATATTATTTATTCTGCTAGCTGGCAGCATTATTAACTTTTGTACTTGGTTACGAAGAAAAACGTTCTTTTTATTTTCTTCTTTTAATAAAAAAAAATATTTTAACTTATATATATATATATATATATATAAAAAAGATTCATTAAATTTAAATGATTTACTAAGTTAATATCTTTAATTTATATTATGTAGTGTAATTTGATTTATTTTATCACTATAGTAAAGATAAATTGTTCATATTAATTCCTTATATATTTTTTTCTGTGTTCTACTTAATTTTATAATTGCTGAGTACCTCTCGTCTCTTAATTTATTAATAGCTGTTTTCACGTAACATGTAGCCTGTCGGTTATAATTTTATCTGAAAATTTCACATTAGTTATTTATTCAATTTCTATTTATTTCAATTTTTAAAATTCTATCACAAAATTAGATGTAAAGTATGGTTTTGGCTTAAAAGCTACTATATAGTGTAACCACGTTTTCTACGCTTAACAGTGAGGACGACTCCATAGGCTTGGAGGAGTGCCAAATTGACCGACAGATTCGGATTTGGTAAAAAACTAGTCCTTCGGTGCTCCCTTATCGATAAATTTCTCTGAATGACAAGGGTTATCACCCCTTTTTTAACCCTGGACTTCTTGAGTCCACGCTTGCGCAGAGGCTCCCATAGTCGCAAGAAATGTGGTTAAAGAATATTTATCGATATCTTACAATATTTTTCTTTTGATCAATGCTTTTGGCAATGGTTCACAGTTTTGTTTAATTGCGTCCCAAATCCAATGTGTTACATTGTACAGTTTTGACTGTGGCAAACACCGTAGGTTTCGGAACCAGTAAAAATCCTAACTGTGCAATCTCAACACTCTCGAGTACCTGCGATGCTATCGTTTAAAGACATGCATACAGTCACCGACATAAATGAAGGTACATTTTCGAATATAAAAGTTTTTGTCTAATATCTAAAGAAATACTCCATGAATCACCATGGAATCCAAGGAATATAAAGAACATGTTGTATACCACATATATTTTAGCGAAAATTTTGTACTGAAGGCTAAACTGTATCAATTCCATCAAAATTAAAGAAAAAATATAATCATTTTATTCCTGTAAAAAATAAATAAATAAATAAAAATAAATAAATAAATGAGTTGTAGCTATAGTATATGTTTATGAGCCATTTTTAATTATAGATATAAATTTATATGACAATTGCATTTATATTAACAGTGATATAAAGATTTCTATAATGTAGGAAATTGTATTTCTCAGTTATTAGCTTTCCTTCTGCTGTGTGACGTCACTGCTATGTAGTTATGACGAGATTACTACCTTTTTTTTTTGTCAGTTAGATGTATAACCGTTCTGGGGAAAAGACGTTCCCGCTTATGTAAACTAATGTTTCTTTTTTTTTATGTTAATAGTCATGTATTGTCCCTTTTGTTTTTATAATAAATGTTATAATGTCCTAGTGGTCTATGGTCTTTACCCTATATTTGGGGGCTCTAGGCCTATCCGGTATCAGGCCCTTAGACGTAAAGTCGCTGCTTCTGTTTTCCAAACTAGTAGCGTGAAAATGTTATTCTTCAAGACGTTCTAAAGTAGAGCTGTGCACTGTAAACATTTTTTTTTTATTCTACGGACGATATTATTATTTTATTTATTATTTTACGATTCAAGAACATTGTTTCTTCATTCTGGCGTTATCGAGAAAACTCTACTATAAGTTCTGATCATTAGACGTTGTTCTATTGTTTCTTCCTGTTTTTCGTATCTACTGGCTATTTCTCCTTTTAATCCAACAAAAGATTAATCGATGTTTTTCAATATCAAAATCATAGCATTCAACGAGATATTGCTTATATTCTAAAATTTTCATCTACAAGTAGATACAAGTGCGACGTGAAATGTGCTACGTTTCACGCCGAACGTGATTCCAATATAAATGTTCTTGCTCATGATAATATTTTGCTTTTCCGCTGGATATAATATGTTTGATGGAATAGTGTAATCATCGCTGCATGGGACTGCCCTTAATGTCAGAGGTAGGCGCATGCATTTTTTTTTTCTCTTTGCATGATAATATTTCATTTTTTTTTTCATTTGTAGCATTCAGTTTAATTTTTAATTGAAACTCAATTATTGCCGTTTAATGCCCCCTTAAAAAATTACTTGTTTGTTGATTTTTGTATAAATAAAGAATTTTCTTCACCCCCCCCCCCTATACTTATTTTTTTTTATCTCAATAAAGAAATATTCTGTACCCCAATATTTATTTATTGTTCCTAAAAATAGATATGTTCTGGTTTTAAACCATTTTTTTTCAATATTGAAAAAAAAAAAAAAAACGAAACAACAATTTTTTTTTATATATTTACTTCGGTTTCCTTATTTTATTTTTCTTGCATTCTAAAAATGGCCCTTAAATTAGATGAACTCCCGTTAGTTGCAAACTCCCTTAAATATGGCAAAACAAACTCCATAAAATTACTTAACACGCTGTTAGGATACCCAACTTTTGATCATCAATCGCGTAAACGTATCAAAAATTTTACCGGTTTTACTGCCGATTTCGACATTAACAAACATCAAGAACCCATTTTAAAAACATTTACTTTGTCAGATTTTATATCAGTCGCTAATGCCCTACTCTTAGAACCAGTCGGCAGTAAGGAAAATTTGTGTAAAGAAATTTTTAATGCACTTACTAATTTATCAGAGTTTCAGAAAACATTAAACACTAGTTTTTTGTCAGACGAAGACGATCTCAGTGTAAATAATCATTCTGCTGAAACGCCTTCTTCGATTGTTCCAACTACTTCGGTTTTCGAATCACAAACCGAAACTTTTCCTTCGGAAGTTCCAAATCGTTCTCCGAAGGAAACTAGAGAAGCAATGTCAGATTTGAGTAATCACTTCTGGTTTCTTCTCCGAGACCTGGCTAGTATGTGCAGAACTTTTTCTGGTAATGATTCCTATTCTATACGTAATTTTTTTAATGACATAGAGGAACAATTTTGTTTATTTCCGAGTCTTACTGATCAACAAAAACTTATTTTTGCAAAACGATTAATTACTGGTTCTGCTAAAACATTTTTATTTTCGCAACGAAATCTTAATACTTATGAGTCATTTAAGGCCGCGTTAATTTCGGAATTTTTGGATACCATACCGTCCATTGAGATACACAAACAACTAGAAAACAGAAAAATGCGTCCTAACGAAACTGCTATGCAATATTTTTTAGCGATGCGCGTAATTGCTAATCGCGGTAAGCCGTTATTGACGATTCTTCAGTTATCCAGTACACCTTCAATGTATACAGGGCAACCCCTCTGAAAAAATTCTTCTTTGTGGAGAAAAACCCTTTGCAGAATTTAAAGAAAAATTGCGTTTTTATGAAACTGCTCTTAATACAATAAACTTAAATCAACGAAATTCAGTTAATTATAAACAAACATATGACAGTCGAAAACGCAGTACTGGTTACACACAACCAGCTTTCACTCGCGAATCCATTAATTTAATATTGGTCCGTCATCTCAAAATAAATTACGCTGTTTAAATTGTATCGACCTCGGTCATTTATCTAAATTTTGTCCTAACCGTTCTCGTGGCCCTTGGTGCCTTGCATGTGGTCTTTTTGGACACAAGTCCACCGATTGCCGCCTATCCACTGCAAATGAAGGACCTCCCTCCAGAGATAGAGTTAACACTGTACATGAATCGCATGCTTCCCATATGTGTAAACAAGTTACAATTAGTGGTAATGAATTAACTGGATTGGTTGATACTGGTATTCAGTTTACCCTTTTGAAACATTCCGCATGGATAAAAATAGGTTCCCCACACCGTTGTCAAAAATTAATAAATCCTTAACTGGTTTTGGCTTTGCACGTAGACATGTTATCGGTACTTTTAATTATTTTATTATTATAGACGATCAAGAGTTTTCAGCAACGATTTCAGTTGTGCCCGACGTGTCGACATTTTATGACCTTACAGTTGGATGTGACGTCATCCAACAAGCCAACATTTGCATTTCACCCAACGGTGTTACTTTTTCTAGTTTTTCACAACAAAATGAGTGTACCGCAGATCCAAATTTTATCATGACGATCACTGACGATAATCCCAAATTTGATATTGGTCCTAATGTTTCACGACATATTCGTAACGACATTGACAAACTGTTGTCGGCCTATAAACATAATAAAATCAAAACTGCGAACATTGAACTTAACATCACTTTAACTGACGATACACTAATTTTTACACATCCCGCCGTCTACCCTTTACCGAACGAGACATTGTAGACACACAAGTCTCTGAATGGCTTAAAAATGGTATTATTGAACCAGTTTCCTCCCCATATGCCATCCAAGTCGTAGTCGTTCGCAAAATAGATGGTAAACACAGAGTTAACGTCGATTACAGGAATCTCAATCGTAAGTTAGTTAAGGATCACTACCCCCTCCCCCTAATTGATGATATTTTAAATCGACTTCAACATGCCAAAATTTTTAGTATGATAGACCTACGTAATGGATTTTTTCATGTACCCGTAAACAAACAGAGCCGCCCTTTCACTAGTTTTGTAACCCATAACGGTCAATTCCAATTCCGCTACATACCTTTCGGACTTAGCTCCTGCCCTTCAGTGTTCATGAGATATATAAACGCTGTTTTTAGAGACCTGATTGCTGCCGGCATAGTACTCCCTTATATGGATGACATTGTAATTCCTGCGAGTAACGAACTTGAGGCCGTAGAACGTCTAAAAACTGTTCTCCAAACCGCTAGCGAGTACGGACTTGACATAAATTTTAACAAATGCCAATTTTTACATACCAAAATAGATTTCCTCGGTCACATAATAGAAAATGGTAAACTTTTGCTATCCCCTTCCAAAACTAAAGCTGTTTTAAATTTCCCAGACCTTAAAAATGTTAAAGATGTAGGTAGATTTTTTGGCCTTACTTGATATTTTAGGAAATTTATCCCTCATTTTTCTACCTTTGAAAATCCCTTAAGTGATCTTCTGCGTAAGGACACCTTTTCAATTTCAAAATGAACAAAAAGCCGCATTTCAAATATTAAAATATTTACTTTCCCAAGAACCAGTTCTCAATATTTTTAATCAAAATTCCCCTACTGAGGTACATACAGACGCATCTATAGATGGCTTAGGGGCAGTCATGTTGCAGAAAAACATCGACGATAATAAATTACACCCTGTCTTTTATTTTTCGAAGAAAACATCTCATAACGAAAGAAAATATACCAGCTTTGAACTTGAAGTTCTGGCTGTGGTAGAAGCCCTCAAAAAGTTTAGAATCTACCTCCTGGGAACCAACTTTGAAATAATTACAGACTGTGACGCGTTCGTCAAGGTACTTAATAAAAAAGAAATAAATTCCCGCATTGCACGATGGGCTCTGTACCTTCAAGAATTCCACTACACTATTGTGCATCGAACAGGTGGATGCTCTAAGTCGAGCTCCACAAAGAAGCACACGAGCGTGGACATTTTGCAGCACTCCGTACCCAAGAGTTAATAAATAAAGATTTTTATATCCCTCACCTCAAACACAAAATCGAAAGTTGCATCAAAAATTGTATAAAGTGTATACTGTACAATCGAAAACGAGGTAAACAAGATGGTTTCCTCCACCCAATGATAAAGACGATGTACCCCTGCACACATACCATATTGATCACTTTGGTCCACTTGCTTCTAAATCAAAAATGTTTAAACATATCATGGTTGTTCTTGATGCCTTCTCCAAGTTTTCTTGGCTGTACCCCACCAAATCCACAGACGCCGCAGAAGTTATAAGCCGACTAGAAAGCCAACGATCAATCTTCAGAAACTTTGCTAGAATTATCACAGATCGAGGTCCAGCATTCACTTCTACTGCCTTCAAAGACTATTGCCACGAACAAAATATCACTCACATAGCAGTTACAGCAGGTTTACCAAGATCGAATGGTCAGGTTGAAAATAAAAATTCCACTATCGTCGCAGTATTGTCAAAATTATCATCTGAAAACCCCGAAAAGTGGTTTTCCAATGTGCCTGCTCTCCAACAAATCCTCAACCCGACGACACCCTTTGAACTATTGTTTGGCACCAAGATGAAAAATAAAGATAACATCAAGATCCTGGAGCTTCTCAACGACGAATCTACTAACACATTCCAGAGGCAACGGGAAGAGCGACGTATCAACGCAAAAAAAACAAAAAAAAAAAAAAAAAAAAAAAAAACAGATTCAAATGGTGCAAGAAGAAAATCGCAGACAGTATAACTTTCGAAGACGACCAGCTGCTAAATTCTAACTCAACGATTTAGTCGCAGTTAAACGTACCCAGATCGGGTCAGGCCTAAAACTAAAACAGAAATTTTTAGGTCCATATAAAATTACCAAACTTAAACCAAACGACACATATGACGTCATGAAATGCGACTTCGTAGAAGGCCCATTCAAGACCAGCACATGCGCTGAATTCCTGAAACCCTGGAGCGACACCTTTCAGACACTTACTTAACATATTTCTCCAAAACTTTCTCTTTTTTTTTTTTTTTTTAAGAACTCTTACCTGGACATTTTTGTGTGCAAAATTAAACTTTTTTTTTTAATCATACGTTGAACTTGAACTTGCGAAAATAAGTAAACTACTTTCCATGAACTATTTTTTTTTTAATTTTCATAAACATTCTATACAATACCAGCCATTTTTCTTTCTTTTGGTGAAAATTATCTACCTATTTTTTTTTTCTACTTTTTGCTAGTATGTTATTAACATCTTATCTTATTTTATTTTAGTATTTTGATGATTCAGGTTTTGCCTGTAATAATTGCACAATAATCCATTTGGTAATGTATACATTTTTTTTTTTTTTGTTAATGCAGCTGTATCTATACTTCTATTAGTATTGTATATTATATATTGTTTATTTTTATTTTTATTTTTGTTTTTGTTTAATTTTTTTTTTTTTTCTTGTTGTGTTTGATAACGTTCAGGCGAGGTCGCCTGCTTAGTCATGATGGCCGATGTAGGAAATTGTATTTCTCAATTATTAGCTTTCCTTCTGCTGTGTGACGTCACTGCTAAATAGTTATGACGAGATTACTTGCCTTTTTTTTTTGTCAGTTAGATGTATAACCGTTCTGGGGAAAAGACGTTCCCGCTTGTGTAAACTAATGTTTCGTTTTTTAATGTTAATAGTCATGTATTGTCCCTTTTATTTTGATAATAAATGTTATAATGTCCTAGTGGCCTAAGGTATTTCCCTATATTAATAAAGTCAAATAAAATGTATCCGATTTTTGTTTATAACATGCAAGGTTTTAAAACCAAAGCAATGGCACTTTTAGAAAACTTGACATAATGGATTAGACATAACAGTTAGCGCAGTTAAAAAGTATTTAGTAAAAATGCTCATATTTTATGAAACATTCGAAATTTTTATGTTTTCATTGTAATATGTTGTGTCTAATGCATAATGCCGTTTTATAACAGCGGCATTATTTCGGTTTTAAAACTCTGCAATGTTATAAGCAAAAAACGTACAAAAAATTGTGAACGTTATTAAAGAAACCTTTATATCTCCTTTAATATGAGTGCAATTCCCATATAAAATCAAATGTATTAAAAAAAAAAAAAAAAAAAAAAAAAGAAGTTCTTAATCCTATACTGTGGCTAAAACTCATTAAGTCTTATTTTTTGCAGGGTTATCCAAAAGATTATATTTTTTGATTAATTTGTGACTGATCCCCTTTTAGATTTCGGGACAAAAATTTCACTGAAATATACTGGGTGATTATAATTAAAGTTACGATTTCAAAACGCTATAATTTTAAAACTACCCATCAGAGCAATTTGATATTTTACCAGAGCAATCGTGAGACAATGAAATTTTGTTTGGGGAAGGAAAAAAATAGTTCTAAGATGTTTCTATAGATGGCGCTGTCAGGGTAATGTCAGGGGAAACTCCTAAATGGACTCATTAAACACAGGAATGTTGTTAGCAATACAATGGAATAGCAGGAAACAATACACTTCAAGGGTTTACTACAATTTCTTTAGAAAAAAGAAAAGAATACGTGTTTACAGACGAAACAGTCATAGTGAGAAGAGCAAAAGTGGAGCTTCATGAAACAAATACTGTACGGATAATTAACGGCACATTTTGGAACTTTTTTTTTTTCGTTGCCAAACAAAATTTCATTGTCTCACGATTGCTCTGATGAAATATCAAATTGCTCTGTTGGGTAGTTTTAAAATTATATCGTTTTGAAATCGTAACTTTAATTATAATCACCCTGCATAATACATTCTTTTTGCTCTTGAAGCTTCAAGAGAATTAATGAAATTTTTTTAGATATTTGAAAAATACTTCTAAATTCGAAAATGTGCTTTCACTGTAAGTGAGCCATATAATATTAGTTTTATTTCAGATAGAAAGTGAACTGATATTTAATGCAAGATGTCAGGTTATGATTTCTGTAGCTATCAGAAAACGAGTATCTGAATAGTGAAATTTTTCAAGGGAAGTGAATTGGCTGGTGGTGTTTAATACAGGAAAAGGAAATATGAGAACGAGAATTCATAGTCAGAATTGTTCAGTGGAACACATCGGGATGAGAGCTTCACTAAGTGGAAAATACGCCACGGTCAGAATTTTCAGATGGAGGCTGGTTATAAAATTAAGTTTGTTAAATAAAAGAATAATAATACTTTTTTTTTCCTTTTTACAAAGTTACAACAAAATTTATTAACACTCTATTGATATTTTGATTAAAGTAATATTTTTCCCCACCTTATAATCTATATTATTTTATGTATATAAAAATAATTTTCCTTCAAAATGCATATTTTTTATGTAGAAACGTACTATTCAATTAAAGTTAGCTTTTCACTCTGTCTATATGTCTGATATAATTTTAAAATATACAACTAAACACATAATTGATATGTTAAAGAAAAAATGTTTTCTTCCTTTAAACCATGGCGAATTAAATATCGGAAATACTTTTAATTTAAATTTATCCGTAGATTTCCATTTATAATCAGGTTTAATGGAAATGATGTTTCGAGAAAGTCTGATTTGTCGAGACAGTTCTCGTAATCCGAATAACAGAATACAGTTCGTTCAAACGAAAATTAGTTTTTTTTTTTTTTTTTTTTTTTTTTTTTTTCACATGCATGTAACTCTTATTTTAAAATTCATGGAATTTTTAAATTTGCCTTACTTACGCATGAAATATTCCTTAAGGAAAAAAAAATTCACTTACTCATCATGAATCTTTAATATTATATCAATTTACAGTTATAGAGAATAAATTCCCGCCAAAATTTAATAGCAAGCATTACTGACTGTAATTTTTTGAGATTTCGTTTTCAGTTCAGTTTAGATATATAAGATTATTAAGAAAGAATGTGTATTGATCTTCAGTGATAGAACTTTAAGAATCTATTTACTCCAGGCTTTCTTTGAATATTTTTTTCTTTATTTTACTTTATTACACTGTTTGCTGTAAAATAATTTTAATTATATCATTTCCAAATTTAATCTCGGAAATAAATGAGTTATGTGATACAAAGTTAAATTACTCATTAATAAAAAATTAAATATTTTCAACTAAATTATAGATACTGTCATCAATCTTTTTCTTTCTTTTTTTCATATAATATGAATTAAGAGAGAACATTTTGGCATTAGTAATTCACATTAGTTTTCATTTTTAATAAATTGGAGTGTAAAGTGATTTTTATACGAACTATGTGACTACCACTTTTTACATAAAGAATTAATGAATAAAATTTCTAAATTCACATTAGCTATAACTTCTGTACTGTTTTAGCACTACATTTTTTTTTAAATTTAAATATTTTAAATGGATTTATATCTTTAATCCCTATTTTGCACTAAAATCTTTCATCTTTAAAGTAAAAATATGCTTTTGAAACATATCCAATAAAAAGTAAATAAATAAATCTATATTACTAAAATCAGACTTTTGTCTGTGAATTTCTCAGAAACAAAATATTTTGCGATATTTTCACGTTTTATACATCGTGAAAGCCAAAAATGATTTCAAAAAATTTTCTGTGTATGAGTGTGTGTGTGTCGTTGTGTTTGTCTGTCCCTAACGCTATGTTTGTCCGGGTATCACGGGGGAACGTCTGTTCGGAAATCAACAACACGGCAGAAATTTAGGTCTGTAACCATCTTAAAACTTATCCATCAACTTCTGCGATATTCCCCCCGTTTCATCCCCGGGTGGACAGAAGCAAAAACACGTTTGTAAGTATAACTCGGCTCCAAATTACTTCAAGGTGACGAACTTGCAGATGGAGAGCCTAGACTTAAGTACAAAAAAAAAAAAAAAAAAAAAGAAAAGAAAAAAATCTGCGATTTGGGAATTTTCAATGTTTTAGCGAGAAAGAGAGAGGGAAATTGATATTTTCGTGGGAAAATTTCACAAATTTCGGGATTTTTGAGTAGAACTCTACCTAACAATGGTAGTAATATATCAAAAACAACCATGCGCCTTCTTTGGGATATTTACAAAGACATATTTTTGGTCTTTTGAAATTTTCGATTTTAGGGAAAGGGGGGGGGGGAGGGTTCCGAGAGGTTAAATTTGAAGCCCCTCTTTTAGCGCTAAATTAGTCCTGGGATAGCTATGGGAGCTGCGGTCATGAATTTTGGTGCGTAGACTGTTTATGTGTATACGACACCCATTGTAACGGCTTTTTACAAGATTCCCCTATTTACCTCCTTGGGGACAGGGTAATAAACACGTTTTCAAGCCTAACCTTTCTCCAAATTATCTCAGTAAGAATAGTTTTCATGTGTGGGTTGGTTATGCGTACCCAACACACACTATAAAGGGATTTCCTGAGATTTCCCCTTTACCCCCTTTAAAGACGGGGGAGGGGAGCGCACTTTTTAAAAGTAATTTTGCTACAATTATCTCAGGAATACGACTTTTAAATGTGTCGATTGATTATGCGTATCCAATACACACCACCACAAAGAGATTTTGCGAAATTACTTTCTAACTCTTCCCCCCACCTCTTACCACAGTAGGGACGGTGGAGGTAAAAAAAGGCGTCTTGAACCGTAAATCTGCACAAAATTATCCTAGATAAGCGATTTTTCATATGTGGGTCGGCTTTATGTATCCAACACTTAGTATAAAGATTTTTTGCGAATCCCCCCCCCCCTCTTTCCCACCCTTGAGAGCAGGGGGCAAAAACATTTTTAAAGCATAACTCTGCTCCAAATTATTCCAGGAAGGCGATTTTTAAATGTGTCAGTTGGTTGTGTGTATTCAACGCGCACTATAAAGGCATTTGGCGAAATTTACCCTTTGTCAACTTTAAAGGTGGGTGGGGGACATATTTTAAAATGTAACTCTGCTCCAAATTATCTCAGAAAAGCGATTTTTTGATGCGTCAATTGGTTATACATATCCAATACGCACATTACAAAGGTTATAAAGCATTACAAAGGGATTTTGCGAAATTACTTTCTCCCCCCTCCCCCTTGTAGGGACGATGGAGGGCAAAAAGCACGTTTTCAAGTGTAAATCTGCACAAAATTATTTTTGAAAAGTGATTTTGATGTGTGGGTCGGTTTTACGTATCCAACACTTATTACAAAGAGGTTTTGCGAAGTTCCCCCCTCTTCCCATCCTTAAGAGCAGGAGGCAAAAGAACATTTTCAAATATAACTCTGCTCCAAATTATCTTAGGAAGACGAATTTTAATGTGTCGGTTGGTTATGTGTATGCAGTGTACACTATAAAGGGATTTGATGAAATTACCCACCACCCCTTAGGGTGGGCGGGTCAAAAACACGTTTTATAGCTTAAATCTACTTCAAATTACCTTACAACGACGATTTTTCATGTGTAGATGTTGATTAAGTATATGCAATATGCTATTTGGTGGGATTTCGCGAAACTTCTAACTTAGTCTTGGAAGATGAGGGGAGATTAAAAAAGAGGGTAGGTCCCTGCCGAATGCCGTGGGGTCCCGGACTCTCCTAGTTATGAGCAGGAAAACCACTACCGAATACTGCGGGAACCTTAAATTAAATTTCGACTAATTTAATTGTTTTTTATTTTTTGAAATTTAATTAATAATGATGTGGAATTTTTAAAATTCGCTTAAATGTAGTTACCAGCGAAGCGGGCACATCCTGCTAGTAAATAAATAAAAAGGTATCTCTATATATTTAAATCAGTCACTGATACTCTTAATAAAAAAATTTAAGGGCCGCGGTGGTCTGGTCGGTAAAAGCAGCGAGTTCGTGATCGAAAGATTGCGGGTTCGGTCCTCGAACTGGCCGAAGTCCGTCGTGTACGTTAATAGCGACTGGTGCACGTTGAATTCCGTCGTGGATGCAAAGTTCTCCATAGTTCCCATAAAAAGTTATACCTCTGCAGGTACCGGAACATGGGCTTAACTCGGCCTTGATCCGGATCAAAATTTGAGTTCCTGTTGTTCGCTGGTGCTGCAATCTTTCGCCAGCTTCTGGGGCTAAGTCGTCCTTCCTCCCTCCCTCCTGGGGCTTCTCTGAAAAACAGAAGGCGCTCCCCTGCTGTCTTAAACCCGGGTATTTCTACTACCGGGGCTCGGAATTTCCGAGTGGCATACGAAACAACAAAATTTTAAAAACAAGAAAGGAACGTGATAGTAAATTAATGTTCGTATCTAAGTTTGATAAGAATATTTTTTGTGCTATTTGTAATAAAAAATGAAAATTAAAATTAAAATTTTGAGCTAATTCAGTAACAATCAAAAATGTACCTTGACATGTTTTCAAAATTCTAAAAACTTTATTATATGAGCCTTGAATTTAATCGTAAAAATATCTGCATGGATGCTTTTTATTTAATTTATTTATTGTTTTGTTGAAGAAAACGTACTCTTAAAAGAAAGGGGAAAAAGTGGCTTAAAATATGCATTTTCCAGAAATAATAAGTCCAGGAGGGGGGAGGGGGCATTGATTTTGTCTTATCGGAAAAACATTGGAGAAGATGAAACGGTAGACACGTCAACGAAAAATTTTCTAAAGAAGATAAGAGAAAAATAGTAAACTCATATGAGCATTACCATACTAAATGAAAGTTTGAGAATTGTTCATTTACTATTCATGTTTAGTGGGGTGTTTCCGTTCCGGGTTTTTATTTTATTTCCCACTAGTAATTATGAATTGTATTTTTGGTTATATCTAATTGCATAACTTTACTAGAAAACTGCCAGTAGTACCACTATTAAAAAATTCTGGTGGCAGTTTCCGGGGCTACAAACACCCCTGTGTTTATTTATGCTTTAATTTTAAATTCCGTATTGCACATTGATGTGAATTAAGCTGCAATTAAATAAAATTGAATTTACAAAGCTTTCATTAAAAAAATATAAAAGTTTTAATCTACATTGTGTCGATTTTAACTCTTTCTTTTTTCTTTCTTAGTATGAATAAATTCCAATCAAATCAAAGAGTATCAGAATACTCTCATTACATACAGAGAGATAGAGATAGAGAGAAAATAGGTTTACTTTACTATGGTTAGTTTAAAAAATGAGTAACAATTAATCAAGTTATTTTATAGTTATTACATTTCCCAATTCATGATACAGTTTTATTTCAAAGAAAATGAAAAAAAAAAAAAAAAAAAAAGATATTTATGTTTAAAAGTAACAATGGAAGAAACGGGAATTATCAATTAATGGATAAAATTTCTACTGTTGTTTAAAGTGAAACTTTAGTATATGAATGAGTATAACTATAAGAATTAATTTCACTTTTTGAAAAACATTTTAAATTAAAAAGTAAAATCAGTAAATTCTACTCAAAACTTAAATTATCAGTGGATATTTTGAATCATTTTTAATACTAATCGCAGAGTTACCAATTTTTATAATTTATTCCGCAGGATATTTAGCTCCGCTTTCTTTTCGCACCAGAATTTTTCTAGAATATTTCTCTACAATATGTGACAGCGATTGAATAAAAGAAACTCTTTCTTCAAAATTACTGGTATGAAAAAAAAGGCGGGGCTAATATTGCTCCGGAATAAATACTAAAAGTTGGCATTTTTGTAATAGTAAAACATTACCTAATGTAAACAAAAGTAGTAAATCAATAGACACATATATTATGGATATTTACAGTCATACTTATTTTATTGTTAATCAGAGAAACAGAGAAAACTTTAAGCAAGGTAAAATAAATAAATAAATAAATAAAATGACAAACAAGATCGTTCAATACACATTCCTCATATAAATGAAGGAAATTATTGAATTTTAAATGAAAATATCTAAACATAGCTACAGAAATGTAGATGTTTTATTACACAAGTAACATAGTATTGACTATTCAATAGGATATTAATATTGTTTTTATTAGTTTAAAACTTAGTTACTGAGGCAAATAATACACATCTATATGTTCGCTTGAACAATGCAAAGAATACCTCCATTTGAAGCTACTTAAATAAGAACAAAAAATAATGCGGTTCACATTCATTAATAACACTTTCCAACTGTATGGTACTCTTTGCATTGCTTAGCCTTCAGTCATACCTGCCAACATCCTAATTAATATTCCGTAGTATAGTTAGCCCCATCATTTTTTTCCCATCAGTAAATTTGTAGAGTAATATTCTCCAAGCAGACGATTTTATCTTAGAAATATCAGCAAACAACACAGAAACACTCATAAATACAGCAAAGATAGCTTTATAAAAATTCGGCACATGGGCAAAAGAAAACGACCTTTCAATAAACTGGAGCAAAACGGAACTGCTATACCTAAACAGACCACGCCTGGGAAACCTCCCGACAGCATGCACCCACAAATTTGAAGGGATACACTACAACGGGACAGAATTAGAAACCAAAGAAAAAATGAAATACTTAGGAGTTATTCTCTACAAAAATCTGAGATGGCAGCCGCATATAGAAAATCAAACTAAAAAAATCTATAAATCTTTCAATCTGTTCAGGTGTATGGTCTCAAGGGGATGGGGACTAAAACCAAACTTGGTAAAAACATGGTACAAGACAGTAGTGGAAAAGACACTGATCTATGCATCCCCAATCTGGGGGAACAACCTAACGCAGCAGAACAAAGACAAACTGCTAAGCTGTCAAAGGCACTTTGCGCTGGCCATCGTAAGGGCTTATAGAACAGCCCCAACATCGGCATTTCTGGTTCGCTCTGGCCTGATTCCAGTACACCTCCAAGTACAATATGAAGCAGCCTATGGTACAATTACAAGACTCCACAAGAACTACAAGTTACACAATCACATGTTCAATGACACAGACTATGTCAAAAAGCAAAACATTTGGCGCAAGCACCCTGCTGACACACCTGAACCACAAATCGGCTCATCAAATAAGGATATACAAATTTACACGGATGGTTCGAAGCTGGAATCAGGAGCTGCAGGTTCGGCCTTCGTAGCCTTCGAAAACATATCCAAAATACACGAATGGTCAGTGCCCCTAAGAAAGTGCAACAGTGTCTTCCAGGCCGAACTACTGGCAATACTCAAAGCTGTTGAGTGGAGAAACACAAAGGGTATCTCATATAGCATCCACTCGGACTGCATGTCAGCCATCCAGGCGCCATCTAAACCATTCACAGTAGACAATATGGTCAATAAAATTCATTCGGAAATCAGAATGTCTGATAACACCTTTAAAATTGAATGGGTAAAAGCACACGTAGGAATTCAAGGAAATGAAGAAGCAGACAAACTGGCAAAATCTGCAGCGGAAAACAATACAAACCACTGCCTGGAAAAGCCGATTTCCTATTTAAAGAGAAAACTTAGAGGGATTACAGTGGAACAATAGCAGTTCGAGTGGGACTATGGGGACACGGGCAGGCTAACACACAGATACTTCCCAACAGTGGACACTAAGATACTTGTTAAGATGCAAGCTTTTGAAACAAATTTACACAGGACACGGGGCCTTCCCAGCTTATCTCCATCGGATTAAGAAGAAGAGAAGCCCGGATTGCGCCTGTGGTGCACTAGGCACAACAATTCACTACTTAACAGCCTGCCTTCTAACGGACCAACTCCATCTGGCCCAAATTACACAAGCAAATGAAACACTCTGGTACAAACAGCTAGCACAAAACACACATGTACAAAACAAGGCAAAACACACTGTCAGATGGCTCACGAACAACATAGATGACATATCACAATAACAAAAAGCAGTTTCAACACTAACAAGAAAAAGCTCCAATCTTCAGCAGCAAATGGAATAGGACAACCAGATGAAGAGGACCTCTCAGCCCATAAGAGGCACCCACCGCTACCGCCACTTTTTGTTTATTTTAGGTCATGAACGAGGCCCATATTGTTAAAGCGGCTAGCATCGATATTACTTGAGGCCCGGTAAAAGTAAAAATGTTAATATTAAAAAATCTTTGTAAAATAAAAATTATTAAAAAATTGAAAAATGTATAAAAAACTAATAAAATATAAAAAATGTATATAAAAACTGTATAATAAAAGGTGCATATAAATGTAAACGGTCCTCGGTAATAATTGGTCTGTAAGCCCGCACCACGCTCAGGGCCGCGCAAATATGTGTTTTATAATCTCTTTATTTTCTTTATTTTTATTTTCTTTCTTTATTTTTTTTTTCTGGAATGAATGGTATGGTCAAGAAGCTAGCACTACCGCTCAGCAACTTATCCTGCGCAGGATTCGCCTAACAGCATTCTTAGGTCCGAACAGATGAATTCCAGAACTCCAGAGTCCCAGAAAGGGATCCAAAAGGTTGAATCCTCGCAATCGGGCCTCGCAAGCCACCTCACGTACGTAGTGCTCATTCGAATCTTGATCATACACCTTTAATTAAACTTCAATTATTCTAGTTTTTTTTTCCTACCGTTAAAGTTATATTTACTAAATTAATCATTAATTAATATTTTTTTTTAACTTGTAACCCCCTTGCGGATTCTTTCGGGTTTGTGCAAGGAGATATCAATGTCTCATACACAACAAGCTTCCATCCTCCAACTTAGTGAGTCCTCCGGTCCTCTCCCCCCATTTTTTTTTTTTTTGTCCCTTGGTTTTCCTAAACCGGACCCTTAACTGGGTAAGGTGACCGGGAGCCAAGCTTGAGTGGCTTTTACCCCTTTTCTGTTCTTTTTTTTTTTTTTTTTTTTTTTTTTTTTTTTTAAGCCCCTTGGTTTTCCTGTACCGGACCCTTAAGTGAGTAAGGTGACCGGGAGCCAAGCATGAGTGGCTTCCCCCCCCCTTTATTTATTTATTTTTTTTCTTTTTCCCTCGCTGCCCCTTGGTTTTCCTTGGCCGGACCCTAAGTGGGTAAGGTGACCGGGAACCAAGCTTGAGTGGCTTTCCCCCTTTCGCATTTTATTTATTTTTTATTTATTTATTTTTATTTTTATTTTATTTTTATTTTTTCTTCTTCTTTTTACTTCCTTTTTAAGCCCCTTGGTTTTCCTGAACCGGACCCTTAAGTGGGTAAGGTGACCGGGAGCCAAGCTCGAGTGGCTTTCCCCCATTTCTTCTTCTTCTTTTTTTTAAGCCCCTTGGTTTTCCTGAACCGGACGCTTAAGTGGGTAAGGTGACCGGGAGCCAAGCTTGAGTGGCTTTCCCCCATTTCCTCTCAAATTCTTTTTTTTTAAGCTCCTTGGTGTTCCTGAACCGGACCCTTGAGTGGGTAAGGAGACCGGGAGCCAAGCTAAAGTGGCTTGTCCCCCTTTTTTATTTATTTTTTTTTCCGCCATCATTCGAAGTGACAGTACTCAACTCAATTACATACTCTTCCTAGCTACCATCCAGCCCATCTGTAACACCTGCAATCAATAGCCTCCTCCACCTTCTCAGCCCTTCAGTGTTCCATTCACTTTCATGCCGATTTCCAAAAGTCTCTAGGGTAGTTCACTTAATTCACTAAATTACAATTAACTAATATCAACAAAAATTTCTTTTTTTTTCTCTCTCTCCTTCCCGAGGGTGTGGCGGTGTCTGGTCTTCGTAAAAATGTGCTGTACCGTCAAGTGCTCGATGGGGTCGTTAGGCAGTCATCGGGCTACCAACGCGGGGCACCATCCCCCCGTGGTGGATCAAAATTGTGATGGTCCCTCTTTCATCTCCATTTAAGCCTCTTAGTGCATAGTTCTATTCCCCCCCTCTGGCCCAGCCACTTCAAAATTCAACACTATGTGCTACAAAAGATTTCCTTCCTACCACCTGTGGCAAGAATTCAAAATCCTTTTTCACTTTTTTTTTCTTTTAAGCTCATTGTTTTGTTTGACGTTCAGTATTATTGGTGTTTAGCTCCCCTCCCCCCTCTAATATGCCTCCCCTTTTTGGCGTAATTCTGAGTACACAAATATCCTTCTCGGCTCCCCTAACGTCACCCCCTGTCCAAATTCAAAAATATATTTTTATTTATTTATTTATTTTTTCCACTTCCTCTCTGGCTCTCTGCTAGTTGTGTACATATCCAAAATTATTTCATCCAGGAAGCGTGTCTGTGCGCTTCGTTCCTTGTGCAATCTGGAGGTGTGGTGTGCCAGTCGAGCATTATGTGCCAAGAAGCAGAAGTCGCAACCCTGCCATTCCAGAGCTGTCTATAGAAGTCACATTGTTGCCTAGCAGAAAAGGAGCCTGCAGTCTCCCCTGATTGAAGTCAGAAGTCTGAACGAGTCATCGGACACAGCTCATTCTATGTTGCGACTAGATAAGTATCTGGCTGTAGGCAGCTATCATGCAGTGATCTGGCGATTAATTCGCTCCGGCGGACAGCATCCAACCCGTTAAGCTTGGCGTGTCCAGGCAGGCAGGGGCTGTCCAAAGATTTCGATGAGTAATATTCTCCAAAAGCAGCTATGATTGAATAAGAAGTAAAATACTCTAAAAAAACGATTGGTGGGAAAAAATAGGCGGAGCTAAGAATACTACGGGATATTAATTAGGATCTTGGCAGGTATGCTTTCAGTGCTTAAGCAATCACACAATGGACAAACGGGATGACAGAAAGATAGACAGATAGTCTATTTAAATTCATAATTACATTTAAATGTTCTTGGAAAGTGTTAAAAACCATTAACACAAACGGAAATGCAATTCCAGCAATTCCAGTTGCAGCCCTCAATGTATCTGAATATTTCAGTGTCTCAGTAAATCTTAGCACTAAACAGAAACGACATTTAGCATTTTCTTAGCATATGAATAATAAATGTACATTTCATTATGATTTGTACAGTACAAAGTTATTTAAATATAATTTTTGAATGCTAATTTATTGCATAGAATGCAATGTATTAGCATTTTTTGTTTGTCCCTGTGCGCAAACCAGCTGAGCTATTTATACCATTTTAAACATGGAACATGTCATAATAAGCTTGAATAACATATATTATCTTCAAGAAATTATGAAAATATTTACATACGCTAGAGTTGGACAGAAATAAATAAGAAAATAGTGAGACAGAGAGAAGTAGAGACAGATACACTAAGTCAAATCATAATCACCCTTTAACATTTTAAGAAAATGCTAAAACACTTAATAAAAGTGTAAATGTATTTTCAGTTATAACACTTAATATGTCTGAATATTTTTGTGTGATAATGCAAATCTTAATAGTAATCATACTATAGAAATTATATTAAATTCTAATGCTATATTTTTTGTGCACATGTATAATAAATGACAATTTCATTATAATTTGAGCAAAATAATAGTATTAAAATATGGTTTATAGAAGTACCTTTCATAGAACGCAATGCTTTGGAGTTCTTTCTTTTATTTTTGTACACACAGTTAAAAATTTCAACAGAAAACTCTGTGTATTCTATTATCTTAAGTCTTACGTAAAATTACGGAGAAAAATAAACGGAAATGTTAAAAAACTTATTTTATACATTCATTTTAATAAGTAATATTAATTAAAAAAATTAATGGTGGGAATATATTTCAGAATGCATTTCTAAAATCGAAACAGTCATTTTTAATTTTAATTAAAAAATTAAATAATAAAATTACGTAAAAATACAGAATAAAGATATAGAATCTCGATTATGCACTTTTAAATAAGAATTACTGTTAATTTACAGAGACTCTGGATAAATATTTACATTAAATTTACAGAAATTTTTAACAGTGCACAAGCCATTAGTGGTATTTACTCCATTTTCAATAGGGATAATCTTAATCGTATAGTGGCCTTGAATAACATAGAAGGAATACTGTGAACATTTACGAGAATCCCAATAATCAAGGAAAATTATGATATTTCTCTGACAAAAATAAACATAACTAATTCACTTCTATTTTATCTATGTATCGGATCATCCGAAAGCCGAGGGAAAAAAAAATATATTATTCAAAATGTATTGACCTTAGCACTATGCAAATTTCACTGAAATGTGACAAAAATGAGTCTGAAAAAGACACAAGATTTTTTTATAGATAACGAAAGATTTATTAGAAAATAAGCTTAAATTTTCTTCACCAGTTTGCGCTTTAACTGTAAAATTACTTTTTTACAGTGGTGAAGTACATTCATGAAAGTAACTAAGACTGTAAATGCTAGGCGTGACAGCCATCATTCGTTAGAATAACTGACAGACTTTGCGCACTGATAGTTCTAAAAAACGTGTGTCCACTTCAGTGGCCTGATCTATTTGAAATGGGAGAGGGTACTGCGAATGAAGCACGATATGTGTGGGAAAAAATTAACTAATTTTTTTTCTTTTATATATATATAATACCATGCTTTTCTGTACATTTTAGTTAAAATTGCATAGTTCAGTACTTTTTGAATAATATATTTTGTTTTCTGTGATTTTTGGATCATCCCGTATATTGCATAAATTTTATAGCTATGTAAGAATAAAATTAATGAATCGTATGATTTAATTTAATCGATATTCTTTGAAAATTCTTGAGATGTATACTAAAATATTTAATGGAACTACCCTGTATGAAGTAGGATATTGTGAAAAATTTTAATTAGAAGAAGCGTTCTTAATTTGTATTGTTTTTATTTAAATCCAATACATAAGTTTCTGTATATGCGTGATCAAAGTATATATCTTCACGTAACATAATCACTGTGTGTCTATTATTCTGTATGCTTTGAAATAAAATGTTTCTAGAATACTCGAAAAATAACTAAACATTAATTTTACAACATGGAACATTTTATGGAAAATATAAAAATATTAGAGTTGTGTCGTATGTAAAATCACACATGTAAAGTTTTATTTTTAGCTAAGTGTTTTTATAAATTTACTTTTTATGCGTCAGTTGTTTAGAATAATATTCTTTTATTCCTTTTGTTGAGCCGCAAGTCGCTACAACTTTTCTGCCTAAAGTTTTCATTAATGCTGGATCGATTTGCTCTTCTTTTTTGCTAATTTATTATTTGCATAGCAAATTGCTACGCTTGTGCTTTTCTATCGTCTTTTGTTTTTTTTCTATTAACATTTTGGACATAAAATTAAATAAAAATACAATAAATTGTATATACTTGTTTATTATAAGACTTCTAAGGGAAGTTACAATGCATGAACCTAGAAGAATAAACTGTTTAAAAATAGATCAGGTTTAAAAAGTTTTATAAGCGAGAGCAGTTTAGAAAGTCATGATCTGAATCAGTAATTCTATCAATATAAGTACCATAACATAAAATGACTCTAATATTCCATAAAAAAATTATACTATGATATTGGATTTTTAACATTTTAATGAAATAATGTGTAAAAATAATTTATGATGATTTATAATTTTTTATATTTTGAGCAAAATAGCACACAAACAATTTTTTTCTTTTTCAAAATTCTCATATTATACCGGTATAATTTATTATTCACGAACATATTTATACTACCCACAAAAAATTCTATACTTAAAAAATATGTAAACATTTAAATTTATTTTAGCTTAAGAAGAAATAAAATGTAAACAAATTTAAGTTCAGATTAAAAATATTGATAAAATGAAGATATAAATATTATGTACATCAAAGACATTTCCAAATAAAATAAACATAAAACTGAGATACATTGCTTTTATGTTTTATGTTTTCTTTTCTCTTTTCTGTATTTGTAATGAGTATATCTGACATATTCGCCTGCTTAATTATCTTAGTTTTATGTAATTTTTCGTATAATTTGATTTACTTTGCTTAAAAAAATTATTTTCACCTGTAGCGTTAAAAAAAAAAAAATTGAGATGTGTGTATCGTTAATTAGTAATTTGAAAAAATGCGTGATAAATATCTTAAAATTACATTTAATTAAGTAACTTTTGTATTGCTTTCTAATTAAAAAAAAATAAACTTTCAATTTATTTTTTTGTTTATCTTATTATTTTCTGAAATTTTATTTCAGATCATCACAAAAAGCAAGCTTTATATACATTTATGTAGGAAAAAATAAATAAAATAAAATAAGAGACTTCTTCAGATAAGATATTGCTGAAAATAATTTCTTATAATATCCTTTTTATTAATGTAGAAAATATCTGACAGCAGTATTATAATCTTATTTACCTCTACTAAGTTGAAAATTACACATATTAAATTTTTGTTTTTACAATCGCTATTGAATAAATAAAATATACTAATTTAATTTAGAAATTGTCAGTTTTATATAACATAGAATAACTTCTTAAATAATTTGGTGCATATTTAATATATTGATTAAAAATAATGTTTATTCTAGTATGTGTACATTTAAACACTTAAAAGATTCTAAATTGTTTCAAAAATAACTTTTCCGAAATATTCCAAATTATTTTTTAATGTACTATATTTACTACAAAAAATATGTGAAAAAATATATTATAAAAAGATGAAAATGGTTTTAAAAAGCTTGCATGTCAACTTATATATTTATGTTCTATGTGATGGATAAAAATTTCGAATTTAAACATGAGAGAAATAATAAATTAACATTTAATAGTTCAAAAAAAAAAAAAAATCTTTAAGTTTTAGATAAATGTTAAACAAAATGCGGCATGAAATATTCTAAAACGAATAATTACTTATGGCAGCAATTAACTTTTTCATTATTTCTACCACATTACTTTCACTAATCAAATAACTTTTACTATTATGAGCAATTATTCTGTTGTTTACGAGTTAATTATTTACGTTAATTGATATTTACGTACTTTCATCTCTTTAGCGAGCCGCTAAACAAATTATCGTTCATAAAAGTTTATCTTGATTCGGGTTAGTTTTTCGTCAGGAAATAACGGTTTCTTATATTTTAAATAAAATGACGAATAGTGGGTAACTTCTAATCATACTTTTATGAGATTTCTACTATTTTTATCGATTTATACAGCATATTATAACCAAAGAAAGTAAAATTAATTTTAGGTTAGGAAATATATTATCGGTGTCTGAAACGAACAAAATTGGCTCTCATGAAATATATCTATTATTTGAACAATAAAGTAATATATATATAATTTATAGGAAGACAAAGCACAATGATTTTTCTTTTTCGCGGTAATAAATGCTATAATACAAACTCTTTATATTACACTGCTCTTCATGAAAATCGGCCCCAACACGATTTTTGCAAATTTTTATGTAAAATGACCTCCTGAATCCGCATATCACTTCCATTTTGCCCTATCACCCACCGTATTTTAGGGACTCTCCCCTATTTTTGTCACTTTTCGGTAATTTTATGACTATAAATTTGATTTGTAGGAGGGGAAAGATTACTTTAACTGTTAAATATCTTCTGAGGGGCTTCAGAGTTGGAAAATTCTAAAACATGAACATTTGCAGCAAGGGAAAAATTTAGGGGGGGGGGGGAGAGGATTTGCCAATGAAATTATACATTACATTTATTATATTTTATTAATCAATTATTATCATTATTTAATATGCAATATATTTCTTTGTTTTTAAGTGTTAAAATAATTCTTTTCCATTCTCCAAATCAAATTCATGACCATTATGACCAAAAATGGTATCATGACCAAAAATGGTATCAGGACTCAAAAATATATATATATATATATATATATATTTATTTATTTATTTATTTTTTTTTTTTTTTTTTTTTGTCTTTGCAGTGCAGTGTTATTTTTGTTAGACTCGTTGCGCATAGTTGTCGCAATACAAATGAAAGTTTTCCATCGTATTTTATAAATCTTCTAAATACGACAAAAAATATAAAGTAGCAATAATTATAGATAAGTAACACATATCTGCTATGAATATTTTATTTATATATTATTAAAGCCTTTAAAATCATGCTGCTTCACATTTATCCTAACTTTTTTTAACCCGTGAAAGAAATAAGAATGTCCATCCATAACGTACTTCAAGTAAATGTACCTGATTTAAAAATAGAATGAGAAATTACATTTTGACAATAATCAAGAGTGTCCATCCATATCAGTCATTAACAAAACCACGTAACATATAAAATTTGAAACAGTTGAAAAATCACTCAAACTGAAGGAGTTAATCATCAGGGTTACACATCTTTTCAGTGAACAACAAAATGTTGCATTTCATTCTGTAGTAGCTATTTTAAGCTTAAAAAAATAGGGTGTGACTAATCTTGCATGGAAAAACAAATAACTTTGAAAGATAAACTTAACAATTGAATGAATAATAAGAATTAAAAAAATTAAAAAATACAGAGCTATCTTAAAACATAACCTACGCCGCAGGCATATTTGCATTCAATTCCCTTTAAGAGATGAGATGTTCTTAGCAGTTTACGAGCATGAGTTAAATATTAAAAATAGCTAATGAAATGCGACAAATATTAAATTTAATTACAATAATTAATAAAATTTAAATATATCTTAACAAATACTACTTAAATAAAATATATTATATTTTTTTGTTTAACTATAATACTCAACAGTAAGTGCAAGGTACATAACTTAGTAATTTTAGAACACTGTCGCCATCATTTGTGTAAAATTATATTTATATTTTTTATATAGCAGATTTAACGCATTATTCTTATAAATTTAGTTCAGAATGAAGATTATTGATTGTAGATTATTTTCGTTCCTTATTATTGTTGTGAAACTAATTTTGTTAATTTACTTAATGGTTAATTTGATTTAGTTAATTCGATTTGTGTGTGTGTGTGTGTGTGTGTGTGTGTGTATAATACTAGACTCAACAGTTTTGGAAGACTATATTTTTCATTAAACAAATATGACCACTGCCGAAGAAGAATTTTCTGCATCTGCTAGAGAGCAGACCATATAAGAATAACTTTAAAAAGCTAAATTTATCCAAAGCTTTAGTAGAAGAGTCACAATTTGATCAAAGGATTCCGCTTGTGCACTGTGTTAATGATTTATCAATATTCTTTTTTCTTATTCGAAATTCTATTTGTCTACATTCCAGTTATACGGCAAAATTTACTGCGTGTGTAATATGGTTAAAATATATAGGTTACAAAATATCTATTATGATTGTGACATTTACTTCATTAGTTTACATAAAATTCCCGTTATCACATTATCAGTTTCTCAGATTTCATAAAATTTTATTTTAGACATTTGAGATTTATGCTCGTAAATCTTAAGTTTAATTTGGAAGATAGATTTATAGTTTCTTTAAATCAAAACATTATAAACTGGCTACGCAATTTGAATCCACGTTTTCCTTCCGTAATACCCCTCCTCTGTAGGCTATTTCATATGAAGCAAATATTAAACTTACAAAAGCAGAGTCTTTTATAAACACAGCAAAAAAAAAAAAAAAAAAAAAAAAAAAGACAGGGGATAGGCACAGAAAACTTCTAATGTGTTTTTAAGAAAATATTGCAAAAAAATTGCATAGTTTTATTTTTTAAATGAATTTAAATTTAAAGCTATAATAGCTTTTTTTTTTTTTTTTTTTTTTTTTTTTTTTTTTAAGTTCTCAGTTTTAATTAAAGACAACGTTTATTTTTCGATTTTCTTTCAGATGCCAGCCAATATGCTCATTATGTCTTTAAAGCCTTCGATCACGATAAAAATGGGACCATTAACTTCCAGGTAAATGACAATTCTCAATATTATTTATAATGAAAAATATAAAAGGTAAGTAAGACTAAAAATGTCTGAATATTTGCTTATAATCTTACTTTCAGTTTTAAAATCTAACAGTAAACCAATTATTAATTATGATGTAAAAATATTTTTAATACTACTTTACGAGTTTTTCTATTAAAGTATTTCCATAATAGATTTTTCATGGACAACAAACATTAAATTTTTATTATTTTATTTGATTAAATATTTCATTAGATAAATCATAATTTCCTAAAAATATCTTTTTTATTCACATTAGTTAACGTTTTATTTGAATTTACCTTCAATGGATAATGTTAAGTAAGCACAAACAAAGCAACATCGACAAGAAAATATATTTTTTCCCATTATAATTTCTTGTGAAATTGCATTTCAAAAATTAATGTATAGGAACAAATATTGCGTGAATATTTATGCTATCACGTTGAGTGGCAGGACGAATAATTTCTTACAATATCCCATTTAGAGAAAGTTTTTGTTCAAACACTGCGTAGATCTATAAAAGAAAAAATAACTTTACTAAAAATGTGTTGATTTCCTAATGAAAATGAAGAAATTTTAACCAATAAATATAAATATGATTACAGTATATTTACGTTTTTCTTTATTGCAGACTGACTCGTTTACATTGTTAAAGACAGAAACTTGAGCACGGATTTCCTTAAGGAGATATGTGATTTATATTCTAATAATTTATAATTAAAAATAAACTATCGTAAAGGTAAATTAATCAATTATCATTATTTGAAGCACGAATCTTTCCTCTCAGGAAAGGCAGACAAAATAATATAAAAAGAAACCGTTTCTTATAAAAACATATTGGAAGTAATATATGATATATGAAATGTTTTAATGATGAAAAGAAAAATCCTTAAAAATGGTGAGTATTGTATAATTGAAGACTGGGAAAGTAATTTTCTGTACAAGGTTATTTTAAGTATTTGAGCCTGTAACTTTAAGGAAATTTTCAAAAGAATTGCCGGTAAGAAACTTTAATAATTATAATATAATTATATTTGTAATGATATCTATCATGGATATTATTTAACCAGCATAATTAAGAAAAACAGACACCATCTATTAATATTAATATAAACAAAAGGTAAGTGAATCACTTTAAACACAATCTTATCCTTCATATTTTATTATAAAAGAAAGAAAGATGTGTATAAAGATATCTCAAGACAGCTTTTTTAGTATGCTACCAATATATGGTAAGTTATTCTGTATTTTAAAATTTATTTTTTTAATTTACGGAAAATACTCTACGAAAAAAATTAAAAATTCATTCTTGAGATTAATTACATGCCTTATTGCATTCTCATATTATATATACTTATGTTTAATATTAAATTATTATTATATATTAACTTAGCATGAAACTTATTTGGTATTTGATTTGTGTAAAAGTATTTGGATACTATTTTTAACAAATACAAAAAAAAAAAAAAAAAAAAAAAAAAACACGAATTTTTGAAATGACATTCTAAATTATCCAAGAAAACGTTTTGTTTTTTAGCAGATGTATTTAATTTTTAATCATGTCTTTTCAGAATATCCAAGATAATTTAAAACATTTTTCGTATATGCCCTTTTAAAATGTCAATTACAAGAATGAAAAACTATATATCGGATACCACAGGAACACAATATAAATATATTTTTAATTTCTTACAAATAATAGTGCAATCACTGTTAAAACATACTTCTCAAAAAGAAGCCGAATTTTCTCATTTTTGAGAAGTTCCATTTCTGATAATAGCTCCTAGTTGGAACTTCTCATTTTTAAGATTTTTTTTTTTTCTCATTTAACTATTCATTTCAAATTTTACATTACGTTATATACAATTTAATTTTTTAGAACACAATATTCTAAAGTTCGAAAAGTCTAGAAATTGCATAACATTATCTGAATAATTAACGTGATAACATAATGGATAAATCAAAAATAAACAATTTAGATTTAAACAAAAACCACTCTTAAACAATTTCTCTTGACGGAGATCGAACCCACAATCCCTGATTTTGTAGCCTGATGCTTTAACTCGGAGCACGGTGTTCATAAACGAAACAACTTTCGTTACAATATTACAAGAAGGAATGTAAAATGAATAGTAAGATAAGAAAAAAAAAATCTTAAAAATGAGAACTATCTACTCGGAACTATTATAAGAAATAAAACTTCTCAAAAATGAGAAGATCCTACTGATTTTTCAGAAGATTATTCTTATTTTTGAGAAATGTTTTTTAACAGTGTAAATCATTCAAGGGATTAATAAAACAAATTAAAAACAATGTCTTTCATGAAATTAAATTATTGTAATTATATTTATTTTTACGAATATTCCCATATTTGAGAAAGCAACAGCTCCTGCATTTTTTGAGGAATATCTTCTGAAAAAGATATGAGTAGGCTCATCTTCTCATTTTTAAGTAGTTCATTTTTAACAGGGATGATACATATGTTTCATTTATTATTTCACTTTTAATTAAAATGTGTTTTAACTATTTTTAAATATTCAAAGACTATTAATTTATAAATATTTTGTACTGCATTATTATTATTTTAAACTTTTATCCCATTGGATATTTTCCTGGCTTTATTTTATTTATTTTTCTCCGTGCTTTTGAAATGAGTATAAAATTTAAACGTATCATAATTCTACACATTTAAAATTATGAAGGAAAATGCATATATTAATGAAAATGCATCATTAATTTTACATCAGACTATCAATTTCAATACTGAATATAATTGATAAAATTCAGATTAAAGGCAAACCAGGAATTTAGCTCTTTATACAATAATCGAACATTCTGTGACTAATTGCAGACAGGTAGTATAAAAATTTGTTTACAGGTTAATTACAAAATGTAAATTTTTATTAAATGTCCAAATTCTGAAATTTTTGTATAAAAAAAGCTAATTTAATTTTAAAACATTGTCGATAAAGAAATAAATCAAAACTTCTAAAGAAAGTAGATATTACTTTAAGTTGACAGGAAGTGGTTCATTTTCTTATTGTTTTTAATGAGAAAGTTAGGGGTGGAGATATTCATACATAATAAAATAAAACAGAAAATTTTTATCTGAAACAACTTTAGATTAAAATTTGTATAAAGTTTTATGCTTTAAAGTCATTATTTTAAAGATTAAAAAAAAAAAAAAAAAAAAAAAAAAGGAAAAAATTACCACACGATAATAAACATTTTAAAAGCATTCGACAAAAAGAAAAAAAGAAAGAAAGAAAGAAAGAAAGAAAGAAAGAAAACTCCTGTAACTTTCTTACTGAAAATTTCTGTTTTCTAAAATTACAAAAATTTACTATAAAATTACATTTCAGTCTGTCAAAAGACTTTTTTTTTTTTTTTTTTTTTTTTTTTTTTTTGTATGTGGAAAACTTTATATCAAAGCAGGATTAGGAAGCACTAAGTAACAGTGTGAATCGGGATTCCGTGGCTTTGGGGTAAAGCCTTTGCCTACTCGCGGTGAGCTCTGGTCGATCGAAAAAAAATTATTTAATTTCAGTTATTACTTCCATTACCCTACTACCGTAGGTAATAGAAGTATTGTATTTCATCTGAAAATTCGATATCGGGTTTTCACCTGTATTACACGTTTTAAGGTCCCCTGAGTCCAAAAAAGTGTTTTTTGGCAATTGGTCAGTGTGTATGTATGTATGTGTGTGTGTGTGTGTGTGTGTGTGTGTGTGTGTGTGTGTGTGTGTGTGTGTGTGTGTGTGTGTGTGGAGAATCTTCTGGCTATTATAGCTCAGAAACTAATAAAGATAGAGCTACGGAACTTTAGAATTGAAATACGTCTGGTGTACAAATGAAATTTCCAAATTTTGGTGAAAATTGAAAAACCGGAAGTGGGACATCGGAAACCGGAAGTGGGACCATAAGTCCGTATCTCAAAAACGGCTCTAACGATTTTCTTCAAACTTGCTATATAAACACTCTATTAGATGTCCTTTCGAATGACATAGTTGGTTAGTTCAGGAAAATTGATAGGCGTCCTGTATAAATAGCTCAATTTCAGGCCTCGCAAAGACGTTCTTTTAAAAACGGTTGTACGGATTTTTTTCAAACTCGCCATTTTAACTCACTTTTAAATATGCTTTTGTATGTAATTATTGTTTTCCTGTCAATAATTGAGTTTAACCGGAAGTGGGACATCGGAAACCGGAAGTGGGACCGTAAGTCCTTATCTCAAAAACGGCTCTAACGATTTTCTTCAAATTTGCTATATAAACACTCTATTAGATGTCCTTTCGAATGATATAGTTGGTTAGTTCAGGAAAATTGATAGGCGTCCTGTATAAATAGCTCAATTTCAGGTCTCCCAAGGGCGTTCTTTTAAAAACAGCTGTACGGATTTTTTTCAAACTCGCCATTTTAACTCACGTTTAAATATGTTTTTGTATGTAATTATTGTTTTCCTGTCAATAATTGAGTTTAACCGGAAGTGGGACCATAAGTCCGTATCTCAAAAACGGCTCTAACGATTTTCTTCAAACTTGATATATAAACACTCTATTAGATGTCCTGGACAGTGTTGTGCAAGTTCACGAAAAAAACGAGCTAGTTCAAACTCAAGTTCATCGTGCAAAAAACGAGTTAGTTCGCGTTTAAACTCATGTGTGAAAAAATGAACGCGCTCAACTCAAGTTCATTTTTAAAAAGGAGCGAAACTCATTAAAAGTTCATTTTTAAGTGCTTTTTTTTTTTTTTTTTTTGTCTTTTCTTTTCTAAATAGATTTCCTCTGTGAACGCTTTCATAGGTAATTTATACTTTTTTAAATTACCAATTACTATGAAGAATATTTTTAATTTAATGCTTAATTAAATTTATAAACTTATAATTTTTAATTATAACGTATTAATTTAAGTGTAGTAAAAATTATTTAGCGGACACTTCTGAATAGTGAACCCAGTATTTTGGCGTGGTTTTTTATTCTCAAATTTCCAATACGTTAGATTATTCACATGAGAAAACTTATTAATAGGAGACAAATTCCATCATTTGCAGGTTCAGGTTCCGTTGTTTTGAAGTATAATACTATTTTAAAAATAGTCTAACGGTTTGATTTAATTAATATTTGTTTGATTGCGCCACAGTCAATGTCGGCTTTGAGTTCTTGGATAAACCATTAGAAAATTTCGCTTGCTATTTCGCTTACTGTACAGGAATAAGCATGAGTGTCAACTTGTGAGTTTGCGTACAAATTATCTCAGAGGTCAATCCAGTTTTTTAAAATATCATTTATGACTTAAAACTTGTAAAGATAGTGAAATCTTATTTTCGAAAATTCAGCAAATAGCAATACTTTCTTTAGTATATAAGTTTAATGAAATTAAAAATAGAAATCTGAATTTGTATAAATTGTTTTACATATATTATATTTCTGAGTGACGGGATCCCCCCCCCCCCAGTGCCCCATTCAATTATTTACATATTCATAAAAAAAGACTTAAAGTTGTAAGGAAATTTTAAAATATGCATTTCAAGTTATTTAGAGAACTCGTATCAGTAACTTACTGATCTTAGAGAAAAATTTCAAGTAATATTTCCGGATAATCTTTAGCATTCTAAATTTAAATTTCTTCCGTTTATTTCTTTTCATTTATTGAGATAATGGAACCATAGAAGAGCTGCTAAAAGTTTTATTTCTATATTCAAGGCAACTCAAAATGCGAAATTATCCTATAAAGGCAACGTGAAGTATAAAACTCTAAACAAAGTTTTGTGTAACATAAAAGTAAGCGAAAATAATTATCATTCTCAAGCAATTTCCTTTCACAAGGTAAATTTTGTCAATTTCCTCAATTATATCCAATAAATAAATAAATAAATAAAAACCGCTTGATTTAGTCTATCATACCACATTCTAAGTAAAATATGCTTTTTCGCTTATAAGAAATACATATTTATTTTATTTTGTTTGGTGCAGTCTAAATACATGTTAATCTGTACTTAACTGAAATTTCACCCATAGACGTAATTGATTAATTTTGAATGTCCTTGTGCCTACTTCATTTGTCCTACTTCAGTACAAGTATCCAAATAACATTTTCGTACTAAAAACCATTAGAATACAGAGTTTAAACTTTTTGCTAATATTTGTTCTTGAGTTATACTGATAACAGACAGACACATATACTTTGGAACAAACAGCTAAAAACCTGTTTGTCGGTTTTAGGGAACCTGAAAACGCGTAAATATATCAAACTCAGTTAAAAAAATTCTACCCCAAACAAAACATCCTCTTCCATACATGAGTAAGCAAAAGTAATAAGCATGCCGAATTGAAAATATAATTTAACATAGAGATAAATAAAATGATGCATAATATGAAAATGGTTACTTTTTATTATTTTATAAACAGTTAAATTAAAAACATGATTAAATTAATATTGATTGCATTTTTTGTTATTTAAAAAATACATTTTTACACAGTCATAATCATATGAAATTTTATATAGAACACAGCCTGTTGTATACCATTTTTTTTTTTTAATAATTGCGACTTAAAAAAAAAAAAAAAAAACTTCTTAAATAACTACACACAGAAAAATAAATTGGTCACAGTGACCTGACAAAATGCTCAACTGACAATACAGAAATGACTAACCAAAATAACTGACTAGCCAAAAAGTGTACTTGCTGAACTAGTCTACAAAACTAAAAAGTGTACTTGCTAAACTAGTCACCAAAACTGAAAAGTTTACTTGCTGAACTAGTCTCCAAAGCTAAAAAGTGCACTTGCTGAACTAGTCTCCAAAGCTAAAAAGTGAACTCGCTGAACTAGTCACCAAAACACTATTCCAGACTAGGAAGGTTAATATTATCAGACAAAGAAGGCTAGTCGACAATCATAATTATCTGACCAGGAAGGTTAGTTAACAACCGCAGTTGCCAGACAAGGCAAGTTAGTCATCAGAATCTACACTTGATTAAGAAAGTTAGTCAACAGATCCCAGGTATACTTCCATTACCAGACTACCGTAGGTAATGGAAATATTGCATTCGATCTAAAAATTCAAATTTGAGTTTTCGCTTGATTTCACGTTTTAAGGTCTCCTGAGTCCAAAACAGTAGTTTTTGGCAATTGGTCAGTGGTGTATGTATGTGTGAAATTTTCTGGTTATCATATCTCCTAAACTAATAAAGATAGAACTACGAAACTTCAGAATTGAGGTAGGTTTGGTGTACAGATGAATTTTCCAAATTTTGGTGAAAATTGGAAATCCGGAAGTGAGACATCGGAAACCGGAATTGGGACCGTAAGTCCAAAAATGGATCTCAAAAAATGACTCGAACGATTTTCTTCAAAGTTGCCATATAAACACTCTATTAGATGTCCTTTCGAATGATACAGTTGATTAGTACAGGAAAATTGATAGGCGCCCTATATAAATAGCTTAATTTCAGGTCTCCTTTAAAAACGGCTGTACTGAATATTTTCAAACTCGCCATATTCAATCTCTTTTATATACGCTTTTGTATGTAATTATTGTTTTCCAGTCAACAATTGAGTATGCCAAGTTTTGGTAAAAGTCGGTATCCCAAAAACGGCTCTAACGATTTTTTTTAAAATTGTTACATAAATCCATTTTAGATATTTTTTCTCATGTATTGTATGGTTATTACAGGAAAAATGACAGTCATCCTGATTAGGTAGGTCAGTTTTAGATCTCAAAAATTGGTGTTTGAAAAAATAACTCTATCATCCCCCCCCCCTCTTATTTTTTAACTCGCTATGTAAATTCTGTTTTACACACACACACACATACATATATATATATTAGCTTTCTCCTACAGGATATTTCTTTTGTGTATACTTCGCTAGGTCAATTTTATGTCTTCGCTGACCACATTATTTCTAAAACATGCATATAATACGTGTAAAAGTGGGTAGTGGAAGTCGTGTGGTTGTTTCACACCAGATTTTTTTTTAGATAAAGTGATCACAAGATATAAAAGTGACTTAAAGAAGTAGAAACCTAAAATTTTTCCAGTAAGAAAAATTTTATACACATGTAAAGACATATAAAACGAAGCTTACATATAGCGAGGTTAAATATATATATATATATATATGGTAGTTATTTTTTTAAAACACCAATTTCCGAGATCTAAAACTGGCCTACCTAAGCAAGATGACTGTTAATTTTCCTGTAATAACCACGTAATGCATGAGAAAGGATATCTAAAATTGATTTATATGTAACAATTTTCAAGAAAATCGTTAGAGCCGTTTTTTAGATAACAACTTTTATCAAAACGCAATTATTGACCGGAAAACAATAATTACATACAAAAGGGTATTTAAAAGGGAGTTAATAAGGCGAGTTTCAAAAAATTCCGTACAACCGTTTTTAAAGGAACGCGCTTGCGAGACCTGAAATTGAGCTATTTATACTCCTATCAATTTTCCTAAACTAACCAACTATATCATTCGAAAGGACATCTAATAGAATGTTTATATAGCAAATTTGAAGAAAATCGATAGAGCCGTTTTTGAAATACGGACTTACGGTCCCACTTCTGGTTTCCGATGTCTCGCTTCCGGTTTTTCAATTTTTACCAACATTTGGAAAATTCATCTGTACACCAGACCTGTATCGATTCTGAAGTTTCGTAGTTCTATCTTTATTAGTTTCGGAGATATGATAGCCAGAAGATTCCACACATATACACACACACACTGACCAATTGCCAAAAACCACATTTTTGGACTCAGGGGACCTTAAAACGTGTAAATCAGGTGAAATATCGATATCGAATTTTTGGACCGAATACAATACTTCCATTACCTATGGTAGTAGGGTGATGAAAGTAAACCCCCCAAAACTTTAAGTATATTTTGAGATAATTATAATCAGTATTGCAATTTTTACACATACATTTAATAAATCTCATTTCATTATTATATTTATTCTCTGCTTATTTTCCCTCTATATATTTTATAAGAAAATTGCTCAATTTTACATTTTTCTTGTAAGTTCCTAAAAATAGTAGATTTTTAACAAAAAACAGTAGGCCAGTAGAAATAATCAAAAAACAGTAGTCTACTGGTAAAAATAGTAGAGATGGCAAGTATGCAGATTAATAAAAATTTTAATTGGTTAAAATCCTTCAAATTTTATGAGGAATAAGAGGTTCATATTTGTCTGCAGAGGTTTTTGCAAAAGCATTGTTATTAGTCCTAAACTCTTTACTTTTGTAATTGTTTAATCCTTCCTCCCCTTTTAAATGTTCAACCTTGAAAAAATATTTAAAAACTTTTCTGAAAAATTTTACTTGTCTATCAACTGGAATAAAATACTCATAGCTGCCAACTTTTTCAATTTATTCAGGAATGTTGTTAACATTCGCCATTTTCTTCATACCATATTCTTAATAGAATAATTTTTTTTAGCATGTAATTACAATTAAATATGAAGACAATTACTCCTCAAAGAATATGGTTTGAAGATAGGGAGATATACTAACAACATTCCGGAATCAATTTTAAAAGTTAGCAGCTATGAATACTGGAAATTTAACAAACTACTGAAACAAAGAATTTGCTAGTTTAATCATTCTTCCCTACCTTTATTCATCATTAACGCACGCATTTATCCAACACTTTTTTATCAAGGCATTCCAAGAGGATTGTAGCGCCACATGATTTAGTCCACTTTTTATGCACATCCTCATATATGGATTTATATATATATATATATATATATATATATATTCTCATCGGTGCTTTCATTTTATACGCTGTGATTAAAAAAAATAGATGTAAACTTTTTTTTTTTCCTTTTTTTAATATTTAAGCCACCTGAATATATGTACTATATATTTTTTTAAATAATGGATTTTTTCCACCTGATTAAAATTACAGATAAGTACGACGATACAATGTGCTTTAACAATTGATACAGGCAATATAAACAATATGTATGGTATAGACGATACAATGTACTAAACTATAAATAACATCGAACTCCAAATTTCAGGTTATTTAAAGTTTTAAAATCATAAATATTAATGATATACTTTTTTTTTTCTTTTTTTTTTCTTTTTCTTTTTTTTTTTTTTTTTTTTTTTTTTCAAGGTGAGGGTGGACATAAAATTTGCATAAGAAACACTTTAACATATATAATAAGAATTTTTATTTTTAATCATCTCTGTAAATTTTATGCCCAGAGAAATTTTAATATATAACAATAATTTATAAGTATTTGATCATCCAAAATAACTCTCACTTACCTGATAACCTTACTTTCAACATTCTTTAAATCAAGAATTTAAGTGGCTTGTTTAAATAAGATTTCTCCTTCATTAAAACTATGTAATTGAAATAATACATAAAAGACAAAAATCAAGATAAAAATAATTTTATTGAAAATTATAAATGTTTCATATGCATGAAGAAGATTGCTCCATAATTTACATAAAAATGAATCATAATAATAATATAAAAGCACAAATATAATTAGGTAATAAAACGTAATTTGTTTATGCCTAATAGCTCTCTATGATAACAAGCCACTGAAAATTGTAGGAATAGCACCATCTTTAACAATTGGTTTATTTCTTGGGACTTGATATAACTTTCCTTCTTTTTCATCAAAATAGTTATTGTTTGTGTAATTCCATCAGGTTTAAAATAGAGCTCACAAACCTTAAAAAAAAAAAAAAAGACATCAGAACATTACTAAGAAATACGTTATATGAGGAGTAAATTTCACCTCATTGCATAGGTTGCATTCAATTAAGAAGTTGCATATATTATAGATGGCTTAATTGGAAATCAAATAAATCAATGAGGAGACGAAATATTCTATCAAAACCTTTCTTAATCTATGCATAAATTATTATATATATATATATATATATATATATATATATGTGTGTGTGTGTGTGTGTGTGTGTGTGTGTGTGTGCGAAAACAGAGCAGTTTGGAATCGCCTAGCAGAGACCTTCATCCTGCAGTGGGTTGATAGAGGCTGAAATTGGTAATTATGATATATATACATTGTCATATGACACCATACCTTATAATTCGTATGATTACTTTAGAAAAGCAAGCACGAGATTTTTTTTAAAAATCGATCTGGTTTTATTGATTTTTTTTAATTGAATTATTATTTTTTTAATGAATATATCCCTGTTAGAACACTATTGTTAAGCATATTTGAAAGTTGACAACCATTTTATAAATGCTATCGCTGCATAGCAGCGCCACCTTTCGAGCGATTGACACCAAAAGCTAATAGACACTAATTTAGGTCAAGGTGCATCTACATATAAATTTATATGTAATTCTGAACAGTAGTTCCGTAGATACAGTTGCCACAAACTTTTTGTCACACATACATACACACACAGACGGACAGACAAGATATTTTCTAAAAATCAAATCGTGGTCTAACCTCTCAAAACTTGTAAATCCGTCGAAAACCGGAAGTCGAAAATTTTTACGAATCCAATACTTTCTTCCATTGAACATACAAGAAAAAAAAAAAAAAAAAAAAGAAGATGTAATTATTAATTGTATTGCGTTAAAAATCTGAAAAAAAAAAAAAAAAAAAAAAAAAAAAAAAAAGACTAATAATAATGATTAAACACTTATGTGAGTTGTGAACTTCAAGATTGCAAAAACGTGCTTCAAGGTCAGTGATAGTAGTTAATTGTTTAATGCTTATATTCTGAAAAAAGAAAAAAAAAAAAAAGTATCTTTATTTATTGCATTTGTTCGACGGGAATGTTTATTTACTATGATAATTTGGGTTGCACGGATATATATGATTCGCAATTAAACATCTGCTTTGCTTTTATTTGTTCTAGAGAAGACGATAAAGAATATTATTATTATCTGCCTTGATGGAATCAGTTTCCTAAATGTGTTTATTTTATATTGTTTTTTACTTTCTTCTGTATTCAATAGAAGAAAGTATTTCAATCGTAAAAATTTTCAACCCGCTTTTCAATGGATTTACACGTTTTGAGGGCTCCAGAACACGATTTGACCATTCTTAGAAAAATAAGTGTCTGTGTGTGTGTGACAAAAATTTTGTGGCAACGTATCTCAGGAACTACTGCAGATAACTGCATATAAATTTATATGCAGATGTACAGTCGGGGAAAAAAAAAACGCAACACCCGCTGTAATTTCGTTATTTATTGACGCAGGGACATCTAATAGACATGATTCAACAGGAAATTAAATGCACTTTCTGAAAATGTCGTCGAAGTTTGAATTAGGGATCATCTACATATTGAAATGAACGCCAACTTTGACTTTTTCAATAGCAACACCCAATTCTGACTCCATATTCAAATTTCTGAGAGTCTGGCAGTGCGGAAAAGTATACTGTTTGTATACTTTATCTTTAGTATTTATAGAGTTATAATCAAAAATATGTTAGGGGGTTATCTCTAAATGTAGAAAAATAAAATTAAGATCCTATAAGAAATAGACAAAATTTTAATGTTTTACACCGGAAATCTTTCGGGAAAAAAAGAATTATATAAATTAATAAAAATATTTACATTTTCCAGTTTCTTAATTAACTAGAATTCAGTTTTTTGGATTTGTATATACTTGAGTACTTTTTTATATAATTTTAGGTCTATTTAAATGCATTACACTTGCGATTGGTCCAGACAGTACTCTTTGAAAAAAGTGCAATATTTTTCAAGTAAAACTGTCTATTATTGCTGTACTGATCACCAATAAAGCTTAAATTTTCTTTTGTAGGTGTAACATAATATACGAAATGAAATAATATATATATATATATATATATATATATATATATATAACAATGCATAAACTAAATCTTTTCGGATAAATTATTGTAAGGGTTCATGAAGTAAATATTAAACAATTTTAATCGCACTTACCAGTTTTGGGTCAGTTGAACTCTTTGGAACTGTACGATTCGTTTTATAATTTCTATGAAAATATAATTCCTTAATTAATCCTTTCGCAACTGCTGACACAGATTCACGCCATTTGAAAATATGTAACTCTGTCAATGGGCGTTTCATTCGTATTTTGTGTGTTACTTATTTCTTAAGTGTGTACCCATTGTTCATATTTTTGCAATAAAATATACTATGGATAGAAATATATTGATTAGAAAGAATATAATTATAAAGTATATCCATTTGTAATATAATTGTGAATACAGAAAATTTGTTCTGAAATATTAAGCATATTTTTCTATTTGAAACACTAAACTCCGCCTATTTGGTTAATTTTTTTCTTCCAGTGTTCGTTTAAAAGATTCAAAATTTATCACCAGTAATCGGTGAAATAAATACCTCTTATGCATATTTTTGTCAAGATAAAATAAGGGGTTTAACACGAGTACTCGATGGCAAATTTACTTTTCTTTTTTTTTTTTTCTGTATTGTTTTGTTTTAAAGAATGATGAAGGCGGGGCTTGTCTTCTTTAGAAAACAGGAATTCTTGATGACTAATGACTAAAAATCATCATTTTTGTTTCATTTTTTTGCGTTTGACGTTGTTGTTATATATTTTCGCCCGTAAGTAAAAAATAAAAAAATTTTGTTTAATTTTCTTTGTTATTTTTTTAAGATTTGATTCGTTATCTCATGCAAAACTATATAAGAGACGGCCCCCTAAACCACTCGAAAAGAAAGATTTATTTATATCTCGAAAACTAATAACTGGAATGAGCTGCAAATTTGTACACCCATATTTTTCACCATTAGGATTCATTTTATGTAAAAATTAATATAGGTCATAATTCATAATTTTTATAAATATGAATTTATTAATATTTTTAAGAATGAAAAATATTTTTCAGAATCAAAAGTAATGATGGATTATGTTTGGGTTTCTTCACTGTATCTTGTAAAAAAAAAATTATTTCGATCAAGTTATTTTTTGTGAAGATATTAATAAAAGTTTGAAATATGAATTTAACATTAGCACCTCAAAACTTTGAACGCTTATAACTCTGTGAAAAAATAAGTAAAATATACAACCAATATACTTTTTCGCGTTGTTGCGATCCCAGGAATTCAAATATGAAATAAAAATGGGGCATTACCATTGAAAAAATCAAAGTTGGTGTGCTTTTTAATATGTAGACGACCCCCAATTCAAAATTTCAGTTCATTTTCTGAAACTACTCACAATTCCCCGTCGAATGATACCTGTTACATTTTTCTACATCGATTAGCAACGAAGTTACGTTGAGTGTTGCGTTTTTTTTCCCCGACTGTACCATGGCCTAAGTCTGTGCCTATCAACTTTTGGTGTCATTTGCTCAACAAGTGGCGCTGCTAGACCGCGATTTTCACAATTTCAGGAAAGGCTATATCTCAGAAACTACTAAACGAATTTGCATAAATTTATATGCAGATAAACTTTGACGTAAGTTAGTGCCCACCAATACTTTTTGTCAACTGCTCAACAGGTGGCGCAGCTATACGTCGACTTTCGCGTTTTCAGGGAAGGCTGTATCTAAGGTTCTGTTGTGTATAATCAAACAAAACTTGACACGTATCAACGTAGCCAATATATGATATTACGCAGATTCAATTTGGATGCATATCAGCCAATAAGTGGCGCTGCTATACTGCAATTTTCTCTGAGAACAGGATATGGCTATATCTCAACTTCTGTGTCATATAACTGTACAAAATCTGATATATGAGGTAACCATTATGAAGAAGCATTTTTTAAGACTTTATTTCCAGAGAATTAAACCTTCTTTCTTTTCTTATTATTAGTGTTAGTTTTTTCTAAAATGAAATTATCTGCATTCATTATGGAGATAATTTTAATAAATAATAGTTTTAAGAAAATATTTTTACTGGGTGAATGAATTTTCTATAGGAAAATATAGAAGAAAATTTTGCGGTGGTCACAACATAATAGCTTTAAATGAAATCACGACAAGTATTTCCTCTATATTTGCTGTATATACAAGTATAAATGGAGAAATATTCAAAATTTCGGTCATATAAAAGCGAGGATTGAATTTTATTAAAAATAAAGGTATTTAAAACAACAACAACAAAAAAAAAAGTATGTTGTGGCCACCACAAGACTTTCTTTTTATATTTTCTAATACAAATTCGCTCAGTACAAATAATTTATTAAAACTCTTATTTATTTAAATTACCTACCATACTGAATGCAGACGATTTTCATCTTAGAGAAAAATTGCATTGAAAGTACAAAGAAAGACAGCTTTATTCTCTATAAATACTATATTAAAAAATGCGTTTTCATAATGGTTATCTCACATATAAAATTTTGTACAGTTATACACCATAGAAGATGAAATATAGCTTTTCCGTTCTCGGGGAAAATTACAGTACAGTAGCGCCACCTATTGGCCGATATGCATCCAAATTGAATTAGCATAATGTCTGATAATGGTCTTTTCTCATATCATTTATTATTATTATTGTACGCAATAGAACTTGAGATATCTCTTTTCCTTAAATTATGGAAATCGCTATATAACACCGTCACCTATTGAATTATTGATACCAAAAGTGGATGGACAATAATTTATCTCGAGGTAGATCCACATATAAATTTATGTGTAGTAGTTCCTGAGATATAGCCTTCCCTTGAATTGTGAAAATCACTGTATAGCAGCGCCATCTTTTGAGAAATTGACATAAAAAGCTGATAAGGACTAGGTTATGTCAAGGTGCATCTACATATAAATTTATATGCAATTCTCTGCAATAGTTCATGAGACATAGCATTCCCTTAAATTGTTGAAATCGCTAGAGACCCTGTATAATATAGTTTCCTAATATATGGTCTCTAGAAATCGCTGTATAGCAGTGCCATTTCTTGATGGATGGACACCAAAAGTTGATAGGCACTAATTTATGTCAAGGTGCATTTACATATAAATTTATATGCAATTACGTGCAGTAGTTCCAGAGTTGCAGTCGCCACAAAATTTTTGTCTCTCTCACACACACAGAGGCATATCTAATATTTTCTAAAAATAGTCAAATCGTGTTCTGGAACTTTCAATACGTGCAAATTCATCGAAAAACGGAAGTCGAAAATTTTTATGAATCTAGTACTTTCTTCTGTAAAAAAAAAAAAAAAAAAAAAAAAAAAAAAAAAAATGTAAATTGCGAAATCTTTTTAATTTCCAGGATGTAAATACGAGGTTATACTGAATTTATTTAATTTATATATTAATAACAGACAAAAAAGATTTATAATACTTTTCTAATTTTCATACAATTTCTACAAAAGATACATATTAGTTTCGTTGAAGAAAAGAAAACAGATCCATACAAATACGGATCTATTTTTCTGGATACGAATAGGGAGCTCCGATACATGTCTAGCATGTGTATAATGTTTAAATTAGTTACAGAGTTATAAATATGCCTATAAATTTAGATTTATAATTGTAAAAAATATTTTGAAAGGTGAGCAGTACGATAGCTGTGAATTGCAGTCGTAGATCGAATGTGCGCTATCGAAGATAAACAAACACAGAGAGAAAAAACACACACACAGAGAGAGAGAGAGAGAGAGAGAGAGAGAGAGAGAGAAGGCTGATCGTCTGTCTGTTGTTTCAGAAAAAAAATGAAAAAAGGTTTATCAATTATTCGCACTACAGAATTGGCGTTGCAAAATAATACTTACAAAACTTTGAATAAACACCATAAAATTAAAAAAATTCGCAACAATGGTTTCGAGTCGAAAGAGCAGGCGACCAAAGTAGGCACGAGTACAGCAGTCAAAGCCGTGCATTACCACTTTGACTGCTGTACTCGTGCCTACTTTGGGTGCCTGACGAAGGGTCGTGTGCTCTTTCGACCCGAAACAATTGTTGCGAGATATTTTATTTTTATGGTGTCAATTTAAAGTTTTGTAAGTATTATAATATTCATGCCCACTTAAATAAAGTATTTTAAATTACTTGTTGTAAATTATAAAATTTTTTATTGTTAAATTGGAAACGTTTGCCATTTATACCATTAATGATAAAGTTTATACACCTTTACCGTGTCTTGATACTATTGTGGGGGGAAAATGTTACATATTAATGAATTTAAAATTTTTTCTGGGGGATCTATATTTGACAATTTGTAAGTAAATCATTCATAATTACCAGTTGCAAATTACTAACATATATTTAACCCACTATATCTAAAATTAGTATATGCTGTAGCCATTACAAAATTTTCTTCCATTATTATTTAATATAATAGCACCATATATCTGTTACAATGCACAAAGTAATTAACACAGCTTCTCAAAAATAAAGATTTTACAAACTAATTTAACAAATAGATGCTGAGATACTATAACTATCTGGAAATTTACAAAGAGTAATAGTAGCGCGGCACGTCATCTGATGTACATCCAAATTGATTCGGCATAGTTTTTAAAAAGCTAGTTTTGCATAGATTTTGGATGTATAACATACACCTTACATATCATAGAAGCTGAGATATGGCTCTCCTATAAATAGAGAAAATTGCACCATGCCAGCGTCACCTGTCGGCCGATATGCGTCCAAATTAAATCAGCATAATAGTTCATAATGGCTGTTGCACATATCAGGTTTAGTGCATTTATATATCACAGAAGCTCAGTTACAGCATTTTCTTAAATGTGGAAAATTGCAACATACTGGCATTACCTGATGACCGATATCCACCTAAGTTGAATAAACATAGTCTTTCACAATCAACTATCTGAACATTAAGTTATGTGAAGTTCTACACAATAGAAGCTAAGATATAGTCTTTCCTTAATTGTGGGACATTGCAGCATAGTAGCGTCACTTCTTAGATGATATGTACCAAAAGCTATTCAGCACGAATTTATGTGAAAGTGAATCCAAATATAAACTTTTGTACAATTCTGTTCATTATATTGTGAGATACAGCACCCAAAACATAAAATTTTGATTATACACAGACAGACATCTCCTAAAAATAGTTTAATCGAGTTTAAGGAAATCTGAAATTTGTAAATGCACCAAAAGCCAGAAAAAGAAAATTTTCAAAAATCCAGTACTTCATTCTTATACACTCCTTCTCATATTTATAAGGACACTTTATATTTTGAAATAACTAATATAAAAATAATGTGAACAAGATTATACTAAGTGCACTTAATATATCTAGTATTCTAAAAACCAAAACTGCTATAATTTTTTTTAATATGAAACAAAATTAATAAAAAATAATGCAAAATCTTTTTTTCTCCACGTTTTTAGATGTTCATAATTATAGGGACAATCCAGATTTTTTCGTTTTATTTAACTGTGGCTTTTATTGACATGTGGATATGTTAACTAATGGGCTAGATTAATTCATATATAAGCCTTCAATTTTTCTTGGACGGACATTACTGATAAGTCCTCGAAAAAAAGAACGTTCAAGTAGTGAAGTATGATAAATGAGTTTTTTAAGTGGAAGGATAATTTCAATCCGCCGAATTTCTAATGAAATTCGAAGGTCTAAAATTGCTGAAGGAAATGTGATCAAACGTTGAACTGCTGGTTCGATAGAAGAGAGATCTGAGGCAAAATCAGAGTTGTTTTACAGAGATCGAAGACTCATAATTCCTCTTACTGTTCTACTCATAATGACTGCTGCTGAATTTGCTCGTAATGTTTAACGAAAGGTTAGGGTCCACATTTATGCATGTTTAAAATAATTAATAGTATGTTAAAATGAATAAAAAACCTGTAATAATCAATCAGCACTTAATGGGGGAAATAACGTCTGTGTTAAAGTTGAATAAAGGCAATATTAAATGGTAAAATGTTGCATTTTCGGATGAAAAACATTTTATTCTTGATTAACCAAATGGTTTTAACAGTTACTGGTACGATCTGAAGATAGCGAAAGACAGAGCAGATTTTTTAAAGGCAGATATGAATTGGGCATATTAAAGGTAGTTCTATGATGTTCTGGGGAGCTGCTTCTACTGAAGGCAGAATGAATTTAGTAATTTTTTCTATTATTATGAACATCAAGAGAATATCCGCAAATTTTAAACGTGGAATTTTCAGATTTTTGTTAGATTTTGGGGGGTAATAATATTTTTTTCAACAAGACTTACATTTTTGTTCCACTTCTAGAGCAATAGGAAATAGTTTGAAGAAAAAAACTTCTGTATTATTGCTTTTCCCGTGGCCTAAAAGTTGAAAAAACTTAACTTATCATATTTGAAAAATGCATGCAAGTGAAAAGCAATTTTAAATAGTTTAAATGTATTCAGAATATCATCTATGCTGTATGAAATGGTATAGAAACTGAATATTAAAAGAAAATGTATATATATATATACCAGAGAGAATGTCTGACTGTTTAACCCTAAAAAGAGATCCCATAAAATATTAATTTAAAGAATAACTGAAAAAAATTACTAAAATTCGAGCTGCCCTTATAATTGTGAACACCTGAAAAATAATCTTTTTAAAATATTTAAAGTTTTTTAAGATAGAAAAACGATAAAACTTTTTAAATATAGTCTATTAATGAAATTCAAATTATATTAAAAATACATTTGTTTAAATAATAGTGTTTAGTGGTTAGTTAATATAGAAAAACGGGTGTCCTTATAATTATGAGAAGGAGTGTATATGTAGAAGAAAATCAAAATAAGTTATTGTGGAAATAGAGTATACAACTAAATGTTTGCAAGGATTACTTAATTTATAGAGCATAGTTAAAAGAAAAAAAATGTTGTTTAAATTGAAATACCAAATAGTTTTTTAATTTAAATGTGTTAAGAATGAAACAAATAACATGAAATTAAGTACATATTTTTAACAAGATATCTTTTGTTTATCACGAATACTTAATATGCTGCGCATGCACAATTTGATTTTGAATCGAGAATACAGTATCTAATAATTTAAACTCATATTATTTTTTATTAAATTTTTTTGAATGATACAAGTAACATGAAGTTTAATATATACACACACACACACACATATATATATATATATATATATATTTACCAAGATATTTATTATTTATCGCTAATAATTAATATTGTATACAAGAACAATTTGACTTTAAATTGAGAACAGAATATAGTATGCAATATTAAATTCATATTATTTTTGCTAAAAGTTGTTTTGAAAAAAATTGGTATCAAACATTTAATAATAAAAAAGTCTTTTTTTTATTACATACTATTATCAACCATTTGCCAAAATTATTTAAATTAAAAAAATTATTTATTTAGAACAGTAATTAAAATTAAATAAATAAATAAATAATAACAGATAAACTAGAAACCTTTAAATTTTTTTAATTTATCTCATTAAAAAGTTTAAATATAAAAAAAAGTATTAATATTATTTTTTATTGTTCTAAGATAGATATAATGTTGCAAACGATAATTTAAAAAACATACCTTAAAATTCGGATTTCTTTCAAAATCCCCATGGATAGCATTTTTCTATATCTTTCTTAAATTGACGTCTTTTGGAAATCCAAATACCTTCTGAACCATCTTTAGGGAAAAATAAATCATTACTATTCTGTGTATAAAAATATTAATATCAGCTTAATGTTAAAAGTGTATGTAAACAACTATAGCTTAGACAAATTAAATATACTTATTTTTATAATACAACGATACATAAAACTAGATTTATAATAACGTATTTTAAATTTTATACATTTTAAACAACTTTATAAATTAGAACAAATTCTAAATACGATTCATATTGTTAGAAGATTGCCGAAGCTTTAGAATTCTACAAATTTACAATTTACTATTCTAACAAAGCTTACAATAAAATAAAGTATTTAGCACTTACTATTGGCTGTAAACTCGATTCGCTGATTCTGATTACTAAAAAATCTCTCCTTCTCTTTCTAAACAGAAAATCACTCCAACGGCAATTGCTCTATCCCGCCAAATGCGATGAGTTTATTGTTTATTTTTCGGTTTCGGTTGACTAACACAAGTTGTCAATAGGAGACAAAAAAATAATAGCAAATAAAAAAATAAGTACAATGTTTAGCTTTTGGACTAACCAAACAAATTTTTCTTAGTGAATTGACAAAATGGGAACAATTTATTTTTATTCTCTCATCTGACTAACCGGTCAAATTTGAGGAAAATGAAAACTGTACCTGGGAAATTAGTCATCTGACAAGTTTTAGAGCCAAAACGGATCATGAGACGAAACACATTAAAGATACATGGTAAAATAAAGCGATTTTTGTGTCTCATGACTAAATGGGATTGTGAGGTAATGTTTTGATTGTTTAAAATTTTGCGTAATTTTGTGCAAATTTGTCAATGTACTTGACAAACGTTTAGTGTCACAAAGATAGCACGTCTCTTGACAAGTTTCGATTTTTAATTTTTCTGTGTGTACTATTTAGTAATTATTTGTCACAAAATTTCCTTTTAGTAATTATAATAATAATGATTATGATGACGTTTTATTTAAAAGCGTTATTATAATTTATTTAATTTATTTGTTTTCATTAGATAAGGAGAAATTTTTCAATACGCGAGCAAGTAAAGCTATGTAAGTTTTAATAATTATAGAAATTATGAATTATACTCGTATTTGTTCATTTAATTATTTTACAAAACTTTATTTTAAAAAGAAGAAATTCTTCTAATGAGTATTATCAAACAGATTGCTGTAATAAAAATCAATCAGTCAGTATGACTTAATACTAAGAATGCACGTCTTTTTAGAGATATACAAATGCACACACAACATACTGTTAAACAATAAAAAGAAAATGCAATTTTCTTAATTAATACCTATCACTGAAATTTGTTTTTCACAATATTAAAATGTATGAATTTTATGTATTTTGGATTTACCAAAACTAAACCTAATCACAATTTGTATATATTAGTCATATTTCTTGCTCATAATTTGAAACATTTGAAGCAGTAAAAAATTCTGCACTATTTTCTCTCCTACACAAAGTAGGCTACTCTAGATATTTCTCTAAATGCGTCTTCACTGTTAGAAAGGAAAACTGTAAAGGCAGATATATATATATATATATATATATATATATATATATATATATAACTTCTTTGTAGAAAAGTAAAAAATAATTTAAAACGAAGGCTAAGTCACATTTTACATTGCTGCACTGCACTTTATCAGGCAATAAAAATAACCTCTTTTTCAATGTTATGTATTAGTGCATTTATGCGATTCTAAATGCATAGTGCACTGCGGTTAAATAAATATCTTAATTATCATAAAATAGAAAAAAAAAAGTATTTGATTGTAAAAGCCGAAAATTGGGGAAAATAAAAATTAATTTCAATTATTATTATTATTATATATCATCATAAAACTTTTAGCATTTTAACCCGTTAGTAGTCGCTATCGACAGCGCCACCTATTACAGATTGCGAACTTTTTATTTAACTGTCACCAATAATTTTAAGAAGTGATGTGATCGACGTTAAATCGATTTTATTCGCGTTTTATGTATACCAAATGCCACTTCTACAAATTTTTGGTGGCTATTGAATAAAAGAAACTGGAAAAACTGAAGGATGGGCGGCAAATCGACCAACTAGCGACTACTAACGGGTTAATAAAATTTATTAATTGCCTGATGGACTTATTCATAATTTTTCTAGTACATTATGCGAGGCTTGATTTCATCTAATGCAATGTTTGAAAATGTTTTCAATATATATATATATTTTGAAAATATCATTTGATATATATATATATATATATAATGATGATTATATATATACAGTAAAACCTCTTTAAGTTGGACACCTACGGTTCCAGGAAAATGTGTCCAACTTATAGGGGTGCTTACATTTTTGGATTTAATTAAACTGTATCTATGCATGCCTTTTAACTTTTAATCATATTTAAATATAACATAATTAAGTATTCATAACTTATAAACAAAAAAATGATTAATTTGCCAATTTAAAATCTAAGTTTAAACTCGTATATTGTGGCCATAATAACACTTTAATCAATATAACTTCACACAATAAAGATTTTGCATATGCATTTGGTGCAATTTTATTCAATAGACGCTGTAATAGTCATATGGAAAATCGAAGAATGTAATTAAAGTAGCACAACTTTGTCTACTGATATATACCCAAATTAAGATAACATTCATTTTCATAATAGCCATATCACTTGTGAAACTTGGTGAATTTATTCGCTCTAGAAACTGAAATATAGTTTTTCCGTGAACGGGGAAAACTGCAGCATAGCAGCGACACCTGTCGATTGATATGCAACCAAATTGAATCAGCATCTTTTTTCACAATAGAAAGATCTTTCACATATTAAGTTTAGTACAACTCAAGTAATACTCAAGTAACACTTGGTAGGAAAAATGAAAGGGACGAATGAAGAGGAACCCTAACAACCGAAGTATATTGTCTAATACTAATTTGAAACAGTCTAAGTCAAAACGTACCTGTAGGCTCTTTGCTCGATACTTCCTGGAAAAAAGGACAAAAACAATTTATGCAAATCAATAAAAAGAAAGATTCTTTCATTAAGTGCCATAATTCAGTAATTTGTGAATTTTTCAATTGAAGAAAATAAACATTTTTTATAAGATGAGACAGACAGAGGTGATTATATTGTAACAAGAAACATTGTTTTTAGATATTTACAGCTATTTCTACAAGGGATAAGTAAAATTTCTATTAAAAAAAAGTGAGAAAATGGAAGTTTTATAGCTTTTTTTTCCTGTCTCATTGAGTAAAAGTGTTCAACTTCGGGCAGTATTTGAATGTCCAACTTCCAAGTTAGAGGGGTGTCCAACTTGGCAGGTTTCACTGTATATATATATATCACTTTATTTCTCTCTCTCTCTCTCTCTCTCTATATATATATATATATATATATATATACATATACATATTTCTGTTAAATCATTAAATTAAATACTTTATATTAAAAATATTTATTTAAGCAAAGAAGTAACTTATTTTTATTTCATACAAGAACCTACCTCATTGCAAACAACTTCTGTGTGATATTTATTCCCATGCGATAACGCTCATTTTAACCATTAACTATTCTTCTCATCAATGAAAAAAGGAAAAGGCTTTAGGCAATTGCTTTTGTGTACCAGAATTGCCCACACAAGAAGTCTCTCCCTGCAATTTACTTATGCAGACAAAAAGGCGTACATGGTCACAGTTCTCAAAACACTGATCAGTTTCGTTTCCAGGTAAACCCCACGATGTTAAGAATATCTTGACCAAGAAGAACGAAGATTCAATTCTAGATTCCTTCAAATTTTAGTTAGGGCATAGAAAGCACAAGAACGGGGGGGGGGGATGCTGAAAAATGCGCATCATAATATTTATATGGTTTCTTATTTATTTATTTGTTTTATTAAATAAATAATTATTACTTATTTCTTTATTTGTCTTAAGAAATAACTATTGAAATGTATGAAAGCGGGAAATTTTTATCACCATTTTCATCTTAGAAAGCTCCTAAAACTAAATTTGGAATTTTACAAAAATGATGATTATTCCACTAAACGCTGCCTTAAATATTTCAAAATTTATTTATATTACATGGTTATCGTTTCTCATAACTAAACATTTACTGAATCTATATAAAATATTTTTAAAATAGTAAAAATAATCGTATATTTTAAAAATTGTAAAAAATAAAAAGAGCATCCCGTAAAATACAGACAATTAATAATAAATAATAATAATAATAATAATAATTAATAAAATATACAATTAACGAGATTTCGCCATTCTTTGATAACATAATTTCCATAAAAACTTTTAATGTAATTAAATATCACTGTAATATTACATTCAAATTCCAAATTAATATATGTACAAATGCCTCCAAAGCTGCTAGGCAGGAAGTGCTGGGTTCGATCTCAGGTCGATGTTATAAAAAAATTTTCCTTCCCTCCCCCCCCCTCCGCCTTCAGTCCCCGAAGTATGTGTGACACTGTATTTTTATTTCATAAAGAGCAAGTGACTATTAGCCACAGTTTCATTAAAATTATTAAGAAAGTGATATAAAAACAACTATTGTCTTTCAATCTGCTCCTAGACCCCCCCATTCCCCAGGTATATACTAAGTGAAAGTGGTACCAATTTAATTGATTGAAATTTCTTTAAATGTATTAGGAAAAATCATTCTTTAAATTCATTATTTGATGTTTATTGTTTTTGCAAATTGCAAAAATGCCTTTTTTTCCAGGTGCCTTTTTTTTTAATTTATTTTTTTGTGCCCTTTTTACTAGTGCCTTTTCCCCCAAGTGCCCTTTTCTTCCAAGATCCCTTTTTTTTCGGGATCCATTTTGCGCAATTATTCTCTTTTCTGTTTTTTTCTTCTACTTTCCTTTTCCTATTTCAGACAGAAATATTTAAAATGAGTTTAAGTTTGAATTGCTTTTTCACGGTCAAGTTCGTGTAAAAAACGAACTACGCTCAACTCAAGTTCATAATTTAAAAAACGAGCGAAGTTCAACTCAAAACTCAAAAATTTTGAGCTAAACTCATGAACGCGTTCGTGCGCAACACTGGTCCTGGATAGAGCAATTTTGTTACTTATTTAAATCAAAAATGTATATAAAATGTTTATAATGTGTGTAGTACTGGGTAATGGAAGTCGTGTGGCTGTTACACACCAGATTTTTTTTTATCATGAACACTACGAAAAAAAATCTGTTTGTACGAATATTTTCTGTATTGTTCGGTTACGGAAAAATTCTGTCTGCAATTTTTTCCCGTAGCATACTGATATTTTCAGGCAACTTTTGCTGTCAGAAATTTTCTGTAATATAACAGGAATTTTTTTTTTTTTTTTTTTTTCTTTTTTACAGTGCATTAATGCATTTAGTCATAAAAAGTTTTAGGATGTATAAAGAATAATTATAAAATCTGCTGAAGGGTGTTTTTCAACATGAGAACAGTTTGCATACGGATTCCTTTAATCATAAAATGTTCCAAAACGTTCTGATGAATGATAATAAGTCGTTCTTCATAGAAATAGTCAAATAAGCCGTTTCCTTTGTAAAGCCGAATTACAAAACCCCCTTAAATATTGTCTCTTATAACAGTAAAAAGCATTAAATTTATACTGTTAACTTAACATTGTGTTACTAAGAAAGCATTACGTTTGAAATAAATTTTGGGTATGTGATGTTGGCACAAACAGCTCTATTATTATTTTGTGCGCTCATAAGGAAACTGCGTTATGAAACTGAATATGAGTTATAATTCTGGACAGAGTTTTTTGAAAAAGTGTTACATTTGTGAGCTCATTCTCAACGTTGCAAAACAACGTCATCAGAAATCTAATCTACTGTTCTTCATGCGTCAATTCTTAAGCCTTTATTCCACAATTAAGTGTTTATTAGGCGATAATGCAGTGACTATTTCAAGCAATATAATGTTCAGGAATCTAGGGGTTTAACTTTAAAAAAAAACATTTTTTTTTTTTTTTAAGAAAAATATATGGTGTTATAGGAAATATTCTGAACATTTACACGCTTCATTAATTTTTCTACACACTTTCGTTCGAAAGTTATAAACAAAGTTGTAACTAATATTAAGAGTGAACTTCTTTTATTGTTTTTCAAATTTTAAATCTAATTTTCTCAAAAGAGCTTTTTTGCCACTATCTACAAGATTGTGTAAAAGCAATTACTTTAAAACTTTTTATGTACATTTGTACAAAATATATCTATAAAATGAATCAATATTTAGTGAAACTTTTTGTAAAAAGATTTACAAAAATGTTTCAAATTTTGAGAACTTTTAGGATTTAAATATTTCTTTAAAATAGTAAGTTTTGATATATTTCTAAATCATTAATCAATTTTGTAGATATGTTATGCATAAATGCGTGTGCGAATTTTTAAAGCAACAGGTGAAGAAATTTTTCAAAATCTTACAGATAGTAAAAATGAGGAACTTTTTAGAAAATAAACGTTTATGTTTTATGCGCCCAAGTCACATGTTCAAGTTACAATTTTCCTTATTACTTTTGAACCAAAATGCGTAGGAAAAAAAAAAAACTTCACATAGCAATATTATTTTTAATTGATTTTTTAAGGTTACCCTAACATCAGAGTTTCTCCTGAAGACGTCCTAGGGATATCCTTAAAATGAAAGGACATCCCATGGACATATTTAGGTTATACTAAGTATATGTGTGCTGTTAAGGTAAAAACCCCTAGACCTCCTTAAAGTACAAAGATGAAAAATTTGCTTGAACGAGAAACTTTTCCTTGCTGAAGCGTCATTTTCGGTAGAACCTGAGTACCTTCGCCTCTATTAGCTAATGAAATGCTACAAATGCTGATATCAATTGGATGTCATACTTCCTCCTCATTCATGCATTCCTTCACCCAAAACATCAAGGGTAACTCAAAATCTCGTACGGCCTCGAATTGTCGTGACACTTGGCGCCTCGAGTAACAACGACTTTATAGAATAAATTTTGTAAATTACATAAATATAGACTTTTATTCTTTTCTTATCTTATCATTGTCATTATAGACAGGTTATGTAGTTCAACATTTGTGAATTAAGAATTCAAAATAGAATAAAATCATGGCGGGGGTCGGTATTAGTTAGAATAAGAAGCTAGTTAGCACACAGCTTTTGTTTACTACCACCTTGAAGATACAGAGTTGACATTTTGATAGGATGAGTATATGTATAAGTGTATGTAACATCCATCGTTTGCTTGCAATCGCATCGAAGAAAAAATCTCTGTTTCGTCGTTTTTCTGACTGGCCAATACTTTTTTTCATCGCATTTTTCTCTGTTCTTGTATACCTGTAGATCAAATCGAAGCGTTGCTTATGGCAGTGTTCGAAAAAATGGTTAAATGTGGTTTCATCCATGCGTCATACTCTTTTGTTTCTGGGAATTGTTTGGTATCTACCTTGTTTTGGATATCCTTGTGGTGCAAGTAGGAATAATTAGATATGGAGTCAGTTGGAATAGCTATGGCATAACTTGGCTTTCCTGAGTGATAGTTCAAAGCTGAAGAACCTCTCCATGGTGAAGAGCTGTCACTCTTAAATCCGTTGAAGATAGTGTGAGGGTTTGCATTTGAAAATTTTCTCGAACCCCGGAGAATCTAAAAAAGGAGCCAACAGGTCACATCGAACAAGACCAACAACTAATTCCGCATAATATCAAGGGCCTCCTCATCATCCTAAATATAAAGCTTTTGATTGTAATGTAATTTGTAACGCGTTTATTTATTAAGTGAAGAAATGTTTATCGTGGATTGTGTCAAAAGTCATTTTCTGTGTGTGAATCTTGCTCACAGATTTTAGACGGCTTTTGTTTTAGAGTGAATTTGTTTAGAAGATAAAAGAAGGTTCTCTTCTCGCTTTAATTTTACATTTCAGCATGAGTTTTAATATAAAGCTAGGAGTGATGTCGAAGTTTTTTTTTTTTTTTTTTTTTTTTTAAACCAAAGGAATAGTGTGATAACATATTACTGACATATGAACAAATTATGCAATTTTATTTGTTCTTACAGAATGATTTAAAGTCCGATAAGAATTCAACCCACTGTCTACGAAATTTTTGCTGTTATTGCTGATAAATTAGGGCTAATTTAAAATCCAGGCTCGATTTTAATTTTTTCTAGAAAAACAATTCTTCCAGTCATTAGATCATTTTGAAACATATATCAAATTACTTTTTACTTTCAGAAAAAAAAAAAAAAAACTGTTTACTTACTGTTGGACACTTTCGATGTGTTTTCTTTCACCACTAAACCATTTCTCATGGTTTTGAGAAGAGCTAAATTATCAAACAAAATAGAAACAGGTTTTTTGGCTGATGGTAAAAAGTTATTTGATATTCATTACAAAATGATATGTTGACTTGAAAAATTCTTTAGAAACAACTGGAATTGAGGTACGATTTCAATTTAGCTCTAATTTATCTGCAAGAATAGCCTAAAGTTTGCTGATAGATGATTTCATTGAATTCTTATTGAGCTTTAAAGCGTTCGGTACTTACAAATAAAACTGCATAATTTCATATCATCACATAATTTCAATGGTTTTCAAAACGCCGTTTCTTCAATATCACACCAAGTACTTTTCATACTCAATTTCTTTCTGAAATGCAAAATTTAAGCAGGAATAAAATCTCATCTTGTCTTCTAAATAAAATCACTCATACCTAAAAGGGTGTACGACTACTGACAGGATCCAAGATAAACACTTCTTTACCTCATAAATAAGTATCTTGCGTAAGGGCAACAAGTTATGATCAGCAGGTTGTGAATTTCATTATCATGTGATTTATTATTTTTTCTACTTTTCTGATTGTTTCATTGAAACCTCGAGATGTTTTTTGATTACATTTAAATTTTACCCAACTTTTAAATAACGTTTATTGGTGCCAAGTTATTTCGAATTATAAAATGTTTTCATAGCGCCATTTACAACAATAGTTTTTGTCTCATTTAATTGTAGATAAATGTTATAAAAGAATACTATTGAATAATAGTCGTAAAAAAGATTACGGACATTCCGCAATAAATTTAAACCTATAAAAATGTGATTTTACTTTTTTTTCTTTATTTCATATTAAGAATCATGTTTAATTGTGCATTGAAAATAATATTAAAATAATCATTTTTTTTTTTCGAAATGTATGACATTTTTGGTACAACAGTGGAACCTCAAGATGTTGTTAGATAATATTCAAACTTTACACAGCCTTAACACTCGCTTTCCCAAGATGGGGTCATTTTGAGCCGATTTTGAAGTTGAAATTTAGTTAAGCCCGCCTCATTCAAAAAGTGCGCTAATTCTCCAGAGATAGCAAACGTAACCAGTGGAATGTTGCAACTTCTAAACGATACAAGAAGGCGCTGGTGATTTTCACCAAACGGGCCAAGGGGCACCTGGAAGCAATTTTTATGCTGTAACGCCTTGATCTTGGGAAAGCGAGGGTTAAATAACATCTATATCTTTTTTTTTCCCTATTATATGAAAAAAAATACATTTATGTATGACTATAAAGAAACATCATTACATTTAATTATTACATTTAGAAATAAAAAATAAGTTTTTTTTTTCTTCACGGCACCCTACTGCTCACCTCCTACAGGACATACCAACGGGCAAGCTTTTAGAAAAAAATGTTTTTGAGGTTGCTTAACTACGCCTTTAATTGATGATTTAAATATGATTTTATAGCCAAAATGTTAAGTTTTCCTTCACATTCCCCAGAATTTGTCTAAGTAGGGAAGACCAGGGCTAGTGGACGCAGCGTTTAGTTATTGTTATTGTTTTTTTTTTTTAATAATTTTTTGTTAAATTTATTTAACAAAATTTAACAGCATCCTTAAAGCTGATATATTTGGCCTTAATATAGAGACGTTCTGAACTTGTAGATTTTGTAATTCATATTTCATCGAAGCCTGGAGTAAGAGAAAAAGTGTGTGCCAATTTACCCCGTCGCGAGGCAAGAGGCCAGTACCTATGCAGTAAGTTGTCACACGCTTTATAAAAGTTAAATGAAACTCAAATAAAGTCAGCAGCAAAATTATTGAAGCGCTAGCAATAATTCTTATTTAAAAGATATGCATCTAATATTGTTTTGTTAAGTAAATATTTGTCGAATCATGATCTTAGTCTTTATAATGTTGAGGAGAGAAGTTTGAGGATAAAAATTAGCGATTAAACTTAAAAAAAAAAAAAAAAAATGTAAAATGTAAAATGTAGATGTATACTTCAATAATTTTGTTGCCGACAGTAAGACACAGAATTAAAAGAAATTATTATTTATTTATTTATTTATTTATTTATTTATTTATTTAAAAGAAACATTACATAAATAAATAAATAAAAACTAACTTTGAGTAGCTTCCATACTAAATGATATCACCAGATTTACCGCTATTACAAATATAAAATGAAGTAACTCCATTTGTGTGCAGGCCCCATGGGTTCAAAGCTTGCATTGAACTCACTTCTCTTCTTGTTTCATGCTTTTAAAACCACACGCCAGACTATAGTATTCCCTTTCACTTAAGCTATTGTCAAGATTTGTCCAGTTTCCTCAATTACAAATTTCTTTTTTTTTTCTTTTGTAGGTGTAAACAAAGTTTTCTTTATCATCTCTATACCTTTTGCCAACTTCTGTTGACTTTCCTTTCTTTTTCTTTTTATTATACTTTCTCTTTTTTCCCTCTCTAAACACTTTTAGATTTGGCGAATCTTTTAATATTGTTGTGGTTCTGTTTTTACTAATTTTTTTTTTAATTTTTTTTAATAGTCTAACATCTTCAGGATGTAATTGTTGAACAACATCAGCTGAAATCAAGGAAGCTGAATCAGCTGAATCAACCATCCAGTATCTGCTATATAAAACTGGAAATGTTAACACTGAATATTTCAAATACCTAGCCTCTCATCAATTATTTTCCGGAATGATTTTCGGACCTACTTCATTTTCATTAGTAGATTCCGGTTCTGGATTTGGTCTGTCGGTTGCGTATGAGGATACAAAGTATTCTTCCGTAAAGATATTAACATTCAATGGATATATTCCTGTTTTTTGAAACACAGCTTTGATGTTTATCACTACGCATGCCTGTAGCGGTACAGTTTTTACATCTGGTAGATTATAAATGTTCATAGTTACACCAGGATGGTTTGTAACCCAGGCGTTGCAGTTGATGTTGATATATTTTTTAATGGATCAAAAACGCTACATTCCAGTAGGTACAGTAAGGTGAAAATAAAAAAAATCCTCTGATGCCATTTTGTTTAAAGAAATCGAATGATTCAATTGGCTGATTGGAGTTGTGATTACACTGCGTGTCATAAATATACCTACCCTTGTTTCTTTCATTGAAACCTTAAAATAATGAATATTATGCAAGTAGTTTATTAGTAATATTATTGCATTATGAAAGAATAATCTGATTTTAAATAGAAACTGGAAAATTTTTTACAATATTAAATGAGTGTACAGATATCGAAATCTGAACATTGTGTGCCGTGTCATAAATATTCCTACTGTGCTATTTTTTACAGTTTTCGTATGCGTAAAAAGCCTATTGCGATATTTTTTAAGACTGCCACGTAGCAAGGAACTAACCGAAGTTGAAAAAGCTCAAATTGAATCTTTACGTGCTGCAGGTAAAGTTATACTTTTATTGCAAACCACCTACAACGATCCAAGAGATGTATTCAAGATTTTGTTACAAAGAGGCGATCATATGGCATAAAAAGACGAAGTGGCCGTCCTGAAACACTGACTCAACGAGAAGAAAGGTAGATTTCTAGAACTCCATCGAATTCAACAAAATCTGTAATGAAATTAAAGTAGAGGGCTAATTGAAAGTGAGCAGATCTACCATAATCCGAGCTATACATTGAAATCCTAATTTGAAGAGAGAGAAAATGACTTCAGCTCCAAAATTAAAGGCGGAACACAAAATTCAGAGACTGGAATTTGCTAAAAATAACATGAGCACAGACTGGAATGTCGTTCGTATTTTTCTCTTTTTATTAATCACTTGTATAATATGTACCAAACCTTATATATTTTTATTTTTATTGTACAGATCATATTTACCGAAGAAAAAAAATTTAATCTGGATGAACCTGATGGAGAGGTCTGAGGAAAGAAAAAAGTTATTTCTCCAGAAGAAATTTTGGTGGTGGAAGTGTTATGGTATGGGGTGCATTCCGTAGCCAAGGAACTCTTCCACTTTCTTTCACTTCATCAAAGATGAACAGCAAAGACTTTGTTAGTATATTAGACACACATTTATTGCCATTTTTAAGAAGATTTCGTCACAAAAAGTACACTTTTCAGCTAGATAATTCAAGCATCCATACTAGTTCCACCACTTCTCAATGGTTTTCAGCCAATCATATTCAAGTATTAAAATGGCCTGCCTGCTCGCCTGATCTGAATCCAATGGAAAACCTTTGGAGAATACTTGTAAGCGAGATATATGCCAATAACAAACAATTTCATTCTACAGACGAACTTAAAGCTACAATTTCAATGTTTGGTCCAAAATTGATGCACAAACTACAAGCAACCTTGTGCATAGCATGAATAATCGTATTTTTCAGTTAATCCAGAGAAATGGAAATATAATTGATTGTTAAAGATGTGCTACTTTTCATATAATCTTTGTTTTTCTTTGGGGTAGGTATATTTTTGACACGCTGCAAACACGCGTTTTTCACTTTTTTGTATCTTTTAAATAAAATAGATCCGAAATTATTCAGGTCAGTTGCTTTATTTACGAGTTATAGATGTACAATTTAAAAAAAAAACTAATGCCAATTAAAAAGATTTAATTTCAAGATCACGAAAATAAAATTTCAAAAGTAGGTATATTTATGACACGCATTGTATCTAATAATAACGATACTAGTCTGTCTTTGGAACTTCTTCTATATTTCACAAAATGATGTGCAAATTTGAAAATATTAATTTCAGTCATCCGATTAGACGGGTTTGATGTTCCTGAGCATCCGATTGTGGCATCGTTCAAAAAGTAGTCTCTAAAATCTACCCTCGGGAATATAAAAAAACGATTGGAATTGCCACTAGCAGACAGAAATGGATACTTTCATTAGACTTCCTCTTTCAACTGATGTAACACGTTTGCTTAAATCCGTTACTAACAATAATGCGATGGGGAGTTTGAACCGTGGTTTTTGCTGTTTCGTCCATGTGCCAAATATCAGCACTTTCCAAATTTATACAGTTTAAAAGGTTTGTAGATTGCTAAAACTATTTTGAAATGTGTGAGTAGCTGAAGCCCGATACTCATGCTTGACTTGTCCCTTCGGGTTTTCTAAAGAACAGCCTTGGATGTCTCTTGAGAAAAGCAGTCAACCTTTCCGGCCCTGACTTTTCATTGTCATGCCTAGTCTGTGGCATATTTGCTTCAACGAGTTTACAGCAAACTGGTATGCGATTTTTCCAACTTTCAATGTATTGGGGTTAGTTGGAGCACCGAACCAACTTGTCCAGTGTCCACAGTGCTTACTAGCCCAATTATACATCTTTTTCACAAAATTGAGACGTAACCTCCTAAACGTAAACAATTCAAATAAATCAGTTATGAGTAAGAAAAGTTAATCATACACTATGAAATATTATACAAGTTAAAACGTAATTATTGAGATGAGTATTAGAACAGGAAAAAAAAAAATAAGCAACAAAACATTACTTATCAATGCAAAAAAAGAAAAATCGTAGTAAATAACCAGTGCATATGGGTTATGCAGCAAAACTACAATGGCGATTGGAGAAAGTAATAGAAAGGTACACTGCACCATCTATCCACAAACAAGCGAGTTATGAGGACTGCCCCTACTTACCCCTGTAGCCAACTATCCCCGTCTTCCCTATTGTGCAAAATAAATAGAAAAATCAAAAACCAAAATCTGTGACAAGTAGAATACGGTGAATCCAGTTCATCTTAAAGAATATGTAGTTGAAAAAAAAAAAAAAGTAGAAAAACGTGGATACTAGCGAAGATAGCATTCTTGTACTATATTTTGTTAATCTATGAAAATAATTTAAAGTGTTTTGTTTGCGAACTGCAGTGTTTGCCAAATTATTAGGATATTTTTAAATTTTGACTTTTTTCTATTTTCTTAAAAAAAAAAAAAAAAAAAAAAAAAACGAAATGGTTCTGAATTTCAGACATCAAAGAACATTTACAAACTCATATTTTTCACTATCGATTTAGACACGAGTGCAGTTAGTGCGGAACCAATCACAAATTGAAAACACACACACACACACAAATACTTTTAATTACTATGCATTATAAAATGTTACAAGTAACTTGTAACTTTAAAACATAATTTCACATACTATATGCAATATTTGTGTGCTTTTCTGTGGAAATCGCATGTTTATTTAGACAGATATAATTGTTTTTCAAAAATTATTAATTTTTTTTTTTTTTTTTTTTTTTTTTTTTTTTTTTTTGCTTTTAAAAAGAATGGATTTCAACAAAATTTTAAAAAGCTTAGAAAACGTGACAAAATATTATGGAATCATTATTCTGAAAAACGAAATGCACACGTGTAGTTTTCGCTGAGATATGAGTACTTGTTGTAAATATGTTTTTATTGCGCATGTGCGAAAGATAGAAACTTTTTTTCTAACAAAGGTTGAAAGCTTGATATAATGGGCAACTTATATCAAAAATTCATTTGAATCGAAAATAAAATAAGCAAATTAAAGGCAAAAGAATAAACAAGATTTTAGATATTTTTCAAAGTTGAAATTTTATAAGGGATTTTTCACATGCCATGTATTTAATTTGAAAATCCATTTATTTCACCGAAGTTGTAGAAGTTCCTTATTTGCGAAAAACCCCTTTTAGACTCATAAATCATAGCAAATATATAAAATTATGTTTGAGTTACAAGTCCATAAGGTTTTCACAAGAATTAACTAACAAAATTAACTAAAATTAAATCCTCTGTCCTGCCTTTTGCAGTTGAATTCCTCTAAAGCTTCTTTCATCCGATCTATATCTAATTGTACTAGATTTCATGCCCTCCTTAAAGTTCATAAACCTACTATCGTATTTCGTCATATTGCTTCCAATATCGGTAGTGCTTCTTACAGTTTAGCTAAATTTCTCACCAGTATTTTTTCCTCTCTACTTTTTCCCAAAACCCAAACTGGGAAAAAGTCCCTCAGCTTCGCCTTGTTATTCGAAAATTCCATGACACAAATCTCACTATTGTTTCTTTTGATGTTAAATCACTTTTCACTAATGTCCCGATTAGTGGCGCCCTCTCCTGCCTAGAAAAGAGACTAAACGAATTTCACTACACAACTTTTGAAATCCAAAAATTAATTTCACTTGTTTTTCTCAAACTACCTTTATTTCCCAAGGTAAATTTTAACAACAACCAGAATGCTTTCCCATGGGCTCTCCTCTCTCATCAATTCTTGCTTCTATTTACTTGCATTATTTCGGAAATTATCTCTTTGAAAAAAATATCTTTTCCATTCTGGACCCGCTATGTGGCTGGTGATTTTCGCCAAGCGTGCCAAGCGGCGCCTAAAAGCAATTTTTCTGCAGTAACGCCTTGATCTTAGGAAGGCGAGGGTTAAGGCCAATTGACTACACGAGGGTTTTAACCCTGGGGGGGGGGGTGCCCTCCATTGGTGGTCTTTTTAATGGGTGAAATTTATTTTTCCGACTGAGTGAAAATAATGCCTGAACCAGAAGTCGAACCCCAGATCTTTAACTTACAAGGTCAAGGCTCTACCAATTGAGCTATCCAGGCCGACAGCCGGTGGACATTACTCACTCAGACAACCTTTAGATAGAAACATCTGGTCTATCATGTAGTGAGCTCGACAGAAATAAGCCGCAGGTCTGTCGAGCTATCTACATGATAGACCAGATGTTTCTGCCTAAAGGTTGTCTGAGTGAGTAATGTCCATCGGTTGTCGGCCTGGATAGCTCAATTGTTAGAGCTTTGACCTTGTATATCAAAGATCTGGTGTTCGACTCCCGGTCCAGGCATTATTTTCACTCAGTCGATTTCAATAAATATGATTCTCAATCAGTTGGTTGTGTGATTTTAATATATTGTATTTTTTTAATGGGGTCTAGTCCGTACTTATGCGAGTTTCGGATAAAACCACGGAAAACTCCGAGCTACTAGTATGACGAACGTACCTGGGCTCGAACCCAGCACTTTCCGTCTACCAGCTTTGAGCGCAAAACCACTTTGCCACTAATGGGGATATGGGACATTGTGAGAAACCGAATTTAATATTTTTTAGACCTGGTCAGTAAACAGTGGATTTTGTACTCCTCATTTTAAACTCATAAGCTATAAACATATATAATGCATGTATACAACATTTTTTCTTCTGTATATATATATATAAATATATATATATATTATTTATATAGAAGAAAATAAAATGACTAATCATAGAAGTTTGATCTTATCCATCTTTTTTGATAGAGATTTTCTTATTTAAAAGCGCAAATATTTATCCTGTTTATCCTAAAAAGGATAGGACTCTTTAGAAAGACTCCTCTACCCAAAGAGGGAATCTCTCCTTATGCCCAGGTGCCTAGAGTAGATAACTGGTCTTAACTCAAACACCAATACCACTTTTGAAATTAGTTAATATTCAAAAGAAAATACAGTCGAACCTTGTTAACGTGAATCTCAAGGGGGATAAAAAAATTTTTCATGTTATCAGTAGTTCATACTATCAGTATTTAATCTTTATATAACTAAACTAATCTTCATTTTGACGTGCATTGTGGAAAGAGTTCATGTTAAAAGTAATTCACGTTAACAAGGTTCAATTGTATATAGTGAACTTTAACGGGTTAAGTCACTTTTGACACATTTTTTGTTTCCTTTTGTCAACATTTTAAAAGCCTTTTTACACTTATATGCCTGCCTTTCCTTATAAGCAAGCAAGAAATTACAACATAGCAGCGCCACCTCTTGGGACATTTACTACAAAGTGTTATCAGGATAAATTCCCATGAAGATCCAACTAAATATAAATTTTTTCGAAATTATATACAACAGAAGATGAAATATAGTTTTATCTTAAATGGGGTAGTATGCATAGTAGCGCCACCTGCTGGGCGATATGCTCCGAAATATAATCAGTACCAATTCATTTGAAGATTTAATTAAATATAAAGTTTTGTTGAATTCCACCCATTATTTAATGAGATACAGCAACCACAAAATTTTGATAACACAAGCACAATATAAAGATAGACATGCATTTTTAAAAATGGTCAAATCATTTTCAAGATACTGGAAAACGTGTGAATGCATCAAAAACCATATATAAAGAAGTTTCACGAATTCAATACTTTCCTCTTCTGAATAGAAGAAAGTAATAAAAATCATTATTTTTATCATTATCACAATTTCAAATAGAAAGCAACCTATATTCTTGCCAATTTATTTTATATTCGAGATAATTTTAAAGAATATATTTCTTATAAGTTTTTAGCTTTTTCAATGTGATATTTAACTTTAAAAAAGAAAGTTACTCCAAGCTTTTGTGTAATTTTACGGCATGAAAAAAGAAAAGGTAAATAATATTTAACGCTAAAACATTCCTTTATTTTATTTCATTATATATATATATATAAGATTGATACACTAAACAAAAAACATTTCTCAGTATTTTTGTAGGATAAATCATGATTTGTGGTAATTATTTTTCTAAATAATTATCATTTTTTCGTACGTTTATAACTCAAGGCAATAGAATTTAAGCGAATGTTTTCGGTGTCCAGTTAAAGGGACATCAGTTAAAAGGACCTCATACAGTTACTTCACTTTTTCTCCATTGAAAACCGGTTCTCACCGAGTCCATTCTTATCCTTAATCCGAGCACCCACTATAGAATATAAAAAAAAAAAAAAAAAAAAAAAAAAAAAAAAAGATGAAAATATAATAAAATAATCTACATGGCTATAAAGCCAAAGAACAATATACGACTATATTTCATTTTATACGAATCTCGACTTTGAATTTTACATTAAAATTAGAATATCTGTAATTAAGAATTTCAAATAAGATTAACGATTTAAATTCCTAAATCTGAATTTATTAGAATTTCATTTAGATAATATCAATAAAGCATGCATTAGATTCAATGAGAATAAATTTAATCTACTCACCCTTTGTCCAGAATCAGGGACGAGTTAAAGACAAAGTAGACTCACATACAAACATAGTAAACTAGTATTGCTTATACGACTAATTTTTAATGTGGACATGAATCACTTACTTTATGTAAGTGTTATGAATAGATTTCACAAATTCGAATCATATTATATTATATTGAATAAATTTGAATTAAGATGAATAGAGAGGCCAAGCACCTCTCGCTTCAGAATTATCGAATGCGTCTTACTGACATATTGCGCACTGGAGTCCAAACGAGTTTTTTGTCCTGCGCAAGATAGAATTCAGAAGAAAGTTTAAGTCACTGTTTCATGCTGCCATCTCTGTTCAATGGCGATAGTTATTTTCATCGCTGTATTTCGCACCATCCTCCGGCAGGGGAACTGAGCATGGCTGACTGGCAATTCGGTTCACCGGTCTCTTGATTATTCCCGATGGCGTCTTCAGAGTAACAACTCGAATGATTCCATCATCACCAGGATGTAGGTCAAGAATTCGGGCCATCTTCCACTGGGCTGGCTGAGTAGAGGGCTCTAAGACCAGGACTAGTTCTCCGGGATGCAGATGGGTAACACCACTTTTCCATTTGGCTCTCGAATGTAGAGAAGTAAGATAGGACTTTTGCCAGGTGCTCCAAAAGCAGGCCTTCATTTCTGGAAGACAGTCCATCGGGAAGAGAAGCTTATACAAGATTTATTAGTATTATTGTTCGATTGTTCAGGAAGCTGAAGAAGCTGAGCTCCTATTAGGAAGTGTCCTGGGGTAAGAACCTTATAGTTATTGAGCTCTGTAGAAAGTGGTACTAAAGGACGTGAATTTAAGCAAGCTTCGATAATTGTGAGAATAGTATTCATCTCTTCAAAGGACAGACAACTGCCTTTACAAGTTTTGATCAGATGGCGTTTCGCCAATTTCACTGAAGATTCCCATAGGCCGCCAAAGTTGGGCCCGTAAGGAGGCATAAAATGCCAATGAATTTCTTTATTGGTTACATAATTTTGAATAGCGTTTTATTTTGAAAGTGTAACCAGCTTTTATTAACTGGGCATGGGCACCAACGAAATTGCGACCATTATAGAAGTAGATGTCTGTAGGACATCCTCGACGACTGATAAATCTTTATAGGGAATGTAAAAAAATTTCCGTGGATAAACTAATCACTAATTTAATATGAATTGCCTTGGTGCACATGCAAATAAAAAGACAGATATAAGATTTAAATCTTGTAGCCTTCCTTTTTTGATCACACTTAGTTTGAATAGGGCCTGCGTAATCAATTCCGACATGTTGGAAAGGTCTACAAGGGTTGACTCTGGCACTGGGTAATTCACCCATCATTTACTGAATTGGGCTTGGTTGGACTTTAGCACAGGTGATACATTTTCGAAGCTCCTTTTTAACGGCTGATCGACCATCAGGAACCCAGTAAGACTGCCGTATTAAACTTAACACTAAGTCTACACCTTCATGAAGACTATAATGGTGGTAATGTCTAATAATGGATGACGAAAAAGGGTGATTTTTAGGTATTAGTACTGGGTGTTTCGCGTCATATGGCAGGGTGATGTTTTGTCAATTCTGCCTCCCACTCGCAATAAATTTTCTGAATCAATAAAAACATTAAGAAATTTTAATTTACTCTTGTTTGCAACGGGTTGTCCGCGCTGCAAATGGGTGATTTCTGAGGCAAAAGACCTTTCTTGGACGACTTTAATAATAGTTTTTCTAGCCTCTGAAATTTCTTGAACTGATAATGGTCCTTTCAACTTTGTAGTGTTACGAGTATTGGTTATGAATCGCTTAATAAATGCCACTACGCGAAAAAGTTTTGTACTCGAAGAAATTTTAAAACTAAATCCTCTATCACGGATTCATTCACTTGGTTTGACTCTATTAGTACAGGGCTGCTCACAACTGGATATTAGGCTGATGTCGAAATCTTTGACTCGGGATCTGATGTTGGGATCTTTTGCCAACTAGACCCAGACCACCACACGTCAAATTTTTTTACTCCTAAAATACGTTGGGATTGATCTGGATTCGAAAGTTCCGGGGTCGTTGACTTTAAAAGCTCTGGGTCATGAACTAGAGCTTCCTCGGAGTTGCGCTTGGTCGAGGTTTTAAATAATACTTCGGCCGGGTCGGCCTCGTCTTCACACCTCGGAGTAGAGATTATTGACTCGTTATCAAAAAATGAGTTAAAGTTTAAACAATGTAGAGACTATGAGTAGATTCTGGCTCTGTTCCAGCCTTTGAGAGGGGGCCACATAAAAGATATCCGAGTGAACTGGGAATAGCAGAGGGTTCTCCTGGTTTCCCGTGTACAGGCCTTCCACTAATTAATGATGAGAAAATATCTGCGCCTAATAACACATCAATAGGTTGCGGCTTGGAGAAATTATAGTGAGCTAGTTTTAGATTTTTTGTGTAAGGCCAAGACGTCGTCCTCACCCTTGAAATTCGGCAAAGGGGCAGTAACCGTATTTACCACAAGTGCCTTCAAATTTTTATATTTGTTAGAGGAATATGGCGAGAATAAAAACTCCGTGAAATTGAAAACAGTTTCTGCTGACATACAGTTTATCCCTACAAGTCGATGAGAAGTGCCAAACAAAGGTAAATTTAGCTTCTCAACGCACTCTTTTGTTATAAGACTATTTTGTGAGGCACTATCAACTAACGCCCGACATTGAATAATTTTACCGTTAGGTGACCTAACGTTTTTAAAGGCAGTAGACAAAAAAACGTTTTGATGATTGAAATTTGATTTCGACTGTGCACTATTTGATACAGATGTAGTAACAAGGCCACCTCCCTGATCTGCAGAATTCTGTGTATAAATGTGCAGAAGGGTGTGATGTGAACCTGCACATACCTTACATTTAATATATATTCTATATTGTCGCACATGATGGTTTGCAAACAATTTTCACATAATGATTTAGATTTAACTAAGTCCCATCGTTCATGAACATTAATTTCATTGAATTTTGGACATTTGAATAATTGATGTACTTGAGAACAGGCGATGCATTTATTTTCTTTGACTATTATTGAATTATTTACGCTAGCTATTTTAATACTACTACCTTCGACTGGTTTCTTAAACATCCCTGGTTTATTTTCAAGTTTTGTTTGACTCGACGCCTCCCTTTCAATGAATGTACGAAACAAGTTCAAATCGGGAATAGATTGCGTATTTTCTAGACTGAGCTACCACCTATGCCTAACGGATGAATCCAATTTTAAAATCATGAAATTTATAAGAATAAGATCGCTAAGAGGATTCGATTCCAATCCGAAGGTCGATAAATTTCGCACCGCTTCGTTACAAGTATCTATTAAATTGAAGAATGATTTTGGGTCATCCGCTTTGTTTACTTTTACCGAAAAGATTTTATTTACTTGAGTTATAGCTAATTGGCGTTTATTCTCATAGCGCTGACTAAGGATTTCCCAACAGTGTTTAAGATTTTCTGATTGTAAAGCAAGTCCACGAATAAGTTTTGACGCACTACCTCTTACACACGATTGGAGGTATTGTAGCTTTTCAACCTCACTAAGGCTGTCATTATCCAAATTAGATGATTTAAATACATTTTTAAATGACAACCAAGATTCATTATCCCTATAAAAATAAGGAATCTCAAGTTTAGGAAGGCTAATATGCGAATTAACAGAAGTCCCTGTGTTGGTAAGTGCATCATTATTGACATTAGGTGTATTTGTTTGGGATTTACTTTCTAATACTACTGATAATTCTAACAGAATGTCCCGATTTTTTAACACTTCTTCAAAGTTTTCATCATTTTCCTCTTCGGAAAAATTTGTAACTATTTCCTCGAATTTCAATTCCAATGCATTTACCTTATCTTTTAGGATCTTTAATCTGGCTTGATCCCCACTATCACAAACATTGAATTTCGATTTTTTAAAATCTATCTCCTTATTAACATTTTCAAATTTTATCATTTCATTAGATTTTGGGAACAGCGCGCTCTGTTCTGCTTCATTTGCTTTTGTACGACCCTTTCTACCCATTTTTTTTAGCAAAACTAATTACAAATAATTAAATTTAAATATAAGTTAATCGATTGAATTAAATTATTATTCTGCAGATCAGGAAGTAAAATATGAAAAAATTAAGAACAAATGAAAAAGAAACAAAAACATATAAAATAGATTTTTTTTTCTTTTTTTTACAGAAATAAATAATTTAATAAAATAATAAATGCAATTTTTGTATATTCATACCTAAATTTATTCAACAATTATTTAATATGAATTTTTGTTTCTTGAATCCTAAACCAAAACTATTACGTTTCAAAACAAAACTAAGTACAAACCAAAACTTTTCAAACCAAAAGTAAACAGTACTTTGAGTTCAAATTCTCATATTATTCAAGAACAATTCAATTTAACTCCATTTATTAATGATTTATTTCAACAAATTGATTTTAACTTCCATTAAACTATAATACAGTTCTTACTCAGAATATTTTATATAACGTAAACAATTATTTTTTTCAATTTTCAATTACTTTTAATTTAACGAATTATAATTAATTATCTAATTAATAGATAATTGATTCTCCGGCTGGACGGACCAGAAATGGCTATAAAGCCAAATAAGAATATACGACTATGTTTCATTTTATAGGAATCTCGACTTTGAATTTTACATCAAAATTAGAATATCTGTAACTAAGAATTTCAAATAAGATTAACGATTTAAATTCCTAAATCTGAATTTATTAGAATTTCATTTAGATAATATCAATAAAGCATGCATTAGATTCAATGAGAATAAATTTAATCTACTCACCCTTAGTCCAGAATCCGGGACGAGTTAAAGACAAAATAGACTCACACACAAACTTTGTAAACTAGTATTGCTTATACGACTAATTTTTAATGTGGACATGAATCACTTACTTTATGTAAGTGTTATGAATAGATTTCACAAATTCGAATCATATTATATTGAATAAATTTGAATTAAGATGAATAGAGAGGTCAAGCACCTCTTACTTCAGAATTATCGAATGCGTCTTACTGACAAATTGCGCATTGGAGTCCAAACGAGTTTTTTGTCCTGCGCAAGATAGAATTCAGAAGATGATACGCGGTTGCGTATGATATGCCATGATACGCGATTGCGTATCATGGACGATCTATGCTGCTACGAATTGTGGGTAATCTTAACAGCGACAGGTACATCAGAGAAGTGCTGGAGCCCGAAGTCGTTCCTTTCCTTCAAGGCATTCCTGGAGCTATCTTTCAGCAGGATAATGCCCGAACACATGTGGCAAGCAATGTGCAAGACTTCTTTTCAGCAGAAAACCTACAGCTTCTTTCATGCCCTGCTTTTTCATCTAATATGCGACTGATTGAACATGTGTGGGATTTCATTGGTCGGCGTTTTGCTCGCAATCTTCGTCCTTCATCAACAAGAGATGAACTTTGGGTACAGTCGGTAACAAAAGTGTCAGAACACTAGCAAAAATTCCTATGTAAAAAAAGTACACTTAATACTGTTTTGTTAAATAAATCCTTGTCGAATCCTGTGCTTAGTCAGTCTAAGAACAGGATTCGACAAGGATTTATTTAGCAAAACTGTATTAAGAGTACTTTTTTTATATAGGAACTTTTGCTAGTGTTCGGACACTTTTGTTACCGACTGTACGCCTACAAGAAATATGGAATACTATTCCCCAAGCGTACATTCAAAATCTGTTTGACTCTATGCCACGTCGTATAGCAGCATTTATTGCAGCGCATGGTGGCCACACCAAATACTGATTTCGGACACTTAATATTTTTTTTTTTTTTTTTTTTGCTTTGATAATTTAATCATTTATTTGTACTAATACAAGTCGTTTGTGCATTAAATTTCATTTGATTCTGAGGATTCCTTCATGGTGTTGCATTTTTTACAAACATGAGTGTAAATTCAAACAAGAGAATATAAAAAAATTAAATTAAATTAAAATAAAGAATTTTTGCAAGTGTCATAGTTGAAATAAAATGTAATATTTAGTTAAATAATTCAATATAATATTAAGTTATATTAAAGAAATAAATTTTGATATGTTCTGATTTTGTTTTCTTAATTTAATAACGGTTACTTTTGTGATTTGTGAATCTGAGATAAAATACTTCAATGAATTTTACTTATTTTTTTTCCGTTTATATAAAGGTTAGATTCACCAGCAACTACAATTTTCAATAATATTTTACATATTATAATTTTTATGTTCATCACAAAATGTTTTGATTAAAAAAAAGAAAAAAACTGTATTTTTTTGAAGCGATAATTTATCTAAAACCTTCCAAGAAACTTTATGTCAATATTATCTTACCAGAAAATATCAGTCTTACCAGTCCCTCGTACTTCTTAGCTGTTAATTTTTACCACTTTGTCGTAACAGAAATATTCAATTAGGGCAACTTGTCGTTTTACGAATATTATTTATTAACATTTATACTAGTATTAGGTTCATTAAGTTTTTAATATCTAATAGAAAACATTTCTAACCAAATTTCAATCCACTTAGTTAAACGAATGTAAGACGATATAGCTGTATTTCTTGCTGTATTATTAAGTTTAAATCAACATGAGTTCCAAAATGATCATTTTTCATTCCTGGCAGATTTTGATTTATTACAGTAAATTATACATTATCTCCTTTCGTGATCACAAGTGATGTATTCTAAAGTTTTCGCGATTTAATTAGAATTATTTATTCTTGATAATGCTCGTTACCGTATTAATCTTTTTTTTTACTTAAAAATATTTGTTCGAAAAAAAAAGTATCTTTTTTCTTTTCATTTTCTATTAAAGTAAACAGAATAACTATTTTCTTTTATTCTTTAAATTATGTTTAATAAAAGTATTTATTTATTTATTTATTTTTTTTAAAAAGGTTCTTAACTTTTATGGTGATAGATGATAGTTTTGACGATTTGAATTCTGATTTACATTACAAATTTAAACTTACTTTTATTGGTAACGGCCCTACTAGTAGCCGAAAGGATTTGATACCAATGCTGGTAGATTGAAGGAGTTGCGTTCGAATCCAATGCCTAACTCGACGGCATAATTTTCAGGAGTTTTATCTGAAACTCTCACGAATAAGGGCTTAGATACCTTAGAAAGACCACCGGGAGATACCATACCTATATGACTATGAACCTCGCACAGTCAATCGGCCTGAACACTTACTTTAACTCATACCCACATTTTATAGCTAATTATTTATGAAATCTCTTTATATTTAGCTGAATTTACTATTAAAATAAAATATTTTGTACAGATTTTTAAATGTCTGGCATGAAATAAGTGCAAAGATTAAGGAAATCTTTTAAATTTAGTTTAAAAAAAAAAAGAAAGAAAGAAAGAAAAATGTTATATTACAGTGTTTATCAGTCTCTAAAATAAATTAAGCACCAACTCTATTATGATATTTTTTTCGCAATGTGAAGCTTGTTTTTCTTTAGTTTTTAACATCTATTTGTCTGCTCTTTGTGATATTCTTAAATGCAATCCTTGTGCTGTTTTAGAATCGTTCATTATTTGATAACAACACTGTTAAAAATTTCTGTAAATTTAATGTAAATATTTATCCAGAATCCCTGTAAATTTACAGTAATTCTTGATTAAAAGTGAGTAATCGAGATTCTCAATCTTTATTCTATATTTTTTAATTAAAATTAAAAGTGACTGTTTCTACTTTAGGAAAAGCATTCGAATTCCGAAAAATATTCTTACCAATAATTAATTAAATTAATATTAGTTATTAAAGTGAATAGATAAAATAAGATTTTTAACATCTCAGTTTATTTATCTCTGTAATTTTATGTAAGACTTAAGATAATACATTACAGAGAGTTTTCTGTTGAAATTTTTAACAGTGTATGATGCATTTCTTTACATGCTAAAGAGCTTTTTTTAATTTTATTTTAGGCGTTCGATAAATTTTTCGCGTCATAAATGGATTTTATACTTTTTTTGTTTCGTTGCATTTAAAATGTTTAACAATTCTAATAATTTATTGATATAGTTTTTCTTCTTCTTCTTCCTTTTTTTTTTTTTTTTTTTTTTTTTTTTTTTTTTAAGAAGAGGAAGAGCAATAATTCAAAGAAATCCTTAATCTTTCGAAACAGTTTATAATGCATTTTGGAAAAACTTGAGATTTTACTAGTACTCATTTTATTTTAATTGTAATTTTAAATATTTATATTTTTATAAATATGTTCTTTAATTAATACTTAAAGAGCATATTTATGAAAATATAAATAAAAAAGTAGAAAACACAAATTTCAGAAGTTTGCATTAAAGCAGGTGTTTTATTCGCCAGAAAAGTTTATCTTCCGAAACAACGAAGGCGTTTTAATTTGGAAAACAAGAAAAGGAAATATTGTAATTGACGAGAAAATATTAAGGAAGGTGATTAGAGTTACTTTTTTCTATCTATATTTATTACCTACGTTATAGACCCATTAGTTATTATTTAGCATCGGCATTAATGTATCTCATAGTGATCCAAATAAATTAAAATACTAAACAAGATAAATTTTCATTTATGAAATTTTAAACAACTCAGTTTTTTTTTTTTTTTTTTTTTTTTTATGAAAATTTTTAATTCCTAATGTTTTTTATTTTAAAATATCTCTGTTTATATTTCTTCCTAAACTTAATTCTGCATTCTTTTTTTTATTTTTTATTTTATTTTATTTTTCTTTTTTTTAAGTATAATATAATGGTATGATTTTCATATACTATTATCGTTTTTTAAACACAATATAAGCTAAATAAATAGACGAATAGGAATAAATAGGCGAAATAATAAACGAAATAGAACTTTAATATTTTAAAAGAATTGCTTTTCAACAGATTTTAATATTTACTTAATAAAAATTTCATTTTACTCCTCCTAATAGTTTTTAAATTAATGTCAAATACATCGTGCCACTAAAACTTGATAGGCAATTTACTAAAAATGATTACTTTTATAAAAGGTACTAAATATCAAATATTTGATCATTTACTAAAAAAAAAGAAATAAATAGTCTTTTCCACTACTATCACTACATTTCATTAGACAATACTGTTCAATACAATAACCTAACTATAAATTTAATTTGATAGCAAATTTGTACGAATTCGATGCTATTAAAAAGAAAAAATGATGATAAAAAGTAAAAATCAGCTTGGTTGCAAAGAATCATTATGTAATAAATGTTGCGGAGTGAAAAATCAATTCACACTAGTAAAAGCGAACAGAAAAGTTTCAATACATACAGTCCGCAGCAAAAGTATCCGAGCACTAGCAAGAATCCCTGTCTAAAAAAAGTATATTTGATATTGCTTTGTTAAATAAATCCTTGTCGAGTCATGTTCTTAGTCAGTCTAAGAACATGATTCGACAAGGATTTATTTAACAAAACAGTTTTAAGTGTACTTTTTTGATATTGGAATTATTGGGTAGTGCTCGGATACTTTGCTGCTCACTGTAGAAGAGCTCACAACTGTTTGTTGATTCAATTCAAAGCTGATTACATACAAGCGTTGACATTCTCATTGAAATTAGCTCTCAAGGTTATTTCATAAAGATCAGAAATAGGACTGCAGCGGTCCTGTAAGGGAGTGTGAGAAATACATTCAATAACACAGCGCTTGCTCCAAACTATCTCTACAAACGTAAACATGCTTCGTCACCGTCTGCTAATCCCGGTTCAGGCATGGATGTTTGTGCTGTTTTTTATGCGCGAAATATATAAAAATATTGTGAGTTGTTATTGTGAAATCCTGTAATATGGATCAATCGAAACACCCAAACACAAAAGCCCAAACCATCATTTGCTAGCTGCTTATAAAATAGTAAATTTATTTTGAATGTTTTTCTATTGATCAATATTACGTAACTTCACAATAACAACTCACAATTTTCTTATATATTTCACGCATAAAAACACCACAAACATCCATGCCTGAACTGGGATTAGCAGACGGTGACGAAGCATATTTACGTTTGAAGGGCTTGTTACTTTGGGGATGCACTCTATTATTGAATGTATTTCTCACATCCACTCATAGGATCGCTGCAGTCGTATTTTTAATAGGGGCACTCTATAGAGGGTCCCTAATTTTTAACCTTTACGCAAATAATTTTGCGAGCTAAATCCAATGGCAATGTCAACGCTTTCTATGTAATCAGCTTACTCTCAATTTTATAAAGGATTTTTTATTTTAAACATCTTGTTATTATTTGTTTATAGCTTGGGAGTTTCTATAAACTTTCCTTACAACTCTAAGGCCACAAAATTTAATAATATTTTTCCATAAATTAATTTTATTTTCTAAAATTAGCTTTATGCTTTAGAATATATAAGTAGTAGAAGGTTTGTAAAATGTAATTATGTTCATTTTTTTTCTTTGTGTGTGTGTGTGTGTATGTGTGTGTGTTTGTAATAATGCCAAGAGCAAAACAATTAACACAATTTGAAAGAGGAGAAATTGTTAATCTTTCTTCATCAGGATATATAGTAGCCGGACATTAAATAAAGAGATTGGTAGGTTTAAAAATTTTGTAAAAAAAATTCTTTAATTTGAATGATAATTATGCAAAAGAAACATCGTAGGTAGGCTAAAAGCTTTATCATCTTGCGATGAAAGAAGAGTTTTGAGACTTGATTTCCACTGGAAAATGTTAAATATGGATATTATTAAGAAAATGAGATTAAATGTTTTAGAAAACTATTTGCAATACTATTAAAAGGTATGGTCTTCAGCAGTGTTAAGCAAAACTTGTTAAAGTTCCATTATTAACGGTACATAAAATGCAATGTTTGTCATTCATTCAAAATGTAAGGACTAGGAAAAATCAATGGTTCCAGGTAGTTACCTCTGACAGAAAAATATAAGGAATTTAGATGGTCCTTATAGTCGGCGATATTAATTCCACACATGAATTCGGAGGGAAATCTGTTATGGGGAGGGAGGGAGTGCCTTTTAATGAAGTTTGATCTGTGGCTTTCATTTGGACAAAAATTAAATCAGGAAAATGCAAAGAAGTTTCTGAAGACCACTTATTACAAATTGCCATTCATTTGGCCGGAGAAAAATGGACTTTCCGAAAAGGTAATGCTCCTATTCTTAAAAGTCCAATAGTGAAAACTAGATTTCAGAGCAAAAACATTCAAGTTTTACACTGGTTAACTTGAAGTTCTGATTTCAATTCCATTGAGAATTTCTGGGGGTGATCAAGCTCGTTGCGTATATTGGCATGGTAGGCAGAATTCTTCGATTGTCGAATTAAGATCAGAAGTCGAAGAGGAAAGGTTTAAAGCTGATCTTGTTTTATGCCAGAGATTTATTATAAAAAATGAAAAGGGAATTTTCGGGATCATTAGGAATAAAGGGGACTCAACAAAGTATTAGTAATTGTTTTCTGAGTCATCAGAGCTTTTATTTTGTGGCCTTATAGTTTTTAAACAGTCTGAATTGAGGTGTTTTAGAATTTAAATGAAAGTTTACTATAAAATAACTGTAAATTACAATTTTGACTGTCAAATTTTTTTCTCGTACTTCATAGTACGCATTCGAATTTCATTTTTAAAGAAGGACCTTCTTTTTCTTCAATATATGTTCGCAATATACGCAATATGTATGCTAGCCTAATGTTTTCATAAGCACTGTATTTGATTTATATATATACTAGCAGGCTACGCCCGCTTCGCTGGTCACTATTTTAAAATGAATCACAATTGTTAATGAATTCTCAAAATTGCATTAATTTTTATCATGTGGAAAAAAGAAAGAGAGAGAAAATTCTGATTGGAAAAAATGTCACACATGGTCCACACTGCCTTCGGCAGCGCAGGTCACTGTGCGCTGCGCGCGCGCATTTACGATCATCGCTCTTAATGAATGACTAGTAAAGGAAAAACATAAATATTATTTAAAAAAAATCTCCCATCGGTGGAATAATCGGTCCGGGCCACCGCTTCCTGCGGCAGCGTATACAGGCGCGCAAGGCGTGCATAGTCCTTAACCTACCGTTCCCGACCCTTCAAATTATTTTAGACTTTAAAAATCCTCGCAATCGTTCTCTCTCTGGCTTTTAAACCTAATAATACTAATTTGTAACATTCTATCTGAATTTCTTTCTTTTTCCCCCTGAACCCGTCCCCTTTCCCGCCCCTCGTAATAATTCTGTACTTTCGAAAATATCCTCAATATATTTATCGGGTCTCAAAACCTAACAATACTAATTTTCAGCGCTCTAACTCTTATTTATATATTTTTGCCCCTTCACCACCCCCTTCCCGTCTATCCTAATAACTTTACAAATTCGAAAATATTCGCAATCGATTTGTAGGTATCAAAAATCTCCATGTACCAATTTTGAGCGACTCAACTCTATTTTTATTTTTTGCCCCTCCACACCCTACCCTTCCCGTCTATCCTAATAATTTTACAAATTCGAAAATATCAGCAATCGCTTTGTAAGTATCAAAAACCTATGTATACCAATTTTAAACGGTCTAACTATTTTTTTCCCCTACGCTCCCCCCGCTTTCTGACCCTCCTAATATTTTTACACTTTCAAAAATATCCTCATTCGACTTGCATGCCTGTAAAACCTATCTGTACCAATTTTGAACAATCTAACTGTATTTCTATTTTTTTTTTGCCCCATAGCCCCCCCCCCTCCCTTTCCTGCCTCACCTGAGACGAATTTTTAAAATAAAAGAAATTAGTTTTTATGTATTTGTGAGAGGGTCTCTGTAGTCATATTTAGTAAAAGTTGATCAATATAACACGAAATGTGTCACTCCTGTGAAACTTCCCAAAACTGACCGAGATATTTAATTTCAAAGTTTGGAATTTTTCCTCTTATTTTTCTACGCTTTATCAAGGGTTCGGTTAAAAAATCCTTAATAAAGCTCAAAAAAATGCCAAAAAAAAAAAAAATCCCAATCTTTGAAACTAAATATTTTTTATCAATTTTGAATTCAAACACACAGAATTAAAACTTTTTGTGTTATATTCTTAGGATAATTATTTGATTAATTAGATTTTAGAGCAAAAATCTCACTTTTATCTTTTTTTTTGTTTGCGATATAAAGGATTTTCAAATCACGTTTTGCCCCCTCTCTCCCCCTCTTGGAGGATGAATTTCTAAAATTCTAGAAATTGGTTTTTAGGTATTTGCATTAGCTATATTTTAAAGCAAAACTTTTACGGATATCTGTATTTTTCTTTGAGATATGGAGGATTTTGTGAAATCACATTTTGCCCCATACTCCTCCTTAGGGGTCGAATTTCGCAAAATCGCTTCTTAGGGGGTGCTTACATTATATATTCTATAATCTGAGTCAGTTTCGAATCAGTGGCTCCATTAGACTTTGCTGGGCATATAAAACACATATAGTCGTATTGCTAAAGTTCTCTAAAAACAGCTTTAATGCTTGAATGCAAAATTTACGGAGTTTGTTCAGGATGGCAAGAGGGAAAACTTTGACAGTAGACGGAGAGGATAAAAATCGACTTTATGCGTGGTAAAGACTTTAGCAATCGTGAAATTGGGCGCCGAATCGGAAGAAGTGAGAGTGTTGTGCAAAATTATATAAAGAAAGGAGGAAATTATGGGAAAAAAGCATATAAGAAGCGAACAGGAAAGCTCACTAGTTACGACAAACGTCGAATATGTAACGCTGCAAAGAGTAAGAATATTTCTTGTGCGAAGATAAAGGCTTAGTACAAGCTGGGTGTTCATCGGACAACCATATGGAGAACTATTAAAGCTGCAACATTCATTAAATTTAAGAAAATGAAGGCGAAACTACCCCTCACTCAAAAGCACAAAGATATGCGGTTGGAATGGGCAAAAAAATGCATTTTAGATCGACTAAATTGGGAAAAAGTCTTCTTCTCAGATGAAAAAAGTTTAATCTCGATAACTCGGACGGATTTCATAGCTACTGGCACGATTTGAGAACTAAAGAAATGTATTGTTCAAAACGTCAATCTGGAGGTGGATCTGTCATGGTGTGGGGAGCCATAGGTTTTAAAGGAGCTTTCCAATTAGAGTTTTGGAGAACACTATGAACTCTGTAGATTATGTTCAGATGCTCTCAAGGAACCTCCGCCATGAAGCAGTCAAAAAAGCTGGAAGAAATGATATTTTTCAGCAAGATTGTGCATCTGGGCATACAGCACATATCGTCAAAAAATGGTTCCATGACAATAAAATTAAAGTTCTGGATTGGCCCTCAAAAAACCCCGATTTAAACATAATGGAGAACGTATGGGGCATTCTGGTTAGCCGTGTTAACGTAAACGGAAGACAGTTTAACACGAAAGATGAACTAAAATCGGCCATTCTATTAGCTTGGAAGACAATCACATTGGACGACATCACGCCAGTATATCAGTCAATGCCAAGGCGTTTACTGGCTGTTCTAGAAGCCCATGGTGGCTTTACAAAGTATTAGATACACTATTTGTTATTCAATTATTTATTTTTTACATGTGCGTTTAAATTCATGCAACATGTATTTTTGTAATAAATTCAATAAAATTATTTTCTAAAAAATTATATTGGTCTTTCATTGTTTTGACTCGTATTTTCATTTCTTGAATCATACACATACAGTTTACATCAAGTGTCACCTATTCATATTTTTTTATTACACTTACATACCATTCTAATTCTTAAAGCTAAGGTGCGTTTATATTCACGCAACGCACTGTATATATACTGTGAATCTATTTTTTTCCGCTATACGACCAATTTTGCACCATATTTTATCATGTTTTTATTAACTTTGATTCTTGTTTGTTTGTTTGTATTTATGTATGTATGTATGTTTGTTTGTTTGTTTGTTTGTTTGTCCAGTACAAATCTTGCAATCGATTTTTAACTAACTTTCCGTCCAGCTAGACATTTGAAACTTTCAGGACAGCTCAGAACACAGTCACAATACATTTTTTAACCCGATCAAGTTATCGTGGGTCGTTCGAGGCCCAAGCCGTTTTTCTTTTGTCTCAAACCTAAGAATCTATATATAGAAGACTGTCTATATATAGAAATACCTGTCCATCGTGTCCACGATTTTTTCCGTAAAAATACCATTTTTAAATTTTATTATGCAATCTGAATTTTTTAAATATTTCAATTTGTTCAAAAGTTATGAATGGAAGACCCATGATAAACTGACAAGGTGCCGAAAAAAGCGATAACCTGATCGGGTTAAAATACTTTTAGTCAACTGTTTCAGGTCCTTACTGCCTTCGGCAGCGTTTATATGATTCGACAGAAAATTTATTTAACTAACTTCCCGACTAGCTAGGCATTTGAAAATTTCAGATTAGTTCAGAACACGATGAAAATGCATTTTTTTTTAATACTTTTAACCAACTGTTTCGGTTTCAGCTGCCTTCGGCAGCGTTACCAGTACAAAGCTTGCAATCGATTTTTCACTAACTTCACGACTAGCTAGACATTTGAAACTTTCAGGATATATCAGAACACGGTGACAATACATTTTTTTAATACTTTTAGTCAACTGTTTCAGGTCCCTGCTGCCTTCGGCAGCGCTTATATGATTCGACAGAAAATTTATTTAACTAACTTATCGACCAGCTAGACATTTCAAACTTTCAGAATAGTTCAGAACACTGTGAAAATGCATTTTTTAAATTTTTTTAACCAAATGCTTCGGAAACCTGCTGCCTTTGGCAGCGTTACTAGTGTAAAGCTTGCAATCGATTTTTAACTAACTTCCCGGCTAGCTAGTCATTTGAAACTTTTATAATTGCTTATAACACGGAAGCAATGAATTTTTTAAATACTTTGAGCCAATTGTTCTGGGTTCCCGCTGGATTCGGTAGCGTTTATATGATTCAACAGAAAATTTAAAAACATGGTATATAAAGAGTTCTTTTTATCTTGTAATTATTTTCGAATTAATCATAATTGAATTTTTTAATGTAATTTTATCTTAATGTGATATGCTTTTTTTTTTTTTTTCTTTTTGTAATAAAAAAATATGAAAAAAAAAAAAAAAAATCAATCTTTATAAGAGAGACTAATATTTTAAAGAGTGTGCAAGTATTTTAAGTTAAGCCATTTTCTTTGTAGAAAATTAAAAAGTGTAAAGAAATTGGTTTTGTGTAAATAAATGCAATTAAATGTAACATGCCTTATTTAACTAAGGCATTAAAAAGAAACTTTTTTTCTTTTTTTATTTATCATGTTTAAAATAGCTCTTTTTTATGTAGGCTCAGCTAAAGGAATTCAACACTACACGGTTAAAAGTAAAGTTTACATTAACTGACACACACACACAAAGTAAAAAGTGGTGTCAGCGTAGGCTAATTTATCTACAATCAATATTTTTAGAAATTTGGTGCTTTTTATCATCGTTTTAGTCGTGTTTGTTTGTAAAATGGCACCAGTAAAATGGGAGAACGTGACAATCACTTTCTAAACATATTAGTTGCAGCTAAATTGATATAAACTTTAGTTTTTCTTTTTTTCTGAAATGTTGAACTTTATTTTTCAGAGTATAGTATCTAATTTATATGTTTGTACATAATTGTGTTATATATATATATATATATATATATATTGTACCTTATTTAAAGTAATTTGAAGGTTAGCTATTTTGAAATATCAAAAATTTGAATATATATTTTAATGGAAATCATTTTCCTAACAGTCATTTATTTAAAGTTTCGTGAAAAGAACATTTTTATTACTTGCAACTCATATGAAATTCAATGCAACCTAATTAAAGCTTTAAACTCTCCTTCTTTATATTCCCAATCAGTTTTCTGTAATTTGTTTGCAGGTATTTCACAATTATAAATGCATAAATGCAAATTTATTTGCATAAAATTTAACATTGAAGTTTTATTCCAAATACTTATCCAAGACTGATGACTTTTATTTCGAATTTAATCCATTTATTCTTTAATAATAATATAAATATTATATCATAATTTTGTGAATAAACAAACGTTTTTCTTGCCCAAGGAATCACGAACGCTTTTAAAATATTCGTTATATTTTAAAATATATTTGTAATAGGTTTCATCAGAAGAAAACCTGATTTATTAGAGTGAAATATGTTAAAGAGAAAAAGAAGTTTGTGATTATACACATAAATCATCTGCATTACGTATCAGTTTCTGGTTATCACTGCATTTTATATTTGCTACTAAACATAAATTAATGAACGATGTTTTAAGAAAACATATAAACTAATTCTTAAAAAAAAAAGGATTCAAGGATGGATTAATATATATATATATATTATTGTAATATTTAAATAAAATTTTATTTAATATTTATAAAACCCATTTTTCTTTTCTTTCTTTCTTTTTCTTTTTTTTTTTTTTTTTTTTTTTTTCTTTTTTCGTGATTTGTCAATAGTATTACATTTATTTTGAAGAAGAAAACTACTTTCTAAAAATTAAATAAAATTTAATTGTATGCAAAAAGTTAGAAAATTAAATGTTTAATTCAATAATAAAAGAAAATGTCTAAATTTCTATTATTTATTATTAAAATGCTAACTTATGCTATGTTTTGTATTCCTTTATTATGCGTAACTATACTTAAATTGCATGATAATCTAAAATGTTCCTTTTTTATGCTAGTGAAATTCATCATTAAAGAATCATGATTTTAAATTAGCTCTCAGATATATTCACATCTTTATATTAATTATTAGAAATCTAATTAAAAGATCGACTTTGTTTATTCTTGTTATTCTTCTCTTTACACATAAGTAAGGGAACTGATAAAAATAGCTATGAAACATTATGCATATAAATGATTTCTGGTTTGAAAGAATGTGAATTAGTTTCTTAAACAGGACGAAGAAAATATTTACAATCGGTATTTTCTATGGCGAATATTTTTAAAGCGAAATCTTTTATAATATATTTTACATAAAAGCAAAAATTACTAATTCGAAAGTGTCGTTCAGCAAAATAAAGATTTTTTCTACTAACACTAAATGCATAACTTTGTGCTTACAGTTAATAAATAGAAGTTTAACGAATATTTCCTAAGACAAGCTTTAAAAATACACTGTTAAAAATTGAGTGCTAGTTTGAGGGAAAACTTGGTATTGAAGTACCTGCAACCACCCGATGGTTTAATATTTTACCAAGATTTGGTAATTTTATGTTGAACTAAATATTGGTATTATGTAAATAATAATAATAATAATAATCAAAATTCAACAGTGGCGGGTATCGAACTGAAACCTTCTTAAGACACGAATAAACTACTACGTCAGAAACACCAAAGAAAAATATTTGAGATGAATACAGCTGTTTCGGTAGCCTTAAGCGTACCGTCTTCAGTGCAAAAATAATTCTGAATCTGAAGACGTGCTCGTATATGTAGAAGAGGGACCGAATATAATTCAACCTATAGGATTACGGGAAAGGTGGGGAGTGTGGCCAATAGGAATTTAGGAATGTTAGCTGTGTAAACAGTATACAAAAATTAAGAAAATGTGGACTGAATGTAAAATTTCCAACAATCAGACAAATAGGGAACAGCGAAATCACAATTTACAAGGTTTTTAAAATTTTTATAAATATGAAAAGCTTCAAAGAAATCGAGTTCAGGAATGGAATTAGGTCTGCATATTATTTTAGCTGAATTAAATTTAAAATTATATTTATTTAAAACCCTGTGTTTTCGACCACCCTATGTTTTCCTTGGTTTCCTCCGAAATTCGCGTAAATACTTAGGACACCATAGAAAGACCCCAACTGAGGGTCTTCCACCTATTGGCCTAGGTTCCTAGCTTGGCCAATCGGCCTTAAACCCTACAACAAACCAATCAACAATTCTTTTAATTATGGTCTTATATTTTATTATTATTATTATTATAATGCACAAGTAGAAAAGAAAAGAAAAATCGCATTTTAAAAGGAGATTATATGTTTCTCTAAACTTCAAAATAATAGTTTTTAACTAAAAATCTTACTATAGAAACGTATTAAAAAAAAAAAAAAAAAAAAAAAGAGAGTATTTTTCAGAAATTATGAGTACTAGACAGCTACGATAACAAAAGAAGTTGTTAAAGAACAAAGTATTATTTTACACGCAAGAAACAGTAGTATCATATTGTTTGTTACAAAGGTGTGTGTGTTCATGGAATTACATTATCCAATATACTTTTTTTAATTCCATTTCCACATTCAGAAAATTCTCAACCATTAAATCTTTTCTAGTTTTTGAAAAATTGATTTCTCGATGCTGATGGACGTGAAGTATCGGGTTCGAACTCTAATCGCGCTTGTGGGCCTAGCTGTTTTTTTTTTTTTTTTTTTTCTGAAACTTGCGTAAATGCGGGCTAATACCCCTTAGAAAGACCACCACGGAGGGCACATGTAGGCCTCGGATTTTACTGCAGTTCGAGACTTTAATCTCCAACACCAACACTGATTTTTAAAATATTTTATTTTGAAACTATAAATTCAGATAAATGATCTAAAAGCATTTTTCGAAACTTTTAAAATGAAATGTACAGAATTATAAAATTTTCTCCATAGAATAAGATGGTGTTGTGTTTAGTATTTTGGGAGAAAGGCCGATTGACAACTCTAGGGTCCTGGGCCTGAGGGAGAGTCCCCCGTGGGGTTCTTTCTAAGGGGTCCTAGCCAGTATTTAGGGAATACAATTATATGGGTTTTGGTTTAAAAAATAAAAAGTAAATAAATAATAAATTTAATTAATTAATAAGTTAAAAATGTTCCTTTCATGAAGCTTTTTTAAAACAAATGCTCAAATAATTACAGTTGCTTATACTTTTCATTGCATTCATTTTTATATCGCGAGTATTTAAAAAATACATGTTAGTGAATTTTATTTTTTAAATTAGCTTATTTGCTTTTAATGAGTAGTAAATAATGAAGATGGAAAATCTCTTTAAAGTGCAGATCCAGCTATATTTCTTTTTATGAAGTATGTTTATTTTTTATTGAAAGAAACCTGTCAAGATATCCCAGAAGAGGGTGTTAGTGTTAAGGACAACTGATAGCACAAGGATGATACGCTTGAGTTGTATGTCCTTCTGTTGGGGTTTTTCTAAGGTGTCCCAGTCCGTATTTACGTTATTTTCGGTGAAAACCACGGAATATTCCGAACGACTAGGTCGATTCCAAACGGCGATCTGTGATCGAACTCGGAACTTCCCGTCTACCACCTTTGAGCGCAGAAGCGCACGATGACCGGAAGAATCTCAGAAGAGGCAAGGAGGAGAGTTGTAAAAAAGTTATAATAAATTCTTAAAATTTTCTTTTTTACATACTTTGTAAGATGAAATTGTATTTAAAATTGCAAGTACTGAGACAAATTGAGAGTTTTAAAATACATTAATTGATTTAAATTATACAAAAACATAAAAATATACATATTTACTGTTTTAAATATCAGATATTTTCACTCTACTATTGCTTCATTTTTTAGGGAGGTGGGGTCTATTTGTTCATATATATATATATATATATATATATATATATATATTGTATGCTTTCATTCTTGGATTTTGTATGCTTTCATTCTTGGACTATTTCTTTAATTCCATTTTTTCATAGCGTTATTTTTTCTTTCAGTGAAATGTTTGTAAAGCTTTTTCATATATATATATGCATTTATGTGTGTTGAATTCGTTTACTTATTATTTGTATTAGTATTATTTAACTTATTCATAGAGAATTTTGTTTTATTTATTTATTTATTTATTTTCCCAAATTATAAACACTGATAGATATTTCTACAGTTTCGTGAATCCAATTGTTTATTATAAATGGTTAAAAAGAAAGAAGTATTTTATTTTATATAGCAGTGTGTGAGAATCTGTAAGGAAAAAAAAAAACCACGAAAAATTCGAAACAGCTAGGCCGAGAAGCGCGATTAGAGTTCGAACCCGATACTTCAAGTCCCTCAGCATCGAGAAATCAATTTTTCAAAAACTAGAAGAGATTTAATGGTTGAGAATTTTCTGAATGTTGAAATGGAATTAAAAAGAAATATATTGGATAATGTAATTCTATGAACACACACACCTTTGTAACAAACAATATGATACCACTGTTTCTTGCGTGTAAAATAATACTTTGTTCTTTAACAACTTCTTTTGTTATTGTAGCTGTCTAGTACTCATAATTTCTAAAAAATACTCTTTATTTATTTATTTATTTATTTATCTTTTAAAGACATGTTTCTATAGTAATATTATTTTGAAGTTTAGAGAACCATATCTCTCCTTTTAAAATGCGATTTTTCTTTTTTTTTTTCCTACCTGTGCATTAAAATAATAATAATAATAAAATATAACACCATAATTAAAAGATAATTGTTGATTGGTTGGTTGTAGGGTTTAAGGCTGATTGGCCAAGCTAGGAACCTAGGCCATTAGGTGAAAGGCAGCGTAATTAAAAGATAATTGTTGATTGGTTGGTTGTAGGGTTTAAGGCCGATTGGCCACGTTAGGAACCTACACCAATAGGTGGAAGGCCCTCAGTGGGGGGTCTTTCTATGGTGTCCTAGGTATTTACGCGAATTTCGGAGAAAACCATGGAAAACTCCGAACAGATACGTCGATGAGCGTGATCCGGGATCGAACCTGACATTTTTAAAAGATAACAAACTCTACTGTAAAGAATTTGATCTAATTTAGAAATAGTTTAGAAAATTTTTATAAAAAAATACTCCTTTTTTTTTTTTTTTTTTTTTTTTTTTTTTTCAGGTTTACCACTATGAAATATACAATGTGTCCCAAAGAAAATGAAATACACTTTAATTCTTAATTGTTAGAGATAAATGGGCAATGTGATTCAAATGCGTTAAAAATGCGTATTAAATTTTTCATTGTGTGTTAGTTTTACACTTTAACTTTTATACTACTCCTACAGACAAACTTGGTCAATTAGCAATTTTTTACTTTTACTTCAACACCATCCAGCCTCCTCCCCTCCATCCCCAAGAAAAAAATGCATACTTGCATGGCAGCATTTAAAAACTGCACGAAATAAACTTAACTGATAATTTAAGGCTTGTGCTTAAAGATGCTAAGCCAAAATAGAAATATAAATTTCTGACATATCATAAAACGACAAAAATGTACTGAAATAGATATATACAATGATCTTCTTTTATTTATTTGCCCACCAGCGGCTGTGCGGTTCTGCGCTCAAAGCTGGTAGACGCAAGATACCGGGTTCGATCCCATGTCGAGCTTATCAGCCTAGCCGTTCGGAGTTTTCTGTGGTTTTCTCCGAAACTTGCGTAAATAGGACTCCTTAGAAAGACCTCCACGGAAGGCCTTTAGACCTAGGAGGACCACAGTTTAGTCAATCGGCTTTAATCCTAAACACCAACATCTTTTATTTATTTATTTATTTCAAAAGAAAAGGCAAGAAATCACGTGAAAATTCTCTTGTTATACAAGAAAATTAACATAAAAAAGGAAAAAAAAAAAAGTTATATATATATATATATATATATATATATATATATATATTTTTTGTGTGTGTGTTACATTTTATGAGCTTTGCTGCTGTTATTTCAGTCACTGTATTTAATACATTTAGCGGAAAAGAGAGTTCTTGTAATAAAATTTTAAGAGTTTACAATATCCTTAAAAAATAAATAAATAAATAAATACGAAAAGTCAATGAAAATAAAAATAAAAAAATAGTAGAAAATGAAAAGAGTGGAGAAAAAAGCCCATGTTATCCTACGGGAAAAAAAAATAATAAATTTTGAATATTTCATTATAGAATATTTTAAAAGATGCGAAAACGTTTAAAAATATATAGAGAGATACATATTTTTGAATGGCAAGATCCTTCAAGAAAAAAAAGATGCAATAGTATATATATATATATATATATATATATATATATATATATATATATAATGTGTGTACATTTTAATGCATTTACGAATTTTGAAACAATGAATAAATGAATATATTTCAGTATTCTCGATTTATACTAGTATTTGCAATTTTAAATACAGTTTCCTTTTACAAAGTATGTACAAAAGAAAAATTAAAAATATTATTGTGACCTTTTTTTTCACTAGGGCAGCATATCTGAACTCCCTATTACTTCTATTGAGGTTCCACCAACTGTTGAGCAGTTCTACTCTCAAGCTAGCAGACTTAAAGTGTCGGGTTTGATCCCAGGTCGCGCACGTCAACCTCCGTCCAGAGATCGATTTAAAAACCAAAATAAACAAAATTAAACAATAAATTTACTGTCTTATAAATTATCATAATTAGTGATATTTTATAATGAGTACTAATAATTAGCGATTATTAATTAACATCTATTTATTAATTGATTTTCTAGATTAATTTTGAGTCTTTTTAAAGTCATTTTGAATTTTTTAATCGCCCGCCTATGGTCTTTGAATTGCTACGCCCCTGCCTATATCTTTAAAACTGTATGAGTTTAACTTAATTGATAATTTAAAGCTTGTGCTTAAAGATGCTATACCAAAATAGAAATGTAAATTTGTGACATATTACAAAACGACAAAATGTGTGATAAAATTTACATTTAAATAATTGATTCAGGTTTAGGGTAGATACGCAATCCAGTTTTTTCTTTCCTTTCCTTCTTTCTTTTCTTTTCTTTTTTTAATATTAAGACTGCCATTCTTTATTTGAAATAATTAAAATCGAAAGTGAATGTACGCAAGCATATAATTTGTTTTCAAACTTATCATATTTCTTAAACAAAACAACAACAAAAAAAAAAAAAACTTTGCATGAATAAATTCCAAGACAGTTTTGAAGATTTCATTTGTTTTAAGAGATCTACATTTAATTTTTATTATCAGATAACACTAATTAAAAAGTTTCAAAATTAATTTTGCACATGATGTTAAATTTTATGTTCTTAAAATGAATTTTAAAAAATTGTATGTTTAATTTTTTATTGTATCAGATTTTAAAAGCAATCGACTATTTCTTCTTTTTCTTTTCCTTCATTTTTTTAAATATAGTATCTGCCTGTTTTTATATATAACTTTTTAATTATGTGTCCCAGAGTGTGACACAATGACAAAAAAATTCTAAAATTAAAAATAAATCAAAAATGAAACTGAAAATAAAACTGAATTTCGACTACACGCAATCCTATTCAATGGTGTAAGTGGACAACCAGAGAGCACTCAAGCGGCGAATGAATAATAGCGACTGATAAGGGACAATTTTTGAGGAAGAATCGCCGTTGAACATACTTGTCCTTGTTATCTAAATACATGCATACATCCCTTGTGAGTGCATGTATGGTAGCTCCAAGTTTTGATGCAATTAAAATTCAATCGCAAGAAGTAGAAAATTTAAAAATGAGCTGTAATGTTTCAAGCTGTGATGTTTCGAACAAACAGAGTAGACTGAAAGTCCTGTTATGTCTCCGTCAGGAATTCAAGATGAGGTAGCGTTAATGGAGTATCACAGCCTTAAAATACAATTCTTTATTTTTAAATACAATTAATCGTAAATACAGGTTCAACAGTGAAGTCGGTGATAAACTTTACATGAACTAGTTATATACCAAGTAAAATATAGTCTTTGAGAGTCTGCCTTCACAAGGCTAAGTATCTGCTATTAAGTAAAATATAAATGTTATCTGCCGTTACCAGGCAAAGTTCTGACTTCCAAAGAAGAGCAAGTTCGAGCCTCGGCTCGTACACCGAAACTTAATTCCTTCTCACTAATTTAAAATTTTGTGCTATTATTTATTGAAAAATTGTGTTAGACAACTTAAAATAGTCATTGTCACATGTTTAATTTCCTGTATGTTCTAGAAATTTAATGTTAAAAATTCATTTGAATTTCTGTTTAATTAGTGTGTACTATTAGTGTAATAGTTAAAGGGTTTAAAATGGCCGGGTTATGGAAATATCGGAAGGCAGATTTGAAAAGAGTAGCAGAGGAATTAGATATTGAGGTATTACCTAGTGATAAAAACGCAAATATTATAGAGAAAATTTCGAGCGAGCCAAATTTTAACGAAATCGCTGTTCTTGCGCAACTTGAACTAGCGAAAGAAGATAGGGAAGAGGAACAACGGCGGTTAGAAGAGAACCGCAGATTTCAGGAAAAAGAAGGAAAACGATTACACGAACTAGAAATGCTTAGATTGCAACAAAACGCAGGAACAGTTAGCGTAACTTCGCAAGTCAGTGAAAGCGCTAAGCCGACCGCATCTTTAAAACAGGTAATGCAAAAATTCGGTGTTGAGAAAACTGATATTTCTATATTTTACCATGTTTTTATTAACTTCGATTCTTGTTTGTTTGTTTGTTTGTGGGTTTGTTTGTGTGTTTGTCAGAAACAAATCTTGCAATCGATTTTTAACTAACTTCCCGACTAGCTAGATATTTGAAATTTTCAGGACAGCTCACAAGACGGTAACAATACATTTTTCTAATAATTTTAGTCAACAATTTCAAGTCCCGCTGCCTTCGGCAGCGCTTATATGATTCGACAGAAAATTTATTTAACTAACTTCCCGACTAGCTAGACATTTGAAACTTTCAGAATAGTTCAGAACACGGTGAAAATGCATTCTCTTAAAACCTTTAGCCAACTGTTTCGGGTTCCTGCTGCCTTTTGCAGCGTTATCAGTACAAAGCTTGCAATCGATTTTTAACTAACTTTCCGACTAGCTAGACATTTGAAACTTTCAGAACAGCTCACAACACGCTGACAATACATTTTTCTAATAATTTTAGTCAACTATTTCAAGTCCCGCTGCCTTCGACAGCGCTTATATTATTCGACAGAAAAATTATTTAACTAACTTTCCGACTAGCTAGACATTTGGAACTTTCAGAATAGTTCAGAACACGGTGAAAATGAATATTTTTTAAATACCTTTAGCCAACTGTTTCGGGTTCCTGCTGCCTTCGGCAGCGTTACCAGTACAAAGCTTGCAATCGATTTTTCACTAACTTCCCGACTAGCTAGATATTTGAAACTTTGAGGATAGCTCAGAACACGGTGGCAATACATTTTTTTTAATACTTTTAGTCAACTGTTTCAGGTCCCTACTGTCTTCGGCAGCGTTCATATGATTCAACAGAAAATTTATTTAACTAACTTCCCGAGTAGCTAGCTAGGCATTTGAAATTTTCGGAATAGTTCAGAATACGGTGAAAATGCTTTTTAAAAATATGTTTATCCAATTGCTTCGGGACCCTGCTGCATTCGGCAGCGTTTCCAGTACAAAGCTCGCAATCAACTTTTAACTAACTTCCCGGCTAGATAGCCATTTGAAACTTTTATAATAGCTCAAAAGACGATAACAAGGAATTTTTTTAATACTTTTATCCAATTGCTGGGGTTCTGGCTGCCTTCAGTAGCGTTTATATGATTCAACAGAAAATTAAAAAACATTGTTTATAAAAAATTTTTTATCTTATAATTATTTAACCTTATTTGAAAGGCAAGCAAAGAAATTCCACATTTCAAAGGATCAATGGGTGACTCAATTATTAGCCTTAGTGCCGGTAGAAATAGCAGAGATTGTGGTAAGAGAACCAGAGGTATCAATAAAAAATTACGAATACGTAAAAAAATTGCTACTCAACAGATTGAAACTGAGTCCCGAGGCTTTTAGAACTAAATTCTTAACTCATAATAAGAGATCAGATTCAATTTGGAGGGATGTAGTATTGAATTAAAAAGCTACCTTGAAGGGTCCCCACTAAAAATAATCCGAAGATATTCTTGAGAAAATAGTATTTTCTTAAGACTTTCTTCAAATATTTTAAAATATTTTGAAGATTTATCTTTTTCTATAAAATATCTTCAGAAATTTTGAAGACATTATAAAGAAATTTTGTAAACTTTCTTAAGAATGGGCCAAATAACTTAAGATATTTTATAGATTTTCTCTAAAAATATCTGCAGAATATCTTGAGATTATTTTTAGTGGGGGTGGGTGAGTGGAATCGAAGTTAAGGATTTCGAATCTCTAAAAAAATTGATGATCGCAAATCAAATTAAAAAAAGGGCCCCCCCATGAAGCGCGGGATCATTTAATAGATCAGTGGGCTGTTCTAAAAGACCCCGAAGAGGTTGCGAGTAAATTAGACGAGTATGAAGCGGTAAGTAGAATTAAAAGAAACTCGAATTCTAATGATTTCGAAAAGAGGAATTTTGACAGGCCGCGAAAGAACGAACGGGAGAAAAGGGATGGCCAAATAATAGGAAATAAGAAGGCTGATAAAAATTGGAGGGATAAGAATTTTGATGAGAAAAAGGAAAGGTCAAAAGTTTTTGAAAAAAGAAAAGAGCCAGCCTGTTATGAATGTGGATCGAAATTTCACCTAAGACCGATGTGTCCCAATCTAAATAAAGGAGACCGCGTGTGTAATTTAAATACAGCGGAAAAATTCGCCCCTTCTTTCTCACTTTATCTGAGCAAAGCCTGCGTAAATGGTGAACAGATGGCCTTACTCAGGGATACAGGGAGTAGCGTAGACCTTATCTCAGCAAAATACATTAAAAATGAAAATTTAAATGGAGAAAGAATTTGGTTAAAGATCGCATTAGAAAATGAGTTCCGATGTCTACCTTTAGCCATGGTAGAACTAGAATTCAAAGAGACTGGTCGATTTTTAACAAAAGCGGCTGTAGTAGATTTAAATATAAATATGTTTCATTATCTCTTAGGAAATAATACAGCCGAAATTATTCAAGAAATAAAGATACGTCCCAATTGTATAAATCATGCTGCTAAAGATATCCTCATGTAATATCAGTTCTAGATTCCAAACGTCCTGAAGTTGCAGATTACTCAGAAACTTCACCAGTACCCCGCTAACCATCCTAACGTCACCAGCAATCAAGGACCGACTTGAGCCTCAACGTGAATCTATCTACTTACAGTTTCTTCCCATGATGTTCAGCAATTAATGCTGATTAAATCCATGCATACGCATGAACTGTTTCTACTAAAGGAACTGCCATTCTCAACCTCAGAATCTGCGTCATCAATTATCAACTGGTTTCGACTCTACAATAACAACTATCGTCAGCATGCCATTTGTCGCGTGGGGCCGGCTGGGCCCGGCATGCCGACCAAATACTTTATGTACATAAATATCTGTAAATACTCATCGCCCTCTGTCGCTGGTTGGCTAAGCCAGGCGATGCATGATGTATTTTTTTTTTTTTTTTTTTTTTTTTTTTTTTTTTTTCTCAATAAATGTCGGAGCAGCTCACGTGGATTATCCTTATTACCCGTAGCCAAAGTGAGAAAGAGAAAATGCGAAGCGAAGAGATAACAAAGTGTCCAGGTGAGACCAGCGGGGTTGAAAGTGAAAGGATTAGTGTAGAGCTAGAAAACTAAGCAGAGACAGAGGGAGGAAAAATAGATTTACCCCCGACACAAGAAAACGAAGTATGAATCCTAGCTAAGATAGATTCCGTTAGATTTCGAACTGCACAATTTAAAGATGAGAGTTTAAGTAAACTGTGGGACAAAGCGAAACAAGAAAGGGGCTCTGAATATTTCGTAGAAAACGAATTGTTATTTAGAAAATCTGTAGATCACAGAGGTACGGAGCGCAAACAATTGATCATACCGCAAAAATTTAGATAAAAAAATTTAAGTCTTTGTCATGAGGGCATTTCATCTCACACGGGTGCAACTAAAACTAAAGATAAGATATTAAGATACTATTTCTGGCCAAATGTGATTCACAAAGCCGAAGTATTTGTTAAAACGTGTGAGACGTGTCAAAAAATAGGGAAACCGAGGGAAAGAATTAAAGCTCCGTTGAAAATAGTACCTATTATAAGAGAGGTGTTTTCTAGATTAAATGTTGATGTGGTCGGACCCGTACCCGTTACGGAGAAAGGAAATAAATACATTCTTACGGCTATGTGTTTAGCATCAAAATATCCAGAAGCAGTTCCCATCTCAGACACTAAATCAGAGACAATCGTCGAGTCTTTATTAAACATTCCCAGTAGAGTCGGATTTCCAAAGGAAATACAAAGCGACTTAGGGACATGTTTCACCAGTAATCTAACGTTTGCGTTTTTTGAGAGATTTGGTATTAAGGTGATACATAGCTCCGTCCATCGACCGGAATCTAATCCAATCGAACATTTTCATCGCTCGATTAAAAGGTTATTAAGGGTCCTATGTCTAGAACAAGGCCAGAATTGGGAGAAGCAACTACCGGCAGCCTTAATTACGTTAAGAACCGTAACTCACGAATCGAGAGGTTTCAGTCCTGCTGAGTTGGTGTTTGGAAAGAATCTAAAGACCCCTGAGACCTCATTGTTTGAAAAATAGGTGGAACCGGCAGGCGACGACGTTCTAATCACAGAATATGTTTTCGAGCTAATAGATAGATTGCAGAGATGTCAGGAGTTAGCAGTGGAGAAAATGTCGGAGATGCGAGATAAGAGGAAAAAATGGTACGACAAGGACGCTATTCATAGGCAGTTCAAACCGGGGGACCAGGTTTTAGTATTAGCAACTTCAAAGCCAAACAAACTGTCCGTTACTTGGATCGGACCGGGAAAAATAGAACGCCAGATCTCGGAAACGAACTACCTTGTTAGCTTGCCCGAAAGAAGAGAGAAATCTCAGATCTTTCATGTTAATCTTTTAAAACCTTATTATAAAAGGGGGGGGGGGAGAAAATCAATTCCTTAAAGGAAAGGTGTAGCCATGAAATGGTGGAATCAGACTTAGATATTCCTTATCCCGTAGCTGAGCCTAGTGTGTTCGATTTTGAGGAAATAGTAAAGGAAAGTGAATTAACAGAAAAATTACTAGCGAACAACTTGAGAGGCTACGAAAAAAATTAACGAAATATCGGGAAATATTTTCAAATGACCCAGAGCACACAGACATGATAGAACATGATATTGAGTTGATCAGCAATCAGCTAGTTAGGTCAAAACCTTACCGCACATCACCCCGTCAATCAGAGATTTTAAAGAATGAAATTAAAAAGATGCTGGATCTTAAAATCATAGAAATTGGGGAAAGCGATTATGTGTCTCCATTAATATTGGTGGAAGCCCCAGGAAAATAAGGGCGCCCCTGAATCGATTATAGGAAATTGAACTCTATCACTCGGACCGAATATTTTCCGGGGTGTTTCGTCCTCTAGTTATGCCTTTCGGCCTGAAAACTGCTCCTTACAGATTCGCGAAATTTATAGATAGTTATTAAGGGGTTGCGAAGAATTTTGTGTGCCGTACCTAGATGACATAGCTATATTCTCAGATAATTGGGAGGATCATCTGGAGCACATAGACCAGGTCTTGGGAAGAATTAAGGACGCGAAATTAAAAATTAAGCCATCGAAATGCAAATTTGCGCAAAGTAGAGTAAAATACTTAGGTCACTTAGTAGGTGGGGGCTTTAGAACATCCGTAGAAGCAAAGGTACAAGCAGTAGTAGATTTTCCAACTCCTCAGACGAAAACGGAGATTAGACGGTTAATCGGGATGGCTAAATATAATGCTAAATATATTAAAAACTACGCAATAATCATTGAACCTTTAACTAATTTATTAAAAGGAAAAACTCGGAAGGAGAAAATAACACGGACGGAAGATTGCGAAAGGGCTCTGAGTACATTAAAAGAAAATTTAACGGGAAATCCTATTTTATATGCATCGGATTATACGAGGGAATTCTTTCTACAGATAGATGCCTCGGATAAGGGAATAGGGGTTATAATAGCCCAAAGAAACGAAAAAGGGAAAGAATATTTTGTATTTAAGTAGGAAATTCTCGGAAACCGAAAAGAAATTCTGTACTACAGAAAAGGAATTTGCGGGAATAATTTTCGCGATTAAAAAGCTAAGACATTATTTAGATGGTCAGCACTTTACAATCGTTAGAGACTGATCATAATCCTTTAGTCTGGTTACAGTCGAATGCAGGGAACAATCAGCGTCTCATGAGGTGGTCATTAACCCTTCAACCTTTCAATTATACTGTAATTCATCGCGCAGGAAAGGAGATAAAGCATGTTGACTGCCTCAGCCGGGTGTGAAAAGAAAGAAAAAACCCAAGAGTTATTTATTTCTTTACTTCTTATTTTATTTTATTTATTCATTCATTTATTTTTCTCGTGTGTAAAAAATGTTTTAATCATGTTAAAACTTATTTAGTGTAAATTTAACTGTGAAATTTCTTTCATTTATCAGTGTAGTAATTGTATTTAGTTTATTATTGTAAATTTATTATTTTGAATGGACTGTAGAATTAAGGTTCTTAAAATTAACATTTATCAAATGGGTATTAGAGGAAGTTATTTTGTTGCCTCTGGACCCAAAGTGAGTATTGTGGGAGTAACCTTGTATGAATCCATACAAATTTCGATTCTCTGCAAAATTTGCATATAATCGTCTTAAGAGGGGGGGGGGCGAGCTGTAATGTTTCAAGCTGTGATGTTTCGAACAAACAGAGTAGACTGAAAGTCTACGATTTTGACATTATTTAACAAAAGGAAAGCCTCCCTGTAACGCCTTGACATGTGTTGCATTTCTCTGAGAAATGTTGAAAGAGGGACTCCATGGGACGGACTTCACCACCTTGGCGCCACAAGTTAGCAAATGAGAGATCATCGGTTCACCTCCTTCAAAAAGACTATTGGAGATTTAAGGGACAAAATCACCCCCTCCAAAAAACAGAGTCTTCTTGTGAAGGGAGAGAAGACAGAGAAGGAATTAAGTTTCGGCGTAAGGGCCGAGGCTCGAACTTGCTTTTCTTTGGAAGTCAGAACTTTGCCTGGTAACGGCAGATAACATTTATATTTTACTTAATAGCAGATACTTAGCCTTGTGAAGGCAGACTCTCAAAGACTACTGACCTACCGTCACGAGAAGGACTCTGAGGGAAGGGATGGTCACTATAGAAACGGATGTGTCCACTTCATTTTAGGTAGACTGGGTGCTATAGGCTATCATTTGGCGCGAAATATGGGAAGAAGCAAAGAAAAAACACAGTGCGCAGTTTGTTTCAAACCTCCCCTAATGCTAGGCGGTCATTTTTTAAAATCAAAATTTAACTATTCACTTATATATTTATTTCTAATTTTTTTTTTTAATCATTATTTTATACTAATTATATTTTATACCTGTCTATCACATTTGTGATTCCGTATTACTTTATTATAAAAAAAAAAAAAAAAAAAAAAAAAAAAAAAATTCTTTTTAAGAGAGGGAAAGCATTACATTGCGAAATCGTAAAAAAAAAAATCAAATTAAAAAGTAAAACAAATAATTCCTTTAAAGAGCACAAAAGTAACTAATTTCTTCTGCAAAATCTTTAAAATTCTTAGCATTTGAAGCTACAAAAAGAACAGCTGCAGAAACAGATGTATCTGAATTGGCAAAATAAATAAATAAGTAAACCAGAAATTATAGATTTGGATGGAAGTGGTAATGATATCTTGTTGACTCTAGGGAAATTTCTGAAAAGGTTTACTATCATAATTACTCCACTAATAACTTTTGACAATGTGTTATTGGAAAAATCAAACAGAATTTTATATTAATAAAAAATATAATTAATTCGATCACGAAATTATTGCCAGTCCTGCAAGGAAGAATAAATTTGAAATGGCAAAGATAATCTGTACGAAAACTTTAGATTTTTTTCAGTGAATTTGCTCTAAAAATAATGCAGTAATCGTACAAAGATTTCACACAGAGAACTGATGTTGCATTTAAATTTTGTTAATTAATGAAAGGAATTTTGGCTCTTAATTTTGACGCATTGATTAAAAAACTATTACCAAAATGTAGGAAAAGTTATCAAATTTCCGGTGGTCGAGAAAACAAATCTGCAATTTCTATACTCTTACAAATGAATATTAATTATTGAATAATGTTAGTTGAAATTTAGCAGTCACTTAAATATTACACTCAAATCTCATTTTTCTTTAATTTTAATAAATGTAGAACAAATATCGTATGACAATTTTATATAATCAGTATAAATTAAAAATTTCCTTGGTTTTTAAATCTAAAAACTTTATAGCACTCCAGCTTTGTAAATAGCAGCATATATATATATATATATATAGTTTCTTTCCTTTTCCTTTTTTTTTTTTTTTTTTTTTTTTTTTGTACATTGTGATTATTTTTTATATCCACACTTTGATGAAATGGTAAGTTTTGATTTATCTGTACCAGGCTATACAGAATAAAATTTCTTCAACAATTGGATCATCATAGACTATTTCAACAGAATGTACTTTTAGTAGTATTTATGTAAATTTCTAATCATATGATATAACCGATATAACATAGCTTGCATACCATTTATCAGAATTATATATACTGTAATATATATATATATTTACTATTGTATTAATTTATACCACTATTACGTAATTTTATTTTCAAAAATTAAATATTTATTTAATTGGAAAATTGATAGCTGGGACAGTTTACATGAGCATTTTTTCCCCCTCTATGAATATATTTCAATAGAATGATCCTTATCCTTAGCGAAAAAACGAAATGAAAAAAAGAAAAAAAAAATCAAACAAATTGCTAATTGCGCCAAGGTAGCACTTGTAATAAAAACTTAACCCACCTCTCCCTTTTGGTTTGTTCTTAGGAAGCAACCCTACTCAGGGTTCTTCTCGTGACGGTAATACAGTATATTTTACTTGGTATCTAACTAGCTCATGTAATGCTTATCACCGATTTCACTGTTGAACCTACATTTACAATTAATTGTATTTAAAAATAAAGAATTGTATTTTAAGGCTGTGATACTCCATTAACGCTACCTCATCTTGAATTCCTGACGGAGACGTTACAGAGGTTCAACCATATTGTGGTATTACAACTTTACTCCATACAGTGGTTCAAGTTTGAACTGAAACTTTTAACAGTGTACTTGGTTTAAGAATTCCCTGCTATAACATTCAGTGAGTTATAAGCTAAATTTTAAAGTACACTACTGGCCGAAATATTATCTTTTTTTTTTTTTTTTTTTTTTTTTTTTTTTAATTCAAAAATTATTTAACGATATGGAGAGGAAACCAACAATTCGTTTCTTATACACTAAGCGACAAAAAAAAAAAAAAAAAAAAAAAAAGAAAAAGAAAAAGAAAAAAGAAAGAAAAAAGAAAAGAAAAAAAAAACCGCACTTCGAAATTTTTATTTTCTCCTTCTACAACCGCCAATTTTATCGTTTAAAAAGCAAATTTTCGAACAGATTTTATTATGTTGTCCTCCACATACACTTTAGCTTTGAGTCCAGTGTTAAAAACAAAATGCAATTGTAAGGAAAATTGTAATTTTAGAGTTTATTTCAAAACTGGCAAGAATAAAGCAGTTAACGATGACACAAAAAGTATTAATTTTTGAATGAAAATCAAAAAATATTTTAATACGTGAGATGGCAAAAAAATAACAAAATATTGGTAAAAGGGTTTTCAGCTAGATATAAAATTTTTTATCCGTTTAAACTGGAAATTTGATGTTAGGCGGCCATGTTGCTCATACAAGCGAGATGACCATAAGTTAAAAAGCGATTGCTTATAAAATCGGTTTGTATTACATTTAGAACATAAAGGAGATTCAGAAAACGTGTTTAGCAGCATTAATAGCAGGAGACTTGGCGTTGGAATATTAAAACAGGAATAAACTACTACGTCAGAAAAGCCAAAGAAAAATTATTGAGGTGCATACAGCTGTTTCGGTAGCCTAAGGCGTACCGTCTTCTGTGCAAAAAGAATTCTGAATCTGGAGAAGGCTCGTATATATAGGAGAGGGACCGGATTTAGTTCAACCAATAGGATTACGGAAGAGGTGGGGAGTGTGGCCAATAGGAATTAAGGAATGTGTAGCTGCGTAAACAGTAGAAAAATTAAGGAAATGTGGACTGAATGTAAAATTTCCAACAATCAGACAAATAGGGAACAGCGAAATCACAATTTACAAGGTTTTTAAAATTTTTATAAATATGGAAAGCTTCAAAGAAATCGAGTTCATGAATGGATTTGGGTCTGCAAATTATTTTAGCTGAATTAAATTTAAAATTATGATTTTCCTCCCAGCAATGTTTAGAAATAGCCGATTTATTGGTTTCTTGTTTGCGGACGTAATTCATATGTTCTTTTAGACGAAATTTAAGACTGCGTTTAGTTTGGCCAATATATGATAAACCACACTGACAGGAAATACTATAAATGCCCCAAGAACTATGCATATCAATAGGATCTTTTAACTGAGAAAAGGTGAGTTTATTGGAAGGCGAAAATATTATTTTAAAATCATATTGTTTGAGAATTTTAGCTATGGTTTGACTGGTTTTAGAAAAATAGGGTAAAACAATACTGATATTAGATGTGACTGATTTAGTAGACGAAATACGAGGGAGTTGTAATTTTTGGATAGCTTTCTCTATAATGGAAGGGTCATAACCTCTGTCAATTGCGATGGCTTTCAGGTATTTAATTTCAGATTTCAATAAAATAGGATTTGAACAAATATTAAAGACACGGTTTACAAAAGTATAGAAAGCAGCCATTTTTTGGTTAGGTGGGTGACATGAACGCGCATGGGGAGGAAGGGAGACTGCAAAATTTTTACGATAGACAGTGGTTGAAAATACATTTACAGTGCGAGAGACGAGGGTATCAAGAAATGGAAGGGAGCCATTATTTTCTATTTCATATGTAAACTGGATATTACTGTCAATTGAATTTAAGGTTTCTACGACATGGTCAATATTGTGATGAGATATGTCGATAAGCGTGAAGGTGTCGTCAACGTAACGGGTCCAAAAAGGAAAAGATATTTTCTTAAAAAGCTTGCTTTCTAAATAGTGCATGTAAATGTCTGCGAGAATTGGGGAGAGAGGAGAACCCATGGCTAAACCTTCAAACTGACGATAGAATTTATTTTGGAAAGAAAAAGTGGTTTGTGATAAACAAATGCGGGTAAAAGAAATTAACTCTTGTATTTCGAAAGAGGTGAAATGAAACTCTTTTAATATATTTTCGAGAAAGCAGAGGGCGCCACTTATTGGAACATTAGTGAAAAGAGATTTTACATCAAAAGAAACCACAGTGAGATTAGTGTGAGGGCAGTTTTGAATATTTTTTGCAAAATTTATGGAATTCTTAACAGTATAACTATTAGCAGCAAGAAGTGGAGCAAAAATTGTGGTGAGAAATTTAGCTAGATTATAGGAAGCAGTACCGATAGAGACTATTGGACGAAATGGAATATTGGATTTGTGAACTTTTGGTAAAGCATAAAATCTGGCACAATTAGCAATAGAAGGGATAAGATGGGATTTAGTCGAGTTCAATAACAAGGGGCAAGATTTTATAGCAGATTTAATTTTATTTAATTCTTGAGGAGAGGGGTCACGGGGCAGAGAACTTAACGGGGCACGAAACTTAAGTTTCGTGCCCTCAACCGTCTAAAATTCCTTTTAGAATGCAAGAGACACCGCATATCCCTAAATTCATTCAACTGAAATGCAATATTTCTGGTTCCAGTTTTGTAAACAAAGCAGTACACAGGTCTCATTTTAATATCCTCCGTGCAGTTATTAGGGAAACTCGTACCAACATCGCCAAAATTGAAAAAGATTTATTGTTTCTCCACTTAAAGTTAGCTTTTGAACGTCCTAATTTTATGTTGATTGATCACAATTCCTGGATTCATTGTGACAACCGTTCTCGTAAACACTCAATTAAATTACATGATAAATTCACCCGGCTACGTAATTCACAGAGTCCTATTCATTCGAACGACTTACCTGTTGTCAATAAAAATGCAATCGTTAATCTTTCCAGTACTGATATTTCCAATAGTCAATATTCTGTTCTCAAACTCAATTCAAAGTTTGCCATTTCTAAACCTTCTTCTTTTCCTCAGTTAATTGCACCGGTTGAAAAAGCTTTCAAAAATTCTCGACTGACTGACCAACAGAAAGAAAATCTTCGTCATTTAATCCTTAATAATGCCAATTTCAACTCTAAAAAATTTTAAATCAAATCTCAGCCCTGCAGAAAAAAAACGCCTTGAAGGAATTAAAATCTAATGAAAATATCATCATTACTAAAGCTGATAAAGGTGGTCAGATTGTTATTTTGGAAAAGCAATACATCGAAAGTGTTACCGAACTAATTAATGATGGCCCATACATTCCTCTGCCCCGTGACCCCTCTCCTCAAGAATTAAATAAAATTAAATCTGCTATAAAATCTTGCCCCTTGTTATTGAACTCGACTAAATCCCATCTTATCCCTTCTATTGCTAATTGTGCCAGATTTTATGCTTTACCAAAAGTTCACAAACCCAATATTCCATTTCGTCCAATAGTCTCTAATATCGGTACTGCTTCCTATAATCTAGCTAAATTTCTCACCACAATTTTTGCTCCACTTCTTGCTGCTAATATTTATACTGTTAAGAATTCCATAAATTTTGCAAAAAATATTCAAAACTGCCCTCACACTAATCTCACTGTGGTTTCTTTTGATGTAAAATCTCTTTTCACTAATGTTCCAATAAGTGGCGCCCTCTGCTGTCTCGAAAATAGATTAAAAGAGTTTCATTTCACCTCTTTCGAAATACAAGAGTTAATTTCTCTTACCCGCATTTGTTTATCACAAACCACTTTTTCTTTCCAAAATAAATTCTATCGTCAGTCTGAAGGTTTAGCCATGGGTTCCCCTCTCTCCCCAATTCTCGCAGACATTTACATGCACTATTTCGAAAGCAAGCTTTTTAAGAAAATATCTTTTCCTTTTTGGACCCGTTACGTTGACGACACCTTCACGCTTATCGACATATCTCATCACAATATTGACCATGTCGTTGAAACCTTAAATTCAATTGACAGTAATATCCAGTTTACATATGAAATAAAAAATAATGGCTCCCTTCCATTTCTTGATACCCTCGTCTCTCGCACTGTAAATGGATTTTCAACCACTGTCTATCGTAAAAATTTTGCAGTCTCCCTTCCTCCCCATGCGCGTTCATGTCACCCACCTAACCAAAAAATGGCTGCTTTCTATACTTTTGTAAACCGTGCCCTTAATATTTGTTCAGATCCTATTTTATTGAAATCTGAAATTAAATACCTGAAAGCCATCGCAATTGACAGAGGTTATGACCCTTCCATTATAGAGAAAGCTATCCAAAAATTACAACTCCCTCGTATTTCGTCTACTAAATCAGTCACATCTAATATCAGTATTGTTTTACCCTATTTTTCTAAAACCAGTCAAACCATAGCTAAAATTCTCAAACAATATGATTTTAAAATAATATTTTCGCCTTCCAATAAACTCACCTTTTCTCAGTTAAAAGATCCTATTGATATGCATAATTCTTGGGGCATTTATAGTATTTCCTGTCAGTGTGGTTTATCATATATTGGCCAAACTAAACGCCGTCTTAAATTTCGTCAAAAAGAACATATGAATTACGTCCGCAAACAAGAAACCAATAAATCGGCTATTTCTAAACATTGCTGGGAGGAAAATCATAATTTTAAATTTAATTCAGCTAAAATAATTTGCAGACCCAAATCCATTCATGAACTCGATTTCTTTGAAGCTTTCCATATTTATAAAAATTTTAAAAACCTTGTAAATTGTGATTTCGCTGTTCCCTATTTGTCTGATTGTTGGAAATTTTACATTCAGTCCACATTTCCTTAATTTTTCTACTGTTTACGCAGCTACACATTCCTTAATTCCTATTGGCCACACTTCCCACCTCTTCCGTAATCCTATTGGTTGAACTAAATCCGGTCCCTCTCCTATATATACGAACACTTCTCCAGATTCAGAATTCTTTTTGCACTGAAGACGGTACGCTTTAGGCTACCGAAACAGCTGTATGCACCTCAATAATTTTTCTTTGGCGTTTCTGACGTAGTAGTTTATTCCTGTTTTAATGTTTAGCAGCATAATTTCTTTAAATACAGTACTGAAACTATTAAACAAAGTAGGTTTAAACGACAGAAAATTTGAAAAAAATGCCATTCTCAGTGAAGAGAATTACGAAAGCAAGACATCAGATGACTAAAAAAATTAAAAAATGATTAGTTAATTATTAGGCTGAACTGGTTCTCTTTGATGAGTCAAGTTTAACTTATTTCGAGCTAAAGAAAACAAGCAGATCTGACAACGAAAATATGACCGACTTAATGAAAATTGCACTTTTAAAATAGTGACACATTCGCCGTACATTATGGTACGGAGGTACATAACTTTTCAAACAGTCGGGCAAATTTGTATGCTCAAGGGATCAATTAACTCGAAATAAAACTCAATTTTCATAAAAGTGGTGCCTGACCGACTATTTTGGAGGTATCTTGGACATTTCTGCAAACAGCATTTCAAGATGATAATGCATCTTACTACATGGCGTATGTGATGAGTTTATTCACTTCATATTGTCAAAATTTCCTATCCATTTCCATGAGAACCTATAATTCTGTGAGTAATCATATCTTTTTTTACTTTAAATTAAATCCCACAAAGGATATCGTAGAATTTCTTCTTTACCAGACATGGAAATAGTCTTAATCGCGATCCGCTCGAAAATGTTTCGTCCATAAAAAGGCGAGGGAGAGGGGAGAGGATTCGAAAATTGCAGCCTATAACTCTGCCAGAACAAGAAACATATATTTGTGATATTTGGCACATTGAAATTTCTGAGATTTATATTAAAACACTGTATAAAACTATGCTATTGCGCACCAAAGCAGTAATTCCTTATAAAGGTGGAATTAACCCTATGCAGAATACATATTTTTAATAAAAAATTGCTTAGATCTAACAAATAAATAGTTTTATTTCATATATTAAAATATAACTTGTTTATTTCATATAATAAATCATAATAAAATACAAAAGTGTATGGCTATTGCATCATGTTCAAAAAGAAAGTTTTATGCAGATTTTTAAAATGTACTTCGTAGAGTGCAATAAAGCGAATTATTAAATCGAAAATGTACACAGGTGTCATTTCATCCCTTTGGTATTATGCAAACATGACAGTTTTATTTGTTTCAACCATTAGTTTTGAAGTTATTACAAATGAAAAAGGTATAAGTCAATTTTTCTGCAGTGCGGCTTTTTTTTTTTTTTTTCTTTTTTGTCGCTTGGTGTAGATGAATATTTTAAACTAGGCATTGTTTCAATGTACTTGTTGTTAAGCTGTGAGAAATCTGGATCATGATACCAGAGTTTAATAAGTCTCTTAATGAGCTGTTGCTCGTTCGCACAAGAAATTTCATTGATATTTCCTTTTATTTTCTTCAGATACCTTCAATCGGGTTCATGTTGGGACTATTACCGAGTCACGGAGGGTTTCTAGGCCAATTTTATTAAAGTAACTCATGGCCAGTCTTCAGATATGGTATCGCGTGCTCTCCTGAATGAATGCGTAATTATCTTCGGAAACCAATCTTTGAGCAGTTGTGAATATAAGATATAATAATGTGCAAAATTATTTTAATAATTAAACTTATTCTTGTAGGTAGCATGTAAAAGGTAAAATTCAATTTGATTTGTAGGCATAAGGAAACAATCACCAACCTTCTAATTTAACGCGTAATGCATCCGGTAATGAAATTGTTAGATTGACAGTACTCAATTTTTGTTTTTGTAAAGGTAGGATGGGATTTCGTGTAAATGTTAAAGAGTGGTAGAAGCGACCTGCAAAGGGTTTTGTTTCATACGTGTGCTTGTAACTACTACTTTCAAGTGGAATTCTTTATTAATATAACTTACAAATAAATAATTTTAAAGTTATTGTACTAAATATTCTTAAAACAAAAGTTGGAAGCTGTGATATAGTTTTTCAAAGCAAATTTTTAAGTTCTTAATTTTTATGATGGTTTTAAAGGAAGTATTTCGTTATATTTTGTTCAGCACCAATGTTTAAAATTTATAGGAATATTTGCTTGTGTTTTTAGAATTTCACCATTGTAAAACAACATAAAAATTTTGTTACAAAAATCCCTTACAAGTATTAACACTGTAAGTCTAACATTTAAATATGGATTTGAAAGGTCCTTGTTTTTCTGTACTTCATGATTTTATTAGCGGAATTAGCCCACTACGCTGATATTTAAATGAATCACTTTTAATTTGAGCCGCAAAAATGAATTATTTTATTACAATAAGCGCTATTATTTTTCTGATTCTCAAAAAATATAAAACGGTGAAATATTTATTGAAATTTGCCAAAAAAATGGCTAGGGTTCCCACTGCCTTTGGCAGTAGCTTCATCACTCACACTTTGAAAGGTCCGGATTAAAGAATTTTTGATTAAAAACTTTAAAAAAATTTTATGGAAATAGGTAAAACTTCAAAACAGAAATGTGTTTTATAATGAGCACGGAAATAACCTCAAAATTAAATATTTAATATGTGAAAGCTGCAATTTTTAATTTAGAAAGTAAAATTAAACATGTTTAATTTTCACCGCACTTGGTTAAGATTAAATTAACAACCTACCATTATTTATTTATTTATTCATTTGTTTTTGTTCACGAAGTCGTTGAAAAAATTGGAGCACTACTTCTCTGTTCACGGCCCTCTTAGTTTTACGCCGATACCTGAAAAAATAAGATGCCGGTACAGCACCTAGAATACGTAATGTAGAAAACGACCAGCAAATCAGTATCCTAAAGATTAAACTTCTCACCAGAGGTCAGTGCGATCGAGTTCATACCTAGAAAAAACGAACTATTGTATTTATTGGTTATTTATGTGCTTAGATCACGTGACTGAGCAGACGAAACTGGGAAAAGCCAATCAGCTCTTATGTTATGCTTACGATTTGAGCAAAAAATTCGATCACATCGCTATCTGGGAGACTTGATTTTTTTAGCAGCATTTTGATCATTCGGTTACAAGCCCTTGCCACACTATATATTCTAGGCGCTGTAATGCCATTAACTGACTTCTCTGTCAAATCTCTAGGATACTGTCTGGGAGATGAGTGAAAATTAAATGATTTCGAGAAAAGTAGTCACCTAAAAAAAATGACTTTAAATAAATATATAATTGCAAAAAATTCTTAATTTTTAATCGATTGTGGATCTTTTGTTCTGGTAACAGATGAAAGCTATTCTTAACCAATTTCCGATTTTTGTTAAATCTGGTCTGAAATTCTCAAACTTACGAACAAACAATTCTTATCTTAGTTCAGTAGATAATCAGCTGGATTCTAAAGAATGAAAAAGTACACTCATAAGACATGTTTTTAGAATGGCAAAAATTCCTCGAAATTAAATTGCAAAATCTGTATTTTTCAATTTTAGTTTAATTTTCACAGCATATGATAAAGTTATAAATTTAGCAATATTTCGCTATTTACGGCCATCTGGACTCAAAGCCAATACAAAAAAAAAAAAAAAAAAAAAAATTCTACCTATCTATCATCCTTAACGAATGTCATTACTATCTCCGAAATTGGAGGAGAAACAAGCGTTTCCAAATAGGATTGCTAAATGCCAATAGTTTGATAGAAGTTACGATTAATTCAGTATTTGGAATGAATAAAAAAAGAAAAAAATCGAACTTTGTAATCCGATATATCGTAAACTTATTGATGTATGTAGTATAGGGGAGAGTGGGGTTGAATGGGCGCAGGATGAATGGAACAATAGCTATATTTTTATGTATTGCAAGCACCAGAAACTTGACATTTTTCTGATATATGCAGAGCTGCCAACCTAATCCGAAAAATTGTTAGTTCCGCCCCTTTTACTACACCACTTAATTTTTACAGTATTTGTTTTCTTAATTCATCGTAACTACACTTGAAGACAATTACTCTAAAAATTAAGCGGTGTAAGAAAAGGGGCAGTACTAACAAATTGCCGGATTGGGTTGACAGCTCTGTATATGGCAGCACTGAGATCATTCATCAAGTATAGTTTCAGAATTGTGCTATCCATAGAAGGGCAGAAAAAAATTAAAGTGTATTTTTCAGCTGGCAAAGTAAGTTTTTGCTGATTCAATTAGGTAGTAGTTAAGACATTAACTATTTACTTAAAGTTAATATAACTCTTACATGGGGTAAAGGCATAATCGTTTATTGTGTTTATGATATTCAAGAAGAATACTGACAATTGTTCATTAAGCCTATTTCCTGTTTTATATGATCATGTGATGGTTGGGAGGAATGGGACAGTTTAAATGGGGATGAATGGGACATTCTCCACTATGTACTAATTTAAAATTTTACACAAGAATTGTATTAAAATGTAAATTAGCCATATTGATTATCAGGATTCTTAATTTTGGGGACTTAGAAAAAAGAATTGAAATTAATTGTTCTGATTTTTGTTTATAATAATTATGATTAAAGAAGTTATAAGTTAGAATATTAAATGCAGCTTAAATCAATAATTAAAAATAAATTAATAAATTAATAATAATTTGATTAAAATCACAATTTCAATCAAGCTAATTAAATAAATCCTGGTGATTATTAATGTAATACAGAATAGAATGCTGATTTTCCCGATCAGTCGGAAACAAAAATTTATTTGGATAATTTGTACTCTATTATAATGATTTATCTCTTTCTAGTGTCTTATTTATTTATTTATTTATTTATTTTTAGATTAGTTCTCATTAGATAAAATTACCAAAGCCTAGACACTAGGAACTGTGCGAACCAAAGGACTTTTGCCTTTTGATGTTAATTTGAGTCAATACATTAGTTTATGATAATTTCAGTAAATTCATAGTGTGTAATAAAATCACATAAACCAATTTAACTTTAAAAAATTATTTACTTTCCATTTTGTTTTTTCTTTCTTTGTTAATTCCAGTCCGGTCCCATTCATTCCCATAGGTGGGGATGAATGGGGCAATGCACATGCATGTAAAAAAAAATTATTATTAATTAAAAATGATAACTTTTTATTAAAATTAGTATGTTTATATGTAACTGCTTACTGAAGTGTACTTATGAGTCATGTTACAAAATTCTGAATTACATATGGCCAACGTTATCAATAAAAACATGAAAAATGTCCCATTCATCCCCACTCTCCCCTACCTACAAAAAGTGTTTAGTTTAAAAAGCTTTTTCTAATTATATAACTTTTATGTTAGTTGAGGGGGAAAAACAACCATTCAAAATGGCAATCGAAAAGCATTTCTTTTAAATTCAAAAGTGGCAAGGCCCGGAAGTGTTCCGTTTGTTCGTTGACCTAATCTATACTTTATTTTTAAATTGATATTGTATGGTTAAACAAACCAACGTTTTTATCTGGAAATATTTGTATTAAAAAATAGGCAATATATGCAGCTTGAAAAACACCCTTCTGATAAAATACTTTTTCTGTTATCATATAATCATGGCACATGATAAAGTCTAATATTTTTACCACAAAATCAATATCAGATTTCCGATCTCATTACATACAGATAACATCAGTACAAAACAATACTGGTATAATTAGGCATTTGATGATGCTTTTCCCATGAGTGCATAATTATGTTTCAAATATATAAACAACAAAAATAAAACATTGCGTTGCACTGTTATATAAATAAATTAAAAATTATTGTTTTCAATCAAAAGTACTAGTACTGAATAAATATTTTTAAAATATTCGAAATTGTATTTGGTGCACCCTTAGACATTTCTAATTAATTTTTCTTTGAGATCAATATTTATAATGTTCTTACTATATAGTATGTTATTATAAATATTATTTGAACTAATAGTATAGTAAAATACTATATTATTTGAACCTTCCCTGCAGGAATTTGTCATGGGATTATCTACTATCTCCCGAGGATCCCCTACCGAGAAACTGCAGTGGACATTTAATTTGTACGACATTAATGGTGATGGATGCATAACTCGAGAAGAGATGCAGGAGATAATTAGTTCTATCTATAGTTTACTTGGTCGATTTACTGAACCTATGGTTTCAGAAGAAGCCACAAGAGAACATGCTGACAAGGTTTTCGATGTGAGTATAAGCTCTAAATTTTATTGGCAAAAAACGAATGAATACTGCTCTAAAGAATTTTTCTAATCGCACTGAGGATAAATATACTAAAGATATAATTTGTAAAAAACTCTTAAAAAATATTATTAATTTCAAGAGAAAAAATTTTTGCATATTGCCCAAGATGCGTATTACAAATCTGACCAGTGTTTTATTTTATACAAAGCATTTACAAAGAATATTTTCTTAAAGCCCATACTAAAAATATTCAGAAGAAATTTCCACTAACAATTTTTAAGCAGGTAATATAAGATCAGTGAGTTTAAACTGTTGAATCCTGGTAGGAAATCTGTGAAAAATAAAACATAATAAAAATATTTTCGAATGGCTGAAGCGAAAAAAAAGACACCATGCTATTTAGCAAACAACATGTTTTCTCGCTAATTGCAAATAATTTTAATGCATTTGAAAAAAACTTTAAACGAATGTTTACTGAATAGCATAGTATCGAATAACATTAAAATTATCATATGAAATAGTTGATGACTTTTAATACAGGGTTTAGATGCCTGTTGGTAAAATTAAGTTTACCTACATTCATATATATATTAATCCTACAAGTAAGAAATATATAAGTTTCAGTCATATAGATATTTAAGTTACATGCACATTGAGTTGATAATTGATAAATCTTTTACATTTTGTAAGTTTCCAAATATTTACAATTTTAATTACCACTTAAAAACTCATTTTACAATCTGAAAAATTAAATTTATTTACATCTGTAGTTGAAAATAATAGCTTCTGAAATCAATACGTGCAATTTTGTTTAGACATATTTCGAATATCATGCTCATTTTACATTTGGAACTGAAATTACGAGCAATTATTCAACTTTACTGTTTTCAACATCTTGAAATTATTCTCGTTTTTAGGTAGTGAATAAATCTCCTAAAATACATAATTATTTTCATTAAAAAATACACTTAGGAATCAATAGAGCTGCAGAATCAGAAACCTTTTTTCGATATTTGAACCCAAATCAGATATTATTTTAAACATTTTTTCACCCCCCCCCCCTCCCGAGCATTAATTTTTTGAGGTTTAGGAAAAGCAGTTCACATATTTAATAAAGCATGTTTCGATACGTTTGCGTATGCTCACGCAAATGATAAATATATATTACAAAATAATTGTTATAAAAATATATTTATTTAAAATACATTTCTTAAATTAGTTTAGTAGGAAGAGTACAAAAAAGTTTTTCCTTAAAGATTATGATTAAAAAAAAAAAAAGAGAAAAAAAGAAAGAAAAGAAAAGAAACTTTTGCTAGAACGTCTATCGCGTCTTCATTCAGTGATAAATAGCCAGGAAGAGAACATAATCATTATTTTCTTACGGGCGATATCTAAAGCTTTAAGAGAACTTTTTTTTTTTTTTTTTTTTTTTTTTTTTTTTTTTAAATTTCTCTGAGTATTTGCATATGGAAGCTTTCTTTTTGTACCATTATTTTTGTATAGAAACCTTTTGTACTTTTCCCTCATGATTTATTAAATGCAAAATTACGATTTAAAAATATGGGAACTAAGGGAATTTTTAAAAGAGAAAAATTTGGGATTTATGATAATAGTTGATTGAAAATTTTGATATAGTATAAATTACATATATATCTTCGTAATGTTATGTTTATTTATTGCTAAAGAGGAAATTCAGAAATTTCAATGCATAGAGTTCTGGTCCTCAGTTTCCAGGTGCAGGGTTTGAATCCCGGTTCAGGTAAGAGTAATCATTGCTTTTCAGAATCCACTTTAAGACCTAATTTCCGGTATAATGAGCCTTAATGTAATAATAATAATAAAAAAAGGATATGGAGTGACAACCCAGACTTCTTTCAAATACTTCGATTTTGATTTTACTTGCCTAATTATTTCTTTTTTGGTATAAATATCAAACGAAAGAACGACAAAAAACTTGCAAAATCCTTAATTTACAGAGTTCTAAATTAATTTTCTCTGACAATACTTTCATTCAATTTCTCTACCATTACACTAACTTGCGAAAATTTTCTATTGACATGAATAAAAAAAAATTAATCAACCAAACTTAAATTTTTATTCCAATATTAGAATAATAATAATTATTTCTTATGGGGTTATGTTAAAACATATTTTTCTTTTTTTAGAGACTGGATATAAATAGAGATGGCAAAGTAACATTTGATGAATTCTTAGAGATTTGTCTTCAAGTATGTATTCTAAAAAGTCATTTGTTTTGTTTCACGTTAATAAATGCTCTGAAATGCAATCTGAACATTTTTTTTTTTTTTTTTTTTTGGATATTTTTTTATGTTTATTTTAAGAACAAAGTTTTGTTAGTCACTTTTTTGAAACTAAGTTTAAAAATGTGGTTAATTTATTTTACATATTATGCAAGTCTCGAAGGAAGTTCAAGAGGAGCATATTTTCAAATGAAATTTTTAAAATTATGTGTCCTTCTCCAAAACTTATTGTCTGAAATTAAAAAAAAAAAAAAAAAATAATAATAATAATAATAATAATAATAATACAATCATTGCAGTAGATGAAACGGTAATTTTTCTTTAATTCCTTTTAAATATGTCTTGTCTAAGAACATATACATTTTGCTAAATACTTTTCACGAGAGTCAATTTTAATCCGGAATCGAAAATAATGAATAATTCATTTATGTTATATCATTGTGAAATAAAATGTTTTTTAGGATGTACTACATTAAAGAAAACGCACGTTTAATTCTGTCTAGAATGTATGTTGTATATAAAACTATCTATACCATATAACTAAGGCAGGAAAATGACATTGTACAATAGCAATATTTAAAGTAGACATTCAAGGTTAATTTTTATAAATTTAGCTTTACGTTGCAGCCTTTCGTATTATTAAATATTATTAAAATCTGTTTTATATAATTAATATAGATAGATAGATAGATAGATATAGATAGATATTTAAATATCCTATTGAAAAATAAAATTAACTCCTAACTCATATTTAAACATAAAATTCAAGAATAAAACAAGTCAACAAAAACTTAACGAAATTAATAAACAAACTAAAACCAAATAGAGTACGAAAGATATCTTTAACATAAACCAGAACTAAAAATGAAACAGAGCGAAATAATAATTATTATTATATATATATAATACTCACAAAGGAAGTGTTTCGGCGTACATGCAATTCTAATTCCCTTTCTATTCAGCAGATGGCGCCACTAGTGCGCTGAAAAGAGAATGTATGTTTTCGATGAAATCTGTGAAGTGAGATCGCGTGTGATTATGTCATTCAAAACCAACATTCATTCCAAGAAAAAAAAGAGTTCTTTATTCAATTGGTCACTAACCAGACGTTACTATAAAAAAGTATATTGAAGTATACCTTTTTAAGGAGGAAGAAAAACTATTAAACAGTCCAGGAAGTATGAATTAGTCAAATTCTTTTTTAAACCAAACCAAGCTTAAATTAAAGAGCATGGTCGAAAACATAGGATAAAGTGCAAATAAATTTTGTGCAATAACTCACCCATGGTTCAAAATAATAACCTAAAAAATTTAGCCCCATTTATCAAAATCAACGAAACAGAATTAGCGGGCAAGAAAACGTGATACAGTGCCAGAATGTTAGACTTGAGACAAGAAGGTCTTCAGTTCAATCAGCCACCGTCGAGTTTTTTTTTTTTTTTTTTTTTTTTTCATTTAAAACATAATACCAGTACTTGGCTCAAAATAAAATTACCAAATCGTGGTAAAATAATAAACCATCAGGAGGTTGCAGCTACTTCAGCACCAAGTTTTGTTTCAAACTAACTCCAAATTTTGAGCAATGTAGTCTGGGCTATAATTGTCCCTTTAAATACATTATGTTGTGAGTAATGGGTAGAAAGTGACAAGTTGGCGAACTTTATTAGAAGGAAACATAAATGCAAATAAGTAATAAATAAATATAATAATAATAATTTGGTAAGGATACATAATGTACTTCATTTATTGTTATTTAAAACAACTGGGTAACTTTTCTTTGAGGTTTTATCAAAACTTTCTCTATATAAGTCTATGAACAGTTATTTGTAAACTCTGAAAAATATAAAAGAAGAAGTTGATCCTAGATATAAAATTTTTCAATCATTGCTTGATCCATTTAAAATAAATAATTTGCTTTACGTTAAGAAATGTGTGAGAGAGTTTCTTCTTCTCCTTTTTTTTCTTTTCTTTTTCTTTTTCTAGCTTTTTTTCTTCCTTGTTAAAGTCCTCTTATTTTAAAGTTGATGTAGTAAAACGTCACTTTTTTTTTTTTCAAATATGCTTAAAAAAAAAAAAAAAAAAACTATAATAAAAACTCTGAAAAGAAAATATTCCAAATTGAAATCATAACTTTAAATGTCATGAAACAATGCTGCTCCAATTAAAGTCACTACTTTATGGTTTTCTTTATTTTTATAGATTTCATTCTATTGAACAGACCGTCAATAAACTTACTCGAATACTGTTCACATTTTTTATCAAAAAGTTTTTCGAATTCTTATAATCTTAATGCATAAAATATATTATTTCCATTTCATTAAAAAATTTACTTTAATATAAATAAAGTTTTTTACAGTTATATTTAAAAATAAACGTTAAACATTAAATTTGTGCTAAAGTATGCCTGGGAACTGTAATACTTTTTAGAAACGATATTTGAATGCTTGAGGAAAGCGCCGCAACAATAATTTTCTTTTAACTTATTTACTTATTTATGTTTTTAGTTAAGTCTAAAGGCTTTTCTATTAGCAAATCCATAAACATCAGTTTCATTGTATTATTTAGCGTACAATCGGTAACAAAAGTCTCCGAACACTAGCAAAAATTCCTATGTAAAAAAAGTACACTTAATACAGTTTTGTTAAATAAATCCTTGTCGAATCCTGTTTTTAGACTAACTAAGAACAGGAGTCGACAAGGATTTACTTAACAAAACTGTATTAAGTGTACTTTTTCTATATAGGAATTTTTGGTAGTGTTCGGAGACTTTTGTTACCGACTGTATAATAAATAAATTTAATCAAACTCTTAAGTCTTGTTCTAATTTGATATAGCATACCCAATATACCAATTTTTACATATTGCTTACCCTGTCTCAAGAAAATTCGAGGCGCACTCGAGAATTAAGTTGCGTTTTGTTGTTCTGCCGCCGCACCGCTAATTACAGCACTCGGATCTCGCATCCCAGATAGCCCATAACGTTGTTAAGCAAATAAGTTTGAACACTGAAAAATTGGTTACGTTATTTTATGCCCGTTGAAAAATAGTTTTTTTTTTTAATATTCTGACTGAAGAATTTCGAAAATTTATTCAGTCATAAAGAAAACTTATAAGAGACGTCATTTTATAGTTGTACTTTTTCTCTTATTTTTTCGGCGTTTTAAAATAAGTATTTAATTAGTTTCTGTTTTCTTTTGATTTTAATAAAAAATACGTTTTTTCGCCGAATTAATAGGTACTTCTCACGAGTGATGATTTCCTTCAAATGATGTTGAATCTCTTCAGCTTGGTATCGATACGAATGTGAATTGGAGGGATGTGCGTGGTAGAGGTAGTTAATTTTCTGTTAGAGGGTGTATTGCGTGGATGTATGAGAGGACTCAGAGTATTCAGCAAGAGCAGATATACCAGCTTAAAAAGACAAAAATTGAGTAAATTTAATATTATTATTACGTTGTAAAATATATGACGAACTATTAATTTTAATAATCTTTTACTGTGAACAAGATTTGTCTCAATACTATTGTAAGCAGTCTTTCAGACCGTGAAGTTAAAATGTGAATATAAATTCAATTAACTTATAAATATTTTTTGTGTATTCAAATATTCAATTATTTAAATGTCTTAGAAAACATTTAAAAAAAACAGGAGGAAGTTTTTTAGAAAATGAACAGACAGAATTATAAAGTAATGTCAGTGTTTGATCAGCAAGAAAACTCAATTAGGGTTAATGAGACTGCTAACGTCAGTTAAATGTTAATCAAATAAATCTCGTATCTTGGAAAGTTTTACATGATTGATTTCTCTGCTTCATAGAATTTTGTTTGTTATTGAAAATGCTTTTCATTATAAAATTAATTTATTCAAAATGTTTTCAATATGAACGATATAAACTTATGGATGTTTATGGTTCAATCTTAGAGAAAAGGTATTTTCTGATTTTAACAAGTTTAAACATACATTTATTTCATCAAAGTATTTGCCTTTTAAAGAACTATGTTTAATTTAATTTTTATATCTAATGAAATGAAACACCTACATCCTGATTTTTCAATCGCAGCTAGTACTACATTTATCACACCATTAAACAGTGTTTAAAATTTGTCAAAAAGCGTTAGTATCCAAAACAGAATAAAACGAAAGCATGGACCCAAATTCGTCGAAGAGATCTAGACTAAGTTAATGACTCTCAGCATAGATTTGACTGCTGATTTTTATTTTGATGCAACTATCAAGAATTTTGAAAGTATAATAGATAAAACGTATCAATAAAGTTGATTTAAGAAACTAATCGTATAATTTTATGAACTTTTTAAAAATTACTGATTATATATATATATATAAATATCGGGGAGGAGGCTTTTTAATTTTTAAAAATAAAATAATAGATTACCAGTTTTAAATATTTTTTTAAATCCCATTGATAATAATAGGGCACACAAAAGTATATACTTTTAAATTTTATTCTAGCAAAATTGTTTTACTTACTTTGCAATTTGCAGAAATAACATACTTTTCATTTCAATTTTTATCTTAGTTCAAAGCGTGTAAATCCCTCAAAAAAAAATCGAAAATTTTTACGGATCCAATATTTTCTTCTATTGAATATAGAAGTAAGTAATAAAATTAATCATTAAAGAAAGTCTAAAAATTAAGTAAAAGTGATAGTTGAAAAAAAAAAAAAAGTCATTAGAAAACACGTTGAAAACTGATATAAAAAAACGAGACAATATTGTGATTCCGAACAACGTTTTACAACAGTTTTTTTTTTTTTTTTTTTGGTTGTAATATGTATTGAAACAACCGTTGAAAGATGAGAAAATCAACGAGACATATTTTCAGATTATTAACGTTACAGGAAAACGATTATTCAACGGAATGCATTGTCGTTTGTTCAACGTTTAAAATACCACACTGTACTACCTGGGATACTAGTCTTCCTTGTCCTGTACATTTTCACTGCCACTATCACCTCGATATGTAATATGTTTTCCGTTTGTTGGGATTAGTAAAAATGCTTAAGAACTAGGAAGAGTTTGGTGATGCAATGCAAATGGATACTGTGATACTTGAAAAAAAAATCGGTGTTCAATTATAAACAAAAGGAAATGATTATTTAGTAAAAGAAATGTCCTACTTCTCGACAATGCTCAGCCCCGTACTGCTTGTGTCACTCAAAAGCAAATTGAGAAATTCGGTTGGCAGGATTTAGGTGATATTTCTACTGCTCAAACCCGTCATAGTTTGACAAATCATTTGTTCTTGAAAATGGAGCGTTACTTTCCCTGTCAGAGCTTTTATAGCGAAGGCTTTCATGTATGTAGGCTAAAACATAATAAATCCCATGAATTCGTTTAGCGTCTGTACTTTAATTACTGATATATTTATCAGAGATTAAATTCCCCAATTTTTAATATATTACTTTGTTTTTTTGTATGGTAACTAAACTCATAAAAAATTTTAAAATCTTTTTTTTTTTTTTTTTCTGTTAAGACTTTTAACGTTACTTTAGTTTTGTATATGAAGGTTACATCATATTACAAAATATTTTCTCGTATTAATATGGGCGAGAAACTCCCTTGGGCACTTCCCCAAAGGCGGCTTAGATCAATAACATAGATTACATCACACAAACATTATCATAAATTTTATTGATACATTTGAGATTATGATAAATGTTTGTTGTACAATTAAAAACAAAGAAAATGAATATTTACTTAAATAATTGCCGTATTTCACGATAATTTTCGGTCCCATACAATTCATTTTGTAGATGCATTACATTTGCATTACATTTCTATTCCTCAACCCATCAATGTCTGACAACTATTTGTTCTCGTACATAAAGCGTCACCTTTCACATCAGAGCTATTAACGTGTGAACTTTTATGGGCTTTTTATAGTATCTAGGACAAAATAAAATAAATTTCATAAACTAGTTTATAGTTTGCGTTTAAATAACTGACGTTTTTATCAACAAATAAATTCACCAATCTTTAATATACTATATTTCAGAGTTCAGTGATTGGGGGGGGGGGAAGCTGTATTTCCATATTTCGTCTTTTATATGGTAAATAAACTCATAAAATCATTTAAAATCATTTCATTGCTGTTAAGATTTTCAGAATTACGTTAGTTTTGTATATGCAGGATACATCGTATCACAAAGTTTATTCCGATATTAATACGTGCTGAAAATCGCCTACCCCAAGTTGGACAGTTCTCTCACCCAGGACTAGCCCATTAACGTAGGCATTCTCACACCAGCATAAACAAAAAATTTTATTGATATGTATATTTATACAGATATGAAAATCTTTTCAAGCATTTCTCAGGAAGAAATGAAAATTATCACATGAAGAAATGGAATATTTAATTAAAAAAGAAGAAAGATACACTGTCAAAAAAATGTCCTGTCTACTGCAGTTTGCTGCCAGAAATTTTCTGTAATTCAGAAAAATACGTTCTATCAACGTAATTTGTCCGTTGATAGAACGTGTTTTTCAAACAGGATTTTTTTTTTACAGTGTAGTGCACGTAAAATCTGTCGTGGCCGCAATGTCCTCCATATTCCCATCAAAATTATACCTCTGGGGATCACCGAAGCAGGAGACCCATCCCTTCCGTGGAGTATCAAAATTGTGATGGCATGTCTCCGGACCACATCTAGGGATGAGCCTCAGACCGTCGCCAATTGCCCATTGCGCAGCGCTAGTGCAACGTAAAACCCAACCAACCAACCAAACGCTTATTCTTTGAAAAATGGCTTATTTTGTCTGTTGTATTTGGTTTATTATATTTATAAAAATATTTTTTTATTTCTGCATATTAATTTTCTATTCATCAGAACCCCTGTGTTATAACTGAGCCATTTTCAATTTCAGTGTATAAATTTGTTTATTATTTATCCTCTATTTTTGTAAGCACGTGCTGAACCATATGTCAAAGGAAAAAAAGAGTTAAATGAATTTAATGCTTTTAATTTTTATGTAAAATATGAGCGCGTGCTATCTGTAAAATTTGTTAAAATGTAAAGATTATGTGATGCGTGTGGCATCCAGAGTTTTGTTTTTTAATTCAAGAAATAGAATAGAATAAAGTTAGCAACGATGTTAGTTGCATTTTTTCATATAGTTTGAGTTTTTAATTTTAGTGAACTACTTTTTACCGTAGGAATAATTTTACTATGTTTAACGTTATAGGGAATTATTATACGAGCATAAAAGATGCTACTTTAATAGCTTTAAAGTGTAAATAAGTAGTATAGGCGTCCGCTTTCATACAGTTTAATTTAGTAAGAGAAAAGCTAGGAATTTGCGGTGCTTATTCCGTTGCTTTACATAAAAATATTGGAGTCCATAGCGACAGGACCGTTCAAGTGAAGTAAAATTATTTTGATTATATTAAGATTAAAAAGATGTTTAAAACCGTTAAAGGGTTTAAAAAAGAAGATTTGAAGTGGGTAGCCGAAGAGATTGGAGAGACATTGCCTTCGACGTTCACAATAGCAAGCTTAAAGGAGCTGATTTTAAATAGTAAAGAGTATGAGAAGGATCCCGACTTTGTTCAGGATATCTTAGAAAATGCTATAGCGGAAAGAAAATTGAAAGAAGAGAAACAAGCTTTGAAAGAAGAAAAACAAGAACAAGCTTTGAAAGAAGAAAAACAAGAACAAGCTGAAAAAGAAAAAGAACTTGAGAAGTTAAAGCTAGAAAAAGAAGCTGAGGCATTAAAGCTGGAAAAAGAAGCAGAACTGGAGAAAGAGAAATTAAGATTGAATCATGATTTAGAATTGGCGAGAATACAATCATCTGGGCAAATTCAAACTGATGCTATTTTAAGTAATTATGAAAATAGTACTATGAGACGAAAATTTACTTTACCTAAGCTGGAATTCAGGAAATTTGGCGGAGAAATTAAGGATTGGTTGCCATTTTGGAGCCAATTTGAACAAATCGATAAAGATGATGAGATTGCCCCAGAGGACAAGTTCCAGTATTTAGTACAAGCAACAATCGCTGGTTCACGTGCAAGAGAAGTTGTTGAAAGTTTCCCGCCAACTGGCGCCAATTATTCAAAGGCAGTGGAAAGTTTAAAGGCTCGTTTTGGCAGGGAAGATATTCTAGTAGAAGTGTATGTACGTGAGTTATTGAAATTGATAATATCTGTGCAAACAAAAGGTAGATTTGCATTAACTTCATTATATGATAAGCTTGAGTCATATTTACGGGCGCTAGAAACATTAGGTGTTACCACTGATAAATATGCCTCCATTTTATACCCTATGGTTGAGTCTTGTTTCCCAGCAGACTTTTTGAAGGCCTGGAATCGCTCGAATCTCTCTTCTTCTAATACGGATGCTAAAGGAAGGTTGAATAATCTGATGCATTTTTTGAAAACGGAAGTAGAAGGTGAAGAGAGAATATCTTTAGCTGTAGCGGGCTTCGGTTTGACAAAGCGTGAAGATAATAAATATTCTAAAAGGAAAAACAGTGCAAGTGCAGACTATATGCGAAATAAAATATCGACAGCGGCAGGTTTATTGACAACGTCTTCTGCTTTAGATTTCAAAAGAGTATGCATTTTTTGCCAAGGCAAACATTTGAGCTCTGAATGCTTTTCAGCTCGAAAATTGAGTTTAACTGAGATACAAAAGATTGTAAAGGATAAAAATTGCTGCTTCGCTTGTTTGTTACCTAATCATACAGTGAAAAAATGTCGAGCAGTTTTAAGATGCATTATCTGTTCTAAGAAGCATGTGCCTTTGATGTGCGATTTGCGTGATTCTCAAGGTAAAACTGCACAAGAAAAGGTTGAAGAAAATTCAGTCAGTAGTGAAATAAACATGACAAATTTTAATAAGCAAAGTGCTAAAGTATTCCTTCAAACCTTAAAAGTGAAACTCATCTCCGAAAACAAGCAAAAAACAGTTCGTTTATTGTTAGATTCAGCATCCCAAAAATCTTATATTTTGAAAAGTATAGCAGAAGAGATGAATTATACTCCCATTCGTCAAGAAAAAATGATGCATTCATTGTTTGGCGGAGTTACAACAAAGGAATGCCAACATAATTGTTATAGAATAAAGGTTAAGGATATGAAGGAGAAGTTCACCTGTAATTTTGAAGTGATGGATCAAATTACTATATGTGAAAACATTCAACCGGTCACTAATGGTCCGTGGATTAAAGAGTTGAAAGAATATGGAATCGAATTATCTGATGTAAGTCATTGCCGTGAAGTTATCGAAATATTGATTGGTGCAGATATTATGGGAAAGATGTTAACTGGCAAAAGAAAAGTACTGACATCTGGTCTTGTTGCCATAGAAACATACCTCGGTTGGACATTGATGGGCAAGGCGCCTCACACCGAAGTCTCAACAGATAATTTAGCAATGATGGTGACGTCTTTGTTCGTAAATGAAGCTGATATCTCAAACTTATGGAGATTGGACTTGATCGGAATAACAGATACTATAGAAAAGAAATCTAAAAGTGAGATTGACCGTCAAACAAAGGAACATTTTTTAGAGACAGTAAAAATTAACAAGGATGGTCGTTACGAAATTTGTCTTCCTTGGGCTGACGACACATCTGTATTACCAGATAACTTGAGTTTGGCTGTAAGACGTTTGGAAAGTACAACTTCTAAGTTATTATCTAAGAACATGTACGAAAAGTATGAAAATATATTTATGGACTGGTTGAATGAGGGGATCATAGAAGAAGTTCCTGCCACCAAAGTGAACTCTTATGGTAATTACTTACCTCATCACCCGGTTATTAAAGAGACCAGTAGTACAACACCTATCCGTCCGGTTTTCGATGCTTCAGCAAAGTTGGCTAACCATCCATCTTTAAATCAGTGTCTGCAGTGTGGCCCAAATTTGATTGAGCTTATCCCAGATATTCTCCTACGTTTCAGAGAAAGAAAACTCGGTGTAACCGCTGATATTAGAAAAGCGTTTCTTCAAATTAGCATTTGTGAAAAGGATAGAGATTTTCTGCGATTTCTATGGTGGAAAGATCTAAAAGAGAAGAAACTTAAAGTATTTAGGCATGCACGAGTCGTTTTCGGTGTAAAGTGTAGCCCTTTTCTTTTATCATCAGTAATTGAATATCACATCAATAATAGTGCAAATTTTGAGGAAAGTTTCAAGCAAAGGCTTTTGCACAGTTTTTATGTAGACAATGTCGCCACTAGTGTGCACAGTGAAGAAGATCTAAAGAGATTTATCTCGGACTCAAAGAAAATAATGGCAAATGGTGGTTTTGATTTAAGACAGTGGGAATACACTGGTGATCACGATGAAACGTCGAACCAGAAGGAGACTCAAGTATTGGGTCTGATTTGGGATAAGGTTTCCGATACATTAAAAGTCAACATGAAATGGCTAAACGATTTCAACACAGAAAGGATTACCAAGCGAAGTATGTTATCGGCAGTTCATAAAATTTTTGATCCTTTTGGTTTTACTGCTCCGGTGATGCTTTATCCTAAATTGATGTTACAGAGAGCTTGGAAATTAGGAATTAATTGGGATGACGAAATAACTGGTGACTTACAAAAAGAATTCCTATTATGGTTCCAAGAACTTAAATATTTAAATGATGTTAAGATACCAAGACATATCCAGATCACTCCAGAAAACTTACATGCATGCACAATACATACTTTCGTTGATGGAAGTAAAGATGCTTATGCAGCAGTAGTATTCTTGAGGATAGAAAAAGAAGATCAAGGGGAAATAATTCTGCTTGCTGCCAAGTCCCGAGTTGCGCCTTTAAAAAATACGACTGTACCAAGAATGGAGCTATTAGCGGCTACTATTGGCGCTCGTTTGGCGAAAACTGTTGTGGATGCTTTGGGTTGGCAGGAAATGAAGAGATATTACTGGAGCGATTCCTCAACAGTGCTAGCTTGGATATCAAGAAATGAGAGCTGGTCTGTGTTTGTCCGAAATCGGGTTCAAGAGATTCAGAAATTAAGCAGTCCTTCATCATGGAAACATATACCAAGTGAGAAGAATCCAGCAGACTTGCCGTCTAGAGGCTGTAAGGCTAAGCAATTAGCTTTAATCAGATGGTGGGAGGGCCCACATTGGATGAAAGATTCAGCAGAATTTAGAAACCACATGAACACTTCCGATGAAGATTGGAATGAGGAAGAAATTCAGAAAGAAAGGTCAAAGTCTACTTGTATGTTGACGAAACCTGAATTTCCATCCAACAATAACTGGTATTACCGCTACTTTTCAAGTTATGAAAAAATCATACGTTTAGTTGCTTGGATTCTTCGCTTTAAGCATAATTGTTTAAATCCTGATAAGAAGAGTAAAGGCGAATTGACGGCTACTGAATTTCGGGAAGCTGAGATAAAAACTCTACGTATGGTTCAAAAAGAATCTTTCTCTTCGGAAAGTGATGAAAGATTGAAGACATTACAAACCTGTAAGGATGAGCAAGATGTCATTCGTTTGAAAACTAAAATAACTTACAGGAAAGATAGTGAAGATTTTCTCCATCCCATAATTCTCCCTTCAAAGCATGAAGTTGTTAAGCGACTTATTTTTTATATTCATGTAAAGAACTGTCATGCGGGGTTACAAATCCTCTTAAATTTGCTTAGAGAAAGGTATTGGATCCTCAACGGAAGAAAGAGTGTAAAGCTTGTGTTAGCCAGCTGTGTGATTTGTAAAAGGTTTAATTCAAGGGCTTTATGGACATCTAGTGCTCCTCTACCTGAAAACCGAGTAAAAGATTCTGCCGTATTTCAAATTACAGGCATAGATATGGCTGGTCCTTTGTATCTTAAGAACGATAAGAAGAGTTGGATTTTGATTTTCACATGTGCTATATATAGAGCTGTTCATCTAGAGCTAGTGACCTCTGCTTCAACAGATGCATTTCTGATGGGTTTGAGAAGATTTGTGGCTCGCAGAGGAAGATGCTCTGTTATCTACTGTGATAACGGAACAAATTTTGTTGGCGCAGCTAATTATTTGAGAAGCTTAGATTGGCAATGTATACAAAAATATGGGTCTGTCAACTCCATAGACTGGAAGTTTAACCCGCCAACGGCGGCGTGGTGGGGTGGCTTCTGGGAGAGGCTGATTAGGGTAATAAAAGATCTTCTTAAAAGAGTCTTAGGACGCGCCTGTCTTACGTACGAAGAAATGACAACTCTTTTAGCTGATGTTGAAAGTGTAGTGAATTCAAGGCCTCTAACATACCTTTCTGAAGATGCGACTGTAAAGCCTATCTCCCCATCTATGTTTCTTCAAGATGTTCACGAAATTCAGCTTCCAGATGTTGATGCAGTTGAACAAAATTCTTTATCAAAGAGGCTCAGATACAGGCAGTCCCTACTCAGAGCTTTGAGAGATCGATTCAGATCCGAATATTTGGGTGCTCTCATACAGCGAGCAAATAGAAAACAGTCAGAAAAGGGTATCGCTGTCGGAGATATTGTATTAATTGGATCTGACAACAAGAAACGAATCCACTGGCCACTAGGCCGTATCACAGAACTTATTCCTGGCAAAGATAAGAAAGTTCGACTTGTAAAGGTTCAAACTTCGCAACATGAACTTTTACGACCTATTCAAAGATTATATCCTTTAGAAGTAACATCATCAAATAATAGTTCAAAACTGGAAGAAGCATACCATTCAAAGGAAACCTCTGCTCAAACTGTTAAACCCGTTGTAACTTCAGAAGAGGAACCAGTCAGATATAGCAAAGCGGGAAGGAGAATTAAAGTCCCTGAAAGACTAATGTATTAAGAACTACACCTGCAACATTTGGTTTTGATTATAACCTATAATCAAAAGGTGGGAGGATGTTATAACTGAGCCATTTTCAATTTCAGTGTATAAATTTGTTTATTATTTATCCTCTATTTTTGTAAGCACGTGCTGAACCATATGTCAAAGGAAAAAAAGAGTTAAATGAATTTAATGCTTTTAATTTTTATGTAAAATATGAGCGCGTGCTATCTGTAAAATTTGTTAAAATGTAAAGATTATGTGATGCGTGTGGCATCCAGAGTTTTGTTTTTTAATTCAAGAAATAGAATAGAATAAAGTTAGCAACGATGTTAGTTGCATTTTTTCATATAGTTTGAGTTTTTAATTTTAGTGAACTACTTTTTACCGTAGGAATAATTTTACTATGTTTAACGTTATAGGGAATTATTATACGAGCATAAAAGATGCTACTTTAATAGCTTTAAAGTGTAAATAAGTAGTATAGGCGTCCGCTTTCATACAGTTTAATTTAGTAAGAGAAAAGCTAGGAATTTGCGGTGCTTATTCCGTTGCTTTACACCCTGCATACTATTTGTAGAACAATATATGCAGCATGAATTTATTTCGTCAAATTAAAATGTATGCGTCATTCAAGATATATCAATGGATGGTGCTTAAATTATCCACGTCTGGATAAAAAATGATCGATATTCATTTGAAATTCAGTTAATTGTAAAATATTAAATTAAGTTGAACGTCAAAAATTCTGATTTTACCAAAAAATGATTTTTTTTTTTTTTCGATAAATTCAAGTGAAATTTAGGCTGAAAATAGCGCATCTGTCTTTGAATATGCAATTTCCCTCACAAATTCTAAGAATGTATTATTAAAAAAAAAAAAAAAAAAAAAAAAAATGAAAACAAAAATTTTAGGATGTTAGAAATAAAAATCTATTGTTTATTATGATCACTATAACAATTTTAAGTACACGAAAATTTTCAATAAATATTATAGTGTACTAAAACAATCCAAATCATGCATTATCACGCAGAACAGCGGTAACGTTAACATGGCAATGATAAATGAAAGTGTTATAATAAAAATTATCAACATTTACAAAATACCCTTATGTTAATGAATTTTACATTACACAGGTAGTTTATTTACACTACGTTTTATTAATTATGCTTACATTTTAGACGGTTACAAAATAAATAAATAAGTAAATGCAAGATAGAATTACTGTAGAAAATCTAATTCGTTCTGATAATATACAAATGATAGGGCTGTCTGTGCAAAACTCTCAGCGAGAGCAGACATTTCCTGTGAAAATTTGTATTGGCTATTAAGCTCATTGGTTGAAAGTTTGTTGCCAGTGGTCCCACTGAGATTTCTTTCGGCAGCGTTATTAGAGTTTTGCTTGCTTCTTTTTAAATTTATTAAAAAAAAATTAAAAATAAATTTAGTAAGCAATAAAAAATGACTCAATTCGAGTTTTCTTTTAGCTGACGATTTTGCTCCGGCAAAACTATCATTTGTTTACTGTCACGTTCAGTAGGTACTAATTTTGTTGAAATTTTATAATTTTAATAAAACAATTATTTACTTTTCATTGGCTCCTTTCTTTATAAATTTTACAAATTAATTCTTTCTATCTGATTTGTCTTTCTCTTTTTTATAATTTAAACATGGGATCTACATGACGTGAAACCAAATGCTGCTGCACAATTCTATAAATATAACTTACTTTAAAGTTTTATACTGTATTATTTTGCCTTACTTTCATATTTTTTAGGATGAAAATATAACACAATCACTCTCGCTGCTGGATACAGTATTCTTTTGTGGATAGAATGAGCCAATTCAATCCAAGTTATCTATATTTTTAGATTTCAACGAGTATTTCTGGTACAAATATACTTCTTGTCTATTTGTATTATAGTTTATCTGCTGGACTGAATGATTTCAATCAATCATATAGGAATGTAGTGTTTGTAATAAAGTTTTACATATTAGAAACGCACATTGGAGATGCCAATAGTATACACTCTGATAATAGCAAATTAGAAAATAAACTTTTATTAAAGCACAACGATTAATAAAAATACAAAATAGTAAAAACTGAAGGATCAGTTTTTACGGTTAGATTGCTAATGCATCTCACCAACTGTTTTTTCTTGCTTGCTTATTCTTGTAAATTTTAGCATGATCACTGGATTGCACATATTTAATAGTTTTTATATGTTTTATAAGTGTCAATTATCTACAAATATTAATTTGTCCTAAAATTTTCTTATATTTCAGGATGAAAACATATTGAAATCGCTCACGCTCCTGGATACTGTAATCTAAAATGTATTGTTGTCTCTATATATATTTAGTTTCATCTACTAAAGAAACTATGGATAAAATCTATACATAAACATAAAGGATTGGATGTTGGGTTAAACCGTTCTCTACATCAATTAGATACCTGTATGAAACAAACCAGTTAGAGGATGGGAAATGAACCAACTTTTAAGTACTTTATGTGTATTAAATATTATTTATTGTTTAACCTGTAATCTGTATGTATAATGTTAAATTCTATTCGTACCATTACTCCCGTCGTCTAATGTATAAACTGATAATACTCAGGAAATTCATTTGCTAAAATTAAATGGCATAAAATTTCTCTGATACTTCGTATATATATCGAAAAACATGTTTGTGAGAAATTTGATATAAGATTTTTATATATCTTTATTTCAAAGTAATATTTACTGTAATCAGATCAAGTTATTTTATTATGAGAGTGTTAACATATTCAAAAATGATATTTCTCAAGAATATTATATAATTATATACAAGTCTTTTTACAACAAAATTTTTACATCATTTATTTTTCAAAATGCTTATGTTGTGTTATTATAGCTTATTATTTTGTTGGTACCTTCAGAAAGAATGAATAGGCTTTGAATTATTACTAGGTTTAAATTAAGGTTAAGATGTTATGTAATATATATAAACTCTTATTTGTCGTTGTACTGCCAAATCTTATTTATTAGAGTATGTTTCAAAACGGTATTGCCAAATGTAGCTTATATAGATTTTTTTAAATTTATTGATATATACTGTACATGAGTTTTCTCTAACTCTGAAGAGTATACATGTAAAAGAATATTAAATAAATTTTTGCCTTTCTGCATATGTGTATTTTATTTATTCATATAACATTTTTATTTATATAAAATGGTTCAAATAGGCACTAAATTTTCGTTATAAAATATAAGAAGACTGAGAGTAGCGTTACAAATGATGAAATGATCTATTACGTTTATAGCATGGATATAACCCTTTAACAGCAGCGTCCACGCAACGAGGATGCATTTATTATTTCCAAATTGAAAAAAATCATTCTGGAACTCTTCAACAAAATATTATTTTATATACTTACCTTAAATAAATAATTTATTTATTTATTTTAAATTTGTCATAAATTCTGGTGATTTTCTATAGTAAACGAGCTTAATTACCTTGCCGCTTAAAAGGTTAATCAGTATTTACTCTGCAAGAAATGTGCCAATTATAAAATTTTGTTAAAAATTTTCTTTTACAGTTTCTTATAAAAGCACAGTGATGATATTAGTGTTAAAATTACTTTTTTTTTTTTTTCTGATTAATGAGAACATTTTAACCTTTAAATGCATAGTGATGCATATTTGCATCGGATGTTTAAAACATCATGTCTCTTTATACAGACACCTTTGCATAGTTGTTTTTTTATTTTTTATTTTATTTTATTTTTTTTTTTATTCAAAACTATTTTACCGTTTCCGAACGCAACTAAAATCTTTGACAGTTTATTTCTTTATCTGCGATAATTTTTATTCTTGGCGCGCTATCCGAGTACAATTTCATTTCGGCTCGGGTGTTACGAATTACGATTATTTATATAAAAAGTAATTAAAAACATACAGAAAAAATTGTAAGACCAGGTAATTGTAAAACAAGGTAAGACTCACGAATAATATTTATATTTTTGCATATACTGATATATTTATGCAAGAAAAATGTAGCTTTCTATTGATGACGTAGAAATAAATCAATCTGTTTTTTGTTTTTTTTTAGGAGGGGGAGGGGGGGAAATCTTATACTTTTTTTTTTTTTTTTTGTGTATTTTTCCCAATTACTACAACTCTTTCCCGGTTGATTTCAAATTTTATTTATTAAAGATAAATATTCATGCATTTAAGGGTTATCATTTTTAGTGCAAAATATGGAACATTACTTTATCACTAATAGTAATCATTTGACCTTCTCTTGCCCGAATTTGAAAAATACAAACAGTTTATAGATTATAGAGCAAGATAACAAGTTCTATAAATAAACGTAACTTTGAAAATAGTTTAAAAAAAAAAAAAACTTTTAGAAGCAGTTTTTTAAATGTATATTTTTTGTATGTGGCCTACCTCCACATTTAACGCCTCTCCCCTACTGAACATTGTACATTCATTCATAAAAACGTTATGATGATAGGAAATTTAAAAGTTTATTCTAAATTATTCAGAAACATTTCATCCACACCATTCATAGAAACTTATAAATATTGATCAAGCTTTTAAAGTGGCTTTCTCATATAATCTTCAAAATACCCAATTTCATTTCCCTGCAATTTTTACTTTATAAGTTATACTGATATAAAACATATACACAGATTAACCACTGAAATCATTTTTGTATTCAAGGAACCTCAAAACACGTAATTGAAAATAAAAAAAATTCAGAATCCAAACTAGTACACACTGAGAAAAGATTATGTCACTGACATCTACATTATAAATTAGTAAAAATAAGTAAAAATAATAATCGCTACTAAAATAATCTGTCGTAAAAATAATTCCATGTCATCCTTATAAATTCTAGTTCCCGTTGCTAGCGAGTTCTAAAAACACTTATTAGAATTCCAGACTGCTTTCCTATATTATAGTAGGGCCAATCTCATTCGAAAATCTCTGTAAATAAATGCGAACACGAAAGGCGAATTTTAGTAACTATAATTTTGTTTTATAACCCAATTCTAGGAAATCAACAAGAATTTCTCGCAATACAAAGGATTTATAACATTCATAATATTTAAAATACTTAAAAATCATTACGTCTCGTAGTGAACTAAATTTTAATTACAATAAAAACTGAGTCAGACAATATACACTAAAAATATACAATTTAAAACATTAAAAACACAAAACATAAATTTAACCGTTTCGAGCCTTTTACATGCTCCTCATCAGTAGACACATCAAATGTAAAGGCTGAGAAGAACAGACTTCCATTAAGAGAGCACAACGTATACAGCGGGAACTGCGCATGCCTCATTAAGGGCCTTATTCACCAACTTCTTTCGGATTAACCTCGGATCAGTGGTAATCGCTCGATCATACAAAATTCGCTATTCTCCAACAAAAATCCGCGGCAGATCTGTAGAACAGATGTTCACTGGTGTATGTTTACATTTTGGCGATATTATCCGTGCGCCAACGAACCAAGGAAATGAGTTTATCTTATGGCAACCTTACAAAACGTTTGTTTACGTTCGAAATGAAAGAAATATTAATGCAGACGACTATTTAACGTAATTAAATAAAATTATCGAAGAAATTTCATAAAATGGCGATGGTTAATTAACTTTTTAACTACAATATTTTAATAAATAAGCAAATACTTAACAAAATGCACGTTTTGTCATCGGAGTTTTAAGAGCAAATTAATTTCAACAACACAATAAATGTAATTAAATAAATGAAAATTCAGAATAAAAATATAACTTATTAAGTAATTAAAAAAGCCTGAAAACTTACAATATATGCAACATGAATTTTATTTATTTTATTTATTTATTTATTTATTTTTTCCATTTTGAAATTTCTGTTGACTCAATAATACGTAAATCACATATCAAATATTTCACTTCGCGCTCAGTTAATTCGTAACATTCGAGGATTCTAAAACCGCATTAAAATGAATCGAAACACATCGGTATAAAAATTATGAGAATATACAAATAAAATAAAAAACATATTTTCAAGTTATCAAATGATACGCTTTCATTTCTCCAGACACATATCGTTTCGAATTTTTCACTAACACTTACATTTCAGCGGAGGGGAAAATCCCCTAGTTTTCATAAACTTGACCAACAAGTAATTGAGTGAGTGAGTTTTACGTCGAACTAGTTCTACGTTGTGGGCAATGAGTACGGCAACCAAATATCCCCATTTTCTACAGACAACGTTTACTTTATTCGCATTATTATAATTTTTTAAAAAATTATAGAAAGTAAACTATTTAATATTCAAATTTTATTTTTAGTGCTTATTAATTAAAAATGAAAAAAAAAAAAAAAAAAAAAAAAAAAAAAAACATGCATAATTAGTTAATTGTAGCAATTTAAAGCTTCTCTGTTTTAAAAGTTCACGGATCCGGCCACTGTAACGACGGAGGATGAATAGGGACATACCCTAAGGTATATGAACCAACAAAGAAACATGGCTGTATAAAGCTATGAATCTGAAAACGCACGTAACTCGGCTCCGCGGCAATCACTGTCGCGCATGTTAAAACCAAAAAAAAAAACATCACTGGACACCCGTACCTCGCTGTGCATGAATCTGAAAACGCACATAACTCGGCTCCGCGGCAATCACTATCGCGCATGTTAAGACCAAAATTTCCCATAATGTAGCTCTAGTGCAACGTAAAATGCGCTCGAAACAAATGAACCAATCAAATATCGCCTAATTTCCTGTAATGTAGCTCTAGTGCAACGTAAAATATACTCAAAACAAATGAACCAATTAAATATAGCCTAATTAGCCATAATGTATAGCTCTAGTGCAATGTAAAATACACTTAAATCAATAAAAAACAAATGAACCAATCAAATCTCTCCATACTGCGTCATAATAGAATTGTTAAGTTATGTTTACAAGGATAGGCAGTTTCTCGCTACGGAAGTTCGCCAAGCAGAAAGTGAACCTCTGTTCTACAGATCAACCAAATCCGCTGTTCACCGGCTACTTTAATTCTCGGATTTGCTGATCCATGGTTTAATCCAAGTGTTAAGAAGTTGGTGAATAAGGCCCTGAGTGGTGAAAAATTTGTGTACCAACCTTCCAGGAAAATTCTTGAATGATAATTTAAACAGTTAGATATGATTATTTTAGTATTGTTAAAATCAGGTAAATGGTCAGTTTCTATGGCATACTATACAATTTTCGTACGTATATCACGGTTTTTGAAATAGCTTTTATGTTCCAGAATTCGAGTATGAAGAGAACGGCCAGTTTCATCAATATAAACCGAACTACAAGATTTACAAGGGATATTATACATAACACCTGTACGGGAAAAAGGGGGGATAACTGGTTTAAAATTAGAAAGGAAATTACGAATTAGAAATTAGAAATTGGGGTTTATAGGAAACAGATAAATTAACAGTGCGTAAAACTTTGGCAATAGATTCAGAAATATTTTTATAGTAAGGAATAGTAACGAACGATTTAGGAGGTATGATTATCCTTATTGAAGTCATACTCTTTTAATTTTCTTTTAAGCCAGCGAGAGGGATAATTGTTATGCTTTAAGTCCGAAAAAAACCTTTTTAATTCCAACTGGAAAAGCTCATCAGTACTGCAATATGATTTTGCGCGGTGGAGTAAAGTATAGAAAACAGCAGATTTATGTGAAGAAGGGTTAGCTGAATTAAAATTTAAATACTGGGGAAATGTTGGTTTCCTATAAACAGAAGTAACTAATTCAGCATAAGTATCAGGCGAACGCTCAATTAAAATATCTAAGAAAGAGAGTTTATTTTCTTTTTATTGTTCTAAAGTAAATTGAATTGATGGATTAACGGAATTAGCATAATTAAGAATATCAGAAACATGTTGATTATCAGTGATTATAAAAATATCGTCCACATATCTACGCCAAAAAATAAATTTTATCATGTAAATCAGAATTAATTTGATTTTCAATAAACTGCATGACTATTTCTGAAATTCGAACTGAAATGGCGGAGCCCATAGCAGTGCCATTAATTTGTTGATAATAAGAATTATTAAAGCTAAAACAGTTGGAAGTTAAAGAAAATGAAATAAGTTCAATCAAAGTATTTGTACCTAAATTAATTGTTGGAAGAAATGCTATTGTAAATTTTACGGATAATATCACAAGCATAAGGGATAGGGATAGATATGAATAGATTAACTACATCAAATGAAACCATTAAACTATCAGAGGGAACACTATTTCGTTTTAAATCATCAAGAAAGCTATAAGCAGAGTATGCTAAACTGGGAATTCAATGTAAAGTGTTTAAGATAATCAGACAGGAAACGAGATAAATTATACAGAGGGGATTTAGGATACGCAATTATTGGACGAAGAGGAGAATCCGGTTTATGTATCTTTGGTAAGCCATAGAAAATAGGTACAGAACCATAATAACATCTCAAATTTTTAGCTGCTAAGAGTCAAAGATTCCAAGATTTTCATATTTAATAATTAAACTATTCAATTTTCTCTGGATGACAGGGGTATTATCTTCATTTAGCAGTTTATATGTAGAATTATCATTTAATAAAGTTAAAGCTTTCTTTTCATCATCATGCCTATCAAGAATAACTGTAACGCGGCCTTTATCTGTACGAGTAATAACAATTGAAGGATCACTTGACAATTGTTTCAGGATCTTTAATTCGGAAGAGTGATGAGGGAGAGTATCATATAAATTACGTAACAAATTTTTCGAAATTTCAGTCCGTACATGGTGCTTATCCCGCGCAGAGAGTCTATTAATATCAGGCTCAACAGCAGCTAAAATCCTAGGAATATCAACTTTAGGTCCTCCAATAGAATAATTCAAACCACGATCAAGAATTGACAAGTCATTGTTCGAAAAATTACGAGACGACTTATTCAAGGTCCAAATAGGATTATGATGTGGAGAGATCTTGGCAAGCGATGACTTGGATACCAAATTATTAAATTTCTTAAGAATCTTGGCTCGATGATGATCTTATAACGTCTTGCTTTGAGTAGATAAATAATATAAACCTCCATTACGATCATAAGTATTAAGTGAGTTAAGTAACTGAGACAACTGTAAATACAGAAGCTTTCGAGCTGATTTTAAAGTAGCAAAATTAAGCGAAATAGCCGCTGAAATAAACCGCAAACTTGATCGAAAAGCAATTCTTTTACCAAAATCACAATTCACAAGAAGTTTAACTGTAAAAGAAACCGGGATAACATGAGCTTTTTTACACTTCAGGAGAAACTTTTTCTGATAATTCAGGCGTACAATTTTCGAAGAAGTCCTTGACCATAAACTCAAACATTTGCAAATTAGCGATCCATATTTACATTTAAAATATTTAAAAAACATTACGTCTCGTAGTTAAACTAAATTTTAATCACATTAAAAACTGAGACAGACAATATACATTAAAAATACACAATTTAAAACATTAAAAACACAAAACATAAATTTAAACGTTTCTAGCTTTTACAGAATCCTGATCAGTAAAAACATCAAATGCAAATGCTGAGAAAAACAACAGACTTTCATTAAAAGAGTACAACGTATTCAGCGGGAACTGCTGCAGTACTGATGAGCTTTTCCAGTTGGAATTAAAAAGGATTTTTTCGGACTTAAAGTATAATAATTATCCCTCTCGCTGGCTTAAAAGAAAATTAAAAGAATATGACTTCAATAAGGATAATCATGAAGTTAATTCCTCTAAATCACCTAAATCGTTCGTTACTATTCCTTACTATAAAAATATTTCTGAATCTATTGCCAAAGTTTTACGCACTGTTAATTTATCTGTTTCCTATAAACCCCAATTTCTAATTTGTAATTTCCTTTCTAATTTTAAACCAGTTATCCCCCCTTTTTTCCCGTACAGGTGTTATTTATAATATCCCTTGTAAATCTTGTAGTTTGGTTTATATTGGTGAAACTGGCCGTTCTCTTCATACTCGAATTTTGGAACATAAAAGCTATTTCAAAAACCGTGATATACGTTCGAAAATTGTACAGCAAGCCATAGAAACTGACCATTTACCTGATTTTAACAATACTAAAATAATCATATCTAACTGCTTAAATTATCATTCAAGAATTTTCCTGGAGGGCTGTTACACAAATCAACAATTTTCACCACTTAATGAGGCATGAGCAGTTCCTGCTGAATACGTTGTGCTCTCTTAATGAAAGTCTGTTGTTCTTCTCAGCATTTACATTTGATGTTTTTACTGATGAAAACCTGTAAAAGGCTCGAAACGTTTAAATTTATGTTTTGTGTTTTTTATCTTTTAAATTGAATATTTTTGGTGTATATGTCTGTCTCAGTTTTTAATGTGATTAAAATTTATTCAAAATATTCTTAATATTGTTTCACCATCTAGAAAAATGTAGACTAGAGATTCTCGGTCACTTTGTCAACCCAGGTTATTTTTTTACTTTATACGCATAACTTGGAAATCTATATTTCTACTTTACGGATTTAGAAAACGGCGACTTATTCGTTCTAGATGAAGGTGATATATTTTTTTCCTCAGTGCATTTTTACTTTAACGTATGAGAAAATAATTATCATTCCTCATGCGATTTCTTGGACTAGGTAAAATTTAGAAAAACACTTCTTTCAATTACATGTCCAAAAATTGTCTGCACCCCACACAGCTTACTTAAATTTAGCACATTAGGAAAAACACAAAACACAAATTCAAATGCACTTTCATTAACTTAAAAATATAGTCCTAATTTATCGTGGCCGTAAATATAATTTATTTTTGCGTGGCTCTGTAAACGGATGGTAAAAGATTTTCATACTGCACTAAACACATCACATCCTGTGCTAAACACGTGAAATCACGTCCTATGCTAAACATGCTTTTATGCATATAAAAAATAGATTTTCATTTCATTTTTTTTAGTCCAATCTAAACGTGTTAAAATGCACTTAGCAGAAACTTCGTCCATCAACGTAATGTATTTCAATTCTCTCTGGTGTTCTTTTTCAGGAACTGTATATTAGATTTCAATAAAAGTTTCAAGCAGAATTCCCATATTAACAATTTTAGAATATCGAGTTTAGACTTCCTGCTAATATTTGTATTTAAGATAATAGAAATTCTTTCAGGTGCCCCTGTAGAATAACCAGTGGTGACATTTACACTATTTTCAATAGGGAACATCCCATAGTGAACTTGAATTACATATATATCAGTTTCAAGCAATTCCGTGAATATTTACGGGAGTTACAGCGCGGATAGACAGACAAACTGACGTCATAAACACTTTTCAACTTTGTTGGAAAGTGTTAAAAAATATCACCGCATGGTCATAAATTACTGCAATCGAAAAGTGAAATTGTTTAAATCTTTAAAATATAGAAAAATATTAATGAAATTTGTATATCGATAACATTTATTATGAATGCGAGACGAAAACTGCCTTCTAAGTTTTCCTATAATAATTTACGCAGTACAATTTATTTGTTTTAGATGTTATTTATTAAACATTACTTTTCATGATGAATGTCAGCGATTTTTATCTCAGAGTGTTAGATTACACTTAATGTACAAAAAATGTCAGTTTTAATCTCTACAAGCCATAGATAAGAGTGTATGCTGTTTTCTCTGATATATTGTCTCTTGTGAAAAAGGAAAACTATCGATAACTTTTTTTTTAATTATCATATATCTATGGTTCAACCACACTGAAAAAAAATTCTATGGCTGATGTCTAGAACCTAAATTGTGTCTCAAGTAAATATAGTCCCATTTCATCCTTATAAATTCCAGCTCCCTTCACTAGGGAGTTCTAAAAACCCCTATTAGAATTCTAGATCGTTTTCCTATATTATCGTGGGGTCAAATTTATTTAAAAATCTCTTCAAATAAATGCGAACTCAAGAGGCGTGTTTTAGTAATTATAATCACGGTTTGTAACTTAATTCTAGGAAATCAAGTGTTATACTGCAATCAAATATTGCAACACCAAATGTCTTCAAAAAAAAAAAAAAAAAAACTGCATGGCTGTGCCACCTGTTGAGCGCAATGCACAAAAGGCTAATAAACACCAACTTAGGCTAATATCCAACCAAATATGACTATATACTGAATTTCGTGCATGAGATACAACGTCAAAAAGATTTGGATACACACACAGACAGACATTTCCTAAAAATTTCTTAAACCTCTCAAAACGTGTAAATCCATCGGAAAACCGAAGTTAAAAAGTCTCACTAATCCAACAATTTCTTCTACAGTTTAATAAAATCTATGGCATTTTTAAAGCTGTAACAAAAATGATAGTTCAACGTTTCACCAGAAAAATAGTGCATATTAGACAAATTTAGCTGCAAACAATATTTTGGTTGAAAGCTTCTTTTTGTGATGCTTAATATTAAAATAGCTCTACCAAAATGGGGAAATATAGCACACCAAATTTTTTAAAAATTATATGTATTTAAAGGGAAACCATTTTTATGTTGAAACGAAGCGTTTTAATAATGCACACTGCTTATATTTTGGATTGAAAATATTTTGACTCCTTAACTTTATGCTTAAATTTGCTCAGAAAATTGCATTTATATTTACTGACTAGTTACATTACACTCACTTTATTTTATAAAGATTTAAATATTATCGTAAAAAAAAAAGCTGTTTATTTAAATTAGAGTAAAAATTAAGGGTACTTAACAGAAATGACAATTTAACAACAGTTAACAAATTTTTTTGCTGTACCTGACTGCTTGCTTGTGTATTTGAGTGATATAAGATTGTGCAACCATCTTTAAAAAAATTCAGTTTTAACAATCAGTCTTCAGATATATTTATGTAAATAAACCAGTATTAAAAGTTTGATATTGATTTTTTTTTTTTTATATTTATATCTGTGGATTTTTTTTATAAACGTGGACATGTAATACATGCTAAGAACATTGAAATAAAAATTCCTTTCAAATTAGGGGAAGGGACACGAATATCGGATATTTCTTTTTTAAATAAGGTTAAAAAAATGCTAAATCTAGTCGTAGGGAAATAAATGTCGGTGTACGTAATCTTGGATTCATATACTATATGTACTTTAACAAATTTGACTGCTGTAGTGTTAAGTAATACACAAAATTGTGTCATTTCAGTTTAATGAGAATTTCAGTTCTTGACCAAGTAGGCTCCTAATATCAGATATCCGAAAATGTCTCAATATCGGATGTCCGATATTAGGCAGCCTACTTTACACAGTAGATTAAAAAAAATAACAATAGTTTTTATTAGTCTTTTATAAGTACCTATAAAAAAACAGCACAAAACATAGTTTATGTATTTAAGGAACTGTTATCAAACATTAAAATAAATGAAATACAAATCAACTCTGGTATTTAACATGTCACATGTATTAACATTTAAATATTTGAAAAAAATTAACTCTTAACCTAGTTTAACAAAATCTTTTGCTCTTATTCTAATTGATTAGTAAAAAAAAAAAAAAAAAATACACTAACGGGTAATTACCGTCTCCTAAACCAGTCTCCGCTTTGTCTACATTCATTAATTAGTCTTATATCCTTGTTTGTAGATGTCACAAATAAAATCAATTACTCTGCTCTCTTCGATTCCAGCACGGAGGTCGTGACACCACTGGTAACAACCTATGCATCGTATCCATTTTCCCCCTCATATATCATTAGAGTAGGGTCCATGACAATATAAACATTCAACATCTTCATCATTGTCACTATCTCCATCACTCTCTAAAATCATTTCGATGTCGGATTCATCAATTCAGATTCAACAGTTCTACGCTTATTTTGTTTTGATTTTTTCATCACCTTCCCTTTCGTCTTTGTGACCACCTTCGCTTTTTCTGTTTTGTTAGACACTTGTTTCTCTTTTCAATCGCAAGTTCCAGCTTATGTTTATATGGAGATGCTGTAAGGACCACAGGTTGTGCTTGTCTACTATTGGCTTTTCCTAGCTTTGTATCAATGGATGGTATAGGCTTTATCATTTCAGGAGATATCAGTAAATTTGAACTTGGTACATTCCTTTTTGGAATAGAAAACGCTGTCACATGAGGCATTTCATCTCGAGATATTGATGGCAAAGGGGTTGAAGATCTATTTGTGATTGAAGAGTGGTTTGAATTTGATACAACAGGCTTTATGTATTTTCTTATCTGTTTCCTCTTCCACCTTCTCCTCCATGTCATTATTGGGTCTCTGACTATCCACTGCAAAGTCATACTCTCTAAATAAATGTTCGTTTAAAGGACAAATTCCACATTTTTGGAAGGCGTTTACAGCAATATCTGCACTTGCAGTTCGCAAATAGGCTTTTCTCGCTAATTCCGAGATTTGGTATGTTGTCACTACGTTACCTGGATGAGTCCGAAGCCACGTCTCAATCTCTTGTGTATAATACGTTTTGAAAGGTCCCATAAATCCCACATCCAGGGGTTGCAGTTTGTGAGAAGTATAAGGGGGTATAGAAACGAGAATAACGCCATTAATATCGTGCTATATCTATTAATTCTATATTTCTCGTATGGGAAAAATGACCATTCGACAGTAATAAGACAGGTTTTTCTTTATTTGGCTTGACGTAGTTAAGAAAATTTAGAAAATAAATCCAACTTAATCCAGCCAGATTTATGAGCTGCAAATGTAGACCTTAAGGGAGCTCTGTCTTCAAGTTGTTTTTTTTATATTTACTCGTGGGAACGCGAACATCGGTGGCACATACAACCCAGCAGCACTCGCTCAAAAAACTAACGTCACAAGACTGCCTCTTTCTGCTCATCTTATTCTGCCAACCTGCTTCTCACCTTTCATACATAAAACTTTTGTCATTCTGGACTGAACCACAGTCACTCCAGTTTCGTCAACGTTGAAAATGCGCGTGGGGTCATAGTTTACTCTTTCGAACTCTGGTTTCAAGATATTAAAAAAAATATGACACCTTTTCTCTCGTAAATCCTCTGGCACGAAGTGCTGTGGTAGTTTCAGGGGTGCGGAATATAAATTGAGGATGTCGTTTTAAAAAAGCTGACAACCACTTTTTGCCGGCTTGTCCCTTATCAGGAAATTGATGAGGAATGTCATTTCGTATTAAAGAAAACTAAATGCAAAACTGGTATACAAACGGTAAATAGACAATAAGACTTCTTCACACACCATAAATTTCAAGCCAGCACAACCGGATTCGAAAGGACGTAGCCTTCCTTCATCAGGTGCAAGAAACACGTGCTACTGCATTGGAGGCAAAAGCAAGACTGAAAGCAGGGCAAAATCCAGAGGGGGAGGAGCAACACAAACAACCAATAGGAAGCATCAGGCAGGACCAATCAGAGAGGAACACACATGCACACACAAAAACAAAAGGAGGGAGGAAAGGAATAAACAATTAATTTTATTTTATTTTCTAATGATTTATTTATTTATTTATATTTATTTTTGTTTTTATATTAATATTATACTAATAAGTAAATTTAATAAAATTAATTAATTCATTATTATTATTATTATTTTATTTTATTTTATTTTATTATTTTATTTAGAATTATTTAATTATAACTATTATTATGTTATAAACATAATGAAGGGAATTATTTAATTGAATTAACCAAATTTTTCCAGGCTGTAGACAACAAAGTGGAATCAGATTTTTCATTGACAGTTTTATCACAATTAAGGTAAATAGCTAAATTTTCCAAAAAATCCAGTTTGGAAATGTATTTGGCATGAAAGATAATTTTGGCACTCTTAAAATTAAAACTATGATCAAATTCCCAACTGTGCTTCGCAATAGAAGATTTAGAAATTTCTTGATTAACAACATATCGAGAATGTTCACGTAAACGGCATTCAAGATTTCTTTTTGTTTGATAAATATAAGATGAATCACAGTTATTACAAGGGACATTATATATTTCGTATTGCTAATTGAAAAGCCATCACCTTTATATCTGTTGCACGTAGGCCATATTACTTATTGACCATTTCTATGCAATACTTAACAAGTTCGTCTTCAGTTCCTTGATGGAATGTAGTTTTCGCCCAAGCTTACCTTGCAGCAGTACATCTATATCTGTGTCACTTTTGGTGTAATTTTCCAAAGTACTTTTAGGAACCCCAAATACTTTTGAAGCTTTAAAGTATCCTATTTCCTTATTTTTCACAGCAAAGTAGGCCTTTTTCATAGCCTACAGGCACCACGTCTTTCATCTTTTATTGGGAGCCATTTTAAACTAAAACAAATAAATATGAAAAAGTATTAATTTCAAGCAACTTATTTGATCACTAAAATCAGATATCCGATATTGAGCACCATCATGTATCCGATATTAGTATTTTTGCATGTAAATAAACAAATTATAATATCTAAAAGCTTTATCGTACTTTTTGTACGAAATTCGATTTTTTAAGCAAGTTATTTACCAATTCATAAAGTACAATAAAGAAATAACATCATTAAAATCTTACTTTTCGAAAATATTACCTTCAATAACCACCATTTAAATTTTCTTTGAAACACAAATCACACGCCTAGGACTTCCGTCGCCATTTTGACAGATATATTTTTTATAAAAAAATTCACTGTAAAACATGTATAAAATATATTTAATTAAAATAATTAAAAAAACAGATCGTGTCAAGGCCTTTCGCCCTGAACATCAGGGCATCATCAGGACAGAGCCATTTTAACTAGAGCCCCTAAATAAAATAATAGGCCGGCGCATCACCGCCATTTTTTTGCCTCCGAAGCGGACAGCATTCCCGCTTGACGTCCTTATCGCTTCCCTAATGATTTCAAGAAATCTTGATCTGAAGCTAATCCGGTCAAGATAAGAGCAATAAGCAACAATAATATTCCTAAAAACACATTTTTTTCACAGTACATTCTCAGGATGTCATTTTATTCTAAGGATATCCTATGGACGTACGATGTGTTGTTAGGGCGGTTTCTTTTTCTTTTACAAAATGTCGCCAAAACTCAAATACACAGCAATAGAAGGTCTGTGAACACTTTATATTCACTTCTTGAATGATTATAGCAGTTTATCGCTAAACAAACTTCCATATCATAGTTTACTTAGCTAAAATTGTGAAATATTATAAAATATGTTACTCTAAAGTTACGTAAGACGATAAAAAAAATGTTTGTGGTTTGTTTATCAGAGAAACGCGCTGGGTACATGTGGCAACCCTAAGGCAGCAAAATGCCTGATGCGCCAGCTCGTATATATAAGAGCCTTAATTTTAACTAGAAGTACAGTAACGTTTGATTTATACATACATAAGAACCATATTACGGTTACAGTTATTATACATGAAATAGATGAAACAGTTGAACACAGACCAATCACAAATGAAACAGTCCGAAGGCGTAGAGTCGAGCTTCACCTGGTTTACTATGGAGACACATTTGTGGAATAATGCATGGACTGAAATATTCCACAAATGTGTCTCCATAGTAAACCAAGTGAAACTCGATTCTACGCCTTCGGACTGTTTCATTTGTGATTGATCTGTGTTCAACTGTTTCATCTATTTCATGTATAATAACTGTAACCGTAATATGGTTCTTATGTATATATAAATCAAATGTTACTGTACTTCTAGTTAAAATGGCTCTGTCCTGATGATGCCCTGATGTTCAGGGCGAAAGGGCTTGACACGATGTGTTTTTTTAATGATTTTAATTAAATATATTTTATACGTGTTTTACAGTAAGTTTTTTTATAAAAATTGTGGTTTTCTACAAATACACGTGTTGTTATCATGTCTCTATATGAGATGTAATTTTATATTTTGACAGATAGCTCGCTAAATGCACTGCAGTGCTGCTATCTAGTTGCGTTCTAATTGTAACCGGTTAAGACCGCATTACCGAAGTTAAAACATCTCTATCTTAATATATATAAATCTCGTGTCACAATGTTTGTCCTCAATGGACTCCTAAACCACTTAACCGATTATAATAAAATTCGCACACCATGTGCAGTTCGATCCAACTTGAGAGATAGGATAGTTTAAATCTCAAATTATAGTCGCAATTTTAATTTATTGCTAATTATTTGTCTGTTATTATTTGACAGTCACAATTATCTGTTAACTCCAAATGATTCTAACAGATGTCGATACCTTTCGACTGGGTTGAAATGAAAGCTGAAATATATTTGGTGCTGCCATCTACACAAAGAATCTTCAACTTTTTAACCTATTAATAAATTTCGTATAATTCAATTATTTCCACTTTTTAAATTTTTGGTGTTAGCATAGCCGGCCACGTGTTACTTAGACTGAAGTGTAAATTGAATTCATATTATAATGAAGATAATACAGTGAAATTAATCCTGTTTTTTACTTATTTGTGCTTCATTGATCAAAACTTTATAATTTAATATAATATATATATATATATATCTTTATATATAAAATTTATTATGTTTGTCCGCGATGAACTCCTAAACTAATGAGCCGATTTTAATGAAATTTGGACACTGTGTGCAATTTGGTCCAACTTGAGAGATAGGATAGTTTTTATTGCAAAATTCGCCTCCCAAAAGGGGGGGGGAGGGGCCAAAACGTGATTTCACAAACAAACAAACAAACAACAACCAAAAAAAAAAAAAAAAAAAATAGAAATGCAGATAGACTGTTCAAAATTGGTATAGAGAGGTTTTAGAGGCCTGCAAATCGAATGAGGATATTTTCGAAAGTGTAAAGTTATTAGGAGGGGCGGGTAAGGGGGCGGAGGGGCAAAAAAATAAAAATAGAGTTACATCGCTAAAAATTGGTACATAGAAGTTTTTGATACGTACAAATCGATTGCAGATATTTTCGAATTTGTAAAATTATTAAGAGGAGCGGGAAAGGGGGGGGGCAGAGGGGCAAAAAATAAAAATATAGTTAGATCGTTCAAATTGGTGCATACAGGTTTTTGACACCTACAAATAAACTGTAGATATTTTCGAATTTGTAAAATTATTTAGAATAGTGGGAGGGGGGAGGGCAAAGGGGCAAAATAATAGAAATAAGAGTTAGAACTTTGAAAATTAGTATTATTAAGTTTTAAGGCCCGATAAATCGATTGCGGATATTTTCGAAAGTATAGAGTTATTAAGAAGGGCGGGAACGGTGGATGAAGAAACGGTGCGCATGGTTTGCGCAGGTATACACTGCCGCAGGCAGTGGGGGTCCGAACAGATTATTCCACCAATGAGAGAAGATTTTTTTGTATTTTATATCATTTTCCTTTCGATAATATATGGATTCATTATGAGTGTCGAACATTTTTCCCGATCAGATTTTTTTTTTCTCTTTTTTTTTTCACATGTTAAAAATTAATGCAATTTTGAGAATTCTTTAATTATAGTGAATCATTTAAAAATAGGGACCAGCGAAGCGGGCTAAGTCTGCTAAGATCAAGGATGTTATCAAGGATGGTCTTTATTCGTAAATAATAATTTTAATATATTGAATATTTTACTACATTATAATTCAACGTATAACATAGCCACAGCAACGCGTGGCCGGGTCTGCTAGTTTATATGTATAATGTAATGCAAAAATGCATTCCTATCAATTATATTAAACAGAAAGCAATATTTCAGACTGCTTTTAAGCAGTTTTGCATATTTTCTATATATTATAAAAGCAGAATATAGGGCACTAATTTGTTTTAATTAAAGAAAATCCCATAACACGACTGAAAGAGACAAATTCAGCATTTCCATGTATAAACATAAAAAATATTCGAATTATTTTGTGTAATCCAGGACGCATTTTCCCCCCTATTTTAAAGAAATTTCTCTGGTCAGTTTTGCCAAATTTATTGATTTTATTTTATTGAATATCCACCAACAAATTTTAACTGTAACGGTTGCGTAAAGACTTCGAAGGTTACTCGCCCATTACATATATCAAATATAACTTCTCAAAATTATTGGTGTTAGCTAAATAAAAAAATCCCTAAATTTGACAACACTTTTTAGAGCTCTTTAAAGCGGTAGGGACGGCAAAGGGTTAAGTTATAGTTCTAAACATGCAACTTTTATCGATTTTTCGCAATAAAAACTTACTTTCTCCATTCCTTGTTTGTCGACATACAATCTCACATACTCTTTGAATCTGCTGAAAGGAACTATGTGTCGTATTTTAGAGAGAAGTTTCCGATTAAGGTTCCAAATGTACAGAGACATGTCATAAGGAAATAGACACCATAATTTTTAATCAATGTTATTTATTTCATAGTACCTACTTGATACAAAAACAAAATATGCATATTAGAACATAGCTGGGCCCCCGCTTACTTTTTTCAAAGCGTTTAATCTGTCGGGCAAGAAGCCAATGAGTTCTGCTATCTTAGCCTCAGGAATTTTAGTCCAATTCTCACGTAAACATTGCAAAAGTTCTTTACAAGAATTATGTTGTCGTGGACGTTGCTTAACTGCACGATCGAGCAGAGCCCATACGTGTTCTATGGGGTTCATATCCGGTGCTTACTGGGCCACAGTTTTCGAATGTCCTGTTTTGCTTCCCATTTTTTGGTCCTTTCAGCCGTATGACAAGGAGCGCCATCTTCCATGAAAAGCATCAATAATTTATTCAGTACCTCACCTGAGAATATTGGCAAAAGCCCCTTCTCCAATGAGGCAATGTATTATTCTCTATTAACATTACCCACACATTCCACTAGCTCTGATTTTCCAGTGCTCCAAATAGCACCCCTCACGAGAACGGAAATTCCATTATGCTTTACGGTTAGTTGTAATCGGTTTAGGCTAAATTCTTGTGCAGGTTGTCTCCAGATTCATGTGCGTCCGCTACATAAAAACTGAGCATAAGTGGGCACATCTGAGGAGATGACATGCTACCAAAATGCCAAATCATGTTTCAACACTGCAGTTGCTGAATCTTTTCTTTTCTGAATATTAGCTGTAGTGAGAAGAGGTTTTTGTGTCTAGAAACTCTCCCATGATATCCTAATTTATGATGATATCTGATAGCTGTACAAGCGACTCACATTAAGATGTGCTTCCACATCTGCAGACTTGCAACAAGGATTTCGACGATCATTTTGACAGCCCTCAGTTGACGTGCTGAGTCCAGGTCGACTTGAACGGGGTTTGGCAGTTTTTTTTTTTTTTTTTTTTTTTTTTTTTTGGTCAGCTTTCTATTGCACAATCACCCGATTGACAGTTGAGAGAGGAATCTGCAGTTTTAAGGCGATTTGCCTCTGATTTCTACCAGCTTCATATTGTCCAATTATTCCCCTCGTTGAAAATCACTCAATTCTTTTGAATCAGGGTTTCGAGGCATATTTTAAGAGCTTCAAAATATGTTACATTATACAAACCTGCAAGAAAAATAAAATTATATTTGTTGTTACCTCGAAATTCATTAATGTTCATAAAATTCAGGGTGTCTATTTACTTATGACATGTCTCTGTATATTCAACAATCCCTTCCGAACGCACAAAGCTGTTTTAGCCTCAGATTGTATATTTGCCATTTTTTTAATCTATTAAAATTACATCTATCTCTTATTCTTTTTTTATTGCTAAATACATTTAATAATGCATTCTTCTTATTTTTTCAAATTTCATGTATTATTATTATTGTTATTATTATTAAAACGTATTTTAATTTCCGCTATCAAAAATTTTATATACTTTAATGATTTCAAATTCTGTTTTGTAAGATCTTATTTTACAAATCAGGTGTGTATCACAGCGAAAACGTTAGGCAGAAAAGGGATTTTAGTTTAAGAATTTAAGACCTTAAACGAAGAGAGTATTAAAGTTTGAAGAGATATTTGAGCTTAATTTTAAGAGCAACTATAAGTACGTAGGAAGCGAGTTAAGAAAACTAATATATTTATTCGTCAATAAATAAATAAATTATGTCTTATTTTTAATTAAAAATAAATATTTTAACTTCACAATTATTATTAAAATTTATTTTAACTTGCTGCAATTATACTCATGTATAAATTATGCATGAAAAAAAAAATTACTATTCGATATGTTGTAATCAGGGGTCCATGAAATCGAAATTCTTGAATATACGAGAAAAACATTTATCGAAGACGAAAAACATGATGAATTACGATGCACACACACACTCGAAAATAAGAAAAAATAAAAATATTTAAATGGATATTAACTTCATACATCTTAGTTTTCTACCACACAGGTAACAGCCACATGGGCCAACGGACTTAGCTACATTTTTTCTTTCAACTGGCGCGCTCGCAACCGGAGCGGTTGGAGAGCTCTCTCTCACGCGCATGCGCAATTAAAGGCGCATCTGTTTTATTAAAATGAATCGTTCGCTACTTCCAACACACTCCCCCTGCGAGCGATGCATTTTAATCTACACAAAAGTAAAAATATAAAAACATATATAACATAATACAAGATGAACAGATAAAAATAAAAATATATAAAATTAAGAAATTAAAGAAATATTTTCCATTGAATACAATAATTTTTCTTCATTTACAGCCTTTGTCAAGAAATCGGAAATCAGAATTTCCCTTGGAGTATAATTCAGTTCGATAACATTGGCCTTGATCAAGTCTTTAATAAAATTCAATCTTAAGTTAATATGTCTAGATTTGTTAGATGATCTTGTACATTTAACCCAATGTATGGCTGCTTGACTGTCCGAGCTTAGTGGTACAGTATTGTTTATAAAAATATTACAATTTAATTCGGATAATAAATTTACTATCCATGTTATGTCATTAGAAATTTCTAAAATAGCAAACAATTCAGCTTCACAGGTTGATAAACTTACACTTTTTTGTTTATGACATTTCCATGATATTAATGAATTACCCAACAAAATTACACCACCAGAAAATGATTTGCCATTTTCTGCATTCCCCCAACTTGCATCAGAACTTGCATTTAAATACCCAAATTCTGTACTATAGAATAATTTTTATCTTTAGTTCCCTTTAAATATCTTAGAACCCTTTTTGCAAGTGTATAATGCCTTTTTTCAGGCTTATGATTAAACTGTGACAAATAAGTAATTACAAAAGCTATATCTGGACGCGTTCTAGTAGATAAATACAATAATTCACGTATAATTTCCTGATATTTATTTACACCAATAGTTTCATTTGTATGTGGTAAGCTTTTATCTTCTCCTTTAACAATTCGAGTTTTTACTGTTTTACAATCATTTAAATTGTGTTTAACTAGTAATTACCCAATGTATTGAGTCTGTGATAAATAGATACCATTATTATTTTTTAATATTTCTATACCTAGAAATTTCGATTTATTAATTCCATGTAATTCAAATATTACTCTAATTTTAGAGATTATATCTTCATACATTTCTTGATTATTACAGAATATACAAAAATCATCAACATAGATACACAAAATAAGAAATTTATCATTATCAGTTTTAATGAATATGCAATTATCTGAAGCTGTTTGTACTAATTCCAATTTCTCTAATTCAGATTTTATTTTCAAATACCAGTTTCTCCCGGATTACGGCAAGCCATAAAGACATTTTTAATTTACATACTTTTCCTGTACTTACTGACCCTTCAAAACCCTGCGGTGGTAACATGTATACATTTTCCTCTAAATTACTGTATAAGTATACAGTTTTAACATCAAAGAATTTTACAATTAAATTTAATTTAGCAGCAAGTGCAATTAGCAAACGGAATGTTTCCATGCACAGAATAGGCGCGAAAGATTCCGAAAAATCTATGTTTTTAATTTGATTAAAACCAACTGCGCATAATATTGCCTTAAAAATAATGTTGCCTGAATCATTTTGTTTCTTAGTATAAACGCATTTGCTCTTTATTAATTTCTCGTCAACTGGCTTATCAACGATCTCCCAAACATTATGTTTATTTAAAGAGTCCATTTCATTTTGCATCGCAATTTCCCAATTTTGCCAATTACTATCACTTTTCGCTTCTAAAAAATTATTTGGGACACTTTCCATAAAATTACTCAAAATCTGTTTATTTTTTATTTTCACTTCTTTGTAATTCGAAATTACTTCCGGCTTTGACTCCGCTCTCTGTTTGCGTCCCCCCTTTTTCACTGATGTTCCCTTCATCAGCAGACGTCGAGGGTTTCAACATATTATTTTATTTCGTTTCCTCATGAGAGAGTTGGAGATGCGAAATTTTGTTCTTTGTTATTTGACTGTCGATTTCTTTTTGGGATGAATTATAGAATGATTGAATATCCCAGACATCATTATTTTTCTCAAAAAATGAACTGCCTTTCAATGATTCGTTAAATTTGACCGATCGTTCCTCAATTACTTTTTTACTTTCTAGATCATAAATTCTATACGCCCTAAGTTCACGGCTGTATCCTAGAAAAACTCCCCTCTTCCCTGGGATTTCAAATTTATTTCTTAATAATTTAGGGATATGAAAATATGCCACACAAACAAATTTTCTTGAGTAATTCAATTTAGGTTTTTTACCGGTCCAAATTTATAGGGGTATTTTATGTTTTCCTTTACGCGGCGTTACATTAGAAACTTGTGTACTAAATGTTATACCTTCCACCCAAAAATATAATGGTATCTGACTTTCATATAATATGGTCCTAGTTCTTTCTAGTAATACCCTGTTTCCTCTTTCCGCTTTACCATTTGATTCACTATTATAAGGGACGGTTTTTTCATGTGATATACCAGAATTAGTTAGATAATTATTCAATTTTTCATTTACAAACTCCAGGCCATTATCTGACCTGAGCCTTTTGATTCTTTTACCAGTTAAAGTTTCATACTTACTCTTAAAGTTACAGAATATTTCATGCACTTCACTTTTATTTTTCAAAAAATAAGTAAAGTACATGCCAAAAAAATCATCCACTATTATCATAAAACATTTAGCACCCCCTAACAACAACCAATATGCTAGTCAAAATTAATTAATTACTAAAGAGTGGGATAAGCGACTAAATTTGCCCTTACGGAACGCGTCGCATAGTATAGTAGGGATTAATTGCGCCTTAGCAGAAACTGCCTTAAACCAAAGTGAATTTCAATTTACGCATTTTTCGTCAGAGCTATTTTTGGTTAGCGCTTTTGTCATCGAACAGGTTACCTCAACTCTCCCTAATTTCCAATTGGTGCAACACGATTGGCCACATTTTCAAGGACTGCAGCTGGCTAAACCACAATTTTATGTGAGTGGTCCTGGAGACATTTTGCTTGGAGCCGAAGTGTTTTCATTAATATGTAATGGCAGTCCTATTCAAGGGCCATTGGGAACGCCCACAGTATTTCCTATTAAACTGAGATTCATCAATTCAGGACTAGTTGATAGTTTTCAGTTTACAAACCTAACTTTAGTATGTTACACTAGTGTTGACGACGACTTAAACAATATTTAAAAAAAAAAAAATTCTTCGGAACTGAATCTATTCCTAATTTAGAAATTAAATCTACAGAAAATGATCCCGTAGGAAACCTCTATAAAACAACCACTAGAAGAAATCATCAGGGGAGATACATAACTCATCTACCATTTAAACCAGATAAGTCACTAGGTGACAGTCAGTCAGGTGCTATTTCAAGATTTTTTTCGATGAAAAATAAACTTCAGAAAGACAATCAATTAAAAATAGCCTATTCTAACTTCATGAATGAAGGAATGAATATGATATGAATTTGTGTCATATGACAAAATTGTATCAAAACCAAATTGATAAAGCGCCACATTATTATTTACCGCATCATGCGGTCGTAAATGAAAACAGTGAAACAACAAAATTACGTGTGGTGTTCGATGCTTCGTTTAAAACCACAAATAATAAATCGCTAAATTACGTTCTTCATATCGGCCCTAAATTACAGAAATATATATTTGACAAATTATTGAAATTTCGTTCCTACCCTGCAGCCTTCAGTGCCGATATTGCTAAAATGTACAGAGAAATATTAATAGCAAATTAGGATAGAAAATATCAAAGAATCGTTTTGAGAGAGTCTCCCAATGACCCATTATCAGTCTATGAATTAAACAATGTCACTTACGGCTCAGCTTGTGTCCCCTATTTAACGTTACGCACGCTTAAACAATTATGTGAGGATGAAAAAACAAATTTCCCATGAGCAACAGAAATTGCCAATGACCATTTTTATATGGATGATTTGTTAGCAGGCGCAGAACCTATTCAATTAGCAAAGGATAGAATAATGGATCTACAGGCTCTAATGCAGGTAGGTGGATTTCCACTTAAGAAATGGGCTTGTAACCATCCAGAAGCTCTCTCCGAAATTCCTGATGGGGAGAAAACTAATTGCGCAGTACATTTTTTCGACAAAAAAGAAGAAAATAAATAAAAAAATTCTAGGGATGTGCTGAAATTTGAGTGAAGACATTCTTCAGGTTAGGACAGTAGCTGACCAAAACATTAACAGTAAGAGGCAACTTCTCTCCGTAATTGCTCAAATTTATGATCTCCTAGGAATTAGTTCACCATCAACTATCATTCTAAAATTACTTTTACAAGAATTATGGAAACAAAAAACAACCTGGGATGATGCGATCCATCCAGATATTTTACAGGAGTGGAACATTTTTTCTAATGAAATACACAAATTTAAATCTGTGTCAATTCCCCGCTATTTAGGATTAAATGCTAATGAGACTAAAGTTAAGATTTATGGTTTCTGTGATGCCTCTCCTAAAGCGTATGCTGCAGTAGCTTACATAAAGGTAATCCCAAATACAATACATATGTCTTTAATTGCTTCAAAAACGAGAGTCGCACCCGTAAAGAAAATTACTCGGCCAAATTGGAATTATGCGGGGCCTTGCTTTTAGCAGACTTAATTACCATTCTTAAAAATCAATTAAACTTATTCATTCAAAATACTTGTATTGTGACTCATCTATTGCATTAAATTGGATAAATAATCCCCTGAATAAAGGGAATCAATCCATAGCTCATAGAGCCAATAAAATAAGAAATCTTACCAACATAGAGTCCTGGAGACATATTCCAGGCAAAGATAACCCTGCCGATTGTGCCACGTGAGGATTATCACCATCTAAACTTAAAGCCAAAGTTGATTAGCGGGAGAGCCAAAAATGGCTTTATAATTTTGAAATACCCCACATACACATCTTACATACGGTAGCAGTTCAGAAACAAACTATTGGCATTTCCATTCTTAATAACAACGATCTTTTACCTCAAGTTTAAAAACTTTTAAGAACTATAGCGTATGTTCTGAGATTTATTAATAATATCAAGAGCAAGTGAAAAGAAAGTATTCCTTTAATGGCCTTATAGATAGACAAAGCTGAACTATGCATTGTAAAAATTATCCAAAAGGCTGAATTTGGGGAAGAAATGGCTTCACTAAATAAAGGCAAACCGCTAAACCTTCCCCCAACATATTATCTCTTGATCCTTTTATTGATGAATGAGGTATTTTTCGTGTTGGAGGACGCTTGCGGAACCATCCATCCTTACAATTCCATGAAAAACATCAAATTTTGCTACCAAAATCCCACCATCTCACCTCATTACTGATACAATATTTTTACAACTTAAGTGCTCATGCTGGTTCTAATTTAGTCCTGTCATTATTAGACAAAAATTCTCGATCCCTCACGGACGATTCACCGTTAAATCAGTATTGACGCAATGCTTAATCTGTTTCCATTTATCAGCTAAGCCTATAGTTCTAAAGATGGGAGATTTACCCTCAGTCAGAATTACACCTGTCCGGCCATTTTTAAAAGTTCGTATGAATTTCGCGGGACCAGTCATGACAAAATGCCAGCATAAGAGAAAATCGACTAGTTTTCAATCGTATATTGCATTGTTCATTTGTATGGCCACAAAGGCAGTATATCTTGAATACGTCTCTAGCATTTCTACGGAGGCATTTCTTGCTGCAACATTGCGACGGTTCATTGGTAGACAGGGTTATCCATCCGACATTTTCCCGATAATGGACGAAATTTTGTGGGAGACCATTCTTATCTAAATCAATTTTTCCCTTTACTAAAAGAAATCGAAGTACAAAATTTTGTGTCCCACAAAAGAATTACATGGCATTTCATCCCCATATGCTCCAAATTTTACGGGGTTATGGGAGTCGTCCATCAAACTGGAAAAAAATCATTTAGAAAAATCGCACAAGGCGCCATTTTGACTCTTGAAGAGCTCTGAACACTTCTATGTCAGATCGAGGCCGTTATAAATTCTCGGCCAATAACACAATTATCCAATAACAACAATTTAGAAGCTCTAACTCCTGGGTATTTATTGATCGGATCTTCATTATTAGAAATGCCAGAAACTTCTTTAACATCCAATTCTCTTGGTCTTTCTTCCATGTATAAACTCTTAACGCAGATGAAAGAAAACTTCTGGAAACGGTGGACCACGCAATGCCCCCAAACTATCACCCAACGACCAAAGGGAGCAATTATGTCTTATAACTTTTCTCCCGGGCAACTGGTTATCTTGAAGGACAAAGCAGCACCGCCTCTCCAGTGGAACCTCGCCAGAATCATCAGGCTGATTCCCGGATCCAACGGCATAACTAGAGTTATCGAAGTGCACACCGCATCTGCTAGGAATCTTATTCGACCAGTGTCTCAAGTCATCCCTCTTCCAAGTGCGTGAAATCCGCCCCGGTGCCACCCCTGCCCACGCAGCTTGTTGAAGAAATCGGAAAGGAGAGAGGTGCCAGTTCATAAAAAGTAGAGTCACGTAACAAGAGAGAAACAAAAACTTTCAAAATTTTTCTCTTTTTTTATTGTTTTTCTGAAAATACTCTTTAATTCAAGTAAAAACATTTGGATTCATTAGTAGTCAATGCTAAATGTTTTTGAATCATGAATATTATTCTATGTTAAACTTTATTCTGTATTCTGTGATAATTCTTTTAAATCAGGAAAAAACGTACAAGTCTAGTTCGAAACTCACTTTAAACTTTAGAAGATGTGAATTTGTAGAACAATTCTAATAGTCTGACTGATAATGATATTCCTTTGTTTTCATCAATATTATGATTGGAAATTCGTGGATTAAATTTAAATTTATAAGTAATTCGAATCTGTATTTTCTTCATACGTGGCTTTTTCGTTTAAACATTGAGGAAAAGACGGGAGAAATGGTGAGTCAGATTTAAATCAGTCTTATGCATGCAAAAATAAAGTTCAGTTTTTGTTAGATTTATTACTTATTCGGATTACTGTTCTTATTATGTAATTCAGATTCTAATTAAACAAACAATGTAAAAACACTTCTGGTTTGAAACTACCACACGATTTCCATTACCCACTATTACGCATATTATATGCATTTTTTTTGGAGATAATAAGATCAGAAGAGATAAAATTTATCTAACGAAGTAGAAACCTGAAAAATTTTCCTGTATGAGAAACTTAATACACGCGTAAACACATATAATACAAAGTTTACATAGCAAGTTAAAAAATAAGAAAAAAAATGGTAGAGTTATTTTTTGAAACACCAATTTCCGAGATCGAAAAATACCCTACCTAATCAAGATGACTATTAATTTTCCTGTAATAACAACGTGATACATTAGAAAGGGAATCTAAAATTGAATTATATAACAATTTTCAAGAAAATCGTTAGAGCCGTTTTTGAGATACCAACTTTTGGCAAAACTTGGGATATTCAATTATTTACCGGAAAGCAATAATTACACATAAAAGGCTATTAAAAGGGAGTTAATATGTTAAGTTCGAAAAAAATCCGTAGAGCCGTTTTTAAAGGAACGCACTTGCGAGACTTGAAATTGAGCTACTTATATAGCACGTCTGGCAATTTTCCTGAACTAACCATATATCGTTCGAAAGGACATCTAATATAGTGTTTATATAGCAACTTTGAAGAAAATCGTTAGAGACCTTTTTGAGATACGGACTTACGGTCACACTTCCGGTTTCCGATGACCCATATAAAAATATCAACCTTTACACACCAATTTGCTTAAAATGAATATTCACGGTTGATGAGTTCATGTATAAAAAAATTTTTTAATTGAAATTCCGTGGTCTATGGAGTTGTGCTTCGATTAATATTATCTCACCAGTTATATCTGCGTTTGCAGACTCGGTGACTTTGCCAACGAATATTATGTGAGAAATACCTAGCTGGTTGTCAGTCAGGGTAGCTCAATGGTAGAGGATCCGTGCATTAAGCGGAGGTGCCCTGGTTCGATTTCTGGCTCTGGTATTTTTCACATAGTTGGTATATTAAAATATCAACCTTTACACTCCAATTTACTTAAAATGAATATTCACGGTTGATGAATTCATGAATAAAAAAAATTCTACACTGAAATTTCGTGGTCTATGGAGTTGTGTTACGACTAATATTGTCTCACCTGTTATATCTGCGTTTGCAGACTCGGTGACTTTGCCAACGAATATTATGTGAGAAATGACGATTAATCTTCGAAGTGATTAGGCAAACGTTACAATTAAACATTTGTGGTGGTTATTGAATAAGAAAGTCTCTAAAATTGACAACACTGGTTGATATTTTTAGGACTTTTGAATTTGATTTTATTTAACATTCATTACTTCCTTCTATATATAGAGAAAAAGTATTCGATCCGTGAAAAAAACTCCAATTTTCGATGGATTTACATGTTTTGGGATGTCATAAATACGATTTGACTCTTTTTAGTCAATGTCTGTCTCTGTGTGTGTGTATCACAAATTTTGTGGAGACTGTATCTCACAAACCAATGAAAGAAATTTAACCAAACTTGGTAATTAGTTGAACCCTGACATAAACTGGTGCTGATTAGATTAGGGAATCAAATTTTGAACAGGTAAATTATTTTTTTCTAAATTTTTAGCATGGCAGTATAGTACAAAATTTCTTATAAATGTACATAATGAGAAATATTTCTAACGTGTGATTGTAAAATTAATATAAATTATTGATTATAGCAGTAGTAAAATAGAGAAAAAATGTTTTTGCGTGTGGGAGCATCCCTTCTTCCTAGGGTAAGTACTCCTTCGGGGGGTGAATATTTTCAATATTGGTATGTTTCGAAAGATCTCGACCATAGATCTGTAATAACTAAAAAAAATAAAAAGCTATCGATGTCTGAAGGCGAAAAATGTGAACTCTGAATTTATAATTTATTCCGGATAATTGCCAGACCAGCCCTTTTTTTCACACCAGTATATTTCAAAATCATTTTTCATCGTGTTTAAACGTAAAAAAGGCAGAACTAACAATTAATTATAAATATTAAAATTTTTACAAAACATGACAGAAGAACAACCTGGACCTGCACTTGTGCCTCATCCAGGTCTTTTTTCGATTTTCGTATACGATTTCTTTAAATTATATTTTCTTCGATTTTATCCATTCATTTTTCTGTAACATTTTTTGAAATTTATTCTTTAATTTCAGTTTTCTGCATTCCTTAGCAATGGCTATTATTCTATTTATTCTATTTTATTTATTTATTTATTTTTTTTTTATAAAATGATATAAAAGAAATGGTGATTCAGTTTGTTTTGTAAATTGATTTAATCACAGTAAAAAGGGAAGTGAGTAAAAACAGCTAAGTTATTTATAATCAAGTGTTAAAAAAAATAAAAAGTAAAAAATATATATATTATTTTTTAGTTTAATTTTGTTTTTCCTCTAGACTCAGAATTTGCACAATAAAACTAGTTAGCCCTAAACTAATTACGGAAAATTCTGTGGTTTTATATTGGATGCATACACATAAATACATACACATTTTGTAATACTTTATTTAATTAAATTTAAAATTATGCGCATCGTGATATTTTACAAAGCTATTAGAAATTTAAATGATTAGGAAAAAAAAAAAAAAAAAAAAAAAAAAACAGTTAAAACCAAAATATTTCTGGCGAAACTGTTATTAGTAAAATAAATACTTTACAACTATATCCAGTCCAACAATCATAATGCTATAGCGTAAGCTCTTTGGAAATTTTAAATCGAGACTTCTGTTAATGCATTTTTCATGCTTTATCAGAATTTCGACAGCCCTTATTTATAATTTAATAAAAGTATTACTTACTCTGTAATTTTTGTAGAAGAAAAATCATTAAATTAACTGGATGCTGAACGAAATGAATTTTTTTTTCACTAATAAGTAATAAACACCATAAAATGCAAGAACTCGCAATAATTGTTTCGGGTCGAAAAAAGACACGACCCTTCGTCAGACGAACAAAGTAGCCACGAGTGCTGTAAACAAAGCAGCAAGTTTTATACTTATAACTTCTAAAGGCCATTTCTGGGGTACGTTTTTATAATTTTGCTACTAGTTTTCCTTTCGAATAATTCAACTACATAAAACGAAAATTTTGTGTTTCCTAGCATGCTCATTTAAAAGAAACTAGCAGGCTTCGCCCGCTTCACTGGGCACTATATTTAAAGGATTTTTTTTTTTTAAATTGAATAATCGAAGCGTTTAAATAAATATATTTCGATTGGTGACTATTTTCTTCACAGTTTTAGTATGGGATCTCCTTGACAACATCAAACATATTTTGAACTTCTCGAATCTGTGCAACAAAACTATTATTAAAACGAATATTCTCGAAAACAGTCAAATAGAAATGTTAATTCTTCGAGTATTCTGGAAACAGTTGAAGCTGTTACTCATACAGCAAAAGTCACTATTCGATAAATGGTCGAATCAGCGAACGCACGGAAGTCGTTTTCGCAGCAATCACGTATGCACTCTTCACGCACATGAAAAAAAAAAAATCACTGGACAGCCCTACATCGCTGTGCATGAATCTCAGAACACACAAAACTCGGTTCCGCGGCAATCACTATCATGCATGTTAAAACCACAAAACATCACTGGACACCCCTACCGCACTGTGCATGAATCTAAAAATGCATGAAACTCGGTTCTGCGGCAATCACTATCATGCATGTTAAAACCAAAAAAAAAAAAAAAAAAAAAAAACATCCCTGGACACCCCTGCATTTCTGTGCATTAATCCGAAAACGCACGTAACTTGGTTCCACGGCAATCACTATAGCGCATGTTAAAAGGAAAAAAAAAAATCACTGGACACCCCTACCTCACTGTGCATGAATCTGAAAACGCACGAAACTCGTTTTCGTAGCAATCACTCTCAAGCATGTCAAATCAATGAGAATCAAATAAACCAATCAAATCTCTCGTAATTCATGAAAACGTAGTTCTAGTTCAATGTAAAATACACTCAAATCGATGAAAATCAAATAAACCAATCAAATCTCTTGTAATTCCTCAAAATGTAGTTCTCGTTCAACGTAAAATACACTCAAATCAATAAAAATCATACAAACCAATCAAATCTCTCGTAATTCCACAAAACGTAGCTCTAGTTCAATGTAAAGTACACTCAGGTCAATGAAAATAAATAAACCAATCAAATTTCTCGCAGTTCCTCAAAACATAACTCTAGTTCAACGCAAAATACAATCAAATCAATGAAAATCAAATAAACCAATCAAATATCTCGTATAATTCCTCATAACGTAGCTCCAGTTCAACGTAAAATACACTCAAATCAATGAAAATCAAATAAATCAATAAAATATCTCCAAAGATTCTCCATTCTGCGTCATGATATAGATGGGAAATTCTATTTTCATATTTTTATTAATTAAAAGAAAACTAATCAAAAATTCGAAAATCTGACTTCGATGTGCACAATGACCCTACGGAGGGCACCTTTGTGTTAAATCACGTGCCCGTCCGAGCTACCGTTTTAGAGATCAGTGAAATATACATATATATATATACAAATATTGTTTATTTAATAGTATAAGATATATATTTATATCATAGGGAATCATTCTAAGGAATATTCTAAAATTCAAATGTACAACAATGAAATAAAATTAAAAGAAAATGAAGTTCTAACTCGTATGTTGAAAGGATGTTGATGTACACGTAAGTCTTAGAAAGCCTTATTACAGGGGTGGAAAACTGGCACAGATAAATGAAACATCGAGAACTATCTCAACCGAAAAGTAAGTATTCGATAAAGCATAATTTAATTAAAAGGTGATGGAAAAATGAAAAATCATAAAATAAATACTCCCCAAAACAGCCATAATGTCATCCGGGGTACTAAATTATAAGGTTTACGCATACACATACACACACATATATACACTGATAGAAAAAAAAAAAAAAATCCTAACACCAGGAAGGAGCTGTGCTAGATAAACGAAATTTGGTAGGCTTGTTTACACATCTGAAAGATGACGTCGATTCAAATTTCGAGCTACGCGCATAAGTGTGGCGCTAGTAGCGACACTATGAACATGCAAATGAGGTTTGCTTTAAATAAGCGCTGTAAGGTTCGTGATCGTTATTTACAGTTGAGGTTTGACGTAGTGGGTTAATGTCAGTCAAGGATGCCTTTAAGAAGACGAAGAAGCCATTATCAACAGCTCACTGAGTTTGAACGAGGGCGTGTAGTAGGGCTACGAGAAGGTGGGTTTTCTTTCCGCGATATTGCAGAAAGACTTGGCAGGAATGTATCCACTGTGCAGGAGTGTTGGCAGCAGTGGTCAAGGGAAGGTACTGCCTCAAGAAGTTCGGGTTCCGGGTGGCCACGTGGCACTAGTGAGGGGGAAGACCGCCGTGTTCGGCGTATGGCTGTGGCTAACCGTACTGCATCTGCAGCTGAAATTCGAACTGCAGTTGGCACCACAGTGACACAACGAACTGTTACAAATCGGTTACTTCAATGACAGCTCCGAGCCAGACGCTCTGTAGCGTGCATTCCACTGACTCCAAACCACTGCCGTTTGCGACGTGAGTAGTGTCAAGCTAGAGCTCATTGGTGGACGGAGTGGAGATCTGTTGTGTTTTCTGATGAAAGCCGGTTCTGCCTTGGTCGCAGTGATAGCCGTGTGTTGGTTAGAAGGAGGCCAGGTGAACGCCTGCTAGCGACCTGCCTGCGGCCTAGACACATAGGGCCTACTCCTGGAGTTATGGTTTGGGGAGCAATTTCGTATGACAGCAGGAGCACTCTCGTGGTTATCCCACGCACCCTGACTGCAAATTTATACGTCAGTCTAGTGATACAACCTGTTGTGCTGCCATTCATGAACAGCATTCAAGGGGGTGTTTTCCAACAGGATAACGCTCGCCCTCATACCGCTGTTGTAACCCAACATGCTGTACAGAGTGTCAACATGTTGCCTTGGCCTGCTAGATCACCAGATCTTTCTCCAATCGAGCACGTATGGGACATCATTGGACGACAACTCCAGCGTCATCCACAACCAGCGTTAACCGTCCCTGCATTGACCGCCCAAGTGCAACAGGCATGGAACTCCATCCCACAAACTGATATCCGACACCTGTACGACACAATGCATGCACGTTTGCATGCTTACATTCAAAATTCTGGCGGTTACACCGGTTACTAATGTACCAACATTTCACATTTGAAATGGCTCTTCTCGCCAATGGCTCTACCTGTGATCTTGAAACTTTAATCAATTAAATATGTTACCTAGACAAATGTATTGCTGAAATTTCATTACTGTACAATAATTTTTTCTTGGTGTTGGGATTTTTTTTCCATCAGTGTATATACAGTTCGTGTACAGAGAGTTATTTCAAGAAAACACCTATAGAAGAATAGATACAAAAAAGTAAATTATTAGCTACTTAATTAAAATATTGGAATTTTTGCTATCTAATTTTTGCTTATCTATCTTTGCTATTCTTTTTTCTGCATAAAAAAAAAAAAAAAAAAAAAAAAAGAAGCTTAAACATATATCTATTTTAAAATAATAATAATAATAATAATCTTGCTTTGGCAATATTTCAATATGAATTCCTTAATTTTTGTTTATGAACTGTAATAGGGTGTCTCAGTACCACACTCCAAAAATTTTAAGAGAGATATGGTGCATCCCAAATATAGGATCGAAATGTGGTGATAGACCACATTTTTTCCTTGATTCTTCAACCAATATTTTTCTACTGGAATTTTCAATAGCATGTTTGCACCATTAAGTAAGCCTTTATTTTGCACCACTTTATTTTTAGAATATCTTTCCTCAATATATAACTACAATAAAATAACAAAAGTGAAAATGGTATGGAATAAAAGTGGGGTTAAAAACGCTCAGGAATAAATTAAAATATTGGCGACTATGATATACATATGTGTGTGTGTCAGTGGCGTATCGTGAATGACGTTTAGGGCATGCTCCACATGAGAAGTTAGAAACAGTACATTAAAGCTGATATTTAAGCATCTTATTAGCTAATTCGCTTGTTTCGAGAAACAACGTAGATATTACGACATTTAAACAGCCAATCAAATGAACGAGCTTTCCATGATAACGAGCTGTTCCTAGCCACCAGTATGGAGCATACCCAAAACGTCACTCACGATACGCCACTGGTGTGTATGTGTACCTGCATTTCAGTGTCATTTTTTTGCGTTAATAAACATTTTTAAGACAAAAATACTTTATCCCACAAGATGACGAATAAGAACCCAGCTTTCGGCAATTAAACGAAATTATAAAAAAGAAATAAATTAACAAAATGAAACTGGGAAACAGCAAAATTGGTGATGAAACGTTAGGGGGAAATAATCCAGAATTTTGCTAGGAACGTACTTTTCGCACCGTTATTGTCCGTTCGATAACTTTTAAAATAATATTTGTTTAGTTTAATAAATAACTCTCAAATTTTCATTTGTATTTATAAATTTAATTAAAAATAATTAAATTGTTATCGATTGAAATTTATGAATTCATATAATAATTGTCTTAATAATATTTAAAATAATTTGTTTTGCATCCACAAAAAAATAAACCATTCCTCTACATTTTTTGCGTAATAGAATGTTAACACATGAATTGTATATTTAAGGGGACTGAGACGTTTGCGAGAACCGTGAAGTGAGTACTTTAGGTTGTTGCTTTTATTAGCCATATATTTTTTAATTATGCATGTATCAATATATATATATATATATATATTTTTTTTTTGAGATATCAACGAGAAGTTCAAGAAATATTTGATGCAAATTATTTACTCTTATGTGTTATAGTTTCTTTTATAATAGCACTGTAAACATACGTATTTTACTCTTAAGAACATTTTCACTTTGATACACTCTGTGAAAAATCTGTTGAAAGTAATTCCTTGAAATTTTAGAGGGAAATAAAATAAGTGTCTCTGCATATAGTAAACCTATTTTTTTATGTATATACCTTGTGATATTTTTTTGAAAGAGCAAAAATATGTGTTAAAAAAGCATATTCCTAATAAGTAATAAAAATTGCCTTTTTTTTTTTAAAAAGCTTTCGAGACCTTTGAAATTTATGGTTTAGCAAATACTTATACAGAAACTAATGACTAAGAATATTGATCTAGATAGCTTTTTAAAATATTTTGAATATTTAAAAATTTTCATCTATTGCAAAAGTGAAATATGTATATTTTTCTCTAAAATTTTCTTACTGTTGAAACTTTCATTTATTTATAGCATGTCTTTGCATGAATAAATTTTTATTTTATGCTTCTCAGGGCTCCACAATAAAAAGCCACTATTGTTAAAAAATGTTTTTTTTTTACTTGCATTTTTATGTATCAGTGAACTCGTTCAGTCCGAACTTGCGTAGAGTGTCCCATGGTCACAACAAATGCGGTTAAAGAATATTTAAAACATTCTTGGGTAACTTTTATGATAGCAATTGCTAAAATACCTTATAAATATTGCTAAATAAAAATTTCCGGTGTCAGTATTTTAATTGAAACGGAAAAGTCTTTCCGGTAGACCTAATAATTACCATTCGTAAGAAGTTTTACTGCCCTTGATAAAGTTTAATAAAGCACTTTCATTCATTACATTCAGTATGAGAAAATGTTTCTCTTAATTTTGACTAAACTGGTGTATTGTTAGGAAATTATGCACACACCACTAAAATTATTGTTTACTTAAATCTGCCACTGTATGAAAAACAGAAACACAATTTGAAATATACCTTCACCAATTTTCAAGTACAGCTTTAATACATTAGAATTCTTTTGTGTGGCAGTGTACACGAATGTTAAATACTTTTCATAACTTATTCAGGGGACATCGAGACACTTCATAACCAAAATTTACTTTTAAACGAAATAAGATTTTATGAATTTAAATATATATATTTCGATTTGTTTAATACACGTTATAGGTGTTAAATGTTACCTAAAAGAAATTTCGCCCACAGACATAATGTATTTGAGCTCTCTGTACACGAAATTTTGTGCAATTAAAAAGAAGAAAATTATGAAACAGCATCATAATACAGATATTGAATATCGAGTTTGGAATTCCTGGTAGTATTTGTTTTTGTATAATTATAATAGCAGATACATACACACAGATATCAGCTGATAAAAAACTGATATTCGAATTCAGGGAACCTCAAAACATGATATAAGTTATACTAATATTATATCCTACATATATTAAAAACTCAATTTAAAAATTTTGTCCTTTAAAATATACTTTCTATACCTTACATGTTTAATAGAAAATAAAAATGAGCAGGCAGGTTCTTAAACAATAATTTTGTTGTTCTCTTCTTCTATGATTAAATAATTAGATTATTATTAAAAATGCTCCTTATCAAAAAATACATATTTGCATTACTCTGTATTGGTAAAATTTTATATTTATTATCTGGTTTATAAATGGAAAAAATGCTCATTAAATGCCTATTTTAATAAATATAAAGAATAATTAACATTTTTTGACAAGTCTCAATTAATTTTCTTTTCATTAAGATCGAAATTCTTTTTAAAAACATATCACATCACGTTCATAGAGTACTTAGTGTTAATTAAGTGGTTAGGTTAAGCACTAAAATACGTCTTAGATAAAAATTATCTTTTGCATAACTTAACATTTATTTAATTCACTATAATATTTTTTTAATAACCAAACTATTTCAAGTATGAAATTTTAATCACTTTTTCTATTCTTAAGGCATATGTTGCGAATCAGCAGTTCAATTTCATTTATATACAGAGTATGTTTAAGACATAATTTACACTATTATTAAGTTTTCATAAGAATTTCCGCTTTACTTTGATTAGAATATACGTATAATTAAACGATTAAAAGGAGTGGAAGGTATGCGTTTACACTATGTTTATAATCATGAAATATAATTCATCGTTGAAATTTATCGCAAAAATTGTTATATACGAAGAATTTTGTCGGCCTTTTTTTAATCGTCGAAAATTATTTTAGAAAAACTACACTTTTATAATAATCTTACTAAATCTAACATAAAGCATGGAGAAATTAACAGCTCTTTTATAAACCTATAATAAAGACAACAGCTGTTATTCATCTTCTAAAGAAGTCTTCTAAAGAAGATTATTTTACGTTGTATCTTGTATTGAATTCTTAATCACAAAGTAATTATTATTATTATTGTTATTATTATTATTATTTTTATCTTTATCAAACATTAAAAATTTTTTAGAAAAATTTCTAATTGTTTATATCTTGCATAAGCATACGTCATAATAAATCTTTATGGAGAATTTTCTTATGTGACACTAGATACTTATGCAATATATACTGTAACAACCTAAAGCTATATATGGTAATAACAGATACATAGGCAGACACCACAAAGATTAGTCGCTAAAAACTTGATTTGCGAATTCAGGGACCATAATCCATGTTATAAGCATTAATATTATATATCATATATATATTTAAAGTTCTATTTAGAAATTTGACTCCCGAAATATACCTTTTCTACCTTACATAGTTAAAGGAAAATAAAAATGAGCAGTCTAATTGTTCACATCTTGCATAAGCATATATCATAGTAAATCTTTCCGGAATATGTTCTTTTATGATATACTAGATAGTTATCCACAATGTATTACGAAAACCTAACGCTATATTTTTTTGCTCTACTAAAAAATTCTTTTGGGAACTCGTTAACAATATCAGGAAAATATACGTATTCCCAGCTTAATAAACATTACGACGGTTTTAGATCGGAAAATCTAAAACCATAACATACCATACAACGTAACCGTCTTTATGGTTACGTTGTATTTTTTGCAGCATAATCCTTAGTATTTATTTATTAATTTTATGTGCGTGTGTATTTGTTTGAGTTTTATTTCTGCTTATTACCTTAGTAGATATTTTTACAGTTTTTCAAATAAGAATCCTTGTTATTGTCTGATAAAATTCCTCTCTGATTCTTTTTTTTAAGATGGGACTGATTCTTTTAAACACACTTACTGATATATATATATATATATATATATATATATATATATATATATATATATATATATATATATATATATATATATATATATATAATTTTTTCTGTTAGGGATGTTACAGTATTTATATATCAGGTGATCGAAAAGTAACAGAAAAAATAAAAAAACATATTTCTCAAAAAGTATTGACTATAGCTCTATGTCGTTTTCACTAAAAGGTACAGAAAGCATAGGATTATTATTTTTTTCTTTTTATGTCTGAAAAAATAATAGTTACATGTTTCACTGACATATTGCGATATATTCACAGTATCCTCTCACATTTTAAAGAGATTCGCCTGATCAAATGACGCATATTGGTTGCAATTATTGAAATTTTTTGGGGAAATGTTCAATGCACAACGGCTGACGATATTCTCAATAGATGGCAGCCGTCACAGTGAGCATTTATAATCCTAGTTATGTGAATGTACTGCGCAACTATAAAAAAGTAATTTTACAATTAAAGGCTACCTGATGGAGAGAATTTAAATTAATTATCTAATAAATCTAGATTTATTAGATTTTCAAATTAATTACACAGCATGTGAAAACCCCTTATGAAATTTCAAGTCTGGAAAATACGTAAAATTTAGCTCATTCTTCTGCCAATAATTTGCTTAGTTTTACTCTATTCAAATGAACTTTTGACAAAAGTTGCCCAATATATCTAGCTTTCAATCTATAAAATAAAAAAAATAAAAAAAAATTCTATCTTTCGCGCATGCACGGTAAAAAATTATTTACTATAAATGCTCATATCTCAGGAAATATTATACGTTTGATATAAATATGATTTAAATATTATACGCTCTCTAAGGAACACTTAACTCCAAACTTTTATAAAAATCGTTATATCCATTTTCGAGTAAAACCAATTTCTATTATATGTTGCGATTGCCAGTTAAAGGGTTAACGCAAATTTTCCTGAAGATGAGGATATGTCCAAACGTTTTAGTTCTGTAAAAAAAGAAAAGACATTTCACTCCAAACTTTAATCAAAATCGTTATATCCATTTCTGAGTAAACTCAATTTCTACTACATGTTGCGATTGGCAATTAAAGGGTTAACACTAATTTTCTTGAACCTAAGGATGTTCCAATTGTTTTAGGTCTCTAAAAAGCACTTATCTCAAACTTTTATTAATATCGTTATAACCATTTCCGAGTAAACATAAATTTCTACTATATACAGTCGGTAACAAAAGTGACCGAACACTAGCAAAAATTCCTATGTAAAAAAAGCACACTTCATACTGTTTTGTTAAATAAATCCTTGTCGAATCCTGTTCTTAGTCAGTGTAAGAACAGGATTCGACAAGGATTTATTAAACAAAACCGTATTAAGTGCACTTTTTTTACATAGGAATTTTTGTTAGTGTTCTGACACTTTTATTACCGACTGTATTGCGATTGGCAGTTAAAGGGTTAACTCGAATATCTCAAAAGATGAGGATAAGTCCAATAGTTCTTTTGACCAAAAAAACTTCTAACCAGACAGAAATGGTAGATGGAAACGATAAATTTCTTTAAATGTCGTTATTCCATACAAAAAAAAAGAAGAAGAAGAAGAAGAAGAAAAGAAGAAAAGAGAGAAAGAAAAATGAGTAACTGGAGTTTTTTCATTCATCTTTAGTACATAAATTATTCATAAATTTTATTTGCTATATTATCTGTGTGTATTCCCGAGTATATTCACTTGGGGAAAGACATCCGTAAGAGAGTAAAATGGCCATCTAACACGAGTAAAAAAGCATCACTTTTTCGCCCTCGCTGATCAATCTATGTCTTATTACTATATCTATGAGAATAGCAGAAGATTTTTTTTCCCTTTTTTTAGCTGTATTCCATTGAATTAAGGAAGGACTGAAGTAGTATTTCGAGAGCAGAACTTGTTATATATGATGTACATGTAGATATCTGATGGTCATATTCAGATAAAACAGTTTTATTTTTTAATAGTGAAGATCATACATAATAATCATAAGACTTATCTTCAAATGGCTAATTACATATTTACCTCATATTGAAATAAACTTTACTTTAGCATATTGTAAAAATTGCATTGTGGGAACAACATTAAAATTTTCCTTTTTCTAAGGCTTAAATAAAGAGTTAAGAGCAATTTGGATGCTGTATGTAAAAAAAAAAAAAAGAATGCGTTTAGTGTATAAAACAACTGTTAGTTTGTAGTTCGTGTCTTATAAATCTGGTTTCAAATGAAGAAACCATTTTAGCTTTCTTTTTTAATGTTTTCGTGTCAATACACAAAGAAAATGAATTTCATCAATATCAATTATTCAGTTTGTCAGATCGAAATTCTTTGAATTAAATTAAGAAAACAATAGCTTATTAAAACCAATTTATGTTTCTATGCGCCATGCGTGCATAATTAAACACATTTAATAAGTATAAATAACAATCATAGTTTCAGTTTGAAAATGAAAGCGTTCTCTCATGACGTCACTGAAATGAAGGGATTTTCCAGTAAGGATATGGTTTGGTGAAAGATAAGAAGAATTTGCGTAGATTAACAGCGTTTTCGCGTAAAAATTCAAAAAATTATACTTTCAAAACATTAATTTAGGGGCTACGACCGTCTAGCTAGCAAAACTGTCATTTCCCGTAAAATTATACGGTCATTTCCTAAATTATGTTTTCAAAACATTAATTTACGGATTAGGACGGTTGGTAGACAAACGGTCATTTCCCCTAGAATTATACGGTCAAATACCGTGATTTTACTTTTTTTTCTTCTTTTTACAGTGAAATATAAGTAACAAGAAACTTTAGACAAAAAATTTAAGCAATTTTAAACGATTTTAAGCAAATTTTAGCAAATTTTCAACTTATTTTAAACTTTTTACGGTAAAAAATGCTTTTAATTTACTTTAACTTCATATTTAAAAATTTTCTTATCTTTCTTGGTAAGTCCGACACCTTTTCGTGCACATAATTATGACACACAACATAACCTCATATCACAACTTTTTACTTGTTGCGAATACCGATAAACCAACTTTATTTATCCAACTTTATTTATCCAAATTATTTATCCAATTTTAATCTCCAATAGGCCACGAAAATCATCCTTCCACTCCAATTTTTCTAAAATTAATTAAGGTTGATAAAAGGACTTTCTGAATTAAAATTTCGTGGTCTATTGGAGTTGTGCCACGATTAATTATGTCACTTGATATATGCGTTTGCACACTCGGTGACCTTGCCAATGAATATTATGTGAGAAATGCCTAGCTGGTTATCACCCAGGGTAACTCTGTGGTAGAGCATCCGCGCGTTAAGCGGAAGGCCCGGGTTCGATTCCCGACTCTGGTATTTTTCACATAGTTGGTATAAAAATCATCCTTCTACTCCAAATTTTCTAATATATGTATTTTTAGCTTGTAAAAATGTTGCATAAATATTTTTATAAAATAATAAAAAATAATTTCCTTCTTCTGCTATAGTTTTACATTTATTCATGAATTACTTGACAAAAACTAAGATTGCCATATTTTTTTTTCTACCTTTTTAAATATAAAATGTATATCCTCAGAAAAATAAGGTAGAATTACTTTCGCAATCAACTTATTTTGCTTAATATAGAATTATATAACAAAAAATATCTCTGTTTTCCGATCGGAGTTGAAAAGAAACCATCTCTTATCGCAGGTTAAAACAAAATTCGTTTTTCTTGAAATTACTTTCTTCTAAGACGAAAACATAACATATTTATATTCTGCATTGCTTTTTGAACAAATTTAATACATTTTTCTTCCATTTATGTTATATAGTAAAGTGCCAATCGCAAAGATAAAAGCATTACGCTCTACGGGTATCGTTCTGAATTGACACTAAGATGACCGATATTTCCTCAATGTCCAGTCTCTTCCTAATATAGGGTCCCTACGAACGACTAGGGACCCTATATAGAGAGATACTGGACATTGACCCGTCAGTTTAAACCGGAAATTCGCCATGTTTGTTTACCTGGTTGTATACGACAATGTTAAGCTCTGCTAATACACTCCTTCTCATATTTATAAGGACACTATATATTTTGAAATAACTAATGTAAAAATAATTGCGAAAAAGATTATACTAAGTGCACTTAATATATCTAGTATTCTAAACACCAAAACTGCTATAGTTTTTTTTTAATATGAAACAAAATTAATAAAAATTAATGCAAAATATTTTTTCTCTACGTTTTTAGACGTTCATAATTATAGGGACAATCAAGATTTTTTCGCTTTATTTAACTTAAAAGCGGATATATTACAGTTGACATGCGAATTCGTTAACTACTGGACTAGATTAGTTCACAAATAAGCCTTCAGTTTTTCTTGGACGGACATTACTGATAATTCCTCGCAAAAAAGAACGCTCATGTAGTGAAGTAGGATAAATGTGTTTTTTAAGTGGAAGGATAATTTCAATCCGCCGATTTTCTAATGAAATTCGAAGATCTAAAATTGCTGAAGGAAATGTGATCAAACTTTGAACTGCTGGTTCGATAGGAAAGAGATCTGATGCAAAATCATAGTTGTTTTACAGAGATCGAAGACTCATAATTCCTCTTACTGTTCTACTCATAATGACTTCTGCTGAATTTGCTCGTAATTTTTAGCGAAAAGTTGGGGTCCACATTTATGTATGTTTAAAATAATTAATAATATGTTAAAATGAATAAAAAACCTGTAATAATCAATAAGCATTTAATGGGGGAAAGAACGTCTGTGTTAAAGTTGAATAAAGACAATATTAAATTGTAAAATATTGCATTTTCGGATGAAAAACATTTTATTCTTGATTAATCAAATGATTTTAACAGTTACTGGCACGATCTGAATATAGCGAAAGACAGAACAGATTTTTTAAAGGCAGATATGAATCGGGCATTTTAAAGGTTTATCTGTGGTGCTCTGGGGAGCTGTTTCTACTGAAGGCAGAATGAATTTAGTACTTTTTTCTATCTTTATGAACATCAAGAGAATATCCGCAAATTTTAAACTTGGAACTCTCAGATTTTTGTTAGATTTTGGGGGGTAATAATATTTTTTTTCAACAAGACTTACATTTTTGCTCTACTTCTAGAGCAGTAGAAAATAAAGTAGAGAAAAAACTTCTTTATTGTTGCATTTCCCGTGGCCTAAAAGTTGAAAACACCTTAATTTATCATATTAGAAAAGTGCATGCAAGTGGAAAGCAATTTTAAATAATTTAAATGTATTCAGAATATCATCTATGCTGTATGAAATGGTATTGATACTGAATATTAAAGAATATATATATATATATATATATATATATATATATATATATACATATATATACCAGAGAGAATGTCTGACTGTTTCACCCTGAAAGGAGACCCCAAAAATATTAATTGAAAGAATAATTGAAAAAAATTACTAAGATTCGAGCTGTCCTTATAACTGTGTACACCTGAAAAATTCTTTTTTTGACCGTATTTAAAGTTTTTTAAGATAGAAAAACGATAAAACTTTTTAAATATCGTCTATTAATGAAATTCAAATTAATAAAAAATATATTTGTTTAAATAATAGTGTTCATTGTTTAGTTAATATAGGAAAACGGGTGTCCTTATAATTATGAGAAGGAGTGTATTTTCAAAACACTTTTAATTATTTGAGTTATTTATTAATTTAAATTATGTTACATTGTCGATATATAAGTTATTTTTTCTTAGAGATGCTTTTTACTGCTTGAAAAATGTTTTATTATTTTCTTTTATTCAGTTAATTCTGTGACGTCCATTGAACCGCAAGTAACAATTAGCTTTTATTTATTTATTTTTTTTAAATATTTAATGTAAATTATATCCTACACATTACGCGAACCTCAAAATGTAGTAGTTTATAATTTTACTCAGAAAATTTAATTTAAATATCAGTATATAAAGTGGTATTAGTTAAGATTAAGTAAAGTTAGTCTATCCACCTTTTAAAATTTACTCGAAATGTGATGAGACATAATTGTACTAAAAAATGAGTTATAGTAAGATATTGATAGTAAAGCGGATGGTCAAAAAAAAATTTTGTATCTGACATCCAAAACTTACTTTTCGAAAAATGGGAAGAGGATAATAATAATAATAATAATAATAATAATAATAATAATTCCTATATATACTATTATTATTATTATTGTTTTAAGGTTCTTTTAAAACATTAAAATCATGTCTTATATGTAATTATGCTGTAAGTACATTTAGTTAATTTCAATTCCAGTAGAAATACAATTAGAGTCCTGGATCGGGTCGGGTAACCCGATTTTACACGAACCCGACCCGACCTGCGGGTTGGGTTCGGGTCGGGTTGCACGTAATTTTTTCTCTTGAGGATCGGGTTCGGGTCGGGTTGACTGAATTTTTTTCTTGCGGGTTGGGTTCGGGTTCGGGTCGGCTTTGGTTTTCAACAAGGGGGGTCGACTTGTACCTTTCAAATATTACTATACATTCTTTACTATACCTTTCAAAATATTTTTTACAATTATAAACATAAATTTATAAGCATGTTTACAACTATGTAACTAATTTAAACATTCTGCACATACTAGACATGTATCGGTTAGTTCTTTAGTTGGAGGATTTAAGGCCGATTGGCTCCAGATGTGTCCTAGGTCTATAGGGGGAATGCCCTGCGTTTGGGTCTTTCTAAGGAGTCCTAGCCCGTATTTACGCGTGTTTTGGAGGAAACCACGGAGAACTCCGAACGGCTAGGTCGATGAGCGCGACCTGGGATCGAACCCGACACTTCCCATCTACCAGCTTCGAGCGCAGAACCGCTCGGCCGCTAGTGGGCAGACATGTATCGGAGCTCCCTATTCGTATCCGCGGATATCCGCCAGAAAAATAGATCCGTATTTGTATCTGGATCTGTTTTCTTTTCTTCAACGGAACTAATCTGTATCTTTTGTAGAAATTGTATGAAATTTAGAAAAGTATTATAAATCTTTCTCGACTGTTTTTAATGTATAAATTAAAGAAATACAAATACAGGCATTTACATTCTGGAAATTGAAATGATTTCGCAGTTCAAGATTTTTTTTTTTTTTTTTTTTTTTACTTTCTTCTATATTCAGTAGAAGAAAGTATTAGATTCGTAAAAAATTTCAACTTCCGGTTTTTGATGAATTTGCACGTTTTGAGAGTCCAGAACATGATTTGACTATTTCTACAAAATATCAGTCTGTGTCTCTGTATGTGTGACAAAAATTTTGTGGCGACTGTATCTCTGGAACTATTGCACATAATTGCATATAAATTTATAAGTAAATGCACCTTGGCATATATTAGTGCCTATCAACTTTTGGTGCCCATCGCTCAATAGATAGCGCTGCTATACAGTGATTGCCACAATTTAAGGGAATGCTATATCTCAAAAACTACTGCTGAGAATTGCATATAAATGTATATGTAGATGCACTTTGACATAACCTAGTCCCTATCAACTTTCTATGTCAATTTCTCGAAAGGTGGAGCTGCTATACAGTGATTTATTTCCCCAGTTCAAGGAAAGGCTATATTTCAGGAACTACTACACAAAATTGCACATAAATTTATATGTGGATGTGCCATGTTATAAATTATTGTCTTTCCACTTTTGGTTCCAATTATTCAATAGGTGGCGGTGTTATACAACGATTTCCATAATTTAAGGGAAAGAGATATCTCAGGTTCTATTGTATATAATTAAAAAAAAAGGATATGTGAAAAGACCATTATCAGACATTATGCTGATTTAATTTGGATGCATATCGGAGAATCGGTAACGCTGCTTTCCTGTAATTTTCCCCGAGAATGGAAAAGCTATATCTCAACTTCTATGGTGTATAACTACAAAATTTGATAAGTGTTGATAAGTGTTTGAGATAACCATTATGAAAACGCATTTTTTAATATACTATTTATGGAGCATTAAAACTTTCTTTCTTTGTACAATGTAATTTTTCTCTAAGATGAAAATCGTTAGCATTCATTATGGTAGGTAATTTTAATAAATAATAGTTTTAGTAAATTGTCTGTACTGAGCGAATTTGTATTAGAAAATGTAGAAGAAAGTCTTGTGGTGGGCACAACATACTAGTTTTTTTTTTTTTTTTAATACCTTTACTTTTAATGAAATTGAATCCTCGCTTTTATGTAAACGAAATTTTGAATGTTCCTCCATTTATACTTGTTTATACAACAAATGTAGAAGAAATACGTGTTGTGATTTCATTTAAAGCTAGTATGTTGTTACCACCACAAAATTTTCTTCTGTATTTTACTATAGAAATTCGCTCAGTAAAAATATCTTCTTAAGACTATTATTTATTAAAATTATTGACCATAATAAATGATTTTCATTTTAGAAAAAACTGACACTAAATATAAGAAAAGTAAGACAGCTTAATTCTCTATAAATAAAGTCTTTAAAAAAGCATCTTCATAAAGGTTACCTCATACATCGGGTTTCGTACTGTTATATGCCATTGAAGTTGAGATGTAGCCACATCCCGTTCTCAGGGAAAACTGCACTATAGCATCGCCACTTTTTGGCTGATATGCATCCAATTTCAATCAGCGAAATGTCATATATTGGCTACACTCATACATGTCAAGTTTTGTTTGATTATACACAACAGAACCTGTGATATAGCCTTTTCTGAAAATGCGAAAGTCGCCGTATAACAGCACCACGTGTTGAGCAATTGACGCAAAAGTTGTTAGAAACTAATGTATGTCAAAGTGTATCTGCATATAAATTTTTATACAAAATCGTGTGGTAGTTCCTGAGATATAGCCTTTCCTGAAATTGTGAAAATCGCGGTCCAGCAGCGCCACTTATTAAGAAATTGACACCAAAAGTTGATAGGTACTAATTTTAGTCAAGCGTATAAATTTATATCCAGTTAACTGCAGTAGTTTTCGAGATACAGTCGCACATTTTTTTTTTTTCACGCAGACACACAAACAGACACATATTTTGTAAGAATACCTAGTCAAATTGTGTTCTAAAACCCTCAAAACGTGTAAATCCATCAAAAAACGGAAGCTGAAAATTTTTACCATTCCAATATTTTCTTCAATTGAATACAGAAGAAAGTAAAAAATAATGTAAAATAAACACATTTAGGAAACGGATTCCATCAAGGTATAATAATAATATTCTTTAACGTCTTCTCTAGCACAAATAAACAACACACGAAAATTGCAACTGTAAGAAGATAATTTGCTGATCGTGTGAATTGAAAGTGATTTTGGGAAAGATGTTCAATTGCGAATCATATATCCCTGCTAACCAAATTGTTATAAACGTTCACGTCGAACAAAAGCAATAAATAAAGATATATATATATTTTTTTTTCTTTCTTTCTTTCTTTTCAGAATATAAGTTTTAAACAACGAACTGCTAACACTGAAAATGAAGCACATTTTTGCAATCTTGAAGTTCACAACTCACATACATGTTCAAACATTATTATTAAACATTTTTTTTTTTTTAGTATTTTTAATTTTTAACTCAATACAATCAGTAATTACATTATAATTTTTTTTTTTACTTTCTTCAGCCAACAGGTGGCGCTGCTACACAGCGATTTCCGCAATTTAAGAAAAGGCTATATCACAAGAACTACTGCACAGAATTGCATATAAATTTGTATGTAGGTGCCCTTTAATAGATATTAGCGCTTGTCAACTTTTGGTGTAAACCGCTCAACAGGTGGCGCTGCTATATAGCGATTTCCACAATTACAAGGAAAGCTATATCTCATGATCTATTGTGTATCATCAAACAAAACTTAATATGTGAGAAGGTGATTATGAGACATTATGCTGACTCAGTTTGAATGCTTGTCGGCCAATAGGTGGCGCTGCTATACTGCAAATTTAATTGATAACAGGGTGGCTATGTCTCAACTTCTATGTCATATAACGAACCATGATATGTGAGATAACCATTGCAAAAATGCATTGTTTAAGAAGTTATTTATAGACGATAAAACTATCTCTCTTTGGATATTTAATGTTAGATTTCCCTAAGATGAAAATTATTTGCATTCATCACGTTAAACTTTTTAATAACAGTTTTAATAAATCATTCGCACTTAGTGAATTTGACAAAAAAATACATAAGAATGTCTTGTGGTGGCCCTAACATACTAGTTTTTTTTTATAATTTACCAACTGTCTGACAATGAAAATTTACTTCATTTTATATCATGTTATATCATTTTACCTTGTTTTGCCTGATTTTTAGATGAATAAGTAATGTTGATTTATTTTTCGGGTTTCGGATCGGGTTCGGGTTAGATAAGTCGGGTTTCGGGTCGGGTTCGGGTCGCAAAAATTTCTCTGTTGCGGGTTCGGGTCGGTTTTCGGGTTGATAAATTTTTTTTTGTCGGGTTCGGGTCGGGTTTTGGGTTGACGAAAATTTTTTTGTCGGGTTCGGGTCGGGTTTCGGGTTGCTTTAAAATTCGTCTGTCGGGTTCGGGTCGGGTAAACCCGACCCGTGCAGGACTCTAATCTGGATATTTTCATTTCTCCCTATAAATCGTAAGTTAATAATAAAATATATTTTATATGAAACACGTTTTGTGTGCATGTGAACAATGTATGCTTATGTTTCATGCAGTATGTTTTATTGCAACACTTCTCTTGAATGTCAATATTTAGCAGACATTAGAACTCCTATTTTAGTAATCCGACCTCCAGATAAATAAATAAAGAAATAAGAAAGAAAGAAAGGAAGGGAAAATAAAAATTTCTCTTTAGTCATGTACTGTCAATTGTTAAAATAGAGAAAATTGAATTAGAAATAAAAGAGAAATAAATAAAATAAGTACAAAAAAAAAAATCAGGATAGCAGAAAAAAAGCCAAGTCGCAATAAATATGCCAAAATGACTTACTTCTGGAGTAACAAGCAGATGGCCAGATTCTTAACACATGTGGCGGAATAAACTGCTGACTAAGCAAAGTAGAATTTCTTCATTAACATCCGTCTCTTAATAACAAAAATTTCATACTATTTAAAGCTTAATTTTTCTTAAAATTAGTATGTTGGGGTCATCACAAAACTTTCTTCTATATTTTTCTGTACAAATCTATACAGTACATACTATTTATTAAAATTGTTATTTATCAAAATCATTTTCTATAACGAATGCAGATGACATTACTGAAGAAAATATAACAGAAGTATCCAAAGGAAGTCATTTTTATGATATGCAGAAGATATCCTAGGAAATATGTTTTATAAATTAAAAATGTAAAAAGAATAATAACTTAGTTTTAAATTACCATACATTTAGGGTTAAACAATTCATTTTAAAGATATGAATGACTTTCTTTTGTAAAATATCCATACTGAAAATTTTAATCAATGGAAAAGGCGATGTCCTGCACAATTCTCCATTACAATTTCTTTTTTTTTTTTTTTTTTTTTGGCTGTTTATTACAAACGTATTATTTCACATGGAAAAGTTAAAAATAATTCTCACTTATGTAAATTATACGAAATTTTGTCCTATTCTGCCATATCAAAAATTATGAAAATGAAATGGGATGTTAGCGTCATCTGTTGCGCGAATGTAATCAGCAAGTTTAGTTAAACTACGCTCATTAATTTGTAAGATACAGCGTTCATAATATTTTAAAATTTAATAATTTAATCAGAAAACAATTAATCAACTCAGCTTTTCACAAATAACATTTGTATATGTGTATTTTTGTGTGCAATTTTCACCAAAAAATGCTGAGATATATGTATCTGAAAAATCGCAGAAATTGCTAGCAGCGCCATCTGTCAGTGGTTACGTATACCCAAATTGTAACAGCATAATTTGTCATAAAATACATCTTACACACAAGGTTCAGTAAATATATGGAATTAAAAAACTGAGATATAACCTTCTCATAAGCGGAAACGAAGCAGCTCTACCTGTCATCCGATATACACACACACTGAATCGACAAAGATTTACAAAAAATCAATATCAATTACCAAGTTTAGAGTATTTATAAATAATAGAAGTTGAGCTATTGCATTCCTGTTAATAAAATTAAATTGTAGAATACTAGAACCACTTGTCAGCCGATACGTATCCAAACTGAATTAGCAGAGTTTATATCAATAATTAAAGTTTAACATTTTGTATTTTTTCCCCAACCTCATCAATATTACTTTTCAACAATTATTCTATCATGAAGTGTCAACAAAACGTAGAACTGAAAATAAGGCAACAAAAATTAGAAAAAAGGCATTTTATTAAATTCGTTATAATTACACTGAAACAGAACGTGTTACGACGGTGATACACTTGAACGTTTTTCATAGTACTAGAATTGTACGTTTTATAGTAGTACAAAGCAAACCTTTTCAAAATGTTCTAAATAACACTACTTTTGAACGTCTAACATAACGTTCTTTTGACACAAAACACGGTGTCTGAATGATTGTTACCGTTATTATACGTTCACAGAACGTTTCTGTGCTGCCTGGGTTGGTCTTGGCGTTCTTCCTGGGGTCTTTCTGTGAACTCTGCGAAGATACATATGATTGCCTTTAATAGAAGGAGAACCATTATCTTAAAAAATATCAAGTTTTTTGGTCATAACCTTACTTGTTTAAGTGAGGTTAAGTATCTTGGGCTGTTATTCACCAATAACTTCAACTCCCAGTTGAACATGAAAATTTGAAAATCGTATAAAGGTGGGGTACAAATTTTCAGCAAATTTTGCCGTGTTGTTTCTGCCATCTAGCGGTATAGTTATTTTCAGACTTTTTAGGTGAACATAACCAATCAAAGATTATATGAAATCCTCGACGCTAGATGGCAGAAACAGCGTGCCAAAGTTTGCTGGAAAGCTGTACCCTACCTTTAGACGCTTTTCAAGTTTTTGAATTGAACCGGGAGTTGAAGTTAATGGTGAATACGGCCATTGGTATGTACCTGGATGAGAAGCTTAACTGGAAGAGTCATCTTGTTTATTGCATTTCAAGGGCTAATAGGGATTTTTGGGCCTGTAGGAATGTTATTGGCAGGTCATGAGGTCTTAATCAATTGGTTATCTGCTGGATTTACTCCATGATCATTTGTCCTATGATCACTTATGGTTGATGGTCTAGGACTAGGCTTGACACTGTTAAAAAGGATCTTAATAAGATTCAGAGGATGGTGTGTGTTGCGATGACTGGTTGAATAAGGACAACACCAACTGGAGCTTTAGAGTTACAGTCGGCTGCAAAATTATTCGAGCACTAGCAGTAATCCTTGCCAAAAAAAAAAGTACACTTAATACAGCTTTGTTAAATAAATCTTGTCGAGTCATGTTCTTAATCAGTCTAAGAACATGATTCGACAAGGATTTACTTAGCAAAACAGTCTTAAGTGTACTTTTTAAATATAGGAATTATTGGCTAGTGCTCGAATAATTTTGCAGCCGACTGTACTCTTAGGCTCTTATCTGTAAGTAGCTTAAGAAGTTTCGGGCATTGGAATAATTCTTCCAATTATCTGAACTGGAAGTATCTTAATAAGGATATTTCGGATTACCCGCATTTTATTATGCAGTGTGATAAGTTTATCCCTAGGTACTCTTTTTCTAAGCCATATACTATCCACTTGCCCTCCAGGGACATTTGGAAGAATACGCCACCTTGGGGTAATACGAATCACATTAAGTGGTACACTGATGGCTCCAAGAGGGATGGATGGTTGGGTTTTACGTCGCGCTAGTGCTGCGCAGATGGGCAATTGGCGACGGTCTAGGACACATCCCTAGAGGTGGTCCGGAGACAAGCCATCACAGTTTTGATCCTCCACGGAAGGGATGGCTCTCCCGCTTCGGTGACGCCCAGAGGTATAATTTTTTATGGGAACATGGAGCACATTGCATCCACGACAGATTTTACGTGGACCAGCCACCATTAGTGTACACGACGGTCTTTGGCCGGCTCGAGTACCGAACCCGCAATCTTTTAATTATGGGGCCGGCGCTCTACCGATTGGGCTACCGCGAACCGGCTCCAAGAGGGATAATGGCACTGGTGCTGGTGTTTGCTGTCCTGAGGATGGTACTTCACTTTCCTATCCTTTGGGGAGGTACGCTACTGTCTTTCAGGCTGAAGTCTTTGCGATCCTTATGTGTTGTAGGACTTGCATGGACAGGGGCTATAAGAATCGATATATTGACATTTATTCTGATAGTCAGGCGGCCCTGTTGGCTTTACGGAAGTCAATGATGACTTCTTCTCTTGTTTGGGAGTGTTATTTCACTCTCTGTGCTCTTGCTGCTAACTATAAAATACCCCTGTATTGGGTACCAGTTCATACTGGTATCCTGGGGAATGAGTTAGCTGAGAGTACTATTTTCTCTATCATGAGAAAATTGCAGTAATCTACTTGGCTCAAGACTGAGGGGTGCAGGCAAGGTAAAGAGCTTAACTGTGGTAATCCTAGCCCTAGGGCTAAGGAGCTCACGAAGCTTAATAGGAATGGCATCAGCAAAGTGATTGGTCTCCTTATGGGACACTGTCGCTTAAAAAGACATCTTTATGTCATGGGTATTTCTAGTGACCCATTTTGCAGGGATTGCAAGTACAAGGAGGAAACTGCAACACATATTTTATGTGAATGTGAAGTCTTCTCTGCCTATAGGTTTGAGAACTTGGGGCGGCATATCATTGAGCATTGGGAGCTTCAGAATATTCCGGTTAGGTGTCTGCTGGGCTTTCTTTTTGCCACGGATCTTTTTAAAGATTAGGTTATGAGGGTTAGTACAATAGACCTCAGGTCGCGGTGCTTGGTTTCTTACGAACCACCCACTTATAATTCATTCATAATTAATACAAGGTTCCGTACGAGAATTATGAAGCTTAAGCACGCATATTTTCTACAGAAAACATGAGTTCAAGCATCTCAATAATGTACGCTAATTCGTTTTTGTTGAATGCAGAGTAACGACGTTAAAATTTGTTTAAACGAAATTCAAGCCATTAGCCGTAATGATAAGAAACATTTGGTGTGCCCCTGTACGCGATCCATAAATAATCGATACATTAGAAATTATGCAGTTACATTTATGCAGAACCTGAACTTGCATACCAATTTTCAAGTCAGTTGGGGCATTTTTGTGGCCGCTACTGCGGTTTATACAATTTCTATCCATAGGACGTAATGAAAAGACAAACTTTGGTGTGTCTTTACAAGGAACTACAAATAGAATACACACACAAAACTATACAGCTAATTCCGTGTGGCTCATAAATATGTGTACAAAATTACAAGTGAATAGAATGATATTTGCTTCCACTGTCACGCGACAGACAACAGGACACACAGACAGAACCCAAAATCTTTGTGAGTCTCCACATGAGTCCTCCACTGACGTTTCTGCAATAAGAAGAGACAATGTGAGATTATTAACGAATTGCATAATTGGAAAAGTATTGCAAGAAAAGGTATTGTTCAATTTACACTGGTGGATCTGGAGATCAGGAGCCTCAACGTCCTATTTCGTCCCGCATTATTCAACAGATCATTTTTATTTATTCTTTATTATATAATATATATATATATATACCGTAAAATCCCGAAAGTAACCCCCCTCTTTTTGAAAAGCAAAACGGATAAATTTCAGGTGTGTGTGTGTGTGGGGGGGGGGGGTTTATAATCAAGATTCTTTAAAAAATGAAGAAAAGAGAGGGGAGGTTATACTCGATGGAGGGGGTAATTTCGGTATTTTACGGTACTTACTTAAAAGGAAATATTAAATGTAATTTCTTACATTAAAGGAAAAGAAAACTGTGTAATGATTCCATTGATAACGTGCATCCGACACTTTATGAAAAATTAGTTAAATTAGAAATAATATATAAATATTAAAACTTAATTCAATGCCAAACTTAATTTGCAATGCCGACGTACACTCGGTAACAAAAGTGTCCGAACGCTAGTAAAAATTCCTATATAAAAAAAGTACGCTTAATACAGTTTTGCTAAATAAATCCTTGTCGAATCCTGTTCATAGACTGACAAAGAACTGGATTCGACAAGGATTTATTTAACAAAACAATATTAAATGTACTTTTTTTACATAGGAATTTTTGCTAGCGTTCGGACACTTTTGTTACCGACTGTACCATAAGTGCTTCCGAAGATTGGATGTAGCTTTGTTGGATGGAGAAAAAAAAAAGGGGGGGAGGTTACTTTCAGGATAACGGAGACATTTCACTTTCAGCGAGAAAAGGGAGGGGGGTTATATTCGATGGGGGGGGGGGGGTTACTTTCGGGATTTTACGGTATATGGATTCGATTGACTTCCTACATAAAGAGAAACGCTCTTGACGGGGGGCTGCTGCCCCCCTCAACCCTCAGCTGTATCTCTCTTACTATAACTATATGTATATATATATGTATATATATGCATTCCTAATAACTGAGAGTCTTGTATTAATTCCCTGTAATTCATAAATACTTGTAAAAAATTACTGCAAAATGATTACATATCATATCGGAATTATTTTCTGTAACGCCTTAAATTTATTACTAATTCTCTGCCCACACATTTCCACAGAAAAAAAAAGGCTTTTAAAATTCTAAAAATATTTCATCATATTTAATGGGGTGTAACCATGTTAGAATATACTTTTAAGAAATTTTGACTATAGACCGTAATAGTACGAAATTATTTTATGTATCCTGGAAAAAGAGCCACAGTAATTACACTCATGTTTGTGAAAATTGGAACACCAAGAAGGAATGGGAATATCAGAATGATATTTATTGGGCACATACATTGTAGTAGGAAGAACAATTGATTAAAATTTCAGAAAATTTGGAGTAATATGTACTGAGAAAACACTACATAAAGCAGCGACCTCTGTGAGCAATGAGCACTTATCTGCCTAGGCATTGAATCAAACAGTGATTGGATGACATGTACGGGTAAATCCCTTCATGAAGCTTCAACACGATGCCACAATTCATCGATCATAGTCATTGGTGAGTGGTGGAGGGCCAGTCGCTTTTAAATGATTAAACAGTCATTTTCACTCCAATGAAAATGACTGTTTAATCGTTGGAAAGCGAGTGACCCGCCACCACTCACCAGCAATTATGATCGATGTATTGTGGCATCGCGTTGAAGTGTTATTAAGTGCTATACCCGAATATGTCATCCAATTGCTGTTCGATTCAATGCCTAGGCAGATAACTCTAGTTATTGATCCTAGAGGTCGCTACTTTATGCACTTTTTTCTCAGGATATATTACTCAAAACTTCCTGAAAATTTAATCAATTGTTCTTTTTACTATATTGTATGTGCCCAAGAAATACCTATCTTATATTCGCATTCCTTCTTGGCGTCCTTCCGTGGAGGATTAATTGTGATGTCATGTATCCGGACCACCTCTAGGGGTGAGTCCCAGACAATCGCCAATTGCCCATCTGCGCAGCACTAGTGCGACGTAAAACCCAACCATCAACCTTCTTGGCGTTGTAATTTTCAGAAACATGAGTGTATATGCACTAAAAAAGAATACGCTTATTTAGTTAATTATAAGTCACTAATATTTCAACCTTATTTGACATCATTTGGATGATTACAGTACGTCATCGGAATTCTTTTGTGTGGTCCCGTAAATAAATTATTTAGTCTATACATATCCCTTTTTTTAGAGTAAACATACTTTCAAGCATCTTTATAATGTATGTTAATTAAATTACGTTCTATGCAGCATAAACGCATTAAAGTGCGCTTAAATAAAAATTTGTCGATAGGCTTTAATGTCACAAAATTCTTTTGTGTGTCTCTTTTGGGTGTTTCTACATCAATAAAAACTATTCAGTTTATTCTGCGTTTTTTATGAATAATTCTACGAAATTTGACATAATTTGGATGATTACGTGATATTGTCAGAACACTTTTTAAGGTCCTGTACATTAATTAGAAAGCCTAAGAGCACACATTTCCTGCAGAAAACATAAGTTTAAGCATCTCAGTAATGTACGCTAATTTGATTTTTTTAATTGCAAAGTAATAATGTTAAAATGCGTTTATACGAAATTCACATCTTATGCCATAATGATAAGAATTTTGGTGTGTCCCTGTACACAATCCATAAACAATATAGACATAAAAAATATACAGCTATTTCTATACAGAGCCTGAATGTGTGTGCCAATTTGTAAGTCAATCGGAGGATTTTTCGGCCTCTATTGCAGTACATACAAATTCTGCCCGAAGGTCGTAATGATAAGAAAAATTTTGTTGTGTCCCTCTACACATACTCAGAAAACTATAAAGCTATTTTCATGCGGCTCATAAACATATGTACCAAACTGCAAGTCAATAGCGTGATTTTTGCGGCCGCTATCGCGGTACATACAAATTCTTCCTATGGTCCTTAATGATAAGAAAAACTTTGGCGTGTCCGGTCCCTGTACACGAACTACAAATGGAATACGCATCTAATACTATACAGCTAATTCCGTGGGGATCATGAACAAGTGTACTAAATTACAAGACAATAGCGTGATTTTTGCGGCCTCTATCGCGAGACAGACAGACAAACGGACAAAATCCAAAATCTTTTTAAGTCTCCACATGGAGGCCTCCACTGATGTGTCGGCAATAATATAACTCAATCTTTTGTCTTAGTATACTTCTAAATCTAAAGGAACTGCGAATACTCCAATTAAGTATGAAAAATCGATTCAATGTATTTCTAAATTTATAGAAATTTGCTTGCCGAACTATATTTGCTAAAAAATGTCGATTCCTTTTATGATATTGTCTATATAACTTTTGTTAATTGCCATTCATTTTCTTAACTTACACACTTAACATTTTAATCTACTGGGTTTTACTATATAGCCGAAATTTGTAAAAGAAAGTTCTTTTAAAATTTGAAGTTCTTTTTCAAATAAGCATTCCATCAACATTTTTACTAAGACGCTTTTAGAAAATTCAAATTTTCTGCGAACATTCTGATTTAATGAAAGAACTTTTTGGAAATGGATCCAAACTTTATATGACAGAAAAAAATCAGGGTATTCCGAAAAAAGAAGTTATTTGCAATTTTAAAGTTAAACCTTATAGAAATAACAGATTTTTTTTTTTCCGAGAAAACTTTTGACAAATTATTTCCTAGACATAACTGATTTACACTTTCAGAAAGTGAAACTTTTAGAGATAATTCTTACTTCCTCTTCTTCGAATATCGTATAAATGCAGTTAAAAAAAATGTTTCTGGAACATTATAACACATTGAAATAGAGTTTAAAGCATTAGATTTCACACTTTAAGAATATGTTGTTGTATTATATATGATAAAAATTTAGCTATAAAAAATGTTAGATGGACAATCAAACGTGTGAAATTTTCTGCAACTTATAAATGAAATTAATAAAAAAAGTATTTAAAGTTGATAAATTTAACTAATGTAATTTTATGTCATTTTGCTGGAAAAAAAAATGTTAATCAAACATTTAGCATAATTTAATATCATAAATTATTTGTTCTGGTTAAATACTATGTTACCAAACTAGCAATATTCCTAAGAAATAGCTGGAAATAAGTAATCGCCATGACAATTCTACATGTATTATTCATTTATGTATTGTTTGTATAACATATATCATTATCAATTAAAATATTCAAACCTGCCAACATTTTTTTTTTTTTATATAAATTTTATTACCACTATTTTTAGTACAAAACAATGATATTAATTTTCAAACATTTAAATCTTGATGATTACTGCTATTAAATTGTTGTGTGAAGTCTTCCGCGAAGAGCAGAAGAGTTGGCGTGAAAAGTGGAAAAGTTGGCAGTCAGGTTTATTACATAAAAGTTAACATAAGTTGTATTAAAATGAATCTAAAACTTCATGCTAGCTCTTTCCGCACTCAGTCGGACTGGATATTAAGTGCAGCGACTATTAATAAAAATATCGTTGTGTTTTTTATTAATCGAATTTAACCAGACGAAAAATGTTTTGGATAATACGAAAACTTTTCGCAAAATCTCATATTTAATAAAAACAATTACAGTTTTATACGATGTCTAGTGTAAGCAACAACAAATGATTTATGATGTTTTGAAATTTTTCTTTGAGCATTTTCCTCCCAATAATCTAAAATTTTTCTCTCTCACTTCCATGCATTCTTATTTAAATATTTTCCAATTTGAAGCCTCTTTTAGAGTCAATATAGAGAAATATGACATGTACGGAAGAAGAAGGTTTTTTTATATAACTATTATAACAGTGTATTGCATTCAATCGAAAATTGCTAAAAAGCTGTGGCAAAGATATTTGTTATATGAAATAGCCTGCCTTAAGTATTTTTTATACGATTATCAGAGATTATATAAAATAATATTTTCAATATAAAGCGATATTGTATTTGTTTCGCATATGCACTTTTAAAATAATATCCTCTCCCCCCTCCCCCCCCAAAAAAAAATAAAAAAATAAATAATAAATAATAATAATAAACTGCTTTGTCACTCACATGACTTTCTCTTATTCTGCATTTCAATAATATAAAGATACATATTTTTATTTACAAAGGATTAAAATTCATTAAAAACAATTAAAATTTACCTTACATTAAATCCTATAAAAAAAGATGAGCTAATATATATCGGTTCCGACCGGAACCACCTTCAGAGCTCGACGACGACAAAATGCTCGGTGTCTCATTCTCTTTCTTCTTTGTCTCCGTCCGTCATTTCTTCACTTCTTTTTTTGTATTTAAAAAACCGTTTCCATTCAGGTGGGATCAAACTGTGTTCGACGTCCTTTACTGCGTCACTGGTAGTCAGAATCTCAAGTGCTTCTCTTTTAAGGGCATATTTATGTGAATTGAAAGGAGCAATTTTATGAAAGTTAATTGAATCAATATTAATGGGTTTAGTGTTGTTAGTTCTTGAAAAAGCAGTGGATGGTTTGTTGTGTTTAAGGTCGGCAAGGTGTTCAGAAATCCTGTCTTTAATTTTGCGCTTAGTCATACCGATATAGCTAGCATTATTTTTATCATAGTCTTGAAAATTTATTTTGTATATGCCTGCGGTTTGATTAAAATGAATAGGGTCTTTTTCATTACGTATACGTTGGTAAATATTTTTATTTGGCCTAATCGGAATGTTAACATTATATTTTTTAGCTTCATTTTTTATTTTCATGGAGGCGCCTTTACAATATGAAATCGCGGAAGTGAAGGAAGGTTTAGTTTTTTGTGTATTTGTGAATTATAATTAAGTGCATTTGTGAATATAATTAAGGGATTTAATGCGTTTTTTATAGAATTTATCCACTATTTTCGGGTTATAGTTGGCTTTTTAGCAATACTTTTAATAAATTTTAGTTCGGTTTTTAAAAGGGTTTTACTAAAACAGATGAGAATTGCGCTGTTAATATAAGATCGTAAAACGACGTATTTATAAAGAAGGGGAGTGCGACATTTATTGTTAATAATTTCGTTATTATTTGTAGGTTTACGCAAAACAGCAATATCAATGGTATGGTTTTGGTTTTTGGTAATATAAACGTCAAGAGAATTTAAGCTATTGTTATTTTCAGTTTCATTTGTAAATTTGATTAGAGGATCGAGTTTATTAAGTTAAAAAAGGAGATTTTCAGGTTTAATGTTTTGGGGGATAACGGTAAAAATGTCGTCAACATAGCGGACCCAGAGTTTGCAGTTATTAATTATATTATGAGCGGTATTTTCAAAGTTCCTCATTTTTAGTTCAGCTATGATTCCCGAAATCGAAGATCCCATAGGGACGCCCTGAGTTTGTTTATAGAAAAAACCATCAAAAAAGAAAAAAGATTCGGTAAGTAAAAGATTACTGGTACGTATTAATGTTTTACTTATTTTATTATTCCCGAATTGGCTAATGATTCTAGACTGAATGATATCGCTGTATTCTGTAGTGTTAATAGATACAAATCTTTAACATCGAAACTATTAAGTGTGTCTTGAAAAAGGATTTTAGTTTCACAAAGTTTTTGAATAAAAGATTCAGTGGAATTAATGGAGTAATTAGAGGGGGAAGTAAAGACTTATAAATATTTTTCATATAAAGTTCTAGACAATTGGTGGGACCTTCAGATTTGTTGACAATGGGAGCGAAAAGAGGGAGGGTTTTTATGATCTTTATATTTTCCAATAAACGGGAGATAATAGAAGCATGGTTATTAAAGACGGGAGGGGTATTATTAGGCCATGTTCCAGTTCTTATTAACGATTTAGTCTTTTCAGTAAGTTTATTTAGAGGGGAATGTGAAATTTTAACGGCATTCAATTTTAAAATAGTGTCTTGCATCATTTCTTTATAATGATCGCTATCCATATTTGTTAACAGATTAGTTTTATCGGACATTAAACAGGTTAGGTTACTTTTATTTTTTAGTTCTTAGATGCTTTTAATATCGCTATAGTCAAAGTTTTTGTCAGTATTTTTTAGTGAGTTGATGGCAGTGTGTCTAATAGCGGGACGTTTTTGAGGGGGAATAAAGTCGAGAGCGGTTTCGATATGAGCAATAGCGTCATTTATCGGTAAGGATGAATTTAGGGCCAAGTTTCAAAATAGCATCTTAATGGGTATTAAGTTTAGTGCTAGATAAATTTAAATATGTGGAAGATGTGGGAGGTTGCAGGTTTTTAAGATATGGTTTTTTATAATGATCTCTATCCATAATTGTTAACAGATTGGTTTTATCGGACATTAAACAGGTTAGGTTACTTTTATTTTTTAGTTCTTGGATGCTTTTAATATCGCTATAGTCAAAGTTTTTGTCAGTATTTTTAAGAGAGTTGATGGCTTTATAATGACCTCTATCCATAATTGTTAACAGATTGTTTATAATGATCTCTATCCATAATTGTTAACAGATTGTTATAATGATCTCTATCCATAATTTTTAACAGATTAAAACCATATCTTAAAAATTTGCAACCTCTCACATCTTACCCATATTTAAATTCGATAAAATTGGCGGTTGTAGAAGGCGAAAAGGAAAATATCCAATACAGCTTTTTTTTTTTTTTTTTTTGTCGCTTAGTGTATTTAAGTATTCCTAAAGAATATCAACTTATTTACAAGCGAATAATTGAGAACTGTCAGACATATCGGAAAAATGATGGTGATTAACAAGATATTTCAAATATTAATTGAAAAATCTATGTATAACACTTTTTTTTTCTTCTTACTTCACCTAATTTGACAATCAGTCTAACTCAATGTTATTGTATGGAGGAATTTGTTTTATTAATTACTCATTATAAAATGTATATTTTTAAATTCCGTTTTCACATTTGGAGAATTTACAACCGTTAAAATGTTTCTCGTTTTTCAAAAATTATATTTTTCATTTTTTAATATTTCATTTTAAATTTGTAAAGTGCGAAAAATTAACTCACTATGTAGCTTCAAACAGAAATATTAAAAATTTAAAACAATTACTTTTGGAAAACGAGAAACATTTTAACAGTTGTAAATTTTCTAAATATGAAAACAAAATTTAAACAAGTTCTTCAGGCTAAGTTGGAAGGTTAGGTTGATTTATTTTTTCTTATCAAATAGGCACCATTTTGTTCAAAAATGGTGACTACAATTTATTAACGGACTTGGTGGATATATTGATGAGGGCTGTGTGCATATGAAATTTTAGGAAAATCTGCTCATAAATATCTTTTTTAATCGAATTAGACATTTTTAAGTGGCTGGCACTTGGAAAAAAATGGTGGACCAAATTCGCAAACAAACATATCAAATGCACTTCTAACGTGAGTCTACTCTACAAATTTAGTTCGAATTAATTTAGTATTTCAAAAGTTATCGTGTTGAAACTTTTCAAATGGGCGGCACTTGTAAACAAAATACGGAGCAAGTTGCTCACTTAATTGATCCAGGATATTTGTAAGGTAAGTCTACTGTCCAGCTTTGGTTCGAAAAAATTCAGTATTTCAAAAGTTATCGTTATTAAAATTTTCAAGTGGCAGCTAGGCAACTTGCTCCGTCATTTTGTTTTCAAGTGGCGGCCACTTAAACATTATCATCACGATAATTGTTGAAATATTTAATCCATTTGAACCAAAGTTGGACAGTTGACTTATCATTCAAATATCTTAAATAATTTCGCTGGGCATGTTGCTCCACAATTTTGTTTCTAAGTTGCGGCCTCTTTAAAGCTGCTACTTGAAAATTTTGGTCCAATTTTCGTTCAAAACAATTCAGTATTTCAAAAGTTATAGTGATTAAAATTTTCAAGTTTCAGCAGTCAAGCGGCCGCAACTCTGAAACAAAATTGTGGAGCAACTTGCCCAGCGAAATCATTTAAGATATTTGAATGATGAGTCAACTGTCCAACATTGGTTCAAATGGATTAAATATTTCAACAATTATCGTGATGATAATATTTAAGTGGCCGCAACTTGGAAACAAAATGACGGAGCAAGTTGCCCAGCGAACACATCCAAGAGGTTTGTCTGATGAATTCCTGTCCAAATTTGGTTCAATTTAGTTCAAGTTACTGTGATGGCAAATTTTCAAGTGGCAGCCTGATTTTATGTAGCCACCACTTGGAAACAAAATTACGGAGTAAGTGGCTGACTTAACTAAACCGAAGATATTTTTAAGATAAGTTCATTGTCCACCTTTGGTTCCAATTAATTATGTATTTTAAAAGTTATTGTGATGACAAATTATTAAGTGGCAACCTTACTTTAAATAGCCGCAATTCGTAGACAAAATGGCGGAGCAACTTTCCTAGTAAAATCATCCAAGATATTTGTATGACAAGTTCAGCGCGCAACTTTGGTTCAAATTAATTCAGTGTTTCAAAAATTGTCGTGATCAGAAACTCTCAAGTGGTACTATGTTTTCAAGTGGCCACCACTTGGATAAAAAAGAGCGGAGTGAGATGTTCAGCAAACTTATCTAAGACATTTGAATGATATGCCCACTGCGTAAATATGATTTGAATTGATTCCGTATTACAAAAGTTATCATAATGACAAATTTTTAAGTGGCCGTAAAATGAAAACAAAATGGCAGAGGAAGTTGCCCGGCGAATTTATCCAAGATATTCGAATCGTAAGTCCACTATCCAATTTTGTTTCGAATCAGTTAAGTATTTCAAAAGTTATCGTGATGGCACATTTTCATGTGGTAGCCGGATTTCAAGTGGCCGCAACTTGAAAAGAAAGTTGTGGAAAAATTTGCCCAGTGAACTGATGAAAAATATTCGTATGATAAGTTCACCGTCCAACTTTGGTTCGAATTGGCCCTGTATTTAAAAAATTATCGTGATGATAAATTTTCGAATGGTAGTCTGATTTCCAGTGGCCCTGCTTAACTTAAGGTATCCGTAATTTTGTTTAAAATGGCGGATAAATTTCAATAATAAACTTGCTTGAGACCCTTATGATCTATATATACATCAAAATTCATACAAATCCGATCTTAAATACGCATTTAGGTTGATTTCTTTAGAAATTAACCTACTGCAATCACTTCATTTATCTATCTTCGTTTACCCAAATACATACACACACATACACACACACACACACACACATATATATGCGCAGATCTACTTAGCGTTGCCCAGGTTAAAGTAGTGTTTAGAGAATTTTGAAACCAATGAAAGAACTGAACAAAGGGGTAAAATGAAAAGAAAAATGCATGAAAAACATTCCCCGAAGCTTTTAATTAAAAAAATTACAAATAAATAAATACAAAAGGTAAAACTTTACTATAGGATCTCCTTGGCGACATTAAATATTTTTGGCCTTTTTTGAGATGAATTGAAATACCTATCGCAAATGCGTAACTAAAGACCCTGGAGAGAAACGTTCGAGCTACTTCGGTGCCGAATTTCAAATTTTGCCAAAGGCGCCCAATATTAAAGCTCGATCCAACTTCATTATCAAGCAGCTTCATTATCGAACTCATCCAAAATATTTGTATGAAAAGTTCGTTGTCCAACTTTGTTTCGATTGGAATTATTATTCCGGAAGTTATGATGATAACAAAATTTCCATTATATATATATAGATAGGTAGATATGTATAATTATACATATTGATAAACAAAGTGATTGCAATAGGTCGATTTCAAAAGAAATCAACCTAAAAAATACTTTAGGTAATGAGTAATTTATAAAATAAATTACTCAATATGACAGCATGGAGTTAGGTTGCCGGTTAAATAGGTGATCTAAACCACTAAAGAAATGTTTAATTTTTTGAAATTATTCATCAAACAAATAAAGTTGAGTATTTAAGAATATTTCTTATAAGATAACAGAAAATTGAGAGAAATGCATATATAATCGGCAGTAAAAGTATCCGAGCACTTGTCAAATCATGTTAAATATTTAAAATATTGAATTTTTTTAAAGTAGGTGTAATATACAAGAAACTTTCTTGTATTATACATTGAAGTTTTGTTTATATTTAGACAAGATGTTTTAAATATAATTTTAATCAAATTCTAGTTTTAATATAATTATATATGCAGTGAAAACCTGATCTATCGTTCCCACATCTATTGCTTTCCCGCATTGATAATTTTATTTCTATGGTCCCTGCACAAATTATATTTATATAATGTTAATGAAACCTGCATATATCGTGCTTCAAAAAGTCGTTTTCTCACATTCATTGTTGTAAAGTTTTTCTTCTAACTTTGTAAAAATTTTCTCATGAAGGTCAAACGGTTCTATACAAACTGGATACTTTGTGCATCATAAAATAACTCTTTTCCCCATTTCCATGAAGGATCAAAATTGTGATGCCATGTATCTGTCTCTTTATTCATTACTGTAATTTCAGCATACCACGAAATAATCTCTTAAGTTTTCCAGAAAATTGTTTCGGGAATCACAGTTAAGTGCGGAAAAATGAGGAACAATACCAAACAGAAAGGCAAGAAAATGATGCTGATTATTCGGATGAAGCGTTGTTGTGTGTAGCAGAGGATGTGTCTGGTACAAAATTTACTGATAATATTTGCATAAATCAAGATATTATAACATGCGGTATCCTAAAGTATAGAAGAAATGTGTGATTTCAAAAAATGTAAATAATGGCGAAAAAAACTGAGGACAATTTTCACACTGATGACATAATTATGTGGTTTTCAAGTGCACAAACTGTTATATAAGCCTATGAAATTACATAAATGGACCAAAAAAAATTTTTTTTTAATCTGAAAAATTTCTTGTTTAATTTATAAAATGAAAGAAAAACGCAACATAATAGTGCTGACTCTAGAATAAAAGGACCGCCAGGGGGAACTCAGTAAAAAGGGCAACCTATTTTCAAAAAGGGCGTTATTTGCATAATTGCGGTCTTCTATGTTGTGATTTTTGTACATGACAAAAGTAAAATACTAATTAAAAACATAGATAAAACCTTTAACATTACTTTGTGCGTCGTTGTTTAAATTTTTCAGCTGGGTACCCGACCCTCTTCAGAACGACATCTTCTGTGGAAGACTTGAGCTTGACTGATGTTGATCATCTTTTACCAAAAGGTGGCGCCATACACGGTCTGGGGCTACTGCGGCGCTGTCGTTGTATTCTTCATTATTTTTTGTAATTTCAATTGATTCTCTAAACATCGCGTAGTAGTAATCATCGTAATTTGCAGTTTTAGTGGCTTTATCAAAATCTATTTTAATGTCTTGTTTATTGAATGTTTTGGCTAAGGCTGTATTGCATTTTCCCGTTTTTATATCATTTTTATGTTCATTAATTCTTGTTTTAATTTTTCTTTTTGTAACTCCTATATAAGATACTGGTTTATTGTCTTCATTTGTAAACGGTATTTTATAAATTCCTGCAGTTTCTAAAGGAGGGATGGGGTCTTTATCGCCTCTGATCAACTGGAAAAAGTTTCTATTAGGTTTGATGGGGATATTTACGCCATATTTATTTACTACATTTTTTATTTTATTGAATGATCTGCGATCATACGGTATAGAAGGGGTAAAATTTAGGGGTGGTTTTTGAAAGCTGGGTAAATTATCAAGATTTTTAATTTTACAAAATTAAAACAAGAACTAGCTTGAACCCGTCGAATTCGACGGTCAATTTATTGACTGAAATGTTTCAAAAATTGTGGCATCACTATTTAAATGTATTTCAAGATAAAACATATAATATAATTTACGACATTTCACTTAAAAAAAGAAATTCGGAAAATGCTTATAAATAGAAATGAACCTTAAATTTGTATGATTTCATATCTTTAACATGATTTTGTTTAACTTTCTATTTTTAAATAAAAGCATCGAAAAAAAAAAAATAAAAAAAAAAATCAGCTGTAACAAAAAAATTACCTCAAACTAAACAAAACTCTGATTTGTGACCCCGAGGCCTGCGGCAGCGCATACGCCAGCCTCTAATAACACAAAAATATTAACCTGGAACTTAACGAACCCGCCCGGTGTTGCCCAGGCCCATGATACCTTAAATGAACCTTAAATTCATATAATTTTATATCTGTAACTCGATCTTGTTTGAATTTCGGTTTCTGAATGAAAGCATCACGAAAAAAATAATCAGCTGCAACAAAAAAATTACCTCAAACCGAATGAAACTCTGCCTTGTGACCCGGTGCCTGCAGCAGTGCATACGCGGGCCGCTAATGTAAAAAAATTCCTAAAAATTAATCTGGAAACTAATAAACCCGCCCGGTGTTGCCGGGCCCATGATAATAACCTTAAATTTGTAGGATTTTATATCTTTAACTCGATTTTGTTTGAATTTCTATTTTTAAATGAAAGCATCACGAAAACTGTATGTGTTTATTTAAAATGTTATTGTTTACATTTTATTTTCTACTGCATCTATATCATATTTAGTATATTCAAAATTTCTATATGCCTACAATAATCGCGAGATTGTACCTGATGGAAATTGGTTTTTGCATTATCATTATTTCAAAAAATAATCTACATTAAGCAGGGGTGTTGAGAGCGTCCAAGAATGCAAAAAGAAATTCATACACTAAAAGTAATCCATCAAGTATATAAACATAAAATAATCACTTTAGATTAAATTTATTCATACTATTATAATAAGAATTCAAAAATAAACGAAATAAATAATGGGAGTAACTAAAAATAAAAATAATTATTTTCGGTGCAATACAGAAATATTGATAAAGCTCGATGCAATTTTCACCAGGTGCAATCTCGCAAAAGTTGTAATAATCTAACATTTTGAATATACTATATGCACACAAAACATTAAAAAATGCTAATAGTAATATTTCGTATAAATATATACAAAGTAGTAAGAAGGTTAAAATTTTAACACTAACATTTCATATAAACGTATACAAATGTTAACAGGAAAGGAACACGTCTTTCAATACTATTACAATACTCTGGAATTTGAAGTATAAACAAAAGAAATAAGATAATAACAAAAAAAAATTAATGCATACACACCTTGCTGTTTTTAAAAAATAAAAAATTGTAAAAATCTAACCCAATATTTACAAATTACCCTCACCGTAAGCCACGCCACGATCTCGTGTCCACAGAAGGCATGAGTCAAATTCGTATTCTGATTGGTCCGTGGGTTCAGGTTTCAGAGGTCGCTTGCATCTAGGTATAGATTAAAAGACGATGAACATCAGTCAAGCTCAAGTCTTCCACAGAAGATGTCGTACTGAAGAGGGCCGTGCACCCGGCTGAAAAATTTAAACAACGATGCACGAAGTAATGTATATGGTTTTATCTATGTTTTTAATTAAGTTTATACTTTGTTATCTATATATTTAAAGTAAAATACTAATTTTATGTGTATATATATAGGCTATATGCATTTGTTCTTCCAGGGATGCTGTAGAACTATTTCTAAAAAGTTGAAAAATCAGAAAGAAAAGTATCTAAAGGCCTCTGTTCATTTAAAATGTTAGAAAAAGCTACTTGGTGCTAAAATGTTTTTAAAAGGGCAGCAGGGTGCTAAAATGGTTTTGAAAGGGCAGCAGGTGGAGCACCCTGCCAAATTGGCCAGCACTACATAAAATTAATGATTTTTAAAAATAAATTTTACTTACTATTCCACAAAATTGATGTATTTCTTTGACCGCTTAGAAATTAGTTTTTATCAGTAGTATACTGTATACATTGTGTATATTAATTCATAAACATTGTTTTATTCGTGTTTTGACTTTAACCCGCATTTGTTGTTTTCCCGCTTTCATCTTTTTTCCCCCCCTTGCACCCCGTGAAAAACGATAGATCGAGGTTCTAATTGTACTTGTAATATTTATTTATAATTTTCTGAAAGATTTGTTTAATAATATAATTGTATTTTGTGAAGTACAATTTAAATTCGGTTTCTTATATGTAAATTGAATAATACTTTGTTGCCAAAAATTATTTACACTGCCAAAAATTATTTACAATTATTATTATTTTTTTTTTTTTAATTTTTTTTTCCAGAAAAGAAATAGAGGTGATAATGTGCTTTACAGGGCTCGAAAATTATATTGCCTGACATGCCCGGGGCATATAAAAATTTACAGTGGACATGTACTTTTTACTCTTACATGCCCAGCTAGGCATGCATACTGAAACAAAAATAACTTTCTAAAAATAATTTTAAAATAAAGCATCTGATTTAAGACTTTTACTTAAATTGAAATAATGTCACTATAGATATAATGTCGTTAAATTAGTTTCACTAGGTATGTGAATGTTTTTATTAATATGCATTTTAATAAGATATTTGGGCAAGTGAAAATTTCATTCGGGCATGTATTGTCCAGACTAACATGCCCAACAGGGCATGTAAAAATTTTGAGATTTTTCAAGCCCTCGTGCTTTACCACACTGCTTGGTGACTTTTTTCAAAATCGCCAATTTGGCACATTTTTGCAGTTTGGTCTCGTGATTTTTTCAAAATGGCCGATTTTACGTGCTTTAAATCAAGTGACTAAAAATAAAGCGTAAAAATAGCTTTTCAAAAACTTGAACAAAAGAAAATAAAAATAAAAACTGAAAAATATTAAACATTACAAAACAAAAATACCATAAGTAACTGAATAAGTGTATAATCAGATATGCAGATTCGATTTAATGTCGCACTACTACTGAGTTATGGGCAATTAAAGACAATCCGGGAGGTACATGGGCAGGTAGGTTGGATTTAACATCGCATTAGCACTGCGCTATGGCGACGTTTTGCAGCAATCAGTAATACGTATGTCTACGCTTCGCATTAAAAAAAAAAAAAATCACTAAATACCTCACTCGCAATCTGCATGAATCTTTATAAGGCACAAAATTTTGTTTTGCAGCAATCACTTTTAGAGCAAAATATCCCCTCCCACTCCAAATATTTCTGAAATAAACTTTCATGGTTGTTGAATAAATTTCTAAATTAAAATTTCGTAGTCTATTGGAGTTGTGCCATGATTAATAATGTCAATTGATATAGCTGTGTTTACAGACTCGGTGACTTTACTTTGCCAACGAATGTTATCTGAGAAATGCCTAGCTGGTAATCAGCCAGGGCAACTCAATGGTTTGAGCATCCGCACGTGTAAAGCGGAAGGCCCGGGTTCGATTCCCTGCTCTGGTATTTTTCACATAGTTGGTATAAAACTTCATGCTTCTACACTGTTAAAAATTTTTCTGTAAATTTACAGAGAATCTATTGGTAATTAATTATATTAAGTCTTACGTAAATTTACAGAGAATTAAAAAAAAGAGATTCTGTCAAAATGCAGAGAAACTATTCTGTAAATCAATCATAGTCTCTGTAAATTTACATAGATCAAAATATTCAAGTCTCTGTAAATTTAAATCTGTTAAACATCATAGTCTCTGTAAATCTACGTATGTAAAAATATGCAACTCTCCGTAAATTCGAGCATGTAAAAGCATATAAGTCTCTGTAAATTTACCATTCAAAAAATAACCACGTCTATGTAAAGTTACATATGTAAAATCATCCAAATCTCTATAAAATTACATATGGCAGAGCATCCAAGTCTCTGTAAAATTACATACGTAAGAACATCCAAGTCTCCGTAAATTTCGTATATAATATTATGAAAATCTCAGTAAATTTATCCATGTAAAAATACCTAATATTTGAAGGCTCTGCTCTCAACGTTTGAAGGCGGAAGGTGCATAGTTCGATCCCAGGTTGCGATTTTCGACCTACCCATTCGGAATTTTCCGCGGATTTCTCCAAAACTTGTATAAATATGGGATAAGACATTTTAGAAAGACCTACACTTACGGCAATCCTCACAGGTCTAGAAACATCGGCTTTAACTAACGCCGATTAAATATTAGTATGTTTACAAGCGTATTGAAGACACTAAATTGGCATATACTTAAAATAAATTCCATTATTATCAATTTACAAGTACAAAAATATCCAACAGTAAGTTTATCTTCATGAATGTAGGTAATCATCTAGTAAATATGTTACATAAGTACAGATTCTTATTCAACTTAAGGAAAAGAAACTTAAAGTTGGATGATTTTGCACTTGTAAATTCATAGCCTTGGGATTTATTTTAAATGCGCGTCAGTTTAGAGTGTTTTGAATAGGCTTCTAAATATATTATTATTATAATATTATTGTGGTGGTAAAATCACATTGGTTACTCCAGAGTTCTAGGCCTGTATAGAATGCCTTATGTGTAGGTCATTCTAAGGTGTTCTATCCTTTATTTGCAAAAGTTTTTTAAGAAAACCTTGAAAAATTTCGAATGGGTAGGCTGAAAATCTCAACCTGAGATCGAACTTCGTACCTCCCACCTTCAAACTTTGAGATAAGAACTCCTCGGAAATTTATGGGACAAGAAGACCAGACTTTAGTATATATATATATATATATAGACATGCTATATTTATCAAAACTACATTAAAATTCAGAGGTATAAAGTTGGTTAAGCTTGTATTACCTTTGGTAGGATTTGTAATGAGGCGTTTTAACAGGTTTTTAACTACAATTTTTATTAATGTTGTGGTACATTTTGCATACATTAAACTTTTAATAAAAAAATTTAAAAAGAAGCTGATTTATATTATGGTACTCCTAATAAAATTATCAGAAATAATTGCAAAATATGTCATATGTTTGCTTAATATTGCTCGGTTATATTTAGTCCATACCAAAATAAAAACTTAATTCCCTCATTTATGTAGAATATGACTCAATATGTAGAATATGACTCAATAGTGAAAGATCTCACAGGTCTAAATCTAAAATATTGATTTGATAATTATGACTGATATTGATGGTTTTTGCTCGGCTGAAACCGAAACTAGATTTTACTCTATCACATATTTTTATCAATACAGGGTGCGCTAGTTTTTTTTTTTTTCCCATGACTCTTCTATTAATACAATTGGACGGTTACTTTTATAGTATGAATCCATGATTGATTACAATTAATCATGGAATCATACTAGAAACTACCGAAAGAGAAGGAATTGTGTCGGTAGACACCTTGTATTGGCAAAGGCTATGTGTAACAGAGGAAAATTTGCTTTCTTTTCGGCTACAGCACATTAAAAATATAGGTATCAACTAAAATAAATTAAATTTTGCCAACATTATATTTGTAGATCTGTGTTAACAACCTCAGTTTCTTTCATTCAAAACATACATCCACTTTGTAAATATACTTAAAAAAAAATATTTTAACAAATATATGTATATGTATATATATATTACATTTTGATTAGATATTAACTTAAAACAATTAAGAATGTAATTAAAACACTAATCGTTTAAAATGCATTATGCTCTTAAAAAGGTGTAAACTTTCTAAATTGGGGGGGGGGGAGGAAGAAGTACTAAAAATTTGTTAGGTACATCTTTCCATACCTTTAGGTATGGAAAGGTTAGGTACCTTTCCATAATGACCGTACACTTTCGATTTCAGACATTTTTTAAAGTACTTCAAAAAATGTTAAACAAATCATTTTGAAACTTCAGGAGGTGTGAAAAGGAGGACCGGTAAAAAAATTAAAGTAAATTGAAAGTATTTGGCTTCACCCTGTAATAATTAATGCTTGAAATACGATCTGGTAGTAGCATGTGATTATAGGACTCATTCTCATTAACTCTAAGTTTATATGTCTCTACCGCATATAATCAGGGAGATAAAGGTTTCTTTAAAAATTGCAAAAAATTTTCCTTTTTTTTTAGCTATAATACGAAAAGTATGAAAAGACAGTGCAAAGTTATTTTCAGGAAACTCGACATACAATAATAAACACTGCATGCTGCAATCACAATGAAAAAATTATTAAATATCCAATGAAATGAGTATTTTTACTAAATTTTACTAACTGCGCATGCGTAAATGTTCAGTGACATTTCCTTTTCTGCTGTTCCCCAACAAAGAAATTGTTAAGAGGGCTTTCCCAATATTTATTTACAATCACAGAAAATTGCATTACCGTTCATCGAATTAAAATAAAAATGTGAGTAAAACTCCTTATACTTTAGCGTTTCTTCGAGAGAAACTGAAGACCAGTTCATTCTTTGGCGTAGAACTTTTTGAGTTTACATAATACTTGTTTGGAGTTTTTATGTAAGTAGTTTAATGCATTTGGCTACTAAATTATACAAATGAAATTTAGCTAAAACTTAGTCATACGCAGTTAAAAATTATTTAGTAAAAATGCTCACATTTCATTTTATATTTAATATTTTTTTCATTCTAATTGCAGTATGTTGTGTCTAATGTTGTATATTGGGTTTTCCGAATATAGATTTGTACTGGATTTAATACCTTGCATGTTATAGCAAAAAAAAAAAAAAGTTCAGCAATTTTTTAAAGAAATCTTTATATCCCCCTGATTACATGCGGTAAAGACTTAAAAATTTATACAAAAAATGAGGATGAGCCCCATAATCATGTGCTACAGGCAGATTGTATTTCGAGCATTACTTTATACTGGGTGATGCCAAATACTCTTATTTTTCTTTAATTTTTTACTGGTCTTCTTTTCACTTTTGGCACAAACAAATAACTGAAGTACATGAGGTACAACATGTTTTTTACACTCCTGAAGTTTCAAGATGATTTGTACAGTACTTTTTGAGTTATTTTAAAACGCATCTGAAATCGAAAGTGTCCGGTCATTTATGGAAAGGTAGTGTAGTAAATGAATTTGAATTTTTAAATACTCACATTGATTTTTATATTAGCTAAAGAAAAGAAATTACTAATTCATTTCCATATAAAGGTCTCTCTAAAAACTATGCATACAATTTTGGTAGTTTATTAAAAAAGCAAATTTGTGCAACATATTAATGCAATGCATAACTTGTCACTTAAATAAAGACACACAAATTTGATGCAAATTTTATTTCAAACTGTAACAAATTTTGAACATTTTTCAATATTCTGTTTTTAATAAAATTGGTTTCTAAAAGTTATTTTATTAGAAAATAAAAATTATCATTACAGATCAGATTTCTAATACGTAATCGTAGAAGTATAGGAACATATTAAAGTTTCAATACCTAAATAATTTTATTTTTTATAATTAATTCATTGTAATGTGTAGAATAATTTCCTTAATTACTTCAGTTTCTGGGATATAAATATTTTTAAATAGACGGCAAGTGGAGAGAAAATGTTCGTACGTATTAAATAGTATATAAAGAAATATAGAGCTTTTAATATTTTTAAATATTAATTTAGGGTTCAATGCAGATGAATATCGGGTACTCTTTTGGTTTTCGTCACTAGTTCCATAAATTCAAATTTTTAAAATATATAACTTTTTGTTAAAGAAACCATTAGATTATTTTGAATTAAAAATATTTTGACTTTTTTTTTCTTTACAAAAACAAATTTTAAAACATTTTTCTTCTACAAAATAGGATCTAAAGAAGAAACAAATTCTACGCTTTTACACATGAAAGCAGCATCCTGGTAATTTACTAGAATCATTGCAAAAAGCTCACTAAGAAGAAAAACATCTTTGCTGCAAAGAAAACATACAATTAAAAATAATTAAAAAATAAAACATACTGAATTAGATTTAAATTAAACTTTATTTTACCAACGTAACACTGAATGTATATTGTTTTTCTAAATGAGATTAATAAAAGATAAATGGTGAAAAATTCTTTAACAGGATAAATATTTGGTATTTGTAAATGTCTTTGATGAGGGTATTTTACGGCATTTTCTATTTTCATATTTCTTAGACAACTTGTTTCGTTTCTTATATCAGGATCAATTTCCATTATAACTAGAAAAAAGAAAAATGATGAAAAATTACTATTGTAGGAAAATACTGTAACTATAAATTTTTAAAACAAAATCTGCATCCTATGACATTTTAAGCAAATAATGAAAAGAAAGGATTGCAATTCCATGGCACTAAAAAAAAATTAAGTATACATAAGCGAATTTTAAAGTGTATCTTATATACTCCATCTAAATAGAATCTAATAAAAAAATCATCTAAAGAAAATAAAAGTAGATATACATGGTATTTTAAATCATTAATACAGGAAAAAATCACTTATATAATGAAATCATACGATATTTAAGCACCATTTTATGAACGCCAGTGTAGCAGGAATATTTTTGAAGTATTTTATATTAAAATCAAGTATGAATTGGATTGGATTTGGGAATAAGGCCGATTAACTGCTGTAGGTCTTAGGCCTATTTTGAAAAGACTTTATCCCCGAGCTTTTAAAAGACTCCCCCCCCCCCTTCCTATATGAAATTTTAAAGTTTGCCCCTGTGTTCCCCTCCCCCCTTTTTTTCTTTTTTCCTTCTTTTTTTAACAAATGTTCGAAACTGGGAGGGACTCTGCCTTAGTTCCAAACACTCTCATAACTTTATAATACTCCGAATTAAAAACTGTCCAGTTATTAAAATTTTCCCCTTACAAAGAAGGAAAAGAGAAAACATGTTTAAGAAAAATTATTTCTGTCAATGCAAAAATTTGTCTGAAATTTTTTTGACAATGCATTATTAAGCAGAATCTATTAGCAACGCTGCCAGATTTGGGGACTTTTTTATTCAACATTCACCTCTAAATTTTTATTGTAACAGTTGCTTAATCACTTCGAAGAATAATCGACTATTATACGTATGTCCTATTCCCCTTCTCAAAATTATTGGTGATAGTTGAATAAAAAAGTCCCCAAGTCTGGCAACACTGTCTATTAGCTATATTTCAGTTAAACTGTATTTTTAAATTGCAGTTGCTTTACAATCGTCTGCGTCCGCCTCCCTACATAAACATGTAACTGCAGTATTAGCATGCTTATGATTATGGTATATTCATCCAGGATAATTCAAAAATACAGTTGAATTTTGTACTTAAAAGTAACGTTTTATATGGATCGGTTATTTTGAGATATAAATTAGTCCGCAACATATAACAGCCTGGATAAAATTTCGTATTAATTTAAACATTTCCTCACTCAATTTAATATACACTCTGTACTTTGAATCCTTAAATATCAAACTGTATTCTGAAAAATATTAACTTGTCAGAAAATTTAATTTGTCCCCCAACCCACCCCTCTATTACCATTGCTCGGCAACTGCAACAATAGTTTTCTTTTTCTTACATTGTGGTTTTTTAACTTGTGCATATATATGCATATACACACGCAAGCAGATTTTCAAAATTTTCAAAAAGCAAAATTAATAACATTGGACGGTTTAGAATACAAACCGTCCTCCCCTCCTTTAAAAAATAATTAAAAAAATTGTCGGATAAAACTCCCATAAATAAAATCTTTATTTTGTATTTCGATTTTTAAATTTACTCATTTTTTATTATTTAAACTATTAATTAGATAATGTGGAAATGACTTACTTTTTCCTCAATTCCTACTATTTTCATTTAAGGTAATCTATATTATTTTTCAGTCTTTCAGCAAATGCCAGCAAACACTTTTAATGACAGGAAGAGGCTGTAAAAAGAATATATAAGAAAACATATAGAAGTTTCAGACGATATTAAACTAAAAACTAATAGGATGTGGCCACCACATGACTTTCTTCTATATAATATTACACAAAACTTATACAATAAAAATTACTTATTAAATTATCAAATTCTTTTCAATTACAAATGCAGAAGATTTTTATCTGATAGAATTATCACTAAATGCCGAAAGATGTCAGTTTTTTTCCAAATCAAAAGAAATGACTTCTTTCCAAGTTTTTTTTTCGTTAAAAGAAAAAAAAAAAAAAAAAAAGAAAAAAGAAAAAATGGATAACTTTGTTTTAAATTATCACAGATCTATAGTTCAACCATTAGTTTTAAAGGTATTGACGATATCTTTCGAAAGATACCCATATTGAAAATTTATTCCCCCTGGGGGGTACTTAACCCCAGGGGGGGAGCGATGCCCCCCCATGCAAATTTTTTTCCCCTAGTTAACTACTACTATTATCAATAATTCATATTAATTTTACAATCACACGATTAAAATAACTCTCATTATGTACATTTATACGAAATTTTGTCCTATATTGTCATGTTGAAAATTTAGAAAAATGCGATCACAGCACCACCTGTTGAGTCATTGTTCCATAAATCTAATCAGTACTAGTTAATGTCAGGGTCCAACTAAACACCAAGTTTGGTTAAATTTCGTTCATTGGTTCGTGAGATACAGAGTCCACAAAATTTGTGATACACACACACAGAGACAGACATTTTCTAAAAACAGTCTAAACTGTCTAATCCTCAGAAGAAAATTTTCTGGTTCTTTAAAATCCCCCCCACACACACACACACCTCACAAAGAAAAAAAATTATGCTTAACATGATTTTTTTTTTTTTTTTTTGTGTGTGTGTGTGTATGTAAAAAATTAATTGTATATTTTCTGGCCCAGTTTTGATAGGGCAGTATCAATTAGATCTATTTTAGCGAAAAAGTAGTTTTAAATTACATCCAATTGTCATTTCAGCTATCTCTGTCTTACAGAATAAATTTGTGGACGAAATATTGTCATGACTGTAGTTACGGCACAAAAGTACAAAAAACATATGTGCATTAGTTATACTTTTGGAAGTTGTAGTTTTGAATTGGTTCGAAAAATGTAACCTTGATAAAATTTCGCATTCATTTAAACATTTCTTCGTACAACTTAATGTTATGTTTTCAATCTTTGAATATGAATTTGTACACAGAAAATTAAAAAGTTTGAAAGTGTAATTTAACTCCTTCCCCATTCATTCCCGCTGCGGGTAAAGAAACTATTTTATTAGTTTTTCTATGTTACTTGTTTCTGCTTTCTTACATCAAATATATAAATATTGTACACACAAACAGATTTTCAAACATCTCAGAAAACAAAACTGAAAATATTGTGTTGGTATCCATACAAATCATTCCCCCCCCCCCCACACACACACACACGCACGCACACTAAAAAATGTTTAGCATCAAAGATCTATATAATTCGCAATAATATTTCTGGTCTTTATGGTTCTGATTCAAATTTAACCTTCTTCCTTTTGGAGAAAAACATTGCTCATTTAATAAACTTTTCTGGCCATTAGACATATGCTCTTCTCAAAAAATAAAGAAAAGAAAAGAAACGCTTAAGAAACAATGTTTTAATTCATACCAAAATCTTGTCGGAAAGTTTTCGGACTTTGTTTTGATAGGACAGTGTAAGTTTGACTTATTTCAACAAAAAAGTATTTTTTTAATTGCAGTTAACCTGTAATCAACGTCTCCGCCCCGCCGTATAAGCGTGTAGGTGTAGTTCCGGCAACGTATGGTTAGGAAACATTTAGCTAGTATAATTTGACAATCCAGTTGTTTTTATACTTCAATATAATTCCGAATTAAATTGAACTTTTTTAAACTTCGATTTGAATTTATTCACAGAATGTAGCCTGTGTAAAATTTAGTATTAAACATTTCTCTACTCAGCTTGATTCATAAACTATACATTTAATCTTTAAACATCAATTTGTGAGTAGATTGTGCTACTAGTTTGAAAATTTAATCTAATCTCCCTCCCCTCCCCCCTTCCAGTATTATCGCTGTGGAAAAAAAAATAATTTTATCGTTTTTCTTGCATTGTTTCTTAATTTATATATTAAATGTTAACACTCACAAAAAAAAAAAAAAAAAAAAAAAAAACCTAAAAACATTGCTGGGTTGATGTACAACTCCCCTCCCCCGAAAAAATAGTGTTTAACATCAAATACTCATATATAATTTGTAATAATGTTTCTCTGTTTTTATGGATGTGCTAAACTGTGTTTAACACCACCCCCCCCCCCCTCACACACACACACACACACTTTTTTCATCCTTTACAATAACTGCTTTCTAACAAATTAATATATCTATGTTTATTTTGTATATCTTCTGCTAAAGCAATTTTCTTCTTAACTCTAGAAGAAAAAGCGGATCAGATTATAAGAAATAATTTCTATAATTTTGCCCTCCGCCGTAAATACATAAAGTATTATGTAACAGAAATACGAAGGTAGATACTTATATACTAGATTCTAGGTATCTTTAAATTGAATAACTCTGTTTATAAGTTTCAGGATTTAAATATTGAAAAATTTTTGTTGATTATTAAAATAGGATAAAAGATTATATAAAATTTAACTTACCTGATTATGAATTCCAAATGAAAACATGAATTGCTTTAAGTTCTTCAATACAGACAACAACAACAAACTTTTAATGTGTAGATACGAAGATAAACATTCCGCAGAAACAATCTAATTTTCCCTAACGTTCCCTTTTCCCTCCCCTTTTTACGTAATAGTACACTGCAATGAAACAAACTATTCAGTATATTTTTGAAAACTTCAAAACTTCTAGTTATGTATATATATATATATATATATATATTTACTTTAATATAAAAATAATTTAAGGTTATGCATTTACATAGTTTTTTATTTAATGTATCAGTCAAAATCCCTACTGGGAAAACGTTGTTTTGAAAAGGGAAATATCTGTAAATTAAGAACTGAGTTTCTTGGTTCAATGCTTTTAACAGAGAACTCATGTAAATTTACGGAGAGTCTCAATACTTTTTTTGTACTTTTACAGAAATTTTTAACAGCAAACTGAGTTTCTTGATTCACTGCTTTTAACAGTGAACTCATGTACATTTACGGAGATTCTCAATACTTTTTCTGTATTTTTACAGAAATTTTTAACAGTGTACTCTAAATTTTTCTGAAATGATCTTTCATGGTTGATGAATAAATTTGTAAATTAAATTAAATTAAAATATTTTATTTTGTTAAAATATGCATAACTTGTATTTACTTTCTTTTATATTCAACAGAAGAAGGTATTGGATTCGTAGAAATCTTAGATTGTTTTTTCAATGGTTTTACATGTTTTGAGATGTCTAGAACATGATTTGACTATTTTTAAAAAATATCTCTGTGTGACAAAATTTTGTAGCAACTGTATCTCAAGAACTATACTACTCAGAATTTCATAAAATTTGATATGTAGTTGCAACTTGATTTACCTAATTTAATGCCTAGAAAATTTTGGTAAAAAACATCCAACAAATGGGGTTGTCATTTTGCTTTTTTTTTTTTTTTTTTTTCTTTAATTTTTTACATTGCAGAACAAACATTTCATGTAAATGCACAGTGAATTGTTTTTTAATAATCATTATGAAATTAAAAAGAAGTATCTATATTAGTGATAGTCAGCTGGGAAATTTTTTTTGTGAATGTGCAAGCATCCCCCCGCCAAAGGAAAGTCCCTCCAAAGAGGGGCAAATTTTCCTTATGAGTATCTTCCAAATGCGCTCATCAACACCTTTTTAAGTAAATGGTTGAACCATCAATGTGTGGTAGTTTAAAAGAAACTTATGCTTTTTATTTTGTGTATAAAATTAAGAAAAAAAAAAAAAGTCACATCTAAAAAATTGGCTTTTCTTTGCATATTTAGTGCTATTATATTGGCAGTCAATAAATAACGAGTCAGTGAATATTTCACAAAAAGTATAGTATGTAGAAAAGTACAGCCTAATCATTTATGCACATTTCTCTCGCCAGATACCGTTACTTGTCTGACAAGGAGTGAAAAAAAGGATAACCCAGCATCAGCCACATCCAGTCTTTTCATTTTTGAAAGCGACGTGGAATGGAGGCAACCAAAGCTGAGCAGTGTGGTGTTGTGCGTTTTTTGGCAGCAGAAAGTATAGTAGGATGTAAAATTGATAGACGAATAGAAAGGATCTATGGGGAGTACTATATGTCACGTGCAAGAGTTCAGGAGTGGAATAAGCGCTTTCGCGAAGGATGCAGATCGATCGGTGATGATCCCTGGACTGGAGCACCGAAGTGTGTTACAGAAGAACATGCTGCAAAAGTGCGTGAGCTCATAAAGAAAGACCGCCGTCTAACAGTAGACGAGATTTCTGTATCAGTGGGGCTTAGCCATGGTACAGTTCACGAAATCATCAAGGACAGGTTGAAGTTCCGTAAAGTGTGCGCGCAATAAGTCCCGCATCGCTTGACACCGGCACAAGAGGGCTGCATGTGTCTGCAAGCATTGCAGCGTTACAACAACGATGGAGACGAATTTTTTTCAGCAATTGTTATCGGTGATGAAACTTGGTGCCACAACTTTTAGCCCGAGTCAAAACGGCTATGTCTTTAGTGGAAGCACGCAGATTCCCCTCCACACTTGTGCTAGCAAGGTACTGCTTTCATTCTTCTTCGATCGTAATGGACAACTCCTCGTCGATTTCCTGGAGCATGGAGCTACGGTGAATGCTCAGCGGTGTTGTAAAACCTTATTGATGCTCAGGAATGCAATCAAATCAAAACGTCCCAGTTAACTTTCTCCAGGTGTCATCCTGTTGCACGACAACGCTAGACCATCACACTTAGCCAACGCAACACAGGAATAGCTGCAGAAGTTCATGTGGGAAGTCCTGAGCCACCCCTCCTATAGTCCAGATCTGTCCGCATATGACTTCCACATCTTGAACTTAAAAAAGCACTGCGGAGACACCTATTTCAAATAGACGATGAAGTCAATGATTGTGTGCGCAATTGCTTCAAACAGCAACCAAAGGATTTCTACGAGCATGGCATTATGCAACTGTTGTCACAATGGAATAAATGCCTAAATACCTACGAACAATACTTTTGAGTTTTATTAAATAATTAGTGTGAATTTGCCTCTGACTCGTTATTTATTGACTGCTCCTAATATTATTTCTCTAGAATTGAAATTGTCTGCATTCATTTTTATGGAAGATAAATTTTAATAAATTATTTTTTACTGAGGGAATTTGTATAGAAACACAGAAGAGAGTCATGTGTTGGCCATGACAAACTAGTTTAAAAAAATGGCTTTTATGTTTGGCAGGGGAATAGTAATATTTTTAAGGTTTTCACAGAAGCATAAAAACCGAAGGCATGTGGCAGAAGTTTTTTTAAAGTTTTTTCATGGAAATTTTGCAGAATGTCAAAAACTACTGAAAAACTGAAGGTAAATGGAACAAGTTTTTTCAAATTTTTTTCGCTGAAATTTTGCAGAATTACAAAAACTATAGAAAAACTGAAGGTAAATGGATTAAGTTTTTTAAAATTTTTTTCGCTGAAATTTTGCAGAATTTCAAAACTGCAGAAAAACTGAAGGTAAATGGAACAAGTTTTTTTAAAGTTTTTTCGCTGAAATTTTGAAGTTTGACTTTAAAAACTTTGACTTTAAAATATCTTTAAAAAAACTTTAAAAAAACTTGTGCCAATTACCTTCAGTTTTTATGCAGTTTTTTTAAAGTTTTTTTTTGCAGATTTTTTTTAGCTGGGACATATGTTAAAAAAATGTTTAAATCGTTGAAATACATCATCCATGCACAAATAAAGATTAATATCTGAGATTATTTCTTACCCCTTTGTATCCCAAATTACCTTATTTTTGTAAATATAGTTTGGAATTTTTTTATTATATTTCTTTATGCATGAGAAACATCTCATATTAAACTTAGAAAACTGTAACAATATTTTCCCTTTTTTAAAATTTAATGTTGGGACTTTAAAGTCCCAGTGGGATACAAAGGATAACGATAACCGAAAATTGTGAGAAATCCATGTCTTTACTACTAAATGGGTGCTGAAATTCTTCAGTCCAGAATCTTAATTAATTTTTGTATGACGTAATTTTTTTGTACATTAAAATTAAAAATATCTCCGAAATCTTTCTTATGCACTAGACAATAAGTGTAATTTTTTTCATATTTTTTGCACCTACGAAAAGGAGGTAAATAGTTTTTTTTTTTTTTTTTTTCAGTTTTCTCAAAAAGTTATTTTTAGGACTAAAGCCCTTTTCGCACGCATATATTCAGATAAAGTTTTTTAAACATATAATACGAGGATTATAGGCTGTGAATTTAAGAATTGATTGATACTTTGATTACACTAAAAAATCCAGTTCCTTGTTCATGATTTTACATTAACAAACATTCAGATTATGTTAATAGATATTCATACTTAATACACCTTTGAAGTAATGTCATATAGATTTTATTCATTTAACAAAATTAATCGAATAAATTCACACCTTTTCACATCGGCTCCTTTTTCTGATATAAGTCATAATTATAAGGAAAAAATTTAAAAATATACTGAGTTTCAATAGTGCAGATTTTCGTTAATGTTTAGAGTACTAACGGTTCCGTTAAATAAAATTGATGGCTTTAATGAAACTATTGAAAATTACATATTCAGTATCTTTAAACACGAAAAAATGTTTATAAGTCTTTAATTACTTTTTTTTTATTTGCGTATTTACAGGAGATTCAAATATAATTTAATAATATCAGCTGTTATTAAAATGCTTATTTTAAAATTTATTATTCGACAAAAATTTTGAAAAGTCTTATACATATGCTAAAATATGTTATGAAATGAATCTTTTATGTTAAAATATATATATTTCAGCATTTTTGCTAAAAGAGAAAATGCGCCTATTTATTGAAAAAATACCCAAATTTCTTGAACTTTTCAAAGCTTATACTCGCAATAAGAATTCAGTATTTTCCCGTTTCAGAAAAGTTGAAAACCTCACCTTGAGAAAATTGCTTTTCTTATAAAAGAGAGATTTTTCTTTGACTGAACACATAAACACATTTTTGTAAAATACATATTCTTTTCATAGTAACTTCTGAATATATATATTTATTATGATTAGATTTTTTAAGCTAATTTTTGGTCCTTTGATTTCAAATTTTAAAGGAATGTAATAGATATGTTAAGGAAATATGATAGGTTCTTCCTACATAAATAAACGTAATGAATTATAATGTGTATATAAACTCTAGTTATTTTAAAATGCCAAAAATTATTTAAAAATATTGTATATTCTAACATAAGCATATTTTGTGTAGAAAATGAGGATCACAATTCATATACAAAGTGTTGACAATTGTTTTTATTGCATGTATATATGAGTTATCTAAAAGTATTGCCAGCGTTCTTACACATTATTTGGTTCCAGATATAGCTGTGAAGTGAAACAGACCTGCAAAGGACGGGTGGAAGCCACCAGCATATTAGAAAAAGGTTCAAAATTCCAACACCCAGGTGCGGACTCTGTGCGCTCCTCTTAGAGCATTCTTGGAAATGCGGTTGTGCTGGTCGAGCAACGTGTGAAAGAACAAAATCTGAAAAGTGAAATCGCATTGACGAAATCCTATCTATAAGATTGAAGTCTACAGTTACAGGTCTTAACCTAGTTTTTCCGGACACAGCTCATTTCTATGGTATGTTCAAGTAGATCGTAGAGCAGGTGGTCGCCATGCGAAGATCTGGCGTTATTCACCCCTTTGGATTGTAACATATCCGCTTAACTTAGCCTAGTCCATGTAGGTAGAGGCCGTCCAGAGTTTTCCAAGATTCCAAGGGTTACCTGCATCATGATCATTCGTGCCGGCCAACCAAATTCTAAAATCAAAACAGCTGCGCAGTGCTCCTTGAAATCAGTGAAAGAGATACGAAGTGAAATGCAGCAGTGAAATAGTGTCTCTGAAGCCGTGGCTTCTAGAATATCTCTTAGAAGACGATCCGATTGCCGCCTCACACAGGAATTCATGTGCCAATTGCCAGAGACTTTGCAGAAAGATCCAGGGTAAGGAATCCGACCTCTAACGTGGGTAATAGTCATCGCCCCGTCAATCATGAAGATGGCTTTGAACGAAAACCTTCGTTATCACTCCTGCAAAAAGCGTAAATACCAACTATTGACTGGAAAGGCACAAGGCAAACGACTTCACCAATCCCGACATCTGTCCCCTAACTCCCCTGATTGAATTCCTATAGATTATTATGTATATCGCGTGGTGGACCAACACACCAACCGCACTGCCTGCAACAAAACGACTCAGCTTTCCCCGACAGGATTAAGGCGGAATTTGTCGTTCCCCATAGAAACATCGTGAAGGCTGCATGCTCTAGATTCAGGAGCCGCCTTCAGGCAGTTGTGAACACAAAGGTTCGTTTAATTGAGTGATTTTGCTTTATCGTGTTATCCTCATAGTCTATGAATTCTACGAATTCAATAAAATATGTTTTGAAGACGATATTCCCTGTTTTTGCTATCACCAAAAGTGTCAAATGTATTCTGAACACCCAGTATGTACATGTATATATATATATATATTCGTGCTCAAAAGTTTAGAAAGATTTGCAAACGATCAGTTTTTTTCAGATTAAAAACTTATCTCTAAACGAAATGATTTCAAACATTTTGTATTTAATGAATTGGGTTTTCCTCATGTTTTTCAGTGAAAATTAGTTTAAGACAACAAACAGGGGGCTAGTAACAAATTGAGCAATGTGAATAATGTTTGTGATCACCCTATCTCGTTAATTGAACGAAATGAACTGTAACTTTAGGATATGTTAAAGTAGACCCAGTTCAATTTGTGGATGAATTTGTGTGACGATAGCATATTAAATAACGAAGATATAAGCATTTATTTTTAAACTCCAAAAATAATCAAAATTTTTTTATTTATAATATACAGAGCTTTTAACGAAAATTATTCCCACTTTCAGATAAGTTGGAAAAACACTTTTAAAACAATATACTGCAATCGGAATACAAACATCTTAAATAGCTCATGAAATATGAACATTTTTAAGAAAAAAGTTTTTACTGCGCATGTGCGAAAGTTAAAACATTTTTTATTGCATAGGTTGAAAGCTTGATGTATTGGGCAAGCAAGTTCACAATACCTACGCAGTTCGTCGAAAGGGATGAAATTCGTCCCGCTGATTGGACGAGAGGATATAGCACAACAGCAAATCAACGATTAGGCTTCGGGATAATACTTTTCTATTTTCTTTCGATCGATGTTTTGTTTCTTTATCGTAAATTTTATTAATGAAAGTATTTACAAATGTTTTTCGATGATATGCTATACATTTTTAATATTATAGATCATTTTCATAAAGAGATTAAAAACCTTTTACTGCCTATTTGTTCGTATTTATAAAGTGACATTATTCATTTTTTTTTTACCCCACTTTAAAAAGTAGTGATTTTTTAAAAACCGAATTTGTATGAATAAATAATAAGATTAAAATATGTAAAAATGTATCATTATTATTATTTTAATTTACTATTTGTTTTTTCATGTGTAAAACTCATGATTTATACTATTTTCTAAATGAAATCATATACAATAATCAAAAATTTCAGATGACTAGGTTCATGTTTATGTTTCCATCTACTTCACGCTTGTTAATAATAAATGTAAAAGAGAATTTTTTGAAGTAAAAGTAGCGATATTTTTGAAATTGAGTAAAGGACAAGCTATGAGAAAACGATGAAAGGGGGAAAAAATTAAAGAATTACAATAAAACCTCATCGTTTTTAAATCGATCTGAAAGTCATAAGAAAATAGACTGTAAGTATATTTTGTTTTTTTCGGAAGAAGCAGAAAGCCATACCTATAAAATAAAGTATCTTTTAAACGTACATACACAACACAGTTTTGCACGGTGAAAAAAAACATACAGATATATCAAATGTAAAAAGAAAAGTCTCATATGAAATGAGAAAACTTTCCAACGCACTTTCTTCATTTGATATGTTTTTAATCCGAAATGTGAAATTTGTTTCGTTGTCTTCTATTATTTTGTAATCGTAACCTTCAGGAAGATCATGAACCATAATGGCAAAGAAGATTTAAAAAAAAAAGAACGAAAGATAACTATGATTTATTTCTCAAAGAAAGAATCACATATGAAGATAGTTGTTATATACAGTTTTTATCTGTAACACATATCAAAACACATCCTTTTAATAAGACGCTAATTTAAATTAGCCGTAATTTGTTTGTGCAAATGATCTGAAATACTAAATATCAATCAAATGAATATTATATCATTGTAAAACATTTGTAAATACTTTCATTAATAAAATTTACCATAAAAATAATGCAAAACATCTATCGAAAGAAAATAGAAAAGTATTATCCCGAAGACTAATCGTTGATTTGCTGTTGCGCTATATCCTCTCGTCCAATTAGCGGGACGAATTCCATCCCTTTCGACGAACTGCGTAGGTATTGTAAACTTGCATTGGGCAACTTTTATCAAAAGTGCATTTGTATAGAATAAAAATTAAGCGAATTGTATGAAAAAGAACGAGCTAGATTTTAGATATTTTCCAAAAGTTGAAATTCTTAATGGTTTTTCACATGCCGCGTAATTAATTTGAAGATCCAATTATTTCAACCACTTTCGAAAGGTTGTTTTTTGTGAAAAAACCCTTATGATCTCACAAATCATAGTAAGTAAACAAAAATGTGTTAGAGTTACAAGCTTATGATTGTATAATTTTTTTTTTTAATTATGCAATTCATACTTACTAGTTGCATGCGTAAAACAAGTGAGTACAAATAGAAACTAACAACATATTAGCATCATATTAACATTTAGCCAGAAAGATACAAGACTATATTATGGTGGAGAAAAGTTAAAATAATACCAGAAAATATTTCCTTAGAAAGAAGTTAAAAAGCATGGATTTATTTTTGCTGTTTTAGTTATTATTAATTAATATTAGCTTAAATTAAATTAACACACAAGGTGAGATTTATATATTTATTTATTTATTTACTTATTTTTTAATATAGAAAAGATTTTTTAGATTTACTGAGGTTAAATTTCATGCATTGATATTTTTAAAAATATAACTTTTAAGATGTGTCTGTAAATTTAATAAATAGTTTGCAATAATATTATTCTTCATCTATTCTACGAATGTGCATATATAATAAAAGATGTATGTGTGTGTGAATGTTCGTCGCTTTGTATGTAAACAAACAGATGATCATAGAGCTACACAAATTTCCATGGAAGTCCATATTAACTTCTCCTTATGCAGCTCAAATCCTGATTTTCAAAATTTTAATTAGTCCTTTTTTTTTTTTTTTTTTTAGGAGGGTCAGAAAGGGGGGGGGGGCGGAGGGCCAAAAAAAATAAAAATAGAGTTAGACCGTTCAAAATTGGTACACAGAGGTTTTTGATACTTACAAATCGATTTCGGCTATTTTCGAATTTGTAAAATTATTAGGAGGGGCCGGAAGGGGGGGACGGAGGGGCAAAAAATATAGAGTTAGGTCGTTCAAAATTGGTACATAGGGGCTTTTGATACTGACAAATCGATTACGGATATTTTCGAATTTGTAAAATTATTAGGATAGACGGGCGGGGTGAAGGGGCAAAAATATATAAATAAGAGTTAGAGCGCTGAAAATTAGTGTTGTTAGGTTTTGAGGCCCTATAAATCGATTGCGGATAGTTTCGAAAGTACCGAATTATTACAAAGGGCGGGAAGAGGGGGGCGATAGCAGGAATAAAAATAAAGAAATTCAGATAGAATGTTAGAATGTTAGGAATTAGTATTATCAGGTTTAAAAGCCCGAAATAATGATTGCGAGTATTTTTTGAAGTCTAAAATAAATAGGGGGGGCGGGAACGGTAGATTTAGGAACATGCGCGCTGCCACAGGCAGTGGGGGCCCGGACCGATTACTTCAGCGATGGGAGAGGATTTTATTTTGTATTTTATATTTATGTTTTTCCTTATTACAGTAATATAGGGATTCATTTAGAGTGTCAATCACAAATGCACGCGCGCAGCGCACAATGGCCTGCGCTGTCGAAGGCAGTGGGAACCCGATGCAACATTTTTTCCAATCAGATTTTTTTTTTTTTTTTTTTTTTTTTTTTAGCATGATAAAAGTTTATGCAATTTTGAGAATTCATTAACTATAGCGATTCATTTAAAAATAGTGACCAGCGAAGCGGGCGTAGCCTGCTAGTTCATAATAAATTAATGTTTATATGTATATTTAATCTTAATTATAGTATCCGTACATTACATTACGAATTAAGAGTGGAAGTACAGATGTTGAAGCTCTTCTTAACAACATACCTTCTCCTGTTATTGACCCACCTTCATCACCTGCGAGATCATTTTCCATGAAAAATTCTTTCACCAGCGTGTTATCAACTCCAACTGTAAGAAGGAAGAAGACACAACGTCGCCAGGTGACAAACTCAAAAGGCATCAAAGTGGTAAAATCCTTGTTCAACAAGATGCCATCTGAACAATCCTCCAAGAAAAAAATCCTCCAAAAAGCCCTTGCAAAAAAATCAAAAGAAGCCTCTCCTCAGTAGGGTATTTGTTCGCGAAATCGCAGGTACCAGCGGTATCACTTCTTCAACAAAGGAGAGCTGGTACTGCTTCTTATGCAGTATTGATGTTGTTGCAGACATGCGGCCATGCATCAAATGCGGCAGATATGTCCATGAGGACTGTGTGGCACTTAGCGCCCATGATTAAGAAGTTTTTATTTGTCCATCCTGTGAGGACTGAGTAATAACAGATGTAAATTCTGCAGACAGATGCAATAAAGCTAAGCAAAAGCAACTGAATTATTTCATAATATTTTGTAGTGACTGAGGTGCTTTGCATGGATTCTCGAAGAGCCACAACCGAAAATATTCCCCCCTCCCTTCTAAAGTGCATGTTCTGAAGATATTTACTGTGTCCCCCTCCCCCGCAATACTTTAAGATATATTTTTTTATCCCCTCTCCTCTAAAATCCCTTGGAAGAGTGGCTCTTCCATACACCCTGTGTAGTAGGTCAATAAGGAGCCACCTGTCCCTAATATGGACATGCATGTTCATATTAGGGACAGGTGGTTCCTTATATGGACACTTATAAACATTTTTTGTTTTTATCATTTAAATTAAACCAGAATAATTACAAGGTCGCTAATTTCAATAATGATATTCAACAGTCCAGGGATAATGGCCATAAATTTTTGGAGTCGTATGACGTGTACACGGGGGGGGGGGGTAAATACATTTTCCTTAGGGTGTCCATATTGGGTACAGGTACCTTAATATTAAAATTTTTTAATTTGTCATTTATATATCAATTTAAAATAAATTTGAAAGATTAGTATCTTTTTCATTTTAATCAAAAATCATAGTATTTAAGAAATAAGAATGCTAACATTCTACCTCTAAAAAACCATAGTTTAGAAGATAAAATCTTTTTGTAAAAAAAATAGAACCGACTCCAAAAAGCAACTACTATTCAAGCAACTAAAAATGAAAGAAAATTGGCAGGAAATGGAACTGTAAATTGCGCCTAAAAGTATAAAATAATTTCCTTCGCCAAACAACCTATAACACTACAATTAATCATAACTTTTGAAGTCGGCGCAAAATTAAATAAAATTTAATTAGTTTTTAAAGGTTTGTCTTTAGATCGGTAGCAACAAATGCTGTTATCTCGAATGATCCATTTTCATTTTTCCTTTATTATTTTATCACTGTATATAATTGGTCCATTAGTAGCATCTACATAGAACAGTGAACATTCTTCACAATGCGTTATTTATGTTTCTACGAAGTTAGAGTTTCCTTTGCAAGTTTGGTATAACTTTGATAACTATCATCCTTGAGGGCTTTTGGATTTGGCGATCAAAACGTAAGGCAAAAATATACACGCAAGATGTATATTTTCATAATATATATTGTACGATGTGTTGTTTCATATTCTTGATTACTCTCTTGATATACCTTATCAAAATAATCATGATATCCCAAAGAAATTAAATATGTTTGCCAGATAATTTGGCGATTTTTCATTCACCAAGGACGTCAGATACCAGCATCTTCGCTAACTTTTGCTGCTTACGAAATCTTATTTGTTTTCTTGAATTAAAGTAGTTTTCGGCTGCGTTTTGCAGGTAACAATGTGAGATGTGTATTTTGAATAGGATTTGATTTTTGTATTGAATAAAGGTATCAATTTTTATTTAATTTTGCGCCGACTTCAAAAGTTATGATTAATTGTAGTGTTATAGGTTGTTTGGCGAAGGAAATTATTTTATACTTTTAGGCGCAATTTACAGTTCCATTTCCTGCCAATTTTCTTTCATTTTTAGTTGCTTGAATAGTAGTTGCTTTTTGGAGTCGGTTCTATTTTTTTTACAAAAAGATTTTATTTTTCTCTTTTCAGTGAAAACTTATTTATATAGCAGAGCATCAGAAGACGTTCGACGGAAATCTCACAAATCACAATTTCCAAGAAAAGTGACGTTACTCAAAAAAGGGTTTATGTCACTGAAAAATACATGAAATGCACCCAATGTGAACAAAAATGTTACATCTCCATCTAGAAAGTTATCCACTCGAGAGACAGTTGTGCCAGTTTTATTCTAGTCAAATTATTTTTAAGTTGATTTTTTTCAAATGCTGCATTTTTAAGTTGTGTCACTTTTCTTGCCTTTATCGGGTATGAGCAAAAAACTATCTATTGAACGAACATACGTTAAATTAAAAAGTCTTTAGAAATGTAAAGAACGGATGCGCTGTATTCGTAACCGAAAATTCTGTTAGGCATATATATTGAACTTTACACTGAATACGTGTCAACCGCTGCGCTGGAAATTGCGCAGCGTAAAGTCCAAACGAAGAGCAAAATATGCATTGCAGCTGACGGACAGAAGTTTCAACATCGATACTTACATGCTGCTTTTACCAGTGTAGCTGCATGCGTTCAGCAGTTAGAGTGAGAACACACTTTTGTGAGTATCCTGTAATTTGTTTATATCTTAATGAAATCATAATGAAACCTATTTCAGGTCAAGATCATTACGAGAACAAAAAAGTATTAAAATTAAGTCATCTCTTACGAAGTTATAAGCTAACAAATTTCAACAACAACAACAATGAGAAACATGGTTTGTATTGAGAACCTCTTCTTTATGAAGTCGGTTTAAAACGTCTATGCGTTAATCGATGTGACCGCTTACAATAACCATACTTTGAATTTTACATAGTATAAATGTCACCCGCTACGCTACAACATATGCAATGTCGTTCAAGTGTGCACAAAATAGGAAATTATGAACATATAAATGCACGTTTTAAGCGTTTTGTTTTTAGCATTAATGTCTAAACTATCTTTGCGTACTACGTCGATGATGCTCTGCAATTTTATAATTTACTTTTTCCCCCTGTCTTGAAACGTTTCCGAGATAGCATCGCTAACTCCACTCTTTTCCACCAGTTGGCGCTTTAGGCAGTTGAATCACGTAGCACATGTCTACTTTACTATACCTACATACCACTTTTATGACTATAGCTCGAATTAAGAACACTCTCCTTTTTGAAGTTGGTTGAAAACGACTTTGCGCTATTCGATGTGACCGCTTACAGTAACAGTACTTTGAACCACAGAGTATACGTGTCATCCGCTACGCTGCAAAGTGTGCAACGTAGTTCAAGTGTGCACAGTGTAGGAAATTGCGATTAAACATCTGAACGTTTAAAGCGTTCTATTTTTAGCAATAATGTCTAAGAACTGTCTTTTCGTAGTAAATCGATGATGCTCTACAACTTCGTAATTAACTTTTCTCCCATCTTGAACCGTTTTTGAGATAGGAGCGCTAATTCCGCTGTTTTTCACCAGATGGCGCTTTATTTTCTTTAGATTGTAAAGATGTTATAATGGGATCTACTTCAGACCAAGATCTCTACAACAAAACAAAAAGTATCAAGTAACGGTATTTTGAACTATATAGCGTATGTCTCACCAGCTACGCTACAACGTGAGCAATGTAGCTCAAGTGTGTATAGCGTAAGAAATTGCGAACAAAAAAATGCACGTTTTTAGCCTTGTACTTTCAGCATCAATCAAAATTATCTTTTCGTACTAAATCGATGATGCTCTGCAATTTTATAATTCACTTTTCCCCCTGTCTTGAACCGCTTCCGAGATAGGAACGTTAGCATGAATGTCTAAACTATCTTTTTGTACTAAATCGGTGATACTCTTCAGCTTTGTAATTCACTTTTTCTTTAGAACCGTTTTCGAGATAGGAACACTAAATCCGCTATTTTCCACCAGGTGGCGCTGCAAGCGTTTTAACCTTGTACTGCATGGCCACTTTGCTATACTTACATACCATTTTTATCACTATAGCTGCAGCCGTTTAGCAGTTAAAAGAGTTGGGACTGATTTTTTTCGGCACCCTGTATTTTCTTTAGATCGTAAAGATATTACAATGGGACCTATTTCAGACCAAAACCTTTTCAACAAAACAAAAAGTATCAAAATCGGAGCATCCGTTGAGAAGTTATGAGCTAACAAACATAAAAAAAACATACGGTTTGAATTGAGAACCTTCCTTCTTTTTTTGAAGTCGGTTAAAAATTGATCCTATTTTAAAGAAGAATAAAACATTTGCAAAAAAAAGTACATCCTATTTTGTCTTAAATAAAAAATATGCAAGACCTTCAGAAAGCATCTAAGTCCTGAATGGAATGAAGAATGCAAGAGTATATATAATGTGGTTATAGGTAACAATAATTATAAAATTTTCTTGAAATTCCAAAATCACGAACGTGATTTGAACCATTTTCTCTAGAAATGCAAGAAGAACCGCTAGAATGTTTTGAATTATGTTAACACATACAACAATTTAAAAAAGAAATTAAACGCGAAACAGTTATAGGTTATTAATATAAAAAATAGGATTATTCACTAAAACATACCTCTTAGGATCTTTAAGAAAATAAAAATTCGTAACTACACAGGCAAATAGAACAACGCTTTCAAGGACATCTTCGCAATCAATTAATAAAAAAAAAAACCTGAAATAAAAAAATTGGCAGTACCTTAGGTAAAGAAAAAAAAATTAAATTAAAATTAAAAACGAAAAAAGTACCTATCTTTATAGAAAATTATTCTGAAGCGAATTCTCGAATCATGAAGTCTACAGGGAATTGGCAAGCGTCCAAAAATGACAGACCGCCGAGAAATGTCGCCGCGTTGCATATCTGATAAATGATCCAACCAAAGGGAGAATGAACATGACGTCACCGGTGACGATGCAAAAAACTGGCATCTCATTGGCTGAAGGAAGTTGTATAGTTTTAAGCAAGTATCGTTACTTAAAACTGAGAATAGCGAATACTCATTTCCAAATCGAAATTGCTTGGAAAAAATAAGCAGGTCATTGTTCTCATTTTCAAGCACATAATATTTAACAGTGCACAATCTGAAGTACACTTGCATCATTTTTCAAATATTGTCGCACTATAATCTAGTTCTTTTGTTTAGCCCTGTAAATAAACAGTGAATAATATCCATACCATATTCTATATGATACATGTTTTTACGCATATAAAAAATATACATTCGTTTTATTTGGTTTAGTGCAGTCTATAGATACTGAAGCTGTACTTATTTGCAATTTCCCCCATAGACGTAATGCATTAGAAAACTCTTGGGTGTCCCTGTACACGAAACATTTGCTTGATCTCAACGAAAAGTTTGGTGTAGAATTTCTACGTGATACATGTTCAAAATATCAAATTTTGACTTTCTGGTATTATTTGTTCTTGACATATGCTGATAACAGACAGAAACACAGAGACCAACCGCTAAAAATATGATTTTTGGATTCAGAGGACCTCAAAACGTGTAAATATATAAAAAATTCAATTTCAAAAATTCGACCCAAAAACAATGCTTTCAGTACCATATATGTGGGTAATAGAAAGTAAAAATGATAAGCCCTCAGTGTCCGCTAATTTTACAGCCTCATGTTTCCATCATCACTTAGCAGCCTCAAACTAATTAGTGATAGTGTACATATGACCAAAATGTTACAAAATTAACCTAAGCCTCTTTATTGCCTCAATATATCACCACCCGAAAGCAATACCGCTGCCTATAATGGATAGTATATATTTATTCAAGATGGTTACACAACTCCTGCAATATTGTATACCAAATGTTTCTATTTCGTATAACTCTAAAAGATGTGTAAACTTCAATAATTTTATGAAGAAAAGTTACGCAAACTTTTATCAGTGTATTTATTTGAACTTACTTCCTGTGATGATATAAACTTAATATTATTATTCGAAAATATTTTAAAGAGTAACCCATATTTGCCATCATATTGCAGAATAGAAATATATATATAAAAGTGATACATTTCTCGCTATTTGGATAGGATTTTGTTTATCGAGCTAGTAATATTCGCTGTTTACAATGACATCTAACTTATATAATTTAAAGTGCTTTCAATTAATAATAACATATAAAGTTTAATTAATAATAATATAATAGGCGTCATACATTATATAATATAATATTAATTATTATTAATATATACTATTATTATATATTTACCACCGCACTTTAGAATGTAAAAAACGGGGGAGAAAAAGCTAAAGATCCACAGAAAAAGCATGGGACGAAAACGAAAAAGACTCACAATGTTAAGTGTGTAAAAAAAAAAAAAAAAAAAAAAAAAAAAGGTCTAACATCGGAAGAAACAAAAGGCCAAAATTGACTAGAAAATTATCGAAGAGAGGCAAGGGCTCGGGTTGGGGCCCTGAAGCTATCGTCTAGGGTTTATTCCGTCTCTCTTATTATGTGTTTATTATATTCAGTGTTGTGCACGAACGCGTTCATGAATTTAGCTCAAAAATTTTGAGTTTTGAGTTGAAATTCGCTCGTTTTTTAAATTATGAATTTGAGTTGAGGAAAGTTCAATTTTTCACGAGTTTGAGCAGAAAAAAACAACTCAAACTCAAGCTCATAATAACTCAATTTTTTGTGAAAAAATTTTTTCTTTCTTAGTAATTACGTAATATTGGGGGAACATGAGACATTTGTCCTCCCTCCCTCTCCAAGCATTTTAAACATCAAATTTATAAAAAAAATTATACAGAATATACATATTTTTGCTTCCAGTTCTGATTTCCTCATTATTTACGATTTTTTTTTTTTTTTTTTTTTTTTTTTTAGTAATATAAATAGTATGCATGCTTCCTTTAAAATAAGGAATTGATATTTTAATTTGTTAGTTCCAAATTGTGCAACCTGTTTAAAGTACTTACTTAACATAACGTGGTTAAAGTTTACATTGCACAGTACAACGAATAAATTTTCGTTTGAAAGTCCTTGCTGAAATCTTGTAGCCTTTCAAAATATAAAACCTTCCGCAAAAGTTTCGCAGAGATTCTGTTCTCAAATCTGTTAGATGCGAAGTGCTGGGTTCGAACCCAAATTGTGCCTATCCTCGTAGCCATTTGGAACTTTTCCCCTAAACTTGCTTAAATACAGGCTAAGTTCCTTTGAAAGGCCTCCACGGAAACTATTCCACTCCACCGAGGCCTGTGTTGTCAATCGTCTTCCAACTTAAGACACATAATGGTGCACGAACATACTTAAAAATATAACTTAATTATATATTTTGTTTAGTCGAGTCCGTCCCCTTAGTAACGGATTTAGACTAAAGCACGCTTTCAATAGAATTTTATTTAACAGTAAATGTTGACTTATATATATGTAACGAAAATTCAGAGTTTAAATAATGACATGGCTATTATTCGAAAGTAATGATTGCTTAAAAATTTTACCATTATTTTTGTATAGTATTCATCTACATCTATACTTATTTAAATAGAAAACGTTTGTCTTAAATGAACAAACAAGAAGTTTATAATGATTGTAGTGTCTGTGTGCATCAACCAAAATTAGTTGTTGGCACACTGTTTTTCATTTTTATTACTAATCATGAAAAATTAGTCTTGTATTAGCCTTTGGTCTTTCTTTACTTCCTTTCTATTTTCTTTTCTTCTTCTTTTTTTTTTTTTTTTTAATGTAATATTTATGATGTTTCTTTCTTTCTTTCTTTTTTTTTTTTTTTAAGTTGTAAACTTCTTGTGGTATTACATCCTTAAATGTACCTAAAAGTTAATTTTAAGTACACTGAAGAATGTAAATAAGATAAAGGTAACTTTAAAAATTATCTTCAGCAAAACAGCGGGTATATTTGTCATATATTACTGATTCATACACACTTGGAAATAATTGCTAGATATTACTGTTAGTAACAAAAATAAAAAATGAATCGTCTTCTACCCGAAATTTCATACAAGATTTATTTTCAAATATTTTCTTTTTATGAACACAGAATGATAGAAATCAGAACTGTGTAAATTTGTTTTTACTCTCGTGTAACTTTTAGCAATTCTGCTTCCGGATACTTATGAGAATTTCCAAGAAAATTTCTCTGTTTATTTCCTGGACTTCAGACAAGCTCTTTTCTCCTGCTATATATCCCGGGGTCACTCAAGATCCTGTTTGTTCTCTCACGCGGCCCTGATATTCCCCGTTTTCCTTCCAAAAAGGAGGGAATTCGGACATGTTTGCTGTATGGTTCTGCAGCATGGGAGGTAGTGAGTGATTTGCTATTCTGTTATTCTAAACCTTGACTCCTGCAGTGACAGGAGCAAAGATTTTTACACTATCAATAGGACCATAGACCTTATATAATAGACCACGCATCCCTCCTCATTATCTGTCTGCGACATGAAGTAGCTTCCCCAACGAAATTATCACGTGATATATATAGACCAGGAGAAAGAGACGAGAATAAATATTATGTGATTTTTTCTATAGGAAAGAAAGTAGTTTAGAGTTTTTTTAATTTCTGTATCGTACACATACATTTTATTTAAGCCTTTAAATTTACGCATCGTTGGAAAGCTGAAATATCATAGATTAATTATAAAAAAAAAAAAAAAATCTTTTGTGAGAAATCATTCTGAAGGGGATAATATTTTGTTTGAATTCTTACAAAAATAAGTGTTTTCTTATGGAAGAATCGCCCTCAATTCCATGTCACGTGACATATGGTCCTGACCGCAAAGGATGACGCAATGTCCGCCATTTTCTATCCCGTCTGGGAAAGTGTTGGCGGTAGAAAAAGCTAGGTTACCTGATTAGCGTTGTTATCGCCTTTAAACTTCTATACAGATCAAGTGAGCTAGAACTTCTTATCAGGAAACAAACACGTTGGCAGTTTTAAGAACATCGCCAACATTCTCAAAACTGCAACCCTTCACGTTAAAAGAAATGTAATATTAAAGTTAATTTTAAAAGAATTTAAAACAATAACTTAAAAAAACAGTACATTCATATTAAATTTGTCAAACAACTTTGAAAATAAAATGAAATAATTTGAAAATAAGGGATATCTTACGCTACAAAGTTGTGCTTCTGCTTCGGGTATCCACGAGTTACATCTGCAATTTATAATCCACTTTTTCCTTCTTTTTGGATTAGAAGAAAATATAAACAGGCGGTGCCCTTTTCTGGAGTTATTCGTGTAATTTATTGCAGAAAAACCACCAATAATAAATAGTCAGCCGGTCTTGTGGGATAGAAAATGTCGGATGTGTCAGCCTGTCTATGTAGGAGTTCTATTTCAGATTACACCCTCATGTTGAAGACATTCGCTATAATGGGAAGTCCTATTGGTGGCGTAGTCTATATACATATAAGGTCTATGAATAGGACTATTTAAGGTGTATGATTTCACTGATGACATTTGAAGAGCTTGTTTCCAAATGGCGTTAAGTCATTTTTTTTTTTTTTTCCATTCTTGAAAAAAACGCGATTTTGTTACGTAAGATTTATTATTGAATTTAAGGAAAAGATAATTTTTTCCAGGAATATATGGATGATAATAACACTGGTTAAAAAAATCCTGAAAGTATAGTTATTGAGAAATAAAAAGAAGGAGAAAATGACTTAACCCCTTTTGGAACAAAACTATGACTTATGCCCTTTTGACACAAACAAATTACGAAATGAAATGACTTACTTCCATTTGAAAGTAATTCGATTTTTTTTTTCTTTTTTTTTTTTTTTTTTTTTAATGTAATTACCACATAAATTTTAGATGCGCAATTTTTGGAAGCTGGTTAGTTACCACAAACCTTCATTTACATGTTCTATTTCTTCATCGCTAACATTATTTTCACTTATGTTAGCGTTAGGTGTATCGTTGCCAAATTGTTAATAAAAATAAAAACATCGTTAATTCTCAAAGATTCTAAGTAATTTCAAAACATTTTTTTTCTTGTTTCTTATTGTGTTTTGGTTTTATTTCAGAAGGGGCTCATAGGAGAATTTTTTTCCGTTTGTTTCAGGATCTTTTGATGGCAAAACGAACCACAGTACGTTGTCCCCCCCCCCCCATGTCTTCTCGCTTCGTAATTTCCAGTACTTTTCCCTCTGAAATCAAGACACCTTGTTTGCTTTTCAGACGACTATACGCAATTTTTTTTTTCTAATCTAAAATATTCCACTGCTTCTTATAATTGAAAAGATTTCCAACCTTAGAGAAATGTTCAAAATATTCATTAGGGAGTAAAATTGTATCCACTTTCTTTAAGCTAGTCTCCACTCGGCCAAATGCTCTATTTGCTGGTAAGTATAAGTGACTACGCACTGGGAAGTAGTATGTGAAGGTGAAGTCCATTTGAGCAGCCACTGCTGAAAGCATTCCTAACATGGTATAATTTTTATTTGCGTGGAAATTCCTGATTTTGCATCAGGTCAAATACACTCCTTTTTATATTATATTTCTCTATGAACATTTTCCACATTTTTCTAACGCTAAGTGTCGCAAGATGGTATTTTCTCTGAGGTGTCTTTTTTCTCCCATGATAATGACTAGAAAAACAACGAAAACTTAGTATGTGCCCACGTATCAATTTCTTCTTTTCTTCAAAATCAAATTTGATGCTTTTTCCACCCCTACGTTCCGGTCTTCCAGTTTTATTCTTGAAGAAATAATTTGTAATATTTCCAACTCTTTTTGCGTCTACAAAGAAGATGGATCTAAATGCGATAGCATATACTCTAACATCTGAATCATCTTCATTTTTCCATGGGCAATATGCTTTCTTAGGTATAATTTTCATACGAGAATAGAAAAGTTTCTCTTGTCGCCGTTTATCAGTATCGCTGTACATGGCCTAAAAGCTCCTTCGATAACATAGTTTAATTTAAAAAAAAAAAAAAAAAAAAAAAAAAAATTCTCAATGTGACAACTTACAACAACATTCTTTTCCGTACTTTTGACTTTTCACCCAAGGCCAGACAAATCACGTGATCAAAAGGCGCGTTACAATTGGTTAAACTTGACTTAATTCCTTTTGGCACAAAACTTACTCGTGACTTAATTCTTTTCGGAATAATCACGAATTTCCCCATTTGTTTTCAATACGATTAAACTTTGTTTAGAACTTCTACTTATTGTTAGACGTGTGCTGGGATCTTTTGCATCGAAAAGTCAATTTTTGAAAATTCTGACTTAACGTCTTTTGGAAACAAGCTGTTCATTTGCGGTTAGAAAATTGTTTTCGGAATTTGAAGAAAACATCGAATTTCTATCCTTTTATTTATTTATTTATTTATTTTTTAAGAATTCATGTAAATAGAAACATTTCCGGGATTTTTCTTTCTTTCTTTCTTCAACATTACAGCCAAGAAATTATTTACTGTATTTTTTTCTTATTTTTTATGAGTATTAATTGTTTTTAAAGCTGAAAGCTAGGAGAGAGAGAGAGAGAGAGAGAGAGAGAGAAATGTTAAAGCAAGAACAATTTAATTTTATTTTACTGTTTAGAAGAGCATTTAAAATTTTAAGTTCACCATTTATAAGTGCAGTTAATGATAATGTAACAAATTAATAAAATTTAAAACTAATTGAACATTACAATATTTCTACAGATTATTAAAATTTTTATGTTGAATCACTATTATAAATGAATTAATATATTTTTTAACTAAAGTATTTATCTAAATATAATTAACTATACGATATAAATGAACATGAAAGGCAATTTTTAATGCAAAATCTTACCTAACGCTACACTTTTCAAAGTGCAATCTATTAATTACAATTTAAACTTCTTTTAAAGTGCAATAATTACCTCACCATTTCAAAAATATTGCTTTCATTTGAATTTTTCAAGTGACCATATATTTTATTCAAGACTAAATATTTTTATTTTGAGACGCAACTTTTGATTTCAAATATTTTAAAAGCAGATTTGCTACGTTTGGGAGACAAAAATAAGATTTTAAAATTTTTTGCTGACTGATTAATTAAAATTTTATCCCTGTGCTTCTAAACGATGTGATATTGAAGATAAAGTTTCAATTTAATGGAGTTGTTTAAGATATATAGAAATGTAAAATTTTAACAAATTTTCTTTTCCACGTTTTCCTATATTATAAGAAAAAATCGAATTGAATTAGAAAAAAATTTCAGCAACCATTTTTTCATCAAATTTAGACATATTTCGAACATACAAAACACAATTTTACTATTTCTAAGAAAGATTCATCTTTCTGTGCATGGCATAAATAAAGTAGTCCCTTTAATTCAAAATAATTCACTAATTTCACGGAGGTTCTTGTAGAGCTGAAACAATATTAAATGATATTGATTAGATTTTGATGTATATCACTTGAGAGATAACGCTTATGTGCTATGTTTTTTATTATTTTTGCGGTTCCTATGTTTTGTTTTGGTACATAAAAAATAAAAGCACACGAAATTTTATATACGCAAAATGTAGGTAATAAACAAATGAATATTAATAATTTTGAAGTAAATCTTCTTATAGGTGAGGTGCCGAAGCGTTTTATTAATGGACTTCTTTGACTACTTTATCTTAAATTTTAAAAGTTGGAATTGTAAAAACTTCAGATGAGATCTAATGGCGTTGCTATTATATATATATATATATATATATATATATATATGATAAAAGAAGTAATGCAATTTTGTAAATAAAATATGAATTTATGACAGCGATTTGTTGACTTGACGTTGCATTATATCTGAGCATTTGAATATACAGAGCTACTCAAGGAAAGAGTTGCATAATTTTGTATCGCCCCAATCGCTTCAAACATGTGCTATGCCACTGGCTCTTGATAACGGAATTTGTCTCCTAGTTAATAAGAATCAGTTTTTGAGGAGCAAAAACAAGAACACAAATAAGAAATTTGACATTGAAAAACTACTCACAAAACACAGGTGTCCTCTATTCGGAGGTGCCCACTAAATAAATTTTTGCTGCAATTTTCTTAATTTAACAAATTAAATTAACAAAAACTTTTCTGCTAATCTGCTAATTTAGAAACATTTAACAAAAATATATTATTTAAGGAAGCGTTCGCATAGAGGGGAAAAATCTTTAGAAAAAATAAATAAAAATCGACATAAAAATGATTCTTTAAAAAGTTCCGTTGTTTTTTAAAAATGAATTGGAATCGAGCGGATCCATTTTTTTCAAATATGAATTTGAGCTCAAACTCAAACTAACTCCTTCTTTAGAGAATGAACTTCAGTTTGAATCAGTTCATTTTTTTCCCGCGAATTTACACAACACTGCTTATCTCACATATCAAGTTTTGTACAGTTTCATGCCATAAAAATTCAGATATAGCTTTCCTGTTCTCAGGAATGTTTGCAGTATAGCAGGTCACTTATTGGTCGGTATGAATCCAAACTGAATCCGCATAATGTTTCATAATGGCCGTCTCATATAACAGCATCTGTTTAATTATACTTAATGTAACCAGAGATATAACTTTCCCTTAAATTACAGAAATCACTCGATAGCAGCGACATCAGTTACATGGATGACACCAAAAGTTTATAAGCTCTAATTTCAGTTGAGGTTCATTAACATATAAATTTAGATGCAATTTTGTGCAGTAGTTCCTGAGATCAATCCCAGAAAATGCGAAAAGCGCTGTGAAACAGCGCCACCTATTGAACTATTGGAACCAAATACTTATAAAAACTAATATATTTCAAGATGCAACTACATATTAAATGTAATTTTGAGCAGTAGTTAACGAGAAGTGACTCCCTCAAATTGTGAAAATCGTTGTATATAGCAGTGCCACCTATTGAGCGATGGGCAACCAAAAGTCAATAGTGACTAATTTAGGTCAAAGTAATTATAAATTTATATTCAATTTTGTTCAGTAGTTCTTGAGATACAGTCACCACAATTTTTTTGTCTCACACACACAGACAGACATTTTCTAAAAATGATCAAATCGTATTCTGGACCTTTCAAAACATGTAAATCCATCGAAAATCGCAAGTCACAAATTTTTACGAATCCAATTTTTTCTTCTAGTGAATACCGAAGAAAGCAAAAAATGTAAATTAGCTAGGAAAGTGACACAAAGGGAAAAAATCTACTTAGAAAAAAATTGATAAAAATTCACGCAACAAGGAGTTTTTAATGAACTTCGCTCCTTCTTAAAAATGAACTTGAGTTAAGCGGATTCATTATTTTTCAGACATTAGTTCGAACGCGAATTAACTCGTTTTTTGTACGATGAACTTGAGTTTAAACTAGTTCGTTTTTGTCGTGAACTTGCACAACACTGATTATATTATTGTTAATATTTGGCGCTTAATAATATTATCATATAATTATTAATAATACACTCTCGATTAATAGCATACTCCATCGCACTCTGGAATGTAAAAAAAAAAATAAAAAAAAAAAATAAATAAAAAAAAGCTAAAAATTTGCAGAAAAAGCATGGGATGAAAAGGAAAAAAAAAATCACAATGTTAATTTTGTAAAAAAAGGGGGGGGGAGGCTAACACCGGAAGAAACAAAAGACCAAAATTGACAGGAAAAAGTTATCGAAGAGCGGGAAGGGACTCGGGTTGGGACCCAAATGTTAACGTTGAGAGTTTAATACGTCTCGCTTATTATGTGGCTCGTCGGTGTCGGGGGTGGGTGGGAACCACCGCACTTTAGAATGTAAAAAAAGGAGCCTGAACCTATCGTCGATGGTTTAATACGCCTCAATTATTATTATTACCGCTAAGAAATATTAAAAATTGTACACAAAATATTAGAAAATAATAAAGAAAGAATTTGATTATAAATTTAATAAATTACAAGTTTGTATAAATGATAATTAAAAACTGACCGGCTTCGGTTTACATGTTCCAAATTACTATTTAAAATAATTGACCCTTGTAACCCGTATATAAAGTATATTTGTGCCAAATGCTGTATGTTATTCCAACCACTCAAGCTTTAATAATTATTCTTCAATACTGTAAACAGCAAACTGTAAATGGGACACATCTGAAATGCATGAAACAGTGTGTTAAAATAAAGTATACCAATTTCTTTTCCAAATAAAACACTCCCTTATGCTAAATCATACTAAAATGATCAACAATTATCAATGAACTAATATATAAAATGTTAACAATTTTTATAAGTCAATAACCCAGACACAAAGATCATAAAAATAAAAATGGGATGTAATATAATATTCAGAGTTTTATAGCAATGTAATAGGTTTATCTAATCATCTGATAAAAACAGATCATTTGCATTTGGTATTATACGTAGCATCGCGGTATAAAACCATCGTCGTCTTTAAATGTTACTGCTTAAAGTAAAGAATCTACATAAAAATATATACATGTACCATAATAATCAATTTTTAAGAAAAAAAATAGGGTAGTACTTCTATGATAATTTTTTGTATTTGCAAAATTTATAATTAAATTAAATTAATTTTAAACATTTGTGATTTTTAAAATAGTCATATCATATGACAAAATACTGTCTCATATATACATGGCACTAATTGATTTTTCATGCTTATTTATTTCATAAAACACTATTGAAAATATCATCTTGAAGAATATTCATGCAATAATTGTTTTTCTTTTTTTATGCAAAAATATCTAAGCAAAACTATAACATAATCTATTATTCGTAAACTAGGATCTCAAAAGAGCAATTGCGTTTGACAACGAATATGACATCATTTGAAATAAACTCAATAAATCAGCGCTTTATTCAGTAGTTTGAATGATTATGTTAAAGTGTTTGTAGTAAGTAAACTGCAAAAAAGTAAACAGTTTTAGTTATTTTCAAAATTAATTTATAATAATGATTATAATAACTGAAAAAAAAAAAAAAAAAAAAAAAGATCAAGAATACGGTGACTAAAACTTTTTCACTTACAAATCTTTAACAGAAACAACATTAGGTAAAATCTACCAGCTAGTTTACTAGGTACTATGAAATGATATATATATATATATATATATATATATATTTTCCCCCAAATTATCTGTTTGTTTATAATAGCCAAAGTTTGTGTAAAATATCATTTCAACTCGCGACTATGAAGTTTGATGTGCATGAGAATTACAGCAACGACGTATAGAATTAAGTAAATTTGCTTCAAATGCAGTCATTACTGAAATACTCAATGTTATTTCTTTATTAACAGACGAAGGAAAATCCAATAGATATTATTTAACAGGAAATTAAGAGTAACTTTTAAAAGTGACGCGAAAAATTTGGGGTCCCATATATTAAAAAGAGATTTTTTTTAATGCATTTTTTTTTTCAATGAAAACACCCTACTTTAAATTCATATTTGAATCTGAGAGTCAAGCAGAGCGAAAAAGTATACAGTTTGACTCATATTTGTAAATATGCATATGTAATTTGCATATGTTAATAATATTAATAAAATATTAATATTAATATTAATGTAATAATAATAGTACGTAGCTAATTTTAATAACAACACATGCAACACAAAAATAATTAACTTATTTTTAGGAAATAATGAATCATAATGTATAAAACTTTCGAGCTCCTTAAAAATGCACTATTTTATAAAGCATCCTTTTAACTTCTTGAGTAATTTTAGTGATATTTATATTCGATGTCATTTTTCCTTTAAAGATTGCTATAATCTTGAAATTAACTTAAGAAATGCTGCGAGGAATTATTAAGAACTATTCAGAAATCTTAGTAATTCTGGAATTTAATTATCTATTATCTGCTCGAAATAATTCTGGCATTTTGCATTAATTTATATTTGAGAAATTAAAGTTATGGAAATGACATGTGGATGTTAAGTAACAAATCCAAAAGTACTTGTTTTAATAAAAATAGATATTATGTTCCTCTATCCCAATTAATCATTGGTAATATTTTTCATAAGTTAACAACTCATGTGATTTAAGTTTATTAAATTTGTAATATAAAGTGGTACGTATAAATTAAATTTTCGGTTAATACAGCATTTTTCTATAAATGTTTTTTTTATTGTTATTGAAAAGGAAATATGGCGTTTGAGAGTTTTTGTCGATTATAAATAAATAAATATACACATGTATTAGGTTATAAATGAAAATAAAATAGATATGTATGCGATCTGCTCAAAGGTTATAATAAAGAAAACAACCGCAAACTCTCATCAGTTGGATATTATTTATGGCTCTTATGAAGGACTCTTATAGAATAACGCCAATATTCTTAGGATTTCCAGTTTATCGTCTTGAATATTTGTCGAAGAACTTTTTCAGTTTTTTTTTTTTTTTTTTTGGTTTGTGTGTGTGTGTATCTGCTACTAACTTTTTAGAAAATTTAAAAACAAATGTCGGGAATTCATCGCCAAGAATATCGCCAAGTTCGTTTCCGAGGCCCTTTAAATAATGTGATATCAATAATGAAACTCTGAAGGCAAAAATTATTCTGCAGAAACAAGTAAACCTATCAGCCTCCGAAAGATAATTATTTTTCTGACTCATTGGGTTTTTCTAAGAAAAATGTGAGTAATATATAGAAATTCTTGACATATGCTTCTCTGAATAACTGAACTATCCAAGGCTGTACAACTTTATTGGGATAAGATGTTTAAATACAATATCTTAATAAATCGCTAAATAATAATACATAAAATGAATTAGACATAAAAATCATTTACAAAGTAATGTAATAACAAATGTAATGTAATAGCATGTTATATACGCTAAAAATGCGCAACTTGTTCAAAAATCTAAATCTAAATTTAAATGACAATAAGCTTTATATTAAACTTGAAATTGCTTTTCTGCAATATAAAACTACCTTCGTATTTGGAAAAAGAGATTATTCAAACACCGACATGATTCGGTCTTTTTAGAAATATGTCCGAATCAGCCACTTTGATTGCATAAATGGACACAGTCCTTTGTGTTAAGTTGGTTTGAAAACCAAACTTGATACACTTAGTTAAACGCATGCCTTTTTTTTTATCCTATTCTAGTTTACCTATGTAGTAATGTTAATTCCCCACACTAAATTCTAAACGCATTTGCATCGGGCTTTGAGATAAAAAGTGTATACTTCTCAAGCAATAAACACACGTCTTGAGGATTACATGGAGATGAGATCATATGAAAAACGAAGTGGGGTTTGGCTAGTTTTTCTTCGGAAACACTTATATATATATAATCAGGAACAGTTGCAACATTGTAGTTTAAACAGGGTTGTTTTGTCAAAATTGGCAGCAAATTTTGACTTCCTCGGAATCATATGTTTAAACATGCATGTAATCCTGTATGCGAAATATATAAGCGTTTTTTTTTTTTTTTTTTTTTTTTTTTTTTTACTCCAAGCATTTTCCAAATAAAGCAGAGATAAAATTCGTTTCTTTATCGTAAGGAATCTGAACGACGAGCCAAACTTTGATAACCTATATTTCGCATTAATAAATAAAGTGTACCAAAACTGGGCAAGAATAATACGATTGTTGGTCCTCTGTTTTTAAAATATGACTTTGCCAATGGACTCAACTTCAAATTTAGAAACAATTAAATTCCATAAAAATTACACTCATTAATTTTCTTTCTTATAGAAAATAAAGCCTTAACAGCCGTGATCAAGTGTAGTTTCATCTTATCCATAAATTCCAATTGACTCCATTAATCAATAAACCAGTGATAAATTCATTAATTTTTTAATTAAATATGCTAATTAACAACACAGTAATGAATTCATGAATTTTCCAATTTACCATGTTAATTAACAGCACAATAATAATTTCATTTAATTTTTTTCAAATAAGTACGTTAATTAATAACACATGAATAAATTATTTCTCTGCATTTCATTATTACAATCCTATCAATGATATTAGTATACAAATTTATTTCTTCATAAAATTAGGTTTCAAAATTATTCTCTAGAAAATGTCCATGCAATTTTTACTAACATATACAAATTAGCTACTGATATAAGACTTCGAATTGCTTTGCCTGAACTAAAATTTTAGACATGTGAAATTATCTATCTAACACAGTACTACAAGCTATAATTCATTTCATTTTAATGAAAATAAAGCATTAATCTGTTATAACACGTCGAAGTACAAATTTTATAAAACCCAAATATAAAATTTTACATACATAAAACCATAAAAATAAATTTTGGTTTAAAATTACCACTCGGATAAAGCAAAATCACAAAAGCTTTTCAAAAGAGCTCACCGAGGATCCAGTGTGAAGGGAGTTCTTTGCCAATAAACAGTCTCTTAAGATTTGTCCCTAATATAGAACGGCTCTTTACTGATATACAGTTCGCACCTAAGAGCACAGTTACACGAAAAATCGTCCTGAGTCATTACAATGTTCTCGTCACACCGTGTATACTATCAACAAGCTCAGGGGACTCCTACGAGGGGCAAGGTGTCCACAGATTTCTCACAGGATCAAAACATCACCAGTGTAAAACACATCATGGGAGCTTTGGAGACTCTAATCCAGTTTGCAAGTGGAGCAATTAATCCGAAATCCAGGACCCAATTCTATTTATTACAGACAACAACCACGGGAAATGTCTTCGATTCACTTTTAACGCCGAAACACCCATGCTTCGGATACCGCTCTATCAAGAGCTGGACTTCAATCTCTATGTAACATGTTTTCTTTTAAATTATAACAGCACCTAGGGCACTGGCAACATCTCGGGAGTAAATCCGCTCATATTATTCAGAAGCGTCAACAATGACAGGCATCCTCAAGTTGAAAACAGGAATAAGTCTAGAAAGATGTGCTGCTTTGCCAACAGAGCAGCCATTATTCAGGACATCACAAGCGGAGCATTTCTGACCCCATTATTCTCTACCGTCTGGCGTACCCTCGCCCAGTAATCAAACAGCATCCTCCCACGAGAACGTCGCTTCTATGTCCTGCTTGCATCCTCTCAAGAATCGAAGTGCGTAAAAACAGTATCCCTTCTACTCAGTACTGTAGCCCTTCGGCTAAAACAGGGATCCTAAACCCATAAAGGCATAAACCTCCCACGCAGCTCTGTTTCTCAACGATCCCTTTTTACTCATAAAACCCTAAAGTTCACGTAAGGCGGGGATGGGAAGATGAATACTCTCTCTGCGTTCCCATGAACCAGGGGCCCACACACGAAGACTATTTTTGAACACAACTGTATTTATTTTTTTAATATAAAATAAGCAGCCCAATAACATTTCCCCTCTTCTAACGAAAAAAAAATTATCTTTTTTTCAATATTTTTTCTAGTTATAATATTACCTTACTTTTTTAACCTGGTGACGAGCTAGGGTAAAAAGAAGAAACCGCCTCATTACGCCTCGAAAACACAACACCTACCCGCGAGATACAAAAAAACAACTCCATCTCAACCCAAGTGTGACCAAAAGGCACGCGTCAACCTTTGAGACACACATTGCCCAGTAGCTTTAGTTTAAACTGGTAGCCAAAATGAATCCATTTCTGAAATTGTACTTTTCATATATTTTTTTTTTTTTGTCTAAAGAATTTCTCCTTGCAATTATTAAGTTACAAATTGGGTAATTAAATATTAAATTGCAAATTTGTATGGGGGTGCCTCACATAAACCGCAGACTTAATGACACATTGCAAAATTTTCTACCAAAAATATTTTTAATGATATGTTTAAATGAAATACATATAAAAATTCTGCGAGACTTCCTTCACGCCAGCCCTTTACAAAAGTATATAAGCAATAACAATTCTAAATCCACAACGTTTGTTAGAAAAACACAATTACATATAACCAATTTCTGCTTAATCTCAAATTTCAAGGCATAACAGCAATAAAATACATAACAGCTTCAGAGGAATCAGCGCTTTGAATGCCGATTTTATTTTAAAGTTCGTATTCACAATTCTCTGAAAAGTCCATTAACACAAAATAATAAAATTAAAATATTTACACATAAACAATCTTCAGCAAGTACTTAATTCAACGTAAAATATTTTCTGATTTTTTTTTTTTTTTTTTTTTTTTTTTTTTACACATCTTGCATTTTGAGGTAATAAAAATAATGAAGTACGTACAGTATTAGATTAGACCCAGAAAGTCTCACTTCCTGAGATTGTACCTGCCATTTGCGGAACTCCTACCGGGACCTTGAGGATTAATTTTCCCTGACATTCCCTTGGCCAAATGGGTATCGGCTGAGGGGGAGGGGAAGCATTGAAAGGTGAAACATGGGGTAACGCGCTTGCTTTAAATGGGGAGTTGTAGAAGCAACGGAGAGCGAATTTTTTCCTGGGAACCTCTTCTGGGTGAAGGCGGGGTGTCTTATCTGCTTCTCTGCTCTTCATCTTTGTCCTTTTTTTCAGTGAGCATCTGGTCAGGAAAAGAGAAATCTTCACGCCTGCAGACGGCTTTTTTCAGCCGATTTTCATGTACACAAGTTTTTTGTGAGGGATTGTTAGTAGGAGCTATTATAAAATTTACAGCGCTAAGCTTGTCAACAATCGTGAAAAGATCGTTATTTAACTAGGAGAGTCTTTTAGACCAGCCCGGTTTTATAGCTGGATTGAAAAGATAAACCTGATGTCCTATTTCAAAATCTTTTACGGCTGCCGTCTTTTCCCGATATCTTTCCTGCTTAGAGGTTGATTTATTAAGACTTTCGTGCACTTCTCTATATACCTTTCGTAGGGCCGGATTAATCATATCATAATAAGAATAAGTCTGAATAACTTAATTCATAATTTTGTGTAAAGAGATTATATGGGGGATTTAATTCTCGCCCGTAGACAATCGACGATGGTGAACGGTTTGCGCTAGAATGTACATTCGTTCTCAAATAAAAAAGGGCGATTTTTAATTTTTGATCCCAATCCTTTTGATTTTCGTTTACAATATGGGGTAGAGCATAAGTGTTGCATTCTGACGTTCAATCGATACCTTTCCGTCGGAATGTAAAGCTGAAGAGGTTAGTCTTTTTATTCTTAATTTCTTATAGACTTTGTTTATAGCGCAGTTTATAAAATTAGAGCCCTGCTCTGACATGAGAACTTGGGGGGTTCCATGATGACAGATAAATTCTGAGAGCTTTTCTGCATCTGTGTCAGACGTAATATCTGCCGTTTCGAAAGTTTCGGGCCATTTACTGAACGAATCCACGAAAGCGATGATATATTTATTTCCATTAAAGGTAACCGGCCAGGGACCGATGGCATCGACGTGAATACTATTGAAAGGAGCTTTCGCTACCGGCAAACGTTGGAGGGAAGCGTAACGATTGCTTTTATGACTACGCTTCTCTTGATAACTTTGGCATGATTCTACTAAGTTTTGTATATCGGCTGTCATGCCCGGGCAATAAAAATTCTGACGGATGTGCAAAAGAGTTTTTCTATAACCTGGGTGGCAACTAACTATTGATTCATGGGTAAACCTAAAAAACCTCTAAAATTAATTTTTTTGGTATGACCAATTTATAGTCAATATTTGTATTCTTCTCTTCATTTCTAATACACATTAGGATGTCATCTTTTAAGAAAAATTTTAAATGCGACGGAGAAATTTTTTCGTTGTTACTTAGTTTTTCCACTGTGTTAATATACTTTTCGTCAATTTTTTGCTGAACTTTAATTTCATCGTACATATGATCATACGCTAAAAAGGCCTCTGTACCGGGTTATTACAAATGAATCATCGGGTTTTGATACGTTACTACGTCCGAACTTGGAAACGTATATGTTTCCATGACAAAGCAAATGAGAGGGCGGTAACCACAGTTTCACGTTGCGTATATGCAATGTGCGTGTGGTTGCCATGGTTGCTGCACGAATGTCATATTTGAAATGGGGACTGGACAGCAGAAAGCTTTTTGTGTACTAGAATGTTCAAAGTGTGAATCGCTCATAACCGTTCAGAGAGCATTCCGGCGGGCATACAAATGCAAACCACCAACCACACAAAGCAATCTGCGCTGGTATCAACTCAAAGAAACCGCTTGTTTATGTAAAGTCAAAAGTTCCGTCCGACTAAGCGTTACTGAAGAAACAGTGAACAGAGTTAGAGAGAGTTTCATCCCTTGTCCCAAGAAATGAAGAAACCGCGCTAGTCGCGAACTTTCCATTCCGCAGCCAACTGTGTGGAAAATTTTGAGAAAAACATTACGATTTAAGCCCTACCTTATGCAGCTGCAGCAGGCAATAAAGCCGGATGATTATATCAAAAGAAAGACGTTTTGTGAGAACATGCAAGAAGCCAGTGAAGACGACGACTTTGAAAACAAGCTTTTTTCCAGTGACGAAGCTATCTTTCTTCTTAGTGGCAAGGTCAACCGACACAATGTACGGATATGGGGCACGGAAAATCCCCATGAAATTGTGGAACACGAACGCGATTCCGCAAAAATCAATACTTTTTGTGCAGTTTCTCATAACAAGGTGTATGGACCGTTCATTTTTGGTACGGACAATGTGACGGGTATTTCCTACTTGGAAATGCTTCAATTATGGTTGTTTCCGCAACTGGAGCATGATATCAACGGTTTCATTAACCAACAGGATGGAGCTCCGCCACACTGGTACAAAGAGTTTCGTGACTATCTTAATTGGCAACTCCCACAACGATGGATTGGTCGATGTGGCCGAGATGACAAGGCACTGTTTTCATGGCTGCCCAGGTCGCCCGACCTTTCTCCGAGTGACTTCTTCGTTTGGAGATATGTTAAAGACTGTGTCTACGTACCACCCTTACCTACCATTTTGGCTGAGTTGCGGAACAGCATCACGACTGCATTCGCGACCATCGACGCGACCATTCTGAAAAATGTATGGAGCGAACTGAACTATCGCCTTGACATCTGCCGTATCACTCAAGGAGCACATATTGAACATCTATAGTATGGACGTCAATCTTGGATGCGTTCGGTTTATTTTCATGTATAACACATTGTTGTAAACCAATTTTGTTCCGAAATAAACGTTTCGGAAACCAAGTGATTCTTTTGTAATAACCCTATATTATTCGATGAGGAAGTTGTGAAAAAACTTACTACGTTTTCCGGGTGCTGAACAAATCGTGAGAGAAAGTCGGCAACCGAATTGCATTTTCCAGCTATATACTTTATATCAAAATCGAAATCATTTAGAGTAGCTATCCATTTTGCGATACGTGGCGTGGGATCTTTAATTTTCAGCATAAAAGATAGGGGAGCGTGATCTGTATAAATAGTAAACCGTTTGTTTGCTAAAAAACCCTTAAAATGTTCCGTAGCCCAAACCAGTGCAAGAAATTCTCTCGGTAGCCGAATAACGGGTCTCGGGTTCTTTCAGTTTCCTGTTAGCATAGGCGACCTGTTTAGGGAAGTTGTATTCATCCATATGAGATAAAACAGCGCCTAGAGCTTTTCCGTTCGCATTCGTATACAAAAGGAAAGGTTTTACAAAATCAGGCCGACAAACGATTGGTTTGGAGATTAAAGCCTGCTTAATATCATCAAATTCTCACTGAGCTTCAGGCGTCCACACAAACTTATGTTTACTGTTAGTTAGATTTGTGAGATTTATAGTTCTCTTACTATAATCATTTAATTATTTGCGGTAAAAATTAGCAGTACCTAGGAAGGATTGCAATGCTTTTTTGGATGAAGGAACTTGAAACTTTTTTATTATTTCTATATTTTTATTAATCGGAGCGCTCTGACCATCCTGAATTTCAAAACCTAGGTATACTGAATATTGTTTTTAAGAAATTTACATTTTGAAGGTTTTAATTTTAGGTTGTTTGTCCGTAACTTATCAAAAATTTGTTCTAATTTAATTAAATGCGAATCAATGTCTTTTGATGAAATTAAAATATCGTCAATATAAACTGAAGTTCCATTGCTTGCTAAATTGCCTAAAACTAAATTCATTAAACGCTGAAAGGAATTCGGGGAGGTGCTAAGACCAAAAAGAAATCGTGTACAGTCGAAAAGTTCCTTATGCGTGATAATAACTGTTTTACGTTGATCTTCTGGCACGATTTTCTGCTGGAAAAATCCTGACGTTAGATCCAAAGTCGTAAAATATTTTGAGCCCGCTAAAGCATCAATCGAATTATTTATATAAGGAATAGTGTATGCATCTTTGATCAAATTCTTATTAAGGCGTCTATAATCAGCTGCGAGCCTGAATTGACTGCACGCTTTTTTAACTAATAAGACGGGTGATGAAAATTCCGACATACTCGGAGTTAATATTCCCGCTTGTAAAAGAGTATCTAATTGCCGATCCATTTCACCCTTTAAATGGTGCGGGGCTTTATACGCCCTGGACCTTACCGGTGTATCACTATTAGAATTATTCTCTGCGGTAAAGTATCGCACCCGTGTAAATCCAAGACTGAATGAGCGAAAATATCTTTGCTTTTCTCTAAAAACGCTTGTACTTTTAGTTTTATATTTCCCGATAAATGGTTAAGGTCAACCTTTGTATCCCATGAAACATCGGAATGATCGAAATTTCCTAGTTCATCCTGCTTGGATATAGTAAAACAGAAATTTTCACTATTATTTAGCTCGCTTGCATTCTCTACTAATTCTGTTAAAAATGCTAGCTTTGTATTTTTATTGACTATAACCGGTTCATCTGAAAAGTTTAAAACAGACGCAAAAATTCTTGTAGTTACATTATATACTGATCTCGATACTAAAATAGGCAACCTTAATTTATTCGCTATTGGATTCACGAGAACTTTAGTGAGCGAGAGATCTGAATGTTTTCTGTCTGGAAATAGCTCGACAACCTGTTTGGAGAGAGGCGGAATAATAAACTTTCTCTTAGCCACAGCAAAAGAAATATTTTTTAGTCTCGTTTCCGGTTCGCATTGACTGATTGAGAAGATAGTTTCTAAGGGAAGGTGTATTCCATCTCCGAGAGAGAAATTTTGCGGTGACTATAATCTATTGTTACTTTTAATTGTTTGAGGAAAGGTGCGCCTAGTATTGCCTGAAAATTTTTACAAAGAGGTCCTTGTGCGATAAAAAATACTGTTTAAAACCACTTTTTTCGGAGTTTAAAATTAAGGAGCGTGTCAACATAACTTTCGTGTCAACATAACTTTTTCGCCCGTCACCGTTATAATTTGTGTGTTAGTAGCAGGCATGGAACACGGGCGCAGAATTCATACCGGAATCCGTTTAAGAAATTTCTCTACCTATAATATCGTTGCTTTAAGAAGTATAAAATTTTCTTACATTGAGAGTGGTATGAATTCTGCGCCCGTGTTCCATCCCTGTAGTAGTGCCTATAAAATTTTTATTAGGATCTATATACTCTTCTGAAACGAGATTTATTGAAGAACCAGTATCAAAAAGAATTTGGACCTCTTTGTTCTCTAATTGAGCGGAAACAATAGGGAGAGTTGAAAAATTATATTCTGCCGGGTTTCTCAGCAACAGCATTTACCCGGACCGTGCGCCCTGCACTAGTTTTCCGGATAGGGTTGACGGAGTGAGCCTTCATCTCGGCCATATCTTCTATAAATTTGAAAACTTCTATTATTCTGTTGTCTGCGGTTCTGGGTCTCTGCGCCCCGCCTTTGCGAGTAAGTACCCCTGTCCTCTTCCATTGCATATGAAGTTCTATATCTGTTTGGATGCACGCCTCTTATTCGTTCATTCTTATTAGGGCAATCTTGTGCATAGTGCCCATAACCAGAACACACAAAGCATTTATTTTGTTTGTATCTATTCTCATTTGAGTACTTAATGTCGGTAGAATTAATTTTTCTTCTAGCACTGCTACTTGTGTTTTTAGATCCCTGATTACTTCCGTTGAAGTAATTCGGGTTTTTATTTTGTGTCGAAGGGCCTGCCGACCCTTCAAAATTCTCCACAGACATAGAACCTTGTCCCGTATTTTCAGTATGGCGCAAGACTTATGGCCTTATTCACCATTAACTTTAACTCCCGGTTCAACGCAAACACTTGAAAAGCGTCTAAAGGCAGAGTGCAGCTTTCCAAGAAAGTTTGGCACGCTGCTTCAGTCATCTATCGTCAAAGTTTTCATATAATTTTTGATTGGCTACTTTCAGATAAAAAATCTGAAAATAACAATGCTGCTAGGTGGCAGATTCAACGCGTCACACTTTGCTAAAAAGTTGAACCCTGACTTTATACGCTTTTCAAGTTTTCGTGTTCAACCGGGAGTTAAAGCTATTGGTGAATAGAGCTGTAAGTCATTTTGATTTCGAACACAGTTCCAACCATTTTCCTCCAACAACGAGAGTTGGGGAATTTCTTCTGGGGAAGACGGATCCCTAGACGCGTTTTTTACAGATTTCGGAGAGAGATTCGCAAGAAGCATCGATTTCAGCATTTCTTGCCTAGTTGCCTTGATTGCGGTCTATTCTCCCCTTTCGACTTATAATAAATTCGCCGCCATTTCTGTTGCTCTCGCGACACATTCTCTGACAGACATCCCCGAGGGCTGCTTAAAATTTAGAAACTTAGTCATAATCGAATTTGGGGATTCAATGTTAGTAAATCTATCTGATAAGATGTTCTTAAGCCCATCAAATGTATCCGATTCATTTGACAATGTCTTTAATACTTGCGCGGCGGATCCTACAACTCTGTTTTTTAAGGCGAAAATTTTTTCGGAATCCGACCATTGCAGGTACGAGGAAAATGAAATTTTCAAGAAATTTCTTAAATCTAGGGAAGGGATCAGTACCATTAAAGGTAGGTTTAAGATTTAGATGCTCTAATAGAGCGATTTCTTGCTGAAAAATAGGGAGAGAATTTCTTCCTTGGGCGTCCGCCCCTTCCCTCTCTGAATCAGACATTTTGACTTTTTTCTTTTCTTTTTTTAAATAGGGAAATACCATTCAACCGCGATTTAATTTACTGCAAAACTTACATTAGAGCTCTATAAAAAACCTGACACTAAATAACACCTTTCGATACAGAAAAATAAAACACAATAAAATGTACAATCTAGGAAATGTGGTCATAAATGATCAAACAATGCCAAAAAAATTTCTTTTAAATTATTAATACTGCACGTTCTGAAGTTATAAATCAATGCTTTAAATTATTCAGAATAACTTATTCCTTAAAAAATAGATACTTAAAGGAACAATTACTTATATCAACAAAATAATAAATTATAAGCACTTTTAACATTATATTTAAATATCAATATGTACAGTGCAGACACATATAGTAAAACTAACAGTGAGGACGCGTCCAAAATGTTGGAGGGATGTCAGCTTGTCTGCCAGTTTGAAATTTGGGAAACATCCAGCAATTCCGTGCTCTATTATTACTCATTTTCCCTGAGTCAGATGATTGTCACCCATATTTTAGCACTGGACTCGTTGAGATAGCACTTGCGCAGATGCTTCCATGTTTTCATGAAATGTGGTCGAAGAATATCATTGACATGCATATACCAAACTCAATAGCTTTTAAAATTTGAGAAAAATAATAAAAATTAAATTAACTGATATTATATTTCACTAATCGATAAAGATAAACCTTATTCCCCTAATTCTTAGGTCTCATAAAATAGGTACAATACACACTTTCGCCACAATGAAAATAAATAACATCATAAAAGAATACAAAACAAAAATTACACAATGAGTCAGAGAAATAATTAATATTTGCGTACCACATAAGATACAACATAAAAGAGTTTTTTTTTCTAATAAGGCTAATAACTAGGTTCGCCTGTACTACGGCACCAGGTGTTGGTCCTATGTTTTTAAAATATGGCTTTGCCAATTGGCCCAAATTTAAATTTAGAAATAATTAAATTCCATCAAAATCACACTCGTTAATTTCCTTTCTTATAGAAAATAAAACCTTTACAGCCGTGATCCAGTGTACTTTCATCTTATCCATAAATTACAATTGATCCCATTAACAATTTAGCCAGTGATAAATTTCTTAATTTTGTAATTAAATATGCTAATTAACAACGCACTAATGAATTCATGAATTTTCCAATTTACCATGTTAATTAACAGCACAATAATAATTTCATTTAATTTTTTTCAAATAAGTACGTTAATTAATAACACATGAATAAATTATTTCTCTGCATTTCATTATTACAATCCTATCAATGATATTAGTATACAAATTTATATCTTCATAAAATTAGGTTTCAAAATTATTCTCTAGAAAATGTCCATGCAATTTTTACAAACATATACAAATTAGCTACTGATATAAGACTTCGAATTGCTTTGCCTGAACTAAAATTTTAGACATGTGAAATTATCTATCTAACACAGTACTACAAGCTATAATTCATTTCATTTTAGTGAAAATAAAGCATTAATCTGTCATAAGACGTCGAAGTACAAATTTGATAAAACCAAAATATAAAATTTTACATACATAAAATCATAAAAATAAATTTAGGTTTAAAATTACCACTCGAATAAAGCAAAATCACAAAAGTTTTTCAAAAGAGCTTACCGAGGATCCAGCGTTAAGGGAGTTCTTTACCAATAAACAGTCTCTTAAGATTTGTCCCTAATATAGAACGGCTCTTTACTGATATACAGCTCGCACCTAAGAGCTCAGTTACACGAAAAATCGTCCTGAATCATTACAATGTTCTCGTCACACAGTGTATACTATCAACAAGCTCAGGGGACTCCTACGAGGGGCAAGGACTCCACAGATTTATCACAGGATCATTACATAACCAGGGTAAAACACATCGTGGGAGCTTTCGAGACTCTAAACCAGATTGCAAGTTGACCAATTAATCCGATATCCGGGACCCAATCCTATTTATTTCAGGAAAGAACTACGGTAAATGTCTTTGATTCGCTTTTAACGCCGAAAAACTCATACTTCGTATACCGCTCTATCAAGAGCTGGACTTCAATCTCTATGTAACATGTCTTCTTTTAAATTATAACAGCACCTAGGGGACTGGCAACATATCGGGAGTAAATCCGCTCATATTATTCAGAAGCGTTCACAATGACAGGTATCCTCAAGCTGAATAGGAATAAGTCTAGAAAGATGTGATGCTTTGCCAACGGAGCAGCCATTATTCAGGACATCATGGGAGGAGCATTTCAGGGCCCATTATTCTCTGCCGTCTGGCGAACCCGCGTTCGGTAATCAAGCATCCTCCTCCTACGAGAACGTCTCTTCGATGTCCTGCTTGCATCCTCTCAAGAATCGAAGTGCGTAAAACAGAATCCCTTCCACTCAGTACTGCAACCCTTCGGCCAAAAGAGGGATCCTAAATTAATAAAGGCATTAACCTCCCACGCAGCTCCGTTTTTCAATGATCCCTTTTTACTCATAAAACCCTCAAGTGCACACAAGGCGAGGATGGGAAGATGAATACTCTCTCTGCGTTCCCATGAACCAGGGGCCCCCACACGAATACTATTCTTGAAAACAACTCTATTTATTCTTTTACCATTATTACAATTATTATTTTTAATAGAAAATAAGCATCCCAACACGATGACGTGTATTGAACTGTCATCATTCTTTTTCAATTGTTAACTTTATACCTCATATTGGAGACTATTTAAAAATGAAAGTGCTAAGATTTGTAAAGTTTGCATTAGGGAAATGAGAATAACGCGAAGCGTCCACTACCAATTGTCCAAGGCACTTACGAACCCATTAAGTCCTGCTAGCACGTCCCAAAGCCATTGAATTCTCGACGGTGCGACAGTAATCCTGCACATGTGGGAATCCCTTTATTGCTGTCCTCAGACTCTGGCAACATCAGAATATCATCGGCGGTTTCTTTTGAAATCCCTTTGATATGGGAATCGAGTTGACGCGAAGCAGGAGAGAGATTTTCTCGGCTGACAAACCTTCTACTGCGATCGAAATTAGGTCTCTTTTGTAAAAGAGCAATAAAAAGTAATGTCCTTCATTGTAAATGTGCGCTAAATTTCAAGGGTCGCTTTCAGACAATGAATAATTTATGAGTTTTGAAGCTCTGCTCGTTGCCAGTGTCTGAAGGAAGCTTAAGTGCATGCATTCCCAGGGTTGCAGGAAACCTATTAAGGTAGCTCTGAACTATTCTATCCGATATACACATGAAGATTGTCCGCACGTAAACATGGTTTAGTGGGAACGAGCGGTGGGTCATCTGCATTGGAGGAAATTAATTCCAAGAGCTTGACGGTTCATTCATGTAATGGATTTAGCTTCCTCTAATTTCTTACCTTAGTTGCTTCAAAAATTTGAGAATAAAGGTATGTTGTAAATATGTCTTTATTCGGTTAAGATCTCAGTAAAATATTGATGATATTCAGACTAAACATATGTGTCCAGATTCTGTATATTTTATAGAATTATTGATAAAACGAATGAGCTGTTATTCATGCTAAAAATTATCCGTTGATATACACATACTGGCCAATGAATTAGAAACCTTAGAATAATACTTTATTGGACCATTTTTTGGACATTGGATCTCTTTTTGAATAGATAATAACCAATACTGGTGAAGGCATTTATTTTACAAGCTTCTCGGGTGCCTTTACGTTAATACCGTGCATTTTTACACATTTTTTAGCATCATGCAAATTGCATGCAAGGTTAGATTATTATCACTTATACCTCTCCAATATGTTCCAAAAAGTTTCTATGAATTAAGATCTGGGATTTGTGGCACTCAAGAAAGCTGTTGGAAGTAAGATTGATGTTCATTGAAACAATCTTGCACGATTCTGACACGATGTATAGTTTATTACTTATTCAGTTACAGAAAAATAGAAAAATTAACTAGTGAAACATATTTTATATATGCATTAAAAACAATATATGTATATACAATGTATCCCCCCCTCTCTTGTCAGAGAGAGATGTTAATTAAGTCATAGGTAAAGTAAGTGAATTAAGGAAACATAACTGAACATTGCTCTAATAAACATTATTTGAAATGAATAGAAAGGTTCTGATATACTGGCAATTAACTGCCATAATTTTTAACAGATATGTTCCTCAATAATATTTCATTTTCAAAACCCTGTGAATCAGAATTATTCAGCAATAAAAACGTTTTCTGCAGTAAATTATTTTAAATGATTCTTATGTGTGAGTACGTACGTTTAGCACTTTTAAACGAATAAATTTACTTTGAGAGCCCTTTGATCATTAATAACTAAGGATATTTCTTTTATGACGAAAAATACAAGATATTTCTCTGAAAATCATATTTATGCTTCGTAAGGATTTAAAAAAAAAAAAAAAGGGTAATTTTTTTTTTTTTTTTTTTTTTTTTTTTTTTTTTTCAGCGCTGTAATTCGGTTTCCTTGGAAACGAAGCACTTCAAAAGATTTCCGTCGTTCGGAGATATTATGCCTACAGTTAGTAGGACAAAATAGGAAGGACTTGTTTAATGAATGAAAATTCAGCAATTTTTATCAACGAAAAAATAAATATGACGACGTGTATAATCCCAAAACTCTGAGTGGCTTTTAAATTGTCCAAAAAAATAAATAAATAAACAACAACAGAAGTTTAGGGAAAGTAATTAAAATTAAGTTAATATAACTACAAATGATCATAATAGATTTTTACATGAAAATTGTGAAAGGTCGTTTATTGGCTTACCTAGATTCACTCGTTAAGACAATTGAATTATTTGGAGTATTATTTGGATTATTATATACTATTTGGAATTATTAAATATATGAAAACTAATTTGTTGTATTTATAGTTAAGTAAAATTCGATTAAAAAAATATCGAGACAAACGTCATGCAGTGTCAGAATCTATGTACGTTTAAGGATAGCTATAAGAACGTTCAAGTTATATATACTTCTAATTTTACATGCCGTTTTCAGGAATGTTCTGTATTAGAGTCCGAATAATAAATCTCTAACATACAGAACTAATTTTTCGTAAACGTTTGAAGACTTTCAGATTTAAACTAGCAAAGTCCCGGTTCGGGAACGAACCGAATTCCGAATGCTGAAAAATTTTAAAACCAAACTCGAAATGTACAAAAGTCGGCCTGATGCTGCCTGCGTGCCAAGAGATCAAAGTTTGTTAAGGGGGGGTTAAAAAAGAATTTTTTTTTTTTTTTTTTTTTGGCAACAATTAAAAATTTAAATGTTCCATTTTAAAGCTTTTACCAGGTTATTATTTTCACATTTTAATCAATTTTAAAAAATCTAATCAAAATTTAGTTACAAATAAGGTTCCAAATGAAAGGGGCATTTTTTTCTGAATCCTTCGGTTTAATTAACTTATCGATCGGACAAATCGATTTTTTAAAATTAACTAAAGTATGAAAAGCTGTGGCAACTTGCGTCAACAGACAGACAAACATACTCAAAAATCTCTTAGCCATTTATATAGAGAGAGATACTGCAGTGATAAAAAGGATATTGTTTATACAGGAAAAGAGCTGTGCAATTTCCAGTAAATTAACCATTTCTTCTTTTCTGACGTACAAATGTTAATTAATTTTTATGCAAGAAACAACAACAACTATTTTTACAGCGTATTTGTCATAATGTTAATTCATTTGTAGAAAGTATATAGAACGGATAATATAGGAGCATGCCTAAAAAAAAAAAAAAAAAAAAAAAAAAAAAAAAGTGGCAAAATACTTTATTTTCAGATATATACAGAAGAGACTTTTTTTATTAGGACATCAAATAACAAAAACTATGCAGTTCATTTTTTAATTAAAAAGAAACTTTCTAGATATATAAGTGTGCGCATGTGCCATATTAAACTTTCTTTTGCAAGGGAAAAAAAAAAAAAAAAAAAAAAAAGGAAATCATCCAACGCAAGTGACCATATTCCATTATATTTCTAAATAAGATATAATACCTACATCAATTAAAATACGTGAAATAAGTCCCTATTTGTCTAGAAAAGGAAAGGAAATATTTAATTGCATAGAAAGATCTAGATTTAAATGATAACTTCTGATTAAACCAGAACTTACGAACAGACATTTATTTAATAGATGAAAGAAATATTACAGTAGATTGAAAAAAAAGTGTTTCCAAAACGGGAGAATTTTTCAGATTTATTTTAATAGTTAATTTAGAAATCGAAATGAATTGAAATTATCTGTATAGTTATGTTTGCAACTCTTAAACATATGTGAAAGGATTTATTATTATTATTATTTTTTAATTACATAAAGCCATACGAGACAATTTTATAAATTTGCTGAATGTCTCATTAATTTTCAAGAATTTGTTATATATAATAAAGCATAATTATTTTAATATAGTTCGAACGAATTGTCAGTGCAATGAAACATTTTAAAACTCCTTTCAAAAACGTTTTTTATTTCCGTTTCACGTTTTTTTATACATGATAAGAACAAGGGAAAAATCGCCAAATCAGGGCTGGCTGGAAAATTATGCAAATATTATGGCTAGAAACCAATGATAAATGAAAAAGAAATTATTGGTTTTTATTAAATATATAAGAAATTCATATTCATAAAATATATTTTGGATTTAGACAGCCATATGATACGGACAAAATTATCAAGACAACTATACAACTTGCATGTTCTAAAAACATTGCATGTTTTTTTAGAACATGCAATTTGTACACGGTGCGCCTAGAAGATATAAATGCTTAGTAAGTAATTGGGAATATTGTATTCTATTTTTGCAGTCATGCCGCTAAGTACTAAACTTTCGGTGTTTGAGAAAGGAACAGCGGTTGCTTTTAAAAATTCAGAACTTACTGCACATGAAATTACGACAAAGCTGAATAGATCGAGAACGGTTATTTATAATTTTCTCATAAATCCCGGCAAATATGGTTAGCAAAGGTATACAGGTAGACCATCTTCTGTTTTTGTGCTTGAGAAGAGAATAAGGCGAGCTTTCTTAAAAAAAAAAAAGCAAACACCAACGGAAATTAAACTTTCGATGTAGTGTTCGACATGTTTTACAAAAAAAAAAAAAAAAAAAAGTTTGGTACGAAAAACTTATGTCACGACTCGTCTTTCAAAAGTACATAAGAGATTGGGGGGGAAGAAAATGGCAAAGATGCATCATTATGGGAAAAGAAGTGGAATGATGTTTATCTTTTCCGATGAGAAAAAGTTTAATTTAGATGGCTCAGTTGGTTTTCGCGACTTCGTGTATCTGATATCCATTAATAAATGAAATTTTCTCAAAGCGTACATTTGGAGGAGGTTCAGCACTGACGTAACTATTCCAACAGTTTCTGTGCAGCGCAGAATGAATTATAAGAGTTATCATCTTGATATAGCGGGCGATAATCTTTTATCAGAACCACAATTGATTACGATGGAGACTATTTGTTCTAGCAAAAATTTGTTCCTTCGAAATCATGGTTTGATGCTAATTTCGTGAAAAGACTTGACTGGCCGGCCAGAAACCCTGATCTAAATCCAATGGAAAATCTGAGTGATATTCTGGCACACGAAAATACAAAAATGGTATTGAGTATCAAAACAAGCAAGAACACATGTCCTCCTTCGAAGAAGCATGTATAAATATTTCCAATAACGTTCTGTAGGAACTATTAAACTCCATGTCGTCAAGATTAATAAAAGTGATTAAGAAGAAAAATGAGTTATTTTCTTAATTATTATTATTATTATTAATTATTAGTGTGTTTGAGAACAAAGCATTCATTACCTTATATATTTGTCAAGTTTTTACAATGATATTTTTTGTTAATTATGGAAAAACATTTATATATTGCATTTCCCGATCTTTTGCATTCTACAATGATTAATAGCATAAAAAAGCATTTTTTGTATATTTCACTTTTTCTAGTTCAGAAATAAAAAAATTCTGTGCAATTTTCAGTTATCCTTATAATCGTGACCACCACTGTACGAAATGTAAATCGAAAATTTCTCATGTAACTGTTTGTTTGTTTTACAAACATTTATATAATAAATTCTAAAAAAGAATTTTCAGTAATTTAAATTTCAGTATAAAGCATTAAAAGTGCAATTTACTGAAGTTTATTTTACATTTTCGCATATACACAGCAGAAAATAATTAAAAGATACTGTCCTATTTAAAATAACACTATAATAGAAATTTGTTTTGCCGAAAGTGATAGAAAGGAGTCACACAAATGCATTTTTTTCTCATTTTCAGACTTTAAAGTATGCAAATTTTGAGTTTGACTTCAGAAACGATGCTTTACCGGCAGTGAATGAAAGACAATGCGGAAAAGAATAATCGACATACAATAAGTGCGTTGTTTTGATGAGTGCGATATCTCAACGAAATCATTTAACCGATTGAGAAGCTTTGAGAATTGTTGGTCGGTTAAATGGAGGGTCAAATACAAGCAGAAGTAGCAGAAGCCACTGTAGTTTCACAAAGTTTTATTCCCAGGATCTGGAATTTTTTTTTGGAGACTGGAAATGCAAGATGAAGACCAGGGCAAAGTCGTAGACGTGCAATAACATCCAGTGAAGCTCGATATTTAACACTAACGGCTCAGAGACACCGAAATATGAATGGTCCTCCTCTTCAACAACACCTTCGCTCGGCTACTGGCACCACAGTTTCGACTCTAACTTTTCGAAACCAGCTCCATGCTGCATCAGTAGTTGTAAGAATCTCATCCCTATATCAGCGATCTGTCAGAGCTCCATTTCGAATGATGATGATATCAGTGCGCCCAACAATAGAGATGCCATCACTCCCCACCGCCAAATCTGACACTTGTGTGCACGAACTCAGGATTGTTTCTAGTGCCACGTTCCTCCAGATGAAAATACGTGTATTATTATGATGAATAGAAAAACGAAACCCGTCAAAGTAAAGAATATTGCGCCATTCATTGCTCCTTCGGTTTACAGGCTCTGTTGCGCACTCTCTGCGGGAGCGACGGTGTCTTACTGTTAACGTAACACATACAATTGGTAGGCGAGCACCCAGACCTACAGCGTGGAGTTGGTTTCAGAGAGTTTGAGTCGAAACTGTGGTGCCAGTAGCCGAGCGATGGCGTTGTTGAAGAAAAGGGGCATTCATATTTCGGTGTCTCCACGCTGTTAGAGTTAGATATCGATCTCCATTGGACATTGATGCACGTCTGCGACCTTGCCATGGTCTCAAACCTGTACTTCCAGTCTCCAAAAAATAGTTCCAGATCCTGGTAATCCCCCTTTTAAAACTCCAGTGGCTTCTACTACTTTGACTAGAGTTTGTGTTCCCCTCTCTAACTGACCAACAACTCTCCAAGCTTCTGAATTGATTAAATAACTTTGTTGAAACATCACAATCATTGAAACGAAGCATTTACTGATTGTCGATAATTCTTTTCTGTTTTATCTTTCATTAAGTTGAAAGCTGAATTTCATTCGCTGCAGGTAAAGCGTCGTTTTGACGTCAAACTCAGAATTTGCATGTTCTGATGTTTGAAAATTAGAAATATTTGCATTTAGGACTCTCTTCTTCCATTTTGTGCAAAAAAATTTCACTATACCGTTATTTTATATAAAATTTACAATGTTCTTTAATTAATTTAAACAGTGTATTATATAAAAAATAACACAACATTTAATATATATATAGTATTTAATATAACTTACAGTGGGTGTTCATATTATTAGAATTTTTTGAACTTGACATTTTTTCTATTTTCTAAGGAAATACTGGATAGAATGACCTTGAACATTATCCAAAGAACATTGTTAGACTCGAGCTTTGCAGAAACTATTTATTAAAGGGCATAATTAAAGTACCAACCGCAAATTGAAGAAAAAGAAAAATACTAATAATTAACCTGTATCATGATAAGATACAAACGACTTGTGACTTCCACACATGATGTCAGCAACTATTTACAATATTTGTATGTTTTTTTTTTTTTTTTTTTTTTTTTTTTGGTAGGAAACGCACGACAATTTCTTTCTAAACATTTTGAATTTTTCTGACAACTTTTTTGCTTATAACAAGAATGGTTATAACAAGAAATACTTATAGAAAGAATACTTTTCGAACAAAATGTTACAAAAATTGCAATAAAAAAAAAAGACAAAGCATTAGAAAAATTTACACTGAAGCACAAAATGCCTAAATTTAATTTTCATTGAGATTTGAGTATTTGTAGTAAGTATTTTTTTAATTGCAAGCGCGATAGTTAACAATTTTTATAACATATGTTGACATTTACATATAGAGGGCAACCTATGTCAAAATTAAATTTAAATAGAAAAAAAATTAAGAAAGCTATCAGTGAAATAATGATTTAGTTTTTAGATATTTTCTGAGATTTACGGTTCCATAAAGGGTTTTTCACATATCCCATATTTAATTTGAAGATTTAATTATTACAGACACTTTGTGAAAAATATTTTTCATATCCTTATGAACTCGCAAATTACAAACCCATAAGGGGTTTTCCATTTATCATGTATTTAATCTGGCGATAATTTCCAATAATTTCATCCACATTTTGAAAACCATTTTAATGAAAAAGTTCTTTTGAGGTCACAACTCTTAGACAAAAATTAAAAATCATCTCATTATTTTTCCGACAACTTTCTTAATTTTTATTCTATTCAATTATAATTTTGATATATGTTTCCTTATATATCTTCCTTTAAAACTATGTAATAAAAAAAATTCTATCTTTCATGCATGCACAGTAAAGAAAAATACACTAGAAATACTCATATCTTAGAGAAAATTAAATTTATTATTTTACGTTTCAGAATAGTTTTTTTTTTTTCCTAATGTTTTGTCAAAATTTCTGTAATTTTTGTTGAAATAAATTCTTGTCATAAACAACAGCAACAATAAAAAAAAAAAATAGAAAAAAATTATATATGCCTAAATAATTGTGCAATTACGACAAAAAAAAAAAAAAAAAAAACATACAAACATATTAAAAAATAAGTGAAAACATGCGTTAAAATGACAAGTCACTTGTGTCTTTTTATAATACATGGTAATACGAAGTGGAGTGGATCGAGAAAAAATGGCCATAGAGATACGTTAGCCCTGTCACAATATTTTTTTTAATTTCCGTCAATTTGTGTTTTTATTACAGCTAAGAATATGGTGTCCCGCTTTCATTCTCCCTTATCAATGTCATTCCAGAACTAGCGTTCAATTAAGAACCAGAGAGAGTTTTGAAAATGTTGCTAAGAGGAGTAAATTCTCTTACATTTAATAGTTCTTTTTTTATTTGTTTGTACATTAAATTTTAGATTTTTATAAATATTTTTTCAGAAAGATAGTTATTCGTAATAAATTTTAGGATGTGTTTGTTCATACAGAAAACCTTTTAAAATAATTCTTTACACTCGAGAAAAATAGAAAAATATACATGGCGGTATGGGGCTGGTTGGAAAATTTATCATGGGCATTTTTGACCGGTGGGCAAACATACCACGTAGGATCTCCACAAAGCCTAACTGTATTGGAGAAGGTCTATAAAATCAAATTATTTACACAATGGGAAAAATCAGGATTTTAATTGGGGGGGGGGGGAGGTAGAACGGAGTTTTGCTATATATATATAAACGGCTACGAGATTCCTCTAGACTTTGTTTGTCTGTGTGTGGACGCACTGAGAAAACCAATACAAGTAACGGAAAAAAGGAAAAATAAATTAGAAATATGAATCGTATCGTTACAAATAAGGTACCAAATATAAGGGGTGAGTTTTCAAAATCCGACGGAGTAAAAACTTATCGATCGGAGAATTAGATTTTGTATGAAAATAATAACAAGTATGACAATAACAATCTGGTAATAGCTTAAAATTAGACATTTAAATTTTTAACTGTTGCCAAAAAAAAAAAAAAAAAAAAAAAAATCAGCATAAAATGAAATATACTTTCACACACAAAAATAAAAAATATATAAAATATTAAATTTGCTCATACATATGAAAAAAATGATCTCTTTATGACTTTAAAATAAAATAATAATAATAATAATGTAGCGTAATTCTTCGGAATTTTGTTTCATAACCTTTTTTAATGTGCCTTAATTTTTTTTTTCTAAATAGTATGTTTTTGTCATGAATCACGCTTGGCACGAAAGCTAATTCCTCATTATATTAAAGAGCTTTACTTAATCCTGGGTAATTTTTAAAATCTTGATGCTGAAATAGATAGGACATTTTTTGCCAAGGAGTCTAATTTCGCGAAAGAAACTTTAAACCAAGTAGCGCATAAAATATAAAAATATATTGAAAAATATTAAAAAATCGAAAAGAAGGAAACAGAAAAAATAATTTAAAAGTCGCCAAGGGAAGCTATATTAAGCCTATACCATGACAGGTTTATATATTTAATTATTTATTTTTCTGTATACCGACTACTATTATAACCACAAAAAATTGTCTCATGCGATAGACGTAGCCGATCATAGCATATTGTAATATTATGTTTAGCGTGAAATTGGTGTGAAATTTTATGGTTAATCGAATAAATCAAATAAATATAGAAAATAATGTGGAAGAATCTGTTCGGAGATCTTTTTAGTGATAAGATCTACACTACCTTCATTGTTTTCATGAATTAAAAAATGATTTCGTTAACAAAATTTGATCTATTGGCACGCAAACAGCATCAGTTTTGTGCATTTCAAGTTTGATTTTGAAATTTTTTCTGCTTTCGCAATTCGGTTCGTTCTCGATCCTGGGCATTTCTAGTAGCTATATAATTGGTGTAGAGCTTATTTGTCTTCATGCTTATTCGAGTCAAAAAATGGAGTGATAATGTTATTCGCACCCATCCTACACAAATCAGATGCTCTGTTGTACAAAAGTATTAATAAGATTGATAATTATAGAACATTTATACATCTTAGTATGGCCCCATTTTTATATTATTTACTGCTCTGTAATGCATTAGTGACATATACTTGTAAAATGGGAGAAGTCTTCATAATTTATAGAAAGTGTTTCTTTTTACGTATTAGATCGTTAATAGGTCACTCTGAAATTTTTGATATACGCCTAGGTATTTAACGTTAAACTTACCAAATTTTAGGTGTGTTCAAAGTAGTCTCCTCCAGCATCAATGCACTTCTATAGGCGAATTTTCCGAAGATTAAATGCCTCTAACCATTCATTTCTTGGAATCGGTGAAAAAAATGTCTGTATAGCCTCATCAATCTCCTCTTCAGAATGAAAATAACGCCCACGCAAGTTCTTTTTCAGATTAAAAAGTAGCCAAAATTTACACATATCTAGATCATGAGAATATGGTGGTGATTTTTGTTGATGCGTTTGACCTTGATGCGTTTTTGTTGAAGAAATTCAACTGTTAATCCTACTGAATGAGAAGATGCATTATCATGGTGGAGAATGAGTCCTCTAACATTCACTTCTTTAAGAAGTTCTGGAAGACATTTAGTAGTGTACCAGTTAGCTGTGACTGTCTTCTGTCCTTCCAGCATGATAGCTTTCACCAATCCTGTACTTCTAAAGAAAGTGACATACAGTACTTTTTTCATGACACCCCAGCAAACATTATACTGGTGGGCTCGTTTTGGCCTACTGCTGGCATCCTGCACTTGCCATCAGTTGCCGGTTGCCCCATATAACTCCAGTAGCGGGCCGTTTGTGGCTGCCAGCTGTGATGGAAGCCTAAAGAAAAATGGTCGGTGTCCCAGAAGTGGCATAAACACAGTTGGCCTTATGCAGGCTATCACCACACGGCCAACATCATGTTTTTCATGTTGTGGCCACAAATTATTAGGCCATAACCTATTTGTATGCATAGAGGGCGCTGTGATTCTTTTTCTGTTGATTTGAAATTCCCTCGCTGTCCGCCATTTCATTTCATACGAAGTTCTTGTTCGTTGTTGTTGTCTGCGGGTGCGAGATTGAAAATCTCGTAAAAAGAATATATGAGTAAGTAATTCAATTATTAATTTGTTTTTGTATTATTTTTTAAATACTATTATTTTTTAAATGTTTGACTCTAAAGCTATTGTTGTAACAAAAGGATTTCTAGAAATATATAACAAATATCCAGTTGACCCGTTTTAGTAAATTATGATAGCCGCTAACTTTCTAGTATTTTATTATTGTTATTATTATTTATTATTATTATTTATTGATTTTTTAATTTTTGACCAAAAATCTAGTATGATGTGGCACCACAAAACTTTCTTCTATATTTTTTATTATGCAAATTCGCGTAGTGCAAATAATTTGTTAAAATCATTTTCCTGAATGCATGCAAACGATTTTCATTTTAGAACAGTGTTTCTCAATAATAATAATAATAAAAATAATAAAATCAATTTTGTGCCAACTTCTGAAAAAATGCTTTCTTCTTCTTCTTCTTCTTGTTTTTTTTTTTTTTTTTTTTTTTTTTTTAAATAATTTATAACTTTGCTTTAATTTTCCACAAATTTAATTCAGTCATTTACTTGAAAGTTATTGATGAGTTTCTTTTGAAAAATACCAGCATTGAAAATTTATCCCCTCATGGGGAAGGGCGAGCGATTCTTCAACTTATACAAAAAAATTTTCCTACTTTGTTGTTAGTTATTTAAATATTTATTTCTTAATTCATAATACAAATTTAAAAAAAAATTATCATTTATTTGAAATCATTTATGTAAAATTTCTTCTTATACTGTGTCATATTGAAAATTACGAAGAAGTAGAAATATAGAGCCATGTGTTGAGTGAATGATCCACAAATGTAATCGGGAACGATTTTAATCAAGTTTGGTTAAATAACAAATTTGGTTAAATTTCGTCCATTGGTTCGTGAGATACAGCGTCCACAATTTTTTTTATACACACTTACAGAGTGAAATTTTCTAAAAATGGTCAAATCGTGTTCAGGAATCTCAAAACCCTCCATAACAAAAAATAATTTTCATAAATAATAATTTTCATATGTAATTTCTATAAACTATTATAGGAAACGAAAAAAAAAAAAAAAAGTTGTAGCCATAACAAACTGTTTTATTTTATTTTATTTATTTATTATTATTTTGTAAATGCAAGTGAGAAAAATAATTTCACTTTTAAGAAACTGAAATACTTCCCCCCTCAATTTCCCGTAACGTATAAGAATATTTTTGAGCATCACTATTAAATGAACCACAAATATTTATTTTATCATTTTTGATCGGAACCATTTCTTATTGCATCTATAAAATTTATGTTGATCTGTATTTTAGCGTTGTATAAAGATTTTTACGTGCGCTGATAAGAAATGTCTCTGACTGTAATGTATCCAAATTATTTTATGAATTTTTATACTGAAACCATTTGGGTTACCTGTACAACTTTTTATGACAAGCGTCCTATAGTAAATCTCGAAAACCTGTATAACATATATGAGTTTTATGGAATTCTAAAAATATTTTTAAAATAGGTAATCGCGGATAAATTTATCAAATATTTACAGCTACAAAGACAAACGCACTCTCGTTTCTCTCTTTTCCGTTATCTCTTTACTCAACCGAACGATATATATATATTTTTTTTTTCAGCTGAAGAATCTGCTTTCCAAACCTAATGAAAATTAATTGGCACAGGTCAAATGCTGAATATTCGCTTAAAGTTCAAATAACATCATCTGTATAAAACTGCAAAATCATCTTTCGGTATCGCACGTGTCGGAAAATTATTCACTCAAGGACTTTGAAGAAGTTGGGGAGAGAGTAAAGATCCCACTGGACTATCAACAACGCGAAAAAGTTCTTTGTGGCGGCCTGGTTAAGAGTGACAGCTGTGATAATTAATTCTAAATGAAGATAAACACAGAGAGAAAAAAAGAAAGCTGATTCACCTGCCTGCTGTTTTAAAAAGAAGGGAAAAAAATTATCAACTGGGTACCATTTGATGTAGGAGAAAATAAAAATATTCAAGATTTTCTGGATACTTGAGAGTTATAATAAAAAAGCACCACAGAATTGGTGTTTAAAAGTAATAAGAGTAACCACAATAAAATGTAAGAGCTCGCAACAATCGTTTCGGATGGAAAGAAAACATGATCCTTCATCAGGCAAACGAAGTAGGCACGAGTGCGGCAAACAAAGCGCAAGCGTTGCTGCCTGCGTTTTGTTTGCAAAATTTTATGGTGTTTATTCAAAGTATTGTACATGTTACTTGAGAGTATACTCCAATTTCTTAAGAAATCGCACCCTCGGGCGGCGTAAGCTAGTTATTAACTAAAAGGACGTTCGGAATGGAGATGTCCGTTTTTTTATTGCCGTAAATCAGAAAGTGACCTAAAATCCGGAAAAGTCCGAAATCCGGAAAGGCCACGGTCCGGACGATTCCGGATTTGAGATTTTGTACTGTAGTAATAAATAGAAAAATTTGTAAATAAACATAATCATTGCCCCCCCCCCCCCCCCGAAAAAAAAAAAGATGCATCAGTTCTTTTAGGTTGAAGTAATAACACATCCCTTCGTGAGTTTAACAAAAAGCACGATTGCAGCAAATTACTTTTGCTGCACTCGTGCCCACTTTGTTTCGCCTGATGAAGGGTCTTCGTGCTATTTCAACCGGAAACAATTGCTGCAATTTTTTATTATTTATTTATTATTATTTTTTTTTAGTTTATGGTGTTTTTTTACAATGTTCACTTTATAACAATTTTTGTTTCAATAATTTATAATTTTCACATGTAAAGTTACATTTATTTATATCAAATAGCGCAACAAAGTTAAACATATTGAAATTTGAACACTTAAAAAAAAAAAAAAAACATCTCCTTTATTTCAAAAAATGTAATATAGAGAAATATTTGCACTGAAAACAAAAAATTAAACTTTTATCATAAGGAAAATGGATCAACTGACTATTTCCTATATGCTGCACTAAAAATCCTGAATTTACAACCATAGTGTATGAATCAAATACTTGTAAATAGTATTTAAAAATGAATATGTACAAAATCAAATTAAATATTGGATGCATAGAAAAAACTGGCTGCTACTTCATCAGAAGAAAGAGAGAGGAAAAAAAAAGAAAGAAAAAGAAAAAAAAAAAAAGCACAAATAAAATTAAAGGTATCATCAATAAAATAAATATATTAGCTATAACTAAATCACTGCTGGCCTATTAACGGCTCTCTTCACTTACCGTCTCCGGAAGTCCGAGGCAATGTTATTCTATGGGAAATTTTCTTTACAAATAACTTATTAACTAATACATATTTTTAAATTCTGCTTTCACATTCAGAAAATTCCCAACTGTTAAATTGACGGACCTTTTTAAAATGTATTTTTTTAATTTTTAATATTTTATTTTGAATTTGCAAAATGAAAAATTTCACACATTGAAAATTCGTATTTTGCAGCTTCAAAATAAAATATAAAAAAAATAAAAAAATATTTTTTTTTAAAAAAAGGTCCGTCAATTTAACAGTTGGGAATTTTCAGAATATGAAAACAGAATTTAAAAATATGTATTAGTTAATAAGTTATTTGCAAAGAAAATTTCCCATAGAATAACATTGGCTTCGGCTTCGGCGACGATGAGTGAAGCGGGCCTTTAATGAGAAAGATAAAGGACCAATGAAGACTGCCGGCAGTAATATAATTTTTTATGTTTGCCACAACTGGCCCACTGCAGGCTTCCAGCAATAACATAGAAAAATTATGTTTGCCATCAGGTAGCCCAACACTGGCCCACTAACAATTTCCAACCTAATGTCGGTTACCAACAGTGGCCCATTACCTATTTTCATCATACTGCTAGCTGTCAGCAGCGATCCATTCACTGGCCCACTAACTTATTTTTAACTTACTGCAGGCTGCCAACAGTGGATCGATTGAATTTGGCCTACTGACGGCCGGCGTAACATATTCCCTGCGGCAACGTTAACTTTTGCCACCGACGGGCCAGCTGCAGCTACTGCTGGCAACCAGCACTTGGCCTCATGCTGGCCGTCATCTGAGGTTTTGCTGGGACGTTGTCTTTTCACCATTGTGGGTTTGGGATCATCTTTAAAGACCCACACTATGCTTTCTTGTTGTGTTGGAACGTCAAAAAATTATATGTACGTTTCATCACCAGTTATTATTTTAGAAATCATGTGGCGGCCACCATCATTAAGTAATTTAAGGCATTCTTTGCTGATTCTGACACGCTGTTGTTTTTGATGCTTTATTAAATTATGGGGAACCCAACGGCAAACTAATTTTTTCATATGCAATTCTTCATGAATAGTTTTATGTATTGCAGCGGATCCAATGTTAAGTTCCTTTTGTATTATAAGGTAGGTACAGCGATTGTCGTCGATTAATATTTTCCGAATTGCAAACACATTATCCGGGATCACTGCTGACAAGGGCCTTCCTGTATGTTTTTCATCCTGGAGTGAATGATGAGCTCTGTGAAATTCTGTAAACCACCTGAATACAGGTGCACGAGATGGTCTTTCATTTTCAAAAGCTAATTGTAGGTGTTGAACGCATTCTTCTTGATTTAATCTCCCTTTAAAATCATAGAAAATCATAGCACGATAATGTTCTCGCATCAACTCCATTTTTTTTTCTGTCTAAAATTTATTCTACGCTAAACTACTTGCAAATGGCCAGTAAAAAGTCATCTGCCAGGCTAAAATAGTTCATATTTTCAAACCTAATCGATAATTTTTTTTTCTACCGCTTATCGTCTATGCGTATCTCAAAAATTTCAGAGTTGGAAAATATTTGTATGAATATCATTAAATATTTTGTTTCGAATGTCTAGTGATAAAAACAATGTATTGTTTGATCTCTAAAGACAACCACAGTTCTCTTCTGAAGTTCTTGACTATGTTTAAAATTTTATGATGTTCAAAACTTATGGCATTGAACTTTTTTCCTTTCCACCTCACTGTAGCCCTAAGGTATAACTTTAAGATCGAAGTGTGTATGGGACTTAAAAAAGTACGTTAATTCAGTCTGCAATGATTGGATGATAATTAATAAACATCCAGTAATATTATATGATATTTATGTGTCGTAAAACCTGTATTTTTACTTCTAACAATAGCATTAAACACAACGGCTGTGTTCAGGAAGACAGACATTCCCCCCCCCCCCCCCCTGAATATAGCTATTTTTACAAATGTCGATTTAATGCCATCGTATATCACAAGTCGAACTAACCCAGATTTCGCATCTTAAACTACAGGAAATTAAAAATAAAATCTCAGCTGTACTGGAATGATCATTATCCATGTCGATACCATATATTGTATTATAAACTGTATTTTGAAATGTTATACAATTATTGTTAAAAGAAAAAGGACACAACCCAAATCTCGATCTATTTTTAAATAATTTACAATATCAAATTAATTTATTAATTTAATTAAAGCACGGATTAATAAATCAATAGGAATATTGCAAAATGCATTCTGAAATTTTAAACTTTTTATAGAAGTAGGCGTGTTATTGCGTTTTAATTTTCTATAATTTCATAACTATTATCAATACACCAAAAGTAACTTGAATCCTCATACTTTTTATAAAAATCGTAAATAGGTTTTAAATAAAATTAATGTTTAAAGTACTTACGCTGACAACAGCGAAACAAATATAACTAAATTTTATTGGTCTTTTATGGAATTTAGGAGTCAAAAACAAAAAAGTCAATTTCCTATTATTTGTTAAAGTAAAATGCTTAGCAAATAAGCTTTTATGGTATAATATGGTGTAATTTGATGAGAAAATTTATTATTTAGATATTTATAATCTAAATTATACTTTTAATATTAATTGACATTATTTAACTCCGACAATATTTTTCTACTTGTTATTATATAGCATCGTAATTGTTGGCAGCTTTAACAACAGATATAAAAGTGAAATATAATTGCATACTTATAATGTAATTCAAATCATCTTTACTTAGCATTAGCATCTGATATACATAACTGTTGTAATTGAAATACATCTTAACGAAATTAATAAAATGATTAATTAAATAGTATTTAGATTCACCAGAGGATTAAAACGCTACATTATATTTATAAGCTGTTTTTAATATAAAATTCTTAACATCGTTATAAAACTTACCAATAGCTTTATTATGTTTTAGGTAATAATTCGGTCTAACTTTTATACCAAAAAATCATTAGATATATTTTACATTTTTTTGAAAAATACGTTCAGATCAACCGTTGTTATATGTCCATAAAGTTCGTTAATAATTTTTTTTTTTAAATCGGTCTTTATAATAACAACATATAGTTCTTACACCAGTGTCAGAAAAGTCAAATTTTCTATAAATAAAAATTGTACAACTGAAAGATAATTATATAAATTATTTTATTAGAATAATGAATTGATATATTATTTAACATTTTATTAAGACCAATTTTAATTTTTATACCCTAAAAAAAATTTCAAAGGACAAACCATGTTTTTAAGGTCACAAGTTTAATTTCTTATTAATAATAACTATGACTAGAAGTAAAAAAAGAATCAAAGGTAATTTTCACAATAAATGCAATGTATGAAAGAAATTTGGTCACAATCGATTTTAATACAAACTTGTTCAACACTAAATAACTCATCAGAATATTAAAAAAAAAAAAAAAAAAAAAAAAAAAACGGATTTTTTCTTAAGATTAGCCGCTTTGAAAAATTCATAGTTGACCAGATTTTGAAATTTTGGTGATGTTAATTGATTGAAAATTAGTGAAAAAATATCAGAAAATTTGCACTTGTGCTCATTTCAGTTCTCTCAAGAACAAAAAAATGTACTGTTGTTTAGTAAAATCTGATGTTCTTCTACAACAGCATGAGACCCAAACTATTTCAATGCCGAAAATGTCTCTATATACGTATCTTGTTTAATTACATTGTCTTCATGTCTTAATGATTTTCTACTAAAATAAATTTACGGTACTACACATCGAAGGGAATGTTTATGTATTCTGAAATGTCTTCCAATAGCAAGGAAAAACTAATTCGACAATCCGCATACCCGCCAATAAATAACAACATCGCCAAGATGTACTGTATCAAGCAAATTGCACTTTATCTACCGAGACAAATAAATTTCAATAATTATTAAAAAATAGCTTACCGAAAAAAAAAAAAAAAAAATTGTTGAAAAAATATTTTTTTTTTTTTTTTTTTTTTGAGGCTATATCAGCAAAAATTTTGTTTGATTTAATAAACTTTTGTTGTTTCAACAAAACATTTTGCTGAAATAACAACACAATTTGTTAAATCAATCAATTAGTTCGTTGATATAAACCCACTAAAAAGTTTGTTATTATTATATATTTTTATTTATTTATTTATTTTTATTTTTTGGTCTGTGAACTTATATACATGAACAAATGTTCACGTGTTTATAAATTCACATAATTATTGTAAAATTTATTTCATTTCTAAATTACATAAGACGATTTGCATTTATTTAAATCAATGACTACTATTTATTCAAATAATTTTGGAAAAATTTCTATAAGAACTACAACTGATACATTCTGAACTTATCATGGTAGATTCTGTTATAATTAAAAAACTCATAGTTTCAATGAAATTCCTTCTAGAGAAATCTCTTCCTGTCTTAAATTTTCCATGATGTCCTATACACATAAAATTTTCCAAATGTTAACTGGAGATTTGTTTCTATCTAAATGTTTATTCGAATACGTGAACATTTTTAATTTTAATATTTATGCATGTAAAAGCTTTCGGATACAAATGAGTTAACATTTGTACAAAGAACACGTATGGATATATATGCAGTTATAAAAAATATCGAACAGTCAAAATCTTACAATGTTAAAGCGAAAATGTATCTTTAATTTAATTTTTAAATGTAATCCTGTAATATAAATGCGATCTCTCCGACCTTAGTTTACTATGTTTTTATTAACTTCGATGCTTGTTTGCTTGTTTGTTTGTTTGTTTGTCCAGTACAAATCTTGCAATCGATTTTTAACTAACTTCCCAACTAGCTAGACATTTGAAACTTTCAGGATAGACAATACATTTTGTCCACTTTGCATGAAGACAATACATTTTGTAACACTTTTAGTCAACAGTTTCCGGTTTCTACTGCATTCGGCAGCGTTTATATGATTCGACAGAAAATTTATTTAATTAACTTCCCGACTAGTTAGACGTTTGAAACTTTCAGAATAGTTCACAACACGGTGAAAATACATTTTTTAAAATACTTTTAGCTAATTGTTTCGGGATCCTGCTGCCTTCGACAGCATTACCAGTACACAGCTTGCAATCGATTTTTAACTAACTTCTCGACTAGCTAGACATTTGAAACTTTCAGGATAGCTCAGAACACAGTGACAATACATTTTTTAATACTTTTAGTCAACTGTGACAGGTCCCTACTGCCTTCGGCAGCGTCTATATGATTCAACAGAAAATTTATTTAACTAACTTTAAGACTAGCTAGACGAAGCTCTCAGAATAGTTCAGAACACGGTGAAAATGCATTTTTTAAATACTTTTAGCCAACTGTTTCGGGATATTGCTGCCTGCGACAGCGTTACCAGTACAAAGCTTGCAATCGACTTTAACTGACTTTCCGACTAGCTAGGCATTTGAAACTTTCAGGATAGCTCAGAACACGATAACAATAATTTTTTTAATACTTTTAGTCAATTGTTTCAGGTCCCTACTGCCTTCGGCAGCGTTTATATGATTCAACAGAAAATTTATTTAACTAACTTCCCGACTAGCTATTCATTTGAAAATTTCGGAATAGTTCAGAATACGGCGAAAATGCATTTTTTAAATACTTTTAACTAACTGTTTCGGATCCCTGCTGCCTTCGGCAGTGTTACCAGTACAAAGCTTGCAATCGATTTTTAACTAAATTTCCGACCATTTGAAACATTTATAATAGCTCAAAACACGATAACAATGAATTTTTTTAATAGTTTTAGCCAATTGTTTCAGGTTTTCGCTGACTTCGGCAGCGTTTATATGATTCAACAGAAAATTTAAAAACATGGTATATAAAAGTTCTTTTTATCTTGTAATTATCTTTTTTTTTTCGTTAACATTTCTTGTGAGTCTCAACAGTCCATTAAATTATTTTTTTCCGTATGAATATTTTTAGTATTAATAAAATATACTTCGTATAAATACTTGTTGAAAGTACTGATATTCGATATTTTATGTATTTTTGAAAACAAAATTTAAGAATTGCAGAAACCTCTTTTTTTAAGGAGTAGGGTGCAGTATTTCATTTTCTTTCTTTTTTTTTATAATGGTTCAGATTTGTTTTCTTTAAAATTCATTAGTAATCAATAAAATGAACATGGAATATGTTGTAACATTTCTTATGGGAACTTGATATTTTTGACATGGCACTATTGACGGTTTCATATAAAAGCTTATATTTCCATTTAGTATTTATAAAATGAACTATATTAGGTTTGAAATTTTATTTTTCCGACTGTGTGAAAATAATGCCTGGACCGGGAGTCGAACCCCGGATCTTTGACTTACAAGGTCAAGGCTCTACCAATTGAGTTATCCAGGCCGACAACCGGTCAGCATTACTCACTCAGACAACCTTTAGGCAGAATCATCTGGTCTATCATTTAGATAGCTCAACAGAAATAAGGCGCAGGTAAAGGAAAACACCATTAAACAATGGGAGAAAGAAATACAATTTTAATTAAAATCACACAATCAACTGATTGGAAGAAAAACATATATTAGGTTTGTTCAATAAAGTATATACATAGGCAACAATTCTTATGGTTCTTGATGCATTTTCCCCAAATTCGTATTATGTACTTACTGTCACTCACTACGATATGTGTGTGAATATGAAACTAATTAAAAATGCGCCTCCATTTTAACGTAAATATAATCTTTTTCATTTGTCTCTCCCTGTCTGAGGTAGTTTTAGCGCCATGTTTGTTACGCGGTATTCGAGCGTTCGATACCCCGAAGGTCCGGAGTGTTAACTTTTGAAGATAATTAGTAGAAATGATGTCAGTTGATAAAAGAAAATTGTTCGTTGACTACACAGTATCCTCAGAATTTTTGAAGAAGCCTTTTTTTTATGTTCGAATGCTGAAATTTAAGGCAAAAATTTAGTATTCAAACATAAAAATGTTTTATAAAAATTAACTCAGCGATAAATTCACAAAATAGTACACAAACATATTTAAAATATTTTTTTAAACTCAAAAAAAAAAAATTGCAGGAAGCAACATTGTATGAAAACTCGGTCAGGCGTGTATCGAATCTTCGACTGCCTTACCACCTAGACTTTCGTGGTTTATAAAATAGTAAAAAATTTTTTTCGCTGAAATTTATCATTTCACCTTCATACGACAAAAAAAAAAAAAAAAATTGCAAAATCATAACTTCGAAAAGATTTGTGTGATATGATACATTAAGAATTTGGGTTTTAAAAGTTTTTTTAAATAGATTATTTACAGATATGGAATCTTTAAATTGTGTTTTCTCAGCTTGCATTTTTTCATAAATTCGCGATCTTCAAAATGTTTACAGTTCTACAGGTATTTAAAAAGAGACTTAATATTTTTCTGACTGTTCAATAGGGCATACGTAAAAGAATTAGGGATGGATTTTGAACTTTATTGATTAGTTTTCGAGAAAAAAAATTAAAAAGGGCATGTCTATGTAAAAATTTGCAAAAAAAATATGATTTTTATCATATTTTTATTTTTTATATTTTTTCTTTTACAGATATTTCAAAATCCATCACTAATTTTTTTTAGATAGGTTCTAATAAACATCTGATAAAAAATGTGAAATCTTTTCATAAATATCTGCAGGTGTTTAAGCATTTTGGAGATCAATTTATTCATGAAAAAATCCAAGCTGATGAAATCCCATTTAGAGATTTCAAATCTATAAATATATATCAAAAATGAATTAGAATTGTTGCCTGAATATATATTTTATTGAATAAACCTAATATAGTTGAATTTATAAATATTAAATGGAAATATAAGCTTTTATATGAAACCTTCAGTGATTCCAAGTCAAAGGTACCAAGTCTCCTTAAGAAGTTCTACGTTTCTCATGAACAGTTACAAATGTTTTGCATGATATTTCCGACAGGGTACATGCTGCAGCACAAATTAATCTGTATTAGGAATTAGGTAGTAATTCATGGTTATTTACAGAAGTTAACAGAAGATGCATTGAACTATACAGGCAAATAAATTTGCCATAGGCACAATTTCTGTGTTGGAGAGTATTATAACATATTATTAATATTTAGCTATGTGTAAACGATGTCACTTATGTAATCTAAATCAATTTTTTGTTTATTTTAAATAAGAAATTGAAAATAAAGTAAACTCCTTGGCAAATGCACAATTTATTTATACAGAAGGTCGATCACACTTTATGGAAACGATTTTATAATTTATTTTTCTTCTTTGCAGTTTGAGATAATTTGGCAACTTTAGAATAATTGTCTGCTACTATTACCTTTTGAATGGAACGTAAAAATAAAGAATTTATTTTAAAAATAGCTCTTAAAATTGATAGATGGCTCGAAAGTTACGTAACTGCCCTTTCCGAGGAGAAATATATGTATCACCAAATTATAAAGCGGTGTAAAAGTCGCGGTTACTGCATTTCTAAATAAGGTATTTATAATAAGGTAAAGCTAAGAGAGATAGCGCACATAGTGGATGTGCGGGAAGGGGTAGAGTGGGCACGCTGAAACTCCAGGTAGTTCTACAGCATCAATAATGGAATGTCGACCTGAATGTGTATTTTGATTGATTGAAGCGTCAGAGATAAAACGTGGTTATTTTGTCTCGTTTCCAAAAATGGTTGCTTGAATTTTCATTACTTTTCCTAGGAATTTCTATAGAATGGTAATATTATAAATTATTTTTAAATTAAATGATTTCTCATAGACTAATTTATATATGTGATCTTAACTAGTCTTATGTTACTTTGTGGCAGGTGGGTGCACGAAAGCTGCACCATTTACAAAAATAAGTGCAACGATTGTGTAAAACAACAGATTAGGTCAGCAAACAAAACATCATTCATATTGTAAAAAAATTGCACTTATTTTCAGTTAAAAGTGTTATCTAATTACTAAATGTTAGTTTTTATGATCGGGTCTTTTTTCTTTCTTTTAAATAATTATCTTAATTATTTTTAAATTATTTTTAAATTTCTTTTATTTTTCTGGTTTTTTAATTATTAAATTGAAATAGCTATATCTAATACAAAAATATATGTTTACAAGAACCTTACAACAATGTCATTTAAGTGCAATTATTATTGTTAACAATTTAATTGTAATCTCGCCTACCCATGTGCACTATCTCTGCTACCGGTAAGGAGAGATTGCACAAAATAGCACTTTCGGTTTTATTACAGCTTTTGCTTTAATTTATAGTATAACAACAAAATAATAATGGAAATGCATAGAATACTAATGAACTCAAAATTATTCAGCAATAGTTTAGAAAAAAATAATAATAATATTTGAATTTTTACATCATTCTTTTGAATTGTGTGAAAACTCTCCTAGCTTTTACCTTATATTAAATTTGAAAAGAATAAGTGGAAGTAAAAATGAAAACATGATCGCAAAAATTCCTCCTATGACTGTTCGAACGCAAGTAAATATCAAGAAAGTCAAGTCTCTAATCCTAAAAGAAAATCCGCCGACTCAAATATCCATTGTATCGAAACTAGGAATGTCTTATCCTCTTCGCTCCAGAGGTCCACATATGTGGACCATTATTCTTTCCTTTATAAAACCTATACCATTTAATTTTTTTATATTTTGACTAAACTAATAAAAAGCTGAATAAATTAGCTTTAAAAAGATACCGGTATATGGCAGCATGAAACTAAATTTATTACTGAAATATAATGTTATATTCTCGACTTTCGTAAAACGACTCTAAAACAGTAGTCGACCCCATTTCGAAGAAAAGTACGCAATTTTCATAATTACTTAACGTACTTAGAAACTTTACCAGAATAAAATAAAAAACTGATATAGATTGGTTTATTTAAGGGCATCAGTTTTTAAATCTTGTTACAGTTAGGCAGATTTTACTAAATTAGTAATTTAGAGTTGAGTTGTTTAAAGTACATATACTTGGACCGTATATTACTAACCTCCACACTTATAAATTTAAGCAAGATGCACATTTTTGTAATGTATAATACGAACGCATATATCTAAAATCCTTGAAATGTTATTTATATTGTTATTATAGCTTCGGGTCCGAAGAGGTTATAGCACTCTAAGCAAAATCATTTATAAAGATTATAAATTAAAAAAGATGTTTTAACCTAATGTTCATATGCTTTTGTCAAAGCATATTGCTGAAAGAAAAACAAATTGTAGAAAATTATATGAAAAGACACCTAGCTGCTGAAAATTTTTATTTGTAGAAACAATCGATGAGACATTGGCATATTTAAATGACTGTAATAAAAAAGGATCAATTTTCTATTGCTCTGCTGACGGGAGTGACCGTATGAAATGGCTTCGTCAATGTAAAGAAAAGTTCTCAAAGGAATTCATGATAGTTGCAGGATTTTGTTACAATGGGAAATTAAAATAAAAATGTGTCAGCAAAAGCCAAAATTAATCTACTCTATTATCAGCAGAGTATTTTATAACTAATTGTTGTTGGAAAAATTCCATCCTCATATGGAAAAAACACTAAATTTAACCATTATGGGGAAAAAGCTTGTAGTCGCACGTCTAAATCAACTGTCTCTTATTTAGCAAAGAAATAATCAGAAACAGGAATAAAACGTATCCCATTTTATGAAATACCTGTAAATTTCCCTGGCGCTTCTCCAAAAGGCTTTTGTCCTTATGTTTTATTAAAACGAGCTTTAGGGAAACGGCATCCAAAACATTGAGAGGACTTTAAAAAACGATGCAAGAGGAATGGGGTAAAACTGACATGACAGTGCTAAGAAAAAGTTTACTGTCATTGAAAATTCTAGTTAGAGCTATTGCCAATAACCGTGGCTATTAGACAGAAGCAAATCGACGCAAAAAATACAGAATTTTTACAAAAAACTCAACTGATACAATCGTTTCCATAAAGTATGATCGACATTCTATAGAAAATATAAATAGAAGTTACTTTCACTTTACTAACAGGGACTTAAATTTGATTTTTGTATTCAGACATTCCTAAAGTAATTTAGTTAACAAATGAAATAAATATGAATTAAAGTTTCATATAAAATAATGCTTGACATTAAAGTTAAAGTAATACTTTTCCATGCTTGCTTAAACTTAAATAAGAAAATCTTAAAATAAATACTGTAACGGTTATATGCTTAATTAAAATGATTAATCATCTACCGCCAACTCGTAAAAATATTGATGTTACACTGTGAAAAATCATCGATTAAGAAATGTTGTATGCTTTGCCTTTAATTCTACTTCAATTCATATAGTAGTGCATTATTCTTAAAAAAAAAAAAAAAAAAAAAAAAAAAAGAGAGAGAGAGAGAAAGAAAAAGAAAGGACGCTTTCTTACAATATTTTGAGAATAGAAAGATGAAAATAATAAATTTTAAAGTTATACAATTAAAAGTTGATGCAAAGTTAAAATATGTCAGTCAAATATATATTGGTAGAGTTAAAATTATTGTAATCCATCAAAATATTTCTTAATTTAGCTGTTGAGTATTTTTCTAAAAATAAAAATTATCTGAAAAGGACGAAAACTTTCATTTTTAATTATTAAAACTAATCGATCTGAAACCTCTTTGATTAAATAATTGTTTGCAGAGTACTCTATTATTTTTTCTTTTTTAGAATTTTCAGCGCCGTTCTAAAAGAATATGGATTTCTTAACAATTTCGTGGCTGCAAAAATAACATATTAATGTTATAGAAACAGTAGTTCTTTCTTTTCTTTTTGATATGTATGCGGAGTCTTAAATTAATTAAAGAATCTAGCTTCCACTGCATGAATGTTTCTTACTTAAAGCTTATTCCAAACATTCTCGAGTCTTTCATTTAAAGATTATTATCATTAAAGGGCTTTGAGAGTAAATGCTTTTCAAGTGCGCAGTATGATTAAAAGCTTCTAAAGACGACAAGTAATTAGTCTCAAAAAGAAGTTCAGACCGCTTTGATTTGTCAAAACATTGGTTAATGTAACTTTTAGAAATAAAATTTAGCTTTATCATTTTCCTTGTTTAAAGCGAACGAAACAAAGTTGTTATTTTCAGGGGAATGACTTCTCTAAAATCAATTTTTTTTTTTTTTTTAAACATGCCTTAAAAAATTAAGTAACTTAGTATGTACAGCACATTTTAAAAAATGACATTTTCTTTAATCTATATAAATAAAGAGAAGTGTCTGTGTATCTGTGTCTATGTGTTTGGTTTGTGTGTTTGCGTTCTGGTGCTCACACTACTGTTCGAAGAGCCACAAAACTTGGCAGATGGGTACCCGAGACCTATAGGCGTGCACCTCATCGAGATTTGTTCGAATTTCAAATTTGAATTTTTTAATTATTATTATTATTATTATTATTATTTTAACATTGGCTTCTATATTTCATTTGTCTAAAGCTTATTCTTTCATTTCAATCGTCGGTGTATCTTAGTAAAACGGCTATTATGCTATTTATTTTTTATTTATTTAATTCATTCATTTAAAGGTAAAAACTTTTTTTCTTCTTTTTATTTATTATATTTATTGAAAATCAAATGGTAATGCCGTAGGAAAAAAAAAATTATGTTTACGTATAACTTTTATAGTATAACAATTTTTTGTTTTTAATTTTTTTAATTAATTAATTTGAAAGATTTTTTTTTTAATTTAAAGTATTTATCGGAATAAAATGGTAGTATATAGTAGAAAGGATTAAACTGATTATAATTGAAGTTTAATTAAAGTTTATCTGTTTTTTTATTTAATTCCTTTTAAAAGAAAATCTACTTTTTATTTTATTTATTAATCTTTAAAATCGTAGTTCTTAAATAATAGCAGATCGATAAATACCCAAGAAAATGAGCTGTGATAGTAGCAGATCGATAAAGAGCTGTGATCGATAAATACCCAAATTGAAATGTCTTGGAAATTTCTTTCTGCAGGCAGTGGGAACATGGACCCTATACAGTGCGGGCGAAAAAGAGCTGTCACTGGCAGCGGATTCCCGAAACGAAGTTTAGAGCTATTTCAATGTAGGTAATTTTTTCTAGTTTTTTATTTATAATGTGATATAAAAAATAAATAGTGAATCAGTTCTTTTGAAAATACATTTAAATTCGACTAGCCAGCCTGTTAGTGTGTAATATTTGCTGGAAAGCTTATTAATCATGCTGAAAACGTTTATAATGCTCATTGGAATTATACAAAACTTACATGTCAAATACATATTTTTTTTTTATACTGATTCTTATGTAATCATCTGTATTAGTAATATGAATACGTTTTATGAAGTTGGGTGAGACGGTTGGCGTTGGTGTGGTGTGGAGAGAAGGGGGAGCATGTGCTCCCTGTCTACCGGAGGTAGAAGCGCTGATTCAAAACAGCCAATTCGGACTGTCAGAAAGGGAATATTTTGTTGGCATCGCACGAACTCGTAGCAGTGCTCTCCGCATGTGCGATTCGGGGAGAAGTATTCCCACGTGGTGTGAGGAGGTCTGTCTTAACTGACTGGTGGTGCATGACCGGACGGCGGGACTACCCTGGCGGACATCGGTGCTCACATAGGGTTGTGATGGCCCGAGCAAACAGGGGCTGTCCAGGTGTCCTGGGTGGGGCCTTCCAAGCGGCAGTACAAGGAGGCTTAGCAAAAATGGGAAGCGGTGCTGATCTTACTAGTTGGCATGGATGTGCGTTATCGGCTAGGGGTGAACTCCGTTGGGAGAGCGGGCCTTGTGGACGGCCTTAGGCCGTCCTCAGAAGGCAAACAAGCCTTCTGGCCGCCAAACCGAGGTCGGCCAGTTACGAGGGCCCTCAGCCCCAACTTTGACCAACTCCGGTTGGTCCGAAGGGGCGACATGAGCCTTGTATAGCTGATTGCCGAACCTTACCTGGGCCACTTCCCTGCTGCCGCGAAGTTGGTATGTTGCTGTCGTAGCGGCTAAGGCCTGCACGATGTTGGGTCGTCTTGAGACGGGACTGCATGGATACCCTCGTATCTGGGTCAGTCGATGATGGGGCGCGCTTGCGTGTCACCTGTCTTACACTATATGAAAGTTAAACTAATTCTATATAGAGTATGGGATGGAAGCAAGCGGGCTTAACAATTATCACAGGGTAGTGACAGTGGGTATATTCAGAATAACTACTTTTAAGTGATATTCTTTTAAACAGATTTCCTGTGACTAAAATTGCCCATATTACTGTTTGAAAATAGGGGTTCTTTAAAATGGAAAATTAATTATGTTATTGCTTTGTTTCAATCTGGTTTGTGTCATTATTTATGCGCAGTACTTTAATCTATAAACAAAATTTAATTGCATTTTCAGCTATTTGCATTAAATTTACTTTTAAATTGCGGATTAGTTGATTTTTTCGTCGATAATTTTTGAAATATTGCGATATTAGCTTAATAATGTTACATAAATACCTCAATACATCTAATCAATTATGTACAACAAGTAACTTTATTATCGTTTGCGTCTAAGTAGTAGAAAATTATTTAGCAAAAATACTCCTATATCATGATATTTAATATTTTTATATTCTGATTTTAATGTGTTTTATCTAATGTAGTATTTGAAATTTTCTGAAAACAGAATTGCATTGGGTTGGGTAATTTGTATGTAATTAAAAAAAAGAAAACTTGCAGGGTTTTTTTTTTCAACTTTTAAAGAAATCTTTATATCTTCATTAATATGCATGTTATGCAGATTGAAACTTATATAGATAAATTAAAATAAATCTCATAAATACACACAACAGCTTAAAATACATTTTTTTACAGGATGATACCAAAATCAATTTTATTTTGTTACTAGCTCCCTTTTTGCCTTCACAACAAAATTTTTGCTGAATTATATGCTGTATAACATATTTTTTGTGCATCATTAGACATTATGCAAATTGTGTACATTGGAATTGGACTAAATGCACTGCTTGGCAATTATTAAGGAACAAATTGTTTTTGCAGCGTAGCGTTCCCGACAGACGATCAATCATATGAAAATTAAAGGTATAGGCTGTAGTAGGACAGGACTTGTTATATGCATAAAAAGCACACAAAAGCTCTTCATTCATTTGAATATCCATGCAATAAGGTGTATAAAGAAAAAGTAGTGTAGCAATATATAAGTTCAAAAGGTCTGCAAGACATCATTTGAGTGCTTGCGATCGTAGACAAGCAGTTGGTCAATTCGAAGCAGGTGAAAGAATCACTATCGTGTCTACAGTGATGAAAGTGTCAAAGAGTGTAATCTCGTGGAGAAAATATAAAAAGACTGCTAAAGAAGAAATTGCTAGGTGAAAGCGTGTCAGTAGTTGGGAAACGAACTCAATTCCTCAGCAGAACTGATAAGCATCCTTAAAGCCTTATTAAACGCAACAATCTTTAAGTCAACTCTCATTGGAGCCAATTTTTACTCTAATTTTTGAAAGCCGAAATCCGAAAGAGGGTTGAAATTGTTGAGTGAAAAATTGTTAGAAAAACTGGTTTGCAGGGTACACAGTACATGACAAGCGAAGCTACTTATCGCTGTTTTAACGGGGTCGATGGAGGGAGAGCGAAGAGAAATACGGTGAATGAATTTACCCCCGGTGCTGTCTTTTTTCGAAGCGTAAGGAACTTTCTTCTCATTGGCTTGTCACAGTAAAAGGAGTTGGGAATACGAACAACTTTTTCTGACTAGCCAGAAAAAATTGTTCGTATTCCCAACTCCTATTACACTGGGTGTTTGGGTGATGTGAGCCAATAAAATTGGCTCAAACGGACAATTGGCTCAAAAGTTGGGCGAAATGTCGTTGTGTGTAATAAGGCTTTTAGTGACGAAAAGGAACAGAAATGCAACTACTCAGTCTGATAGTTACAGCCTTCGCAACCGTTACCGGTACACGCGTGCCTACTACAACCATTTTTTGGCAATTAAACTGTTTAGTATACGCATAATATTGTTCAATGCATCCCATTCAACTATGCCATCGTTGAGAAAGATTATGTTTTTGTAAGCATCATATTTGTTGAGTTCAGCAATAGTGATCCAGAGTGATATTCACCGACGAATACCGCTTCAATGTGGCAAGTGATTCTGGTCACGAGTCAGCGGAGAGAGAGAGAGTGAGAGAAAGAGAAAGAATCTTTACATACCAAAGAATGTTTATGAACAAGATCGCTATACTCTAGGTCTTTAAAGAAATTAAAGGTACATGTAAGGTCATGTGGCTTGAAAATTTCAGGCATTATGCAAAATGGCAGAACCTCACTTGACATTTTTGAAATTTGGTGGGAACTCATTTTTTCCCCACCAGTGAATTTTCCAAGGCTTAATATACATAACCTCCAAGTAGGAAGACATTGCGGCTACAGTTTCTCTCGACAGGCTGCCCCAAACAGACAAGCTTTAATTTGAATCACCTTGTAACGGGTGTACCAGAATAAAATAGACTATTACTATTTGTATGTATGCATGGGAATTTTATATTATATATAGACATATACGTTTTTTATAGATTCCCAATTACATTGGTAAAATCTGTGCAACAACTGAAAAGCAAAAATTACATTGCAAGTACAGGATAGTATGAAGAGCAAAGAAGTACAAAAATTGGTACTTTCCAAGTTCAAAAGTGGAGAATCCAGAAGCAAAATATTTCGTCATTTGAAAAGTGTTTTAAGTTGTGCCACTGTTTTTAAGTGGTGTAATATGATTAGAAAGAGTGACAATACTAAAACATCTCAACCTCCAGACTGTCCACGCATTGTCCGCACCAAAAATCTGATTTAAAAAGTGAAGAGTCGCTTGACACGTAAGAAGAGCATATGCATAAGGAAACTTGCTTGGGAACTTAAAGTATCAAAAACTATCTGTAGAGCAAATACTTAAAAATGACATTGGATTAAGACCTTGCGAAAAACGAATATAACCTAAACTCATAGAAATCCAAAAGCAGAAAAGAATCAAATTCGCTAATTGGGTGCGGCACAATTTCAGAAAAGGTTAGACTAAGAGAATCCTTTTTTCTGATGAAAAAAGGACTTAAATCCACTGGAATACTCGATTTAAGATGAATTTGTACAGCAGATGAACTGGGATAAAATAAAATGTTAAAAAATACTGATTTCAGAACTAAAACGAGCTGCAAATAGAATAAGAAAGGACGTAATAATGGAAAGTTGTCTAAGTTGGACCAGACGCTTATATCGAATGACAAACAGCAACGGGGATTATTTACATAAATTAATATCTTGCATTTTGTTTATTATTCTATCTATATTGTTTATGTGTAAAATCAAGTTGGTTTAAGTTTCACTTAAATAAATTTAGTTATACAACAATTTATATCAGTCTATTTTATTCTGGTACACCCGTTATAATTATATTTTCTCACAAGAATGCGTAATAAGCAAGGAAGAAGTCACAATAAAAATCATTGAGAATTTAAAATACAATGCAAGCAAATAAAAATTGCATATAGATAAAAGCATTTTATTGCTAAAAGATAAAGAAAAATTGACACACCATGAAACAATAACGATAACTCCCTCCCCTCAAAAAAAAAAAAAAAAAAAAAGCAACTATAGCGAAATCAGTTGTTCTTATGTCTGTAGGGTTTTAAACAAAATACTGTTTCTATGAAGGCGAATACTTTTTGCAAAAATTCCCCATCACTACCCAACAAGAATAAAAAATGATTGATAATATATCATTAAACTTAAAAAGAATTATTAATCTTAAGAATTATTAAACTTAAAAATATGACAGTAGTAAAAAAGAAGAAGGTAAAAATACGATAACTTTCAAAAACATGCGGAAATTAAATGCAAATTCTAAAATGTATATTAAAAGTAAAGTTGAGATGTAGCCTATGATAAACAAATATATATGTTTCTGTATATCTGCATATAGATATATAAATTTTACAATTTATGTTCAAGGACTATAAAGACATGCTTTTATTAACTTACTGAGGCGGGAAATGGTACTTATTTTGTTTTTGATAGCATTTCTTCTCCAATATTTCAAGAAATAATCTATGTCACTCACACGACTTTCTCTTACCCTGAAATTTAATACAATAAATACATATTGCAGATTAAGGGGTAAGATAACGAGTACTATTATGTAAACTTACGTTAAAACAATTCAAATTAGGCTTCGGAACAGCTTTATTTGACAAATAATTCTGTGCGTGTGTGGAGGGGGCTACTGCCCCCTTTAACACCCGTTTCATTATTGTATCTACATTTATATAGAATTCAAATCTGTTATTAAATTCAAAAGTTCATTTAAAATCATCCAGACAGCTTTCACACGCAACATTTCTTGAAACTTATCAATCTTGATCAAACTTTCGTAGTAAAAAACGTATTAACTTCAAAATACAACATTTGGATCACCTGAAATTATTTGTTTTTAATTTACTCTAAGAGACACAGATAAAGATCAAACGTTAAACATTTGACTTCAGTATTCAGGAAGCAGCAGCTTTCCTGGACATGGTCAACTATTATAGTAAAGCACTTTTATTAACCCTAAAAAATAATGTTATGGCTTAAATATTGGCAACCCTGTATATCTTTTGATAGTTATGTGCACACCATATTGTACGAATAAAATAATCTTATATTAATAACACACGGCACAACCTGAAATATACTTTCATCAATTTTCAAGCATTGTCGCACTATAATCTAGTTCTCTTGTGTAGCCCTGTAAACGAACAGTGATTGATTGCTTAACCATATTCTACATGACACATGTTTTTACGTATATACAAAATATATATTCGTTCCATTTGGTTTAATGCAGTCTATAGATGTTATGCAATTTCCTCCATAGACGTAATGTATCCTCTTGGGTGCCCCTGTACACGAACTATTTGCTTCATCTCAATGAAAAGTTTAGTGTAGCATCGCTATATGTACACATTTAGAATATCAAGTTTAGAATTTTTACTGCTGTTTGTTCTTGAGATATGGTGATACCAGATACATACACACAGACCATTAGCTAAAATTATTATTTTTATATTCAGGGGACCTCAAAAAGTGTAAAGATAACAAAAAGTCACTTTCGAGTATTTGACCCAAAAACAATACTGGGTAGAGAAAGTAAAAAAAGGTATTTCTATCAGTTTTATGTATATGTATACACTACGGGAGGGGAAAAAAACACTGGGATATTTTCCGTTGCTCTTTCTACAACCGACAATTTTATCGTTTAAAAAGCAAATTTTCGAACAGATTTTATTTCCTTGTCTTCCCCGTACTCTTTAGGATTGAGCGTAGTGTTAAAAACAAAATGCAACTGTCAAGAAAATTATAATTTTACAAAGTATTCCAAAAATGACAATGATAAGGCAATTCACGATGCCACAAAAAGTATTAACTTTAGAATGGAAGTCAAAAAATATTTTAATACGTAAGATGGAAAAATAATTAAATGTTAACGAAATAGTGTTGAGATGGCTTTTAGCAAGATATAAAACTGCTTACCTGTTTAAACTGGAAATTTGGTTTTATGCGGCCTCGTAGCTCATCCAAACGAGATGACCGCAAGATAAAAAGCAAATGTTTAAAAAATCGATTTGTATCATATTCAGAAATTAAAAAAAGATTAAAAAAAAAAAACTATAGCAAATACTTTTTTTTTAAATCAGTGCGGGAACAATTAAACAAAGCAGGTTAAAAACAAGAAGATCTGTAATAAAAAAAAAAGTCATTATTAAGGAAACGAATAATAATAAAAAAAAAGACTTGAGTTAAACAAAAACTAAATTATATATAAGTCATTTAATTATTGAGCTGAACTGTTTTTTTTTCTAATGAGTCAAGCTTATTTTATTTCGAGCTGTTGAAAAAAGCTAGTAAGACGACGAAAATGAGACCGACTTAATGAAAATTGCAATCTTAAAACAGTGACACATTCTCCGTACATTATAGCATGCATTGAAAAAATATGTCCCATTTGCTGGCAGAATGTCTTTGTAATTGGAGAAAATACGCGTAATTTACGAAAAAATGACGTTGTCACAATGACGTATTTTCTCAAATTACTCAGAATTTCTGGCAGAAAATAGGACATATTTTTTACAGTGTGGGGGTGCATAACTTTTCATGGAGTCGGGAAATTATTCATGCTAAAGGGATCAATTAACTCAAAATAATACGCGATTATTATAAAAGTGGTGCCTGACCGACAATTTTGAAGATATCTCAGACTTTTCTCCAAACAGCATATCAAGATGATAAGGCACCTTGCTAAAGGAAGTCTTTGGTATGTTTATTTACTTCAGTTTGTTAAAATTAGCTATCCATTTACATGAGAAACTGTAATTCTATAAATAATCATATATTTCAACACTTTCCAACAAGGATGAAAAGTGTTTAGGACTTCCGTTTGTCTGTCTGTCCGTCTGTCTGTCGTTCTGTCTGTCCGCCCGTCTGTCTGTCTGTCTGTCTGTCCGCACTCTAACTCCCGTAAATATTTATGGAATTTCTTGAAACTGATAGATGTTATTCAAGTTCACTATCGGATGTTCCCTATTGAAAATGGAGTTTATACTTCTAGTGGTTTGTGTACAGGGACAACCGAAAATATTTCAAAGCATTGTGTTCTATGAGAGGAAATTCTATAAACCATATTTCCATACCCTTACTGTACAAAAATCTTAATGAAATTGAAATATGTTATACAAGTTCTATATCGAATGTTCCCTGTTGAAAATGGCGTTTATACCTCTACTGGTTTGTGTACAGGGACTCCTTAAAATATTTCAAAACATTGTGTTCTATGAGAGGCATTTCTGTAAACCATATTACCATACCCTTACTGTACACAAAACTTAATGAAATTGATATATGATATTCAAGTTCACTATCGGATGTTTCCTGTGTAAAATGGAGTAAATACCACCACTGATTTGTATACAGGGACACACAAAGGTATTTCAAAGCATTGTGTTCTATGAGAGGCATTTCTATAAACCATATTTTCATACCTTTACTGTACAAAAATCATATTGAAATTGAAATATGTTATACAAGTTCACAATCGGATGTTCCCTGTTGAAAATGGAGTTTATACCTCTACTTGTTTGTGTACAGGGACCCCCTAAAATATTGCAAAGCATTGTGTTCTATGACAGGCATTTCTATAAAACATATTTTCATACCCTTATTGTACACAAATCCTAATGAAATTGAAATATATTATTCAAGTTCACTATTGGATGTTTCCTGTATAAAATGGATTAAATACTAATACTGTTTTATATACAAGGACACTCAAAAGTAATCTTAAGCATTGCGTTCTATGAAAGATATTTCTATAAATCAAATTTTAATAACTTTACTTTCCACGAAGTTTTAGGAAATTGAAATATGTTATTTATATGCACAAAAAATGCTTTACATAGAATATAGCATGATTAGCATTAGATTTACAGGATGTCACAAAAATATTCTGTTATATTAAGAGCTATTATTAAAAATTTATTAAAATTGTACTTTCGTTTACATTAAGCGTTTTTAACACTTTGCAACGTTTTATTAAGTGTAAATATGATACCAATTTGTGCATCTGTCCGTCTGTCTGTCTGCCCGCGCTCTAACTCCCGTAAATATTTATGGAATTTTTTGAAACTGATATATGTTATTCAAGTTCAATATCGGATTTTCCCTATTGAAAATGGAGTTTATACCTCTACTGGTTTGTGTACAGGGACACACGAAAGTATTTGAAAGAATTGTGTTCTATGAGAGGTATTCCTGTAAACCATATTTTCATACCTTTACGGTACAATATCTTCATGAAATTGAAATATGTTATTCAAGTTCACTATTGGATGTTTCCTATTTAAAAAAGATTACATACAACCACTAGTTTATGAACAGGCCCAAGTAGCACCGGAACGTTCTTTTGACGTCTAATAACGGTTACAATAGTTCAAACACCGTGTTTCGTGTCAAAAAAACGTTCCATTACACGTTCAAAAATTGTATTATTTAGAACGTTCTAAAACAGTGTGCGTTGTACCTTCCATAAAAGGTACAATTTCAGTTCTATACCAAACGTTTAAATGTAACACCGTCATAAAACGTTCTGTCTCAGTGAGATTATTACGAATAGGACAAAAATGCCCAGATTCAGTTTTGCTTTCGTAATATTCATTGAGTGTTGGTGTTAGGATAAAAAACAAACTAACTACACGAGGCAATGACGGATTTAAGGGGGGGCTAGGGGGCTGAAGCCCCCCCCCCCAATAAAAAAAACCATTTCTGGTGTAAATAATTCATTTACCTTTTATGTTTTCATATTTTAAATTAATTTTATTAATATTTTTAACTTTAATTAGCAACAGAAGTTACTTAGTGAGGATCAAAGACCTCATGGCGTACATGATCGTTACACTACATTTTGACCGCTAACCCTTTTGTTCTTTTGGTCAGAATGTCTATATATATATCTAAATACTTTTATTTACATAAGAGGAAAAAAAGGAATAAACTCACTTCATTGCTAGAATGCTGTAAAAGGAAAAATGCAGAACACAATACTATTTGTAAGAAAAAATCAAATCATTGCATCAACATTCCTTTCTTTTATTTTCCAATCAATACCAGCAAATCCAAAACAAGCAGGATACAAAAATAGACTGCTCTTAAAATTTGAATATCCATCCATCCCAGCTGATAACATATACATATATTTAATAAGTAGGCACTCTCTCTCCAAATCATAATCTGGACAAAGTCCTTTAAAAACAGAACATAAAACCCATTCTTACCCATGCTGCTCTCTTGAGTGATGCTCAAACACAACTGAACTTAAAAACTGCCCGGATAACAGAAGGTGGGGTCAGAACCATCACCCTATTGGTTCTCAGAATGGTGTGATATAACATCACCACTAGGAAAGAACCAATTTTTCTCCTGTGTGTGTATTGCAGTAAAGCAAACACAACAGGGTGAGTTGAGCCAGCTGAGAGACACAATGCATTTAAGTGCAGAAAAACGATCTTATTTAAAATTTAAAAAGAAGTGATGTTTTTAACATCACATTACCCCTAACGACCATTAAAAAAATTTGGAAGACTAAAAATGTGAATGGAGAGTACATACCTACATTTACATGAAGGATTACAAATTTTTTTTTATTTACATGTGAAAAAAAAATGTCAATATTGACTACACAATATTGTTAGAACGGCCGTTAAAGGCATGCATGTAACAAATTAAATTTTTAAGCAAATGAAAGGTCTTACAATACCTTGAATAACATGCATTTCATTAAAAACAAATTTCAGAAATTTTGAGAACAATGTACATGTGCCACAATGTTAATCTGAACCATACATAATACAAAATCGATATGTAAAGCTGAAACAATAAAATTCCGACAAACAATACAATATCAACGCCTACCCTGGTAGGTGATCAATTCTACCAAAATAGGCGAGGAATACACCATTTTATCAACAAAAAAAAACAATTATTTCAGCACTGTGGTTACAAATATTCCCAAAGATAAAATTTTATTGATACAAAAGCGGTCAGTGACATATCTATGTATAACAATATTTATTAGGATATAGACAACTAATAAAATATATCTATAAATGCAAACAGACACAGCTTTTATCAACAAGTGACATGAGTAAAAAAAATATTGATACCTTTTAAAGGAAATAGCATTATAAACAGAAACATTGAAACGCATGCTAAGTGCTGTAAAATTTCTTTCTTATAAATTTGTAAAAATAATTAGTTAAAGAGAATAAAAAAAAATTGCATGACATGACAAAAGAAATTTGGTGTATGTGCAATTTCAATAAAAATATTTAACCAATAATCTTGATATTAAATACACGCATTGTGATAAAACAAAATCAGTTATTATATTTCAGTATAAAATATTTACAGATGACCTCTTGAAGCATTATTATGAAGGAAAAAAAAATCAAAATAAGTATCAATACAAATGTCAAAATAATCTTACAGATAAATATTACATTACGGAAAAGGCATTCCAAACACTTAAGTATACTATTCGAATAAGATTTTTTTTTTTAATTTTATCATTACCATTATTATTATAACTATTTAAAGAATATACATATTATAAATGGAAATAATAAATGTGAGTGGCTACTGAGGCCACCAAGTTAGATTACTAAACAAAATCAAAAATGCACTTTATATAAACGTCAAGTAATACTCAAAATAAACATACTATCAGATATAACCAAAACAAAACTGCAATGTCAATAATCACAATAAACAAAGAATTTTATCAAACATTATACATATCATGTGTGGATTGTGTATTAATTTGATTGTGTAATAGTGTGGATGTTGTGTATACTTGTGTTGTATAAGTGATGTTTGTGTCTGTGAAAATGGTGTGGAAGCTTCCAGAAATTGTATTTAATAACCCAATATATTTATAAACATGACAATGTGTAGTAATTAATATATGAAAAGAAAGAAGAAAAATTATGTATACACATATAAATATGCAAGTTTCCGATACATATAACACACACATACTGTACATTTTGAGCAGTAATTACTTATAGTATATTTATCAAATTTAACAAATCAGACAATATATAAAATAAAGCAGCATAACAGAAGATTTATATTCATATTAAATACAATACACACTTCACTAAGTTTTTGTAGATATTCAACATTTGCCACAGGAAAAAAAAAATATATATATATATATATAACTACACAATATATAATAGGACAATATACAAAATACAACATATCAAATATACCTGTACCGATTCACCTTTGTTTACAAAACAGGCAACTTTGGCGAAACACTTGATAGTTAAGTCCCCTAAAAAAAAACTTAAAAAAAATGTTAAAATAACATTTGTGAAATTGGAAACAAAAAAACAAAAAAAATTAAGTTTTGCAGCTTGGTCTGAGATCAAAATGAGACTGCGGTTGAACAATCCCAGCTGGTTGACCTGTTTGAATTGTTTGTAGAATGAGATGTTGCTTTCTTTTATGAGCCAGGATGACACGGTCTATGTTGATAATGAATGGTTCAGCCCCTTCATTTTCGAATTCTCTGACGGAGAGTAACACATCAGATATTACTTTTTGAACTGAATATGGGCCTATGAATCTTGGTTTAAATGTATCTTTGGTTTTTATAAAGACCATATCATTTTCTTTGAATTTCCGGAGAACTGCTTTTTTATGTTGTCTAGTATTACGTTGGTTTTGGTGAAACTTCATGTTATGATGCACTTGCCTAAAGATCTGTTTCATTGATTCCATGTATTTATGGTATTCATATGGAAATTCCAGTGTTTCTAACTGAGGAGCTTCAAACAAGTGAAAGATGCTTGTTAGTGACCTGCCAAAATGCAGAAAGGCTGGAGAATATCCAGTTGAAGAATGCACGGTGGTGTTATACAGGTTCTTGTGTATCATCAAAGCCTGATGAAAATCAAATCCTTCCTTGGTAAGAGTGGCAATTGAAGATTTGATGCTGGTATTAATTCTTTCAGATGAGCCTTGTGTTTGCGGGTGTCCTGATGATGAATGGGAGATTGTAATTTTCAATGTCTGTGCCAAGTTGTTAAATATGTTTGCTGTGAACTGTGGGCCTAAGTCTGAGAGTATCGCAGAGGGTCGACCAAAGGTAGTGATATATCCCGTAATGGCTTTAACTACAGCTTGTGCTGTTGCATTTTTTACTGGTACCAGTTCAATATGTTTAGAAAAATGATCGAGAAATGTTAACACATGGAATCCATTAGAGAAAGGACCCAAAAAGTCCATGGAAACCAACATACTCGGCGCAGAAGGAACAAACATTTCCTGTAGTGGAGCAGGTGGAATTCTGTGCGGTTTATATTGAATACATAATGTACAGGGCAGAACAAAGTTTTTCACATCTTCAAATAATCCTGTCCAATAAAAGTGTTTAAGTATTCTTCTGTATGTATTTCTAATTCCAAAGTGAGGCATGTGACAAATTTTTAATACTTTTGGTTTTAACTTCTGTGGTACTACAATTTTTGTTTTTGGAGAGTTCTCAGGCTGGTGAAACTTTCGTTTGATCATTAACAGACCTGTGTCCGGATGGACAAAATAATTTTTATATTTAGGAGAAGGTTTCTCCGTAGTGATATCGACAATAATTTTTAGCAGAAAGTCATCTTCTCTTTGCTCTTTAAAAAAACATTCTTCCCAGATTTCCATCATAAGATTATCTGCGTCAGAGCTGTCTAAGGAACGACTGAGTGAACAGCATCGTTACTTAACAACTGAGGTAAGGAAGAACGATGAGGCTCTGATGAGGTGAGTGACTTATCAGATTTATGTGTGACGTTGATATGATGAAGTTCAATTGTTGGAGAATCTGAAGAAATGGGTAAACTGTTAGCCTCTTTAATTAATTCTGGGTTTGAGGTTAGATCTTCTGTGTATGACGAAAAGTCTTCCCTTGAAAAATAGTCTGCCAAAACATTTGTTTTACCTTTTACATATTTGAATGTGTATTGATAGTTTTATAACTCAATTAGCCATTTAGTAGTTAGATCAGCAGGAGAGGAAATTTTCTTATAGTGTTCGAGTGGTCTGCTATCGCTGAGAATGGTGAAAGGTCGGTTGAAAAGGAAAAATTTAAATGCACTGACTGACTTAGCTATGGCCATCAGCTCAAGCTTGATGGCTGAATATCGCTGTTCTGATTTAGATAGTGTTTTACTAAAGTAACTAACCGGAAGCAGAATGCCTTCCTTTTCTTGTAGAAGAACCCCTGAAATAGCAATTTTGCTAGCATCTGTATTAAGAAAAAATTGTTTTGACCAATCTGGTAATGAAAGAAAAGGTTTAGAGAAAAAAATTTTCTGTATTTTTTTAAAGACTTCAGCATGTTGCTCTGTCCATTTAAATGTAGTTTTCGGAGATGTTAATTTTATCAAAAGATCAATTAATCGCGAGTAGCAGGGAATGAGTTTTCTGTAGAATCCACACAATCCTATAAATCTTTTTAGTTGTTTTCTGGTTGCTGGGATAGGAAATTGAGTAATTTTTGTAATGTTAGAAGAAATAGGATGTATTTTTTGATTTTGGATGCTGAAGCCGAGATATTCAATAGATGACTGATGAAATTTACATTTCTTTGGAGACAATGTCAGATTGTACTTTTGTAGAGTAGCTAAAAGTGTTTGTAATTTTTCTGTTGTTTCCTGGAAAGAGTCACTTCCTATAATAATGTCGTCCTTGTAAGCATATATGCCTGAACAATTGCACTCTTGTATAATTGTGTCAATAAGCATTTGGAATGTTGATGCGGCTGATCTCAGCCCAAACATTAATCTTTTAAATGAATAAGTTCCCCATTGTGTAGTAAATGAGAGACGTCGTCTGTATTCTTTAGGTAATGAAATTTGATGATACGCTGAGGGAAAGTCTAATGGTGTAAAATATTTAAATTTTGAGATGTTATTTATTATCGTATCAATTCTTGGAAGAGGATAAGTGGAGCATCGAATCATAGAGTTGATTAACCTTAAATCTAGGGCCAGTCTAAAGGAAGGTTTATCCTCCTTAGACACAGCTTTCTTTTTAACCATGAGCATTGGGCATGCCCATTCAGAGATATTTCTCTCAATGATCCCTGCATCCAGTAATTTGTCAAGTTGATATTTTGCCTCTTCTTGAATAGCTTGTGGAATAGGAAAAGGGTAAGTTTTTAAGGGAATATCTGAAATGAATTTTATATGTGGAGTGATATGATCGGTGTGTCCAATCGACTTTAGTGAACATGAAAATACAGAGTTAAATTTCTGAAGAATATCTTGCATTATTACCCTTTCTGTAGGTTTTAAATGCTGAATAGAAAAATTATTTACATTAAATTCTTTCTGTCTTAAGGATAAAACTTCTGGTGTAGCCTTAATTAGATTACACATGTGATCAGGTGTATTTGTTGCAAGATCCAAGGTATTTTCTTCTATTTTATCTATCTCTGAAATGCATCCGCAAACGGTATTTTTATTTATATGCAGTTTCTTGCTCGAATTATTATACATAGGAATAAAAAATTGAATTAATTCTTGTTTAGTAGAATTTTCCTTGATATGTTGTACCTCCACAAGAGAAGGATAGGATGCAAGTGGACAGTGCTTGTTAGACGATGTAAACATTACTAACTGATTTTCTGGAATAAGCGTGGACCGCACAGGCACATATATAGTATCCTGTGGATCAATCATAATCTTCTGGGTAAGCCAACATTTTTGATAAGAGGGTAAGTTATCTTTATGAACATCAATTTTAGATTTTTTATATCCAGTTTGGGGAAAATCCGTATGAGTAGCTATCTTATGCGATGCCCGATTCATATCAGATTCAGATGATAGAAGACTGAAAGAGGGTACAGTGTCTAGAATATCTAAAGCATTTTCATTAATTTGTATTTTGTTATTGTGTAAATTGATAACTACGTGATGGGACTTTAAAAAATCAAAGCCAAGTATACCAATAAATTTAGATTCAGTTGGTATTTCAATAAGAAAAAAAGTGTGTTTGTAAAAAGTTTTCCCTATTTTAAAGGAAATGCAAACACATCCGTCACATTGGACTATAGAGTTTACTGTAGATATCTTGACTCTTGAAGCAATTCTTTTGTAATATAATTTGTTTTGATTTTGTAAAAAGTAATGTTTTGAGAGTAATGCCACAGAAGCTCCTGAGTCGAGAAGAAAATTCTCTAATGTTTTGTTTAACAGTAATTGTATGATGGGGAGATTGGGCAGATCATTGTCTGTGTGTAACAAGAATTCCAGTGAATTAACTAATATACAGCCTTCATTTTCCTCCACACTCGGGGACGTTACCAGTACTGGAGATGTTGTCTGTATCGCAACAGATTTTACTTTGCGTTCTAATGACAAAGGGAACTTTGCCTGTGTGTCTGGAGATCTCAGAATGATTTCATTGTTATTTACAAAAAATTATTAGGTAGATTAGAATATGTTGAGTTAGTCTGTGAAAAGTTGTTATGGTAATTGACTTTATTCAAACCTGACCTATATGAGGAACTCTTTGTATTTAGGAGTTTAGTGTCACTTCTACCATTCTCCACTTCTAGTCATTGTGAATGACTACTTTTGGTTTGAGGGGAGTTGGATTTAAATGTTTTAGGGGCCCTGGCTCTCCGTGACATGTCTCTATAAGGTCTAGAGAAAGTTTGCCCATTACGATATCTGTGAGAAAACTTATTATTTTGTAATTTTCTGAGTGCGAAGCACCTCTGAGCAGAATGTCCAGGTCTTTCACACCATTGGCATTGAATCGTATGTGAACCTTTGTTTTGTGGAAATTTATTGTATGGCCGCTTGCTATAAGATGAATTGTTAATCTTAGTCAAATTGTTTTCTGAGTTTGTACCTATCACTTCACTATCTATTTTATGATTGAAGTTCTGAATAGTAGCAAAAGATGTTCCTGGTAAGACAGGGTTTACTTGCAAGTTATAAATTTCCTAGAATTTTTCGAGACATTCCACCATCTGATAAAAGGTTGTGGCTTTTTGTGATAGTAGATGAATTCTAAAGTGGGGCGGAATGAGATCATTGAATTTTGCGATTAGTAATTGTTCAAGGGCCTTTTTCTTCCATATCAGGAAATCGTTTTCTCACTAAATTTTCAAGCTTATTAGCAAAAATATTAATATTGACATCGGACTCAAACTTAAATCGTTAAATTGTTGTGCTATTGCAGTTGCCGACTCTACCTTAAAATATTTCTTAAATATATTAAATAATTCTTTAGTATTTTTGGCTTTTTGGCAAGCTGGGGAGGAGACTTAAGAGCAGTATCTGCCAATTTTGATTTCACAGAGGCAAAAGCATGGTATTCCTCCCATTTGCTGTTCTCAAATTTAAATTTCACTTGTTCAATAAAAAAATCCAATAATTGAGGGTCTCCAGAAAATGGCATTACTAAAGTTTTGAACGGTAAACATCTTGTCAATCCTTTGTTAGAAGCCATTTTTTTTTTATATATATATATAAACTACTATATTGGTTTAAAAAATAAACAACACAGATGTATGAAACTTGTTATTTAAATTTCTTGATTTTTACATGTGTTGATAGCTATTTGCATTTAATACATTCAAGTAGTTGAGGAGAGAGAGACATACCTACAATTTTTTTTTTTTTTTTTTTTTTTTTTTTAAGCCAACAATACAAAGTTCTGTTGGTTATTATTTATTTAATCAGTTATTCAAAATATATTGAACCAAAAAAATTTATCATTTGTACAAAGTTCCAGCATATCACAATTTTTGAAACAGGGAATTGTCTTATAGGTCACTTGGTATGTATTCAATCACAAAAAAAAAATGTTATTGGTTATGTATGACTTTAAAAATAATTTCAGTAATTCTAGCAATAAAAATAAAATAACTTATTCAAAATAAACAATCTTTATAGTATCATTCATTCTTAAGAACAATAATCAAGTATTCCTTTTATTTTCCATTTTTATTTATTTTTATGCATATATTCTTCAAACATTGCAGCTTATAGAATCATTGTAGATAATATAAAGTCATGTTTAATTCAATAAACATTTAAATAACCTAATGTTTTCCTCTTTTGCAATATTTTGATAATCTAAATAAATGTATCTAATAGCTTAGCTTAAATGAATATTTTGGTTTGTGATCTCAATCTTTTTCCATCGGATCACAATTTGACATAACCGGCACCAAATGTGGTGTAAATAATTCATTTACCTTTTATGTTTTCATATTTTAAATTAATTTTATTAATATTTTTAATTTTAATTAGCAACAGAAGTTACTTAGTGAGGATCAAAGACCTCATGGCGTACATGATCGTTACACTACATTTTGACCGCTAACCCTTTTGTTCTTTTGGTCAGAATGTCTATATATATCTAAATACTTTTATTTACATAAGAGGAAAAAAAGGAATAAACTCACTTCATTGCTAGAATGCTGTAAAAGGAAAAATGCAGAACACAATACTATTTGTAAGAAAAAATCAAATCATTGCATCAACATTCCTTTCTTTTATTTTCCAATCAATACCAGCAAATCCAAAACAAGCAGGATACAAAAATAGACTGCTCTTAAAATTTGAATATCCATCCATCCCAGCTGATAACATATACATATATTTAATAAGTAGGCACTCTCTCTCCAAATCATCATCTGAAGTCCTTTAAAAACAGAACATAAAACCCATTCTTACCCATGCTGCTCTCTTGAGTGATGCTCAAACACAACTGAACTTAAAAACTGCCCGGATAACAGAAGGTGGGGTCAGAACCATCACCCTATTGGTTCTCAGAATGGTGTGATATGACATCACCACTAGGAAAGAAGAACCAATTTTTCTCCTGTGTGTGTATTGCAGTAAAGCAAACACAACAGGGTGAGTTGAGCCAGCTGAGAGAAACAATGCATTTAAGTGCAGAAAAACGATCTTATTTAAAATTTAAAAAGAAGTGATGTTTTTAACATCACACCATTGTCATTCAGAATTGAATATTGCAATTGTAAATTTTTTATTGGTCTAGAGTAACATTTTGAAAAGTCTTAGCCCCCCCCCCCCCCCAAGAAAAGAAAGTTAAGTTCTGGATCCGCCACTGACACGAGGGTCCTACGTCTGGATGGTGTGCCCTCCGTGGAAATCATTGTAAGAATGCCTAACCCTTATTTACGCGAGTTTCAAAGAAAATCACGGAAAACTCCGAAAACCTAAGTCGGCGAGCGCGACCAGGAATCGAAACCAACACTTCCCGTCTGTAAGGTTCGAGAGTAGAACCTCGCGGTCACTAATACTCATCGGAAAGTTACAGAAATGAGTTTTTTTTTTTTTTTTTTTTTTTTTTTAAGCATAATTTTAAACTTTTATTATATTTTATTTATAATTCCATTTAAGTTTGAATGTTACTGATAAATTATCAATATTGATAATGATTTTAAATCATTACTCTGTTTGATTGTTCTTATTTTTTTTATTTTTTTATTTTTTAAATCCAAATTTTATTTAATAAATTTTAATAAAAGAAAATTATTTAATATATATTTCAAAAATTATTTTATTAATAGATGAAAATTTTACGTAGCCATTCTCTTTTAATTAAACTTTTTAAAAGAAATCTTCTACCCATCGCACTACTTTATTCTGTAGCATTCTATATAACAGCGCCAGTTAACATGAACAAAAATTTAATAAACACTGTATCTCAAAATTAAAATTTTACATATTAAATTTGTTGCAGATTTCACTAACACTTGCTGAGGTATAGCTATCTGTAAAAATTGCATAATACTATATCGGCCGATATATACCCAAACTGAATTATCATAGTTTTTCATAACCTAAATTTCACATACTCATGTTAGTGAATTTTTAATAATAATAATAATCTGAGATATTGCTTTCCTTTGAACGGGATTGAGTTGCAGCACAGTAGTGCCGCCTCTTAATCAATATATGCTCAAATTAGATCACCATAGTTAAACATAATATCTATCTCACATATCAAGTTTGGTGCAGTTTTATTCAATGGAAACTGAGATACTGCCTTCCGTTACATGGAGGGGGGAGAATTACATAATAGCTGAGTACCTATTAGGTCATATATTCCAAAAATTAATCAGAGCTAGTTTAAATAAAAGTTCAACTAAATATCAAGTTAGGTTAAATTCTGTTCACTGATTCTTCAGATACAATTTCCACAACATTTTATTAAGATGCGCAAACAAGTTCTAAAAATTGTCGAATCCTATCGAGGACGTCTCAAGGAGTGTTAAAACCCTAAGTCGAAAATTTCCATGCATCCATTGCATTCTTTTTATGTATACAGAAAAAATAAAGTATATGCCATTTCTGATCCTTTCACTGAATATTTTGTTCAATACTGAAATATACACTAAAACAAAATATGCTTTTCCGTTTAATTCGAGATTTTAAAATGGAAAAATAAAGTGATCTCATAAGTTTTTTAAATACTTTATAAAAATTTAAATAATTGTTTAACTCAGCTCCATTTTTCCTTAAAATATTGACTATATGTTTTCTACAGCTATAAATGCTTAATAAATTTCTGTTTCAAATGTTGAACTTTGAAACATGATTATTGCGGATGTAAGAAGGGAAGAGCAGATGATATGACATCTGTGGATTGCATTTATTTAATTCTCGCTGACCGTGCAAAATCAAATGCTAGCGTCAGGTCTTGGGAAAGTCCTGTCGTTATGTGAGGCGGTAATTTTAAAACATGTAATCTGTTTTGTTTAGTTTTAGCGTTATAATGACTTGGATAAGCTTTAGAAAAGGTAAAAATGTAATATTTTTAACCTGTAATATTCTCTATGTTCTATTTATTAAAGTCTTATTTTAATATCAATTAAACAATCATTTTCATATCTGCGTAAGTTCTTAAGCCTAACTTTTGATACTTGTAAGCAGCGTTGTATCGTAGAAAAAACTGCTCCCGTTACAGAAAACCGCTTAGAAATTATGGATTCATTTTATTAACTTAGTCTTCTGAGATAGAAATTGTTAAAATAACTATTTTTGGTTATTATGTTTCTGATTGAAGATGTAACATAAAGATGAGAACTAATTTTAAGTGAATGCCCTTCCAGACTGGTCATTATGTATTTTAAAATGCTAGTTGCAAGGGCGTTTTCTTGAAAACTCTTATGAAGAAAATTAAGAAGGTTTGTAATTCTTTTTTTCTTTCTTTTTAAATTCTGAAGTATTTATTTAATGTTTATATGATTATATATATAATCTAGGTTATGCAAATTGCATATTTGTAAAATAATATCCTAAGTTTCAACGACTTATAATTTTAAATATCGCTTTACTGTTATTTATTAAATAAAATATATGAACTTGTTTAGCTGCATAATAAAACAAAGATTCAATTCAACTTTATTCCACATCTTTATAAAAAACATATTCTGCTTTAAAAAAAAAAAAAAAAAAAAGGACGATATTAATAAGTAAATAAATAATATACGAAGAAATGATGCATTAATTATAAATAATATACTTACTATATTATTTAATAATAATAATAATAATATTTACATTTATTAATTATTTAATATGCCATGATAGCATAATTACATCAAATGAGTAAAAATTGCGTTGACTCAATTTAAAGAAATTTAAACATTTAAAGAATACCAATTACATTGCCATGTGGAATAAATTTAAATACCTTCAAACATCATTTTTGTAAACTGCTGCTGTAAACTGAAAATATGTATACACACATGCACTGAAATTTAAAAATATGAAGTATGTTAAATATCTTAGAAAAATATTTTGATTAAAAAAATATATATATATTTAAGTATTTGGAAATTTTTTAAATTTCTTCCTTCTAACTATTTTTTTTATTTTTCGTTTCAATTTCTTAGTATTATATATAAAATTACATATCATATAGAGACATGTTATCCCACGTGTATTTGTAGAAAACCACAATTTTTAAAAGAATCCACTGTAAGACACGTATAAAATATTTAATTAAAATCATTAAAAGGTACACATCGTGTCAAGGCCTTTCGCCCTGAGCATCAGGGCATCATCAGGACATAGCCATTTTTTAACAAAAAAAGTACAGCAACACTATATATACATAAAAAAAAAACAATTTCGGTTACAGTTATTAAATATGAAATAGATGCAACAGCTGAATTAAAATGAAAACATTCTGAAGGCGAAGAGTCGAGCTTCATTTGGTTCACCATGGAGACACATTTTTGTGGAGCAGTTGAGGCCATGCATTAATCTGTGTTGAGGAACATGCTGAGGAACTTGCATTAATTTAAATCTTTACAAGAAAAGTTGGCTGATTGGGTTTCACGCCACACCAGTGCTGCGTAGATGGGGAATTAGCGACACAAGGAGAAAAACTTGTTTCAGAATCGCCACTTTTAAATAACTTTAATGGAGAATTCTTTAGGTAGAATAGAGGCAAAAAACTTGCAAGAACTGTAGGAATTATGTATAAAATTTTCACTGTAAACAATCATTAGAACTAAGGAACTGTTGAAGGCAAATTATATTAGATATCTGGTTGTATTAGAAAATACCAAATTTTAGGAAGAAAAGCAGCATCTTTAAAATTGATTGAATTATATTTAATTATATTCACAGCTTCCGAAATTGTTAATTCTGAGCTAGTTGATGGAGAAGAGATGATTTCTGCTTGGTCAAAAAGAGGTGAAGCTGAGATTTCGTAAATAAAATTGACTAAGGCTGAACTTTTTTCTTCTTTTACGTTACGGATATGCTCTTGAATTCTTTTATTTAAAGTTCTTTTTGTTTGTCCAATATTAAAGAAAGTATCTTGATTGAGTTTTAAAGGAATTTTATACACCCCTCCAGTGGGTCTAGTTAAATCCCGATCATTAAAGCTTAGATGTTTAATTGTTAAAGAAGAACTAAAAGGAATTAGTATATTAAATTTACGGAAAATATAATGTTTAAAATCAATAAATTCGTAACAGAAAGGCAGACTATTACTATATTTAATTTTAGGGGGTAAGGTAAAAGAATTTATTGTAAAAGGTTTAAAGTTATTTTTAATTTTATTGATAATTTTGATAATAGTAGTTTTTTTATAGCCAGCAGCCATGCCGATTTGTATAATTTTGTTTAATTGTTTAGTTTCGCTAAATTGAAATGAGGTATATTTAAGAGCCCGAGTAATGTAAGAGTTGAAAAACGAAAATTTATAATTAGCCTTCAGAATGTTTTCATTTTAATTCAGCTGTTGCATCTATTTCATATTTAATAACTGTAACCGACTTTTTTTTTATGTATATATAGTTCTGCTGTACTTTTTTGTTAAAAAATGGCTATGTCCTGATGATGCCCTGATGCTCAGGGCGAAAGGCCTTCACAAGGTTTGTATCTTTTAACCCTTTCATGGTCATGAACGTGTATACACGGTCAGAGTTTTTACTTCTAAATCATTTATTCATTGCTACGAATTTGCTAAACAGAAAACAATCAGTTTCTCAGTATTCCTGATAAATTTGTAATATTATTAGTATTTAATGACTTAAAAATATATAAAACACATCCCACTAAAATGGCTTTGAAACGAAAAAATTAAAAATGGCGGGACCATGAATGGGTTAATGACTAATTATAAATTTTCGTTTTTTAACTCTTACATTACTCGGGCTCTTAAATATACCTCATTCCAATTTAGCGAAACTAAACAATTAAACAAAATTATACAAATTGGCATGGCTGCTGGCTATAAAAAAAACTACTATTATCAAAATTATCAGTATAATTAAAAATAACTTTAAACCTTCTACAATAAATTCTTCTACCTTACCCCCTAAAATTAAATATAGTAATAGTCTGTCTTTCTGTTACGAATTTATTGATTTTAAACATTATATTTTCCGTAAATTTAATATACTAATTCCTTTTAGTTCTCCTTTAACAATTAAACATCTAAGCTTAAATGATCGGGATTTAACTAGACCCACTGGAGGGGTGTATAAAATTCCTTTAAAACTCAATCAAGATACTTTCTTTTATATTGGACAAACAAAAAGAACTTTAAATAAAAGAATGCAAGAGCATATCCGTAACGTAAAAGAAGAAAAAGTTCAGCCTTAGTCAATTTTATTTACGAAACCTCAGCTTCACCTCTTTTTGACCAAGCAAAAATCATCTCTTCTCCATCAACTAGCTCAGAATTAACAGTTTCGGAAGCTGTGAATATACTTAAATATAATTCAATCAATTTTAAAGATGCTGCTTTTATTCCTAAAATTTGGTATTTTCTAATACAACCAGATATCTAATATAATTTGCCTTCAACAGTTCCTTAGTTCTAATGATTGTTTACAGTGAAAATTTTATACATAATTCCTACTGTTCTTCCAAGTTTTTTGTCTCTATTCTACCTAAAGAATTCTCCATTAAAGTTATTTAAAAGTGGCGATTCTGAAACAAATTTTTCTCCTTGTGTCGCTAATTTCCCATCTACGCAGCACTGGTGTGGCGTGAAACCCAATCAGCCAACTTTTCTTGTAAAGATTTAAATTAATGCAAGTTCCTCAGCATGTTCCTCAACACAGATTAATGCATGGACTCAATTGCTCCACAAAAATGTGTCTCCATGGTGAACCAAATGAGCTCGACTCTTCGCCTTCAGAATGTTTTCATTTTGATTCAGCTGTTGCATCTATTTCATATTTAATAACTGTAACCGAAATTGTTTTTTTTTTTTTTAATGTATATATAGTGTTGCTGTACTTTTTTTGTTAAAAAATGGCTATGTCCTGATGATGCCCTGATGCTCAGAGCGAAAGGCCTTGACACGATGTGTATCTTTTAATGATTTTAATTAAATATTTTATACGTGTCTTACAGTGGATTCTTTTATAAATTGTGGTTTTCTTATTATTATAATTAGCAATATATTCTAAACTCAATTATATATTATTTTAGCGGTGTATTGGTACATTCATTTTCGAAATTATTTTTTATGTTGGAATATTAAAACTTTCTATGAACTTCAGCATTGAAATGTATTTATAAACTATCCATGGACTTACAAAGTGGTACCCAGAAATGTTTAGAATATACAGGGTGCAAAGTCGAGAGCGGGCCTTTATTTGCGCAACAATTGGTCTCAGATGTCCTCCAATAAGAAAATGTATTTAAAAAAAAAAAAAAATGTAAGCATTCATTATATGACATGTTTAAATTTAAAAAAAAATCAATTTATTAAAAATCACAAAAACTGATATTTTTCCTACAACTTTCATGACGCTAATAGTAAAAGTTGACTTCCAACCTAAAAAATATAACACGAAAAGTTTCACGTTTGTGCAACCAAAATTTTCTGAGATAGTTAGTTTCAAAATTTAGGATTATTTCGCCTTTTCTCGGGCTTTATAAAAAGTCAATGAAAAATTCTTTATTAAAGCCGGGGAAAATGCAAACAAATTCCAAATAGGATTTTTAAACCGATCCCTTATTGAAGGCCGAAATATGTTAGAAAATCTAAACTTTAAATATCTTGTTCCATTTTGGGAGAATAGAAATGAAACTTTTTGTTAGGATGAGTGTCAATTTTTCTAAATATGACTATAGGGATCTGGGACTATATAAAAAGCTAGTTTTTGTAATTTTGAAAAAATAGATATTTTAAATTTAAACATGTCATACCACAAATGCTCATATTTTTTTAAACATTTTGTAACTGAAACTATATATTTGCGACCAATAGTTGCGGAGATAAAGGTATTCTCGTGACTATGCTTTGCACCCTGTATTCCAAAATAATTATATATATATATGTATTTATAAATGAATTTTTAATCTTAGTTAAAGCCAAGCAGCAGATATAATATCACTGAAACCACATAGAACAATGAGAAGTAAATTACAAGAAATTTAAATAACCTGGGGAGACTGATTGTGATTTATTGAAACATTTATTTTTTATTTATTGATTTTTATTTTATTTAACTTCAGTCTAATCATAAATTTATTCCTATATTGTTAGTTGCAATTTTAATAATTTTGCCGGTGCGTAAAAAAACCACATGAAACTCAAATCAAAAGATACAAACAAGCAACGAGAAAATAAAAAATTAAGACATCATTTTAAACAGTTTATTTTTTTAAGGAAAAGCTTAGAACGGTAGAAAAAAAAAACTCGTCAGGGGTGACCTTTTCCCTCGTTGAGCACCAATGTTCGATTTCGTTCGTTAGCAGCTATAATAGCAAATTGCCCTATCGTACAAGAAATTAATTGAAGTTAAAAATGAAGAATAAATTGGAATAAATTATTTAGTTCAAGAAATCAGAAAATCAAACAGAAAACAACCATGAAAAACAAACATTAATCATAGGATGACGCACTCGGAATCACAAGGATTAAAACAAGCAAAATAATTCAAGAGTTTAGTTGCACATAGCAGATGAAGAATAATGATACAACACAGCAACAGGGATATAAATTACTTTTTGTTTTAATTCAAATAATGTTTGAGAAAATTTAACATACTTACAATTCCTTTAATTTCAACGTATATGCATGAAAAATTCCATATTTTATGACAGTAATTCCCAAAAAGTGTCATAACGTCTCTATATCCCTTAAAAAATTCCTTAAATTTTTGCATTTAAAAAAAAATTCTTTTTTCCCCTAATCTGAAGATAATGACGTTATAGTATTAATTACGAAACTTTAAATAAACACCATAAAATGCAAGAACTTGCGACTGCTACAAACAAAGCACGGCTGCTACAAACAAAGCGGCAATGCATTCAACACACTCAACGTGCTTGTTTGCAGCTCTCGTGCCTACATTGTTCGCCTGATGAAGGGTTGTATCTTATTTTGACCCGAAACAGTTGATGCGAGTTCTTGCATTTTATTATGTTTATTCAAAGTTTTGTAATTAATACTATTACTTCATTAACTTCAGATTAGGGGGAAAAAAGAAATTTTTAAAAAATGCAAAAATTTAAGAAATTTTTTAAGGGATAAAAAGATTTTATGACACTTTTTGGGGAAAACTGTCATAGAATATAGAATTTTTGACGCATATACGTTAAAATTAAAGGAATAGTAAGTATGTTAAAATTTCTCAAACATTATTTGAATTGAAAAAAAAAAAAAAAAAAAAAAAAAAAAGTAATTCATATCCCTGTTCATGTGTTGTATCATTCATTATTCGTCATCAGCTATATACTTTTTACTTCTAAACGCCCGTACTGAGGTGATTTTTTATAATGACGTCACAATTTTTTTTTAACTACACTATTTTAGAACGTTTACAGTACGTTTTCTAGAACATTCTGAAAATGTGTATAACGTTTTGAAAACGTTCTAAAAACGTTTAGAACGTTCTGAGACCGTATACATAGAACGTTCTCAGAACGCTTCTATAACACCGATGGTGATAGTTACACGTTCATTGAACGTTCTCTGAACCGTACTATTGTACGTCTTCAAGATGGACAAATAGACGTCTATAACACGTTCAAAGTTAACGTTCTTAGAACGTGTTTGCAGAACAATTTTTGAACGTTCATGGAACGTTTCTGTGCTGCTTGGGGGGACACTCAAAATACTCCAAAGCTTTGCGTTCTTTGTGAGATATTTCTATAAATCAAATTGTAATAACTTTACTTTCCACGAAGTTTTAGGAAATTGAAATATGTCATTTATATGCACAAAAAAACGATTTGCATAGAATATAGCATGGTTACCATTTGATTTACAGGGTGACACAAAATTATTCAATTATATTAAGAGCTATTAATAAAATATTGGTAGATTTGTACTTTCGTTTACATTAAGCGTTTTTGACACTTTTTAACATTTTTTTTATTGTGAATATAATTTCAATTTGTGTATATGTCTGACTGTTCTTCTGTCCGTCTATCTGTCTCTCTGTCTGTTTTTCTGCTCTCTAATTCCCGTAAATATTTATGGAATTTCTTGAAACCGATATATTTTATTCAAGTCCACTATCGGATGTTCCCTATTGAAAATGGAATGACTACCTCTTCTGGTTTGTGTACAGGGACACCCAAAAATATTCGAAAGCATTGTGTTCCATGAGAGGAGTTTCTATAAATCATATTTTAATATTTTTAATGTATAGAATTTTACATGAAATTTTAATATTCAATTCCCTATCGGATGTTTCCTATGTAAAATAGAGTACATTTCTAACTGGTGTGTGTACAGGGCCACTTGAAAGTACTCCAAAGCATTGTGTTGTATGAAAGTTATTTTTATAAACCAAATTTTAATAATTTTATTTTCCACAAAACTTAATGCAATTGAAATATATTATTCTTATGCACAAAAAATGTACCTTCTATGTAATATAATATGGTTAGCATTAGATTTACAGGGCCACACAAAAATAATCCGTTACATTAAGAGCTATTAATAAAAATTTGCTGGAATTGCACTTTTGTATACATGAGCGTTTTAACACTTTATTATAATTTTAGTGGGGATATGATTTCAATTTGTGCATCTGTCTGTCGGATTGTCTACCTTTCTATCTGTTTGTCTCCGGCTTCTATCATCCGTGTATATTTTGAGATTTTTTAAAAAATGATACACTCAAGTTCCCTATGGAATGTTCCCTATTTAAAATGTCATTAATAGGTCCTGACCTGTACAACTAGTTTATTTACAGAGACAACTACAACAACAATAAAAAAAAGCCAATGTATTACATTTTGAACTTGAAATTAGTACCTTGTGTGCCCGCCACTCTGAGCGATGAGAGCCTCTACACGTCGTGGCATTGAATCTTACAGAGTCTGAATGTAATCCAGGGGAATGGCATTCCAGATGGCTTCGACTTGACACGAAAGTTCAATCTTAATGTGCACCCCACCAGTTGTACGAGCGATTCACTGACCAATGAAATCCTAGATATGCTCGATGGGCGGCATATCTCGGGAATAAGCAGGCCATGGAAGAAGTGAAACCTGTTGTGAACTGAAGAAGACTTGGACAGTCTGAGCACGGGCATTATCCTGCTGAAATACAGCACCCAGAATGCGTCAAAGAATGGGAAGGACCTCTAGTTACAAAAGTTCCTTTATGCAGCGATCACGATTGAGGTTTCCCGCAATGTGCACTAGATGGGATCCGCAATTATACCCAATAGCTCCCCACACCATGATACTAACAAGGAAGGTCTCCTTAAAGCGCATACTCAAAATATTGTGAAAAAAAATGAAAGAGATACTACTTACATAGATAATACAAGATCAGTCAAATTTATCGGCGGAATCCCAATAGATAATCAGTAAAAAAATAATATGGTATAGAATATTTGATGCCTAAAGACAAAAAGTGCATGCTATTTGGCAAGCAACTTTTTTTCCCGTCAAAGGCAAGTTAAGTAATTTCACTGCGTTTAAGAATTTCTTGCAAAACAAATCTTTCTGAATTGAGTTATAGTAGATATAGTTTGAAATTAATCGATGAAAGAGTTACCTGTTTCTCATACAATCTTATATAGTATATTCACTTGCCCTTTTATTAAAAGTACTTCAGTTTAGCTTTGACAAAAAAAAAAAAAAAAAAAAAAAAGAAATATATATGTATATATTGCGAGCTTCAAATATTTAAACTGCATGTCAAATAAATGCTTAAGTTATAGATATCTTTATTTTTGAAATTAGTAATTGAAAAAAAAAATTCTGCATTTTGAAAGTTGCAAATATTTATTTTTACTTTTATTTAGCATTTAAAATGAATTTTACGATTTGAAAAATTAATTTTTATTTATTAATTTTTTTTTTTTTATTGAAGAAAATGTCCTGGTACAAAATGCATAAATTTTGTACAATGTTGTTTGGATTATGCATAAACAATACATGGGGAAAACATGTAGCACTCACAAATGTTACAGAAGAAATTAAATTATATAACCGCATTGTTGAAATATTGAAATACTTTGAGTGTGTAAGTTATGAATAAACATGTCGCAGTTTATAAAGGGCTCAAACGAAGTTTAAATATGTAAATATATATATATATATATACCTGAATTGTATCATTGGGAGAAACAATTAGAAAATGTAACTTATTGTAGAGAAAAAAAGACAGAAAGTAAAAGTTTTTTTTTTTTTTTTTTTTCATTGTGCGGGGTGTGTGGGCAATTTTGCTAATCCAAAGACCTATTTTACTCCCCCTCCTAATCTATGATTATCATTTAAACTCATAAAGAACTTAAAACTTTTAATTCTTTATAATTTTCCATTAAAATTTGCTTTACAGTTTGAATAAGTTCAAAAAAGATACAAGGATCAAAAATTGCTGTTATACAAATGTGTATTTTATTTATTTTTTAAAAGTTAAACTTATTTAAATTAACTTAGTACGTAGAGTTAAAAAAATGTTCTTTGGCAATTTTTATCTAACCAGAGTAATAAAAAATAAGTTATAATAAAAAAGTGTAAATTTTCGATATTAATGTGTAATCTATATTGAAATTTAAGAGTTAAATTTATGTTTGAAATAATTTTTATCAATTTAAATTTTGATCTAAATTTCTAGTCGTGAAATCTGTATTCTTCGAAAATATAAAATAGCCCATTGATAAGTGTTTACTGTTTACCGTTATTTTATTTGCAAACAGTCGTGTACATTCTTTTTTATTTACTATGCAACATAAATAAATTTGCGTACTATTTTAATTTAAGCCATACTATTTAAAGCTCATGTAAAACTTAAGCACAGTTTAAGTATTTCCCGTTAAACTAAAGGTTGCATAATTTGATATTTACGTTCATTTATAAATATATCTGAGAAAATTGTAGTTATGAAAGTGTATTTACTTCAAATAAACTTTCTTAAACTAATTTAGTATGGAGAGTATGGAAAATGTATTTCTGTAATGAGTATTCATAAAAAAAACTGTTCTGCATCATTTTTCATTGTGTCGTCAACGAGCGATAAACAGCCAAGAATCGGACATTTTCAATATTTTTTGACTGACAATACATAGTGATTCCGCCGGAAATTTTTTAATAAACGTATATAACCACCTGAGGAGCGTATTCTATAATTTTTTCAAAATTTTTTGCGAATGTGCTGCATAGCGCTGGATAACACACTCTGGGATCAAACGTTCCCCCCTGTAACGTCTGACGCGTACTCTTCCATCATTGTACTCCAGATTGTAGCGAGATTCAACGGAGAAAACAATTTGTTGCCACTGGCGCGCCACGTGCTGTGTTGCTGAGCCCATTGAAGTCGCAGGCATCCGTGATTCAGCGACAGGGAATCCTGCGTAGAGGAACCCTTGGACGCAGTTCATGCTGCAAAAAACGGCGACGAACCGTGGAGCTAGACAACAAGATACCTGTAGCCGTGCTCCAACGTTGTGTTAACAGACGAGAGGACGCTGTACGGTCCGTCAGAGCAATACGGATGAGGTGTCTGTCGTCTCGTGCTGTCTTTCTATTGCGTGCCTCACTGCCAGGTTTTTGGCTTGTTTGATTCTCCTCTGTCCATTTATTTCAAACACGCATCCCTGTTGTGGCATTACACTGCGTGCGGGTATCAGTATGAAAATCCACCCTCTCGCATACCAACGATGCGGCCTCCGACGAACTCCGTTAGTTGTTGGTATGTCTCCCTCCGCTTTTGACACCATATTCATCACCAATGAAACGTTTACTGCAGACAGAGGACGATAAACAGATTTCAACGCGCTTTTACAGTCATACCTAGAACAAGCGACTGATAAGGAGTCGGTTTTCGTTCCACGCATACGCAATCACTTTGTAATTCTAATCATTTGCATGCCTTACCTCACTTAACATTTCCTGTAAGTTTGGTTCAATTTGCATAATCCCTTCATGGTGTTGCAATTTTCACAAACATGAGTGTACTTCCTTCTTTTATTTAGATAATGCTAATACCTTTTTGAAAACGTTTCATTTATATGGCTGTAGAGATGTCGTATTTTAAGAGTTTCATGTTTCAACGACAAATGTTTTGAATTACAGTGCTATAAATTTAATCAGAATCGTAGAATACATTATTATTTTTTTTTAGGGCACGGTAACACTGTTTTTGAAAGCATTTTATCGATGTGGTTGCAAAAATCTGGCCTTAATCTTTTTTTTTTTTTTTTTTTTTTTTTTTTCCATACCTTTTAGCTTATCTGTAATTTTCCCAACAAACAGCTTACTATTTCGCAAGTTATAGATAAATATATATAGGGTTAACTGCTTTCGAGATACGTTTTCTTTATAGGAGTATGTACTGTCATAAAAACTCTTGGGTTCAGGGTACATATGTTTGGATTTATAGTGTTATAAATTTAATCAAAACTATAAAGGATACCTTCTTGAATTCCTATTTTCGAAAGATTTTCATTGATGCTGCTGAAAAAAAAAAAAAAAAAAACTATGACCTTTTAGCCTGTCTTCTACTTACAACCGATATTATACATTTTCCTTTTACTATCCAATTCACATTTTCCTGTGTAAAATTATTCTAACATAGTAAAATTAAGAAGAATGAAATCTTAAATTTTCAGATCGAACATTAAGTTTAGCAAATAGATGCAGGAAATAAATGCAAAAGTAATAAAAGTAAAACTTATATTTTATTAGTTGCTTACCCAGAAAAGATCTAAAAATTTATTTATGAGAACTTTCTAACAATAGGATCATAGCAAACTGTTTTAGTTTGTAATAATATCAAGAATGAAATTATTATCAAAATTGTGACATTTAATTTATGCATCTAATAAATTCTTGAAATTTCAAAATATGCATTTTGTTCCTGAAGAGAAATAGTTTCTAATTGAAAGACAATTTTATGAAATACAATCCTTTATGTCTGAACCAAAAACCATTAATCTTTTATGGGTAATACTAAGATAATTTTAAACATTTTTGTTAATATTCAACCTTTTTGAAAATTTTAACATATTGTTTTGAATTCTGAGTTTTAGTAGTCCTTCCTCTATAACAAAAGATATAATACTAAATTTCAATTATCTTCACACACTGACAGCACTTTAAGGAAAATTTATGATGTGATTTTAATAGCATGCATTTTACGTCAACATTTAAATTACAATAACAAATTTTCTAGAGTATGATGATACCACGTAATGTATTGTATTTTCTAAACTAGTAAATATACAGTGATGCGTACATTAGCATAAATTGGGCCCCAGTTACTTAAAGTTGCGATACAGTATATTTAATTATGCTACCAAATACTAAATTTAATGATTTATATATTTTTCTCTTCCTTAAAAATTTATTGAAAACTGTGTTATGAATTGAATTTGGTTTCAGAATTGTTGTGATTTTCTGACTTGTGGTTTAACTTTAGCTCTTGGATGTATGAAAATTGCTTTAACCCTTTGAAAGGCAAGGTAAAATCACACATTTAAAATCTATAGCCACCGTAATTTACAAAGAAAGATGGAAGACAAGAAATAAAAGAATTTCTTACGTCATATTTAAAACGCAAAATTTTGTGAATTTTTGCATTTGGAAGTTAAAATTAGACGGTATATAGTTTATACCACTGCCCTTTAAGAGGTTAACAACTGCCTAAAGTTTTGCATGTGATCTATGAAATCATAACAATAATAATTTTATGTATTAATATCTGAAAAAAAAAATTACTTAATTGCAATTCTTTTGTTTGGCATTTATAAGTTCGCCCTTTATACAGAATTGTACATTGTTCCAAATATGTATATTTAAGCAAAATCATAAGAGGTTTTATCTATACTTTTACTTTGAATCAACGTAAACAAAATTTATGTTAATTGATAAAAGAATAAAAATATGGGTAAAATCCATAACTTTTTTTTTTTTTTTAGATTATTTGAAATTTAAATAACTCTCTATACGATAGTTTTTCTGAAATTTCATAATATTTGATTTTTTTCTAAATAACTGAATATATTTGACTGAATTACGAAAATAATAATAATAATAATAATAATAAAATAATAATAATAATAATATGTATATATATATTTCTTGAGCATGCGTAGTTAAATGTTATTTAGCATAAAATGTTCATGTTTCAACAGATATTTAACATTTTTATATTTTGATTGAAGCATTTTGTGTTTACTGTAGTATAATAAGTTTTCTAAAAATGACATTGCATTTATTTGAAATGCCTGCTTATTATGAACAAAACATTCGAAAAATGTTTTGTTGGGAAAGAAAACTTTATATGTCTATGAATATACATGCTTTCACATAAAAATGAATACAGATAGGGTTATTTAAATGAACATAAGCATTCTTAACAATTTTATTAAAATGTAACAAACTAAAAATAATCAGTGAAGCTGTTTAAATGTTTAAATAACAGTATGTACCTTTAATTCGGTTGGTATTTAAGAAATCTAATGTAAATACCAAGCAAAGATAAATGTGAATTTTATAATATACCCGTTTTATCCACACTAGGGGAAAGATGGTCATGATGAGCTGGGGAGATGGGCACCCAAAAAGTTATTCACATAAATTACAGTTAAAGTCCTTGCCCCAATTAAAGGAATCAAAGGACAAGTTTAGCACTCAAACCACTTTTTCTTTCGTCAGAACTAAAGTAGGTTCTGGCGAAGCCTCAGTAAATTCCTGGAATCACTGTCGAAATTTCTGTTGTCAGACATCAAAGGTTCTGCTGCATCAGGATAGAAAGAATAAATTGTGTCTCGGGAATATTGCGATACAGATGTCTTCTTTTTTGGCAATTTTTCTGGTCTTAGAATGCTTCGATTATATATAGCAAACTGTCGTTCCTACTGTGACATCCTCTTAAAAAGTTAAAAAAAAAAAAGCATTACTGCCGCCTTATACGCAACATCGGATTTTATCTGAGAGCATCCTAAGAATCCGCCCCTCTATATACGATTTAATGAATACGAATAATAAAATCCATCAAAAATTAAGTGTTTCTACAATCTTTTTTCAACTTTTCAATCTTTTTCAACAATTTCTTCAAAAATTAAGTGTTTCTAGTGTATTACCAGTATTGCAAAACAAGCAACAGGCATTATTTTTAAATATACAGCTTAAACTTTAGCTAAAATTTCATCGGAAAAAAAAGCACTCAGAAATTGAGAAAACAGAGTTTTAAAAATTAAAACTAAATTTATCCAAAAAATTTCTTTTGAATTGTATGTAAATTCACATTGCTACACTTGCATTGTAACACATAGAACTAAGAGACAGTGCCCTTTCAATTTTTGAGGTTTCTTTCTTTCTCTCTCTTTTTTGGGGGGTGGGGGGATGGCGGGGGGTGGGGATTTTAGCTAAACTTTAGGCCATACATTTAAAAGTAATGCCTTTTGCTTGTTTTGCAATGCAAATAAGGATTTGTAGAAACACTTCATTTTTTATGGATTTTATTACTGATGTTCATTAAATTATATATAAAGAGAGGGATTCTTCGAATGACAAATAATTTTCTGACCTCTGTTTGTTTGTTTGTTTTTCGAGTTAAAATCCAAATTTGGGAAGAGGGCGGTAGTAGTTTTGGGCATAATTGATTAAAAAGTAATTGAATTACAATTGAATTACAATTAAATTACAATTATTTTACTTTTAATCGATGAACAAGTAATTGATTACAAATAAATTGAATTACTTATTCAATAAATTTAATTACTTATTCAATTTATTTGTAATCAATTACTTGTTAATCGATTGACAGTAAAATAATTATAATTTAATTATAATTCAATTGTAATTCAATTACTTTTTAATCAATTATGCCCAACACTGGCAGTAATGCGTTTCTGAAGTTTTTTAGAGGATATCAATCTTTTTTTTTTTAAGTTATACATTGTACAATCTGCTAACAAATGATGTTGCTTTTTAGGAACATATCCAAACTTTTTGAAAACAAAAAGTTGCCTTATATAATATTATTAAGATCACCAAAGCTAAATTCAAAAACTGGCGTACAATCAATAGAAAGATATTAAAACTTCTTCACACACCTTAAACTTTAAGTCAGCACAACCGGTTTCGAAAGGACGTAGCCTTTCTCAATCAGGTGCAAACACGTGCTACTAGTAATCAAATTTATTTATTTTATTCATTCATTCACCCATTTATTTATTTATTTTTGTGTTATTTATTTAATTAATGTTATACTAAAAAGTAAATTTAATAAAATTTATTTATTTATTTATTATTATTATTATTATTTTTAAATTGGAATTATATTATTATAACTATTATTATGCTATAAACATAATGAAGGAAATTATTTAATTGAATTAAACAAATTTTTCCAGGCTGCTTTTAATATGTTTCTATTATTAAGATCGTTATTAAAATCAGTTATTTATTTTATTTATTTATTTTTTAACATCCTTATTCAAGTAATAAAGAAGTATTGTGAACCCGATTTACGAAACGGATTTTGTATTAAAAACGAAAGGTCTAATTATGCACAAAATTAATATTTGAAACTCTCATGACATCAGTGCTCCTCTAATTAATGTTTTGATACCATTCCCCATTTTAAACAAAGCCACAATTTTTCGCGACGTCTGTATGTACGTGTGTGTATGTATGTATATATATAGAATAAACTAAAAACGGTTTAATGTAGGACGTGGTAAATTTGTATGCAGATTTTCTATAATATCTAGTTGTACGCCTCATTGTTTGTTCTTTATACGAGTTTCCGTTTTAGAAATATTTACGCAAATGTTATCTATAATGACATGAACAAAACCCGAAACCGATAACAAAACCCGATTTTATAACCTTGAAATGGCGCTATTGCATACGATACCTTTTCGCTCAGCTTTCATTTGGGTCGATTTTTCTTACAATTTCTGAAGACTGAAATCCGAAACAGGGTTAAAAATTTTGAGTCAAAGATAACCCGAAAAACTGGTTTTCACTGTGTTCACATTTCAAGGCTGTTTATCGCTGTTTCTTCTGTTTATCATTTTTTCTTCGGTGCGTGTAAAGAGCTTTCTTCGCATTAATTAATCGTAGGAGAAATATAACTGCTCGTAGAAACAACTTTTTATGACAACTGTTGACGATACTTTATGAGTGGACTGTATTCAATAATTACTATTCTGAAGTTATTACTTCACAAACATTTAATTAAAGTAATATTTACATATTTACAATTTCTAGATAACGTATTATTAACGTATTCAAATATGTTGACACCATAGTCAACGCAAACTATAAAAAAGGTGAACCATATCACCGAACAAGATAAACAAGAGAGATGTTACTCTTATAACGAAAAACAATACAACTACTCCGCTAAAGCGGGAATGCAAGTGAACAAGAGATGCGCGCCAAGGTTGCGCATATAGCCAAACTAAGGTGAGCGGCAACATACCGGCCCACCTTGAAACATTGTTTCAAAATTACAGTTCTAATATGTAATACCATAATTATAATTAATTATACGAAAATATTATATATGTAATTTAAATAATAAAACTTATACAAGAGAAATATTAATAACATTGTAAACAATAAAATAATACAAATGAAATACAATAAACAAATTAAATTTAACTATATACATTATTCATATTCAAACATTTTTTTTTTTACTTTTCTGAAGGTAAAAGAGCAATTTTGGAAATAGGTCGTTTATATGTCCCATTTCTTGTTTTAACCGAGACTACGCGTATTTTGTTATCCTTTCCTGGAATAATTTCTACTATTCTACCCAAAATCCAACTACATATGGGCAAGTTTTCTTCCTTTAATAGTACCATATCCCCATTTTTAATGTTATTTGTTTCAAATTTCCATTTGTTTCTTTGTTGTAACGTATTTAAATAATGACATTGCCATTTTTTCCATATCCCTTGAACTATTTTGGTTAATTTTTGCCAGGTATCTAATCGATTATCTGGAATGCCAGAGAACTCGGGTTCGATCACCGCTGTGATGGGTCGACCAACTAAAAAATGGCCGGGAGTCAAGACGTCCAAATCTTCGATATCGTTTGAAAGGGGGGGTAAGGGGTCGAGAATTGAGGATTCCCTCAATTTGACAAACAATGGTTAAGAATTCCTCATATGTCAATTTAGCGTTTCCTACTGCGCGTTTCAAATGATACTTAAACGATTTTACGCCTGCCTCCCATAGCCCTCCAAAATTTGGGGTACGGGGTGGCAGAAATTTCCAATTAATATTCTCTGAATTTAAAAAATTAGTAAGGTTTTCATCAGGCTGAGTAGCTAATCTATGTAACCTTTTTAATTCATTATTTGTACTAACAAAGTTTGTTGCATTATCACTGAATAATGTTTGGGCTTTGCCTCGTCTAGCAAAAAATCTTTTTAAAGTTGCGATAAAAGCTTCGGATGTTAAATCGCTAACTACCTCTAGATGCACGGCTTTAGTAGGCATGCAAATAAAAATACAAACAAAAATTTTGTTATAGATTCCTTTTCTTTGACCCCGATATTTAATTAAAAAAGGGCCACAGAAATCTATACCGGTACAATAAAATGGATGAGTCACATTTACTCGTTCCTTTGGCAAATTTCCCATAAGTTGATTGACCGTTAAAGGTTTAATTTTGTAACACGTTATGCAGTTACGAAATATTTTCCGAGCTAAAGATCTCCCACTAACTATCCAATATTTTTTTCTAACGTGGTATAACAAGGCTTGAGGTCCTACATGAAAGAATTTTTTATGGAAATGTTCCATAATCATGGAAGATAATTTATGGTCGTGGGGCAACAAAAGGGGATGTTTACTATCAAAATTTAAATTAGCATTTTCCAGCCTTCCACCCACTCTTAGGAGTCCCTGAGAATCTAAAATTGGATTAAAACAATTTAATTTACCTGATACGGCTTCTTTTTTTCTAAGCAGATCAATTCTGCGGCAAACTGTGTATACTGTACCTGTCTAATTAAATGCACTTCTGTGTCGTTTAATTCGGTGCTTCGGAGTGGTCCAGTTACTCTATTTACCTTTGCTCTTGTATTCCTAATAAATCTAAAAATAAAACTACATATTCTAATTAATTTACAAAAAATATTTGTTAATGAAAACAAATGATTATAAAAGTTCTGGGGAGAATTCGTAGATTGAATTAATCCACACAACACTGCAGGGTTAGCGTCACCCTGGTGATTATTTTTCAATTCACTCATCACAATACTATTATCATTGGGGGACAGATAGTCAGAGTCATTGTTTGTGATACTACTGGATTTACTTAGAAAGTCTGGTCCCTGCCACCACAACTGATTATCCATTAAATCGGTGGTAGTTAGACCTCGTGAAATTAAGTCTGCTGGATTTTCCGCAGAGGACACATGGTTCCATGTGAAGTTTTTAGACAGTTCTTGAATTTTGGCAACCCTGTTGCCAACAAATGTTATCAATTTCCAAGGCTCGGTTTGGATCCAGGCAAGAGCTATTTGAGAGTCTGTATAGAGATAAATATTATTGATTTGTAATCTCAAAGATTTCAAAATTTTCACAATTAATTTGGATAACAAAACACAACCACATAACTCGAGTCGAGGAATAGAAACAGTTTTTAGAGGGGCAACTTGAGATTTGCTGCTAACCATATTGGAGACAATTTCAGAATTATGAATAGACTGAATATACACGGCTGCTCCAAAAGCTAATGACGATGCGTCGGCGAATCCGTGTAAGTTTATTTGTTGTGCTTCAGGAATTAAAACATAGCGATTTATTTTAAGTTGTTCAAGAGCTTTTAACGAAGTGGCGAATTCTAGCCAATTTTGAGCAATAGGGCTTGGAATAGGGTCATTCCAGTCCAATTTTAATTTCCATAGTTCCTGCATAAACAATTTGGCTTTGACAATAACAGGACCGATGAGACCCAATGGGTCGAAAATACGAGCAATGTCTGATAAAATGCTTCTCTTTGTCATAGACTTTAACTGACACAAATTTATTTTAAATGTGAAAGCATCTAAATTGGGTTTCCAGGCAACCCCTAGGGCTTTGGTTTCCTTATCAGAGAATGTGTACTCAGGATATGTCTCTTTAGAAAAGTCAAGTAAGGAAATATGATTTGCATTCCATTTATGTAAATTCATTCCAGCGCCTTCTAACAAGTGTATAAGTTGTTTTTGAAGCTCCCTAGTAGTTTCTAACGATTCTTCCCCACTTATTATATCGTCCATATACGAATCATGTAGCAAAATATCGGATGCCTTCGGATATTTCTCGGCTTCTTCAAGGGCTAATTGCTTCAACGTTCTAATGGCTAAAAAAGGGGCACAAGCGGTACCGTATGTTACGGTATTAAGTTCATAGGTTTCAATTTCTGAGTTCACATTATCTTTCCATAAAATTCTTAATAATTTTCTCTGATCCTCGGTAATCATTATTTGGCGATACATTTTTTCAATATCGGCCAAAAACACAAATCGGTGTTGTCGAAAGCTATCATGATTTCATACAAATCTTCATTAACGACACCTTTATAAGTTATGTCGTTTAATGATATTCCACTAGTTGTCGGACTCGAAGCATTGAATACAACTCGAAGCTTCGTAGTAGATTTTTCGGGCCTATAAATGCCATGATGGGGCAGATAATAACAGCTAGATTCATTTAAATTATCAACAATTTTTGTCATATGATTCAAATTAGTGTATTCTTTAATAAAATCACAATAAAGATTTCGCATGGTTGGATTCTTTTCTAAACGATTCCATAACTGCTTGAGCCGTTTTTCTGCGATAGATTTAGACTCCCCAAGGACACTAGCATCTTCCTTCAAAGGCATGGCTACCATAAATCTTCCCGATTTATCTCTCCGATAAGTTTCTAAAAAATGTTTCTCACACAATTGTTCTTCCTGACTAATTGGACGTAAGTCAATTTCAGGAGCTTCTATTTTCCAGAATTTTTGAATGGTTTCATTAAGATAATCATTGCATGCAGTAAAACCACAAAAAGTATTTTCAGATACCTTGCGGTCTATGGTCCCCGCAACAATATGCCCAAAAACGCTATTCTGAAAGGTGAATTGTCCTATTTTAAATTTATCTGCTTTTAATATTTCATAGAAAAATTCAGCACCAACTAAAGCATTTATTTTAGATTTTTTCCAAAATTCACTATCAGCTAATTCAAGGTCATGTGGTAGATTTAAACTTCTTATGTTTATATTGTGTGAAGGAATGAATTCTGTTATTTTAGGTGTAATTAAAAATTCAATTGGTTCACTAAATGAATCATCTTTATTGGAAATAATGGTACGTACTGAAGATTTCACATTTGTCATCTTACCATTAATTCCTGAAATATGAATATCGCATTTCCTTTTTTGCAAATTCAATAAATTAGCGAGTTCTCTGTCTAATATGCTACATTGGCTACCATTATCAAGAATTACACGAACCGGAATCTTTTTTTTATTGCTACTTTCCAAATAAACTATAGCAGTTGACAGCAATATATGTTTTTTACTTTTTAAGATTGGATCATTAATCTCGTTATATAATGTCATCAAAACCTCTTTTTTTTCCTTCTGCAATTGAGAATATGAATCATCATCCGAAGGAGACAGGTGCCGTATGTCTGCATCTGTCTGGTGATTTGGATTTTCTGTTTGCGGTTTAGATGGAAAATTATTACTTTTTGTTTCCGGCAGAAAACGATGTAGGAGTGGATTGTGTCTTTTAGAACACATATAACAGGATTGCTTACTCTTACAATTCGATACCTGATGCTTCGATTTCAAACAATTAATGCATAACAAATATTTTTTGACTGTTAGGAATCTGTCGTGTTCATTTAATTTTAAGAATTCACAACATTTAGATAAAGAATGATTTCTTTTACAAAGGGGACAGTTTTGATCGTTAAAAGAATCATTTTTAGAAAAGAAAGTTTTAATTCTAGTACTCTTTTCCGAATTCATTAATTTCGGTTTCGTATTCGAAATACATTGTAAGTTTTCTAACACCAAGCATCTTTTTTGTAAAAAGTTAATAAAATCGCACCATGTTGGCAATTCTGTAGAACTTAAAGATAATTCAAATTGTTTTTTGGATTCTTTATCTATTTGTTTAAGAACCACATTTATTAGTAAGGCCTCCGTAAAAGGATTCATTTCCAATCCTATACTTTTGAGTGCTCGAATATTTTTTTGACAACTATCTGTAATTGTTCTCAAATTTTTAACTACATCTTGAGACAGATTCTCTACGTTTAATATCTCATTTAAGTGCGAATTTACAATCATTCTTTTGTTTTGAAATCTATCCTCCAATGATTTAAAAAGCGAAATATATGAATCGTCTTCGGTAATTACATCTAGTGCTCTTCCACAAAGTGTAGATTTTAGATAATATAATTTTTGATTATCTGAAAGTTTATCATTCTGATCAATTAAGGTTATAAATTGATCTTTGAAATTAAACCAATCATTATATTGACCATTAAATTTGGGTAAAGGAATTTCAGGTAAACGAAAATTGATAATAGGATTATTTACTTTTGATTCATTTGAAATAATTTCGTTTTCATTTTTACTAATGTTATTAGAGAGTAAGAATTTTCGAAGCCTTACCTCTAATTTTTCTGTCTCTTCTTCCAATTCTGCGAATGCGTTCAATTGAACTTCCAGTTCCGATTCATCAGCTATTTCGTAATACTGGATTTTCAAATTATCCAGTTTGGTTATTATATTTTGAAGATAATCCTTCTTTATTTCTAGAGTTATAATGTCTTTATTCTCGTCATTAACAATCTCTAAATATGTTGATATCTTAGTCAATTGGCCTTTCAAAGTTCCGCGTTGGCGATTAAGGATAACTAATTTATTTTTATCCATAATTAATTTTTATCAATGAGCACCACCATTTTTCATTATATTACGATTGATCTTCCTCCGGGTCTACTAGACCAAATGTTGACGATACTTTATGAGTGGACTGTATTCAATAATTACTATTCTGAAGTTATTACTTCACAAACATTTAATTAAAGTAATATTTACATATTTACAATTTCTAGATAACGTATTATTAACGTATTCAAATATGTTGACACCATAGTCAACGCAAACTATAAAAAAGGAGAACCATATCACCGAACAAGATAAACAAGAGAGATGTTACTCTTATAACGAAAAACAATACAACTACTCCGCTAAAGCGGGAATGCAAGTGAACAAGAGATGCGCGCCAAGGTTGCGCATATAGCCAAACTAAGGTGAGCGGCAACAACAACCCTGGAAAATATTGTTCGTACTCCCAACGCCTATAACGCTCGACGTTCAAGCGATATGAAACAATATAATTGGCTCAAATTAACAATCGGCTCAAAAGTTGTGCGTAAAGTTGTCGTGTATTTTATGTCGAAAGTTGTTATGTGTCGAACCATTACAGTGATTTACATAACTTCGAATAGTTTTGTGCTAGAAACCAATGTTTCTTTCAGGAAATTTCCAAAGCATTGTTCCTATTAAGAAATTTCCAAAGATAGCTGCTCCTATTGAAGTTAGAAGCTTCCAAATTTTAACTACTCTAACCCAAGTAGCACAGGAACGTTTTGTGAACATCTAATAACGGTCACAGTCGTTCAAACACCGTGTTTCGTGTCAAGAGAACGTTCGATTAGACGTTCAAAAATAGTATTACTTAGAAAGTTCTGAAAAGGTTTGCTTTGTACCATATATAAAACGTACAATTCTAGTTCTATGAAAAACGTTCAAGTGTATCACCGCCGTAACACGTTCTGTCACAGTGTGATTATAACAAATATGACAAAATGCCTTTTTTTTTCAGTTTTGTTTCCTTATTTTCAGTTTCAGATTTTGTTGGCATGCCAGTATAGAATAATCATTGAAATGTAACACAGATGAGGTGGTAAAAAATTACAAAATTTTAAACTTTAATTATATGTTTTAATCATTATAATTATTTATAAATTTATTTAAGTTTTATATTGTTGAATTCTGTCAAACACATTACTCCAGATTACTTTTGTAGATATTCATTATTATTTGCTTCTTAAAAGGTTAATATATTAAGTTACGAAAAAGTAATTTATTTTATTTTATTTTATTTTTTATTTTGTATATACCAAGAAAAATGTGTTGGATAATTGGGAATTTCTAATCTCCGGTTTTCCATAGTTTTATACACTCTTGAGGTGTCCAGAACACAATTCGACCATTCTTTGAAAATGCCAGTCTGTCTATCTTTTTGTGTGTGTGTTATCAAAGTTTTGTGGACTCTGTATCTCACAAACCAATGGACGGAATTTAACCAAACTTTATGTTTAGTTAGACTTTAAACTAATTTGCTAAATATTAGGAATACTTAATTAGGTATTGACCTAAATATCAGCTTTGGTGCTCATTAGCCTTTGGAATGTATCACCACATAGGGGTCGCTTCTATGCTGTAAATTCCCCCTTGTATGGGGAGATTATATCTCAGCTTCTACAGTGCACAAATGCACCAAACTTAATATGCGAAAGAGATATTATGTAAAGTACGCTGATTTAATTCGGGTGCGTATATTGACCATTTAATCCTGTTAACGTAATGGCAATAATTCAGTTTTTGTAATATAAATAATTATAAATACACTAAACTTGCTATGTGAAATTAATATCATATAAAACTTTGCTGAATCAGTTTGCGTGCTTATCTGAAAAGTGGAGGCACTGATATGCTGCAATTTAATTTCATTCAAGGGAACGCAATAGCTCATGTTCTATGATTTATAAATGCTCTAAAATTGGTACGTGAAATAGATATTACGTAAATTTTACTGATTGACTTCGGGTACATATGAAATGACAGGTGACACTGCTACGTTTCGTTTCAGCTTGCGGGAAGGCTATACCTCCTCTTCTATAATACGAATACTTATCGAACCTTGTATGTAAGAGATATATATATAATGACAAAATGTGCTGCTTCAATTTCGGTATATAACCATCCACCGACGGATGGTGTTGCTATTACTTTCTGCGATTTTCCAGATATCTGTATTTCAGCATCTTTTGGTGAAAAATGTACAAAATTTCATGTATAAAAATATTATTTATAAGAACCTATGTTGATTAAATTTTATGATTAAATTAATAAATTTTAAAATTTTATGGATGCTGTATCTCACGAACTAATAAACGTAATTTATTCAAACTTGGTTTACTTGGACTGTGACCTAAACTTGTGGCAATTATATTTGTTAATAAATCTTTCAACAGGTGGCGCTGTCATATCATTATTTTCACAATTTTTAATATGGCAGAATAGGACAAAATTTCGTATAAATGTACATAAGTGAGCATTGTTTTTAACTTTTCCATGGAAAATTAAATATGTATATATATATATATATATATATATATATGCGATTTGTACAGCTCATTGCTTTCGTTATTGTATTACAATGTTCAATATTCTTGCGAGAAAGGTCGTCTATGCTTTTAAAACGAAAGGATGAACCCTAAATCTGTGATAATTTAAAACAAAGATATGGAATTTTTACATTTTTCATTATGTAAAATACATTTCTTAAGATATATATTTTGTATATTATAAAATTGATTTTTTTGGATATTTAGTGTTATACTTGTTTGAGATGAAAATCTTATACCTTTGCCATGGAAAATAATTTTGATAGATTATTTTAGCACATAATATGTACGGCATCGACCTGTGTAAGAAAATATAGAAGAGAGTTTTATGATGGCCTCAATATACCAATTTTTAAAAGTTTAAGTTTTGAACAGTATGAAAAATCTTTATTAGAAACGGGTGTTATTGAATAAATTGCTTAATCAACAGAAAATTTCGCCGCGTGTAAATGGCCATCTGCAGTTGCGCAGGAAGTTGGTATTCGTAGGCGTGGGATCCAATGTCCAAAGCTTCTGACTACTGTCTGCTTACTCATCGTATTTTGTATTTACATTCAGATTTGAATTTAACTTTCGGATACGCTACAGCTTCAGGATACAGATAAGTTCACTTACTTTTCCTTTTTGTAAAATTTTGCATACGTATGCATTGAAATCTTACAAAATTTGGTTTATTAAAATTTATCAAAAAACATATAATATTTTAAAATTAAATTTGAAATTTTAAAATTTTTTATATATTTCACGCTAACTCCTAAATTTATTTCGTTCGATATTTTATTATTACAATTCAACGTTACATTCTAAACTGGCAAACCCATGCGAATATTTCGCACTTTTCTTTTCTTATTTACTCTTAAAATTTGAAACTCGTAAATATTATACCGAATTCCCCATCTGAATAAAATTTTAATTTACCAGAATCCAGAAGCCAAATTATTATTAGTACCAAATTAATATAGTGCAATAGTGAGACCAAGATCATTCAATGAAAAGTTTCAAAATAAAATTCATGGTTGAAGAACCAGTTTCATACTTCTTCAGGCAGTACAGTTATAGTATAGTATTTACATTGTTCCATTTTAAATTTTGTCGCGATGTTGGCGTTGGCGGTGAGTTTTTATTTATTTTGGTATATTTTTTTTTTTTTTTTTTTTTTTTTTTTTAAGAAAAAAACTAATTATTATTTTTATTATATTTTTATGTTTATGATTTTTAGTCAATTTATGAGAATAATTCATATTCTGTATAATCTTTAAAGTATTTCTATGTTTAAAATGACGCTTATAAAGATTGAAGAAGCAATTTTTTAAAATACAGTTTTCCATAAAATAATGTAAGCAGGCAAATGTCGTAATTATTTCTTATTAGTTCATTGAGTTGAGTCGGTATGCGTAAATATTGTTCATTTTTAAATATTATTTTTTATCCTCGCGTATTTCAGAAATTACACTACTATCGTACCGTTTCGACAAAAATTAATTGTAACTGATCCTTGTTAGAGAAATATTGTATAGATTTGAGCATATATGTTTACATTTTACATTACACTGCAGAAATGTAAAAGCAGGGAGAAGTATTTAAAAAAAATAATTACTAAGGTGATTCTTAATATTTCTAAATGTTTTAAATTTTGAAGTTTATTTATTTTTATTTATTTATTTATTTTATTTTATTATTTGTTTTGTTTGCAGAATAAACTTTTAAATAATTATTTATTTATTTTTCAAAAAGTTTTACTACATTTTATACTGTTATATTTCACTGCAGAGTGTATGTAAAATTTATAAACTCAAAATCAATAATTTAAATAAATTTTGCATACGCATGATTTGCAATATGAAAATATTAAGTAAATTTCACGGAATCTATTTAAATAAATAAATTAAAAAAATAATAATTTTTATTTTATTTTTTATTTTTATTTTTAACGTATTTAAAATACACCGCTGTTCAAAATTAAAGAACAAACCTGCTTTCCCATTTTCTTCTTTTGTGCATAACTTTTAAACAAATAAACACATGGACATAAAATTTGGATGGTATGTTCGTTATCATATCATTAATCGAATTTTACATAAATTTGCATAAACAATAATTTTAAAGTAATAATTATTAATTTTTCTCAAAAGTAAGCTTTGGAAAAAATGAAAAATTTCAGCAATTTTAGTAAAGAAAACTTAATGAAAAATTGTGTTAATGATGCATTATAGATAAGTGAAGACGCACATGCCCTCAAATGTTAAAAACAAAATCCTGATCTTTCTTTCTGTGTTCACTTTTCTTTTACTTTAATAACGGAATTTTTGAAAAAAAGAAAAAAATAATAATTACTAATTTGTATAAACTGTGACCATCACCAGAATAATAAAAACGTCGATAAATAATTTAATAATGAACGTTTTATTCGATTTTCATTTTTCTATGTAAAATTAAAAAAAAAAAAAAATATTCACACGCGAAAAAATGAAGAAAAAAGAAGAAACAAAAAAATGACTACAATAAGAAATATACGGTTTTAATCTAAAATATGGATGCACGTACATCTTTAACCTATCTGTAATGCATCTTCATGACCACTTTTCATTAAGTTTTCTTTTCTAAAATTGCTGAATTTTTTCCTTTTTTCAAAATTTACTTTTGAGAAAAATTTACTGATTTTTAGTTTAAAAATTATTACTTATTCTAAAGTTATATTAAATTTGATTCATGGTTTTTTAAAAAACATGCTATCCGAATTTTATACTTCTGCGTTTATTTGTTTAAGAATTATGTGGAAAAAAAGAAAATGTGAAAACAGTTTATTGTTTTAATTTTGTACACTTGTGTACTTCTTTTAACTAATTTTTATTTTTTGTTTTCCATTGATTGTGCATTATTATAGTTTAAAAATATAATATGTAACATATCTGGGCATTAATTTGAGATTTCATTGATAATTTAAAATTTTAATAAAATATTTTTGTGTTTGAATGCTAAAAGTTTGCAGTAAGTTTCAAAATTTGGACATAAAAATATTTTTAAAATTTTTTGCTTGAATTATTAAAATTAATATCCAAATATGGTTATATTCCATTGTTAAATTATAATGATGCAAAATCTAGGGGGGGGATAATTTTTTTTTTTTTTTTTTTTTTTTTTTTGCAAGGGGCATATATCTTAAATTTTTTCAAAATATCCCAAATCTTGAATTTATTTATTTATTTGTTTTTGAATTCAAATATTTATTTATCCAGGATATTCAAAATACTTGATCTTTTGTTTCAATGCATGTATGTAAAATTTTATAATACTAAGACAATTATTTATGAAAAAAAAAGATAAAATAAAAACTACACAAAAAGGAAAAAAGAAAAGAAAGGGTAAATAAGATAAATAACGAAAGGATGGGGAAAAAAAAGAAAAAAAAAAAGTAAATAAAATAACAAGTGCAAAACTTTGAATAGACACTATAAAATTCAAGCACTCGAAGCAATTGTTTCGGATCGAGAAAAGTCACAACCCTTCATCAATCGAACAAAGTAGGCACGAGTGCTGAAAAAAAAAAACTGCTGCGTAGCTCTTGTATTTGCTGCACTCGTGCCTACTATGTTCGTCTGACAAAAGGTCGTGTCTTCTTTCGACCGGGAACAATAGTTGCAATTTCTTCCTTTTTATTATACATGAAATACATTTTTAGCACGTTCAAAAATTGTTTACATAATGTTGTGATAACATGTGTATAGAACGTTTTCAGAACGTTTCTACACTATTTTATAACGTTTACAGTACGTTTTCTAGAATGTTCTGAAAATGTGTATAACGTTTTGAAAACGTTCTAAAAACGTTTAAAACGTTCTGAGACCGTATACATAGAACGTTATCAGAACGCTTCTATAACACTGATGGTGATAGTTACATGTTCAATGAACGTTCTCTGAACCGTACTAATGTACGTCTTCAAGATGGACAGATAGACGTCTATAACACGTACAAAGTGAACGTTCTCAGAACGTGTTTGCAGGACAATTTTAGAACGTTCAGAGAACGTTTCGGTGCTGAATGGGAATTTACCACTTTTGTCAAATTTAGTCGCAAAATCGCCAAATGCGGCGCAAAGCCACCAAGTTTACTGCCAAGGTCGATCTTCGTGGAAATAAAAAAAAATCCATTTGTTTCCACTTTATCTATAAATCTACTTTTTCTGCAACAACAATCTTGATGCAGGAAAAAAGTTTTTTTTTTTGCAACAATGACATCACAAAGAATATGTGCATGCATAAAATAATATGAATGTATAAAAGGAGTAAATTAATGGGAATTAGGTTGAGGTTTCGTTTTGCGATTTTTCATATTCTGTTTTTATTTAATATTGACTTTTTCAAGAAATAAACAGTTTGATTTACAAAGAGTTTGACACTACCATCGTGTTTCAGTCATTACTTTTTTCAGTAAGGGAATTTTCTTCTTAAATAGCCCCGTTTATCCATTTTAATGTGTTTTTTCATGCCCCGCCCCCACCCACACACACTGATGTAATTGTATATTTTCCTCTATTTTTATTATTATTTTTTTTTATACATAGCTGTTAAGTTTGGCCCTTCTTTTTTTTTTCTCTTTTTAAGGACGACAGCTATTAAAAATCAGCCTCGAAAATTAACGTCAACGCAAATGGTTATCGCTAGTTAATTTCTAAAATAGATAATACGTATATATTTCAAATTTAAATATATTTCAATATTATTATTATTATTATTATTATTACTTTACTTGAATCCTATCTCAATAACAGAATTGTACCATAATTTCTTTCGGTTTGAATTTATTATTATTTATATATATTTTTTATATTTCTATTATTATTTTTTTAATGTTTTTAATTAATATTTATAGTTATTTTAGCTTTTTTTTACCCCCCCCCCCCTCTTTTTTTTTAAATTAAGCAAAATGTTTTGACCATAATTTGGCAGGTTTTAGTGGATACCTTGAAATAACCACAAAATGGCACGCGTTACTTTCCTGAAATTTGGACTTTTATTATTAAGAAGATATTACAGTGAATGTGTAAAAATGTAAAGGAGTACATAATTCAGAAGAACTTCAGAATTTTGTTACTCGCAGGTAAATAAAAATATTTATTTGTATGTAAAAACTGATAATGAAAGCATTTTATTTATTTATTAATTTTTATTTATTTATATTTATATTTTATTTACATTTTTATTTGTGCGTTTCAGCAGGATACATTTTATAACATTAAAGCTATAATGACGTCAATTTTATCAGATGCAAAATAAATTTTGAAAAGTTTCTTTCAATTTTCACCCATGAAAAATATACATAACTTTTTATGTAAAAACTACTAAATAAATAAACATATCGCGTAAACATTTTAATTATATAAGTAACAGCTTGATTTTATAAAATAAAAATATGAGTTTTTAACTATAACCGTAGAGTTCGAGTTTTTAAACACTTGTACAAAACAAAACGTATATTCGATTGAGCCAAATAGTGGTACAATCCTATTTGTCGTTGCACAGATATTGCTTTTTAAATCAATTTCTGTTTTCGGAATATTTTAATAGAATTAATGTTTCTAAAATTTACAATTTAATTTAATTTATTTAATTTATTTTTATTTAATTTATTTTTATTTTATTTTTTGGTAGATTTATATCAGTGACACTAAAACACCTTAAATACGAATTTTAACGAATATAGCTTCACTGTAAAAAATTCTACGAACGTTCCTCCAGAAATTTGTGTAAATTCCCTCAATATGCGTGTGGAATGAGATAAGGTTTTAGAATAAATGGTTCTTTTGAGCAACTTTACACATCTTGTGTTTGAGAAACATTACAAGATAATGAGAAACCGGGAGAAACCAATTACGTGATTTGCAGAGGATGATGTCTGCTAAAAAGCTGACTAATCGGGTTGCAATACTTCCCCTCTGACGTCATTGCCTAGCGGAGGTGGAAGTGAGCGGAATCGAAGTCAACCAAACTCTGCTAGCAACGTATCTTTTGCTAGGCGCTGTATTTTTGTGACGGGAGGAACGAAAATTGAAGTACACATATTGAAAATGATTTTAATATCGGTAAACATGAACGAGATCTTAATACATCCACAATTAAATCTTTTATATTTTCTAAAATTTTTCTAAGGGTTATTTCTCGAACTGCTAAATATATAATGAAAATAAATATGAATAGAGTCTTTTAAGAGAACTTATTACATTTACTTAAAGTTGAAAGAAATAGATACATAATAATTTTTCAAATACTACTAGTGACTCTACAATAAATTTTCAACAGATTTTGCATACAGTCTGACTTACACCATAATAAATTAATTTATATGATGCACATTGTTTAATAATTATTATAAAGCAAATTTCAATTACAAAAAAATACATATTTCGGACTGTAAATTGGTTTTAACAAACTATTCAAAAAAGGTGAAATATGTATTGTTTCCATAATAAATAAATTATTCTGTACAAGGAATTCGCATGCAAAAAGAAAAATTTAGTTAAAATAAAAGCCATTTTCTTGCGCATGAAAATTTAATTAAGAACATTTAACTTTATATAAAATTAAAACTCTTCCCTCCCCCCCCCCCAAAAAAAAAAAAAAAAAAAAAAAAAAAGAGAGAGAGAGAGAGAGAGAGAATCTTAACACAATGTTATTTTATAAGCATCCGTTAAAAGTACTCGAGACATAGTATATTAAACCCCATTTTTAAACTTCATCAAATTTATTGCTGAAAATATCTAGTTGTGCATTAAATTTTTTTGTTGCTGTATATACAGTATTCATATACAGAGAGATACTTTCGTAAAATAAAATTCCTTAAACATAAATAGATATTTAAATTGATAATATAATTTCTCTTTTCTTTAATAAATTCATCAATATTGAACTTTTAGTTAGAGACAAATAAAATACCAAAGCTTTGAATATATAAAATTTATAAATAAAAATGAATTATATCCTGATATTAATAAAATAGATTATTGCAAATTTATTTTATTATTTGCTGTTTAATTATTGCAAAGTCAGCAGCATTAAAATAGAAGGTTTTCAAATGTAGAAAAAGTACTTTTCTGTAATAAAATTCTATAAATACAGAAGGAAAAACAGGCACATTCTGTCAAAAATTTCTCTTTTCAAAATGAAGAAGACAGCAATATTAAATTACTTAATATTTATTTAAAAAATAAACGAATATTTTGATTTCATACAAAAGAGTTACATAAATATGAAATGTTAAGCTTTTTTTTTTTTTTTTTTTTTTTTTTTTTTTTAAAGAAAAAGAGAAATCTAATGTCAAACACAACTGCAGTATAAAAGCTATAATGTAAGATAAGGTACAGTCACCCCAAAAAAAAACGCCACCCCCCCACCTAATTTTGCCGTAAATTATCGTAGAAACATGCGACTGGTACCAATCAGTTTGTAATAGCGTCTAGTTTATAATGTTATAGTTAGATTTTACTTAGGGGGTCGTCTACATATTAAAACTGACATCAACTTCATTTTTTTCAATGGTAACCCCCATTGTTTATAATTTATTTGAATTCTTTGGATCAAATCATCACGGAAAATGGTATAGTTTATATATTTCGCTCAATTTTTCATAGAGTTATAAGCTGTCAAAGTTTGGGGGTGCTAATGTTAAATGAATGTGACAAACATTAAATCATATCTTCCGAAATAATTATGATATTTAAATTCTGTTTTTTTTATTCGTTAGAATGAAGTAACCCAAACATATTCCATGCAAATTTTTGCTAAAAAAACATTTTTTGAATTATGAAAATTATTAATAAATTCATATTTGAAAAAATTATGAATTATGACCTATGTTAATTTTTGCACGAATAGAACGGGCATCATCAAATACATGGGTTTCCAAATTTACAACTCGTTCCTAACATTATTTTTTGAGTTACAGTGATATTTCACTTTTTATTCCTGTTAGGGGGCCGTCACATGTTATAATCTGTATCCTCTATAAGTAAATGCTTGTATATAATTTGACGGAAAACTATTTTAATTTACCTTTATGTTATTTTTATTGTTTCCTAAGCAATATTTCGATGTTTATTATACAAATTGGCATATTTTTGTAAAGTTATCACAATGTAGGCGAGGGATTGTGAAAGAATTTCAAAAGAAAAGAAGCCCCGCCTCTGATTCGCTGAAACACTATTTAAAAAAAAAGACAAATTTGCATATTCCTATTTGACTCTATATGTGACGCTGGTATGCATAAATCACAATGGTATTTACTACATCGATTATTGAAGACAAAACTTAAATGATTTAATTACAAATATGCAAAATTATTTTGCTTTATATTATAAAGTTTTAGAAAATTTGTGAAAAGGCGTGGCTATTTACATTAAGCCTTGATATGGAAGCTATGTTGCTGTTTTTCGATGCTGCGAAATTTACAAAATATATTTGTGTTAATATACTATACAGATAGAAGAATAATTATATAATATCAACAAATCTTCTTTAATCAATATGTTTATATACATTACTGTAAGGAAATGTTTATATATGAATATTGTATTTATTTTTAATGAGAGATATAAACACAAAATACTAAAAAAAAAGAAGAAAACGTGTTATAAATTTTTATAAATCAAGCAAAATATATATGCATACTTGCCAACCTAACCCGTAACATTGTTAGTTCCCGCCCCTGTGTGTACACAATTTAATTTTTAGAGTATTTAACTTCAAATACATTTACGATTAACTCATTGAGCGCCACGCGAATTCTTATGGAAATCCCATTCAGGCCACACGTGCTGCTTAGAAGCGTGTTATGTTTATCGAGTTTCAATAAACCTCATTAAGCCTTAACGATATCATCCTATAAAAATCCTATTCAAAAAAAAAAAAAAAAAAAAAAAAAAACATGAAGTAAATTTTAAATAAATTGTCAGTAATTACTTAAAACTATGTAAGTTCTGTAGTTTTATATCATATTTTACACTGCCGGCTGACTTAGCCTAAATGGAAAGATCAGTGTCAGCCACCGATGGCTGACACAGCTCTAAAAAGACTGATGTGAAAAAAATGTACGGAAAGGGGCGGGACCAGTAATCTTCCGGGATAGGTTGACAAGAATGTATATACATAGAGCAATGCCAGAAAATGTTCTTTATTTTTCATGAACCAGATGAATGGTATTTTTTTTCTGAATAGTCTATGTATTAAATATAATGCTGCTTTAAATACCCTTTAAATGAAAAGTTTTATTACATAAAGTAATTTTCTGGCACTCTACAGCTCCCAAATGACACACAATACAAAACCCCGCCTTTTTCCAGTGTTTAAAGGGTATTAACGTTTAATATGCTTTATATTCGTTTTGATCTTTCCTTCTCCTCCTTATCTTCTTCTTTTTTCCTTAAAAAAAAAAAGAGTTACGTAACATTTTGACCTTTTCAAGTGAAGATTTAGATTAAGGGTAGTCAGCCTTTCTACACCCACCGTCCACTTCGGTATCTGTGTTAAAGTGTAGAATTTTAGAACATCCCATTAAGTAGTAGGATTTATTATTTTACATATTAATTTGTTACACATTATAAAATATAAAAGCAAAAGAATATGGTGGAGATTTATGTAAAAGTTTTTAATAATGTCATGAAAAAAAAAATAATAATAATTAATTAAAAAAATAAATAAATAAAAATAAAAAAATCTGTTTTAATATTTTAAAAAAGTCAATTAAAGAAAATGAAAGTACTGCAGTATCAGAACAAACTCCCATTGTCACTGTCAAACGGCCGTGGGAACCAGGTTGAGTGCCGCCGTTTCAGACAATTATACGGCAGCTTGAGTTAAAATAATTTTGAATTTTCAAACAAATTTAAAACCATTCATCTTTTTTTTTTGATAGATATTTTAATATATATTCAAGCTATTTAATTTTCTTCGTATGGAGTGAACTATCTGATGTTTAATCAATAGAAACCAATAAAAATCTTTTAATTCATAAACTAACTCAGAAAGTTCTGTGAATTAGTCATTTTTTTTATTTTATAATTAACATTTCTGAAATTTTTTTCCTGTGTGAAACTTAATAAATAATGTATATTGGGTGGTAGATCGTGATTTATATTTTCTATATGTATAGACGGACCCCTAATACATTTTCACGTGTAACTCTATTTAAAATTGATTTAATGTATATAAATAGGTATGTTTTTCGAACCGCCTTGATCTCAGAAATCTGAATATGAAGTCAAAAATAGGGGTTGCCATTGAAGAAAATGAAGTTAATGCCAGTTTTAATGTGTAGACGACCCCTTAGGCAAAATTTAACTAAACCGTTATAAACTAGACGTTATTACAAATCGATCGGTACCAGTCAAATGTTTCTACGATAATTTACGGCGAAATTAGGTGGGGGGGGGGTGGCGTTTTTTTTTTGGGTGACTGTACATTGTAGCTCTTATTAATGCTCACCTGTTCTCATTTGCTAAAAGCCGGTGTTACGTTATTGTGACTGAAAACAGTTGCTCTGGTGCAGAACAAATAAAAATATGAAAATGCTCATAGTATTAGCATGAAATTATTGGAGGGATTTGACATTTGAGCACACACAACCTTATAGAATTGACACCAGCGAGCATTAAATTTGAAGTACTATATGTTTCAAATGCTTAAAAATTTTATATAAGGTTGCTCAAAAAAGGATCATTCCATGTCAATTTTTCGACCGTGGCCCAACACCCACCATCACAGATTTTTATAAAACTTCGTACACTTTTCTTTTTTATTTTAATGCATAACTATCTAATTGTTTTTTTTTCTCTATTTTAAAAAGTTTTAATGTTAGACTTTCAAAATATTGTGATTTTGCACCATTTAGTATTTTTGAAGCACTCAGGAGGAGGTGGAATTTTTATTAAAAATTTTCTAATGGTAAAAACTTTAAAAATTGCTATATAAAAAGCTATAACATCAACAATTTCAGAAGAAAATATTGTAACAGTCTATGTTTATACTAACTTATTAAAAAAAAAAAAAAAAAAAAAAAAACCTTCAAATTTTTTATTTTTGAAAGGAGGAGCGAAATTAGACTCTTGGCTTAATTTTAAAAAATGATGAAAAATAAATGCTTTATTATGTCCAATGAAAAAAATTATGATACTTTTACTAATTCCATCCCCTCCCCTCCCATTTAAAGAAGAAATCACTGTCATAATTTTAAAATTTTCGCTTACTTAAAAAACCGAACTGTTATCAATTAAGGTCATTGTGCCTAAATGCGACGTGATTTTTGGTAAGTTTATCGCATTTAGGAAACTTATGACATTTTAGTAAACAAATAAGTATGAAAAGAAAGAGAAAATGGTTGAACATTACACTCGTAGTTCTAAACTTGTGTTTTGTGTCATTTCTTTTTAAGAAATTAAAAAAATGTCTGTAATTTATGAAAAAATATACCAGCGTCGCATTTAGGAAATTTTTGTCGCATTTAAGGTACTATATCCTAAATGCGATGTTCAAACTCCCTAATTGCGATAATGCATTTAATGTATGGGAGTTGCTTGAATGTTATTAACACTTTCCAAAGAAGGTTGAAAACTGTTATTGACTTCGGTTTGGGTCTGTCCGTCTGTCTGTCCTGCACTAACTCCCGTAAATATTCATGAAACTTGTTGAAACTGATATATATTATTCAAGTTCCTTATGACATGTTCCCTATTGAAAATGGAATGTATACCTCTACTGGTTTGTATACAGGAACACCCGAAAGTATTCCAAAGCATTATGTTCTATAGAAGGTATTTTCATAAACCATATTTTATTACCGTTACTTTACACATATCTTGATGAAATTGAAATATGTTATTCAACATTACTATCGGATGTTCCCTATTGAAAATGGAGTAAATACCATAATTAGTTTGAATACAGGGAAACTCGAAAGTATTCCCTAAAGCATTGCGTTCTACTAGAGGTATTTCTATAAACCAAACTTTAAAAACTTTATTTTGCACAAATCTTAATGAAATTAAAATATGTTCGTCATATGCACTAAAGAATGCTTTCCATAGAATAAAGTATGATTAGCGTTAAATTTACAGGGCCAAACAAAAACATTCAGTTATACTAAGGGGTATTGCAAATTTGTTAGAAATGCAGTTTCGTTTACGTAAAACGTTTGTATTACTTTCTAAATGTTTTTAACACTTTCCAACGAAGTTGAAAGATTTTAATAACTTCGGTTTGTCTGTCTGTCCGTTTATCGGCTGTCTGTGCGTTTGTCTGTCTGCGCTTTAATTAGCGTTATTACTTATGTAATTTCTTGAAACTGATACATATTATTAAAGTTTAGTATAGGATGTTCCCTATTGAAAATGAAGTGTGTACCTCTACTAGTTAGTTCACAGGGGCACCCGAAAATATTCCAAATTATTGTGTTCTGTGAGAGGTATTTTTATAAACCATATTTCATTATCGTTACTTTACACATACCGTAATAAAATTGAAATGTCATTCAAGTTCACTATCGGATATTTCCTATTGAAAATAGGGTAAATACCTTCACTGGTTTGTATACAGGGACACCCGAAAGTACTTCAAAGCATTGCGTTCGATGAGAGGTATTACTATGAACTAAATTTTGATTCCTTTATTTTACCCAAATTTTAATGAAATTGAAATATGTTATTCATATGCATAAGAGAATGCTATCTACAGAATGTAGTATGGTTAGCATTAGATTTACAGGGCCACACAAAAATATTCAGCTACATTGAGAGCTTTTATTGAAAATTTGCTGGAATTGTATTTTCGTTTACATTAAGCGATTTAACAGTTTTTAACATTTTTTAAAGTCTGAACGTGTTTGCAATTTTTAACACTTTCCAACAAGGTTGAAAAGTGTTTATGACTTGGGTTTGTCTGTTTGTCTGTCTGTCTGTCTGTCCGCGCTCTAACTCACGTAAATATTTATGGAATTTCTTGAAACTGATATATGTTATTCAAGTTCACTATCGGATGTTCCCTATTGAAAATGGAGTTTATACCTCTACTGATTTGTGTGCAGGGACACACAAAAGTATTCCAAAGCATTGCGTTTTATGGAGATATTTCTATAAACTAAATTTTAATAACTTTACTTTGCACGAGGATTTATGAAATTGAAATGCTTTATTTATAAGCACAAAAGAAAATGCTTTGCATAGAATATAGCATGATTAGCATTAGATTTACAGGGTGACACAAAAATAATCAGTTATATAAAGAGCTATTCATAAATATTTGCTAAAAGTGTACTTTCGTTTACATTAAGCGTTTTTAACACTTCCCAACAAGGTTGAAAAGTGTTAATGACTTCCGTTTGTCTGTCTGTCTGCCTGTCCGCGCTCTAATTCCCGTAAATATTTGTGGAATTTCTTGAAACTGATATATGTTATTCAAGCTCATTATCGGATGTTCCCTGTTGAAAATGTAGTTTATACCTCTACTGATTTGTGTGCAGGGACACACAAAAGTATTCCAAAGCATTGCGTTTTATGGAGATATTTCTATAAACTAAATTTTAATAACTTTACTTTGCACGAGGATTTATGAAATTGAAATGCTTTATTTATAAGCACAAAAGAAAATGCTTTGCATAGAATATAGCATGATTAGCATTAGATTTACAGGGTGACACAAAAATAATCAGTTATATAAAGAGCTATTCATAAATATTTGCTAAAAGTGTACTTTCGTTTACATTAAGCGTTTTTAACACTTCCCAACAAGGTTGAAAAGTGTTAATGACTTCCGTTTGTCTGTCTGTCTGCCTGTCCGCGCTCTAATTCCCGTAAATATTTGTGGAATTTCTTGAAACTGATATATGTTATTCAAGCTCATTATCGGATGTTCCCTGTTGAAAATGTAGTTTATACCTCTACTGGTGTGTGTACAGGGGCACCCGAAAGTATTTCAAAGCATTGTGTTCTATGACAGGTATTTCTATAAATCATATTTTCATGCCTTTACTGTACACATAACTTAATGAAATTGAAATATATTATTCAAGTTCACTATTGGATTTTTCCTGTAAAAAATGGATTAAATACCAACTATGTTTTATACACAAGGACACTCAAAAGTATTCTAAAGCATTGCGTTCTATGAGAGATATTTCTATAAATCAAATTTTAATAACTTTACTTTCCACGAAGTTTTTGGAAATTGAAATATGTTATTTATATTCACAAAAGAACGCTTTACATAGAATATAGCATAGTTACCATTAGATTTACAGGGTGACACAAAAATATTCAGTTATATTAAGAGCTATTAATAAAAAATTGCTAGAATTATACTTTCGTTTACATTAAGCGTTTTTGACACTTTCTATAATTTTTTTAATGTGAATATAATTTCAATTTGTGTATCCGTCTGACTGTTCTTCTGTCCGTCTGTCTGTTTCTCTGTCTGTTTTTCTACGCTCTAATTCCCGTAAATATTTATGGAATTTCTTTAAACCGATATATTTTATTCAAGTTCAGTATCGGATGTTCCCTATTGAAAATCTGGTTTGTGTACAGGGACACCCAAATGTATTCGAACGCATTGTGTTCTATGAGGAGTTTCTATAAATCATATTTTAATACCTTTATTGTATAGAAACTTTAATGAAATTTTAATATGTTATTCAATTCCCTATCGGATGTTTCTTATGTAAAATAGAGTACATTTCTAACTGGTTTGTGTACAGGGGCACTTAAAAGTACTCCAAAGGATTGTGTTGTATGAGAGTTATTTTTATAAACCAAATTTTAATAATTTTTTTTTCCACAAAGATTTATGCAATTGAAATATATTATTCATATGCACAAAAGAGTATGCCTTCTATGTAATATAGTATGGTTAGCGTTATATTTACAGGGCCACACTAAAATAATCAGTTACATTAAGAGGTATTAATAAAAATTTGCTGGAATTGCACTTTTGTTAACATGAGCATTTTAACACTTTCTTATAATTTTAGTGGGAATATGATTTCAATATGTGCATCTGTCTGCCCGATTGTCTACCTTTCTATCTGTTTGTCTCCGACTCCTATCATCCGTGAATACTGTGAGAATTTAAAAAAATGATACACTCATGTTCCCTATGGAATGTCCCTACTTAAAATGTCATTAATAGGTCCTGTACAACTAGTTTGTTTACAGGGACAACAAAAGCAACAACAATAAAAAAAAGATAATGCATTACATTTTAGGACAGAATTTTTTAAAGTTATATTTAAAAGTTTTTCTACTACAAAAATCTTAAAAACATTGACATGTATTATTAATATTCTAAAATATATTTTTGTATAGAATATGATATGATTAAATTTCATATTTACAGGGCTACAGTAAAATATTCAAAGAGTTTAAAAGCTGTAATTAAATCTAACGGCTGCATTTTCTTTTGCGTTAAGCCTTTTTAACCCTTTCCAAATTGCCTAAGAGTAATTTTAAAATCAATTAGTCTATCTGTATGTTTTTCAGTCCTTCTGTCTGCTGTGCGATAACGTATGCAAAGAATATTAATAGTTATTCGATACAACAATTGCATACAGTTGGAAAGTGTTAAAAATCAATGCGTACTGCATGATTTTTCTTTCTTGTTGTATCTATCTGCCCGACTCTGCATTTGTCTATCTGTTCGTCTACCGCACTCATCGTCCGTAAATATTTTCAGAATTTTTAAAATATTATATATGTTGTTCATATTCACTATTGAATATTCCTAAATGAAAAAGGCATTAATAGGTCCTATGCAACTTTTTCATGTACACGGACACGCAAAAAAATGCCAATGCATCGCATTTTAGGAGATACATTTTTATAATTTACATTTAAGGAACTTTCTACTGTAAAATCATAAAGAAATTGATATTTATTGTTAATTTGCTAAAATAACGTTTTGTATAAAATATGATTTTGTTAACGTTCAGATTTACAGGGCTACACTGAAATTTTCAGATTGATTAAGGGCTGGAATTACAATCTAAGGGCTACGTTTCCTTTTCTGTTAAGCATTTTTAACACTTTAAAACAATGATTAAGAATGATTAGGAATTCAATTAGTCTGTCTGTATGCCTTTCAGAACTACTGTCTGTTTGTTTTGTGATAATGCAGGTACAGAACTTTGAAAGTTATATGATACAACAATTACGTGCTGTTGGAAAGTGTTAATAATCATTGCATAATGCATGATTTTTCGTGTTTTTTATAGTTTATAAAACATTTAATACCACATAACTATTTGAAGATAAAGTGTTGTGTAACTCTACGTGTAACTCTGCCTTTAATAGTGTGTGAAACTCTTCCTTTTTATTAACAGTGTGTGGAACTTTGTGTGGAACTCTGCTGTTTGTTAAAAGTGTGTAACTCTTCTTTTTTTTAACAGTGTGTGTGTGTGTAATTCTATGTGTATTGCTGAACTTTTCTAACAGTGTACGTAGCGCTATGTGAAACTGACACTGTGTGTGTAACCCTGTATGCAATTAACAGTGCGTGTGTGAGTGTATCTCTTCTTTCTTATTAACAGTGTGTGTAACTCTGCTTTTTATTAACAGTGTGTGCAACTCCTCTTTTTTGAACATTGTGTGTGTAACACTGTATGTATCGCTGATTTTTTTAAAACAGCGTGCGTAATTATACTTATGTGTAACTATCAGTGTGTGTGTAACCCTGTATGTAATTATAAGTATGTGTGTAACTCTGCCTTCTTATTAACTCTCTGTGTGTAACTCTGTGTATAATTCTACCTTTTTATTAACAGCGTGTGTAATTCAATGTTTAATTCTTCTTTTTTTTTTGAACAATGTGTATAACTCTGTGTGTATCACTCATATTTTGCTAACAGTGTGTGTAATTCTATGTGTAACTAACAGTGTGTGTGTAACCCTGTATATAATCAACAGTACGTGTGTAACTCTCTGTGTAACACTGCCTTATTTTTAACTGTGTGTGTGAATAACCCTGCCTTTTTATTAACTGAGTATGTAACTCTGTATAATTTCGCCTTTTTATTAACAGTGTGTGTAACTCCATATGTAAATCTCTTTTTTTTTTTTTTGTCAATGTGTGTAAAGCTGTGTGTACCGCTAAGTTTTTGCTAACAGTGTGTATGTATCTCTGTGTGTAACTCTGCCAGTTTGTGTGTAATTGTTTGTGTAACTTTGCCTTTTTCTAACAGAGTGTGTAACTCCGTGTTTAACTCTTCTTTTCTGAACAGTGTATGTGTAACTCTGTTTGATTCCATGAATATTTACGGGAGATAGAGCACAGACAGACAGACAAACCTAAGTCATTAACTCTTTTCAGGTTTGTTGGAAAGTGTTAAAAACATATAGAAAGTGATAAAAACGCTTAATATAAACGAAAATGCAATTCCAGCAAATTTCCAATTAATACCCCTTAATGTAGCTGAATATTTTTGTGTGGCCCTGTAAATATAATGCTAATAATATAGTATTTTAAGGAAGGTAGTCTTTTGTGCATATGAATAATATATTTTAATTTTTTTAAGACTTGTGCAAAGTAAAGTCATTAAAATTTGGTGTTTAGAAATACTTTCCATAGAACGCAATGCTTTTAAATACATTCAGATGTCCCTGTATACAAACCAGTGATGGTATTTACTTCAGTTTACATGGGGAACATCGACAGTGGACATAAATGATATATTTCAATTTCATTAAGATATGTGTAAACGTATCAAAATACGGTTTATAGAAATATCTCTCATGGAACACAATGCTTTGGAAAATTTTGGGTGTGAATGTAGACAAACCATGAAAGGAATTCACTCCATTTTCAATAGGGAACATCCGATAGTGAATTTGAATGCGATATATCAGTTTCAAGAAATTCCATAAATATTTACGGGAGTTAGAGTGCGGACAGACAGACAAACCGAAGTCATTAACGCTTTTCAACATTTTTGGAAAGAGTTAAAACAAGAAAGCAAAATCATGCACTACGCACTGGTTATTAACACTCTCCAACTGTACGTGCTTGTTTTATCGTATAACTTTCATTATTCTTTGCCTGCATTATCAAACAAAAGACAGTAGAACAGAAAAGGCTTAATGCAAAAGAAAATCTAGCCATTAAATTATAATTGCTGCCCTTAATGTATTTGAATATTTTAGTGTAGTCCTGTAAATCTGAAGGTGTATCATATCATATTCTATACAAAACATTATTTTAGAATATTAAAATACATTTCAATTTATTTATAATTTTTACGGTTGAAAGCTATTTAAATGTGATTTATAAAAATATCTGTTCTAAAACGTAAAGCATTGGAAGTTTCCTGTACACTTGTTCAGGACATATTAATGGTATTTTAAATAAGAAACATTCCATAGTAAACTTGAATAACATATATCAATTTTTAAAAATTCTGAAAATATTTAAGACCTCTCGAGACGAGAGACAACCAGATAGAAAGATAGAAAGATAGACAATCGGACAGAAAGATAAACAAATAAAAATCATATACACGCTTAAAAATTGTTAGAAAGTGTTAAAAACGCTTGTTGTAAAAGAAAATCAATTATAGCAAGTTTTTATTAATAGCTCTTACTGTAACTTAATATTTTTATGTGGCCCTGTAAGACTAATGCTAATCATACTGTATTTTATAAAAAGCATTCTTTTGTGCAAATGAATAACATATTTCTATTTCATTAAGCTTTGTGCAAAGTAAAGTTATTAAAATTTGGTTTCTCGAAATATCTCTCATACAATGCAATACTTTCGTGTCTCCCTGTACTCAAACCAGTGGAAATATTGTACCTATTTTACACAGGACACATCCGATAGTGAAACTGAATAACATATTTCAATTTCATTAAGATTTGTGTAAAATAACGGTATTAAAATATGGTTTATAGAAATACCTCTCCTAGAAAACAATAGTTTGCAGTAATTTCCGATGCCAATGTACACAAACTAGTAGAGGTGTTTACTCCATTTTCAATAGGGGACATCCGATAGTGAACTTGAAAAACATATATTAGTTTCAAGATATTCCATAAATATTTACCGGAGTTAGAGTGCCGAAAGACAGACAGATGGACAGATGGACAGATAAACAGATACACAAATTGAAATTATATTCACACTTAAAAATTGTTAGAAAATGCTAAAAACGCTTAATGTAAACTAAAGTGCAATTCCAGCAAACTTTTATTAATAGCTTTTAATGTATCTGAATATTTTTGTGTTGCTCTGTAAATCTAATACTAAACATACTATATTCTGTAGAAAGCAGTCTTTTGTGCATATGAATAACATATTTCAATTTCATTAAGCTTTGTGGAAAGTAAAGTTATTAAAATTTGGTTTATAGAAATACTTCTCATATAACGCAGTGCTTTCGTATGCTTTCAAGTGTCTCTGTTCCCACGCCAATGGTGGTATTTACTCCATTTAATATACAAAACATCCGATAGTGAACTGGAATTACATATTTCAATTTTATTAAGATTTGTGTACAGTAAAGGTATAAAAATATGGTTTATAGAAATTTCTCTCATAGAACACATTGCTTTGGAAAAGTTTTGTGTGTCCCTGTGCAGAAACCAGTAGAGATATTAACTCCTTTTGCAATAGGGAACATCCGATAGTGAACTTAAATAACATATATCAGTTTTAAGAAATTACATAAATATTTACGGGAGTTAGAGCGCGGACAGACGAACAGACGGATGGACAGACGGATGGACAGACGAACAGACAGATGGACAGAAGAACAGACAGATACTTAAATTGAAATCCTATTCACACATAAAAAATATTAGACAGTGTTAAAAACGCTTAATGTAAACGAAATTGCAATTCTAGCAAATTTTTATTAATAGCTCATAATGTAACTGAATATTTTTGTGTGGCCCTGTAAATCTAATGCTGATCATATTTTAGTCTATAGAAAGCACTCTTTTCTGCATATGAACAACACATTTCAATTTCATTAAGCTTTGTGGAAAGTAAAGTTATTAAAATTTGGTTTATAGAAATACCTCTCATAGAACGCAATGCTTTGGAATACTTTCGAGTGTCCCTGTACATAAACTAGTGTTGATATTTGTTCCATTTTATATATGAAACATCAGATAGTGAACTTGAATAACATGATTAAATTTCACTAAGATTATACAGTTAAGGTATTAAATATGGCTAACAGAAATACCACTCATAGAACACAATGCTTTGGAATACTTTCGGGTGACACAACAGCAGTTAGAGCGCGGACAGACAGACAGACGGACAGACAGACGGACAGGCAGGCAGACAGACGGACAAACCGAAGTCACTTGTAAACCTTGTTGGAAAATGTAAAAAAGGAAAAAATGCTTAAAGTTACCTTTATATATCAACTGTAAAACTCTCCGCATTTAATGGATAAAATTTGTCGCATTTAGGAATATGGTGTAAACAGACCCTTAAATGCGATAAAAAAAATTTAAATCCCTCTTTTTAAAAATTTGTAGTATTTTCTTTAATTTTCTTCTGATAGGTGTAAAGGGTATTCAAGCACATGACGTAACAGTGGTTATTTGACATTGAAAAATAAAAGGATAAAATTACAGTTACTATTTGAAAATATTTCATCGCAATTAGGAAAAGCCGTAATGAACAATGTTTACTGCAAAAGAAAATTCTACTAAAAAAAACTTTAAAATTTAATGAAAAGTTTCGCGAACCATTTTTGAAATGTTTATGTTCCATTATGATTCATAATTATGCGATTTATGCATTTAGATTTTCAGTAGAAGCGCTTTGTCGCATTTATGGGTTATCGCATTTAGGCACAATGACCTTATAACAAAAATTTAATTTAAAGTAAATTAAAAATACAACTTTTAACGCACAAAAATATGTATGTATGGCACTTTCAGGTATTCCTTCTCCACCCACCCCATACCAATCTGCAAAATATCATTTAGTCTATTCTTCTTTTTTTTTTTTTTTTCCTGTTTAAATTACATTTTCGAAATGCAGTAATTACTCAATATGTTTTTTCAAAATGATCCCTTTTTTAATCTATCTACCTACAGATATACATATAGAGATAGATAGATAGATAGAATATGGTAAAAATTTGTCGCTGATTGACATTTATTTTCTACAATTACTGAAATGTGGAACTATATCATCGCTTATTTTAAAAAAGAAAAAAATAATTTTTGCAAACTGCTGAAATATACAATATTCTTCATCAAACTGTTTCTCCGCTATTCGGAAAAAAAAAATCACGTTTTTTTCAATAGCTAATTCTGAAATATATGGTGATTTCGCAATGAATTAAGCTTTCTTTCTTTCTTTCTCTTTCCTTTTTGTTTGTGGGTCACGTTTCCAAAATGCAGAATCATTTGAACACTGTTTAACTTATTTTAATTCCAGGTAACAGCAGAAATATGTAATCCTTTTTTGTCGGTAATAGACATATAACATTTTTTTTCAACGCGGATTCTCGAGATACCTGATTATTTCTCCACAAATCAATAAAATTGCTGCTTTATAGTACAAGTTATACTTTTCAAGGTTGTCGGAGAATAAAAAATGTGGTGAGTTATTTTAAGTTGCCACAATATTTTATTTAGTAACGATGTGTTGAGTGGATATTTTTAAATCTATGGTGCAGAGTTAAAAATCCTTCAAAATTAATGGTTTAATGACAAATCCGCGCTTGTCGACTAGCCATTCGGAGTTTTACGTGGTTTTCTCCATAACTCCTCAAAATACGGGTTAGGATTCTTAGAAAGACCCTCACGGAGGGCAAAACACCTCAGTCCTAGGACCTTCATGATGTCAGTTGGCCTTAACCGCCCACCTTCCTCGCCCCCTCCCCCCCCCCCCCCCAAAAAAAAAAAAACTCTAAAATGAATGACTTTTTTAATTATTAAGCGAAATTGTTAATACTATTTTTAGTTATATATTTTTCATTTATTTTCAGGTGACAGAAAATCAGAGAAGACTGTGAAAATTGTACTGGGCAAGAAATATTAATGCTCCTGAAGAAAGATTTTCAAGCCATTTGAAAGGTGTCCTTGAAACTGGATATCTTTCCTGGGATGAAAAACTTGATGAAATACATTAATGAATTAGTTATGTTCTTCAACAGTAAAATATATAGACAACCCTACACTTCAAAAACATAACCAAGTTACCAAAGCCTTGGTTGATAGAGATGAGAGTTAAAGTTATTTTTGAGCGGTAATAATTGATATTACTAATTACTTCTCTATTGCTTAATTGAATTTGTTACTTTTGTTTATCTTTTTGATAGTTTAACAATTTTTGAAAAAGCTTCATAACACAAATTTTATTTTAATGCAGAAGAAATGTATTTTGTTAATGTAAAATGCTACTGCATTTTTTGTTTTTTCCAATAAAAATTTAGAAAGTTCTAGAATTTCATGTACTACAATATTGACTTTCAAAGTATACTTTTTTATTTTGCATACTTAAATTGCATCAAACAATCACTAAAGTTGAAAAACAAAATGTAGTTTAATTAGTTTAGTTTCTTGGCGGCTTTTTTTTTTTTTTTTCTTGGTTATAATAAAGTTTTTCAGAAGTAATATGTGGACGTTTTATCTTTTACCATCTCTAAAGTGCACCACTTTAATATTTCTTTACTTAAAATTTCGTACAAAAAGTAAACAAGATATCTGTTTCATGCACCTGACAAATTGTTTTTCCAAAAAAGCATACTTTATAAAATTTATATATAAAATTGTTTCTCTTCTGTATTTTAACAGACTGAATTAACCATTATCATTTATGTGCTCCTGAAGTTGCTTTAAAATAATGGCATAATAAAGTTTTATGTACGTTTCTATTTTATTGATACTAATTCATTTAAATTTCTAAAATTAAAAATTAATATTTTAATTTTAAAAATTAATTTAAATATATATACTATGCAATACAGATTTTTTTATAAATTGGAATAAAATGCACATGAATCTGGTGATGCACATTAATACACAGTAATTATTTCGCATCGAAATAATTAAGCATGACCTTTCACGAGAGAAAAATGTAGTCACTATATGCAGTATGAAAGAAAACGTATTAAAGTGGACTCATCTTCAACACGAATTGCATAACCCTGTACAACGTATAGTATCATAAAAACAAAGCCAAAAGATCTTTAGATGGTGACATGAAACTCTATTTTAAAAGAAATTTGCAGAAATTAAATAAACATTGTGATACAATGAACACATAATTCAACACAATCAGAAGCATTTAATTTAGCAGCAATCTATCACATCTAGTAACAGAACTGTGAAAGTAGAAAAAAATCTTCAAATCAACCATAAAGAAATGAATTATGTTTACCGCACAAGCATTGAACAATACTGTTTGAAGCTTATTAATATCGAAATATATTTTTAAAAATATTTTAGCCGACAAATTTGTCCTCTATATGAGAGATTTAGGCGGCATTTGTTAGTAACTGGTTAACAACTGTCACTGTGTCACCATGCCGGCAGGAACCCTAATTATAATTTAACATCATTTATTTATTGCATAAAAAATTGGAAATTTTCAGATTTTTTCTTTAACCACTTATTATGCATTTTTTAAAATGACCATAAAAATATGAATAGATCTGTCAATATCTCCATTTTTAACGAGATGATAGATATTATAGTTTTTCTTTCTTTCTTTCTTTTCTTTTTTTTTTTTTTTTTTTTTTTTTTTTTTTTAATTACTGGTTTTCAGAATTAAGAAATTAAATATTCATGTTCAATTTTCAAAAATAGATAAAGACTTCTCAAAAATTTTTTTAAATGCTGCATGCAAACTAGTTTAAAAATTTCCCCTAAATTTTACGTTACTATAGCTCAACAAATTTGGGTATTACTTTGTCGATTGATTGATAAGATTTTAAATGTATTTATTCAATTCCAAAATTTTCATGAAATTTCTTTATGAAAACAAAAATATATAAAAAAAAAAAAAACTTATCAATGAATTAACAACATAAATCATAACCAAAATATGTTTGAAATACGTAATAAAACTATAATAATATAAAATTAAGGTGAAAAATTAATACTAGATTTGCATTAAAAATTTTATTTTATTTTATTTTATTTTTTTTTTTTTTTGAAAAGAAAAAAAATTAAAAATTAAAAATTAAAAATTAAATTTTTGAAACTTAAATAATTTTTGAGAAATTTTAATAATTTGATACATTTAATTAAAATGTATGGAAATGTTTATAACTCTAACACGGTAATTTAATAAAAAAAAAATTATGTCTACCATCATATTAAAGTAATTAAAAAATCGTTTTGTAAGAAAGGTAGGCTTTCGTAATTTTCAAAATGAAACCTTATTTACTGCTCTACATACAGAACACAATAACATTACATAAAGCTCCTGAATGAAAAGTGAGACTTTACCTACTGATTTGTATATCATTCGAAGCAAATTTATATATAGTAATAGACACTAGTTTAAAATATTTCCTACTCGCCTGCATACTTTATATAACAAAGTTGTGTAAAATTAACGAACATAAATGCTGAACCATAATTAATGATCTGCATGTTATACAACAAACTTGTATTAAGTCCCCAATCACATTAGTGCAACTTTACCTATTAATCTGCATAGGTCACACAATATGTTTGCATGGTGTTACCTTTTATGAGAGTGAAAGCTTATTAACTGATTTGCCTACATTACACTGCAATGTTATATAAAGTTAATGTTTGCGAGAGAGGAACCTTACCTACTGATCCTCATACATTACACAACAATGTTGTGTAAAGGTACCGTTCGTCAGAGTTGAATCTTACCTACTAATCTGTATAAATTACACAACGATGTCGTGTAAAGTTACCGTTTGCCAGAGTGTAACCTTACCTACGGATCTGCATACGTTACACAACAATGATATGTACAGTTGCCGTTCGCCAGGGTGGAACTTTACTTACTGATCTGCATACGTTACACAACAATGTTATAGGAAGTTACCGTTTTCCAGAGTGGAACCTTACCTACTGATCTGCATACATTATGCAACAATGTTGTGTAAAGTTACCGTTTGTAAAGGTGGAAACTTACTTACTGATCTGCATATGTTACACAATAATGTTGGGTAAAGTTACCGATTGCGAGAGTGGAACCTTATCTACTGTTCTGAATATATTACACAAAAACTTGTGTAAAGTTACTCTTTCTGAGTGCGCAAATTTTCTTCCCTGTCTGCAAAGATTACACAAATAGAGTTGGTAATGTTTCTCAACATAGTTGTGGTAAGTAAGCTGCCTCAACATTGTTGAGTAAAGTTACACAAAGATTTACAGTGTCGAGCGGTTTTTTAAATAAATCACCGCACTATTGTTTAAAGAAAAGAAAAAATCATTTCAAGAAAAATCAATGTTATTGAAACATGGCGAGTTTTTATCTTAGGAACTTCCTTAAAATCTGACTTTAAAGCTTGTGAATGATCAGGATAAAAAAGTATTTTACGCTTTTTGATAGGACGCATACTTTTTGAGAAAAATGCGTCGGCAGATAGTTCAACACCAAAAGCAAGTTCAGGACAGAATATATAACACTACGCTTTACTAGTCTTTGCATTTTTACTTTGTGGTTGGATGGCGTGCTGTTCGGTTTGGGAGAGGGCTGGGCATAACAATAGTAGACCCTATCGTTACCTGCTGCTTTAATGGAGCCTCTATATCTCCAAATATTCCACGGCCGAGTAGGGTGTCATAAGGTGAAGTTTTGATGGGATATAGTTCTAGGGTACTGCAAGTTTTTGATGCGCTTTTGCAGCAACCTCGAACAATTTGAACTAATACCAGCAACAAACTGTCTGGAATGCGAAGTTCATTTTTCAGTATAAATGCACGATCAATGAAACAAACATCACATGCCTGGATGTTACTACGTGCATTAGTTTGCTGCTGCCGCTTTAATCCCAAGCGTGCCCAATGAATTTTCCCCAACAGCCCCAAATGGGGCATGCTCGTCTTCCCCTAAATGGCCCTTTTAAATGCATTCCAGTATACATAACAATCTACAAACACGTTGTTACTAGAAAACATGTGAATTCATTGTTTGAACTCGCCTGTCTTCATTCTCATGTAATACTTTGAACATCCAAATACACTGTCGTATATACCTTCGCGAATTTCACTACAATTTAATAAAATGAAACGGATTTATCTTTTTTTACGGAATTTCATGTTGTTTAGAGCGATCCGCTACTTTTCTTACGATTGTCTTTTGCTGGGATGTATACGTTTAGCTTGTCTTCTCTTCTGAAACCCAAGTGGAGCCACATCAAGCGCCAAACTGGGGTTGTGGGGTATGCCCATCTCCCCCACATGCCCATTTTACTCTGTCTTACACTAAATAAAAGAAACTTCGTAATAACATGCTAGAGTGACAACGAATTCCAATCATTATTTTTAAATTAATGTTCTAAAAAATTATGTTTTTCTATTACTTTGTTACTGGTCCTGTGTTTATCTTCCGCACAAAGGTTTGTAAGGTTGAGACTATGGTAGGTCACCACAGTTTTTCAAACTGAGCTGGATCCAGCGACGCAATGCATGGGAGGGTTGAATGCTTCGACGCCAGCAGTCGACGAAATTTTAGGTTGGAATGGTTTTGCGTCAGCATAGTGCTGTAACGAAGGAAGTAAGTTAAGGAGTGTTGGCGAATGCGAAGCGGCTTTAAAGATTTGTTAAAGTGAAAAGATATGAGTCGGTGGAATGGAGGATAAATAGGAAGGTATTTTTCGTAAAGAGTGTGGTGATTGGTAAAGACGGGTTAGTTCTTATACTAGACTAAGCTGTATTTTGTGATGTATTACTTAATGTTGCTGCTAAACCTTTCTCAAATGAATCAAATTTATGTTCTAAAACCGTCAAGTCGACAGATTCGTATATTTTTAATGAGCATGATGTAAATGAAATGTTTAAATTTTTTTCACTTCTTTCACATTCTAATAACTGTGCTCTCTGAAAATCTAATCTCTAATTTAAATGAAAAAGTTGCAAATCGACAGGAAATTTTAGATACAGTCGGTAACAAAAGTCTCCGAACACTAGCAAAAATTCCTATATAAAAGTGTACACTTAATACAGTTTTGTTAAATAAAGCCTTGTCGAATCATGTTCTTACACTGACTAACAACTGGATTCGGCAAGGATTTATTTAACAAAACTGTATTAACTGTACTTTTTCACATAGGAATTTTTGCTAGTGTTCGGAGACTTTTGTTACCGACTGTAACTGTGTCACTAATTTAAAAGAAAATGAAAGTGAAATGTTAAATGGTGGTGCTTCCAACAATTTCATAGCTAATTTACATGAAAATGTAGGAAATGAATGCGAAAAATTAAATTGTTTTCAAGTTAATACGCAATCTAGTAACACTAAATTAGTGAATAGAGGTTCGGATGTTCTTTCCCGAACCATTCCTGGCAACTTTCCTTTAGATGATCGAAACGAGGTTAACTCTCTTCCAGTTCCCCAGACCACTAATCAACTGAGAATTTTTACAGAGCCAGCTGACACTCCTCCTGGAAATCTGGACTGCGACAGTGTGCCGAGTTCGAACCCATCTCAGGAACGTTCCTTTCAAACGCCTGACCTCGTTCAGCAAGCCTCCAGCCCTGTGGTTTGCCCGACGAGAGCACCGACCAGCATGACTAAGGTGCTCGGTCTTCCTAATGTTACAGAATCAACCATAAATCAGGTGATACCGTTCTCTATTTTTTTTTGGTTGTTGTTGTTACAAAGTGTATTATTTCTGTCGGAGCTGCACCAAAATGTTCGACATAGCTTAAAGTCTTTTGGACTTTAACTTTTCGACCTTTTTACGAAAGCATGGGCTTTCTCAAAATAAAAAAAGCAAAACTCAAAATTTGTACATGAACTTTCGAACTCTTAAAATTCATGTTAAGCTTCTATGTCACCATTTTTGTTCCGTTCGATCACATATTTTCTGTATGTATGTTAAACTCTATTATTTTTTAGCCATCAACTGCCGAGTAGGTGAATATAAAACTTTTATTAATCGCTTGTATAAATATCCCCTCTTTATATTTATATCAATTATGTATCTGTATGTTAAACCGAAACTTTTGTCTACGTACTAAAAGTTCTGAATATGTATGTCTTTTAGAGTGGGGGAAAAATGTTTTTTTTTTTTTTTTTTTTTTAACTATAAGCATAAAAGTCGTGTTTAACTGTATAACATTAAAAAGACTAACTGCTCAGTTTTTTTCCGCTTATGCTTTGACCAAGCAGGGAAAAATATTTCTGTATGCAACCTATCTATTATGTTAATAGAGACGAACCTGTCTCAGTTTATTCTAGAGATGAATTGTAACTTCTTTTTTTTTTTACTATGCATACTGTAAAAGTTTTTCCCATTTTAGTTACACTCTGATGGACAATTTTCTTCATCTGATGTTAAAAGTCTTTTTATCTGAAGTGCAAGGTCTCTTAATCTGATGTCAAAAAGTTTTTTTTCCTGGATTTGGATAGCCTGCACATTCCCAAGTCTGCTTTTTCCTGACGACTGTTAAACTGCTAGCCACTTCATATGCAGGATAGATTTTCAAGTTACACATCCTAGTTAATAGCATTAAACTGTTAAAGCATTAAACTGACTTTTTGTTCAATTAGATATGTTAAAACGAAGATTATTTGTGTAATATGAACAATCTGTGCAACAGACTTTATTCTACAACAAGAAATTATGGCATTTGTACATGCGAGTATCTTTATAATTCTACAACGTATCATTAAACTCATACAGTTGCCTTCCTGGCCTAACAGGGAGATGTCTGTAATGTCCTATTGTATTAAACTATCCAAACTCAATCATAGTTTTTTTTTTAGTTCCGGAGTTTCCGGTTGTAAACGGACCCTATTTAGTTTATAAAACTTCCTTTTTTTTTCGGAGTTTACCGGTTTTACGCTCAGGAACTGAGCTAATATTCTTTTTTTTTTTTTTGAATAAACACCCAAGTATCTTAATCAGCAATTTTTTTTTTTTTTTTTTTTTTTTGCTCTTTAATTTAAACATTCCTCCATTTCTTAAATTACTCTTAACCCCAGTTCCAAAATTCTAGGTGACGCCGCACTCAATTAAGTTGCCTTAGATTAGATTATGATTAGAATTGGTGGTGTACTTAAAAATTCCTTGGATAAAACCCGTTTAGGAGTTTTCCGACGAATTTTTTTTCTGTTGGAGGGGGACTGAAAGGTTGAGACTATGGTAGGTCACCACAGTTTTTCAAATTGAGCTGGATCCAGCGACGCAATACATGGGAGAGTTGAATGCTTCGACGCCAGCAGGCTTCGAAATTTTAGGTTGGAATGGTTTTGCGTCAGCATAGTACTGCAACGAAGTAAGTAAGTTACGGAGTGTTGGCGAATGCGAAACGGCTTTAAAGTTTTGTTAAAGTGAAGAGGTATGAGTCGGTGGAATGAAGGACAAATACGAAGGTATTATTCGTAAAGAGTGTGGTGTAGACGGGTTAGTTCTTATACTAGACTAAGCTATAGTTTGTGATGTATTGTTGAAGTTGAATGATTATACGAAGGGAAAAGTTATGTGCTATTGGAGTTCGCTAGTCGGAAGTGCATAGTGAAGTTATAAGGTATATTAAGTTACGTGCAAAATTTGTCGTGCAATGGGAAGCCAGTCGGCAAGTTTGTGTTTACATCGTTTAGTGGTCCAAGAGTGCAGCCTGCAACCTACTTCAATTATCTTCTCTGGGTGAGAGTTACTTTATATTCATCAAAATTATTTCTTGTAGTTACTTTCCTAAGTTACTTAAGTTTGTATTGCTTGAGTTGAAAGGCCATATTTACCTCCCTTTAATTCAGTTAATAAAAGCTCATTTGATTTTACTTCATTGTCTTGTGCTCTAAATCTATTTAGTTAACTAATAGATCATCTAAGATGGAGTTTGCGTCAACGCAAACCTCACAGGTATCACATGGTCTTAACATATTTGAAAACTCAAATAGCAAAAAGTAAACGCAGAAGATAAGGAAATGTGCAATTTCTGCGGTAAGTCTATACATTAGGTAAAGATAAGAGAGCTTGCGCATAATTCAACAAAACGATATAAAAAATCTAAATATTAATTTTTTGCTAAACTATTGGTGCATAATTTTGTTATCATCCTTCTTCTCTGCATTTCTATTACTATTTTGCTGTTCTGTTATAGTGTAGAACAACAACTGTGATAAAACCAAGAGAGTTCTTTTGCGCAATCTCTCCTTATAGAGTAAGAGTGATTGCGCACATGGGTAGGACAGAATGCGTTTAATTATAACTACAATTACCTTGTTAATAATAACAGTTGAACTTAAATGAAATTATTATAAGGTATTTGTAAACAAAAATTTTTGTATTGGTAGTGGATATTTCAATTCAAAAATTCAAAATCAGAAAAATAAAAGAAATATCAAAAGAATTTCAGAATTTTATTTGAAGTAAAAATATTAAAGAAACACAAAAAAGAATAAGACCAAATATAGATGTCAAAATAACATAAGTTACTAGATAACACATTTACCTTAAAATTTGTAAAAAATTTCTTAAAAATTGTGAAAATTACCTTTGCAGCTTGAATGGTTTCTTGTTTGCTGACCGAATCTTTCATTGTCTACAATCGTTCCAATCACTGTTGAACATGGTGAAGTTATTGTGCTGTTCGAGATTGATTTCCAAGCAAAAATAAAATACGGATAGCACATTCTGTGTGCAATTACATATGGCTAGTTCCGCCCACTTTTAAGCCCAGAATCCGCCAATGATTTACTATTTATTAAAGTTTTTTTTTTCTTTATTTCTTCAAAATATTCCTCAAAAAATGTTCAAAACCCAAAACTTAAATTTTACTTGGTTTGAAATCTTCTCGTTTCAACTTTAAAATCCCCCCTCCCTTTATGTTTATTTGATTTATTTTATTTTATTTAAATTTGAACGATTACGATTACATTCTATAAAAAGAAGTTTGCGTAGGCTGATACTTTTTGTTTGCATTTAGTTTTATCGCTTCTGTTTAAGCACACAACTTTTAGCAAAAACTTGAGCATCATAATTGAAAATATTGCAAAACTAAACAGATATACAATAACATTTAAATACTTTGCGATAAATTTATCATAGACTAATATTAGCATTCGAAAGATAAATCTCACTAAAGGTGTGACTTTTGTCGATTGTGCCACTTCGGAATAATAGTCAATTTCAGATACTGCAGACAGTCTGCAAAAAGAATCGCCGTTTCGAATGGGTTAAAGCATATCTGCCAATATTTTAATTTATTCCGGAGTACTTTTAGCCCCGCCTTTATTTCGCACCACTTTATTTATACAAAAATTTTCTTCAATATATAACTCCTATAAAATAAGACAAAATTACTTTTAAAAAATAAGTGGTACGAATTAGAGGCAGGGCTAAAATTACTCCGGAATAAATTAAAATATTGTCAGCTATGGTTAAAGTAGTCCAGTCACTTGTCGAAGTAGTTTCCTGGTACAGTTCCAGACATCCAACAAACTCATTCTCGTTGTCTTATCAGTACCAATAAGATGCGAACTCTCTATTAGTATAGAATTTTATATAAATCAACGCGCAATCTCTCCTAAATAGCAAAAGTCCAAACTTTCCCATTTTGGTAGTAGAGATTGCACAGTCTTTTATTAAGTAATTATTTGCTTTTAGAGAAATTCGTGGTGCTAGTACCGTTTATCTAGGTTAGTAGCTTATGAGAATTTGTTTAAATTAAAAAATATTTTGCACTACTATCATTGTATAGAAATTCGTAGGGAGGTTTATGAAAATTCAAGCATTAATTTTTGAAAGCAAGACAAAATAACCACGTTTTATCTTAGACTCTTGAAACAATCAACATGTACATTCAATCCGGCACTTCACTATCGATATTGTACAACCACCTGAAATCGACACTCGTCCACTCTACTCTTTCCCGCCGATCCCCTGTGTGGGCAATCTCTCCTACCGTTCGATCTCTCTTAGCTTTACCTCATATGAATCAATCGATAAAATGTTACACTGGTCACAAAATTAAAAGAATAATAATGTTAGAAAATGAAATAGTAACAATATTTTTTTTCTATTACTTTAGAGTATAACGTATAAAGTTAAAGTATTATATTAAACCAATAGCAAAATAATTGAACTGTATAATTTTCGAAAATTATATTTAAATTTTTCTGGCAGAGGGGACATTTCATAAAATGGAGCTTACCTATCTATGTATGTGTATATCTGTCTACCTGTATATTTATATATCTATCTAACTCTCTTTCTATCTATTTCTATATCTATCTATATACCTATGTATTTATGGACAGTCGGTAACAAAATTGTCTGAACACTAGCAAAAATTCCTATGTAAAAAATATACATTTTATACGGTTTTGTTAAATAAATCCTTGTCGAATCATGTTCTTAGTCAGTTATTCGATAAGGATTTTTTCGATAAGGATTTAACAAAACCGTATGAAGTGTACTTTTTTAACATAGGAACTTTTGCAAGTGTTCGGATATTTTTGTTACCGACTGTATCTGCCTAACTATCTATCTACCTATAATCTATCTGTCTATCTATATATAGTCGGCAGCAAAATATTGAAGTGCCAGCAAGAATTCGTATTTTTTAGATGTGCACCTAATACTGTTTTGGTAAGTAAATATTTGTCGAGTCATGATCTTAGTCTTTATGCTGTTATAAAAAAGTAAGTTGATGATAAAAAATACCGATCAAACTAAAAAAAAAAAATATATATATATATATGAAAAATGTGAATGTGTGCTTCAATAATTTTGCTGTCGACTGTATGTATATATCAGGTATCCCATAATTTTGTAGACATTTTCAAAATTCATAAAACTTAAAGATATTGGTAGAATTGAACGCGGTTTGCAAAAACAATATTCCCCTAAAGGTTTTCTCTTCTTTCTTTCTTTTCTTTTTTTTTTTTTTTTTTTATTTTTTTTATTTTGTAAAGGAAAAAAAAAGTAAAATTTTTCGTCGATACAAGGCGATATCACGGCGTATAATTAATTCTTTTGTGCCGTGATTAACTTTTTTTTCTTTTTCAAGAAAATTTTCTTTTGCAATTAAATAAATAGTTTAACAGGTGAGCTGATAAAAATGTAGATACATGTAAGGAATGCAATGTGTAAAAGTGCTTAGTAAATAATAAAAATAGTTTTGTACATAGAAAATACCTAGTGTGAATGCATCCTTTGTGTGTGTGATCGATATAAGAATTTCATTTGGGATTTGGGTAAACAGAATATATTCTGAAAAATATGTAGAAATATCTCCCTTCGAAATACAAGGTGAATGAATGTGACAAGCAGTGAATAGAGCATATGAGATTCTTTGTTCCATTTTCATGAGTTAAAGCATTCATTTTTCTCAAACATTCTATTCTCTCATCTTAATGCGTATTCTAAATTCTTAATCCGCGGATGGAATGTTAAGCTGCTTTGGGAAACAGCTGGAAAATGCCATCGATATCTGCGGGCAGTGAAAAAACTAGCATTCAAAAACTCTTTCTTTCTCTTTAATTCTTTTATCTAAGTGGAGTGAGAAACGTGTTTCTCGAAACACATGGCTGAACGAACAACTGATAGGTGGGGGTTCTTCTTTTCCCCATATCTTGACGTCAGCACAGGAATTACCATATGAGAGTCTCTGGAAGGCGGTTCCTAGACCGTACCGCTTGGTATAGCGGAGTGGTGATTTGACGTAGAGCTTTTGGTGACGTATCAGGAGGAGAAGAGGGTGTGGCGACTGTTTTTCCCTCCCGGTCTGGATAAAAAAGAGGATACGTTTTGACCTTTTTTTTTTGGTCTGGATCTGATTTTCGCTCTCTGGTTGTTGACTGATGGAAATGAGTGACATCGTGCGTTGGAGAATCTAGCAGTTGGTTGAGACGCGACGTAGTGAGTGAATAGCGGGTAGCTTGAAAAAAGGAAAAAGAAGTAATCTCGGATTTTGAAAATGTGATATAGAGACGTGATGTTAGGACGACCTAGCTTTGAGTCGGAAAAAGAAGAAGGAAGGGGAGTTTGTAAAATGAACGCGTAACTGAGTGACTATCCGTTTGTTCCTGAAAAGTAAAAAATTGCCCGCTTTTTAACGAAAATACGGGAATGTGATGTCGAAGGCGAGTACCCGAGCTAATGTTTGGCTGCAGACTTGATTTATGCTGAGACCCTAGACTAGTGGACGAATAGATGAGGAATAATGATGCTGCGTAGCTTTGTGTCCGACGGATGGCTTTTTTTCCCTTGACTCCTTTTTGGGAAACTGACATCTCCACTCTCGGCTGGACTGGGGCAGCGGAAAGAACAAATGTTATGTAAGTTAATATTTATATTCACGCCTTTAACATTCCTGTTTCTTGTATCTTGTTTCATGATGTCGAATGTATTAAGTTTCTTTTAACAGAAAGTTTATCTCATTGTTTGTGTGTAAGAACTGACTATCCAGGTATATTTCTCATTGTTTTGCTGAAAATTAAATTAATAATGGAATCTAATCTGTTTAAGCATGATTTAAGAAATGTGGTGTAATCCTGCTTTAGTTTAATTAAAATTTGTATATTTTAGAATCAAATTTTAGTATCTGTGTTTTTTTTAAGGAGTATACCCTTTTGAATTTATTAACTGGAGAAACATGATTTTTGATACTCCTGTCTACGGGTATTGTCTTACCCATTTTTGAACTAAGGGTTTCTTGCGAATTAAATTTAATAAGTAAAATGAAAGTAAAAGTTTCTTTGTGTAAAAAAAAAAATAATTTAAGTTTGGAGAACACAACGCGGCTTAAATTTTTGGTGTACTCATTGTTTTTTTAATACTATACGATCCATCTTTTTTTAGTAACCAAGTAAATCTAATTAGTAAATTTAAATATGCTTATGATTAGGTAATAAATCTAATTTACTTTTATTTGGTAAATTTATTGAATGCCAGTTGAAAAGTAGGGATTTTATGTTTAAATTGAGATAAAAGAATGATGTAAACCTAATGAATATTATTTTAAAATTTGAATAGTAACTGTATGATATGTATAAATAAATAAAGCAGTAAGCACAAATTAAACCATTATAATTGGTGCCGTGACCAGGATTCGAACCTGGGTTATTGCGGGCACAACGCAATGTACTAACCACTATACGATCACGGCACGAAAGCTTAACTAGAAATATGTAAATCAGCGTTCTATAAAATTTAAATCCTAAAACCGTGCAAATCAGAGGTCTATAAATTGCACTGTTTTAGGATTAACACATCTTATTTCTTATTTTGCCTCCTACTTGCGAATCCTATTCTTAGTCAGTGTAAGAACATGATTGGATAAGGATTTATTTAACAAAACAGTATGAAATGTACGTTTTTTACATAGGGATTTTTGCTTGTGTTCGGACACTTTTGTTACCGATTGTAGATAATCACATGGCTTCAAGAATTAATGTTTCTCTCTATCTTTTATAATTACCCTGTCGCCCGCAGATAAACCACATCTTATTCTATGGTTAGTTTTTTATGACACTTACTCGTTATTTATTACATTTTTTAATTTAAATTTCACATTCGGCAAATTCCGAAATGTCAAATTTCTTCTTAAAAAAAAAAAAAAAAAAAAAAAAAAAACGTTCATTTTAAGCGTTTTTTAAATTCTAAGACAATTAAAAAAGGAAAAACAAGCATAAATTTAACAGTTGTGAATTTACTAATTATGTAAACTAAATTAAATAAAATATATTAAGTAATGAGTAGTTCTAACATCTGCATAGAACAAACGTTTTACTGCCAACGGCGAAAAGACAGAGCGTCCTTTTAATGTACATAATTTTAGTTGCATTTGCAAGTAGAGTAGCTGTAATTGAACACGAAAAAACATTAACTAAAGGTTTTTCAATGTAATTTATTTCTGAGAATAACAATATGTTAAATATGTTTTCATTATGGTAATTTTTAAATTGTATTTTGTTGCTGTAGAATGCACATAAAAATGAAAATCGGTATTTTTACAATTAACATACATATTTTTAAGAAAAGTTCTATAAACTTCTTTATTGTCCATAAAAATAATAAATAAAATAAAAATTGTAGATTTGTAATTTTGTTTACAAATATATATATAATGAAAAAATTTATTGTTGTAATACAGTACTACAATATTATTTAAAAATAAATATTTAAACAAAATTTTATGAACTTCGTGTATAACTTTAAAAACTCACATAATTTTTCAAAAGATCTAAATTAAAAAAAAAAAAAAAAAAAAATTATAAGAAATATTTAATAAAGAGCTAAAGATAATTAGACATTATCTAAAAGAAAAATATGACAAATTAGCATGTCTAATATTAAATTAGTATTTAGATATTTGTGATTATTCAAAAATTTTATTTAATTTAGTTATTACAAGCATTGATATTACATACAGTGTGGGGTTACCGTAGTTGCAAACTCCATTTTAAATAATTACTTAGATAAATAAATAGATTATTGAAGAGCACGAGACTTGAAAGTAAGATTTAAATAAAGCTTTTATTTGAACTTAAATCACGGGGAATCACTTTTCGGAACTCAATGAAATAATTAAATAAATGAACAATATAGAGAAATATAAAACTTAATGCCTCACCCAGCAGAAATAGTGGGAACTCGATGAATACTGCTCTCAGTTGACTCGTTGAACTGTGCTCGCTTAAAGGTTGTCGGCAGGATTCCCTCGTCCGGCAATTCCTTTCACGCAAATTCCACTCTAACTACACCATGATACTCACCAAATTAGAAAACTCCACTATCGAATAACTTCGCACTAGCATAAGGATCTATCCTCATCAACACCACACTCTCTACAAAAATATCTCTATATTGATCCTTAACCCAACCACCTCCAATCACTTCACTTAAAAGAACTTCAAAACCTGTTCATATCCAGTTCACACTCCTCAAGTTACATTCTTCGTTCCAGCTCAATGCCGGCGCAAAATCATTCCGACTATATCCGAATCTTCGTCGACCTTCATAATCTCCCATCTATTACATCACCGGGAGTCGATGGATCCAGCTCAATTTTAAAAATGTAGCAACTTTCCATTGTCGCAACCTTACAGTTCTCCCCCCTCCAAAAAAAATAATAAATAAACAAATAAATAATCAAAACTTCTTCCGAAAAAGCCTCAACGGGTTTTACCCGAGGAATTTGTAAGTTTAATATACTTATTCCTATCAACAATCTGATCTAATACAAATTGCTCTTAAGCAAAGTGCTCATCTACAGTTTTGAAACTTTGTTTCAGAGTATATTTGAGAAATGGGGGGAAAGTTTAAATTAAAGAGGAATCAAATGATTGCTGCTTAAAATAATAGGGTGAGTAATCAAAAGAAAAAAAATGCAGATATGTTCCTGAGCGAGAAATAAATTCCGAGAAAGAAGAAAGATAATTTTTTTAGGCTAATGGAGTCCGTTTACTGACGGAAACTCCGGAACTAAAAAAATTTAATGATTGATTTCGGGGTGATTACTACAGAAGGTCTTTACATACGCCTCCCTGTTAAGCCAGGAAGGCAATTTTTATCCTTGCACTTGTTTTGACAGAAGTCGCATTGCACAAAATGCGACTTAAGATAATTTTATTAAAAAGTTAAATAGTAATAAAAATTGGAAAATTTTCATGTAGCACAAAAAAAAAAAAAAAATCTTCGTTTAATATACATAAATGAATAGAAGTCTGTCGCCCGGTTTAATGCCGGTAACTGGGATGTGGGACTTGAAATTCAAGACTACGAATGAGGCGCCTAGTAGGTTTAGCTGTCATCAGGCAAAAGCAGACATCGGAATATGCAGGCATTTCACATCCAACAAAAATAACTTTTGACATCAGTTTGCAAGGCTTTAGACATCAGTTTAAAAGAATTTAAACATCAGTTGAAAAGCACAGACCATCAGAGTGTGTCTGAAATGTGATTTTTTTTTTTTTTTTACAGTATATAAAGTCAAAAGGGATAGTACAAGTCGCTTCTAGAAGAAAATGAGACATTTTCGTCTCTATTAACATGATACATAGTTTATGTACAGAAAGATTCCCTCCTTAGCTAAAGCATAAGCGGAAGAAAAAAATACCTCAGCAGTTAGTCATTTTCATGTTATATAATTAAACGCGACTTTTCTGTTTATAGCTAAAAAAAACATCCCCCCCCCCCCTCTAACAGTATATACAGATAAACTTTGAGTTCAATCACAAAAGTTTTAGAAATACAAATATGCAGTTTATACACAAACTTTTTTTTGATATAAGCAAAAAGAGGGGATATTTATACAAAGGGACAAATAAAATTTCATATTCACCTACTCTGAAGTTAATGGCTAGAAAGGAATAGAATTTGGCATACATACAGAAAATATAATAGAACAAAAGTGGTGACATAGGAGCTTAATATGAATTTAAAAGTCCGAAAGTCCATGTACGAATTTGCTTTTAGCTTTTATTTATTTATTTATTTTTTAAGAAAGTCGCATGCTTTCTTAAACATGTCTAAAAGTAATATCCAAAAGGCTTTACGCTATGCCGAACATTTTGGTGCAGCGGCGATAGAAATATTACACTTAAAAAATATATATAGAACTGTATCACCTAATTTCTGGTTGAATCTGTAACATAAGGGAAGACCAAACATCTTGGTAAAGCTGGTTGTTGCTCTCGTCGGGTAGACCACAGGATTGGAGGCTTTCAGATCGGGGTCTTTGGGAATCCCAGAACGCTCTCACGAAGGCCTGTTCAGCAGATGAGTCATAAGGTAGGGCCTGTTGTTGCCGTAAGCAGGGATGGAACACGGGCGCAGAATTCATACCGGTATTTCTTCAAGAAATTTCTCTAACTATAATATCGTTGATTTAAGAAGTAGAAAATTTTCTTACATTGGTAGTGGTATGAATTCTGCGCCCGTGTTCCATCCCTGCGTAAGCGAACTTGGTGCCGGGTGTTGAAGTGATGGTCCGGACGGTAATCATTAGTGCACACTGAATCCGGAGCCGCCATGGCTTTATCGATGTGCCGGCCGCTTTTAGAGGAAGAGGTCGGAGGTCTTTTTGGAGCCCTTGGCCTTCTAGCAGGCCGGAAAGTTTTAGTGTTTATAGAATAAGGAGCTGGCAGCGTCTTGTTGGGTGGATTGTCGTTTGAATTATGTGATGACCAGGGCCGTGGTCGTTTCAAGAAGTGTTTCCAGCCTTTCTTCTTTTTAAGCTGCGGTGATATAAAAAAGTGACCAGAAAAGGAATGGTCGCGTTTGCGACCAGTTTTCCTTTGATATTTAAATTGAGAAAAGTTTGTTGAGTCAGCGTGGGCACGCTTTTGGGAGACTGGCCTGGTAGTACTTGATTGATCAGATGGAGTGCTCTGCGGGTGGTGTGGGAGTAGGTACGATAAGGGTACCCCCAAGGTAGGTACCCCCAAAAGAATCGTGGGTTCTAGTCTGGTGGTTAAGGTTGGGCGTTGAAAACGAATTTTCGTCAGATGAGTTCAAACCCGGTATATTGTCTTTATCATTAGTTTCAGCAAGCTCTTTAAAAATTCGCACTTGGTCAATATTAATGGTTGTGGGCGTGCCATTAAAGTCGATGGTTAAGCTATTGTTTTCGACACTTAAGACTGTAAAAGGACCGATGTATTTTGGCCCGAAATTAGCGACTTTTGCATTTTTTAGAGCTTATAAACTGGGATTCCAGGAGTATTTGATCACCAACTTTTATTTCAAAAACTCTGCGTCGTAAATTATAATATTTAGCTCGCTGCGCTTGAGCTTTTTGCAAATTTATCTGAACTTCTGGGAGTAAAGCTTCGATATTCTGCGTGATAAACTGGGATGCATTTTGATTTACTAGCACAAGTTTCAGAAACGGGGTTAGAATTTTTCTCCCCAAAAATAATTCAGATGGAGTTTTACCAGTCGCATCTCTAACAGCAGTAGAGCACAGCCAAAATGATAAAGAAACTGATCCCAATTTTCATGATTTTGACCAATATAAATCGCAATCAACTGAATTAACGTTCTACAACCCAAATTCAAAATAATGGAATAACAGTATTTTCTAAACAAAACTTGACAATGCGTCGTGTAAAACGAACGTATGCAAATTAAAACAGTGACGTATGTTACTCAGAATTGGCAAAACAATTTTCAACAACTATACAGATATTATTTTAATAATTTAAGGGTCTTTAACACATTTAAAAATTATGTTGGTTTTTTATATGGGCCATAAAATTAGAATAATCAATTCATTCACTAGATAAATTTAAAAAGCAGGGAAAAATTTGCATATCTGTAAACCGATAGGTTGCAACAAGTATAAAGCTTGGCGTTCGGAAGATCTTAAGTTAGTCTTTCGCTTAAAATGGGTCGTCAACGTGATATTTCGGAAACAACGAAAACGTGTATTGTATCATTGTTTAAAGCAGGAAAAAAGCAACAGTTTATCTCGTATCATGTGAAGGTTTCACAGTCTACGGTTTCGAAGGTTTTAAAGGAATATAGAAGAACCGACCAACTAAAAAATAAACGGAGTAAATGTGGTAGAAAGCTTGTAAAGATTGCCAGAGATAAACGCAAATTAAAACGAATCGTCCAAAACAATCGCTTTAAAAGTGTTTCTTATTACAATAATTGTTGGAAAGAATCTAGAGTTGCCGTGTCAAAGTCAACCACGCTTAGGGGATTACATAAATTGGAGTTGCAATCGCGGGTCCCCAAACTAAAGCCAAAGCTGAACATAAAACAGAGACGTGCACGACCCTCTGGTGCAAAGAGAAGCTTTTCTAGGGGCAACAAGACTGAGAAAGTGTTTTATTCAGTGATGAATTGTTATTTCAAATGTCTGTTGACGAAGGAGGTGTTCGGGTTTGGCGTTTAAAAGGTGAAACTTTTGAAAAATATTGTATAAGGCGTTCCGTCAAATTTGCGACATCCGTCATGGTATGGGGATGCATGAGTGCTTCTGGAAAAGGACAATTATGAATTTTAAAACAACTTGTAAATTCCGCAGTGTATCAAGATATACTGAAGCACTACATGATACCTCCTCTGAGGATTTATGCAAAGATGCGTTAATTTTTCAACAAGATTCCGCTTCGTGTCATACTTCGAAATCGACTCGTAAATGGCTAACAGAAAGAGGGATTTCGGTATTAAACTGGCCAAGTAACTCTCCGGATCTAAATCCGATCGAGAATTTGTGGCATCATCTAAAGAAAAAGGTTCAGGACCTAGTTCCCACCGACAAAATTGAACTCATTGCTGCACTAAATAGTGCATGGAACAGTATCAGTAACCATGAATGTAAACAGCTGATGGAATCCATGCCTGAAAGGCATGTGTGCCGATTGTGGGGAAGCGATTCAGGATTCAGCTGTGATTCTAGCAAAAGGTGATGCGACAAAGTATTAATATAATTATTTTTGAAATTTTATTTACTTTATTTTATTTATTTATTATTTTTGTTTTAATATTCTAATATTTTGACTCTATATAAACCATCATCACTGTAAGCTTTTTGATAATTCAGTTTAGTATGAATTTGAATTAAGTGTTTATGAAATGCTATGTATTCTTTAAAGCCTAAGAAAGGTTACACGTTCATTTAAATGTCTATTTTGTACTTATTTTTTGCTAGATTAAACTTAATTTTGAAAAGTGACAAGTACTCTATTTTTTTTAATTTGGGTTGTATTAACTCGTTCAGCCTGATTGGCTTGTGGCCGATAAGGAACGGTAAAAACATGTTTAATTTCGAGTTTGTAACATAGCGCCTGAAAAATGTTACTTATAAATTGAAGACCATGGTCCGTTACAATTTGGAGGAGGGCCCCTTAACGAGAAATATAATTATTGAAAAATGCAGTTACAACTGCTTGTGCCGAGGCTTTACGCAAAGGCACTAATTCCACCCATTTACTAAAATAATCAACTAAAACTAAAACATGTATAAATCTATTAGGTTTAGATAGGGGATAAAGACCGATTAAGTCGAGTCCAAGAATTTGATTAGGAAATTCAACTTTAAAAGAAATTAATTTACAGGCCTGCTTTATATTTTTATAATGATATTGCTGGCACAAGCGACAACTCGAAACGTAAGAACTGACCTACTTCCGCATTTTACGGAAGTAACAAGCATCTATGAGTTTTTTATAAGTTTTCCTATTCCCAAGGTTCCCCGAGATTGGAGAGCCATGAAACTCAAATAGTATGGCTTGCCTAAGCGATTCAGGAATGACAACTCGTAATTCCCCATTAGATGATAATAATTTGGAATAAAAGAGAAAGCCATCAATTAAGGAAAAAGATTGGGACCAATTTACTGCAATAGCTGATTCTATTATTGAAACTGAATCTGGATCTTCCAGATACTTATATATTAAACCAAATTCGGGATCATGTTTCAGCTCCTGAATTAAATGTTTTATTGAATTTAAAACAGACGCTGGCATGAGCGCTAAAACGATATTTTCATTATCATATACTACATTTTTTGTTAAATTAGCCTCGAAATTTCTGGAAGCACAGCGGTTTAACATTTCACTTTCATTTACTACCTTTTCGTGTAAATTAGCTACTAGCTTTTTGGAGACACAGTTATTTAACATTTCATTTTGATTTACAACATTTTCTGTTAAATTAGGTTGCAGATTTTCATAAACACCTTATTAGAATGTGAAGTAGGCGAAAAATAGCTTAACATTTGATTTTCGTTTACAATATTTCCAGTTAAATTAGCAATGAGATTTTCAGAAACACAGTTATTTAACCTTTCATTTTGAAATACATCACTTTCATTTAAAATAGGTAACCCAGTCTTTTTGACAGATTCAACATTTAAATACGATTTAGCATTATTTTCATTTAAATGAATAGAAAGTTCGCTTGGTCGATCTTGCATATTAGTACCGGCCACTGATAGCGATGTATTAGCAGAGTTACGTTCGATGTAATTTTCTTGAGTATGTATAGTTTACTAAAGGGTAGCAGAAATATCTTCATTTGAATTTTCTAAAGTAGAATTATTAGGAGTTCTTGAAAGAATATCCGCTACTTTACTTTCAGATCCTGGGCGGGGCTCATTTTGCATATTAACATTAGATAATTTTAAAGCCCATCGTATTATACGAGGTGAAAGATTTTTCCAAGTAGTTAATCAAGTTAATGCAGCATGATCTGTTAGGACTGTAACTGGGATGGTGCGTGAAATATAATCTAAATTTTTGTAGGCCCCAGAGCAACGCTAAACATTCGCGTTCAGTAACCGGGTAGTTTCTTTCTGCAGTATGAAGCGTGCGGGACGCATACGCTATAGGATGTATTTTTGAGTGAAAACGGCACCGATGTCGTAGGATGAAGCATGTGTTGTAACTTGAAACGGTATGTTGTAGTTAGGATGAGCTAGCACAGAAGGGGCGCTAAGGATTTCTTTTAACTTATCGAAAGCTTGTTGGGCTTCGTTTGACCAATTAAATTTAACTCTTTTTTTTTTCAATTTAAAGAGCTGCTCGCATATGTGAGCAAAGTTAGGTATAAATTTGCCATACCAGGCACACATGCCAAAGAATCTAGAAACTTGCTTTGAAATCGGGTAGGGGGGGGGGAGGGCATGTTTAAAACTGGCTGAACCTTTTTCATTATCTACAGAAATTCCAGCAGGCGTTATTCTAACGCCTAGATATTTAATTTCGTGACGTGCAAAATGGCACTTCGAAGAATTTAAAGTTAATGTTGTTTTTTGCAGTAAGGTAAAATCAGTTTTTAAATTATCTAAATGTTCATTAAAAGAAGAGGACGCTATAATTATATCATCAAGATAGACGTGGACAAATGTATTTAAGACAGGCTTAAGCATCGTTTGCATGGCCTTCTGGAAAGTTGCTACCGTCCCTGAACATCCAAAAGGCATTCGTTTAAAGCCAAACGTGCCATGTTTAGCAATAAATGAAGGTTTTATTATATCATCCGGCTTCATTGCAATTTGGAAGTAACCCGACGTAAGGTCTAGCGTTGACATAAAGCTAGTGGTGGTGATATGCGCTAGCAGATCATAGATTATATTTAGAGGATACTGAGGATACGGAGTTAGCTAGTTAATTTTTGGTAGTCAATTGCAAAACGCCAGCCCTCTGGATCAGTATTGGCCTTACCATTTTTCTTACGACACAAGAAAACCGGCGAGGCGAATGGAGAAGTTACTGGCGTTGTAATATCGTTATGTAGCATTTTATTAATATGCAAATCTATAACTTTTGCTTTGCCTGATCAAATCTCTAAGGTTTACTAAAGACTGGTTTGTTATTTCCGGTGTCAATTTCATGATAGACGACATGGGTCAACCCGGGCTTATCCGAAAATAAAGATTTAAACTGATTAAGAAAAGTAACAAAATGAGCTTTTTCAACATCATTGAGTTTCCTCGAGATTAATAATTAATTCCGTCGGCTGGACAGGTTTAGAACGTAATTTCGAATTATCAATATATAACGATTTAGTAGCAAAATTTAGTTCGACGCTATTTGCCGTCATGAAGTCTAACCCAATAATACAGGGATGTTGAAGATCTTCTATTACATAGAATGGCCAAATTATACTTAAGTTATGGATCTGAACTTTCGGTCGTACTTTGCCTCTATTAAGACTGGCCTGGACTTGAGGAGCTGTAATATTTAATTTAGTACGTTTTAAAGGCTTGAAAGAAAAGTACTTTAAAGTAAAAAGGAACGTTGAGCTCCAGCATCCCAAAATGCCGGGGTGACCACATCATGTAAAACTATGTTTAAATTAGGTAAGTCCACCGGACTGATACAAATAGTTTCTAGACAAGCGGAGGTGACTGAGTCATTGAATGGCTGTTTAGCCTCTTCACAAGAGCCACTTACTAGTTAAACTGACGACGTTGGTTATTGTGAGGATTACGAAAGTTTCTGTCGTTTGTAATATTTCTAAAAAAGTTTTGATTGAAACAGCCAATCGAGAGTGCTGAAAGTTAGTATTACGCCTTGACTGTGGCGATAAATGATCTTGCTGAGGGCGATTGAAATTTTGATTTGGAGGGGGGGGGGGGGGGTGGCGAAACTTTCACGCCTTGCATTTTGAGCATTTACATTATCCCGTTGTCGATAAAAATTATTTTGTGATTTCGTAGGGTGAATTTTTTGGTACTTTGTCAAGGTTTGAAATAGACTATCATAAGAAATGACGGGTTTAACATTGAAATATTTCTGAATGGGAATTGTACATAGCGGGGTAATAATTTCAAGCACTGCAGCAAAAGATAAAGTTAAGTCCAACTGCTCGATTATATCCAGTTTACATAATAAAAATATAATGGCCTTATCATAAAACGACATTTTAGTCGGGTAGAGATCTTGGCGCAATTTAGCCGCATCAGTAATTGAAGAAAATGAATTTTTGATTTTAAATTAATGTATGTAGGGTTTTGTCCGAGAGCACGAGAGGCGACATTGTCAAACCAGAGTTTGGCAATGTTCCTTTAAGGAGTACTTAGGAAGATTAAACTTATCTGCATCTTCAACTTTAGGCAGTTCAAAATATTCCTCAAGTTCAGTAAAGAATTCATTTACATTATTTGCACCCGTAAAATAATTGCTAGTGTGTGTGTGGGGGGGGGGGTCGAGCAGATTAGGGCGCCCCTGTGGGGTTTGCGGGGTTGCAAACTCCATCTTAATTAAGTAATTAGTTAACAAAATAGATTATTGAAGAGCACGAGACTTAGTAAGTAAGTCACTAAGAAAGTAAGAATTAAATAAAGCTTTATTTGAATGTAAATCAGGGGGGATCACTTTTCGAAATCAATCAAATAATTAAATAAGTTAACATAAATAATAACAGTTTAGAGAAACATAAAACTTAAGTCTCATCCAGAAGAAATAGTGAAAACTCGGTGAATACTGCTCTCAGTCGACTCGTTGAACTATGCTCGCTTAAGGGTTGTCGGCAGGATTCAATCGTCCGGCAATTCCTTTCCCGCAAATTCCTCTCTATCTACACCGTAATACTCGCCAAATTAGAAAACTCCATTATCGAATAACTTTGCACTAGCATAAGAATCTATCCTTATCAACACCACATCAACACCATACTCTCTACAAAAATACTTCGATATTCATCCTTAACCCAGCCGCCTTCAAACACTTCACTTAGCAAAACTTGAAAACCTGTTCATATCCACTTCCCACTCTGCAATTTATTTTCTCCGTTGCAGCTCTATACCGGCGCAAAATCATTCCGACTTTATCTGAAACTTCGCCGACCGTTTGCGTTGACCTTCGTAATCTCCCATCTATTGTGTCACCGGGAGTCACTGGATCCAGCTCAATTTTAAAACTGTGGCGACCTTCCATTGTCTCAACCTTAAAACAATAGTTTGCAAAAGTTTAAGGCCAGTTGCCAATTTTTAGTATTTTAACACATTGCATTATTTGCACAGATTATTGCGTCATCTCATATGCTGATTGCATCAGACCCATTCTACTGCTATAAATAAAGGTGCCCGACACGTTTATTGCCAGTTGTACAGTCGGCTGCAAAATTATTCGAGCACTAGCAATAATCCTTGCCAAAAAAAAGTACACTTAATACAGCTTTGTTAAATAAATCCTTGTCGAGTCATGTTCTTAATCAGTCTAGGAACATGATTCTACAAGGATTTACTTAGCAAAACAGTCTTAAGTGTACTTTTTAAATATAGGAATTATTGGCTAGTGCTCGAATAATTTTGCAGCCGACTGTATATTGAATTTTGTAGTAGACAGTGCTGTTGTGTAATTATTGTAATAGGTAAAAAAACCTTCACTTACTTTAACAAAAAGGTCAGAAAATTTGACCTTGCATAAAATTGGATTTTCGTCAAATAAATTCGAGGGTAAATGTGAACAAAACAGCTGTGCATCAAGCTATTAGTAAATTTGAAATTTCGGAAAAATTTCTGCACTTTAAGAGTCGTTTCTTTTTCATACTTGGAGTAAGTCGAGGTTTCCTTGCAATGGGATGATAAACCAAAATCTTTGGCCACACATCTTGAAATAGTACTCAGACTGACGTTGGTGACATTTGCAGCCAGAGAATTTCTAATCGTATGGCAGGAGGTTATTGGATATCATACGACCATCCTTCTTATCACATGATCATCACTTGCACTCGTTTTTCTAGGGCGACCGCTTCTTTTAAGGTCCACAAATTTTCCCGAAATTTTAAATTTACTAATAGCTTGATGCACAGCTGTCTTGCTTACATTTATCCTCGAACTTATTTGATGTTCATAAAATGCAATTTTATGCAGGATCAATATTTCTGACCTTTTTTTAACAAGTGAAGGTTTTTTACCCATTACAAGCATTACACAACAGAAAAACAATAAAAATCTGACAAAAATCCAATAAACAAATAAATCTACCACAAAAAATCCAATAAACAACTGCCACTAAACATGCCAGGTACATTTATTTATAGCAGTAGAATGCGTTTGATGCAACCAATACATAAGATGACACAATAATCTGCGCAAATGATGCAATGTGTTAAAATACTGAAAATCTGCTATTGGTCTTAAACTTTTGCAAATGACTTTATATCTTATCACGCGAATTTTAAATATTTGCATAAGTTTATTTTTTCTAAATTTATGTATTATTTTAATTAAAAAATTTTCATAGGACAACGTTTTAATTAAATAAATTAATTTTATCATAAAGTTAATTACTAAGCAAATATTGTGTTTGTTTGATTACAAAATCAATACGCTATTTAATAAAGGTTATTATTTAAAAAATATATATTAGAATATTACTACTACTCAGATTATATTTGGCCAAATTTTCTCTCAAATATCCATCTTAGAAAGATAAAGTCTGTGATAATTTTTAATATAAATCATATAAACACTCGTTTATGTTATGAAATAAAATAAAATTATAATTTCCATGACATTCACATAATTTTAATAGTTCGGCATAGATTTATTAATTAAAATTTTAGATAAGGTAACTCTAGGATAGATGGCCATAGGGGAGTGTAGGCCAATTAAAATATTTCCTAAACTTGATCATAGGGGGCAACATAAACTTTGTTCATAGTAAATAGTTCAATGGCTGCATTTCATTCACTGCAGCTATGTTTATCGATTATAAAATGTAAGCGAAATTTTAATGTTTATTTAATTTAGTGCTTGAATATTTTTGTTGAGTTAGGAATCTGAATGTGTTACAATACAAACATTACATTTATTTTTACTATACGGACCTTTAAGGCACGTATATAATCGAACATTTGTTTTTAAACCAAAAAAAAAAAAAAAAAAAAAAAAAAAAGGACGTAGATGGTAGTATGATACTTTAAATTAGGTTGATATCTGTCCTTCAATTTTAGGAGAGATCAAATCAAAGCGACATGGCCACCTTCAAAACATAAAAAACTCGTGATGTACCATCACGATGATGGCCCATCATCACCTACTTTATGATATTGCAGCAATTCCCGATATCATCAGAATAAAAACAGTTAGAAAACGCACCAATGGTATTTATGGCACGTTTAATGTCAAATAGCTATGGTTTGATATTACCAGGAAATGTTGAAAAACGTCACAAACTTTCATTCCAGAAACAGACAAAGTTGATAAATAAGCTTAAAACCCTAAAAAGGTCTAAAATAAACGGAAGAAAAAACAAAAATACGACACTTCCAGCAGCGAAGAAGATGAATAACATTTGAAATTAACAGATTCTACAGATTCCACGACAATAGAATTTGATGAGGATCACTGTGTTGGTTGTGGAGAAGAACACAATACCACAACCAAAACAAATGGCTGGATAAAATGCATAAGGTGCCTGAAGTGGTTCCATGAAACGTGTACAAATTATCAAGACCTTTGCCAAAAATGTGGAAAAATTTTACGACAAGTGAAGGATTGAAATTAGACTTCAAATTCTTTCTATTCGAATTCTACTCACTTATTTTCCGTATATAATTCATCTTTACAAACTTATTTTTGTTTTATGTGATTAACTATATAAAATATGTTACCGTTTCCTATTTTAACTTTGTTTTTCCTTTTTTGAATTGGATGGCAATCCCTCCTCGACTTTAAGGAGAGATGACCATCCGCTATTTTAATTTCGAACTATGTTTATCACTTTTTATTCTAAATATTTAATTATTTTTTGCTCAAAATATAATGGTCATATGTATAAGAATTTTAAATATGCATACATATTTTTTTATATTTGCATTTTAAGAATTTTCATTTCAATCTTTGAAAACTATGGCCAATCCTAGACTTACCCTATCTCTACCATAAAAGAGATTATCTTTTATTCAAAGAAACCTAAGTAAAATGCATACCTGAATGAGAACCCTTGGGAAATTTTTTTTCATGGCTTTCTTTAAAAGCGCATCCCTCATATATCTCTATGAAAATTTTACTGTGAAGATCTTAGACGACACAGTAAAGCAAAAACTATCTGAGAGTTCATTCATAAAACATTTAAGCAACACTGTTAAAAAAATGCAACTTTGCTGCCAGAAATTTTCTGTAATTACAGAAAAATGCGTTTTGTCATCGTAATTTTTCTGTAATTTACGACTTTTTTTTTCAAATTACAGAGAATTTCTGGCAGCAAAGTTGCATTTTTTTAACAGTGAAGTATAACAGCATTCAACAGAAGGAAATAGAAATTAAAAGTTAAATATAGTTAGAAATTAAATAGCGATTGCCAATTTTAATGTACAAAATTAATTACTTCATTTTTAATTTATTTTTTAAATTATGAGTATGAGTATAAAATATTTATACTATTGCCATAAAATAAAGTACTTATAATAGAGTTTCTAAACTACAATCCATCGTGAAGTGTAAATAAGACTATACAAAAAAACATATGGTATGTGTTACACTATAAGTGTTTTTCTATTTTAAAATCGTAATTGCATAATCAAATAAACAAAAACGTTTCAACAGAGAATCAAATGTTTAATAATATAATTTGGAAATGAATATAATATGTATTGGAATATATATATAAATATACAGAATAACTTCAATAATGTTTTGCCCTAATGGTAAAACAATTTTATAGATAAACATGACCATTTAGGTATCACAAACCACGATAATATTGAATGAAATTTACAAATAAATTATTTACAATAAGTATCTAGCGAATCGTCAAATTTCCAGGCTCAATTTTGATCGAATAAAAAATTAATGGAAAAAAGATTCCAAATATCATTAAGATTTTGTTTGACAGATATTACTTTTATTATTATTATTATTATTATTATTATTATTATTAAAGCACGATGTTTAAAAATTGTCTATAATTTGAACAAGTTGTGAATTTATCCTGGTTCTTAAAATCAATGTGCCACCATTTTAACCAATGAACAAACAAAACCCTCATCTAACTAGTACAATTTACTCAATTGGGAATTTGAGACTTATCTACAGCTGTTGAAGAGATTCGACACGTTCAGAGAAGGAGATCCAGGTTCAATTACTACCTAGTAAGTTCTCATTCATTTTAAAAATTTCCCGATACTTTTGAGTTAAAAAAAAAATAGATTATATGTGGTCGTAGTTACAATGTTAAAAATTTGGTGTTAGTTTGAACCAAAACTTGGTACTGAAGTAGCTGCAACCACCCGATGGTTTAACCTTTTACCATAAATTGGTAATTTTATGTTGAACCAAATGTTACTAAAATTTAAGGTTTTCTAAAACCTTTTTTATGGTTTTATCTATGTTTTCAGGTATTTAAAAGGTTTTTTTGAAGTTTCGCTAAAAAATGCTTCCTGAAAAGAAACCTCATCTAAGTTTTCTTTAGGTTTTATTCTTAAAACCTCCTGAAAACCTACGTGGTTTTATGTTTTCTAGAGGTTTCCCAAGGTTTCGGATAAATACATCGATGATAATAAGTTTCCCTTTGGTATTTGGATAATAGCTCCAGTCAAAAACGTTTTTTAAAGGATTATTTTTAAAACCTTTCAAAACCTGCACTGTTTTAGGTCTTATGGAGGTTTTCCAAGGTTTCAGATAAATACATCGATGATAATAAGTTTTCCTGTGGTATTTATAAAATACCTTCACTATACCTACAATTAAAAACATTTTCTAAAGGTTTAATTTATAAAGCCTTTTAAAACCTGCGCTGTTTTAGGTCTTATAGATGTTTTCCAAAGTTTCAGATAAATATATCGAGAATAATAAGTTTTCCTATGGTATTTAGATAATACCTCCACTATGCCTACAATCAAAAATATTTTTTAAAGGTTTTACTTTTAAAACCTTTTAAAACCTGCACTTTTTTAGGTCTTATAGAGGCTAACAAAGGTTTCAGATAAATACATCGATGATAATAAGTTTCCCTATGGTATTTAAATAATACCATCACTATACCTGTAACCAAAGACGTATTTTTTTAGTTTTAAATTTTAAACCTTTGAAAACCAGCAGTTTTTTAGGTTTTATAGAGGTTTCCCAAGGATTCGGATAAATACAACGATGATAATAAGTTTTTCCATGATATTCAGAAAATACCTCCGTTATGCCTCAATAAAAAATGGTTTTATTCAGGTATTATTGTTAAAACATCAGAAACCTTCCTTACTAAAATTTAAGGTTTTCTAAAGCCTTTTTTATGGTTTAATATAGGTTTTCAGGTATTTAAAATCTTTCTTTGAAGTTTCATTAAAAAAATACCTCCCGAAAAGAAACTTCATCTAAGTTTCTTTTAGGTTTTTAAAAAAAACCTCTTGAAATTTTACATGTTTTTAGGTTTATAGAAGTTTTCCAAGGTTTCGGTTAAATACATCGATGATAATAAGTTTTCCTATGTTATTCAGACAATACCACTATTATACCTACAACAAAAACGCTTTTTTTTTAGGTTTTATTTTTAAAACCCCTAAAAACATACAGTGTTTTAGGTTTTATAGTGATTTTCCAAGGTTTTGGTTAAATACATAGACACTAATAAGTTTTCCTATGATATTCAGACAATACTTCCATTATACCTACAATCAAAAACTTTATTTAGGCTTTATTTTTATAACCTCTAAAAACCTGCACTGCTTTACGTTTTCTGGAGGTTTTCAAAGGTTTTGGATAAATACATGGATGCTAGTAAGTTTTCTTATGGTATTCAGGTAATACCTCCATTATATCTGCAATCAAAATCTTTTATTTATTTTTTTTTTTTAACTCATTATTACTCATTAACTTATTATTACTCATTAACTAAATATTTTAATTAATAAAATAATACGAATTTTGTGTATTATTATTAATAATTATCAGTTTCAATTTCTACAGAACAAAACATAATATATATATATATATATATATATATATATATATATAAAAAAAAAAAACTATAAAACAATTATTCAATACTCAAAATTAATCTGAGATTCATTAATATTAATCCATTAATTTATCAAAAAAATAATAAATATTAACACATTCATCTCATAAATCAGAAAATAACACGCATTTAAAACTAATTTAAGTTTTAACTCATTAATCGCCAAAGCTAGAAATAATAATTTTTTTTTTCTGAATAAAAACAGTAACGTTCATTGTTTTCATCATATATAACAATAATTTAAACAAAAATTATGAAAACTAGTCTTATCTTACTAAAAATAGAGTGTTGTTATTGTACAACGTCAGTGGAATAAGAATATAGAATTAATAAATATAAATGTTTACGGAAATTTCCTTGAGGGCGCATAAAGCAGAAAAAACTACAGATGACTAAAAAAGTAATTATTTTATTTCGACAAGATTTTTAGAAGCTTTTTATATGAAATTGACTTTGTCATCGTGTCTTTGTGTCACGCTAATAAACAAAGCGCCTCCATTTTAAAATAAATATAAGTTGCTCAATTTGTCGCTTCTTGGCTTAGTTAGCTAGAACGTCATGTTAATAACATGAGGGTCGAGAGTTCGATCCCCGAAAGTAAAACTGATTAATTTTTACAGATAATTGGTAAAAAATGTGTTAATTGATAAAAGAAAATTTTTTGTTGACTACACAGTATTTCAAAAAGAGTTTTTTTTTTTAAGAAGTTTTTTTTTTTTTTTTTTTTTAGATATTAGAAAACGCAAAATATTTTAGATATTAAAAAAGCTCAAAATAAAAAGTTTTAAGTAAAAAATACATTAATTAATATTTTTAGAAGCTTTTTAGAAACTTTTTATTGAAATTGGATTTCGTTATCGCGTCTTTCTGTCACGCTAATAAGGCACCTCAACTTTTAACAAGGCACCTCAACTTTAAAGTAAATGTCAGCGGTTTTTATTGCCGCTGGTTGGCTCAGTTGGTTAGAATGTCAAGTTCCTAATGCGATGGTTGTGAGTTCCATTCCCGATTCTCGGAGGAGCGATGTGTTAAATTTTGCAGATGATTAATAGAAAATATGTCAGTTGATAAAAGAAAATTTGTCATTGTCTACACAGTATTCTAAGAATTTTTTAAGAGTTTTTTTACGCAGCTTTTTTTTTTAATACTAAATAGCACACACACACAAAAAAAAGTTATATATATATATATATATATATATATATATATATATATATATATATATATATATATATATATTAGAAGCTTTTTATTGAAATTGGATTTTTGTTATCGTGTCTTTGTGTCACTCTGAATAATAAGGCACCTCCACTTTAGTGCAAATTTAAACAACCCTCGTCGCTCGTTAATGCTTTGTGTTAGAGCGTCATGGTGATAACGCGATGTTCGTGGGTTCGTTCCTCGAACGCTAATGTTTTCCTTTTTTGCAGAAAATTAATATAAACGATGTCAATTTATAAAAGAAAATCTTTCATTCTCTACACAGGGAATTTCGATAGTTTCTTTTAAGAAGCTTTTTGAGTTACTAAAACGCATAAAATAAAAATTTAGTAAAAATAAAAATAAATAAAATTAAATAAATAAATATATAAATATAACACTGAACGTTTTTTATTGCTGCAAAGCCCCAAAAAGCCTAAAATAAATATATATATATATATATATATATATATTATTGCAGAGACATGCTATAAAATCATAAATGTTTCAACAACAAGAAAATTTTAAAGAAATGTATAGATATATCACTTTTGCAATAGATAAAAAAATTTAAGTATTCCAAATATTTCAAAAAGCATTCGAGAACAACATTCTTTTTCTATAAGTATTTGATAGATTTTTCTAGAATGTTCTATGACTTTTCTTGACTGTTCTTAAACTTTTGGTTAGAGTGTCATGCTGACAACTCGATGGTCCCGGATTCGGTCCTCGAAGGACCATATGGTGTTTTTTGCAGATAATTAAAAAAATATATATCAATTGATAAAAGAAAATCTTACGTTGTTGTTGGTGCACTGTCCATGCATTGGTTTCGAGAAGCTTGATGCACAGTGACAACCGATTTTTAAACTACAACTCATCATCTGCGCAAGACAGAAATAAAATTCAAATAGTTCCAGAAAGAGAAAAAAAATCAAACTATATTATTTCGGCAAAATTGAAAGATCGATTTTTTAAACGAAAATGGCAATTTTAGGATGTGCAGATACCTTAAATGTATATATATATATATATATATATATATATATATATTACGTGAGATGTTTATGCTTTTTAACCGAAATACTAATATGATAAAGGGGACTACGTTTTTGCATAAGGAAAAGCTGTTTCTGAAATTCGTATCAATATTTTGTTTTTCTAATATGGAAAAATAAATTTTTCCGACACAATTTTCAAAGATTTATTTTAAGCTCATACAACATGAAAGCACCGTAAAAAAGTATTTAAAATGGATTGTGTGATTCTTCTGTTTATAAATACAAAAAATATTTCAGAAAAAAAAAAAAAAACTTGTGTTTTTGGCGGGATCTCGAATTCTTAAAATCAGTGCAATACTTTACAAACGATTCCAATTCGTGATGTAGCTTATAGACTGAAAAGTGGAGAATACAACTCAATCATTTATTATTTAATTTATAACGTACTAAAATATTATACATATTTGTTAAATTTGATTAAGTTTTAAAATATTAAGTGTAATTAAGTTCTATATTTCGTAAATCTTTAAGTATAAATTAAGCATCGTAAAACATATGTTTCTACATTTGAAGATAAAAAAAAGGTTTCCAACGATAAAAAGTAAGAATTAAACTATATTATTTGTTACTGAAATTATAAATTAAAGGACTGGTATGCAATAAATATGAAAACTTCTTCACACACCATAAAATAAGTGGAAGCATTACCGGTTTCGAAAGGAAGTGGACTTTTTTCTCCTGGTGCAAAAAATTCAATTCAGATGCAAAAAATTCCAGAATTTCTTCAATTTCTTCAATTAAATCTCCTGTTCTCGAACTTTATTAGTTAGGTATCTATAATACTCCTTGTAATAATTGCCCATTTGTCTTGCATAGGTCAAAATAAATGAAATCTTGGATATCGTTTACGTAAACATTCTCGATATGTCACTAAGCAAGAAAATTCTAAATGTTCCATTGCAAAACATATTTGGGAATCGGATCACAGTTTTAATTTTCAACAAGTCAAAATGATCTTTAATACCAATCGCGTTTCTGATTTAGATTTCCTGGAAAATTTAGCTATGCATTTTAATCGTAATAAAACTGTTAATGAAAAAACTGATTCCACTTTGTTGTCTGCAGCTTGGAAAAACTTGTGCAATTCCATTAAATAATTGTCTTTATTTTTGTTAAATAATTAAATAAAATAATAAAATATAAATGAAATAAAATAACAATAATAATAAATTTAAAAAATCTTTCCTTTTTTATTTGGTGTTTGTTTATTTTGTCTTCATTTTGTTGTTGTGTCCTCTTCTCTTTGTTCTTGCATCCAGATATCCTATTGGCTGGTTGTGTTGCTCATCTCCCTTCGGTGTTTCTCTGTTTTCAGAATTGCTTTTGTCTCCAAGGTAGCACGTGCTTTTGCACCTGAAGAAGATAGGTCGCGTCATTTAGAAACTTCTATTGCTTCTCTTTATTTTCTGATGTGTGAAGAAGTTTCTATGTTTAAATACGCTATTTGTTAGCTGATTATAAATCTCACTAAACGAGTATTTATCTTATCCAGAATTATCAAAATTTGGCAAGTTTTGGTTCGTAATCTATCATGTCGAAAATACTGCGGCAAGCGGAGAAGAGACTATTCTTTAGAAGTCTTTGTGTAAACGTGTTAAAATTCCATTGTTAAATTTTTAATAAAATGTATTTCGTATAGATCTGTTTTTAAAGAAGATATCAAACCAGTCATTTTCCAGGATTTTTTTCTTTTTTGGATTCACAGAATTGAATTCTGAAATTATAGACAAATCTAAGACAACCAGATGCAAACAAATGAATGTAACACACTTTTAGCATATTTGAAAAACAATTTTCATTAATAGGTTAAGCTTTTATAGTTCATTTTACTCTGAAATTTATACGAGAGCCTAATTTTTATAGGCAGACGATTTCATAAATAAATAAATAAATAAATAAACTAAAAGACAAAATATTTTGTTCCTTGTGATAATTAATTTGATCTTTTAATAACTGTTAACGACAAAAAGGATAAAAGCATCTAGTCTGCGCAATAAACAATAGTTTCATTTATCTTTTCTTAAAATTAATCAAAAGATGTATATTTTGAAAAAATATTAAAAGATCTTTGAACTGTATTAATCAAACTATTTTTAGTCCGCAATGAAAAAAATAATTGTTTTCTGACAAAATAACACGTACAGCTCACACTTTTATTGTCTCTGAATAATACACTCCTGCTCAAACGTTTAGCAAGATTTGCAAACGACCAGTTTTCTTCAATTTAGAAATTTATCTCTCGATGAAATGTTTTCAAACATTGGATATTTAAAGAACTGGGTCTTCCTCATGTTTTTCAGTGAAGATTGGTTTCGGACAACATTTAGGGGGCCGATAACAAGTTGAACAAAATTAATAATATTTGTGATCACCGTGTATCGTTGAGTGAACGAAATGACCTGTAACTTAGGACATGTTAATATTAGGACCTGTTAGGACATGTTAATATAGGAATGAATATATATAGGAAAATAAAGAAGAATGTTTTTCTGTTGCAACATACTTGTCTTTTATAAAAGAACACTTCAAGGTAATTTATCCCATTAAGATGTTATATATTTAATAATTTTATACTTTTCAAGAAAATGTGTCTATTAAATTGTTTTACGAAAATATATTACATGTTGCAAATTGTAACTTATATACCTAGATTAATTTAAAAATTATAAAATTATTTACACATTCACTTACAAGAAAAAGATATTTTATACGTAATTTAAAAAAAAAAAAAAAAAAAAAAAGAATGCTAACATTCAAATCTAACGTAAAGCTACAGTACGTAACCCCACTAAAAATAATCCTAAGATATTCTCAAGAAAATAGCATTTTCTATAGAAATTCCATAAATAATTTTAAGTACCGGGTGATCCAAAAGTCAGGACAAATTTTAAAAATGAGTAATTCGAAAACGAATCAAGATACAAAGATACGGTTTGCACCAAACGGATGGAAAAGAAGCCGGGTTTTGTGCGGCAACGAAAAAAAATACTTCTGTTGGCGACCAACAGATGGCGCTGTCGGATTTCTGATGTAGGATTATGCAAAGCAACAAACGATATAAAAAGGAGCAACTGCGGCAGGTAATGGTTGTCGAAGCTTACATGCATCGAAATATCGCATTCTCAGTCGCTACTTTAATCACGCATGGCCTCCAAGATCTCCCGATCTGACACCCTGTGACTTTTGGCTGTGGGGATTCTTGAAGTCAAAAGTGTACCGCGACCAACCGGAATCACTAGCAGCACTGAAAGATAACATCCGTCAAAATGTGTCTGCCATAACGCAAGAAATGCTACTACATCCTGTGAACGGTGTGGTGAATCGTCTCACAGCTGTACTTCTGAATGATGGACAGCACATTGAGCAGTTATTGTAGTAGCACTAATTAACTGTAATTAAGCTGACTTGTAAGTTATCAACACTTTTTTCATTTGTAAATCATCTTTTGGTGAAATAAAACTATAGCGCCATCTGTTGGTCGCCAACAGAACTAATTTTTTTTTTTCGTTGCCACACAAAACCCGGTTTCTTTTTCATCCATTTGGTGAAAACCGTATCTCTGTATCTTGATTCTTTTTCGAATTATTCATTTTTAAAGTTTCTCCTGACTTTTGGATCATCCGGTATTTTGAAGGCTTATCTTTTTTCATAAAATATCTTTAGAATTTTTGAAGACATTATAAAGACAGTTTGTAAATTTATTTTTATATTTAAATGATCTGCAGAATTTTTGAAGACATTTTTACAAAATCCAGAAATATTTCAAAGTTCAAATTAAATCTTAAAAATGTCTGCAAACTCTTTGAATAATACCCAGATAACTGTGTGGAATATTGCTATTTCCAAAATAATTATTCAAATTTCTGAGAATTGTTAACTTTTTGTTTACATATTCTTTGTTGTATGAATAAATATCAATAACACATTATTTTTAATGAGAACCATATTTTAAATTAAATATTTATGAATATATAAAATTTAGTTAGTTCAAATAAGTATATGAACATTTTAATGTTTTTTCGAAAAATGTCTTATTTCAACCATTAAAAAAAAAAAAAAAAAAAAAAAAAAAACTTTATTCAATACGTTGTTAAACACATTTTTAGTCTTAAATATATCAATTTATTAAATGCTTTGTACGATTTGTTTGAAATGTAAATAATAATTAAGTTCTTTTAAATTCAATATATTAAAAGATATTGAAATTAAATAGCCTTAAATTGTAATCCAACACATTGTTCCGTTTTATGTAAACATTAACGCAGATTATAATTCATGTTTGTAAATATATTTATTAATTGAACTTTGAATGGATTTAATGAAAATGAATTTAAAAATATGTTTGTATCAAAATAATGCTAGGAGTATTTTTAGTGCTAGTTTGGTGTCACGATAAAATAAATAATACTAAAAAAAAAAAAAAAAAGAAAAGAAAAAAAGAAAAAACCTAAATGCTGTGATTTTTCAAAAATAGGTGACAATTCGTGTATGGAACAATAGCTTTCTGAAACACCTAATTTGTTAGTTCTATAAAAATCTAACTAAAAATACACAGATAACATAATTTTGTCCCATTGCCTTAATCCAGAAAACTCAAATATGGTGTCAAAAGTGCATATATTTCCTTTTCTTTTCTTTTATATTTTCTTTTGCATCACGAAACAACGAAATAATAATAAAACAAAGAATCAATTAACTGTTGTGATACATTCAAAAATATATATGAGGAGCGAATATTCAAACCGTGTTTTCTCCTTCGGATACAATTTATCAGAAAACACAAAAAACTGGTAAATTAAAAAAATATCTATATTTAAACTCTAATTATTGTTTGTTTAGACGCATTACTGGTTTCTAGGAAGATATGTATGCATACTTTACCTAATGAACTTAATTAGAAAAATGCATTTGAAATTTGGAGAAATCATGTTTTGATCGAAAATCCGAGGAGGAAACATGTTTGAATGTTTCCAGTGTAGATAAAGCCCTTTTTGAATGAAAAAGTGTAAACCAACATAGCATCAGCAAAATAAACAAACATAAAAACTGGTACGTGTGCAGGTCACATGACCATTAAGAACAAATCTGATTGGCTGGCTGGAGAAATTACCATTTGAATGGAGACAAATTCTGGAGGGAGCACTTTTTGATCGAAACCTCAATTTTCTAAGTAAGTTTATAATGGGATAAAATTAGTTTTAATTAACAATAATAGTATATTTTCGTACTATTTTATGTTGAGATTAAAGAAAAATCACTAACTCACTTTTTTTTCTTGTTTTTTTCTTGAGAAAGCACGGTTTGAATGTCTGCTCCTCATGTGGATGGAACAATAGCTTCCTAAATCATTCCGTTTGCTAGTTCTATGAACGTTTAAGTAAAAATGTACAGACAACATATTTTTTTTTCATTGTCTTAATCCAGGAAAGTCAAATATGGTGTCAAAAGTGAATATATATATATTTTTTCTTTTCTTTTGTATCATGACAAAAGGAAATTTAAAACAAATAAAGAACAAAATATGGTGATTTATTCAAAAATATTTAAGTAATTGCTCATGGACGAAGCAATAGCTTGCTAAAACACTCAATTTACTAGTTCAATAGACGTTATAATTTTTACCAAAGCTTTAATCCAGAAAGATCAAATAAGGTATCAAAAGTGTTTTCATTATTTATTTAATTTCTTTTTTTTTTTTTTTTTTTTTCAAAATCAAAATTGGCTACCTCTTAATGAGAAGGCAATCCCTATTCAAAAATTTGCATTCTTATCCGAAAAATAGACACATTTCTTAAACCAATAGCCTTTATCATAACTATGTGTGTTAATTAGTAATGAAATAGGGGCTAATGCGGGATTTTTTTTTACAGCTATAAATTCTCAAATGTTTCGTTTATAATTCAAGTATACTTCCTGTCTACAAAAACTGCAGAGGTTTGACATTTACAACTTTTTTAGATAGAATGTCATAGAACGCAATTCAGAAATGTGAATTGAAAAAGACTTTTGAATGATGTATGAAAATTGCATTGTCAAAAGTCTGATTTAGTTTTCAATGAAGAAATATAGGAAACAGCGTTACAAACTGTAATGCTATCTGACACCAATAAAAATGGTTATTTTGCTTAACATTTCAATTTGTAAAAGAAAGTTTCCGATATTTGACATATTTTGTAAACATAATATTAGCTTTTTTTTTCTGTATTCTTTTTATTTAGAGCATTTTGGATTCAACGTTTGATCGTTAAACAATTAATCTAAATTAATTAATATTTAAAGGCTAAATTTTAATTGTATTTTTTGTGCTATCTACTATAAACGAGGTTTTAAAAAAATCATACATTTTTTATCATCAAACGCAGAATTTATGCAAATGCTAAATAAATAAATAAAAAACCTTGTAAGAATTTTAGATTTTTTTTTTTCTGAAATATTCCTAGATAAAACATTATAAAAAGATATGCGAAAGCAAATAAAATAAAATTCTGAAACATTTTCAATCATTTAATTATAAATAAGCGAATGGCAATTATATATATATAATAAACGAAAAAAAAATGTAATGAGTGTAATGAATGTTAAAAGCGCGTTGGATTCTAAAACTTAATTTTTTCGAATTTTCTTTTTTCAACACTTTTAATAATGAAAATTTTATTGAGAAAATTGTTTGCATTTTAAGAACGAACATTTTTCTGATTGCAATTCATTTTATTACATATATATTTTTTTAAAGTGGCAATCAGTACTCAACATATTGTTATGCTTATAAATCGTTAGATATTTTATGAAACGTAGAAGCAAAACTGTCATAAAATTTCACTTAATTTTTTTACGTAAAACATAGTGATTGAAAAACACAGATTTATAATTTTATCGTACCAGTCATATTTAATAAAACGTAGTCTTACCTAATCCCATATACAATCGGTAACAAAAGTGTCCGAACACTAGCAAAAATTCCTATATAAAAAAAGTTCACTTAATACTGATTTGCTAAATAAATCCTTGTCGAATCCTGTACATAGTCAGTCTAAGAACACGATTCTTTAAGGATGTATTTAGCAAAACTGTATTAAGCGTACTTTTTTTATATAGGAATTTTTGCTAGTGTTCGGACACTTTTGTTACCGACTGTACCTAAAACTCATCTTAAGTATATGACATAACATACAAATGTGAGACTAAGTATATATTCCCATACTTAATTTGTTAACAAAATTCTCATTCGAACAAAAAAGCGCATATATGTTTGTTACTTATAAACTATGGATTAGAGATATGTGTTTTGATTTATTTCAAATATAAATAAAAAAGGTAAAGGTATTAAACTGTAATTTTTCTCTTTATATCCTTTTAGCATTATGATAATTAGGTCATACGCTCTATCTGCATATTGATTTTTTAATTTATAAAGTACTCTCTAGATATGTGACTAACGGAATGTTTTAATCGAATGATCTATTAGAGGAATGTTTTTAATATCAATGCATAATGCAAAATAACAATTAATTTTCAGAGAATTAATCAACATTTGTAATAACATTCTTTGAAATTTACTATAGTTTTAATATGTGAACGACTCATTTTAATTAAATGGTCTGGTTTTGTGAGTTGGATAATAGAAATGATTAAAATTTTATTCTTAATGCTTGTGCTTCCCCTGAACAGAAAAATTGTTGGATATATTTAGAACAGCTTTTTTTTTTTTTTTTTTTTTTTTTTTTTTTTATTAATCTTTTAAAAGTTGAATAATGTGGGCAGAAATAAAAAACGATTCCACTTATTTTCCCAGAATATTTTTAAAAATTAAGAAACATAAACTAGAATTTCTAGCTTCTTTATAATTCATTATAATAATAATAATAATAATAATAAGTGGCATGTGGCACAAAACTTTACATGTTTAATTGAAATAATGTCTAAATATGTCCTTGTCACTATACCCAAATAGAGGTAAGACAATTTGAAAATTTCAGCTTTGCAATATGTTTAAGACACTTAACTAGATAAAACGTCATTAGATTTGATTTTGAGTAATGCAAAATGTATTATTTTATATATTAAGTTTTAATGTAATTGTTGTTTTTGCAAGCCAATATAGACATAACTTGTATATAAATATATTTAACTCCTCTTTATTTTCGAAATTTCACAAAAAGCGCATGTCTATGACAATAACTAATTTTTATTCGTTACTCAAGGTTTATCAGTGTGTCAATATTTTTGGAAGAATTTTAGTCTTAATGTATGGTATTAAATTCATAGATAAAATATCACAGATAAAATTTTATGTGATAGAATTCATTAACACAAAGCAAGCAAATGTCCCCCGATTTAATAAACGCAAAAATATACCATATTATATAGAAAGGTTGAGTTCTGTTATGTAAAATTAACATTCTCTTTTACGACATTGTTCCGAACTGGTAATCACCGTGTTCTTTCATGATGATTTTCTATGAATAAATACGGTAAAACTCACTCTTTGAAAGAAATTATTTGTAAGAACCTACCTAGTTTATTTGGGTATATTTGTAAGTAATTCAAAAAAAAATTTTTTTTTCAATTTTTAAATATACATAAAGTTTTTCAGATTTCAAGACGAAATATTTTCATTGTTAAAACTATCTTAAATGAGAAACTTCTAGTGCTTCTTTCTAAAACATTTTCATTAAAACTTAAGTTATTTTCATTGTTATTTGTAGTGATGCTAGAGCAATATTTATTGAAAACAACATTGAACATCAAAACTGAAATTTTAAAAATTAGCATATTTCAAAATGCTCCAGAAGCAACATGTTTGAACCGACGTTCACATCATTGTTTCCGAATAATAAAATAATGCATAAAAATAAACGATACCTTAAATTTTTCTCATAAATTTTATTAGAAAAGTTTAAAATTACATTAAAAATTATATATATATATATATATATGTATATTATTTTTTAATTTAGCAGTAAATTGCAATTAAAATTTTGCAACTGATAATTCAAGATTATAATGACCAAAAATAAGTTTATTTCTTAGTAACAAATGCATAAGCATATATAAAGAGTATCTGTAAGGAGTTTCAATAGAATTGAAAAAAAAGAAAAATATGTTGTATGCAAATTTTAAACTCTAAAAACGTTAAAATATCAGCTGTGATGAAAACAGCATTATAGGGTAATCGCTGGTCTAGTTATGTTAGCCTATTCGTAATATTTTATAAATTTTCCGTCCGTTGGTATTTTGACTCCAACCAAGTATGTGTGACCCATCCATTAAAGAACCTGCGAGAGCTTTCGAAATTTTGGTAAGGTGAGTAAATTTCCTCGCTTAAAAGTGACTACTGTTTATTTATTTGTGAATTACAGTTTGGTATTTTGATAAGTAGTCTTCATAAAGATAATTGTTCGTAGTTAATCTAGAATATGTTTGTTTACTGAAATACTTTCAGAATGATTCCTTATACTCCTAAGAATTAAAATTGAGATATGCGTTAGTTGGCGAATTTAAAATGGAGCATGTTTGCCTGGCGGGCCAACATTCCCCGTAAGATTTCCAGTGGTTAAATGTAACGGAGAAGTTCTTCAAAACTAACTAATGTGTATATGAGGAAAACCAGAATTTGACTCTGAAGGGGGGTGGGGGGGAATTGACTTTTGATAGCAATATAATAGGGGCAGCTTATTTGAATTCCTGGATATTCGAGTCAGCCTTTTTTAAAAATGAATTTATAATGCGTTTGCAACTATCCTATATTAAATCAGTTGCTGTGTTGTACACAAATATTAATAACTTCGATAATTATAGAACATTTAGGTGTACGAGGATGCCTTCATTTTTCTATCATTTACTGTTCGGTACACCTGTTGTTCAAAATGATTATGTTCAAAACTAATGGCATCAGACTTTTGTCCTTTCCACTTCACTGTAGCCTTATGCTACAAAGTTGAGATCAAAGTGTAGTGCATGCCATTTTAAAATGTAAAGTAATTTAGCTTGCGATTATTCGATAACAAAGAATAAACATTCAATGATATATTACATCAGTCATAAATCCCGCCATTCCGCTTGCAGCAACAGCATTTAACATAATACTTGTGTTTAGGGAGAAAGGTATTTTCCCCCTGAATAAAGCTATTTTTACAGATGCCGATTCACAGACCGACTTAACCCAGATTCCACATCGTAAACCACTGCAACTACCGCTCAGAGTTTGGAACCAATTTTAACGTGTCTTCTTCCAGGGCCATCTGGGATCAACCTGTCCTCAAAAAAAAACTGGGAGAGGATATTTTTCCTTCTCCAGATGATGCGAGACGTTTTTCTAAACGTCAGAAATTTTCAGAACAAAGGAAAAAATTATAGTGAAAGAGAAAATTGAATGCTGTATTATTAATTGACACATTAGTCGCACAAGAATTGTAGGAACACTGTTAAAAATTCACGTTTAAACTTGAACAACTATATGGAGTAAAGTTATAAGTAATACCATAATATGGTTCAACCTCAATTTTAAGTTTTCTACTTCTTGCAATTGAATTTAAATTGCACAAAATCTTGTAGATACCATACACCCACTCACAAGGGAAGTATGAATCAGTAAAATTCCTATTGAAACCAAAGCAAGCTTAAATTAAAGAGTGTGGTTGAAAACATAGGGTAAAGTGCCAATTTTGTGCATCAACTCACCCATGGGCCAAGATAAGACCTTAGAAAATTTAGCCCTTTTTACCAAAATCAACGAAACAGAGAATTAGCTGGTAAGAAAGCGTGGATCAGCGCCAGAGTGTTTAACTTGAGACAAGAAAGTCTTCGGTTCGATCTCGGTCGAAGTATGAATTCTTATTTTTTTATTTAAAACATGATACCAGTATTTGGTTCAATTTAAAATTACCAAATCATGATAAAAGATTAAACCATCGGATGATTGCAGCTACTTCAGTACCAAAGTTTGGTTCAAATTAACACCAAATTTTTAACAGTGAAGAGAACACAGTAGCAAATAACGTTGTTATAGCGTTTCAAATAAGTCTGAACAGTGAAAAATTAGTTATAACAACGTTATAACAACGTTATATGCTACTTGGGAAAACGACAGGGAAACAGAAAAAAATTCTGCTAAAATGTCCATTTTCCGAAAACAGAAAGCGTCAGGAAACTCCAACGACAACATAGAAGAAAGAAACATACAGTGATCTAAAAGTAGGAGATTCAGGACAATTTGCATTTTTGATGTCTTAAATTATTTGAAAGCAAAAAACCAGGAGAACAAATAACTCAGTGTACCATCTTCTAATGCTGGGCACATGCATCATGCGTTACTACTAGAAAAACGATATTTTATGTTTGTATTCATTGAAAATTATGTCAATAAAAGCAAATAAGTATATTTATAACTTAGATTTTTTTTAAGTCTTTTTTTTTCTCTCTGCGCACAATTTTGCATTTTTATAATTTTATGACTTCATTAAGGAATATTATATGGATGATTTCCTTTAGGTTATATTATGTTTTCGTTCACGACATAAAAATTAATATGGTAAGGAAATTTTGAACATTTCTTTTTTTTTCGAAATTTTCAGAACCTTAAACAAATGACATGGGCTAACTTATCCGGATGTCGGACCAGATTAGACCAAGCGACTTGGTATCAGATTGAGCGGCTAAACTAATACTCGTAGTGAATATTTTCAAGTTTATCATGGTGACTTCTTCGTGAAAATACGCTGATACTGTTAACATAAAAATTAATTTAAAAAGATGAGTTGGTAATTTAAAAATAATTTAGAAGAAAAAACCGGCCAACCAGCCCCGGTGCACCCTATATAATGTAAGTGTATCAGGGGTAAACACTGTACCAGTATAGAAAAATTTAATCTCAAAATATAAGACTTCTAAATCATGCAGAGATTCACTTCATTTTCCGGACTGATGTTACAACCATTTACAATTATAGTATTTCTAAGTACGAAACAATAAAGCAAACAATTCCAGAATGAGATCAATTTAAGTGAAACAATCAGCACTTTTTTCTCATCTGATCGTTGCTTCTTGTTGTTTTGAATAAGGTAAGCTAAATATTGTTTACTTTACATACAACCATTTTGAGAAAATTTCTTGTACTTTTTGCTTTCACACCTTTAATATAAGTGTGCAGATTTTATTATGTTAAATTTGAATCATTCCATGACAAATCAACACAGCTAAAAACCTGACCCATTCAGATTTTTATGAAATTGGGCTCATTTGTTTGTCCTATACAGAAATGAAATTATACCAATTAAAAAGTCCCTATCTATTTTAGTTTATGATATACATTGCTGCAAAATGGGTAAAAAATGCAAATTTCCGAAATTCTTCTACTACAAATATACACATATTTTCTTTTTTTCTTTCTTAACTAACTTAGAGATAAAAAATTGGTACCATTAGAAAACTTATAATACAGGCTTTCGAATGATATATCGCAAGTATATATTTTTAAAATATTTCTTTTTAAGGTCAAACGTTTTTTTCTTTGACCTCCAATATCTGAAAAAGTACACATTTAATTTACTTTTGAAAATTATATGTTATTTTTACATTTATTATCTATAACTATTGCAAATTTCAACATGGGACGGCCATGGGATGCTGAATTATAAATTAATATACAACCTTAAATCAGTATTTTTGTACTAACATAACGTAAGTTTTCCCCATATTTTGTGCCCTAATTAAGTTAGAGATATAAGATTGGTATCATTAGAAAGCTTATAATACAGGCTCTTAAATGATATATCGCATGCATACATTTTTAAAATTTTTCATTTTAAGGTCAATAATTTTGTCCTTTGACACTCAATATCTCAAAAAGGACATATTTAATTTTTTTTTAAATTTTTATGTTATTCTTACGTTTATTATCTGTAATTACTGTGAGATTCTGTATGTTACGGCCGTGGAATACTAAATTATAAATTAAAATGCAACTCGACCAGTGTATCCATATTAACATAACATAACATTTTTACAAAAAAAAAAAAAAAAAAAAAAAAAAAAAAAAGCCGTACCATGTTGAAACTTACATTAATTATAGATAATAAACGTATTAATAACATATAAATTTTAAATGAACTTTTGAGATATTGAAGTTTAAAAGTCAAAATGTTTGACCTTAAAATGAAAAGTTATAAGCTTTCTAATGATACCAGTCTTATATGTCTAAGTCAATTAGGGAAGAAAATATGGGGAAAACTTATGTTATGTTAGTATGAAAATATTGATGTTGAATATTAATTTATAACTCAGCATCCCATGGCCGTCTCATGTTGAAATTTGCAATAGTTATAGATAATAAATGTAAAAATAATGTATAATTTTTAAAAGAAAATTAAATGCGTACTTTTTGAGATACTGGAGGTCAAAGGACAAAATGTTTGACCTTAAAGTGAAAAAAATTAAAAATATATACTTGTGATATTTCTTTCGAAAGCAGACTGTATTATAAGCTTTCAAATGATACCAATCGTTTATCTCTAAGTTAATTAGGAAAGAAAATATGTGTACATTTGTAGTGGAAGAATTTCGGAAATTTGCATTTTTTCACCCATTTTTGCAGCCCTGTATATCAAAACCTAAAAAAGATAGGGACTAATTAATAAGTATACCTTCATTTCTCAATAGGACAAATAAATGAGCCCAATTGCATAAAAATCTGAGGGTCAGGTTAAAAATGATGTTTTTTTTGTGTTGATTTGACATAGAATGACTCATTTAGTTTTTTTAATAGGATGCAACACTTTTATAGGTGTTTATAACTGGCATTGCAATATATCACCATTGCCACTGTTCACTACTGTGTCATTCGATTTTGAGGTAGAAAGCCGATAGCAGAAGCAAGCTGTATACTCCCAAATTCGGAATTCAGAGCGGATTACACTGTAAAAAATTTTACTAACGTTCCTCCTTTTACTAACGCTGTTTAAATTTCCTCAATATGCGTGTTTAAAGTATTAAGATTTTAGAATACACTGTTCTTTACAGCAACTTTACACATCTTGTTTGAGAAACATTACAAGACAAGGAGAAATCGGGAGAAACCAATTATAGGACTTGCAGAGGAAGTCATCTGCTAAAAAGTTTACCAATTAGGTTGCATTACTTCCCGTCTGACGTCATTGTCTAGCGGAAGCGAAAGTGAGCGAAATCAAGATCTACCCAATTCTGCTAGAAACAGCAAGCATACCTTTTGCGTCAAGGAAAACAAAAATGGAAGTACACGTATTAGAAATTGGAAATGATTTAATTATCGGTAAGTATGAATGAGATCTTAACCCATCCTTAATTAAACCATTTATATTTTCTAAAATTTTTCTATGAATTATTTCTCGAACTGCTAAATTTATAATGAAAGTATATAAATATGAATAGAGTCTTTCAAGAAAACATATTTAAAGAAATAGATACATACATAATAATTTTGGAAATAGTAGTAAGTCTACAATAAATTTTATAAGAACTTTGTATACAGTTCTGACATACACTATAATAAATTAATTTGTATAATGCACGTTGTTATATAGGGTCAGGTGGGGTAAAATAGGTTTTTAAAAAAAAGCATATTTTATATTGCACTTAAACAGCAGAAAATGTGTTGGTTCCATTTGTTAAAAAATTGCACAAAATATGCAGATGAATATTCCTTATGACATTTTAAGAGAAATATTTCTTAAAAAACAAAAAATTTGTGCTGAAAAATAAAATTTAAAATATGCTGTTTGTAACTTATTTTACCCCATGGGTTGGGGTAAAATAAGTCATCCTTTAAAACTGTTTTAAATTTTAATACAATTTACTTTATGCAAATAAAATTACAAATACATATTCTTTTTTTTTTTTTTTTTTTTTTTTTTTTGAAAAAAAAAAAACTTGATTTTGTGTTCTTTCAAGAAAAAAAAATGTCTATGGTTCATCATTAGTTCGGGAAGAACATTTAGAATTTACGATGCATCTACATCAGAAATATCTTTCTCTTGAAAATCCAATAGGAACTTCCATTTCCACATTTTTTTATCCCTTCAAATTTTTCAGAATATTCATGATTGTGTGAAAGAATGATGCCATGAAATATTTTCTTTGATCTTTTCCCAGGAAATTCTACTTTAACACATTTTCCAACATTTACGAATTGGTTAGTATTAATGGTGCCCAAATTTTCTTCTTGAGAAATACTTGGTTTTTTTGTTTCTTTTACAGTTGATGTTTCTGTGATTTTAGCATCTCTGTTGATTTTTTCGTCATACAATCAATTAAAAATAAGTTGGTTGTTAAAATTACTCCTGTTTTCTTTTGCGTATGGGTTCTTTTTCTGTGGGTATTTTTCAAAGCTTCTTTAGAAGACGATGTTTGACTGGGTGATAAAGTGTTTATAATAGAGATTTTTATGTACTTAAAAGGAGAATATATAAATAGCATCCTGTTCCATGACTGTTGAAGTCGCACTAGAATTAAGTTGTCAAATTGGTGATTGATGATCTAGATTCATCCACTCTTGCATTTTAAGTTGATGCTAAACTGAAGAGATTTACTCTGAGAGTTTCAGGATAATGTTGTGTCCTGCCTGCCCTTTGTATGAAAAATTGGCACCCTTCTTAAATAAGCTGGAATGAAAGAACTTTTTGAATTACACCTACAAACTGAATGTTTTGATTCTTCTTTAATATGTATTTTTTTTTCCTTACCATTAAATTATTTTATATCTATGTACATGAAATAGCTCTAGAACAATGTATAGCTCAATTTTAAACTAATATATTAAAATAATACATATGGAGTTATTTAAAATACAAAAAATGCAATTAGTTACTTTATGTTTGCTAAGCCTAACATGATTCAACACCAGACCTATTTTACCCCACGTGTGTTTTTTCACTCCAAAATATTGATATTTTATTTTTTCTCACAAAAGTTTAGGAAATTCATCTTTAAAATGTGCTTTTTGGAATATGATAAGACAGTATTGTAAAATTTTCTTTTGAATTAGCAACATATTCAAGTTACTAATACGAAACACACAAATAATTACTGGCTGTAACTAAAAAGTATCAGTTACAATTCATTTTGCATAAAAATGAAGACTAATATATATAATATATAAAACCAGCAAAATTGGAATTTAAAAAATGTTTGGGTGTTTTTTAAAGAGTTTTTTTTTAAACTGACCTATTTTACCCCATGACTTATTTTACCCCACCTGACCCTATTTATCGTAAAGCAAATTTTAATTACAAAATACTGTAAAATTGAGATTGTTGATTTGTTTTAACAAATTTTTCAAAAAAGGAAATATATTTGTTGATTCCATAATCAAATGAAATTAATTGTACAAGGAATTCACACGCAAAAAAAGAAATTTAGATATAATAAAAGCCATTTCTCATATTCACGAAAAATTAAGAGCATTAAACTTTAAATAAAATTTAATCCTATCCCCCCCTCCAATATATGTATATATATATATATATATATATATACATATTTATTGAGAATCTTATCAAAATAATATTTTATAAGCAGCCGTTGAAAGGAACCAATACATGACATATTAAATCCCATTTTCAAGCTGCTTCAAACCTTACTGCTCAAAGTATGCAGTTGTGCATTAAAATTGTATAGTGTGTGTATGTTTAGTACACATATACAGAGAAATACTTTCGTAAAATAAAATACTTAAACATAAATAGATATTTAAATTGATATAATAATGTCTCTTTTCCTTAATAAATTCATCAATGTTGAATTTTTTGTTAAAGACAAATAAAAAAGCAAAGCTTTGAAATTATGAAATTTACATATAAAGAGGAATTATATACCGAAATTAATAAAATAAATTATATGTTTTACTATTTTAAAGTCACCAGCATTAAAATAGCCGGTTTACAAATGCAGAAAAAGTACTTTTCTGTAATGAAATTTTATAAGTATAGAAAGAAAAACAAGCGCATTCTGTTAAATATTTCTCTTTTCAAAATGACAAAGACAGCAATATTAAAATACTTAAAACTGATTGAAAAAATAAGTGAATATTCTGATTTCATGCAACAAAGTTACAAAAAATACGAGATGTTAAGTTTTTTTTTTTTTTTTTTTTTTTTTTTTTTTTAAGAGAAATCTAGTGTTAAACACAAGTTCAGCATAAAAGCTATGATGTAAGAGGAGATACATTGTAGCTTTTACCTGTTATCATTTGATAAAAGGCCTATACAGTCGAACCTTGTTAACGTAAATCTCAAGGGGGATAAAATATTGTTCATATTATCAGTAGTTCATGTTATCAGTAGTTCATGCTATCAGTAACTAATCTTCATATAACTAAACAATTCTTCATTTTCACGAGGATTGTGGAAACAGTTCATGTTAAAAGTAATTCACTTTAACAGTGTTTACGTTAACGGAGTTCGACTGTATGTATAACATAATAGTCAGGGGTTTAGTTTGTACTATTGAAGATTGTAGGAGAATTAAAAATGTGGTTAGTTGTTTCAAGTTGTCACAATATTTTATTTAGTAACCACATGTTGAGTAAATATTTTCAAATTTGTGGTAGAGAGTTAAAACTTCTTAAAAATTAATGCTCCAACCTGTGGCTGAGCGATTCTGTGCTGAAAGTTTGTAAACGGGAAATGTCTGGTTCGTTCCAAGTTCACGCTCATCGACGTCGTCTTTCGGATTTTTCCGTGTTTTTCTCCGAAACTGGAGTAAATACAGGTTAGAATCCTTACAAAGACTGTCATGGTGAGCACACCACCTCATAACTAAGGCCTTTGGAGAGTCAACTAAGATTAATGCCTTTTTTTAATTATTAAAAGAAATTGTTAATACTACTTTCAACTATACATTTTTCATTTTGAGGTAACAGAAAAACCGATAGCAGTCTCTGAAAATTGCAATGGACACAAAAATTGATCTGGGATCAAAACTTAATGTAAATGAATTAATAAATTAATTAAGCTCTTCAATACGGACAACCCTACACTTTAGGACAGCGATGAGTGTTATTTTTATAATTCATGTCATCAGTTAATTACTTATATACTTCTTAATCGCATTTATTAGTTTTTTTACATATTGATAGTTTAATAATTTGTGAAAAAGCTTCATTTTTATTTTAATGCAGGAGAAAAGTATTTTGTTAATAAAAAATGTTACTGCGTCTTTTTTTCAATAAAAATTTAGAAAGTTCTAGAATCTCATGTACTTAATATTGACTTTGAAAGTATACATTTTTATTTTACATATTTAATTTGCATCAAACGCTTAACAAAGTTTGAAAACAAAATGTATTCTTATTGGTTTAGTTTCTTTGCAGCTTTATTTTTTATTTTATTTATTTATTTATTTTTAGTCTGGTAATACTCTACGATAAATTTCAGTTACTTATGTCATAAGAGATTAAGTTTTTCAGAAATAATCTGTGAACGTCAGAAGAACAGGGTCAGAAGTAACCTGTTTCACTATCCTCGAATTACATCACCACTTTCACATTTCTCTATTTAAAATTTTCTACAAAAAGTAAACAAATTATCGTTTTCACGCAACTGATAATTGAAAATTTTTCCAAAAAAGCATACTTTATATAAATTATATATAGAATTGTTTCTATATTTTAATGTGCTGAATTAACCATTATCATTTTAGTGCTTCTAAAGTTGCTTTCAATTAATGGCAGAATAAAGCTTTTTGGGAGTTTCTATTTCATTAATATTTCCTTTAAATTTTTAGGGCCGCGGTAGCCCAGAGCGCCGGCCTCGTAATTGGAAGATTGCGGGTTCGGTACTCGAGCCGGCCAAAGACCGCCGTGTACACTAATGATGGCCGGTGCCACGGCCCACTAACACCGGCCGAGGAAGCTCTCGGATGACGTCACAAATGCCGTCTGAGCTGAACTCTTCAAAGAACGAGAGCAAGAAGATCTTTCATAGAATTTAATTAATATGTAATATTTATTTAATATGCAGAAATAGTGGCAATATTAAAATAAACGTTCCTTCTGGGGAATATATGCGGTGTGTATGGTAATTTAATTCGATAATCGAAAAATAAATTCAAAACAAATAAATTCAAAACTAAGATAATTCAGTAAATACTCATTGAACAAAATAGCGATAAAATTAGGCATCGCTTTTTTTTTTTTTTTTTTTTTTCTGTAGATCGTTTTCATTTTCATGAAAATAATTTACCAGGATTTAAAAAGTAATCAGGACAAATAATTCAGATTTATTAACTTTCTTACTTTAAATTATATACAGTAAAATAAAAAAGTATTTGAAATACATATGTATATTTATATCTTATATATAAGCATATTTTATGATAGTAATTAAAATAGTAAATAAATAAATAAATATCTGATTTAAATAGGTTTTAAAAAATATATTTTTCAAATAGACTTCACAATTTTTCATAATAATAACATCTATTATAGTAATGTAATAACTGATATATATGTAAATACTTAGTTTCCTTTATAGAAGAATTTTATTTATTTATTTACTTATTTATTTATTTTTTCAATAAGCTTAAATTTTAACACAAATGCATTACCAATTCAATGTAACATGGTTGAATAGAAATAATACTCTTGTAATACAGATAACATAACCAAATTTAACTTAAAATTGTGAAATCTCTCAATTTTAAATTCAGAAAATATTGAAACAATATCATGTGATCAAATATGTGCAATTAAATTAAGTAGATAATAATTTAATTATTTTAATAATTTTTCATTTTTATATGAAGTGTACACACTTTTCAACTAACTATTTAGTAAAACCATACATTCAGTGTGTATGGTAATTTAAATTGATAATCGAAACATAAATTCAAAACTAAGATAATTCAGTAAATGCTCATTAAACAAAATAGCGATAAAATTTGGCATTGCTTTTTTTTTTTTTTTTTTTTTTTTTTTTACAGTTTTAAATTATATACAGTAAAAAAAAAAAGTATTTGAAATACATACGTATATTTATATCTTATATAGAAGCATATTTTATGATAGTAATTAAAAAAGTAAATAAATAAATAAATATCTGATTTAAATAGGTTTTAAAAAAAAATATTTTTCAAATAGACTTCACAATTTTTCATAATAATAACATCTATTATAGTAATGTAATAACTGATATATATCTAAATACTTAGTTTCCTTTATAGAAGAATTTTATTTTATTTATTTATTTATTTATTTTTTTCAATAAGCTTAAATTTTTACATACATTACAAATTCAAATTCCAAATTAGCATTGCAAATTCAATGTAACATGGTTGAATAGAAATAATATTCTTGTAATACAGATAACATAACCAAATTTAACTTAAAATTGTGAAATCTCTTAATTTTAAATTCAGAAAATATTGAAACAATATCATGTGATCAAATCTGTGCAATTAAATTAAGTAGATAATAATTTAATTATTTTAATAATTTTTCACTTTTATATGAAGTGTATACACTTTTCAACTAACTATTTAGCAAAACCATACATTCAGTGTGTATGGTAATTTAAATTGATAATCGAAAAATAAATTCAAAACTAAGATAATTCAGTAAATACTCATTAAACAAAATAGCGATAAAATTAGGCATTGCTTTTTTTTTTTTTTTCTTCTGTAGATCGTTTTCATTTTCATGAAAATAATTTACCAGGATTTAAAAAGTAATCAGGACAAATAATTCAGATTTATTAACTTTCGTACTTTAAATTATATACAGTAAAATAAAAAAGTATTTGAAATACATATGTATATTTATATCTTATATATAAGCATATTTTATGATAGTAATTAAAATAGTAAATAAATAAATAAATATCTGATTTAAATAGGTTTTTTAAAAAAAATATTTTTCAAATAGACTTCACAATTTTTCATAATAATAACATCTTTTATAGTAATGTAATAACTGATATATATCTAAATACTTAGTTTCCTTTATAGAAGAATTTTTTTTTTTTTTTTTTTTCAATAAGCTTAAATTTTAACACAAATGCATTACCAATTCAATGTAACATGGTTGAATAGAAATAATACTCTTGTAATACAGATAACATAACCAAATTTAACTTAAAATTGTGAAATCTCTCAATTTTAAATTCAGAAAATATTGAAACAATATTATGTGATCAAATATGTGCAATTAAATTAAGTAAATAATTTAATTATTTTAATAATTTTTTATTTTTATATGAAGTGTACACACTTTTCAACTAACTATTTAGTAAAACCATACATTCAGTGTGTATGGTAATTTAAATTGATAATCGAAAAATAAATTCAAAACTAAGATAATTCAGTAAATGCTCATTAAACAAAATAGCGATAAAATTTGGCATTGCTTTTTTTTTTTTTTTTTTTTTTTTTTAAACAGTTTTTTTACAGTTTTAAATTATATACAGTAAAAAAAAAAAAAAAATTATTTGAAATACATATGTATATTTATATCTTATATAGAAGCATATTTTATGATAGTAATTAAAAAAGTAAATAAAAAATTTCCAAATATGAAAGTGTAAACATTCTGCATATTTAAAAATAAACATTCGTAAGATATCATAGAAGAAGCATTTTGCTAGTGAAATCCATGACAAATATTAACATTATTCAAAGAGCAACATAAAATTGTCAAAATATTAACTATAATACCAATGCATAATGCTACATACAATTTTTTTTTTTTTTGGTTTATAGTTTAAAATTATTCGAAAACATTTTGAATTTTAATTCAATTCTACAAATTTTTAAAAGAATGAATATAGTTAGTACATGCAAACATTGAAAACTGAAGATTTCAAAAGATAAATAAAAACCTTTCACACTATAATTTAATTAATAATATTACACATAAACAATATTCTTCTAAGATTTGTCTAAAACTTTTTATTAAAGTTAATAGTAAAACTAACTTTGTTTATATATATACACATTAGTTTAGAAATAAATTTTTAAGAAATAATAGATTAAATAATTAAACTTACATTATTAGGAAAAATACTAGGTATCTTGTGGAAAAATACTATCTTATACTAAATCCTCACTTTTTAAATTTCTTTAGTTTTCTCTCTTCGTTCTTTTCATGCATTTTTGATGATATATTTTTTACATAGTTATTCAAACAAATATTAAGGAAACATTTCACTGCTTTCATAATTATAATTTCAAGTGGGCAATCACACTGGGAACACATATCGCAAAAATAATCAACATTGTTTGTTCTAAAATAACTCTCAGTTAATTTTGAGAGTACTTCGTGTTGCTTTTCACTTGAATGAAGGAATTGCTTTTCATATTTGTCTGTAATTATGTTTTGAAATATTAAATAAGTTAATGTTATGTACAATACCAGGTTTTCTGTTGGATATTTCAATCCACCACGGTTGATTATCTCTATGTAGGCATACATAGTATCTGACAAATCTCCATCAAAGTTTTGAACAAGAAAATCTCTATCTGTAAGACAAAAATCCAAACATCCTCTACAAGAGATTTTTAAGTTACTCGCACAATATCCAGCAATATATGTTAATATGTCTGTATCAGTTTCACATACATCTGTTAAGTTCAGTTCTGTTGAAATTATCTCTGAAAAAGGCGACAAGTCAACTTCATTATGCATCAGTTTTTCAGTGTCAGAAAACTCTATAATAAAATTTTTCAAGGCAATTGTGCCATATTCATTAGAATGAAGCTGTAGAATAGATTTTAATTTAATTTTCCGCTCACTTTCAAGTATTTGTTGTACAGAAACATGATAATTGCTTCCAGACATCTGTCGATATTGAGAAAATCTTCTCTCAAGAGCATCAGTTTGAAATTTTGTTGTCAAAATAGGTTTAGAGCCATTTTCCAGAAGGTTTCGAATGACATCAATCATAGCAGTTGTCGTCTGGGATAGAGCCAAAAATGTATCTTCACTAAGACATCCACACCGAGACTTCTGATTCATGTTTTTCCAGCGTTGAAGCCAAACACTGAAATTTTGCAAAAATGAGAACCTATCATCATCCAGTTCTGAAAATGGTTCGCTGTCATTACACCGTAAAAATTTTCCTTTATTAATATGACTAATATTCATTATATTCCACCACTTTCTAATGATTTTTAAAAAAATTTCTGTGTCATTCCAATTTTCACCTGAATTAGATTCTTTTAATAACTGAAGTGCTGCATCATTGCTTTCATGGAATATATTAACAGCATACTGAACATTTTGTCGATCTAGATTTGAAGGGTATAAACATTTGTATGACAATTTGTGGCCCATTTTAACAATTGCTGTTTTTTCTGTATGATATATTCGTCTTAAGTGAGAAAACTTTGGTTGTATAATTTTGGAAGGCTCATCAAAATCAGGACAAATAAAAGTTTTTTGGCTATCTAACTGGTTTATCCAATTATTTCTTATAGATTTTAAAAGGTGCACTGAATCGAAAAGTATATATAGTTTCTTTTTATCATTTGCAGGATTATTGACGTGGCTCCGCATATAAGAATGTCCCAGTTTCTGGAACATATTCCTATTGATTCTGTTATTGTCTGATATCAAGCAGACTACATTAAATCCTGCTTCTTCAAGAAGATATAGAGCTCTAGAAACCAACTCATGTAAATAATTTCCATTCATATTATTTACAGGAACTAAGGCAATGATTTCTTTATAGTTTGAATGGAGCGAATTAATCATGAATGATTGAACTGTTGTTGCTTCAGCATCTAACTTATTTTCTGCAAAACCAGATAACTTTCTTGCTTTATATTCAATAGATTTTTTTACATGAATCTCATCAATCAAAAGATTTACATCTTTATCTTCTTCATTTAATTTCTTGCATTTTTGTATCATATAATCTTTTGAACTAGTATTACTCAAGGAATTCTCCAGTTTCAAAATACTTGTTATTTTATGCAAATGGTCAGCTGAAGGTAATGTTAACAGTTCACTATTGCACAGTAATGAATAGCAAGCTGATGATTTCATATATAATGTGTATGCAAATATTAAAAGATCATTACTATATCTACGAGCCATTTTAGGTTTTTCACATAACTTCATTTGCTCCAAAATAAAAGCTTTTATGTCATAATTTTCCTCGGAAGAAATACTGTTACGCCAATATTTAATTGCATTTTCTTCATCACTCGGAAAAGTATCATTTAGATCTTCTTTTTTCATATTTATAAGGACACTTAATATATTTTCCAATTCACTCCAACGTTTCAAAATATTATCATTTAAGATATTCTTAAATTGGGATACAGGCACAGAAATCTCATTGAAAAAAATATTTAAACTGAGATCATTATTAATTTTCATGCTAGATAATAAAGTTGGTGCTGACTCTAAAGTTAAAAATAACAAAAATATTTTATCAGTATGTTTTAAAACAACTGGCTTTAAACTGACATTAAATGCACTTAATTTAGATTCTAAATTACTTGAAAAATCCATAAAATCTTTTATTTCATCATCCTGCAAAAACTTCTGAAAAGTAAAATCATCCAGTCTTGAAAGTTTTTCTGTCCTACTTGTTCTTGCAACAGGTTTCTTTTCAGTGAGATATTTCGGCAAATTTTGAAAAATGCAAGGGTAAGAATTTTCTTTTAATTTCGGATATTTCCTCGGTACTTTCAAAATAACACCATTTCTATCTGGAATCTCATCAATTCTTACTATATCCGATTCGTGAAAATGTTTTTCGCAAACAACGCTTCTTGATGAAGGAGCCCAGTCTTTCCGCGGAATTTTTTTTAACCAAATCTCTCTTCTTTCCAAGTCCTTTGGAAACTTAAAAACAGAAACATATTCATCAGTTTTATCATAATTAGACTTGCATCCAGGAACGCAACATCTATCCGGCATATTTAAATGCGTAATTAACGAAAGAAATATAATTAAAACATAGCGAAACACAGAAATTAATAACTAAGCTCAGACGAGCAGCACGTGTAGTCCAAGTTAAACACGCTTTCAAATCAACCACGCAAACGAACGGTAAAGCACAGAGCAGGCAAGCTGTCAGACGGCATTTATGACGTCACATCACGTGACAAAGTGAGCTTCCTCGGCCGGTGTTAGTGGGCCGTGCCGGTGCACGTAAAATCTCTCGTGGCCGCAATGTCCTCCATGTTCCCAACAAGAATTATACCTCTGGGGTCACCGAAGCGGGAGAGCCATCCCTTCCGTGGAGGAGCAAAATTGCGATGGCATGTCTCCGGACCACCTGTAGGGGTGAGTCCCAGACCGTCGCCAATTGCCCATCTGCGCAGCACTAGTGCGACATAAAACCCAACCAACCAACCAACCTTTAAATTTTTTTAATTTAAATTTAAAATTTAATTTAAAAAAATATTAAAATATATAAATTAAACAATACAATTTTTTTTTACAACTTGCAATAAAGTGCACATAAAGCTGACAATGCACTTAAACTGACAAAAAGTTGTTGTTTCGCATCGAAATAATTAAGCATGACTTTTTATGAGGGAGAAATGTAGTCACTATCAATACAAAAAACCCTTAACGGGTTAAAAGTTTGTGACGCAGCACTGTACTTTATGGCTATAAGAATTAGAAATACGGGTCTTAAAAATAATGATATCAAATTTTCAGTGACGCTTTGATATTAATTAAATTATACATAGATTTTCTTATTTGAATTTGCTTTTACCTTCTATTTAATTTTACAGTGTAAACGTTATTTTCAACATAAAATAATATATAGCATTTACTCATTGATACCTTTCCATTCACATCTCTTATACTATGAAAGCATGTGTTTTAAAAGAAATTATATGAAATTCCAGTAACGCAGTGGTGTTACATTAAGTGATTTGTTTTTAAATTTCTCTGCAATTATTTTGTTTTGCATATTAAAGTATATGTGCACATTGAAATATTGCTTTTAATTTTCAAATACGCTGTCAAATATATCACTTTCATTAAGCTTATATTATGTACTGAAATATATTTATTTCAATGAATTATTCTATCTCTTGCGTCACGCCATCCAAAACTGAAAAAAATTTCACAGTTTTTTTCTTTGCATCACGATATCTATTTGCATGCATTTTCAATTTATTTGTATGAAATGACACAAAGTAAACATTTCCATATATTTTACTTACAGTTTTGGATGGCGTGACGCAAAAGATAGAATAATTCATTGAAATAAATATATTTCAGTACATAATATAAGCTTAATGAAAGTGATATATTTGACAGCGTATTTGAAAATTAAAAGCAATATTTCAATGTGCACATATACTTTAATATGCAAAACAAAATAATTGCAGAGAAATTTAAAAACAAATCACTTAATGTAACACCACTGCGTTACTGGAATTTCATATAATTTCTTTTAAAACACATGCTTTCATAGTATAAGAAATGTGAATGGAAAGGTATCAATGAGTAAATGCTATATATTATTTTATGTTGAAAATAACGTTTACACTGTAAAATTAAATAGAAGGTAAAAGCAAATTCAAATAAGAAAATCTATGTATAATTTAATTAATATCAAAGCGTCACTGAAAATTTGATATCATTATTTTTAAGACCCGTATTTCTAATTCTTATAGCCATAAAGTACAGTGCTGCGTCACAAACTTTTAACCCGTTAAGGGTTTTTTGTATTGATATCATTACTTTTTAGGGGTTAATGATCAAAACGTAAAATTAAAGGAGCATGGTAATGAGTTATAACACTGTATTAAAAGTGTTGTTTTATAGGTCATACTCGAACAAAATAACAAACTAAATAAAATTTTAAAATTTTATAAAAAGTGATAAAAAAGATGGACACATGCAACATTACAAAGGCATAATATAGTACATTTTAAAAATGACAAAAATTTCTTATTTATATTTATTTCTTATTAAAATTTTTTAGGTATAGATTTGATTTAAAAGAGAAAAATAAAATAAATAATAATAGAAAAATCTTTAAAAGGTGAAAATTTTATACTGGTAAATATTTAAGTAGTATAGTTTGTTATGAATTTAATTTAAAAAAATCTTAATCTATTCAAAATTTTATTATAGCTTAACATTTTGTAATTTATATATTATATATACTAGAAACTTAATGAGCAAATTAATTATTTTCAAATTCTGTTTTAAGAATTTTTTCAATCCGTAGTTTAAGTGATTTATCACCTAATTTTGAAAAAATTACAAATATTTGCATATGATTATCATATTATTTGTCATTTTTATGAAAATAAAGGAAAAATTTTTTGTTGTTGCAATCACCTTTTAAAATAGAACCAATTTTGAAAGTTAACAACCTATCAGCATGAAAACAATGTAAATACAAAGAATATTTTTGATAAACAAATGTCATATAAAATACAAGTACCTAAATAAATAACTCATTTAATATATATATTAAAAAAAGAAAAATATTTTTTTTTTATTTTTTGTGTTTATTTTTGACGCTTTCCGATAGATGGAGCCAAAACGATTATTTGATATTCAGTATTTCAGATGGAAGAGAAGAAATTCGTCCGCGAAACTGCCGCATCACGGTATTTTCGGAGTAAAAAATAGTTCGATTTTTAAACTGAGTTATAAAAAAAACAAGAGTTTTCCTAGGGAAAAGGGAGATGTCAGGCACATCAGATAAAAGCGATTAATATCATATATAAATTTAACTAAATTCGCTCGAGCCATATTCGAGAAAAAATTCTTACACATTAGTCCGTCCATTTATAACTTAAATGAGCCAATTCATATCTCGAAAAATATTGCACGCAGAAATGTAGCGATTTCAGGGTAGGATCAGACAGAAGGTGAAAGTCTATTTTGAAAATATCAGAACATAACCTCCTATATTTCCTGAGATATTAAGTGTCGGCTTTCAGCGGTTTGTTTGATCTTAAAATTCTTGTATATATAAGTGTCGCAGTTTTCGTTCGTTTTTCCGTTTCCGCTGAGTGTCGTGGCGTTCGTTTGTTTTTGCGCTTGCGTCACTAGAAAAACTGCCGTTTTTCATGATAAGCAGTACGAAAGAGAACGTAATAAAGTGATTTCATCTTCAACACGAATTGCATAACATTATAAAACGAATAGTCTCTTCTCTGTTTTAAAAACAAAGCCAAAAGGCCTTTTGATGTTGACATGAAATCATAATTTAAAAGAAATTTATAGAAATTAAATAAACTTTGTGATACAATGAATCTGTTATTCAACAACATCGTAAGAATTTAATTTAGCAACAATCTATCATATCTAGTAACAGAAATGTGAATGTAGAGAAAATCTTCATATCGACTATAAAGAAATTAATGATTTATACCATACAAGTTTCGAAAATTACTGTTAGAAGCTTATTAATATCGAAATAGATTTTGGTAAAGATATTTTAACAGATAAATTTGCCTTCCATAAGAGTCATAAAGGCGACATTTGTTAGTAACTGGGTAACAACTGTCGCTTTGTCACCATGCCAGCAGGAACACTAATTATAATTAAACACCATTAAGTTATTGCATAAAAAGTTTGAATTTCCCAGATTTTTTTTTTTTTTTTACAAAATATTATCTATTTTTTTAAATGATCATAAAAACGTGAATTTATTTGGCAATATCTACATTTTTTACGAGATGATGCACATTATATATATATATATATATATATTAATGGTTTTCACAATTAAGAAATTAAATATTCATAATGCAATTATCAAAAATAGATAAAAACTTCTCAAAAAAAAAAAAAAAAAAAAAAAAAAAATGCTGCGTGTAAATTAGTTTTAAAATCCCCCACCCCTCGATTTTACATTATTATAGTTAAACAGCATATTTAAACAAATTTGGGTATTACTTTCTCGATAGATTTATAAAAATTTAAAATATTTTGTTTGGATGCCAAAATTTCTATGAAATTTCTATACTGAAACAAAAATAATAATAAAAAATAAATAAATAATTTATCAATGAATTCATAATGCATAACCCAAATATGTTTGAAATACGTAATTAAACTATAATAATGTAAAATTGAAGCAAAAAATTAATACTAATTTTGCATTAAAAATTTAATTAAAAAAATTAAATTTAAATAATTTTTGAGAAATTTTAATATATTGATACATTTAATTCAAATGTATGAAAATATTTATAGCTGTAACATGGTAATTTACTGAACATTTATGACGTCCAATATTTCAAAATAATTATAAAATCTTTTTGTATAGGAAAAATTTTCAATATTTCCAAAATAAAACTTACTGTTCTACCTACAGAACACAATAAAATTACACAAAGTCACTGAATGAAAAGTGGTACTTTACCCACTGATTTGTATGTCGGAGTAAATTTAAGCATAGTAATAAATCACTAGATTAAAATATTTCTTATTCGCTTGCATAGTTTAAATAACAAAGTTGTGTAAAATTAACAAACTAAATGTGGAACTCTAATTAATGATCTGTATACATTATTTAACAAACTTGTCCCCAATCTAGTCCCCAATCACACTGATCTGCATAGATCTCATAACATCATTGCATGAAGTTACCGTTTTTAAAAGTGATATCATACCAATTGGTCTTCCTAAGTTACATTACAATGTTGAGTAAAATTAATGTTTGCGAGAGAGGAACCTTACCTACTGATCTGCATACGTTACACAATAACATTGTTTAAAGTTACCGTTTTCCAAAATGGAATCTTGCCTATAGGCAAGATTAGTATACTAATCTGCATACGTTACACAGCACTGATGTGTAACGTATGCAGACTAACATACACTGTAAAAAAATAACTATTACCAGCTGTAAGGAACTCTCTGAGATTGGAGAAAATAATTATTTTCTCCAATCACAGATAGTTTCTTGCAGCTGGTAATAATTATTTTTTACAGTGCAGTGTATACAGTAACGCATACGTTAACAGTGTAACGTATGCAGAGTCAGTGGCGGATTTAAGGGGGGGGCTAGGGGGCTGAAGCCCCCCCCAAAACACTGACCTTCACTATTGAATATTGGAATTGTAAATTTTTTATCGGTCTAGAATAACACTTTGAAAAATCTTAGCCCCCCCCAAAAGTCAAGTTCTGGATCCGCCACTGTGCAGAGTGACATATAGAGTAACGTATTTTTGCATACGTTAACAGAGTAACGTATGCAGAGTAACTTTACACAACAATGTTGTGTAAAGTTACTGTTTGCCAGAGTGAAACCTTACCTACTGATCTCCGAACGTTACACAACAATGTTGTGTAAAGTTACCATTTCAGACAGAGGAACCTTACCTACTGATCTACATACGTAACACAATAATATTGTGTAAGATTACCGTTTGCGAGAGAGGATTCTTACACTGTAAAAAAATAACTATTACCAGCTGCAAGAAACTCTCTGTGATTGGACAAAATAATTATTTTCTCCAATCACTGATGGTTTCTTGCAGCTGGTAATAGTTATTTTTTTACAGTGTACCTATTCGCCTGCATACATTACGCAACAATGTTGTGTAAAGTTTCCGTTTGCCAAATTGGAATCTTACCTACTAATATGCATACGTTACACAACACTGTTGTGTAAAGTTACCGTTTCTCAGAGTGGAATCTTACCTAATTATCAGAATACAATACACAACAATATTGTGTAAAGTTATCGTTTGCAAATGTGGAACCTTATCTTTTGATCAGCATACGTTACACAATTATACTGCGTAAAATTATCGTTTGGGTTAGTGGAACCTTATCTTTTAATGTGCATACGTTACACTACAATGTTTTGTAAAGTTACCGTTTGCGAGAGTGGAACCTTACCTTTTAATATGCATACGTTACACTACAATGTTGTGTTATCACGGCGATTATTGAGGTTTTTGTAATTTGTGTGTAGGGCCGTGATTAACAGATATTTAAATTAGCATTTTGTATTAGAAATATGTGAGTAGTTGGGACGAATTATTCCTTTTGTCAAAAATAAATAAATAAATAAGTAAGTAAATAGATAGATGATTGTGTGTATATTAAATAAATGTGGTTGTAGAATTCTGGAATGAATGTTAAAAATATTTCTTTTTGTTTGGTAATCTTGTAGTTCTGAAAGGCCTGTGTAATAGAATTTTGTATATATGTGCATGTGTATATGTTGTGAAAGGGATTAAAAATTTAAGATATTTTGAAATTGTATGAATGTGCCTCATGAGAATTTATGTTTAAAAATCGTTAGCATTGAAATTGAATGTAGTATTTAATCTCCGTCTTCTTTCATTGTATTGCAATTCTGGAAATTCATTGTACTCTTCGTGCACTTTTCTCTCGGGCGAGTAAATCTACTAATCCCATTGTAAGCCTATCTTTAAAAATGATTGTGTCTCTGTAATTCTAAGTCCACTGATAACTGCCTTGGATGAATGTTTATATCTCGTACTTTCTATTCATGAGTTAAAGGTTACACGTGCTCTTTCCGTTCATGGTTCAGCTGTGGGGTGGGTTAGAGTAATCCCTCCCCTCTCTGTGACGTAGTAGCGTTTTGCATCGTATGAGTGTCGTTATGTGTGTGGTTTGTTTCTCCACGTCGTAGGAGTTGAAGGCCATTGGATTGGGTTGTTCCGTGCTGTTGTGTTTGGGGCGCAAGTGGGTGTTTTTTCATCCCCCCCTTGACTGAGTTCATAGACCTTATATATATAGACTACGCCATCAATAGGACTTCCCATTATAGAGAATGTCTTCAACATGAGGGTGTAATCTGAAACCTTCATCCTTTGCGGTCAGCACCGTATGTCACGTGACATGGGGTCGAGGGCGATTCTTCCATAAGAAAGCACTTATTTTTGTAAGAATTCAAACAAAAAATTCTCCCCTTCAGAATGGTTTCTCACAAAAGAATTTTTTTTATAATTAATCTTTGACATTTTAGCTTTCCAACGATGCGTAAATCTAAAATCTTAAATAAAAAGTATGTGTACAATACAGAAATTAAAAAACTCTAAACTACTTTCTTTCCTATGGAAAAATCACATAATATTCATTCTCGTCTCTATCTCCTGGTCTACATCACGTGATAATTTCGCTGGGGAAGCTACTTCATGTCGCAGACAGATAATGAGGAGGGATGCGTGGTCTATTATATAAGGTCTATGACTGAGTTAAATACGTCGTGCCGTTTTTGTGCGATATCATCATCTTCATGCTGTATAGTTGTGATCACTGTGATATTTTATCTCCATGCAGTTTTCTCTAGATATATTGGTCGACTTTCGATTGTTTATCTTCGTAGAGTTGTATCTAGTGTATGGATATTATTCTGATATGCTGGCTCTCGGGTCCGGCTTCATGTCCGTTATCTATGTCTTCGGCTCTTGCTTTGTCCTTATGGAAGAATCAGATTATCATTCTCTGAGCCTGGAAAGTTTTGATTAGTATTTTAGTTCCGAAGCTGCTCTTTTGATAACTCGTTTTGAAAGTTTGATTGTACGAACTTCGCCAAGGATGCTGTAACCTGTGAATGGAGTTTGTTACTTCATGTTTATACTTATCTGCGTATAAGATTTGAAGCTATGAAGGGCGTCGAAGTTGTCGACGAAGTGAATGGCACCACCGAGAGATAGGTTTGCTAATGAAACGGTTTCCTGGTCTTGATGTGTATGCTGATTACTTACGATTGGAAAGGAAAAAAACTTTTGTCTCCTCTCCACGGAATAGAAGCTCTCAAAGCTCTATGATGTAAGTTTATTTAATTTTTAGTGATTTACATTTGATATTAGCTTGTTATAAGGAAAAGTAACCTGTTCGATATATAAATTGTAATTTGTTTCTAGCAGATGATATTCAGAAAATGTGTATGAATCAAGCAATGATGCTTTCTTTTGTAGAAAAGATTATATGTAAACTATTTTTAGCAGTTTTAGCTATGTGAATTTAGAAAAAGCATAAAGATAAATTGTACTAGAACATGTGAATTTTTTTGTAAAGTAACTTAACTTAGAATTTCATTAAAATTTATAATGTTAATTTAACTTTAGTGTTTTCTTTTGTTTTTTACTGAAGTGTAAAGCCTTGTTTTATTTTGATTTAAATTTAACTATAAAATGCTCAACTACTGTTAGCATTAATCTAACTTTTTGCGAACCTGAGGTAGTTAAAAAAAATTTAATTTTATTAAATTATCTGAAATTTAATTTTTTTTTTTTTTTTTTTGAGACACAATGCGATGTTTAACTGGTTATTTTTTTTATTATTATTGTTCTATACGATCACAATGTTTAAGATGGAATTAATTCTAATCATTATAAATCTTAGTAATTCATTCTAAGCTTAATAAAAGCTTAACACTGAATTTCGTGTTAGCACCGAACCAAGCGCTCAAAAAGAATTTAAATTCTGTAAATTACAATTATATTGCGTCAAACACCACTACTGGTGTAGCCTTATACCAGAAATTTCGTGCTTACTTGCACTTTCGTGCCTCGGAACACCAGTTTTGTAGTCCGTTTGAAAACTGTCTGGTGGCATCGTAGTTTCTTGTTTCGCTTTGGAATATCACTTCCCCGCCGACATGAACAACTTATAAATGGCGTTTTTAACTTTCCACATCCCAGGTATGTATATTTGTATATTATTTTGTTAAAATAAAATTTAAAAGATAAAATAGTGGTAAATATGCCTGTGTTATTGATACTAATGAATATTAATACAAGATTTATATCTATTATAGGTTATTCACATTTTACTAAGCCTAGTTTAATTTCATCCGTAATCGTTTCTTAATAATATTCTATGTGCTTGTGTTTAAGTTACTAAAGCAGTCGTTTACTAACGTATTTAATCCAGTGTTGTTCAAGTTCACGAAAAAAAATGAGCTAGTTCAAACTGAAGTTCATCGTGCAAAAAACGAGCTAGTTCGCGCTGAAACTCATGTCTAAAAAAATTGAACGCGCTCAATTCAAGTTCATTTTTTAAAAGGAGCGAAACTCATTAAAAGTTCATTTTTAAGTGTTTTGTTTCCCCCGTCTTTTCTTTTGTATATAGATCTTCTCTGTGAACACTTTCATAGGTAATTTACATTTTTTAAAATTATCAATTACATGAAGATTATTTTTAATTTAATGCTTAATTAAACTTATAAACTTATAATTATTAATTATAAATTATTAATTTAATTGTAGTAAAAAATTATTTACGGACACTTCTGAATAGTGCACCCACTGTTTTTAAGTGGTTTTTTTATTCTCAAATTTCCAATAGGTTTGATTATGCACATGAGAAAACGTATCAATAGGAGACAAATTCCATCATTTGGAGGTTCAGGTTCCATCATTTTGAAGTATAATACTATTTTAAAAATAGTGTAATGATTTGGTTTAATTAATCTTTATTTGATTGCGCCACAGTCAATGTCGGCTTTGAGTTCTTGGCTAAATCATTCGAAAATTTCGCTTGCTATTTAGTTTAGTATAAATGAATAAGCATGTGTGTCAACTTGTTAGTTTGCGTACAAATTATCTCAAGAACAAATGATCTCAGAGGTCAACCCAGTTTTAAAAAATATCATTTATGACTCAAAATTTGTAAAGCTAGTGAAATCTTATTTTCGAAAATTCAGCAAATAGCAATACTTTCTTTAGTATATAAGTTTAATGAAATTAAAAATATAAATCTGAATTTGTTTAATGATTTTATATATATTATATTTCTGATTGACAGTATCCCCCCCCCCCAATGCCCATTGAATTATTTACATTTTCATAAAAGAAAACTTAAAGTTGTAACGAAATTTTAAAATATGCATTTCAAGTTATTTAGAGAACTTGTGTCAGTAACTTACTGATCTTAGACAATTTCAAGTAACATTCCCAGATACTCTTTAGCATTCTAAATTTAAATTTCTTCCATTTATTTCTTTTCATTTATTGCAATAATAGAACCATAGAGGAGCTGTTAAAAGTTTCATTTCTATATTCAAGGCACCTCAAAATGCGAAATTATCCTATAAAGGAAACGTGAAGTATAGAGCTGTAAACAAAGTTTTGTGCAACATAAAAATAAGCGAAAATAATTATCATTCTTAAGCAATTTCCGTTCACAGGGTAAATTTTGCCAATTTCCTAATAAAAGCCGCTTGATTTCGCCTATCATACCGCATTCTAAGTAAAATATGCTTTTTTGCGTATAAGAAATACATATTTATTTTATTTTGTTTAGTGCAGTCTAAATACATGTTAATCTGTACTTAATTGAAATTTCACCCATATACGTAATTTATTAATTTTGAATGTCCTTGTGCTTGTGCATACCTCTTTTGTCCTACTTCAGTACAAGTTTCCAAGTAACATTTTCGTACTAAACAGAATTAGAATGCAGAGTTTAAACTTTTTGCTAATATTTGTTCATGAGTTATACTGATAATAGACGCACACATATACTTTGGAACAAACAGCTAAAAACCCTAAAAACCCATTTATCGGTTTTAGGGAGCCTAAAAACGCGTAAATATATCAAACTCAGTTTCAAAAGTTCTACCCCGAACAATATCTTCTCTTTCATACATGAATAAGAGAAAACAATAAGCATGCCGAATTGAAAATATAACACAATATAGAGATAAATACGATGCATAATATGAAAATGGTTACTTTTTATTATTTTATAAACAGTTAAATTAAAAACATGATTAAATTAATATTGATTGAATTTTTTGTTATTTAAAAAATACATTTGCCCACAGTCATAATCATATTAAATTTTGTAAAGAACACAGCCTGTTTCATATGATTTTATATATATATATATATAATTGCGATTCAGAATTAAAAAAAAAATCTTAAATAACAACTATTTATTAATTATTTGTCACAAAATTTCCTTTTAGTAATTATAATAATAATGATGATGATGATGACGTTTTATTAAAAAGCGTTGTAATTTTCATATTTAAATGTTTTCATTAGATAATGAGAAATTTTTGAATACGCGGGCAAGTAAAGCTATCTAAGTTTTAGTAATTAATAGAAATTATGAATTATGCTCTTATTTGTTTATTTATTTATTTTACAAAACTCTATATTAAAAAGAAGAAATTCTTCTAATGTGTATCATCAGTGCTGAAGTTGAAAATATTATGTATACACTGTGATGTAAATAGAAGAAAAAAAACAAATGATGAAATAAGAAAATCTATGTAATATATTTCAATTAATAGCAAAGCGTCACTCAAATTTGATATCATTACTTTTAAGACCCATATTTTCAATTAATATCGAAATAAAATGCTGCGTCACAAACTTTTAACCCGTTAAGGGTTTTTGTTCTGATATCATTACTTTTTAGGGGTTAATGATCAACTGATCTAAAGACTAAAACAAGTCCTTCCACCTCATCGGAAGGGTATGTTGATTCCTTTTTTTTCTATCGCATAGCTGCCATTGAGAATTTCACAAAAAACACTTTTTTTCTAATGTATCTGGTAGCTTCCAAAAATTGGTTTTACACAATATTAAGAAAGCTTTTAGTTAATTTGTTGTTGTTTTTTAATAAATACAACATAGAAGTATTATGAAGGATTAAAATTCAATTTCATTAATGAATTTTCAGCTTTTTGTGAAAAAAAGTAAACAAATTCTTCGCAGATTTAACGTTTTGAAAACTTTTGAATGTTGAGCAATTGTTTTGTAAATATATAGTAAAAATATTTATAAGAGACTTATCTGAGGTATAATTCATGATAGTTTAGCATCATTAAGATGAAATATGCAATAACACAGGTATTTTCATAGGAATTTAAAAAATAATACTTTGTTTTCAACGCAGATATTGGGTAGCTTGCAAAAATTGATTTTTAGTCATTAGTGAGAAATCTTTTAGTAAAATAGATTTTGTTACTCATTTTTGAAATATATATAACATATAAAAATTTTATAAAGGATTAAAATTCAGTTTTATTCATGAATTTTCAGTTTTTTTGTGAACAAAAAGTAAACAGGACACTTTACGATTTTTACATTTTGGGGAATTTTGAATGTTGAGCAAATTTCTTGTAAAAGTATAATAATAATATTCATAATAGATTAATTTGAAGTATAATTCATGATTGTTTAGCATCATTAAGATCAAATATGGAATAATACAGGGATTTCTATAGGAATTTCAAAAAATAGTACTTGGCGTTTTCAACACCAATAACCAACCCCTTCCAAAATTTGATTTCAGCCATTAGTATGAAAACATTTAGTTAAAAATAGATTTTATTACTAACTTTTTAAACAAATAACATATAACAGTATTATTAAGGATTAAAATACAGTTTTATTAATGAATTTTCAGTTTTTTTTGTGGGAAAAAAAATAAACAGATACTTAACAATTTTTACATTTTGAAAAATTTTGAACGTTGAGCAGATTTTTTGGTAAATATACAGTAAAAAATTAGAGATGGAATAAAGCCTTGGTAAGGTCAAAGTTTTGGCCGGCCTGGCTGATATATACTCAAAGTTTCGTGGAATATTCGTAATTTGCATTGGCAACTTTTTTCCTATATATTAATTTTATTTAAACCTGCATACGTCTTTGTTTTGTGATTTGTTAACTAAAAATAAAAAGTTTTCACTGCAGTTATAATACATACAGTAATAACATTGTAAGTAATTAGTACAAAACTTAAAAAAAAAAAAAAAAAAAAAAAAAACTTATAATAGTATAATAACATGGCTCAAAATTAACAGAATTTTGTTGATCCAGAAATATCGGCGTTGAAAGCAAAGTATTATTTTTTTGAAATTCTTATGAAAATCACTATACCTATTATTGCATATTTCATCTTAATGATGCGAAACAATCATGAATTATACGTGAAATGAATATTTTTAATATATTTCTACAAGAAATTTGCTCACATTCAAAATTTTCTAAAACTTAAAAATTGTAAAATGCCTGTTTACTTTCTTTTCACAAAAAACTGAAAATTCTTCAATAAAACTGAATTTCAGTCCTTTATAAAATTTTTATGTGTTATTTATTTTTAAAATGAGTAACAAAATCTATTTTTAACTGAAAGGTTTCTCACTAATGGCTAAAAATGAATTTTTGAAAGCTATAGGATATTAGCGTTGAAAACAAAGTGCTGTTTTATGAAATTCCTTTGAAAATCCCAGTATTATTAAATATTTCATCTTAATGATACTGAACTATCATGAATTGAAATATTAAAAACTTACTTAGAACAAACAGTAGAAGAAAATTTTTAATTATCTGCTGGTCAACTGATTTTTAAAATAAGTCAAATACCATGTATTTAATCTTCAAGCAAAATGAGAACTACCATAAAATATCCTTTTAAACTATTCATATATTTTCAGGTTCCATAAGCAAAAATTTAATTCAAATTAATTCAGTATTTCATAAATTATCATGATGGCAAATTTTTGGTTGTATACAAACTAAGTAATAGCTATAAGTTTTTTTTTTTTTTTTTTAATATTTGAAATTTTTCATAATTTGGAAAATTTTTCTGCAAACAGCATTTATGTATTTTTGTACTTGCTGGATTTTTTTAATTTTAAGTATATATGTTGAAACTGACAAAGTAAGAATTTTTTTAATATGATATATATATGTTCACTTTGGTTTCCATTGAGATTACATTTAATCTTTTTTTAATCTTTGTTTTAATTTAATATTTCAATGATTTCTAATTCTTTATGGTTTTGCTGCATCGATCGGGGTGTGAAACGATATTAATTGCTACGATTAGCAATATCGTTGTACGAAATCGTTGCGGCTCTTTAAGCTTTATGAAGCATGCACCCCTTGATAAGTATGTTTCTATGTTTAAGCATTTACATCCAAATATTTCTGTGATTTATTATTTATTATTCGTTTTCACTCTCATAAGCTTAATGGTCATTTTTATTATCATTCCGGTCGGCGTAAGTATTTTAAGTTACTATCCTAACTCCTTGGTTCTTGATCTACATTGCAACTTTTTGTGTAATTCTTTCCTCTATGTTAAATTCAGTTCTATATTTTAGTGTGCTGTTATTGTCTTAGTTCTATTAATAGCTGAATTTTATGATTTAATCTTATTACGATATCTATTATTTATATATATATATATATATATATATATATTAAAAAAAAAAAAAAAAAAAAAAAAAAAAAAGAGCATTTTGTAAATCAAAAAACTGACAAAATTGATTTTTCTAAATCTTGCCAAAAGTTAGGCGTAAAGTGATGATTGTGATTTTATGGATGTCACCGCTAAAGTGTTAGGATGAACTAAAGCACTTATGGATGTAACACAACATAAGCAAGCAAAAACACATAAGCAAGCAAAGCTGCGTCACTTTCTACATAAGCAAGAAAAAACGGTTGTTTGCCAACGTAAAAAAAAAACTATGAGTCAAGGAATGTAAAATATAAATAAATAGAAATAAAATGTTAAAAAATTTCTGAAAATTTTAACAATGCAACACTGTAATCATTGTAGTGAGACGATAATTAAGAATATTTTTAATTACATTTAATATGAAAATTATTAAATGTGAAAAATTTAATAAACAGGGATGAAAGTGCCAAACGAAACCTGCAAAAACCCCAAAGTGGCTAATCGGACAGTCGGTGCGATTAGTGTACAAGCTATTCAGACCATCTTTTCGAAGGAGAATAAGTTATCACAGATAAGATTAAAATTTAGAAATAATATAATGTGTCTCATCCCCGTGCATGAAAAATTATCTTTTTTACTTTTTTTTGAGTGAGGGTGTGGGGTAGAGATTAATTATTTTCACAGAAATTTTGTACTCTAAATGATGCTAAAATTCTTCATAAAAGGGCAATAATAAAGAGTTTGAAAATTGAATAATAAAAATAAAAAATGTAACATGAAAACAGATCTTAGTAAATTTGAGTATTTTTAATCTTTGAAAAAATCTTTGCAATATGTTTGTTTATGAATATGAATAAATGTATAACATATGAATAAATCTGCATATTCAACTACATAGATATCATTTGGTTTTTTATTTCTTTTCCTTATTTTAAAAAATAAATAAATAAATAAACCGTTCCAATATAATTCGATGCAAACCAAACTAGTACTGCACCGAGTAGCACTTTGGCCGAGTAACCGAGTACTCGGCCTTTTACTACTCGGCCGAGTACCGAATAGTTGTAAGAAAGAATGAATAATTGATGTATATATGAAGAATTTTGCACATGTTAAAATTAAAAAGGCTTTTTGAACACAAAATTAACTTAAATGGCGAACAGCATGTTTTCATGAAATGTTTCAGAACTTTTGTAGTGTATAGTATGCACAATTAGGTTCATTGTTATATATGATATGTCCAGCTTAGTGGATTATTAAAACCATAATAACTGATAATTTCATTCTTTATTATATAGTCATTCTCAGATGCGAACCATTCTTAGATGATTCTTAGATAATATAGAAGTTCCTATACACTCAGGCTTAATTTAAGATGCATGAAAATTTACATATGAAATGAGAACATTAAAATAAATATTTTATCATTTCAAACATGATAGACTTCATTAATCTTCAAATTCTAGAAGAGTAAAAAATATAGGTGGTTTTGGGCCATAATTTGCAAAACAAGAAATTTGATTATTAAAATGTATTTTTAATAACATTTCAGTGTATTTACCTTTTTCATAATTATTATTTTTTAAATTAAAAATCAATCTTTTCTTACAGTTTGAAAAGTGTCTTACTTTTATTTGCACAAATATATAACTAATGTTTTATCTACTATTTTAGTATTATATAAGGGTTCTTTTTTCTAAAATATTTTATTTTTGTCTGTTTTACAGATACAATTTTATGTACTAAGTTTTTATTAAAAAAATTGCATATTACACATATACAAGATGGTTATACTTAAATACTTGTAACTAAAAAGGATAAGCTCATACCATGAATTGTCGCTATACCGAGTTTAGTGGCATACTCGCCCATTTTAACTGCGGAAACTGTTTGCAGCAAAAGTTTAATGACTTTATATTTATATTTTCATAATTTTTTAGTTTAGTTATTAATAAACAACTCTTATGAATGTTACATTTCTTTCAGTAATATATAAAAATAATGAAATTCTTACAACTACTCGGTATTGGCCGAATACTTAGTCCAAATTTGCCCGAGTAACGATTACTCGGCAAATTAGCCGAGTACCGAGTACTCGGTACAGCTCTAAACCAAACCCAATTTTCTATACAAATATATGTATGATTTTTCTGAAAATGACTTTTGTACTTATTTTGTAATGTTTTCTAACAACAATGTTGAAATAAACATGGATTGTAGATCAATCGCATTACACACTTTCAAAATGTTGAAAGTTTGAATTTGTAGTTGAAACGAGCAAAATCATTAGTACAGGGCGCGAAATTTCCTCTCGCCATTGGTGAGTGGAATTTTTACTGTGGCGAATAAAAATTTGGTCTAGTTATAGATAGAATTCTTACATGATGATTCTTACAAGGTGACAGAAAACATTCTTTTTATAGATTTAAATATGGCAAAATCTTGCCATCTTATAACCTCATATTTAACTTCTCCTTTTTCTCTTTTTGAGTATCGAGTCTGTGTGCGCGTTGCCCGACAATCGTCCCAGCCTGAGAAAGTTAAAATGCATAAAAGTACACGCATAAAAGTTTTAATCTCTAGGCAGTTTCGTTTCTCCCACTGTGATTTTTTTAAGCAGAGTGAGAATAGACAAGCAGAGAGCCTCTTTGCTAGGCGCCCACAGTCCAAGAGAAAAAAAATGTGAAAGTTTGCCTATGCGATATTGGGGCATGAAAATGATCCCGAGCCCTTTTAAAGATACTGCCTATGTTTATTTTGCTGAATAATGATCAAAAAACAGTTAACCTTTTCCAGTTTATGCTGAAACACCAAGAATTTACGCTTGTTATGATTTGTAAGCAACAATTTAATCGAAGATGCAATTCCGAAATGGCTATTTCAAATGACAACAATGAACAAGTTATACACATCGACATTCCGTCTGATCATAAAAATAAAATGGACGAAAAAGACATTTCTGATGTAAAAAGTTAAATATATAAATATATAAATAGGTAAATAAGGAAGCTTAATCTTGCATAATGAGATTTTCACAGGGTGTTGACTGACAAAGTTTTTTTTTTTTTTTTTTTTTTTTTTTTTAATGACTCTTTGCATTGATATAGATATTTTAACCTTTTTTTTCAGATCTCAAATATAATGCATTATAATGATTTTTGATTATAGATGATTATGAGACATGATGATATATACGATACACTTTTAATCTATATAATTTTAGACATATTTGTAAAAGCATTTCAGATAGTTAGAAAAAATAAAAAACCCAAAATGCGTAAAACAGAAAAAAATAAGACAACCCTATTTTGCAGCGAGTATACTTTTTTTTTCTGGTGAGTGTAATCGGAGTTGAAATTTCAGGCCCTGCATTAGTATATTACAGAGAAAATTCAATATCAAACAAGCAAAATCATTATTATGACCAACACAACAAGGAAGCGGTCTGAATAGTCTCCACACTAATTGCACTGATGGTCCAAATAGCAATGGCCACAAAAACCCTGAAAACTAATACCTGCATGCAGACAGGGCACACTTATTAGTGATATATTATATGGCTAATTATTATAAGAGATATTTGAAGAGTTCTTAATACATTTTAAGAAAACAACTACATTTTAATTAAACATTAAAAATGAGGAATTTCTGCAAAAACAAAATAATTTAACATGAAATTAGGAGAAAGCAAAAATTTCAAAAACACAGAATTCAGGGGTAGCCCATGAAAAGTTTCACCCCTGAATAAAGCAACACTAAATAGTTATTAAAATCTAGTCTTCTGTGAAAAAAATTTATAATTATCTTATTAAAATACAATTTATATATATATAAGCAAGAAAAAACAGTTGTTTGTCAATGTACAGAAAACTATATGACTCGAGGAATGTAAAATATAAATAAATAAAAATAAAATGTAATGCATAAGCGAAAAAAATAGAAACACAGTTAGACCGTTCAAAATTGGTACAGATGACAGATAGGTTTTAGAGACCTGCAAGTCAAATGAGGATATTTTCGAAAGTGATTAATACAGCCGTTAGTTTCTGTAAACTAATATAATTTTATTTTATATTTTATGATATATATAAACAAACACTTACCTGAAAAAAAAGAAGGGTAGTGCAAAAAAAATATTTTTTAACTTACAGTGTGACTCCCGAATGTCGGATTTTATAATTGGTGAATGAAATAATATTGTTTTAGTATGTGTATTTAATGAACACATTACAAAGTATTTAATGAACACATACGTGAAAAAAGAATTTTTCAGCTTAGTTAATCATCAAAGACCCGTTAAACCGTTAAAAATTTAATCCACAATGCTTCTCAATAAAAAATTATATTGATTTTGAAAAAAAAAAAAAAAAACACGTATCATATTCATAACAAGCCACAAGCGGAGGGATGGATACAGTATGTAAACAAACCAAATTAGCTACCCCTAGTCTTTAGCGAGCACCAAGAGTTTTGGATCTGGATAAAGTACGCATGCGCTCCAAAGACCATGGACCATAGTATAAATTCGTGTGCATGAGTGATTTAAACTTTTTTGCTTCAATTTTTTTTTTTTTTTTTTTTTTTTTTTTATGAATAACGATAAAATAGAATATCTATAATTAAAAAATACTTCTTTTATTTTAAATATATAATAAATATTTAAAACAAACAATGAAGTTTCTTTTTTTGCATTTAATAAAAAAAAAAAAAATCTAAATATTTTATTAACTGCATTCAGATTAAACCAACCAACCACAGCCTCAGAAAACCGAATGACGCCTGTTCTGAATTCTGAGAATATGCAGTTCAAATCCATGCATGGCGGAGGAAAAAATAGTTCGATTTTTAAGCTAAATTATTTAAGAAACAAGAGTTTTTAGGGAAAAACGGGCGACGTCACGCTTCTCAGACAAAATAAATTAATATCATATATCAATTTCATAAAATTTCTTCGAGCCGTTTTCGAGAAAAAAAACTCACACGATAACACATTTTTCCTTTGAAGTCTTAAATTGCAACTCCAGATCTCAAAATATATACAATGTTGAAATGTGAAACTTTCAGGATAGCATCATGCAGAAGATAAAAGATTATTCTGAAAACATCAGATCAAAATATCTCCTATTTACTGAGATATTAAATGTCGGCGTTTCCAAATTCCTTTGATGTAAAACTAGCTGTATAATAACTTGTCGCTGCTAAGCTTTGTTTGAGCTTTGCTGCGTCACTCAAAAAACTGATGTTTTTTATGATATGTTTCATCTTAAATTCCATTTAATTTGAAGCAAAATTATCTTATGTAATTTACGTAGTTTTAATGAAACAAGAAAGAAAAATCATGCAGTACGCATTGATTAGCAACACTTTCCAACTGTAGGCAATTGTTGTATTGAATAACTATTAATATCTTTTGCCTACGTTATCGCACAACAGACAGAAGGACTGAAAAACATACAGATAGACTAATTGATTTTAAAATTACTCTTAAGCATTTTGGAATGTGTTAAAAAGGCTTAACGCAAAAGAAAATGCAGCCGTTAGATTATAATTACAGCTTTTAAACTCTCTGAATATTTTACTGTAGCCCTGTAAATCTGAAAGTTAATCATATCATATTCTATACAAAACAATATTTTAGAATATTAATAATACATGCCACTGTTTTTAAGATTTTTGTAGCAGAAAGTTTTTTAAATATAACTTTTAAAAAAAATTTCCTAAGAAGTAATACATTGGCTTTTTTTTAAATTGTTGTTGTTGTTGTCCCTGCAAACAAACTAGCTGTACAGGACCTACTAAAGACATTTTAAATAGGGAACATTCCATAGGGAACATGAGTGTATCATTTTTAAAAAATTCTCAAAATATCCACGGATGATAGGAGCCGGAGACAAACAAATAGAAAGGTAGACAATCGGACAGATAGATGCACAGATTGAAATCATATTCCCACTAAAATTATAAGAAAGTATTAAAACGCTCATATAAACAAAAGTGCAATTCCAGAATATTTTTATTCATTCCTCTTAATGTAACTGATTATTTTTGTGTGGCCCTGTAAATATAATGCTATCCATACTATATTACATAGAAGGCACACTTTTTTGTGCATACGAATAATATATTTCAATTGCATTAAGCTTTGTGGAAGTTAAAATTATTAAAATTTGGTTTAAAATAATAACTCTCATACAACACAGTGCTTTGGAGTAATTTTAAGTGCCCCTGTACACACACCAGTTAGAAATGTACTCTACTTTACATAGGAAACATCCGATAGGGAATTGAATAACATATTAAAATTTCATTAAAGTTTCTACACATTAAATGTATAAAAATATGATTTATAGAAACTCCTCTCATAAAACAAAATGCTTTCGAATCCGATTGTGTGTCCCTGTACACAAACCGGAAGAGGTATCCATTCCATTTTCAATAGGGAACATCCGATAGTGAACTTCAATAAAATATATCGGTTTAAAGAAATTCCATAAATATTTACGGGATTTAGAGCCCAGAAAAACAGACAGAGAGACAGACAGACGGACAGAAGAACAGTCAGACATATACACAACATGAAATTATATTCACACTAAAAAATTGTCAAAAACGCTTAAAGTAAACGAAAGTACAATTCTAGCAATTTTTTATTAATAGCTCTTAATATAACTGAATATTTTTGTGTCACCCTGTAAATCTAATGTTAACCATGCTATATTCTTTGCAAAGCATTCTTTTGTGCATATAAATAACATATTTCAATTTCCTAAAACTTCGTGGAAAGTAAAGTTATTAAAATTTGATTTATAGATATATCTCACAAAGAACGCAATGCTTTGGAGTACTTTTGAGCGTCTCTGTACATAAACTTGTGGTAGTATGTAGTCTATTTTATATAGACAACATCCAATAGTGAACATGAATAACATATTTCAATTTCATGAATATATTGTACAGTAAAGGTATGAAAATATGGTTTATAGAAATACCTCTCATAGAACACAATTCTTTGAAATAATTTCGGGTGTCCCTGTACACAAACCAGTAGAGGTATAAACACCATTTTCAATAGGAAACATCTGATAGTGAGCTTGAATAACATATATCAATTTTAAAAAATTCCATAAATATTTACGGGAGTTAGAGCGCGGGCAGACAGACAGACGGACAGACGGACAGATACACAAATTGATATCATATTCACGCTTAAAGAAATTTTAGGAAGTGTCAAAACGCTTAATGTAAACGAATGTACAATTCTAGCAATTTTTTATTAATAGCTCTAATATAACTGAATATTTTTGTGTCACCCTGTAAATCTAATGGTAACCATGCTATATTCTATGCAAAGAATTCTTTTGTGCATATAAATAACATAATTCAATTTCCTAAAATTTCGTGGAAAGTAAAGTTTTTAAAATTTGATTTATAGAAATATCTCTCATAGAACGCAATGCTTTAGAATACTTTTGAGTGTCTTGTATGTAAAACAGAGTTGGTATTTAATCCATTTTATACAGGAAAAGTCCAATAGTGAACTGGAATAACATATTTTAATTCCATTAAGATATGTGTACAGTAAAGTTATGAAAATACGATTTAGAGAAATACCTCTCATAGAACACAATACTTTGAACTACTTTCGGGTGTCCCTGTATAGAAACCAGTAAAGGTATAAACTCCATTTTCAAAAGGGAACACCCGATACTGAACTTGAATAACATATATCAGTTTCAAGAAATATCACAAATATTTACGGGAATTAGAGCGCGGAGAGACTGACAGACAAACCCAAGTCATAAACACTTTTCAAACTTGTTGGAAAGTTTTAAAAGACACAGACGGACAGACAGACAGACAAACCGAAGTCATTAACACTTTTCAACCTTGTTAAGAAGTGTTAAAAATGTTAGAATGTGTTAAAAACGCTTAATGTAAACGAAAGTACACATTTAGCAAATATTTATTAATACCTCTTTATATAAGTGAATAATTTTGTGTCAACCTGTAAATCTAACGCTAATTATGCTATATTCTATGCAAAGCATTTTCTTTTGTGCTTATAAATTACACATTTTAATTTTATGAATGTTCGTGCAAAGTAAAGTTATTAAAATTTAGTTTATAGAAATATCTCTCATAAAACGCAATGCTTTGGAATACTTTTCTGTGTCCCTGTACACAAAACATTGGTGGTATTTCCTCCATTTTATACAGGAAATACCCGATAGTGACCTTGAATAACATATTTCAATTTCATTAAGATTTGTGTACAGTAAGGGTATGGAAATATGGTTTATAGAAATGCCTCTCATAGAACACGATGCTTTAAAATACTTTTGTGTGTCCCTGTACACAAATAGTGGTGGTATATACTCCATTTTATACAGGAAACATCTGATAGTGAACTAGAATTACATATTTCAATTTTTTAAAGATTTGTGTACAGTAAGGGTATGGAAATATGGTTTATAAGAATGCCTCTCATAGAACACAATGCTTTGAAATATTTTCGGGGGTCCCTGTACACAAACCAGTAGAGGTATAAACTCCACTTTCAATAGGGAACACCCGTTAGAGAACTTGTATAACATATTTCAATTTCATTAAGATTTTTGTACAGTAAGGGTGTGAAAATATCTTTTATTGAAATGCTTCTCATAGAACACAATGCTTTGAAATATTTTCGGTGGTCCCTGTACACAAACCAGTTGAGATATAAAACTCCATTTTCTAATGGGAACATTCGATAGTGAACTTGAATAATATATATCAGTTTCAAGAAATTCCATATATATTTACGTGAGTTAGAGCGCGGACAGGCAGACAGACAGACGGACATGCAGACAGACTGACAGACAAACCCAAGTCATAAACACTTTTCAACCTTGTTGGAAAGTTTTAAAAGGCACAGACAGACAGACAAACCGAAGTCATTAACACTTTTCGACCTTGTTAAGAAGTGTTAAAAATGTTAGAATGTGTTAAAAACGCTTAATGTAAACGAAAGTACACATTTAGCAAATATTTATTAATACCTCTTTATATAAGTGAATAATTTTGTGTCACCCTGTAAATCTAACGCTAATTATGCTATATTCTATGCAAAGCATTTTCTTTTGTGCTTATAAATTACACATTTTAATTTTATAAATGTTCGTGCAAAGAAAAGTTATTAAAATTTAGTTTATAGAAATATCTCTCATAAAACGCAATGCTTTGGAATACTTTTCTGTGTCCCTGTACACAAAACATTGGTGGTATTTCCTCCATTTTATACAGGAAATACCCGATAGTGACCTTGAATAACATATTTCAATTTCATTAAGATTTGTGTACAGTAAGGGTATGGAAATATGGTTTATAGAAATGCCTCTCATAGAACACGATGCTTTAAAATACTTTTGTGTGTCCCTGTACACAAATCAGTGGTTTTATATACTCCATTTTATACAGGAAACATCTGATAGTGAACTTGAATTACATATTTCAATTTTTTAAAGATTTGTGTACAGTAAGGGTATGGAAATATGGTTTATAAGAATGCCTCTCATAGAACACAATGCTTTGAAATATTTTCGGGGGTCCCTGTACACAAACCAGTAGAGGTATAAACTCCACTTTCAATAGGGAACACCCGTTAGAGAACTTGTATAACATATTTCAATTTCATTAAGATTTTTGTACAGTAAGGGTATGAAAATATCTTTTATTGAAATGCTTCCCATAGAACACAATGCTTAGAAATATTTTCGGTGGTCCCTGTACACAAACCAGTTGAGATATAAACTCCATTTTCAAATGGGAACATTTGATAGTGAACTTGAACAATATATATCAGTTTCAAGAAATTCCATATATATTTACGTGAGTTAGAGAGCGGACAGGGAGACAGACAGACGGACATGCAGACAGACTGACAGACAAACCCAAGTCATAAACACTTTTCAACCTTGTTGGAAAGTTTTAAAAAGAATGAGTAATGTCAAGGATAACTTTTTTTAATTGTGTAGACAAACAATTTTAATTAATGGTTCTAATTGGTTGTGTTTATGATACTAGGCTAGAAATGATGTTTACCTGCTCTTATGTTAATGAAATTTAGCTTGTAATAAATTGTAATTTGAAGCTTAAGAGATTCGTTTTTCTTTCTAGTTAATTAATAACTTTACAAGTACGATAATTTACAAGTATCGTAAAATTTAAGTTAATTTTCTGTTTGTTCAATTATTTCTAATGAATGTATATCCTTCTGTCGATTCGGTTTTTGCATTAATTTACTTCAGTCAGTAGTGTAGCAGGTCTTTTGGCAGAATTAACTTTTAAAATTTCAAATTATGAAAATAAAATATCTTCAGATTTTTTATATTTTTACTTCCATTACCCTACTACCGTAGGTAATGGAAGTATTGTATTCGGTCTGAAAATTCGATATTGGGTTTTCACCTGATTTACACGTTTTAAGGTCCCCTGAGTCCAAAAAAGTGGTTTTTGGCAATTGGTCAGTGTGTATGTATGTGTGTGTGCGTGTGTATGTATGTATATGGAGAATCTTCTGGCTATTGTAGCTCAGAAACTAATAAAGATAGAGCTACGAAACTTACGAGACGAATTGAAATACGTCTGGTGCACAGATGAAATTTCCAAATTTTGGTGAAAATTGAAAAAACGGAAGTGGGACATCGGAAACCGGAAGTGGGACCGTAAGTCCGTATCTCAAAAACGGATCAAACGATTTTCTTCAAACTTTCTATATAAACACTCTATTAGATGTCCTTTCGAATGATATAGTTGGTTAGTTCAGGAAAATTGATAGGCGTCTTGTATAAATAGCTCAATTTCAGGCCTCGCAAAGGCGTTCCTTTAAAAACGGTTGTACGGATTTTTTTCAAACTCGCCATTTTAACTCACTTTTAAATATGCTTTTGTATGTAATTATTGTTTTCCTGTCAATAATTGAGTTTAACCGGAAGTGGGACATCGGAAAACGGAAGTGGGACCGTAAGTCCGTATCTCAAAAACGGCTCTAACGATTTTCTTCAAACTTGCTATATAAACACTCTATTAGATGTCCTTTCGAATGATATAGTTGGTTAGTTCAGGAAAATTGATAGGCGTCCTGTATAAATAGCTCAATTTCAGGCCTCGCAAAGGCGTTCCTTTAAAAACGGTTGTATGGATTTTTTTTAAACTCGCCATTTTAACTCACTTTTAAATATGCTTTTGTATGTAATTATTGTTTTCCTGTCAATAATCGAGTTTAATCGGAAGTGGGACATCGGAAACCGGAAGTGGGACCGTATCTCAAAAACGGCTCTAACGATTTTCTCCAAACTTGCTATATAAACACTCTATTAGATGTTCTTTCGAATGATATAGTTGGTTAGTTCAGGAAAATTGATAGGCGTCCTGTATAAATAGCTCAATTTCAGGCAGTTTATAATGTGTGTAGTACTGGGTAATGGAAGTCGTGTGGCTGAAACACACCAGATTTTTTATTTATTTATTTATTTATTTTTATTTATTTTTCTTGGTGAATCTGCCCTCACTGGAATAATTCAAATTGTGTTCCTTACCTGTAAATTTGATTGAAGTTTAGATTTAAAAGAAAATCTAATTCTTGTGAATGTTTAAATTTTAATCAGTTAAAAAATTAGTTTAACTGTTTTTTTTTTGTTTTTTTTTTGTAGTAGAATAATTCTTGTTAATTAAAATTGTGTGAATACTTATTTATAATTGAATTTTTCCAGATTGTGCATGTTTGTTTACTGTAAAATTTTCTTACCCTGTCTCATGAATTGCAATTATCACTTTTCCATGTTGTCAAAGTAATTTTCATATGGAGAGATAACTTGTATGATCTTTACTAGATCTTTTACTTGTAAAAATTTACAATTTTATTATTCTAGATCTTTTGAAGTTATGCAAGTTAGGAATGTGGAGATGAATTGCTTTATTTATTTAATTTTAGTATATAATTAACTTTTTGTATGAGTCTTAAAGTTGTAAATTTAATTTGGGTTAATATTTTCTTATTATTAAAGGTAAATTTAAATTTATTCACCAACTTGTTTTAAAGTAAAAAAGGAATTTTTTTTTCTCTTGGGGAGCTCAGAATTGAATTTAAATGACCTGTCTGTCTGAAGTTGAATTCACAACGCTAATTGGGAAAATTTAAAATAAATGTTAGCCACTATACGGTCCATCGGTTGTGTTTTTCAGTTGAGCAGTGACTGTTGTTTTATTTGCTAAAAGTATTTCTCAGAATTTAGTAAATTTGTATGAGTTGGCTCAATTGGTAGAGCATCTAATTGTTGTTTATGTAACTATGCTAAAAGATTAAAGATAAACAGCAGTCAAGTGTTTACCTGAGTGTACTTTAAGGAATTTAAAATAAAATCCAAAACATTGAAGTTTTAGAATTAGGTTTTTAATGTTTTATTATGATAGTTACAATTAGTAACACATATAAGTACCATAATAATTTAGTTCGTTTAGAAAAATAAATTCTACGCAACGCTGCAAATTTTTTAGAATAACTATGACTTGAAAAAAAAGTATGCGCTTATTTGTTTATGCATAGTATTCCCGATGTTGAGTTAATTATAATTAAAACATTGTAACACATTTTTTAAACGTTTTTTGATTTTTTCCTAGAAATTCCTCTCAAATTATGGCTAAAAATATTGCGCCCTTTTTTGAGTAAGCAAATCCGGTCACACATTTTAAGAGAGTAGAATTTTTTTCAAAAGTAACCCTTAATGTAACTGAATATATATATATATTTTTTTTTTGTGGCCCTGTAAACCTAATGCAACCATACTATATTGAATTGAAAGCATTCTTTTGTCCATATGAATAACATATTTCAGATTCATAAGGTTTGTGCAAAGTAAAGTTTTGAAAGTTTGGTTTAAAGAAATATCTCTCATAGAACGCAATGCTTTTTAATAATATCAGGTGCCACTGCGCTGGTATTTACTCCATTTTCAATGGGGAACATCAAATAGTAAACTTGAATAACATATTTCAATTTCATTAAGATTTGTGTAAAGGTATTAAAATATGGTTTACAGAAAAACCTCTCACAGAACACAATGCTTTGGAATAATTTCGGATATCCCTGTACATAAACCTGTGATGGAATTTGCTCCATTTTCAATGGGGAATATCCGATAGTGAGCTTGACTAACAGATTTCAATTTCATTAAGATTTGTGTAAAGTAAAGGTATGGTTTATAGAAGTACCTCTCATAGAACACAATGCTTTAGAATACTTTCGTGTGTCCCTGTACACACCCACCAGTAGAGATATTCACTCCATTTTCAATAGAGAACATCCAATAGGGAATTTAAATAGCATATATCAGTTTCAAGAAATTCTATGAATATTTACAGGAGTTAGTGACACAAAACAACACAACAAAAATAAATAAATGTATAAAAAATGGCGTATGGCTCTGTTTTTCTGTTGAAAATAGATTTAGAATCTCCTAGAGCATAAATAAAATAATTTTTATAAGAATATTTTCCATTTCCAGAGTCTTTAACCGAAGCCAATTTTTTCCCAAACATGCAACTGTGATACACAGCAGGGATTGTTTGTATGGTAATATGTACTCATTCTTAAAATAAATCGCAGTTTTATGCTTTGTATGTATTGTTATGCATACCAATAAAACTATTTATGAAATTTATCTATGGTTGCAGTAAAACTAATGATATTATACCTAAAGTTTAATATATATTATTGCCTTATATTTTATATGCAATGTCTTTTTTTTTTTTTTTTTTTTTTTTTTAAGGATAACAAATATGTAAAGTTTGCAACCTGTGGTGTTTGGAGAACTATTATTTTTGAACAGATTAAAAAAAAAAAAAAAAAGCAAACTATGTACATCAGAAAATTAGTTGTTTCACATTATACTGTAGGTAATCAATCATGCAGAAGAAAAGAGATTTTAAGTAAAAAGAAAAAAGAAAGTTATGCACAAATTCTTCAAGATTATTCAGTTACAAATTCACTTCCGTAGCTACAACATACTTGCTTTGTTCATCTAAATATTTTTTTTTTTATTATTATACGATAGAGCGTTAAATAAAAATTAACGCTTTGTATTTTTAACTAAATAAATTTCGCGTGTATAAAAGCTGTTTTATTAGTTATTTTAAACTCAGTTACATACAAATATATTAAGCATGTCTAGAACATTATATTTTGAAAATTTAAATTCGTGAAGCTAACATAGTTTAAATGGTTTTGCTACTCATTATATAATATAGTATTATATTTATTGAATATAAAAATAAAAAAGTGTAAACACGATATGGATGTTGCTTATATTGAACTCTATAAGAAAATTTGCTAATTAACACATGTGTCTGAATTTTTAAGTGTCTAAACAGTAAAATATCTGAATTTCTAAATGTCTAAATTGTAAAATATCTTAATTCCTAAATATCTAAATTATAATGTGTTTTATTTTCAAACATATCAACTATATTCAAAGATATTTAAAAAAGATATTCAGTCTATTTAAAAAAAAAAAAAAAAAAAAAAAAAAAAAAAACATTTATGTTTCGAAAATTCAGACGCGTGTATTGTCTGTAATTTCGCATACTTACGTATTTCAGAAATTTTTTGTGTCTTAATTGGCATTTCAGACACATTTATGTCTGAATTTTGGAAGCTTTTATTCATAGTGTATATCGGTATAAAATCTATAAAAAATAGAAAGTGCTAAGATTGCCGAAGAGTGTGCACTACCTAAGACAATCGGTAACCGAACTCTGGTTCACATGTAAATTCGTTTTTATCTTGGGAAATGTTTGACCGATTTCTTTCTTTTTTTTTTTTTTTTTTTTTTTTTTTTTTAAGAAGGGATTCATTTAAAACGTTTCCTTCGGTCATCAAGAGGTTTTTCTTTCAAAGTTGATAGACAAGAGAGATGCAGGATTTGTTTCCAGGTCACGCTCATCGGCATAGTCTTTGGATGTTGGTGTTGATGTAGGCCTTAACTGCACGTGAGTTCTATCCAGCTATTCGAAATTATTATTATTATTTTTTTTTTTCGAAATTCGCGTGAATAAGTCTACGGCATCTTAAAAAGACTCCGATAAATTCTTCCTACCAACGTCTAGATCCTTAGTGTAAGCAATCGTCCTTAAAATCTTGAGCAATCCCCATTTTAAAAAGAGTGACCTGTGAAGCGTTCAAAGCGGTCTAGTTTCATGCAATAAGAGGGTAATTCTGTAGAAGGAATAAAAATTTACTTGAATCATAAAAATTCTGCATCTAAACAATTATCATTAAAAATAGGAATTCACATATTTTTACTATCACATCTCAAATATAATAATTTTATAAAGATATTTCCAGCATTAAAAATGTGTACAATAATGCAGTATTTTATTATACGTTAACTAAACAATATTTTTCGATTTTGATAAATATTTATGAATCTTTAAAGATCATTCACTGAGCGCAAATTTATTGTTTTAGATTTTTTTTTAAATATTTATTCTCGTGAAAATTTTCTATTATTTATACCCATTTTTTTATTAATGTACTAGCGATGATAATGTTTTCCATTTTGCATAAAGCGATTGAGAGAAAAATGTAAACAAAATATGCATTTTATGAATGATTAAAAATGAAATTTTGAAATAAAACCAATATGTATTGCATTAAATTTGAACGGATTACTTACTTAAAACAAAGAGAAAATAGAAAATTGAATTTGAAAGTTATCTATGTATCATCATTTGACATAGTTTATATGTGTTACAGTATTTTTAAAATGGTGATAAAATAGTACAGTAAATTGGATTATACTTTAATTTTAAAGCATAAAACTGCTTCATAATATTTCGGTTACATAAATAAACTGTATGGAACAAAATTTATAAAAAAATTTCATTGTTAAACCGGTATTGCAGACATGCTAAAAAATCTATCGATGATTTTAATGGCTACAGCATATACTAATTTTAAATATAGTAGGTTAAATATATGTTAGTAATTTGTAACTGGTAATTATGAATGATTTACTTATAAATTTGTTTTAGTTGATGTTTAGTAACAAGAAAGAAATATATGAGTCATTAATTTGTATTAAGAAGCAGTGTTTGAAAATCAATATCACATCGCAATCTAAGACATGCAAAAAGAGCTTTTAAAATAATAATACGGTCGATATTTCTGAGATAAGAGTTTAGAAAAATGATTAAAAGCTCTTATTTATTAGATTTTGAGATTTATATAAACGTCAATTATTTTTCAAGACTGAAAAAAACTTTTACATTAAGACGCTTTCCATTAATTTCCTTATTGTCTTAAAAATTTAGAAAACTTTTTAATGGAAATGTGAGGGTTACAAAGAATATGTATACAGTGTAGCCACTGAAGTACGTTCACATGCTTTTAACTGCCAAACGGCTTCAGCAACAATCTTAAAAAGGGTGACTAGATATAGTAAACTGGCGATGCCCTACACAATGTGATCGCTTACAGCACCTGTGGAAGATAACGCCATTAAGCGTTTCTCTAAAACGAAAGGAGATAGGGAAAAGTGAATTGTATAGTTGTAGAGCATCATCCAACTGATTAGAAAAGACGCCTACGAGACGAGACATGAATGATAATGCTGAATGCATGAAACGTGCATTTAATTGTTCGCTATTTCTTACACTGTGATATGCCGAAATTATCTTAAAAAGAAAAACAGCTAATCACCACATGATACTTTTTTTTTATGTTCAAACTTCTCATCGTTAGCTGCAATGCATATTTAAGTCCTTGTTCAAATATTGTGTGGCGCACACGTTGTAGCGTAGAAGGTCACTGTGCACTATGTAAAGTTCAAATAAGAGTCCGGATGTTTATTACAGTTGCCGAAAAGAATTTAAAACGTTGAACATAAATGTATGTTTTTGTGACTAGACGTCTTTTTAACACTTTTATAGAGTTAATGACTTCGGTTTGTCTACCTGTCTGTCCACGCTCTAACTCCCGTAAATATACATGGAATTTCTTGATACTGATATATGTTATTCAAGTTTATTATCAAACGTTTCCTATTGAAAATGGAGTGAATACCTCAATTGTTTGTGTACATGGGCACACGAAAGTATTCCAAAGCATTGTGTTTTATGAGAGGCATTTTTATAAACCATAGTTTAATACCTTTACTTTATATAAATCTTAATGAAATTGAAATATGTTATTTAAGTTCTCTGTCAGATGTTTTGTGGAGTAAATACTACCAATAGTTTGTAAACAGAGACACAGAAAATTATTCCAAACCATTGCGTTCTATGAGAGGTATTTTTCTAAACCAAATTTTAATAACTGTACTGTGCATAAATCTTAATGAAATTGAAATGTGTTATTCATATGCACAAAAGAATGCTTTATAATGAATATAGTATGAACAGCAATAGATATACAGGACTACACAAAAACATTCTGTTACATTAACGACTATTAATGGAAATTTGCTGGAATTACATTTTCGTTTACATTAAGCATTTTGAACACTTTCTAACTGTTTTTAAGAGTGAATATGATTTCAATTTGTGTATCTGTATGTCCGACTGTTCATCTGCCTGCCTGTCCGTCTGCCTGCCCTAAGCGTCAGTATTTTCAGAAGTTTTAAAAAAAAGATAAATGTTATCCAAGTTCGCCGTGGAATGTTCCCTATTTGAAATGATATTAACAAGTCCTGTACATCTGGTTTGTGTACAGGGACACCCCCAAAAAGGCTCATACGCTGCGTTTCAGGACAGACATTTTTAGAAATCTCATTTAAATAAATGCCTACTGAAAAAATCATAAAGAAATTGACATTTAATGTTAATAAACTGAAATAATCTTTTGTATAGACTATGATATGGTTAACCTGCAGATTTACAAGTGTACACTAAAATATTCAGATATATTAAAGGCTGCAGTTAGAATCTAAATGCTGCATTTTCTTTTGCAACACTTTCCAACAATGTTTAAGACTGATTATGAAATCAGTTAGTCTATCTGTATGCCTTTCAGTCCGTCTGTTTGTCCGTCGTATGTTAACGTAGGCAAAGAAAATTGAAAGTTATACGATACAACAAGTATGTACAATTGGAAAGTGTTAAAAATCAATGCGTACTGCATGATTATTCGTTCTTCTTTTCTTTCTAAGATTGTTATAGCGTACTAAATCACGAACAAATAAATGCACGTTTTAAGCATTCAGTTTTATTATTCACATCAGTGGATGTCTTTTCGTACTAAATCGATGATGTTCTACAACATTTTAATTCACTTTTTTCCATTCAGCTGTTAAAGGGTTGAAAACAGACTTCAGTGAGCAGCCTGTAATTAATGTAAATGTATATATATATATTTATTTATTTATTTATCTCTCTATCTCTCTCTCTCTCTCTGTATATATATATATATATATACACACTAAGCGACAAAAAAAAAAAAAAAAAAAAAAAAAAAAAAGCCGCACTTGAGAAAAAATGACTTATACCTTTTTCATTTGTAATAACTCTAAAATTAATGGTTGAAACAAATAAAACTGTCATGTTTGCATAATGCCAAAGGTATGAAATGATACCTATGTACATTTTCGATTTAGTAATTCGCCTAATGAAATACTTTATAAAAATCTACATAAAATTTTCTTTTTAAACATAATACAATAACCATACACTTTGTATTCTATTATGATTTATTATATGAAAAAAAGAATTTATATTTTAATATATGAAATAAAACTATATGTTAGATCTAAGCAATTTTTTAATAAAAATATGTATTCTGAATTGGGTTAATTCCATGTTTATATGGAATTAATGCTTTAACGCACAGTGTATAGTATTCTAACGTTTTTTCTTATAAATCTCAAAAATTTCACTCTGCTAAATATTGTAAAAAAAATTTCTAGTTCTTGCAAAGTTGTAGGCTGCAAACTTCGAATCCTCCTCTCTCACCCCGCGCCTTTTTATGACTAAACATTTTCGAGCGGATCGCAACTAGGACTATTTCCATGTCTGGTAAAAAAGAAATTCTAATATATCTTTTGTGGGATTTCACTTAAAGTGAAAAAAGGTATGAATACTTACAGAATTATAGGTTCTCATGGGAATGGATAGGAAATTTTGACAATTTGAAATGAATAAACTTACCACAGACACCGTGTTAACAAGGTGCATTATCATCTTGGAATGCTGTTTGCGGAAATGTCCAAGATACCTCCAAAATAGTCGGTTAGGCACCACTTTTATGAAGACTGTTTTATTGCGAGTTAATTGATCCCATGAGCATCAAAATTTTGTCCTACTGTTTGAAAAGTTATGCACCTCCGTACCATAATGTACGGAGAATGTGTCACTAATTTAAAACTGCGATTTTCATTAAGTCGGTCATATTTTCCTTGTCAGATCTGTTTATTTTCTTTGCCTGGAAATAAGTTAAACTTGACTCATCAGACAGAACCAGTTCAGCCCAATAATTAACTAATCATTTTTTAATTTTTTTTTTTTTTTTTGCCATCTGAGGTCTTGCTTTCCTAATTTTCTTCAACATGAATGGAATTTTTTAATTTTCTGTCATTTAAACCTGCTTTGTTTAATAGTTGCTGTACTGTAGTTAAAGAAATTATGCTGCTAAATACTTTTTCTAAATCCCTTTTATGTTCTAAATGTAATACAAACCGATTTTATAAGCAATGGCTTTTTAACTTACGGTCATTTCTCTTGGATGAGCAACATGACCGCCTAAAGCCATATTTCCAGTTTAAAAGGCCAAAATATTTTATATCTTGCTAAAAACCAGTTTACCAATATTTCGTTAACATTTAATTATTTTGTCATCTCACGAGTTAAAATATTTTTTAATTTTCATTCAAAAATTAATACTTTTTGTGACATCGTTAACTGCCTTATTCTTACCATTTTTGAAACAATTTCTAAAATTACAATTTTCCTGACAATTGAATTTTGTTTTTAACACTGGACTCAAAGCTAAAGTGTATGTGGAGGACAACCTAAAAAAATCTATTCGAAAATTTGTTTTTTAAACTATGAAATTGGCGGTTGTCGAACTTGAAAAGGAAAATATCCAAGTGCGGCTTTTTCTTGTCGCTTAATGTATATATGTGTTAATGTATATATGTGTGAATTGGAAAAATCTGAAAAGTTAACTTTTGTCTTTAAAGTTTACCTAACTACACTCCTGCTCAAAAGTTTAGCAAGATTTGCAAACGATCTTTTTTTTTCTTTCCAATTGAAAAGTTAATCTCTCGATGAAATGTTTTCAAACATTAGATATTTAAAGAACTTGGTCTTCCTCATGTTTTACAGTGAAGATTAGTTTAAGACAAAAATTAGGGGTTGGTAACAAATTGAGTGAAATCAGTAATATTTGTGATCTCCTTGTATCGTTAATTTCACGAAATGGTCTGTAACTTTATTTTAATGTAGACCGAGTGCAATTTGTGGATGAATTTGTGTGACGATAGGTTATTAAATAACAGAATGTAACCATTTCTTTTAAAAGTAAAAAAAAAAAAAAACAAGAATAAAAAAATGATGCAGTATGCGTTGATTAGTAACACTTTCTAAATGTGCGCAATTGTTGTATCGAATAACTTTTAATATTCTTTGTCTGAGTTATCACACAACAGACATAAGGACTGAAAAACATACAGATAGATTAATTGATTTTAAAATTAATCTTAGGCATTTTGGAAAGTGTTAAAAAGGCTTAACGCAAGAGAAAATGCAGCCGTTAGATTATAATTACATATTTTAAACTCTCTGAATATTTTACTGTAACCCTGTAAATCTGTATATTTTACTGTAGTAAATGTGAAAGTTAATCACATCATATTCTATACAAAACATTATTTTCGAATATTAGTAATACATGTCAATGTTTTGATGAATTTTATAGTAGATAATTTTTTAAATATAAGTTTTAAAAAATTTTGTCCTAAAACGTAATACATTGGCTTTTTTTTTTTTATTGTTATTGTTGTTGTTGTCCCTGTACACAAACTAGTTGTACAGGACCTATTAATGACATTTTAAATAGGGAACATTCCATAGGGAACTTGAGTGTATCATTTTTTAAAAATTCTCAAAATATTCACAGATGATAGGAGCCGGAGACAAACAGATAGAAAGGTAGACAATCGGACAGACAGATGCACAAACTAAAATCACATTCTAACTAAAATTATAAGAAAGTGTTAAAACGCTCATGTAAACGAAAGTGCAATTCCAGCAAATTTTTATTAATAGCTCTTAATGTAACTGATTATTTTTGTGTGGCACTGTAAATCTAATGCTAACCATACTATATGACATAGAAGGCACTCTTTTGTGCACACGAATAATATATTTCAATTCCATTAAGCTTTGTGGAAGTTAAAATTATTAAAATTTGGTTTATAAAAATAACTCTCATACAACACAATGCTTTGGATTCCACTTTCGATAATATAAAAGTACTTTAAAATATCTTTCGAATGATGTATTAAAAATAATTTAATCATAATTAGAAATTGAAATACGCGTATTAGAATAAAATTTAATTTGCAATTAAAATGTAATTTTTTTCCAAAATCGATGAAATTTGAACTGCATCTATCCCGTGTGCTGTTAATGGCGCACAGTCAGTTTCAAAGAATTTAGAAGAAAATTGAAGCATTTTGAAATTTGAAACTTTTATTCCTAGTAGAAAAGCACGTGATGTCAATTGGCAAAAAATATGTTTCTTCCCGATCAGATTCTCTGTGACTGGGTTGTCATGGTAACGAACGCCTGCAGAATTTCATTCAAAGCGTTAGACGCGAGCTTCATGATTTTTGTTCACCCAAAAGTGCTCAACGCGCCTAAAGAAGTTTTCACTTAAAAAATCCTTCTTGTGTTTGCATATATTTTTTCACAATTTGATACCATTCTCTATACACACTATATTTTCTATGCTAACAAACACAAAAATTTTGTATGTATGCCAATATTTGGACTTTTACGCATATTTACCATATTTTATATATAATTTTATGACCCAATTCACAGTGATATATTTTTTTCCCTTTCTTTTCCCAACTTAGTTTTCCGCTCTGTGGTATGTAATTTTTTATGATTAATTTGGGGGAGAATTATTGTGTCTTAGGCAGTTCTAATTTTTGTTAGATTAGGAAAATTTTGTTTGTTAAAGTGTAAAATTTTTATTTAAATTTCTACGGTTAGAGTAATTAAGTAAAAGCAACAAAATGACTGGTACTTCTGAAAATTCGAGTAGAGGCTGTGTCACTGGTGAAAATGGGCATAAACAGGTTATAGGTACTCTTGTTGCTCAGGACCTCGATTTGGCCTTAGGGCAGTTACGGTCCTCTCTTAGAACGTCTGGCTGTAGTGCCACTTTTTTCGGGCAGAGACCCATGTTTTACTGTGAAAGACTTTTTTGGAAAATTTACAAAATTGGCAACTTTATTAAATTGGAAAGAGCAGGACTATGTTTATACTATTTCTCTAAAATTAGCGGGTGCCGCTCAGCAGATCTTTAGAAACCATGAAGATTTAATCCAAAATTTTAATGATCTCAGGAGTTTGTTAGAAGAGCGTTTCACTGAGAAAAAGATCTCAATGATATTTCATCCAAATTCTGGAATTACTCATAAGATGAAAATACTCCTACTAGTGACTTTATTGCAAAAGCAAAACAAAAAGTGCGTCGAGGTATTAGAGCTCAAAATGCTTGGGCAAGTATGGAGTCAGAATGGCTACTTGCTATGTTGATAAAGAACCTTCAGCCTAATATTCGGAGAGGTGTTGTGGCGAAAACGCCCACCTCTGTTGAGGAGATCGAAAAAAATTGCTCTTGCCGAGGAAAAAGCCTATAAGGCAGTTCAATCTTCTACTAAATCAAATGAAGTGCAAAATCTAGAAAATCTAGCTATGCAAAATTTTGATAACCATAACTCTGTAGCTCCTATACGTAGTCTAACGTCTTTCATTGCCGATCTTACAGTGCAAGTTGGTAAATTAAATGATAAAGTTCAAAATTTTAAACCACCTTCCCGTCGAAATCGCGAAATTACGTGCTATGCTTGTGGTGTTAAGGGCCACTACCAAAATCAGGGTAGAAACATTTCTAGAAGAGAAAATAATGGGAGGCAGCCCCAGCAGGGTAATTTTAGTCAGCAGCAAAATTTTAGATGTGGTGCTAGGCCTAGGTACAATGTTAGTATTTCTGAGGTGGCGAGTTCGAATTCCAGTTGGGAAGTAAGTCAGAAAAATTTAAATGCTTAAGGGTCCCCCTAGAAAGGGCAACTGAGATGGATCCGGTTGTACAGAATAATTTGCCCTATGTGTCTGACGTCACTTGTGGAAATTGGGCTAAATGTTTAGGTGGCAAACTTCCCATCATTGAGTTTTCTTATGAGGGTGTTAGTTATTGGGCTCTTGTGGCTCTTATGAGGCTCATTTTGTAATCTCATAAACAGTAACATTGTTCAGAATGCAAGTAAAAAACAAAGTTGTAGTGTAAATTTTAGGTCTCTGTTGGGTGGCGAAACTGTCATAAAAACCAAATGTGATGTAAAATTTAGTTTATGAGGTCAGGTGTTTGAGGATACTTTCAGTGTTAATGAAGGAGCCATGTCTCTTAACTTTCAGGTAATTTTAGGTATTCCGTGGTTAGTTAAATATGGTATAAATATGGATTTTAAGAAAAAATCTGTAATTAGTAAAAATTTCAAGTTAGGATTTTTGGCTGAAAACAGGGAATGTGTAAATTTTGTAGATTGTAGCTTAGATCCTGCGCCTGTCTATGAAATAAAAAAAATGTAATTACTGCTTGTTCGGAGTCCTATATGCAAGTTAATTGTAAGGGAGTTTGTAATTTTACTTCTAATTCAGTCTATATTTATCCCCACAAATTGATGCAGTTATAATTAGTAACACAGTTTGTCCTACTAATAGTAAAGATCTAATTGTCAAAATTATTAACGTAAGTGAGTCGCCTGTACATATCAATAAAGGTAGTCAAGTTGGGTTCATGAAACCTGTTTTTGATGAAAACCATGGAGAGGCCTGATACTGTATTGAGTCTAATGAAATTGGTGATGTGAAGAATATTAACTTAGAGTGGGACACTAACTTGAATTTAAACCATTTAGATCAAAATTTAAAACAAAAGGTAGAAAATTTCTTTCCAAAAATACGGACGTCTTTGCGGCATCTGTGTTAGACCTGCCAGGGTGTGACACAGTCATGCACAATATTCGGATTAGTGATCAGACTCCTGTTAAATGTAGTGCATATCGTGTCCCTTATAACTTAAGAGCGGAGATGGACCGCCAAATTAACTCGCAGATGGAGGCTAAAATTCTCATGCCGTCTAATTCTCATTACGTGTCTCCCGTCATTCTCGTTATGAAGGCGGACGGCTCGCATCGTTTGGCTTGTGATTTACGACGTTTAAATAAAAAAATAATCATAGACAACTATCCTATACCTAATATTATCGAAACCATAGATTCGTTGGCGGGAGCTAAGTATTTTTCTACTATGGATTTAACTAGCGGCTCCTTTCAACAAAAGATTCCTCCCGAACAGCAACACTTAACGGAAATAGTTACACACAATAAATTATTACAACGGACCAGGCGTCCTTTCGGATTAAAATCTTCACCGGCTGCATTTCAAAGACTCATGAATGTGGTTCTTAGCGATCTTAAGCACTTAAATATTCTAATACATATATAGATGATGTCTGCGTTGCTTCGTCGGACATTGAATCACATTTTAAAAAATTAGAACTTGTGTTTGACCGTCTCCGCTAGCATAACCTTAGGCTAAAACATCCAAATGCAAATTTTTTCAAGAAGAGATCACCTTTTTAGGATTTAGGATTAGTAAAGGTAAAATTTTTCTGGCTAAGAGAAATGTGGAGTTTGTTGAAAAAATTAAGCGTCCACCTAACCGTAAGCAGGTGAGGTCCTTCCTTGGTTCTGTAGGTTTCTACAGGGGACACATTAGTGATTATCTAAGCGTACTATCCACTTAACTATTTTAACGCAAGAAAATTATAAATTTGTTTGGTCTAATCAAGCTGAATGTGAATTTGTGGATCTAAAAAATAAACTGGCAAAAATTCCCTCTTAGAAGTTACTGAACATGAGCAAAGAATTTGTGATTTTTACGGATAGTTCTGCTGTGGCTAAGGCCGCGGTGTTGTGCCAGTTGGATGAAAATAATTTCCCCATCCTGTCGCTTTTGCGAGCAGGAAGCTTAAGGAGGTCGAAACTAGGTATTCAGCTACGGAAAGGGAATTGTTAGCGTTAGTCTGGGCAACTCAGTACTTCGTCTTTCATAAAAAATTTGTGGTGTATACTGATCATGCAGCTATAACTTACACTCTAAAATTGAAAGATACCATTTCTCGAATTGCTAAATGGTTTGCGCTTTGAGTGAATTTGATTTTGAGGCTAGGCATAAATGCAATTCGGTTGCTGACTTTTTGTTTCGGTACATTGACTATAGCATTGAAATTTGTTGTCAGCAGGAGTTGCAGGTTTGTAATTTTGTTGAGGGGTTGGACCAAGGTGTGCTTGTTGTCAGTAGTTCCTTGTCGGATGAAATTAGGGGGGCTCAGCAAAAAGATAAATTTTGTAAATATGTCAGTGTGTGGTTGTGTAAGGATTTGGATATTTGGCCTAAACATTTAGAGTTTTTTATTAAGGATGATTTAATTATTTGTAAAAAAGTTAATATTAAATCTAGAAGAGAAGCGAAGGATAAGGTTGTGTTAGCCAGAGCCCTTATCCCAAAAATTTTCCAAATCTCCCATGAGTCACCTTCAGCATGTCATGCTGCTTTCTTTAAAACTTTTAATAGAATCAAGGACACGTATTTTTGGAGAGGTATGTACGTAGACGTAAAAAGACTTTTGGCTTCTTGGCAGCCTTGCTTGGAGTTTCGGGCGCATAAACCCAAGATGTTAGCCGAACTCTAAAGGTTAGAGATTCCGGATGCTCCGTTCATGACCATTAACTGAGATATTTGTGGGCCTTATCCCACTACTGAGAAGGGCAACAAATACATAATTTCTTACATTGATAGTTTCAGTAAATGGCCCGAGGCTTTTCCTGTCCCTAATATTACAGCTGACACTGTGACAAACACCGTGGCTGAGTTTGTGGGCAGACATGTCACACCTGCCCAGTTAGTCATGGGCAAGAGCACTAATTACATGAGTAAAGCTATAGTGCAGGTTTATCATCAAAATTTAGGCATTAGGCATGTGCTTACCTCCAGCTTCCATCCCTCTTCTCACTCTCAGATTGAGAGCAACCACTTGACTATGAACAATGCACTTCACACCTTGTGAACAGCAACCATAATGACTGGGATGAAAAGCTCAAGTTTGTGTTTTTGGCTTTAAGGCCTGGGATCCCCTCCACTATTGACGAGTCTCCATTTTTTGTGGCGCATGGAAGGGACCTTGTGATGCAATTAACCAAAAACATAACTGTTGGCAGTCTGATAATGTTGTTCACCCCTGCTATTAAACCAGGACTATGTAAAAAAATTCACAAGGGTAAAAGCGGTCCTTTTCGCGTCATTCGGCAGCTTAGCGGTGTGAATTTTGAAATCCAGGAGTTACAAAATGTTAAAAACATCCAAATTGTCCATGTGGACAGGTTTGTGAAAATCAATGATAAACCAATTTTCCCGGCATTGGAGGAGTTTAAGATTTCGTCGAAGATGGTAGTGAGGTCCACGTTAATGCACATAGTTCTGGTAAGGAGGACGTTGTTGTAGACCCTTTGTTGCAGGTTAGAAATAATAAACTTAGAAAAAGGAAGAGCCGGCTTGTGTTGAGTTATTGTGCGGGTGAGAAAATTTTTTGTCTCATGGGGCAAACGCAGGATGTGACTACATGTGGAAAAATTGTGGCTTCAGACAAGTCTTGTGTTTAGGATGAGCCTACTGTTAAACCGGTGTCTCTGCCCAGTCACTCCTCCAGTGGATGTACCGTAGCATTATCGATGACTGTTAGCGAGGCTGAGCAGGATAGTTTTAGAAAAAAGGTGTTAGGTGCTCGGAAGATGGTACCCGTTTCAACTCATCCTTACTTCCTTTGATCTAGAAATAAATAGGCCAAAAAAAATTGTAAAAAAAAAAAAATCCGTAAAAAAATTTGTCTTTAACTATATATTAATTTGAAACATGTTTTTGTCTGTCTCCACTATATTGAGAGAACTACTTGGTGTAAAAATTTGGTTGAGGTGTCTAAAAAAAGGTCTTGGTCTGTAGATGTGCTATGAGAAGAGAAAAATAAAAAAAGTCGAGCGGTTTCCCCCCCCCCCCGGGGAGGAAACCGTTTCCCTCCCGTTTCCCACGGGTTAAAAACACGAGCTTAACTAAGCTTCAAATTACTTCACGGTAAAGAAATTGTACATATGGGGACTAGAGTCGAATACTAAAAAATCACTTTCTGCGAATTTCGAATTTTCGATTTTAAAGGGGGGGAAAAGTAGATTTGGAATGGGGGAAGGGGGGAAATTAGTTTGAGAGGGAAATCCGTTCTAGACCCACGCATGTAGCACCTCATTTTAAAGGTCTTGAAATTTCATGTCGACTGGGGATGTTTGCATACAATATAGTGCGACCCCTGGTGGTGAAATATGGAACTAGGTGGTTTTGCTGCAGACCCTATAATGTTACATCTTATTTTAAAGGTCTTGGTATTTCCTGACCATTGGTGATGTTCGTACAGAACACACTGCGCCCCCTGGCGGTGGAAAGTGCAACTAAAGGATTTTGCAGCTGACACCACCATGTGACACCTTATTTAAAAGGTATTGGAAATCCAAGGCGATTGGTGATTGAGGTCTTGAAATTTCATGTTGATTGGGGATGTTTGTATACAATAAAGTGCGCCCCCTGGTGGTGAAAAATGGAACTAGGTGATTTTGTAGTAGACCCCCTCATGTTATATCTTATTTTAAAGGTCTTGGTATTTCCTGACCGTTGGTGATATTCGTACAGAACACACTGTGCTCCCTGGCGGTGGAAAGTGCAACTAAAGTATTTTGCAGTTGACACCACCATGTGACACCTTATTTGAAAGGTCTTGGAAATCAAAGGCGATTGGTGATAGAGGTCTTGAAATTTCATGTTGATTGCGGATGTTCGAACACAATATACTGCACTCCCTGGTGGTTAAAAATGGAACTAGGTGATTTTGCAGTCGACCCTATCATGTTACACCTTATTTTAAAGGTCTTCGTATTTCCTTACCGTTGGTGTTGTTCGTATAGAACACGCTGTGCCCCATTGCGGTGGAAAGGGCAACTAAAAGATTTTGCAGTTGACACCACCAGTGACATCTTATTTGAAAAGTCTTGGAAATGCAAGGCGATTGGTGATGTTCGTATACAACATAATGCACCCCTTGGTGGAGGAAAGTGGAATTTGCAACGCGTGTGTAGCATGCATGCCTGCTATACAGTGCAGCAGTCACAGGTAGAGGTAACACGAGTCAGAGGTTCGCTCGGTTCAAGGTTAATTTTTGAGAAATTTTTCATGTTATTAGCGGCCTGTATATACGCTGCCGCAGGCACCGGGTCACGAGTCCGAGTTCCGTTCTGTTTGAGGTTTTTTTTTTTTTTTTTTTTTTTTTTGTGATGCTTTCATTTAAAAATAGAAATTCAAACAAAATCGAGTTAAAGATATAAAACCATACATATTTAAGGTTCATTTAAGGTTATTATCATGGGCCCGGTCATTGCCGGGCGGGTTCGTTTGGTTCCAGGTTAATTTTTTGGAATTTTTTTATGTTATTAGCGGCCCGCGCATGTGCTGCCGCAGGCACCGGGGTCACAAAGCAGTGTTTCGTTCGGTTCGAGGTAATTTTTTTTGTTACAGCTGATTATTTTTTTCGTGATGCTTTCATTTAAAAATAGAAATTCAAACTAAATCGAGTTAAAGGTATGGAATCATACAAATTTAAGGTTCATTTAAGGTATCATGGGCCCGGGCAACACCTGGCGGGTTCGTTCGGTTCGAGGATAATTTTGGGAATATTTTTATGTTATTAGCGGCCGGCGTATGCGCTGCCGCAGGCACCGGGGTCACAAGGTAGAGTTTCGTTTGGTTCGAGGTAATTTTTTTTGTTACAGCTGATTATTTTTTTCGTGATGCTTTCATTTAAAAACAGAAATTCAAACTAAATCGAATTAAAGGTATAAAATCATACAAATGTAAGGTTCATTTAAGGTATCATGGGTCCGGGCAACACCGAGCGGGTTCGTTGGATTCCATGTTAATTTTTGGGAATATTTTTATTTTATTAGCGGCCGGCGTATGCGCTACCGAAGGCACCAAGGTCACAAGGCAGAGTTTCGTTCGGTTCGAGGTAATTTTTTTCGTTACAGCTGATTATTTTCTCACGATGCTTTTATTTAAAATTAGAAATTCAAACAAAATTGAGTTAAAGATGTAAAACCATACAAATTTAAGGTTCATTTAAGGTTATTACCATGGGCCCGGGAAACGCCGGACGGGTCAGCTAACATGTAGTCTTAGTATTAAACGAAATAGAAAATGAAAGATAAGAACTGTTTATTTGGAGTCAGTTTGACGTCACATTGACTGTACTTTGGTGAAAGTGATGTCATATATAGTATTTCTATTTATAAGCATTTTTCTGACTTTCCTTTTTTTTAAGTGAAATGTCGTAAATTATATTAGGTGTTTTAACTTGAAATACATTTAAATAATGATGCGATGTTTTTTGAAACATTACGGTCAATAAAATGATCGTCGAATTCGACGGGTTCCAGCTAGTTTATTTATTTTTATTATTCTGTATGCTTAGTAAATGTATTATAACTGTATTAATTATTCATTGCAAAATGGAATCTTTGAGGGAAATTTCAATATAAAGTTTTGTTTTGGGGTAATTGTTGGTTCCTAGAGCTATTGAGCTGGGTAATGTTTGTCAATCCTCGATTAAATATACAAATAGAAAATTGGAAAATGCAGAATGTTAAAGAAAAAAAAATAATAAGGGTAAAAATAGAAAAATATTGAAAATTGTATAATTGAGTTAGCGATTGCACTTATATAAATAATAATCTGTTGTGGTATATTTTGTTTTAATGTATTTCTTGGCGCAAAATTTATTTCGTTGCATTTTGGCTTGAGTACTACTTTTGGCAAATTGTTTTTATAATTAGATATTATCTCGGTGCTAGTCAGTACTTATAGGTAGCTATGTTTGGTGTTGTTAGGTTGATGAGCAGAAAGCAAGGTTGCTCCAAAATTGTAAAATTGTGTATTTAATACTAGTATGTGTCATCCGTTCAAGACTTTGTGTAATTCAAGAGACTGTAAAGACTATTTTACACAAATTATATCATATTTTCCATGGAACAGTATGAACAATTATTTTGAACTTTGACAAAATGTGTATGAACATTGTTATTTTAATAAATATAAACTTTTAATACGGAATATCAAAGATTTTCGCGTCCAGCAATGAACATTCTAATTTGCGTTACAACAATAAGACTTGCCAAGAAATGTTTCACCCTCTGTATTTTTTCCCTTACCAGGACTGTGTTAGAAAAAGTTTCCCAAATTATAGTAGATTTTTTTTTTTTTTTTATGTTTCTATATTTATTGCTCAATTATGTAGAAATTTAGGAATATTTGATATTTGCTTGTATATGTGTTTCTTGTAAACGGCTATGACAGTTCGGTCGATGTGGAGGTTTTCAAAAAAAAAAAAAAAAAAAAAAATGTCATTTACATGTTCTTCCCCTTTTACTCAGAATTCTTATATGTTTGAGTTATTCGTAGAATCAGTAAATTATATGTTTGGAAAAATTTCACTTTTTACGTACCCCAACTTTTTGTAGTTGTAGAACTTCGATTCAAATGTTTGGTTATTTGTCCTTGTGCTTGGTCTAGAATGTTTGTTAGGCGGATGGGTATTCAGTTAATGTTGGTTGTTGTAATTTTTAGTTTGTTTTTAATGTTGAATTTGTGAGAGCTACAATTTAAGGCGGCTACTTCTGTATTGTGGTGTGGTGTGGCTTGACGAAACTTCTTTCTGGTGGTGGTAGGGTGTGTGGAAAGAGCGATCGGCTTTCCACAGGCTCGGCAGGAACTGGTGGTTGGATGTTTGCATTTTTCGGGTCGGTGTTTAGTCTTAGATCATGTGGGTTCTGATTACGAGTTGTTGGCTTCCTCTGGGGTTGTTTGTTGCGGGTCATGCTTTTCACTTCTCTTCTTAAAAAAAAAATGAAAATTAACTTGTAATTTGAAATGTTGTCTTAAATCTTTGTTTGCTGTGTTTCTACACCTGAATTCTCAGAAGCTTGTGTGTTGTACGTGTTCAGGTTTCATCGCGCATCCTTTGCCAAGGACTGGTAGTTTGGCGGTGTTCCTAGCTATGTCTGTTTTTTTCTGTACCGGGAGGGTTGTTATCACGGCGATTATTAAAGTTTTTATAATTTGTGTGTTGCGCCGTGGTTATCAGATGTTCAAATTAACATTTTGTATGAGAAATATGTGAAGAGTTGGGATAAATTCTTCTTTTGTCAAAAAAAATTAAATAAATAAATAAAATAAATAAATAGAAAGATAATTGTGTGTATGTTAAATGAATAGAGTTGTAGAATTCTGGAATGAATGTTAAAATATTTCCTTTTGTATGGTAATCTTGTAGTATTGAAAGGCCTGTGTAATGGAATTTTGTGTATTTGCGCATGTGTATATGTTGTGAAAGGGATTAAAAATTTAAGATATTTTGAAATTGTATGAGAATTTATGTCTAACATTCGTTAGAGACAAAAATGAGTAGTATTTAATCCTCGTCTTATTTCAGTATATTGCAATTCTGGAAATCCGTTGTATTCTTAAAAGTACTTTTTTCCCTAGGGCGTAGAATTTTTAATCCCATTGTGGTCGTCGTTTTAAAGTCTCATTTTTCTCTGTAATTCTAAATCCACTGAAAATTGTCTTGGCTGAATACTTATATCTCGTACATTCTCTGCATGAGTTCAAGTTTACACGTGCTCTTTCCCTTCGTGGCTCAGCTGTGGGGAGGGTTAGAGTAACCCCTCCCATGTGACGTAGGTGTAACGTCTGAATTTAAGCGTCGTATGAGTATCTACTTTGTTTCTCCACACGTAGTATCGGGTGAAGGCCATTGGGTTGTGCCGTGTTCTGTGTGGGACGTAAGATGGTTTCGGTTTGCAACCCCCTCCTTTGCTGAAATATCTGACGCAGCTCCGCCCTGCGAGTTAGTGAGTTTGGGAGTGAAGTGCAAAGCGTTGTCTTATGTATGAGTAGAATGATGATCGTCTTAAGGGCGTATCAGACTCGACGACTTTACAGGCAATTTTAGAGCCAACCACTGATTAGCGCCGATTTTTCGGAAAAAATTGTCTCTACTCCCAGTATGATAGCGCAGACCGAAGTTGCCCAACTTTTTCAGGGCTGCCTTGATAAAATTGTCCGTATACTCAATTTCTCCTCGGATTCGTCCAATCAGGATGCGCTATTTTGATACGTCATATTTCCAAGATGGCGGAACACGGGAATCGCTTCAAGTGGAGGTTTGAAGAAGAAATATTATCGTTAAGCACGTTTATTTTACCGTTAAATGATAAGAATTTTCAATTAATCGTTTTTATTTTCGTATGGCGTTATGACAATAGTTGTAAAAAAGATCAAAATAGAAATAATAATGCGATATTTTACACAAATGAAAGGGAATTTTAACGCTAATCATTGCGTATTTTATTCGCGCCAAGAAAAGTGATAAGCGTCAGAAGTTAGTCTTCTTTCATCCAACTTTTCACCCGACTATTGTAACCTCTACGGTGTTTTCGTCGAGGAAAAATCGGCGCTAAAGTCGGCTAAAAAATTGGTTGTTTTTAAAGTTGCTGAATCTGATACGCCCTTTATGGTCCGCTGTCTTGTAGTTTGCCGTTATCAACTCGTCGTGCTAGTTTGGGTTTGTTCGTACTTTTTCGGCCTGGCTGGTCGACTAATAAGGATGTTTTTCTCTTTTTTACCGCTGGCTGTATGTAGGCGGTTTGTGCTTACGAAGTTGAAAGTTTATGGATAAAAAGGTGTTTAGTGCTGCGTGCTTCAGAAATGCTACGTGCTTTAGAAAATGCTATTGTCAATATGCTACGTGCTTTAGAAAAAGTTATTATCAAAACTGAATTGCGCTGAATATTTGTGGCATTAATGCTCATTTGGGGAACTTCTTATGATCTGGATCAATGGTACGCTTTGTGAATTGGATGCAGCGTGAATATTTGGAGTTCAAGCATGGTGTTCCACGAACTTGTTCTCCAGCTTTTGGTGTTCCAGGCTTGCTAGAAAATCTTACGTGGATCTCTTGAAAGCAACGTTCTGATGTTTACCCAGGATTATTGAGGGAGCTGTGACACCTCATCATTTTGCCAGAACCGTCATAGCCCATTGATTATTATGTAAGTTCATTTAAATTATTGTACTTAATATTTTATAATTGATTGTTATCACATATCTAAAAAAAAGAAAGGAAAAAAAGTCACTTGTTATTTTATAAAGTATGTAGTTTGTTTCAGCATATGATATGCTTAAAGGTTTATTTCTGTGAATCAAGTAATTATTATTATTATTATTATTTTTTTTTTTTTTTTGTAAAAAAAAGAAAAAAAAAATCTTATATATATATGTATATAGATAGATAGATATGTGTAGACTATTTTAGCAGTTTTATCTTTGTGTCGTTAGGAAAATCTTAAATGAATTTTGTTGCGGGACTAGGTGAATTTTTGTAATGTAACTTAATTTAGAATTTCATTAAAATTTATAATTTTACTTTAACTTAGTGTTTTTTTTTTCTTTATGGAGTGTAAATCCTTGTGTTATCTTAATTTAAAATTTAATTTGAAACTCTCAGTTACAGTTAGTGTTATGCTAACATTTTGCGAACCTCGGGTAGTTCAAAAATTTAATAAAATTATAAATCATAATAATAATAATTTCATAAATTTTTATTATTATTTTTTTTTCTTTAAGACACAACGCGACCTTTAACTTGTTATATTTTTTATTATTATTCCATGCGATCACAAATGTTTAAGATGGAATTAATTCTTAACTTCCTTAATCTTAATAAATCTTAGTAATTTTTAGTAGACTAATAAACTTCATTAAAATTTTAACAGTAATTAAATGTTAATAGTAATAACTTTTAAAAAATAATTAAAATTTATAGCAAAAACTATCTTTTTAATAATATGCATATAGATAATAATTACTTCGTGTCAACAATACATTTATGTATGATAAACTGTAGGAAAAGTATTAAAGAAAAGAAAGCAATTAAAGTACAAAAAGAAGTTATTGTAATTTTTATAGTAACGAAGAAAACTATTACTTTATATATTCATTTTTATTAAAATGTTATACTGTAGGTAATAATATAATTATTAATTTTTGAAATGTAGCAGTATATTTTTCCGCTTATTCTCCCCCCCCCCCCGCTCCTCCATTACTATGTTAGTGCATTAAATTTCTTTTATTGTTCCCTCATGCAATGTCAATATCCAAAATATCGATTATTTCGATGAACAGGAAAATCTTTCTGATTGTAAATATTTTACACATGCCAACATATATAAAATAAAGGATTTATATATTTAATGCTGTCACAAAATAATTGTTAAACACATAATAAAATACTTTACTAACAATATAAATAGTCATAATTAGCACGAGAATCTGTTAAAAAATTGATTCTAATGATAGAAATTCTTCAAAGTGCATTACTGAAGTACAGATACAAACTTTAATTGAGAATACTCACGCTAGGGGTCGCATTTTCCGATAAGATGAATATTTTTATTATCAGCTCAGTTAGAGCTTTAAGATGTTATATAAGATAAAAAATAATATATAAATACCTTTTGAACAGTTGGTAACCTCCCTTATAAGCGGTATGGTCCGTTGTATGGGTAGTCCCGCTTAATTTAAGGTAGCCGCCATTTTTAACAAAATGTTAAATTCATTAATAAACTTGGTTAATACCCTTATATGGTTTATGTATACATCAAAATTCAAACAAATTCGGTCATAAATACGCTTTTTACAACGTGGAGTTTTGAAATTTTCAAGCAGCCGCCACTTGAAAACAGAATGGTGGAGTAACTTGGTTAACGAAATCAACCAAGATATTTTTAAGATAAGTTTGTTGTCCTTTTTTAGTTCCATATGGAGTATTATTTAGGAAGTTATCTTGATAATAAAATTTCCTCTGTATATATATATATATATATATATATATAGAGAGAGAGAGAGAGAGAGAGAGTCGTTATAATTAAACGTCCCCTATAAACAGCATCCTACAGCAGAAACGGGTGAACGCAATGCAGCGAAATTTGGTATATAGACTACACACGAGATGCGCTCACAGAATTTCGAAAAAAAAAAAGTTCCAAAATGTCCACCAGAGGGTGCCATTTCCGTAAAAACATTAAATTTAACACAATAAACGACCAAACCGGAATACAGAAACAATATTAACAATCCAGAACAAGAATTATGATTAATAAAATGTAAAACCGGAAAAAAACTGTCAGTTCTAGGGAAAAAATGTCGAGATTTGCATGCTTGCGAAGAAGAGGAAGCTTTATGCAAAACAGGTATTACTTAATGTAATTTTTATTAAAATCACACAATCAACTGTGGAAGAAAATCATATTTATTGAAATTTTATTTTTCCGACTGAGTGAAAATAATGCCTGGACCGGGAGTCGAACCCCGGATCTTTGACTTACAAGGTCAAGGCTCTACCAATTGAGCTATCCAGGCCGACACCCCGGTTAGCATTACTCACTCAGACAATCTTTAGGCAGAAACATCTCTGGTCTATCATGTAGATAGCTCGACAGAAATAAGCCGCAGGAAATGGAAAACACCATTAAACAATGGGAGAAAGAAATACAATTTTTATTAAAAATAAGAAAGAAATACAATTTTAATTGACTTGTAAGTCAAAGATCCGGGGTTCGACTCCCGGTCCAGGCATTATTTTCACACAGTCGGAAAAATAAAATTTCATTATCTAATGTAGTTCGATGTTAAGGAAATTAGAAACTAGTCAATAAATTCTAATATTGTGTCTGTATTCCGTTTTGGTCATTTATTGTGTTAAATTTAATGTTTCTCCGGAAAAGACGCCCTCTGGTGGTCATTTTGATTTTTTTTTTTTTTTTCGAAATTCCGTGAGCGCATGTCGTGTATATTCTACATACCAAATTTCATTGCATTCCGTTCACCCGTTTGCGCTGTAGGATGCTGTTAATAGGGGAAGTTTAATTATAACTACCCTCTATATATATTTAATCCCTTCCCGGCTTATCCCGACCGCAGCTCGGGCAGGCAAACAAACAAGGATGCAAGAGTTTCCATCTGAAGACGGAACACTGACACCAGTATTCTTTAAAATAATTTCTATTATATTTGTTCAGTAATTTATTGTGATAGAAATTATTGATAAAGAATACTGGTGTCAGTGCTCTTTTTTGAGATGGAAACCATTGCCACCCTGCGAATAAACTGGGCTGACAAAGGGATATATATATATACAGGGTGATTCTCAGGTCATGGGACAAACTTGGAGGGGAGATAGAGAACATTACAAGGATTCAGAATAGATAGATAGATAAAATGAAGTGATTGCAATAGTTGGAACTCTAAAGAAATCAACCTAAAAATAGAACTTGTAGAGATATTGTTTTAAGCTATTATAGATAAATAAAAACATATAATATTTTTTTCTATCCCTTTTTATATTTATGTTTTAAATTTTCTAGACGTACAGATATAAATATTATCTGAATGCAAATGCCTTTTTAATTAATCTGTAAATTTTCATTTCCTAAGTAGTTTGAGTCAAAATCGTAAATGTTATCTTAATATAATAAATTAAAACATAACATATAATGTAAATGACAGATTATAAAATGTCCATTTACATTTGTCAAAAAAGATCAAGATCAAACTGTAATTTTAAGCGACGAAGTTTTCATTTCAATTTATGACATGATTGCTCTCCTGATAACTAAATTTCGTATTTCCTGACAAAATATATATTATAGGCTTCATTCCGTTATACAAAGTGTGTTTATAACTAAATAAATAATTTTGTGAATATTAATGCTGTATGAATATTCAACGATAAAAATTGTTTAATCATTTGTTTTAATCATGCGTTTTGTAACTGATAACGATAAATGAACCAAAAAATTAATTTAATTCATGTTGAGTATCAGTAATTTTTTAATATTAAAAATGCATATCTATTGTACCATTGAAAGCATAAAACACGAATTAGGGCATAGTAAAGCAATTAATATGATTATCTCGAGAAGAAGCGTCATACTGTTAGATTCCTCAGCAAAATATTTCTTTCTTGTTTTTTTATCTATAGATCAATCAGCCAAACATACATGACGAATGTATTTCATATATGGCAGATTTTATGTGTAAATTCTTGATATGTATATGCCGCTATTGTTACTGGTATGGGATTCCGAATGAATTCGCAATCAGCTGCAGAATGAAAATTGTATGCTAATAGAAAATGCCTAAAATGTACATAAAAAGAGTTATCACTATACTTTGAGTTATAAACAATTCAAAAACTCCAAATTCTACCATTTTTAAAATGAACTACAATATAAATTTGGAATATAAACCTTAAACAATTGTACGCTTGTTACAAGATTAAAGGATAGAGAAGTTTTTTTCAAAGTTTTACAGATAGCAAATAGTATATATTATCCCAATATTTCTGTACATTATAACTCATATTTAATCGCTATCTATTTCATATGATTTATCATATGCATCATTTTGCAATTATACTATCGAAAGTAAAATAAAGTTTTGCAAAAACGGTTGTGCAAAATTGTTTTTATTCGTCATGCTGAATGAATGTTTTCAGACATATAAAGGAAAAAACCGAAAAAAAGAAATTATTTTGCAGTAAATTTAGTTCATAACAATTCATGGTAGAGTGATGTGAGGTAAGTGAAACTCCATCTTATAACTTAACTGATAAGCTGCATTTAAACCTAATGGTCATTGTATTTGTTCGTTTTGATATCTCTTGGCTTTCTTAAACTAAATCAAATATTAAACAAAGATAGCTTTAGGAGTTTGAAAAAAAAAATGCTTACATATCCCTCTCTGACAATGTGACCTCTTGAACATTGAAGTTTCCTATTCCTGTACTTGTGAAGTAAACTTCACAATTTTCGATAACGAAACCAAGTTTTGTATGGAGATTTTGAATATTACTTTATATCTGTTCTATTTGTTTTTGAATTTTACGTTTATCACTCGTCGTTACACTTATCCAGAATTTCCGTATATTGGGCAAGTGTAACAAGGGTTTATTCTCTTTTCCCGAGCATCCCATTGCATTAATATAATTTTTTATTGTACTTTTTTCAGGTCTGTTTTTTAATTTTTAATAAAACTCAATATCTTTTTTTTTTTTTTTTTTGTGGGAGTTTTAAAAAGATTAATGTGTGAAATGCCGGTTTGAGACGTACGGAAAAATTTGTAACACTTTAAAGATTTGAGATTTTAAAAAATTCAAAATGTCTCCAATTCATGAAAGTTTCCACTATCGGGAAATTTGACTAACATATATCTTAATGTATTGTATATGGGTATAATTAGCCCAGGCTAGATATGCCCCAAACCGTGGTCAAGTAGAATAACAAAACACAAAATCTTCATATTTTTTTTCTTTAAACTTGGCACATGCTAAAGTTAAAAAGCTAAGTAGTTGTAGTTTATACCTTCAAAAAAAAAAAAAAAAAATTGATACGTGTAAGCATAACAGCTACTGAAAAAAATGACGACAATGTCACACTTTACCAAAACGTTGTGCAATATATAAATGAAATTAAAACTTTAGTAAGATGTTAATGACCTTATTTTTTTTTTTTTAATAAAATGATTTACAGTTTATCACTTTTTAAAAAAATATGTATGTATGCACACATACAACACACACACACACACACACACACACATATATATATATATATATTATATATATATATATATATATATATATATATATATACAGGGTGATCTAAAAGTCAGGACAAACTTTAAAAATGAATAATTCGGAAACGAATCAAGATACCAAGATACAAAGATACGGTTTGCACCAAACGGATGGAAAAGAAGCCGGGTTTTGTGTGGCAAAGAAAAAAAATAGTTCTGTTGGCGACCAACAGATGGCGCTGTTGTATTTCTGATGTAGGATTATGCAAAGCAACAAACGATATAAAAAGGAACAACTACAGCAGGTAATGGTAGTCGACGCTTATATGCATCGAAATATCGCATTCTCAGTCGCTACTTTAATCACGCATGGCCTCCAAGATCTCCCGATCTGACACCCTGTGACTTTTGGCTGTGGGGATTCTTGGAAGTCAAAAGTGTACCGCGACCAACCGGCATCACTGGCCGCACTGAAAGATGCCATCCGCCAAAATGTGTCTGCCATAACGCAAGAAATGCTACTAAATGCTGTGAACGATGTTGTGAATCATCTCACAGCTGTACTTCTGAATGATGGACATTGAACAGTTACTGTAGTAGTACTAATTACTGTAATTAAGCTGAATGGTAAGTTGTCAACATTTTTTTTTTCATTTGTAAATCATCTTTTGGTGAAATAAAACACTATAGCGCCATCTGTTGGTCGCCAACAGAACTAATTTTTTTCCTTTGCCACACAAAATCCGGTTTCTTTTTCATCCGTTTGGTGCAAACCGTATCTTTGTATCTTGATTCGTTTTCGAATTATTCATTTTTAAAGTTTGTCCTGACTTTTGGATCACCCGGTATATATGTACAGTGATGGAAACAACTTTAAGACCAAATGTGAAATTGCAAAAATTTTAATTTTACTAAAAAAAAAAATCTGGAGTGACTCCACTCGACTTTCCGAACATTGAGTAACTAACAGTTTTGTAGATAAAATAAAGAAAGAGGAGTTGCTAAACAAACAAAAAAGAGAAAACCATAACAGAGTGTTTGAGTATTTTTCTCCATATATCACACGAGGTTTTATTTAACGCTACTGAACTTTGAGCCCTTAGATCATAATGATAAAGAATTTTTCGTTGTGTCCCTGTAAAAATCTATAAATTCTAGATTCACCAAAATGCTTATAGTTAGTGCAACAGTGATTTATAATATTCATACAAATTTTCAGCTCAGTTGAATAAGGCGTTTAGATGCTATCGCTGGTCTCATAGGCCATAAAGATAAAGAATTTTTCTTTGTGTCCCTGTAAAAAAACTGTAAGTGCTAGATTCACCAAAATCTATACAATTGGTTCAAATGTGACCTATAACATGTGTACAAATTCTTTGCTGAGATTAATAAGGCGTTTAGACGCTATCACACTTTTAAAAATTTGACAAATAGTTTTTCTTTGAGTCCCTGTAAAAAAACTATAAGTGCTAGATTCTCCAAAATCTATACAGATTGAGTATCTGTGACCTATAATATGTGTATAAAGTTTTTGCTCAATTGAATAAGGCGTTTAGATGCTATCGCACTTTTAAGATTTCGGTCCCTTGGCCATAATGATAAAGAATTTTTCTTTGTGTCCCTGTAAAAAAACTATAAGTGCTAGATTCACCAAAATCTATAGGGTTCGTACTATGGTGACTTACAATATACGTACCAACTTTCAGCTTATTCGAACAAAGCGTTTAGACGCTAGCGTGTTCACTCACAGACATACACACATACATACACACATACATACACACATACATACACACACACATACACACATACATACACACACACATACATACATCATCGTAAAAATAGTGAAAACGGACTCGTTGGACCTCGAAACGTATAGAAACATCAAAATCTCGAATTCGGATTTTTGACATGATTACAATACTTTCCTCACTATAGTGTTCGGAAAGTAAAAAGGAAATAGGAACATAAAGTAGTATATGTATATATGTAACCATAACTATAACTATATGTAATTGTAATTATAAATGTATCAAGTATGCTTAACTGTAAAACTTAACTATAAGATGTAACCGCCACTGTGTGGCAACAGTCAGACTGCAGCTGCTCTTCAATAAAGAAGTAATGTATAAAATGGCGCAGTCGAGCGTCGAAATAGCACTTTCGGAATTAATTTTCGAATAAATCCTGAATGGATTCCTTAAAAGTTCCAAGATGTTTGGATCACTCTGGTAACATCGCTGAAGCATGGCGAAAGTTTCGACAGAACTTTGAAATTTATCTGAAGGCAGGAGGCTATACGGAGAAAGATGACGACGTCAAAGTAGCAATATTATTAAATTGAATTGGTGAAGACGCTGTTGAGTTACATTCGAGTTAACAGACGAACAGAGAAATATCTTAGCGTATGTCCTGAATGCATTAGAAAATTATGCAAATCCACGCAGATATGTCGTGATCGAACGCTATGCATTTAATAGCAGAATTCAAGAACAGTTCGAAAATTTTGATGAGTTTGTAACAGATTTAAGAAAACTTATAAAATTTTGTGAATATGGAAATCTATCTGACAGTATAATTCGGGATCGCATTGTCATTGGTACAAAAGAAAAACAGCTTCCAAGAACGACTATTACAAAAATCAAATCTAACACTGCAAAAGATGATTGACATTTGCCGAGCAGCACAATTAAGTAAAAAACAATCAGAAGTAATACAGCGGAAATCAACAGAAGTAAATATTCTGAACGAAACGAGTACTGTCGCAGACGTTGTGTCTCTAATAGATAAAAATAAACAATTAAAAAATAAGCCTTCGAACAATTCGCCGTCGCAGACAGCTACTGGAAGTGAAAATAAAAAAGAAAAGATTTTTCTGTGCAAAAAATGTAATTATAATCATACTAGAGGAAACTGCCCCGTATTTGGAAAAAAAAAATGCAAAATTTGCAATAAATTAAATCACTTCGTTAGTGGTTCCAAGAATAATTTTAACTCTGTCGCAGCTAAATTTTCATATAACAAAATCTTGTGTGTCAAAATTCTCTTTAATTTTGGACAATTCAAGTTATTCCTTAAGGATGTCATGCGACAAAAAAGTAAAAACAGAAAGAACTCTCTTATGAATCAGGAGTAAAAGTTAATTGAAAGCGTAAAGCGAAGAATAAAAAAGACAGCCCTTATCTTTGTGTAACCTCTTTTTCAGCGAAATGCGCAAACAGCTGTGCGCCCACCCGCATGGGTCAAAAGCAATAAATGTCATTAAGAGACAAAATCCAGCCACCCTTATCGAAAGACGCAATCTACGCTTATGTCAAAATAAGAAGTGTAAAAGCGAAATTAGAAAGCGAAGGGAATGCAACGTGTGTGAAGTTTAGCTGACTTTGAAAAGTCATTGGCGCTATAAAAAAAACAATTCAAGTAAAGCAATAAGCTTTATGGTGCTTATAAGTGTAAGAGCCCAGGGGTTATACTGTTTCTTTGGAAAAAAACAGTGCTTTTCACTTCGAAGAAAATATTTCGGACACGTGCAGAGAGTGGATTGTAGCAGTTCCTCTCTTTATTGCAGTAAGCGTTTATTCAGTGACGTATTAAGGAGGCGGGACATGGGACGTAAGAACGGCGTTTATTGGATGATTTTCCCCCCTCGTTTTTCGAAGAGGCTAGCGAGTGTTCGCTTCTATACAGAGTTGGAGAGCTATGGAAGGGTGTCAGGCTTTTAAAAATGTGAATATATAAAAATTGAAAGAAAGAAAAATGGTGTTTAGAGATGATGTGTGGATGTCAAGGAATGATGTTTGGCAGTTAAGAGACTATGCGTGGCAGTTAGAAAATTTGGAGTGGGAGTCGGCAGTTAATTGTTTGGAGGTCGAAGATTATAGATGGCAGTCTGGAGAAGACTTTTGGCTGCTTTCAGATGCTTCATTAATTCCGTGGTCTCCGCCGAGGAGTGCAGGCAGTTGTTAGAAAAATCAACGATGCCTCGTTTCTGTTGGCTCAAGTGGTGAATTTTGATCTATATGGTTGTCATGGGGCATACGACTGGTCAACGGTACATCTTAAATGATTAAAAAGGCACCGAGCCCTTACAAAGCCGGCTTTCCACTGACGCTCAGTTTTGATAGATCAACAGTTTGGCTGTAGCAAGTTAGCTTTTGTGGTCAATTCAACTTGGATTGTGTTCATGTTTTTGAAGTTTTGTCTCCAGTTTCTTCATTTTACATTTGATGGAAACTGGTGGGCGGTCTAACGTTCTCCTGCAATAAGATATCCACAGGATATCCTATGTCCACGTGGTATAGCCGGTGTATAAACATGGCATTATCCTCTTCTAGATGACTCCTAGAACGGCGGGGGATGCTCCTATAATATTCTTTTTCAAAGATAAGTAAAAATGTTTTTCTTTTCTAGATAGAGTTAAATTTGTGTGAAGTTTCCAGTAGATGTGTATTATTATTTTTGACAGAAATGTAATCATTTTTTTTTTTTTTTTTCCCACAGTTGGAACATCTGTAGTCCATGTTTAACCGGGCAGTAAGCAATATAATTATTTATTAAAGTGAATTGTAGTATAGTGATAATTTAAATCTAATTGTAGTTACTAGACTTGCTAATTAAAAACAAATTTTAAAAATAGAAACTGTGAGGAGTATCTATTACTATTTTGTATGAATTGTGTTTCTATGGTATTAGAAAAAGAATTGAAATAACCATAATAATTTGAGTGTCTTTAACATTAAATTTTTCCATCTTTGAAATTTGATAAAGAGTTTTAAAAAAAAGATTGGTGGTAGTTATAGTAGGTTAACCAATTTCAATTTACTAATTAGCGTTTAGTTAATATCTTTTTTGAGCCTGAGTAACAATTAGTTTTAAGGGTTGAAAATAAATGTTTAGTGGGTGGTGCAGTAAATGCGACTTTAGTCTTTAGAGAAAATAAGTTTATTTTATGTATAGCTTGGTTCTAGAAGTAAATTGGTCTGATGCAGTATCAAATTAGAAAAGTTGTTTAAATCCTATGATTGTAAAAATAATTTTAGTTAGATCTAATTAATTTGTGACATTACCTTTGAAGTAGTATTAGAGTTTAAAAACAATTTGAATTTATCAGAAAGACCAGTTTACTTAATTTTCAATTAGTAATATTGTAAAATGTAATATTCTATAAAGTCTGGAAAAAGTTTCATTTACCAAATTTTAAATTAGTGACTGTTAACCCTTGTTTGTTTGTAACATGACATATTAAGAGTTTGCAGTCATAGAAACTAATTTGTCTAAATGGGGTTTTCCTAGATTTTCCAATAAACTAATTATTTTGTTGTGGTTACTCTAACTAGTTTAGACCTATCTGTGTCGCACTGGCTGAGGAATTAGTTTGTTTATCAGCTTGTGTAATGTAGATTTGTCAGTTATTTAAAGTTAGAGTGACATTTCAGCTAGGCATTTGAGAAATACAATATAGTAATTAAGCCATACATGTTTAGGACTGTTTAGCAGAAATTTACATAAAACTCATACAGGATTAAAATTGTAGCTAGAAATCTTACCACTAAATTCATAGCCTATTTAAATTGTTTTAGATTTTATTAGGAGTTGTAAATTTCATGCACTAAAACTTAAACAGATAAATAAAAATAAAATACTGTATAAGTCAAAGTAATTTAAGCACCAACCACTAAAGTAAAAATAAATGTAGTTGAGATAGTTAGTTTAAAAAAATCCATAGAATAACTCCAAGAGGATTAATAATGTGGAAAAATATATTTTTGTAGATTCAGTGTTCTGTGCTAAGGAATCAAGTTGGATTCAAAAAATAAAGGAAGGAAGTAAAATCTTATCAGTTAACTTACATACTAGCTCGTGTGTAAATATAATACATAACGATTTGCTTAAATCTTTAAAATGTAACTATTCCAGTCCTACTGAGATTATTTTAGAAGCTTATGGAGGAACCGTAATTAAACCCCTAGGCACAGTTAACTTAGAGTGTAAAATGAATAGTTGTACTAAATATCTAGATTCTATTGTTGTAAACTGTAATAATTATTCTAAAACATCGTTAGGATTACCTAGCTGTATTGAATTGGGTCTAATTAAAAGGCAAAAAGTAGATTCTACTGAAAAAAAAAATAACGATGAATTTATTGAGAAAAATAAAGATTTTTTCAATGGTTAGGAACATTTAACTGAATGTGTTCTATTAAAATTGATAGTGATGCTAAACCAGTAACTAAACCTCCCAGAAGGATTCCAAAATCCTTGAAACCAAAATTAAAAGAGAAATTAATTGCTCTTGATAAAATTATAAGTAGGGTAGAGAATCCAGATGGCTGGATTAATAATTTAGTTATAATAGAGAAACCTAATAAATCAATTAGGTTATGTTTAGATCTACAGGATCTTAATAAAATTATTTTAAAAAATGTCATTTAATACCAAATATTCAGGAATGAATGCCTAAGTTATGTAATAAATCTGTGAACAGTGTGTTTGATTTAAAGGATGGATTTTTATCAAATTAAATTGGATGAACCTTCCAGTAAATTTCCAGAACCTTCGAGCAAAACGATGCACAAATCGAAAAACAGAACGTAAGCATAGTATTTGCTACTAAAAAGTTTCATAATTCTATTTATGGTAGAAAAATAATTGTTCATACCGATCATAGGCCTTTAGTTTCAGTTCATAATAAAGATTTTTCCACCACTGCATACGTCATTTCATCACAACAATTGAAAAAAAAAAAAAAAAAAAAACAGAAAATAGATCATGATATATATATATATATATATATATATATATTAGCAATTTAACATACAACCATAACAAGTGAAAAATACGTATTGCAAAATGCAAAATTTAACTAAAAAATGAAAAAAAAAAAAAAAAAAAAAACTTTAATTTTATCAAAAGTAAATAACACGGTTAAGGTGAAAAATTAGCTTTGTTTCTGTAATGGTGAAATCTCTTAATAAAAATTCACTACCAATACCTGACAATGTGTTGAAATATAAACGAAATAGACATACTTGACAATAAAAAGTGATATACTAAACATGAAAATTTACATAAATGGAAATAACAAGATAAAATTTAAAAACACAAGCATAAGTAGATAGAAAATGCCGTTCTTGCCCCAGCAGGCTGCGGTGCTGTGCACCGCAGCCTGCCGAGGAGTTTATCTTTATCAGCATCCGGTGCAGCCTGTCGAGGGTCGTGAAAAATTTCCGGTGACGCATGACCTGTTGAAAGATAAGGAAGTGATGATAAAGAATTTAATGAATATTATTTTAAGAGAACTTTAATTATCGATTTTTCTCAAACTTATTTTTCTGTGGTGCTGACATCTACTGAGGAAGTATTGAACTCCTTCATTAAAAAATTTTGTTTTTCAACGTTCGCCGTCCACGGGATTCGAACTTACAACGTAAGCATTAGCAGCAGAACGCTTTGACCACTACACCAGTGGGGCTTATTTTTCGTTAATGTATTAATATTAGTTATATTTTATGAGAAATAATTGTTTAAATCTTGTAATTTTTAAAAGTTAGTTAGTATTTGTAATTATTTACTGTGCCGCATTCAGTTGATTTTAAATGCAATTTATTTTACAATTAGATTTTTTGAGAAATAATTGTTTAAAAGTTAGACAGTATTTTTAATTATGTAAAATATACGATTTTTCGCGAATAGTTTTCACTAATATTTTTAAGGAAAAATTGTGGTATAATTTAAATGCGTACAAAGTTTAATGAAATGATTGCAAATTAAGAAAATAAACTATTTTTTAAGTAGTTAAGCAATGAAATTTTCTCGCATGTAAAATATTAGCATATGTGCTGCCATCTATTGGACATAAAGTGAGAAATATACGCTTTTTTTTTAATTTAATGAAATAGAGTTGTTTTTATTTATTTATTTTTCGCGAATAAAGTATATCTTTTATCATGCGATTATTTATTGAAACAGAGAAAAAAAATTAATGTTATTGAAGTAGAGAGTTAGAAAAAAATATATTCAGACAGAAATAGAGATATTTATTTCATTTAGTAATAAAGGATTAGGAAAATTAACTAAGATTTTGTGTATTTTAAATAAGTTAGCTTAGAAATTACTTGCAAAGAGAAGAGTCAGATGTTTTAAAATATGCGTACAAAATATATTTTTACATTATAAATGTAATTTTATAATCACATTTATGCATACTATTTATTTTCTTAATAGAATAAACAAGAAGTTTAAAAGTTAGGTATGATTAAAGCATATACAGGATATGGTTTTAAGGTATTACTGTGAAAAGTTGTTGGAAAATATTAATAATTAAAATATGCTTACAAAATATATTTTACATTATAAATGCAATTTTATAAATAAATTTCACTTATAATCACATTTATGCATTACTATTTATTTAAAGTGTACTTATATAGACTGATTTTTAAAATTTATTTTCTTAATAGAATAAACAAGAAGTTTAAAAGTTAGGTATGATTAAAGCATATAAAGGATATGGTTTTAAGGTATTACTGTGAAAAGGTGTTAGAAAATATTAATAATTAAAATATGCTTACAAAATATATTTTACATTATAAATGCAATTTTATAAATAAATTTCACTTATAATCACATTTATGCATTACTATTTATTTAAAATATACTTATATAGAATGATTTTTAAAATTTATTTTCCTAATAGAATAAACAAGAAGTTTAAAAGTTAGGTATGATCAAAGCATATACAGGATATGGTTTTAAGGTATTACTGTGAAAAAGCGTTGGAAAATATTAATAAAATACCATATATTGATAAGATTACAATATTTCATATAAAGTTTTAAACTATAAAGTCTTAATATTTGGTTACAAAAGCATAATTAAATTCACTAATGCATTCTCCCATAGATAAATTTTCATAAATTCGATATAATTCCTAACAATGTTATTTTTTAAATGCTTGAAGAAATTTTAAGTTTTACATCATAATCTGGAATCGAACCAGGCATCTCTCTTAACTTTGTATTTACAAGAATTTAAGAATGAATGTGTAATGAAGCGATTTATATATTTTTCTATGATGCTGCCATTTATTAGTCAATAAAAATTTTAAAAAAGATAATTTTAGAAATATACTCACCATATGTTTTTGTAGCAGGACCTGGAATTGAACCCGAGACAAAATATTCCTGGGGGATAGTAGTTTTCAAGTGACTTAACCACTATCCCACAGGAATACACTCCAATAAATCCATTTAATATAGAAATAGGTGGATTTCATCTAGTATTCAACATGGTGGCTTCTTTGAGGTCACGTGATTTTTATGAACCAATCAGAAACATTGAAACTTTAATTAATAGTATTATAAAATTAAGTAGTTCGTGGAATTAAGTGTTGTTTATAAACAAATAATTTAGGGGTCACGTGATTTTTTCGACGAATCAGAAGCATGAATTTTTTTAATTATTATTATTATAAAATTAAGAATTTTGTAGATGTAAATATTTTTTGAGGTCACGTGTATTTTATGAACCAATTAGAAACATTGATTTTTAATTCATAGTATTATGAAATTATATGCTTTATGGAATTAAGTGTTTTTTATACAGATATTTTTGAGGTCTCATGAATTTTATTTTTATTTATTTATTTATTTATTTTTTAGAAAGTTTTATATGTGATAGATTTGAATTCATAATATTATCATTGTAAAATTAAGTACTTTGTGGAATTAAGTGATTTTATATATAGATATTTTTCAGGTCCCATGAATTTTATGAACCAATCAGAAACATGGATTTTTATTGAAATTTTAATTCATAGTATTATAAAATTAAGTACTTTGTGGAAAGTGCTGTTTATATACAAATATGTTTGTGGTCACGTGAGTTTATGAACCAATCAAAACCATGGATTTTTATTGTTAGTATTATCATTATGAAATTAGGTATGAGGGGTCTTTCTAAGTGATTTTAGTATGTATTTACGCAAGTTTAGGAAAAAACCATGGAAAACTTCAAACGAATAGTCTACAAGCTTTAAAATCTATGATGTACAAAGTATTTGTTTTGACATGTTGATAAACTAGAATTTTTTACGAGATTTGGATATTAAAATAACATATTTGGCGAGATTAATAGGGGTTCTAAAGAATTTGTCTGTTATTTTGCTTTTCCTAGTGTACGAATTTAGGATATATTTGGCGTGATTTTAATACATTCGCCGATAATTACAAATTTGGTGGTAAACCTACAGTATAAATGCAGTCGCAAAGAAAATTTTGTTAGTTGCTGCTGTATTTCTGAGGAGCGCGCACGTTTAATTTTATAACTTGGATTTTCTATAACACTCTACTTTCTAAAATCGTAGTGAGAGATGGATTTATCTGAAAAGATGTCTATTTCAAATGAGTTGTCATCAAGCTTGGATACTAAGAAAGTACTAAAAACTTTTAGTTGTGTTCCTTGCAGCATGGTATTTAAACGAAAATGGGATTTGCTTCGTCACTTAAAAAATCATCTGAATGAAAAATCTTTTATTTGCAATGTATGTCAAAAAGCATTTACCAGATCAGATGAGTTAAAGAGACATTTAAAAATTCATGAAAAGACTCCTATTGAACATAGATGTGAGCAATGTAGTGAATCCTTTAATTGCAAGTATCTGTTGCTGGTGCATATTAGAAAAAACCATCGAAAACCTTTACCAGTACATTCATGTGATGAATGCGCAGAAACATTTAGATAGAAATATAAATTTTTAGAGCATGTTAGAGAATATCATCGAAAACCCTTATCGCAAGCAACATTAAAGGGAATAACAAATTCTGACCGCGATCTGCTCAAGGTTGGTTGTAGGATTTAAGGCCGATTGACTCCTGATGTGTCCTAGGCCTAGAGGGGGAATGCCCTCCGTGGGGGTCTTTCTAAGGGGTCCTAGCCCGTATTTACGCGAGTTTCGGAGGAAACCACGGAAAACTCCGAACGGCTAGGTCGATGAGCGCGACCTGGGATCGAACCCGGCACCTCCCATCTACCAGCTTTGAGCGCAGAACCGCTCGGCCGCTGGTGGGCGATCTGCTCAAGGAGAAAACTAAGCATTTTAAAAGAAAAAATGCTCTTAATACATTTACAATAACCACATTTGATAATAAAAACAAAAATACGGATTTGTTGTCATTTTTTAATAATTTAAGAACTGACATTTTAAACGAATTAAACTTTCAATTAAATGACCAAGGAACATTGAAATGGTATATTAATGTAGAAGTTATTTTTTGTTGTATTTATGAAAATGGAGAAAAGGATTTTATTACTCAAAATTTTAGGTCAAAAAGTATAACAACTCTTTTAATAAATGATTTGAATAATGATCTTGAAAGCGCTTTTAACAAGATGAAAAAGGCGTTTTGATGAATTTAGCGAACAAGGATCAGGTTGGACATTAACAGAAATTTTCAAATTAGAACTTTGTATGACAAAATATGGTTCTTTTCAAATGTAATATCTGATTTTACTATATATTAAAATTTGTTAGTTGAATCTCATAAAATTATTGTAAACTTTGTTACAAAAACTATTTTATAAAACGATTGTATAAAAAAATGATGCATGTAAAAAAATTCTTATAATTTGAAAAATAAAAGTATGTGTATAAAAATTGTATTTTAAATTATTTATCTCATATAAAAATTTTAAAGACTGAAATTTTATGTAAAAGTTTAAACTATTAATCGGATTTTTAAAATAAATGCTCTTAGGTATATTATGTAGAGGTATTTAAATAGAAAAGTTTTATATTTATTTTAACTTAGTAATATATATATATTTAATATGATTTTAAAACTATATATTTTTATAAAACGTTATTTCATAAATAAATTGATATTTTATAGTAAATATAATCATAATCTTACCAATTTTAGAGATTGTATCAAAAAAATCATGAACTTTCCAATTTTAGCATTAACCATTTGACATATAGTTTACGGAAATACTAACCTACTTAAAAGTTTAACTTTACTGCATGTCTTAAACTGTCCTAACAGACATACTGCGTGCTTGAAATTAGACATGAACAAATTATCTGTTTTGGCACGCTGATAAACTAAAATATTTTACAAGTTTTAAATTCTTTTGGCGAAATTTTTTAATGTATTTGTGGATAAACTAGAATATTTTACAAGATTTGGCTATTAAAATAACGTATCTGCTATGATTTGGCGAGATTTTTTAATGTATTTGGCAATAAATACTAATTTGGCATTAAACATAGAGTAGAAATTCAGTCTCATAGAAAATTTAATCAGTTACTGACTTGTTTTCGTGGAGTTGCTTCAGTTTTCATATAGCATTTTTAAAGTTTTACTTTGATTATATTCATTAATTATGATGAATCTATCTGAGGAAGTGCAAGTTTCTGTTCCTCAACAAGCCTCTTCATCATGTTTTGAAGATGAGAAGTTGTCTAATCGTTTAAAGTATAATGAGACTTCGCACTTAAAGGTTCATAAATATGTAGCGCCATATATTTGTAATATATGTAAGAAAGCATTTAGTAGATCGTACGATTGTAAGAAACATTTAAAAATTCATGAAAAACCTCGCGTAGGATATGGATGGGAATACTGTATGGAAAATTTCACTCGTAAACGGGATTTATTGAAACATAATACAAGAATTCATAAAAAGATTTTACATAGACACAGTTGTGATGAATGCACTGAAGTCTTTATGACTAAACAAGATTTATTTACACATAAAAAAATGCTACATCGAAAGGTTTTACCTGAATATCTATGCATTGAATGCAATGAAAGTTTTCGATATAAGTATGAATTATTACGACATAACAGAAAAAAACATCGTAAAGATTCTTCTGCTTACGTATGTACAAAATGCAATGAACGAAATACTCTACCGATCAACAACTTAGACAGTGAAAATTTGAACTTAACGAATTTTTTGAATAATTTAAATACTGCTTTTTTAGCCAACAGTAAGCAAATAACAATATGTAGCAAATAACATAACGTTTAGCAAATAACAATATGTATTTATTAATAATGAAAATGCATACAATGTTTTACCCACTGCTAATGAAAATATTAATACCGAATGTATGACACAAAATAATATTTATGACTCACCAACCAACAACTTTGAGAGTGTAAATGCGGACTTAACTAATTTTTCAGATAATTTTAATAATGAATGTTATAATCAAAATAATGTTTACGGTTCATCAACCAAGATTTAACAGTGAAAATATGATCTTATCAAATGTTTTGGATAATAATAATAATGAAAATGCATACAAAGTTTTACCCTCTGCTAATGAAAATATGAATATTAATACCGAATGTAAGACACAAAGTAATATTTATGACTCACCAACCAACAACTTTGAAAATATAAATGTGGACTTTAAGAATGTTTTGGATAATTTTAATGTAGAGTGATGAGTAATAACAATCAAAATAATATGCACAATTTTTCCCCGGTTAGCGCTGATAACGACTTGCTGACATTTTTGGATAATTTTAATGTAGTGTATGAGTAATAACAATCAAAATAATATGCACAATTTTTCACCGGTTAGAGCTGATAACGATTTGTTGACATTTTTGGATAATTTTAATGTAGAGTGTATGAGTCATTATCACCTTAACGATTTAACAACAATTTAGATTCTTATGAACCTGTTTATATACTGATAATAATAATGTAAAATAAAATATTTTAATCAAAAATTGTGTTTTTATTATGAAATTACTTTCTATACAACATTTCATCCTACAATAGATACGTTAAAACTTAAGTCACGTGTTATTAAAATCTAAAAATGTGTAAACTTTTCTTACATATAACGTATTGTAAATATATTTTTGCTTTCTTATTAACTAAATCGTTTAATAAATTTATATACAATAAGACTTAGTGATTTTAATTCGGTTTAAAGAAAATTACAAATGTGTTATGATATAAAAAATTCTCCCCCACAAACTGATATGGAACGAAACAGGGGAAGTGACTTATAAAAATCGTAAAATAAAGGACTCTAATATTGTTGATTCATTTAATATTTTCTACGCATAAAAAGTGGCTATCAATGCACAGGGTGAATTATTACAAGCTCTTAATGACATGCACATGCTTAAAACATTTATGAAAAACAAATATTTGTTATCCTCTATGCCCAAGGTGCGAAAATGTTCAAATGTAACACTATATTGGATAAGTTTTTAATAAAAATATTTTTTAACGTAAAACACATGTATCTTTATTTATGTTTAAATATATATATTAAATAAATGATATAAAAATTGGACTTACCTCAACACAGTTGTTAATTTGCGTCCTTCTCTTCTATTCGTACAGGATGAAATGAGCGATAACGCTATTTCTTATCAAGATCACGTGGTAAGCTTTCTTATCTACTACGTCACATGACATTGCCTAGTATGACGTAGTAAGCTAAGCTACGTGACTGATAACACAAACCCTCCACTAATTTAGTAGATACGTAGCAGATACGTAGCTTACTACGTCATACTAGGGAATGTCATGTGACGTAGTAGATAAGAAAGCTTAGAGTGTTATAGAAAATCCAAGTTATAAAATTAAAAGTGCGCGCTCCTCAGAAATACAGCAGCAACTGACAAAATTTTCTTTGCGACTGCATTTATACTGTAGGTTTACCACCAAATTTGTAATTATCGGCGAATGTATTAAAATCACGCCAAATATATCCTAAATTCGTACACTAGGAAAAGCAAAATAACAGCCAAATTCTTTAGAACCCCTATTAATCTCGCCAAATATGTTATTTTAATATCCAAATCTCGTAAAAAATTCTAGTTTATCAACATGTCAAAACAAATACTTTGTACATCATAGATTTTAAAGCTTGTAGACTATTCGTTTGAAGTTTTCCATGGTTTTTTCCTAAACTTGCGTAAATACATACTAAAATCACTTAGAAAGACCCCTCATACCTAATTTCATAATGATAATACTAACAATAAAAATCCATGGTTTTGATTGGTTCATAAACTCACGTAACCACAAAAATATTTGTATATAAACAGCACTTAATTCCACAAAGTACTTAATTTTATAATACTATGAATTAAAGTTTCAATAAAAATCCATGTTTCTGATTGGTTCATAAAATTCATGGGACCTCAAAAATATCTATATATAAAATCACTTAATTCCACAAAGTACTTAATTTTACAATGGTAATATTATGAATTCAAATCTCTCACATATAAAACTTTCTAAAAAATAAATAAATAAATAAATAAAAATAAAATTCATGAGACCTCAAAAATATCTGTATAAAAAACACTTAATTCCATAAAGCATATAATTTTATAATACTATGAATTAAAAATAAATGTTTCTAGTTGGTTCATAAAATTCACGTGACCTCAAAAAATATTTACATCTACAGAATTCTTAATTTTATAATACTATTAATTTAAAAAAAATCATGCTTCTGATTGGTCGAAAAAAATCACGTGGCCCCTAAATTATTTGTTTATAAACAACACTTAATTCCACAAAGTACTTAATTTTATAATACTATGAATTAAAGTTTCAATGTTTCTGATTGGTTCATAAAAACCACGTGACCTCAAAATAAACCACCATGTTGAATACTAGATAAAATCCACCTATTTCTATCTTAAATGGATTTATTGGAGTGTATTCCTGTGGGATAGTGGTTAAGTCGCTTGAAAACTACTATCCTCCAAGAATATTTTGTCTCGGGTTCAATTCCAGGTCCTGCTACAAAAACATATGGTGAGCACATTTCTAAAATTCTCTTTTTTTTTTAAATTTTTTATCGACTAATAGATGGCAGCACCACAGAAAAATATATAAATCGCTACATTATACATTCATTGTTAAATTCTTGTAAATACAAAGTTAAGAGAGATGCCTGGTTCGATTACAGATTATGAAGTAAAACTTAAAATTTCTTCAAGCATTTAAAAAATAACATTGTTAGGAATCATATCAAATTTATGAAAATATATCTATGGGAGAATGCATAAGTGAATTTAATTATGCTTTTGTAACCATATATTAAGGCTTTATAGTTTAAAACTTTATATGAAATATTGTAATCTTATCAATATACGGTATTTTATTAATATTTTCCAACACTTTTTCACAGTAATACCTTAAAACCATATCCTGTATATGCTTTAATCATACCTAACTTTTAAACTTCTTGTTTATTCTATTAAGAAAATAAATTTTAAAATTCATTCTATATAAGTATACTTTAAATAAATAGTAATGCATAAATGTGATTATAAGTGAAATTTATTAATAAAATTACATTTATAATGTAAAATATATTTTGTAAGCATATTTTAATTATTAATATTTTCCATCACCTTTTCACAGTAATACCTTAAAACCATACCCTGTACATGCTTTAATCATATTTAACATTTAAACTCCTTGTGTATTCTATTAAGAAAATAAATTTTAAAAATCATTCTATAAAAGTATACTTTAAATAAATAGTAATGCATAAATGTGATTATAAGTGAAATTTATTTATAAAACTATATTTATAATGTAAAATATATTTTGTAAGCATATTTTAATTATTAATATTTTCCAACACCTTTTCACAGTAATACCTTAAAACCATATCCTGTATATGCTTTAATCATACCTAACTTTTAAACTTCTTGTTTATTCTATTAAGAAAATAAATAGTATGCATAAATGTGATTATAAAATTACATTTATAATGTAAAAATATATTTTGTACGCATATTTTAAAACATCTGACTCTTCTCTTTGCAAGTAATTTCTAAGCTAACTTATTTAAAATACACAAAATCTTAGTTAATTTTCCTAATCCTTTATTACTAAATGAAATAAATATCTCTATTTCTGTCTGAATATACTTTTTTTCTAACTCTATACTTCAATAACATTAATTTTTTTCTCTGTTTCAATAAATAATCTCATGATAAAAAATATACTTTATTCGCGAAAAATAAATAAATAGAAAACAACTCTTTATTTCATTAAAAAAAAAAAAAAAAAAAAAAAGCGTATATTTCTCACTTTTTCTCCAATAGATGGCAGCACATTTGCTAATATTTCACATGAGAGAAAATTTCACTGCTTAACAACTTAAAAATTAGTTTATTTCCTTAATTTCCAATCATTTCATTAAACTTTGTTCGCATTTAAATTATACCACAATTTTTCCTTAAAAATATTAGTAAAAACCATTCGCGAAAAATTGTATATTTTACATAATTAAAAATACTGTCTAACTTTTATACAATTATTTCTCAAAAAATCTAATCGTAAAATAAATTGCATTTAAAATCAACTGAATGCGGCACACTAAATAATTACAAATACTAACTAATTTTTAATAATTACAAGATTTAAACAATTATTTCTCGTAAAATATAACCAATATTAATACATCAACGAAAAATAAATTGCCTTTAAAATCAAGTTCGACTGAATACGGTACACTAATTAAATAAAAGGTACAACATCAAGTCCCACTGATATAGCGGTCAGAGCGTTCGGCTGCTAATACCTACGTTGTGAGTTCGAATCCCGTCGACGGCGAACGTTGAAAAACAAAATTTTTAAATAAAGGAGTTCAATACTTCCTCAGTAGATGTCAGCACCACAGAAAAATAAGTTTGAGAAAAATCGATAATTAAAGTTCTCTTAAAATAATATTCATTAAATTCTTTATGATGAAAGATAACAACTTCCTGATCTTTCACAAGGTCATGCGTCACCGGAAATTTTTCACGACCCTCGACAGGCTGCACCGGAAGCTGATAAGATGAACCCCTCGGCAGGCTGGGCAGGAAGCTGATAAGTAGACCCCTCGGCAAGCTTCGGTGCGCAGCAACGCAGCCTGCTGTGGCAAGAACGTCATTTTCTATCTACTAGCATATGATATTTAAAAGCAATCGCTAACATGTACATTTAAAAACAACTTGAGATGTAGTACAATATTAAAGTAGATTTATAGAATATAAATATTTTAAATGAACAGAAAAAAAAAAAAAAATGAATAAATTAATATTTCATATTGAATATTTTGAAGATAAATTGAAATTAAATAATAGCATAAATAATTTATAAAAGACTTTACAAACTAACAGGTAAAGAAAAAAAAAGTATCCAAATATTTAAAATTCAAAATAAATCAAAGATAAATTTAGAATTAGAAACATTCAGAAATAAATATTCAATAATAGGTATTAAGAGAAATTCTCCTTATTTTTATTTTTATTTTTTTATTTTTATTTTTTTTAATTACTTTGCTGATAAAAATAATGTTTTAAATTTTCTAGCTTTATCTGTTGTTCTAACTTTTAAAAATGTTTAAACGTATTTAGTCAGTTTTTGAATATAGATAATTTTGTAATATTACAGTTAAATATTCTCGAAATTTATTGACTTACATTGTGATTCCAATGTAAAGCAGCTTAAAGATGTTACATGGAATTCATGTAATTATGAAAATGTCGCATGCGGATTTAAAATAAGTACTTTTGGCAACAGACACTTATTTAACAAGGAGGAGGTGCCGCTCACCACTCTAAGAGTGGTGTTCAGCGCTTCTAGCTATGGTAGGCCCCCTACTCCGGAACGTTTATTTAAAAAAAAAAAAAAAAAAAGAAAGAAAGAAAGAAAATTACAAGGTTCGCCAGAATGAACACACGACAAGGGGCGACATATAAGCCGCCGAAACAACATTCTGTCACGACATATGGCGAAGAAAAGCATAGTAATTTGAATGTTTACAGTCACTCTAATTTCAACATATTTGAATAAGTACAAAGAAAGAGGGGAGGATATTAGCAGAGGGAACATACACTTATAAGATGAACAAAAGATGCATTTCAGTAAGTAAGACAACATAATTCTGCCAAGGTCTATAAGACGTTTAATACATATGAATAATTCACGAGTGAAAAAATTTACTTATATCGTACTTCAAATAAATGTCGCAAAATGTTTCGCACGCTAAACAGGCATAAATTAAAACGAAATACTTTTAATTAATTATTTATTTATTATTTTTTTAAATATTTTTTATGTTTGCTGTAAGAAATTAATGAAAAAATATTCTTAAATTGGTTTTATTTGTGTTAATAAAAAAACATCCTAAATACATATATATATATATATACATATTTATTTATTTATTTATTTTTTTTTTAATGTGTGATTAGAAGTTTTAATTATTGTAAAAGAAGCAAAAACGCTAACTTAATTTTTTTCCTAAATACTTATATTCAGAAATCATGCTAAATCTTTTAAATTTTATTTTTTACTAGTCATCAATTCCCATGACTGAAGATAATTTAAGTATATGCAAATTTTCGGGGTTCCTTTTTGTCGTATTATAATTATTTTATAAATCCAACGTCAGGAATGCTTTTTCAATAAATTCCAATATTTCCAAAAAAAAAAAATTTTTTTTTTTCGTCTGAGTAATTGCTTATTCAATAATTGAGTTATTGCTTATTCAATAATATCAAATTTTTTTGAAAATATGTCTGTAAAGTTGGAAAGTGTATGCAATCTAAATGTGACACATAGAATTTTTTCTCTAGATTTAATTTAACTTCAAATATTCATATATAAAGAAAAATTCACAGATAAGTAAAAAATGACGTTTTATATAATATATCGGTATTCTCAGGAGAATAGTTTTCAACGTAAAAACGTAATCATTTTGTTGTTAGAATAAAATATAAAACAAGATCAGCAAAGCTACGTAAATATTTCAGTCAGGGATATAATCACGCCAAAAGATTTTTTTTTTTTTTTTTTTTTTTTTTTTTTTAATTCCGTTGTGGCTTTATTTGAAAAAAAGAAGTAAGTATCAGCACTTTTATTGCGTTTATAAAATTCTTATTCTTCAATCATTAAACGCAAGGTTTTCTCTGCTTTTCCTTTTCAGTATTTTAGCTGTTTATTTAACGCATTATAAAACGTAAAATATTTACCCTACCATTGATTAAGAATAATAAAAAGCTAAAATCTACAAACATGAATTATGGTTATCAAATTTTATATAAAATTCGGTATTATTATTTTTTAATTCTTATTGCAAGCTAAGCAAAAAAAAAAAAAAAAAAAAAAAAAAAAATCTTGTCGTTCTACAGTAGTGCTGAACAAAAATCAATATAGTGGACGGTATTTAAGTTTCGAAGTAATCTCAAGCAGAATGAAAAACTTTTTGCCAACTTTCCGGTAACTGCATAATACTCTTGTGATAAATGTCGGAGGTTCTCGAGGCAGAAATGCCCTTAAGTGCGTTCCGCAGATCTATTCTTGAAAATTCTTCCACGGAAGTGGTTGTTGGGAGAAAGAAACGTGTGACAACTTGTTGATACCAGGGCCCGAATAACCTTTCAACTGAGGAGAAGCACTACCCAGTTTCCCCCCCCCCTACTCACAACGTGATTTAAAGGCAAAGATAGCTTAGAAAATTTAAAATTAATTCGTTAACCTTCTCAGCAGCGGAAATGGTCATATCCATTTGCTGAGTTGCTGATTTTCCCTTATTATATTTACAACTCAAAAACACGTAATTACGAAATTTTAGCTTGCTTTTAAGAAGTGAATGTTGTGTGTGTGTGTGTGTGTATTTATATACGGAAAAATTAGCAGTCATCACTGGCCAAAAGATCACTTAAAAAAAAAGCTAATTAAGTATTATCTTAATGGTTACCTTAATCATCTCATTAAAAAATACCCAAACTTGTAACCCCCACTTCATACAAACTCAGTCATATATATATATATATTATTATTATTATTTAAATTTAAGTTATTTCATTGTTTTATATCATTAACACATTTGACTATTGTATTTTACATTAATAATATTAACTGCAATTTCATAATAAAGTTAATGAAAATTAATTGACCACTTTGTTATTTACTGCCCCTTGGCTACTAATAAAATTTCCCTGTTTTGATTTTAATATATAATAACTACCTTTAAGTGTATAATTATATTCAATCACATGTTGCATTAAAAATCATTTTAATACATTGTAAAAGTAAAAATCATACAGTGAAAATATTGTAATTTTGCTGCTTTCTAAGGTGATCTTTGATTCCGATAGTTAAACACAAAACGCAGTTGAAAGGAAAATTGTAAAAATATATATTTGTAATTTTGCACAATTACATGTATATATTGTTAGTTTGGTATCTGGCAGTTATATTAGGATCTAAATCAGTGTTTCCACATGGTCTCATTTTTCAGAAAGTAAGGTAAAGACACCAGTGCTCGTCACCCCTAAAATCTGCACCAGTAGTCGTCACCCTCTTAAAAGAAGTGTTAAAATAAGCGTTAATTAACATCTATGAGTTTTAATCCGCCAGCATTAGATTCTCCAAAGTCTTCTGCTTCTCATCACATAAAAAGTCCAATTTCAACTATTGGGGAAGAGTAGGGAGAAGCAAAATAAGGGAAATATACGCTAAATTACAATTGGATTGAGCCAACGTAAAGCAAATGATTTAGGGAAAAGCTATGCATTTCTTGATATATTTTGTTGTTTGCTGCATTTGACATTCCTGATAAAGCATTGCATGTAATGTTTATGATATGTAGAATACGATTTACGTGAGAATTTTTAAAATTTAACTTAATGTAAAGATTTTTAAGATATGACGACTATTGGTGCAAATTTTGCTCGTTTCACCAGTGCTCGTCATTCCTGACGAGCAGTGGTGTTTTAACATTTTTAATAATTGGGTAATGTTTTTTGCAAAAAATACTACATTTTCACTTAGAATTATGATGGTATAGTTTTTACTTTAGTTGGACTACTGGCACCAGTGGTCGCCAGGGGGGGATTCGTAAATGTAAACAAACGTATTTTGACCCCAAGAACGTGACCTGTATTGTATTTGTAACTTTTGTGTAGCTTGTTTAAATAAAGTCAATCCTGGTAAGTTTAATTCACTAAAACTGACTTTAAACCATCTATAATTTTCCATTGTATTTTGCTGGAAAAATTAAATAAATGTTACATAAACATATTTAGTTATAAAGAGACTTTTCTAGTTTTCTGCTATATAATTTAGAATAATAAAAATAATTACTCTATATATCTGTCTAATGTATTTAAATTTTTATGATGTCATGCATTTGCGAAGATGTATTTAAGTGATGTTTTAAAGTTGCTTCATATTAATTAGTTACAAAATGTGAATATCATTTACGCACTTTATTATGCATTTTATATTTTTATAAGATTTTTATAGATCGTGATTAATCAATTTTAATTCATATATATTTTGAAAGTGATAAAATACAAAGCCTTAATTTCATAATCAGCATAACTGTTAGTCGGTTCAAAATTTTATTAAAGATATTTGTTATGTTAGATATAGGTGACTAAGAATTTATGTAGAAAATATTAAACATGAAAACATTTCTTAAGTAAGCTTTCTATTTATATATTATATTACTTATGTAAGGTAAACACACGAAATATATAAATGATTCTTTTAATTAAAAAACTTTAAGTATGTAGTGTTTTTCTTTTGTGTGTGTGTGTGCGGAGGCAAGGGCGTGGGGTAAAAGAGGTGATATATTCAGTAGCAGTAGATTGTTCTTTGCAAATTCAAAGGATTGTTCTTTGCTTGTCTAGCATATATATAGTGTAACATTAGTTGAAAAACTAAAAAAATAAGATAATGGGTAATGCATTTTAAAAATTTCGGAATATGTATAAGCCTTTTTTAAAAAGTTTTTGAACTTTCTTATAGCTCCCATTTTACATAAAAATAATATCATATTTATATTTTTTATGGTGGCTCAAAATCACCCATAATGGCAGTATAAAACTGAAACAGATAAAAACATTATTTTTTGTGTTTATGCCAGAAATATTTGCTAAGCATAATAAGATTAAGTTATAATTAAGTTAAAAAATTTCATTTTATGTCAGTAATTATGAAAGTATTTTGAGTATATATTTAGGAAAATGGAAAATAGTTAAAATGTTGATCAAAATTATCCTGATTGACAGTTTTACTTAAGTAATTAAAATTATAAGATGCAGATCCATAATATTTGATAACATTAGCCTGATATGTAGAACAATATATAATTATAAATAAAACTAGCAGGCTTTGCCCTCTTTGCTGATCACTACATATAAATAAAATATAAAAAAATTCACATCATTATCAAAAATTAAAAGAAAAAAAATCTTTGAAATCAGTCGAAACCGCAGTTAAAGTTCCCGTTACCTTCTGCAATAGCTTTCTGGCTCGCAATATGATGATTGTTTTCACCTGCCTTCTGCATCGACTTAACCGCTTTTATCTCCCCCCCCCCCCCTTCCCCACGAGTAAATTTAAAAGTTTCGCGAAATTTCATCAGAGTGCATATTGCGTACACTTAGCCAACACACATATCAAAAATCGCCTTTCTGAGGTAATTTGGAGCAGAGTTAAGGTTGAAAACGTGTTTTTGGTAAGCCTGCCTGTGGAAAGGGAGGTAATTTTGCAAAATCGCCTTATAATACGGGTTGAGTACCCATAACCTACCGAAACATAAAACAATCCCCTTCCTGAAATAATTTGGAGCAGAGTTTAGCTTGAAAACGTATTTTTTTGACCCCGCACATAAAAAGGTGGGTGGAAGACGAGAGATTTTCGCAAAACTAGGTGTTGGATACATAGGAACAACTCACACGTCAAAAATCACCTTTGTAAGATAATTTAGAGCAAAGTTATGCAAGAAAATGTTTTTGCTCCCTTTCCCCAAGATTTGGTAGGAAAGAATTGCGTAAAATCCCTTTATAGTTTACATTGGGTACGCATAACTAATCGATGTATCAAAAAATTGTTCTATTGACATAATCTGGAGCAAAATTACTCTTGAAAACATGCTTTTGTATCCACCCCACACTTAATGGAGGAGTATAAGCGAAAGATTTCGCAAAATCCCTTTATAGCGTGTGTTAGTTACGCACAACCAACCCGTATGTTAAAACAAAAAAAATAATCTGGTGTGTCACCCACACGACTTTCTCTTACCCTGAAATTTAATACTATAAATACAGGTTGCAGATTAAAAGGTAAGATAACGAGTACTGTTATGTAAACCTGCGTTAAACAATTCATATTAGGCTTCTGAAGAGTTTTATATGATAATTAGTTCTGTGTGAGGTGGGCTACCGCCCCCCTTAAACCCCCGTTTCATTAATGGACCTACATTTATATAGAATTTAATTCGGTTATTAAAAAATAATTCTGTTTTTAAAAAATAATTTATTAATATTATAATTTTAAAAAATATATTTTTTTTATGATAATGCAGACGATTTCCATATTAGAGAAGTAGTATAACACCAAATATCTAAAAAAAGCCCATTTTTTCTCAATATTAAAAAAAAAAAAAAAAAAAAAAAAATGCGATTTTTTTTTCTAAGTTTTTTTTTCGTTAAAAGTAAAAAAAAATTGATAACTTTGTTTTAAATTATCGCATATCGATGGTTCAACCATTCGTTTTAAAGGTATTGGCGAGCTCTTTTGAAAGACACTCATCATGAAAATTTACTCCCCTCAAAGGGGGGACTTCCGCCCAAGGGGGGGAGGCGTGGCTCCTACATACACAAAATTTTTTCCCCAGTTAACTATCTCTATTACAAAAAATATATATTCGTTTCATTTGGTTTAGTGCAGTCTATAGACGTTAAACTCTACTTTCCTGCAATTTCCCCCATAGACGTAATGTATTAGAATTCTCTTGATTGTCCCTGTACACGAACCATTTGCTTGATCTTAACGAAAAGCTTACTGTAGCATCCCTATATGATACACATTTAGGATACCAAGTTTGAACTTTCTGCGATAATTTGTTTTTGAGATATGCTGATAACAGACACACACACACACACACACACACACACAGACAGACACACACACACAGACATACACACAGACCATTTGCTAAAAACATGATTTTCGTATTCAGGGGACCTCAAAACGTGTAAATATAACAAAATCTCGCATTCGAAAATTTGACCCAAAAACAATACTTTCTCTACCTTATGGGTAAGAGAAAGTAATAATCAATCTTACTGCGATAATTTGGAGCAAGCTTACGCTTTGAAACGTGTTTCTTGGCCCCTCCCTTGCTACTTACTCTCTGCTTTAAATAAAGCTATTTTTAAAGAACGAATCAAATTTTGAGGACTTTTTTTTTTTTTTTTTTTTTTTAAGTAAGCAATGTGCAAATTATTTTGCCTATGAATTTACTTGTTTTATTCGCAAAATCTTGCTCAATAGTTTTAATTTTACCATTTAATGTTTTGTGTTTTAAAATCTAAGAATGGATTTAGGTTCTAAGTATGTACCAAAGATGTTTTGTTTCATTAAATTTTGTAAAAGCACAATTAAAATCAAATTATTAAACAAACTGTTACGTTTTGTTTACATGACGAACACTAGTGCAAACACCTGACGACTACTGGTGAAACTCATTTTTCAAGTGACGAGCACTGGTGCGTTTTTATAGGTTCAATTTTTATTTTTTATAAAAAATTGGTGTTATGTATTGAAAAATTTAAAGTGTCTGACAACAACTAGAAGAATCAGGGCATAAAATAGACCAAAGTATAATACTGATACGTGAATACCACATGAATACCACGCGGAAGAAGCAAACATTTTAAAAATAAGGCCTTAAGAGTGACGAGCACTGGTGTCGTTAACCTTACCACATTTATCAAAAATACAAGAACTGGTGTTTTATGCTAAATGCTACAAATTGGGGAAGAAAAAAAAATCATTCTTGAAAAAGTTAATTTAGGACAAACCTTTTTGAAATGTATTGCTATTTTAGATACTGTGAAAGATGTCTTAAAAATTAAATGCTTAAATTTGATAAAAAAAATATAATATTAAAAAGAGGTTGTTATTAAACAGTGTAAATAATTTGTTAATGATAAACAATGAAATCTCTGAATGTGTATTTCTTAAGATTCATTCATTTGCAAGATTCATTCTTAAAACTGACTGCTGCGTGAGAAAGAAAAACTATGAGAGCTGGAATTTTCAATAATTAAACAAATTTTATTTAGGTTATTTTGCTTATTCTGCTAAATTAAGTCATGACTAAATTTTAAAATTAAATTTATAAGTGAAAATGAAACTTATTGGGAAATTTAGAATAATATGCTAATTTGTTGCGAACATCTTCCAAAACTCAAACACTTTAATTTACAAAAGTTTACATTTTTTTTTTTTTTTTTTTTTTTTTTTTTTTAAGTAACAAAAGGGTAAAACTAACATTTAAAAACTTTGAAAACTGCTATTTGCATGCAGAATGAATGTCGAGCAAAGACTTATTAATTTTATGTAGTTATTAAAAGTATTTATTGTTACCTATAATAAATGTGTTTAGAGAGTTCTTAATACATAAGATAAATTAAACATTTCAAATAAAAAAATAAAAATAAAAATAAAATAATTTAACATGAAATTCAGAGGCAGCAAAGTTTTCAAAAGCACTGAATTTAATGACAACCCTTAAAAAACCTACATGCAACAAGTCATTTGTTGCTACAGTTGGCAGCAAAAGTATCCGAGCACTAGCAATTATCCCTGTCTAAAAAATATACTCGTAATACTGCTTTGTTAAATAAATCCTTGTCGATCCATGTTCCTAATCGGTCTAAGAATATGATTCGACAAGGATTTATTTAACAAAATAGTATTAAGTGTACTTTTTTTATATAAGAATTAATGGCTAGTGCTCGGATACTTTTGCTGCCGACTGTAAGTGTTATGCTTTTTGATTATTGCTATTGTAGTTCATTTTCTCATAAAACTATACTATTTCTATAATTAAAAAGGACAAAGATTTATACTGATAAGCAGCAAAACACTTGACAGTTATGCAGTTCAATATCACATATACATTAATTATGTATCAGTAAAAACAAGGGAAAAGACTACAGAATATACAATGCAAAACAAAATTTATTTAGTTTCTTCACATAAAACACAATTAAAATACATGTATATTTACAACATATTACTTAAAAAAAAAACATCAAATTTTGTTTATTCTGACATCCACCCCCTTTCATTTTTTGGTCATATCATTGATTTTATTTAAATTTAGAAAACAAAAAGGATATTATGAATAAAAACAGTTTTCTGAAAGTTTGTAGAATTGAAGTTTGAGGTAAACATGATTTAAAATAATATAATACAAAAAAAAAAAAAAAAACTTAAATTCTTATCATTTTATCCTCATGAAATTCTTATTGCATATTAAAACATATACATAAGTACATGTACATTATTTTTAAATATTTTAAAAGCATTTAAAAGATTATATTCACTAATATCCCAGTAGCAGAGTCTTACGTATCTGCAGCAAAACAAAATTTATCTGCGATCGAGGAATAACAGAACAAAACTGATATCACAAGAAAATTCATAAAATATATAAAAATTACATCTATAAAGAATGTAAATAAATTAATAATATACAAAAAGTACAGTAATCTGCTGACATAATGCAAGTTCTATAGGCATTTTTAAGCTTTGTTTTTCCTTCTAAATTGTTAAATTTATGTGCAGAGCTTTAAACAATCTACACTCTGCAGCGCTTGCTGCTGTGCTACACTGCTTCTGCAACTATATAAGCAAAAATCTCCTTAATGTAACTTTTGAAACCACTTCAAACTAAGCATTTATTTTTAAAAAGTTACAATATCAGTACAATTTGTTCCAATGAACAATTTCTAATAAATAAAAATTGATAATAAAATTAACTGAATGTGGATTAACACCTCAAAATGCAATGTAATATATAATTTAATATTAACTTGTTAACATTTAAGCAAACTTCTCTACAAAATATATATGCACAACAATTCCTAATCTTCCGAATTATTTAGAAATTTTTAATACATATAATAAAAAAAATACATAAAATAAAAATAGTAACTATAGATACAAAGCAATACTCATTACCCTCAATTTCAGTGTTTACAGTAGAGGGTGGAATTTCGAGAATCTCACTATATTTATAAATAAATAAATACAATAAGAAAGCACTCAAAAATATATATCACAAAGGGGATTTCCTCCCAAAATTTTCACATTAGTCATTGAGCATATTATCACTTTTTTTTTTTTTTCATTTTTGCACTCAGTAATATATTAATTGCTTTGAAGCCTGTTTTAAGTTCTCTTGAATTTCTTTGGGGGGGGGGGGGTGAAAAATACTGAGTAATCATTATAAAAAAAAAAAAAAAAAAAAAAAAAAATGTTAATTCTAAAGATTTCTTAAGAGAATATACGAAGAAGTATATATTTTATTAACAAAAAGCTACGATGCATGACAGCATCTATATATATGAAATAATTTTGGTTAGTCCATTTACTGCACTTCTGTCGAATATCCTTTGAGTACTCAATATCAAATCAAAAATTTTGAAACAGATTACGAGATACGAACTTAAACAATTTCCTCTGCATTTTTGATAAAAATTTAGATTATAAATATTGAAGCAGCATTTTTCCTCAACCACAAAGTGGAAAAAATAAAATAAAATAAAGTTATTTGCATATCTGAAATTCTTGAAAAAAAAAAAAAAAAAAAATCTGCAAAATGTAAACTACGCAATTTCACACTTGAAAAATCACTTATTTGAAAATTTCCACTTATTTTTTTTAATAGAACAAAAAATTTATGTAGGATTTTTAAATATTGAGTGGGAAAATTCCACTTGGTATTTTTTCCAAGTGTGATCCCTGAATTTCTGGTGAATTACAATATGAATAACAGAAAAATATTCCATTTTTGAAAAAATCAGGAAAAAATATTAAATTTATAATTTGTGCTAATTTTTTTTTAATTAATTTATTTATTAAAGCTCAGGGTGGAAAGAAATCAACGATATTCATAAATAGTATATTGAAAATTTCATCTAGAAAAAGAGAAGGGTAATAACTTATAAAATATTCCCCATCTAGCAACTTAGCTACTTTTATTCAGAGTACAATTTATTTCTAAATGCGATCTCTTTTTATTATTATTATTATTACAATTTTATTTTATTTATGCATAACTCAATACAAAATACAATAAAACAAACTCATTACAATAATAACTCAATACAAAATTATTGATTTTACTAGATTGATTGATTGATCTTAATTTAAGTCTTTTCTTGATTGATTTCTTGATTTAAGTTTTCTTGATTTAAGTTTATCAAATTCATCTATAACATCATCAAAGTTTATTTTTCTGTAATATCACTTTCCATACTAAGAAGAGAAAATCCACTTCTTTACTTTCAGACAGTGATGATCTCATACGGTTTTTTATTCTCTTTAATACAGAAAATGAGCGTTCACTGGAACAATTTGTAATTGGTATGGATAGCATAATCCTAATGTCAACATTTGAGAAAGTTTGTTCAATATTTAAAGATTTGATCAGTTTTAACTTTTCAATAGGCTTTAAATATTTGAAAATAAATTTTTGAAACTGTGAAAACTCATCTACAAATTCCTCTTCAATGTCTGTAGAATAAACTTTTTGGTATCTTTCAGCACATTCTTTATTATTCCCATCAGATAGATTTTCATTACACAAAAATCCAAACAAAGATTCAAGTTATCATATGTAGATTTTCGCTTATTTAATTCTGTAATTAGTGAATAACAACTAACGTAGTGTATCTGATATACAAAGTTTTCCCTCCGTGAAAATACTACACTCTTGCTTGAACTCTCATCAAGCATTCGATTGGGGATCTTTGTTGGTCTAGATTCTGCATATTATATAAAAACAATTAAAGCTTCTGCTTCTTTTTCCATTTCATCAAAATTATCCCGTACACAATTAACAAACTTAATTAAGGAATTGTACAATGGCACAATTGCAGACATTTTACAATTTTCTGATTGAATGGTTTTGTTAACGCTATTTATTCTTAACAGAATTCTGTCCCAAATAATAGCCAGCAATGCTGTTTCAAAGTTAGATATTTTAAAAAATAAACTTTTGGCATCATGCCTTGTTCAAGCAGTTTCATCAGCAGAGTTCGATATTTCAGTCAAGATTTCCAGAATAATAGTATAGTTTTTCCTTAAAGCTTTCACTGCATCAGCATTAGCAGACCACCTGGTTCGTGATATTGACTTTAGCGTCAATTTACTTTCTTCACGAAGTACCTTACCCTTTCTGTTAAAAGTTGTCATCTGTGTGTTGATGCAGCAAAAAAATTGTATAAATTTTGCACAATCCCAAAGAATGATACTGCTGAGTGACAACACTCAGCAGCACTTGTGCCAACAAGATTTAGGGAGTGGGCTGGGCATGGCACATAATATATCAAAGGAAATTCCTTTTTCAATCTTGCTTGATGGCCTGAGTACTTGCCAGACATATTGCTAGCATATCGAAAGATTGGCTTCGAAAATACTTAAGCTGAATTTTCATTTTCTCAAGAAAATGTATTATTACTTCATGTAAATGTTGAGAAGTATGATTATGAATTGGAACAAATGTTAGAAAACGTTCTACTGGCTCACCCTTATCATTTACCTATCTCAAAATTATGGAAAGTTGATCAACATGACTTATATCTGGAGTAGAGTCAACAATAAGCCCAAAATATTTTGCCTTTTGTATTTCAGTTACTATTTCTTGCAACACTCTATTTGACATTATCTCGATCAACTCGGTTACAGTGGTTGATGAGAGATAATTTACATTCCCTTTACCTTTATTACCATAAGAATTAATATGGTCAGATAAAACTGGATCACATTCACTTACAAGCTCTAATATTCCTACAAAATTACCATTATGCATAGAACCAAAGGTTTGGATATCTCCAAAGCAAGTCAGTCTACGTTGGGATATGAATTTCAACACTGCTACAACTCTATGTAAGATTTTTTTTTCCAGTAATCACATTATGTTTTGTATTGCTCAACAAGGCTGTTGTCAATTCGATTAGCAGCATTTGAGCGTTCTAAAAAAATACATGCACTTCCGATGAAAATCTGAGTTTTTACGAGAGGAAATCCGCTTACCAATATTCCGCCAATCGGAAAAACCACTTTTGCACAAAGCTTGGCCACTGGAGCCATACAGTTTACAAATAAAGCAAAACACAGCATTTGTAGACGGTGAATAAATAAGCCATTCTCTATTCACTACTTCACCATTTTTTTTAAGTCTGTAAAAGTTTTTTGAACATGCTCGCTCAATATTTCCAACATTTTTTTTGGAATTATTCAACACACCTATATTTTGATCTGGTTTTTTATGAATAAAATATTCCCGAAGAGAGTCATTGATAGGAGGCCACAATGCAGGATCATTAAGATTATCAACAATGATTTCCTTTCCCCATACAGAATCAATTTTAGATATCTTATTTTTTTCCTCTTCTGGAGAAGCAAGAGAATTAGTTTCATCATTATGTGTGTTTCCTCCGAAATCTTGTACTTTAGGGCAATCAGCATCAGATGCTTCCTCAACAAAAGATATCAAATCCGTGAAATTGCACGTATTTTCTTGTCTATCGATTAGTTCGCAATAAGTTTCAACCGTGGCAATGTTTTCCTTAGTTTTACAGTTTTTATTTTCAACAGCAGTTAAATCTTCAGTATTATAAAGAAACTCGTCAATTTTTGAGTTTTTATTATCAACAGTAGGTAAATCTTCAGAATTATAAGAAAGTTCTTCTTTGGTTTTACAGTTTTCATTTTCAACATCAACAGCAGGTAAATCTTCAGAATAACAAGAAAGTTCTTCTTCGGTTGTAGAGTTTTCATTATTAACAAGCAAGCTTTCAGAAAGTTCTTTCCGCGTTACAAATTTCGCCATTGCCGTACGTAGCTGTGGTTTGCATTCTTCTCTTTTCTTTCTTTTTACACGTTTATTATGACCTGAAGCATAATGTCTCTCCTTCTCCATGTTTAGAAGATAAAAAATTATAAATGTAATTACAACATATATAAATAAGAATACTCAAAAATGACTAACAGAATTAAAATGCACGTGTTAAACAGACCAGAATTCCAACCACATCAAAACAAAGGCTGCGCGTGCGCTCCCATTCCCTCCTTGATTTTTCTCGGAGTTGAGCAAATTTAATGCTGCTTCATAGATTCAATTCGTAACGCAAATTTCAACATTAATTCACTTTGATAGTTATCAAGGATGTTTATCGCAATTCACATTAAAACGTTTACACGCAGTGTTTTTTTTTTTTTAATTGACTCCAGCATAAACGCCGTGTTATGAAAATGGTCCCAATTTCCAACTAAGCTGCAACACCAGCTGACCCTCGCGCCATCTATTGAACACTTTATCCGCGTTACGTAATACACCCTTGACACGGGACTACTACAGGGAAAAAGGCAGAATTATAATGTTTAAATTTATGTTTAATGGGGATAATGTTTGCATTCTATAGGGAAATATTTGTATCTTAGAGGGAAATTCATAGGGAAATAGAGAATCAGAAGTCACATGTTGGGTATGATTTAGCCTCGAACCGAAGGAAACGGATATTGCAGCTTTTTCTTTTCATTGTACCCTTCCGTGGAGGATCAAAACTGTGATGGCATGTCTTCAGACCACCTCTAGGGGTGTGCCCCAGACCGTCGCAAATTGCCCATCTGCGCAGCACTAGTGCGACGTAAAACTCAACCATCCATCCATCCATGAAATTCTTTTCATTGTAAAATAATGGGAAATTTGAAAATTTGATGTTTATGAAACAGAATAAATGCAATTTGGGAGCCCCTATTTTGCTGAATTTAGGGGCTTTTTCAAAAATTTTCATGGGAAGCACGTGCTTCTTGTGCCTATTCGGTAATCAGGATCTACTTGATACAAGGTGAATATGGTGCATGGTACAGTGTTTCTCAGCCAAGCTTCTGAAGGGTCTCAGATGTTTGCTCGAGAGTATGTATCTTTAATAAAAGGAATAATAACAGGAGACTTGGCGTTGGAATATTAAAACTCGAATAAACGACTACGTCAGAAACGCCAAAGAAAAATATTGGAAATGCATACAGCTGTTTCGGCAACTTTAAGCGTGCCATCTTCAGTGCAAAAAGGATTCTGAATCTGCAGAAGTGCTCGTATATATAGGAGAGGGGCCGAATTTAATTCAGCCAATAGAATTACGGGAAAGGTGGGGAGAGTAGCCAATAGGAATTTATTAAAGTTAGCTGTGTAAACAGTAGAAAATTTAAGAAAATGTGGACTGAATAAAAAATTTCCAACAGTCAGACAAATAGGGAACAGCGAAATCACAATTTACAAGGTTTTTAAAATTTTTATAAATATGAAAAGCTTCAAAGAAATCGAGTTCATGAATGGATTTAGGTCTGCAAATTATTTTAGCTGAATTAAATTTAAAATTATGATTTTCCTCCCAGCAATGTTTAGAAATAGCCGATTTATTGGTTTCTTGTTTGCGGACGTAATTCATATATTCTTTTAGACGAAATTTAAGACTGCGTTTAGTTTGGCCAATATATGATAAACCACACTGACAGGAAATACTATAAATACCCCAAGAATTATGCGTATCAATGGGATCTTTTAACTGAGAAAAGGTGAGTTTATTGGAAGGCGAAAATATTATTTTAAAATCATATTGTTTGAGAATTTTAGCAATGGTTTAACTGGATTTAGGAAAATAGGGTAAGACAATACTGATATCAAAAGAGACTGACTTAGTAGACGAAATACGAGGGAGTTGTAATTTTTGGATAGCTTTGTCTATAATGGAAGGGTCATAACCTCTGTCAATTGCAATGTCTTTCAGGTATTTAATTTCAGATTTTAATAAACTAGGATTTGAACAAATATTAAGGGCACGGTTTACAAAAGTACAGAAAGCAGCCATTTTTTGGTTAGGTGGGTGACATGAACGCGCATGGGGAGGAAGGGAGACAGCAAAATTTGTTCGATAAACGGTGGTTGAAAATCCATTTACAGTGCGAGAGACGAGCGTATCAAGAAATGGAAGGGAGCCATTATTTTCTATTTCATATGTGAACTGGATATTACTGTCAATTGAATTTAAAGTTTCTAAGACGTTGTCAATATTGTGATGAGATATGTTGATAAGTGTGAAGGTGTCGTCGACGTAACGGGTCCAAAAAGGAATTTTTTTTTTTAAAAGCTTGCTTTCGAAATAGTGCATGTAAATATCAGCGAGAATTGGGGAGAGAGGGGAACCCATGGCTAAACCTTCAGACTGACGATAGAATTTATTTTGGAAAGAAAAAGTGGTTTGTGATAAACAAATGCGGGTAAGAGAGATTAATTCTTGTATTTCAAAAGATGTGAAATGAAACTCTTTTAATCTATTTTCGAGACAGCAGAGGGCGCCACTTATTGGAACATTAGTGAAAAGAGATTTTACATCAAAGGAAACCATAGTGAGATTAGTCTGAGGGCAGTTTTGAATGTTTTTTGCAAATTCTATGGAATTCTTAACAGTATAACTATTAGCAGCAAGAAGGGGAGCAAAAGTAGTGGTCCTATATATACGAGCACTTCTGCAGATTCAGAATCCTTTTTGCACTGAAGACGGCACGCTTAAAGCTGCCGAAACAGCTGTATGCATTTCCAATATTTTTCTTTGGCGTTTCTGACGTAGTCGTTCATTCGAGTTTTAATATGTATCTTTGTTACATGTGGCTTCTCATTGTCCTGTAGGATAGTACACTTTTGAGATTCATCCATGCCGGTTCCTTCTGTCACAATACACGGTGCACCCTTTGAAACTGTTGAATGTAGAGGTCAGCAGTGGACCTTTCTGAAAGTTCATGACACATTATACCACTGTCCTTCTCTATGATTGATTTCAGGGCCTCGTCATCCAACACATGTAGTCATCCACTGTTCATCAGCAAGGCTTTTCCCGAATGAATTTTCTAAAATTAGGTAGTGCATTCCTTCACGGCATTTTTACCTAAATGTCTGGATGAGTGGCCACATGGTGCGGAAGCTGACAAGACCACTTTAATGTCATACAACAAATTGGTACAATCATACTGCTTCGACATCCCCATTTTTCTTTTGACCCTGGATGACTGCTGTGTGTGAGCCATTGTAAGTGACAGATTATCTTCCGATCGCTTGACAGGCAAGTTCATAATTTCATTTCCTCTCTGTGAGCATATGATTAATGGGATGACGTCACGAAATTTTTTTGGATACGTTATAACTTTATTAATATTAACATAAACTTTATATTAATCAAGATAATACTAAATATTTATAAAGAAAAATTATATTAATAAATCATTAATATTTCGTAGTTATATAAAAATTGCTACTTTAAATACTTTCATTTTTGATTTTGTTTTATGACAAAAAGTAATATTTTTTTCCAAAGGATAATGTACAAAAAAAAAACGCAAAAATATACTTTTTTTTTTTTTTTTTTTTTTTTTTTTTTTTTTAAGAGTTGAGTTATTCTTTTATGGAAAAAGAAAAAAAAATGTGATAAACATAAAAAAACATTTTCTTTTTCTAGTCTGTTTCATAGAATGGCCAATTTGTTGACATTTCAAAACCCATGTTGAGAAAAGTTCTCCTAACTTCAAAGATGAAGAAAGATTATAAAATATATAATATTTTTTTTTCTTCTTTGAAATCTCACCTGGAAAAGAAAAATTATGTTGAAAAAAAGGACTTTTGTACAAAAAATAAGTGAATAAGCTTTTACAAAATATTTCTTTAGCAAAATCTAGAAGTGTTATTTTTGTTTACAAAGCAATATAATTATGAAAATTAGTATTATTATAAATAAGAAAGCTTAATTGTAAACTAAAGAATTTATATCTTATTAATATTATCTTTTCTTATTTATTTGAAATTATTAAGAATATCTTATATATAACATAAAAAACAGCGTAAAATTAAGAATAATCTAACTTAAGTAAATAAAGTAAAGATATAGAACACATGCTTTATTACACAGAATTAAAATAAGTTTAAAAATAATTTATAAACTTGAATATATTTATTTTTTATTTATTATTTAAATTTTTTCAAATAAAATTAAATCTTAAAAAAAAAAAAAAAAAACTATTAAGAATACTTTCCTGGAATAAGAATCTATCCTAAATACGCAAAAATATTTCATATGTAAATATTATCATACAATTTCTCGCTTTATAATACGTCCGAAATTTTTAATTCCCTTTAGGTATATGGTTCTTATTAACAGCGCTCAATTTTCAAATACGTATATCACTTAAATTTAAAGATACAAGTATGCAGATATTTTTAATGATGTTGTTCCACTCAAAATAAAAATTCCAATTGACTAAATTTCTCTAGAGAAATCGTATGGAAATTTAAAAATATAATCTTTGAATAACTAACGGGAGAAAAAATTTAAGAACGTTGCCATAATCTATACCTTATTCTGAATACCTTTTATATATGTATTGCCTACTTCTAACAGATAAAGGAATAAACGGCATTTCAATTTTTGGGACATCCTGTATTGTAATACAGATTTTCATTTTTAGTAGTTCGAAGTATATTATATATGTGTGTGATAAATAAGCATACATAAAGTTTAAGTTTCTTTCTGTGATTTCTAGAAAAAAAAAATACTAAAATTCTTTTGATATTAAGTATACAGAATAATAATAATAATTGCAGCTAATAAGAACATTTAGAAAAGATTCTTTTGATTAACAAGCTTGTGAAACCGTTAGTAAATTCAAATAGGATTAATAAAGAATGTTTACGGCAAACCCTGCAGTTAATGTTATTTAAATATATAAAGTAGTTATACAGAAAACGGGTTAACAATAATTGATAACCAGTTAAGTTGGATTAGAATATCATACTGGTTTTGAGCGATAATGAAGAAAAATGTTGTGCGCAAACAACCATTAAAAGAAAAGTAATCGTTTGTTACATAACAACGACTATTCATCAGGCAAAAAGGAGTAACAAGTTGTAGCACTGCATGGTGAAGGAACGTGCTTAATTCTTTCGAATAAAAACAATTGCTGAGTGCTTTTGCAATGTAGGATGTTTTCTTGCAAAGTTTTTTATTCAGTATACATATCCCACCTCACATTTAAAAAAAAGAGAAAGAATTTAAATCTCAAGCTGTTAAATGTAATCTGACGCCATATTTATGGTAATATTTAGCCCTAGAAATTAATCTAGCTTCTTCTTCTTCTTCTTTTTTTTCTTTTTATCGAAGGATAATAATAATAATTAAAAAAATTAAATATAAATTAAACTAGTTCTGTAAAAAAAATCACATTTGCTGGTTTTGATATATTCATCATATACTTATTTAATTAATCCAAATAGTGTTAATGTTACGCTTAAAAATTCACAAGAATTACAGTTTTTTTAAAAATATATCTTTTGGAAAAAGGAAGTATTTTCATAACGTCTCTGATAAAACTAAAACCGAATTTAGTTATTTCATTTTATTATTATATAGCTTGTTTTGGATTAGTGTTTTGGGTAATATTGACTAAAATGTATCAAAAGATTATTTCAAATCTAAAGAGTAAAGCAAGAAATAACATTTTGCTTATATTATATATATATATATATATATATATATATATATATCGATTTTTGCATGACGAATATCTCCGTAACTATTTAAAGAAAATTTTGATTATTTATTTTTAAGCTGATATGCATTTCTAAATCTGTTTTATGGGATCGAAATGAAGTGTTTTATTTCAATGATTTTAAATTTTATTGCTGTTTTAATGAGGGAAAATTTAATAAAGCCTTTGGATTTCAACAAGAAATGTATTTTCTTAAAATATTGTAAAATTATTTTCCTTTAGAGTACATCCTGTTATAAATGTTCCAAATTATGTGTGTATCAAAATCAAACTGTATTCTAAAACATAGTTTCAGAACTGTGGGCTTACAAATGTAATTCTCTTCATTTTTAACAATTTTTGATTAAAAATGAAAGGTCCATTAAATTTTTCAACATGCACTTCAATAGATATGCAGAAATGCAGAAATTTTATTGACTTCAGAGTTCAAAATTAAACTTTTCGTTAAAATTAAGTCTTTTATGAACAAATTAACGGATTATACGGAATATATGTTTATTTTTCCGCCAGGTAAAAAATTATGAAAACTGCTGCAATAGCTTCTAAAAAAACTATAAAATTGCATTGAGATTTTCGTATTTCTATTTTTAATAAGTTCTCAATGCACTCATGGATATTTAATGATGATTTTATAATAAAATTAAAATATAACTTTTTAACGGACTTCAAAAAAGAAGGAAGGTTCTCAATTCAAACCGTAGGTTTTTTTTTTTTTTTTTTTTTTTGTTAGCTCATAACTTCTGAACGGATGCTCCGATTTTGATACTTTTTGTTTTCTTGAAAAGATCTTGTTCTGAAACAGATCCCATTGTAATATCTTTACGATCTAAAGAAAATACAGGGTGCCCAAAAAATCAGTCCCAACTTTTTTAACTGCTAAATGGCTGCAGCTATAGTGATAAAAATGGTATGTAAGTATAGCAAAGTGGCCATGGAGTACAAAATTAAACCGCTTGCAGTTCCACCTGGTGGAAAATAGAGCAGTTAGTGTTCCTATCTCGAAAACGGTTCTAGAGAAAAACGTTAATTACAAATAAGAAATTTAATTCATCAACCTGTAAATTAATTTTTGATAGAATAGAGTAGAAGTCTGATTTTTACCAACTATGTGAAAAATACCAGAGCCGGGAATCGAACCCCGGGCCTTCCGCTTATCGCGCGGATGCTCTGACCACTGAGCTACCTGGCTGATAACCAGCTCGGCACTTCTCACATATTTTACGTTGGCACGGTCACCGAGTCTGCATTAAAGCAGCTATATCAAGTGACAAATTTGAATATGGTTTAACTCCAAACGGCCACGAAATTTAAACTCAGAAATTTAATTCATGAACCTGGAATAGAGTAGACGGCTGATTTTTACCAACTATGTGAAAAATACCAGAGCCGGGAATCGAACCCCGGGCCTTCCGCTTAATGCAATTGTTCAGACATTCATGCTATTCATGCTTGCGTTTCTAGCTCGGAAACGGTTCAAGACAGGGGGAAAAAGTGAATTATAAAATTGCAGAGCATCATCCATTTAGTACGAAAACATAGTTTAGACATTGATGCTAAAAATACAATGCTAAAAACTTTCATTTGTTTGTTCGCAATTCCTTACATTATGCACACTTGAGCTACATTGCACACGTTGTAACCTAGCTGGTGAGACATACGCTATATAGTACAAAATACGGTTACTTGATACATTTTGTTTTGTTGTAAAGATCTTGGTCTGAAGTAGATCCCATTGTAATATCTTTACAATCTAAAGAAAATAAATCGCCATCTGGTGAAAAACAGTGGAATTAGCGCTGCTATCTGAAAAGCGGTTCAAGAAGAATGAAAAGTTAATTACGAAGTTATAGAGCATCATCAATTTACTACGAAAAGACAGATTTTAGACATTATTGCTAAAAATAGAACGCTTAAAGCGTGCAGTTGTTTGTGCGCAATTTCCTACATTGTGCACTCTTGAACTACATTACACATTTTGCAGCGTAGCAGATGACACGTATACTCTGTGGTTCAAAGTAGTCTTACTGTAAGCGGTCACATTGATTAGTGCAAAGTCGTTTTCAACCAACTTCAGAAAGGAGGGTGTTCTTAATTCGAGCTATGTTTTGTTGTTGGTCTTTGTAAGCTTATAACTTCGTAAGAGATGCTCTAATTAACCGAGTTCAAAAAGGAGGAGATTCTCAATACAAAGCGTATGTTTTTTTGTTTTTGTTTTTGTTTGTTAGCTCATAACCTCTGAACGGATGATCCAATTTTGATACTTTTTACTTTATTGTAAAGGTCTTGGTCTGAAATACGTCCCATTGTAATATCTTTACGATCAAAAGAAAATACAGGATGTGCAAAAAAGTCAGTCCCAAATCTTTTAACTGCTGAACAGCTGCAGTAATATTCGTAAGAATGGTATGTAGGTATAATAAAGTGGATAAGTGCAACGCGATTCAACCGCCTACAGCGCCACCTGGTGGAAAACGGTGGAGTTAGCGTTCCTATCTCTGAAACGGTACAAGACAGGGGAAAAAAGTGAATTATAAAATTGCAGAGCATCATCGATTTAGTACAAAAAGATAGTTTGGACATTAATGGTAAAAACTGAATGCTTAAAACGTGCATTTGTTTGTTCACAATTTCCTATTTTGTGCACACTTGAACGACATTGCATATGTTGTAGAGTAGCGGGTGACATTTATGCTATGTAAAATTCAAAGTATGATTATTGTAAGCGGTCACATCGATTAAAGCATAGACGTTTTAAACTGACTTCATAAAGGAAGAGGTTCTCAATACAAACCATGTTTCTCATTGTTGTTGTTGTTGAAATTTGTTAGCTTATAACTTCGTAAGAGATGATTCAATTTTAATACTTTTTTTGTTGTCGTAATGATCTTGGCCTGAAATAGGTATTATTATGATTTCATTAAGATATAAACAAATGACAGTATACTCACAAAAGTCTGTTCTCATTCTAACTGCTGTACGCATGCAGCTACAATGGTAAAAGCAGTATTTAAGTATCGATGTTGAAACTTCTGTCCGTCAGCTACAATGCATATTTTGCTCTTTATTTGAACTTTACACTTCGCAATTTCCAGCTCAGCGGGTGACACGTATTCACTGTAAAGTTCAATATATATGCCTAACAGAATTTTTGGTTACGAATACAGCGTATCCGTTCATTACATTTCTAAAGACATTTTAGTTTAACGTATGTTCATTCAATAAATAGTTTTTTGCTCATATCCGATAAAGGCAAGAAAAGTGACACAACTTAAAAATGCAGCATTTGAGAAAAATCAACTTAAAAATAACTTGACTACAATAAAACTGGCATAACTGTCTCTCGAGTGGATAACTTTGTAGATGGAGATGTAACTTTTTTGTTCACACTGGGTGCATTTCATGTATTTTTCAGTAACATAAACCATTTTTTAAGTTGTGTCTCTTTTCTTGGAATTTGCGATTTGTGAAACTGCCGTCGAACGTCTTCTTATGTTCTGCTATATGAATAAGTTTTCGCTGAAAAGAGAAAAATAAAATATTTTTGTAAAAAAATAGAACCGACTCCAAAAAGCAACTACTATTCGAACAAAAAAAAAAAAAAAAAAAAAGTTCTAAGAAATGAAACTGTAAATTGCGCCTAAAAGTATAAACTAATTTCCTTCGCCAAACAACCTATAACACTACAATTATTCATAACTTTTGGAAGTCGGCGCAAAATTAAATAAAAATTGATACCTTTATTCAATACAGAAATCAAATCCTATTCAAAATACACATCTTGCATTGTCACCTGCAAAACGCAGCCGAAGACTACTTTGATTCAAGAAAACGAATAAGATTTCGTAAGCAGAAAAAGTTGGCGAAGATGCTTGTATCTAACGTCTTTGGTGAAAGAAAAATCGCAAACTTATCTGGCAAACATATTTAATTTCTTTGGGATATCATTATTATTTTGATAAGGTATATTAAGAGAGCAGTCAAGAATATGAAACAATACTTCATACAATACACATTATGAAAATGTACATCTTGCGTGTATATTTTTGCATTACGTTTTGATCGCCAAATCCAAAAGCCACAAAAGATGACAGTTATCAAAGTTATACCAAATTTGCAAAGGAAACTCTAACTTCGTAGAAGCATAAATAATGCATTGTGAAGAATGTTCACTGTTCTACGTAGATGCTACTAATGAACCAATTGTATAGAGTGATAAAATAATAAAAGAAACATGAAAATGGATCATTCGAGACAACAGAATTTGTTGCTACCGATCTAAAAACAAACCTTTAAAAACTAATTAAATTTTATTTAATTTTGCGCCGACTCCAAAAGTTATGAATAATTGTAGTGTTATAGGTTGTTTGGCGAAGGAAATTATTTTATACTTTTAGGCGCAATTTACAGTTTCATTTAGAACTTTTTTTTTTTTTTTTTTTTTTTTTTTTTTTTCTTTTTTTTTTTTTTTTTTTTTTTGGTGTTGTTTGAATAGTAGTTGCTTTTTGGTGTCGTTTCTATTTTTTTACAAAAATAGTTTATTCTTTTCTAAAACTGCTGAAAATTTGAAAAGATCTTCATAACAGTTTCAGAATTATTAGAGAAATTTAATAAGAAAATTCACCAAGCTAATTAGACATTTAATATTTAACAGCATAATACTATAAAAATGTAAACTATAAAAAAAATAAAAAAAAAATAGCATAAAGCTGTATATATTTATATATTTAAGTACAATATTTATTTTGCTGGAACTACTCTCAGGAGTTTTTTCCTTGGGATAATTCGGATTATAACAGCAGTTTCATATGCAAGGTATTTTCAAAACAAATATGTTTTGACTGATGCACAAAACAGATAAATTTAAGGATTAAATTTAAGTATTCAGGATCAACACGATGCGATTGAATGGAATAATTCTGCTACTTTAAGGAAATTTCTAGTATATAAGTTTTTGCTTCTTTTCCCATTTTGTTTTTATTTATTTATTTATTGATAAAATAAAAAATAATTTAAAGTGAACTTTTTAAAATTTATTTTTCTTTTCTCATTAGTAATTGCAACTTAATTTTTTTTTTTTTTTTTTTTTTTTTTTAAATATCTAATGTTGTATGAAAATGAAGCATTCTTTGATATATTATATTATTTTTATACAAATAAATAAACACGCAGAAAAATCAAATAGGAAATAAAATAAAATGTACCCTTCAAAATTAATAATGAAAGCTAAAAGGAAATTTCTTCTCGAATTAACATAATAAGGCATAACACACACGTTTAAATACAGAAACAAAATCAGCTCAAGTTAAAAATACGATTATTCTCTTCGCTATATTTGGAAAAAAAAAAAAAAAAAAACGCTTGACGGGTAAATTGCTTCTGAAAACTGAACATATGCTTAACAAAATCATTCGTGGCATGTTTAGACTATTCTGAAATAATAAACTATAGTAATCTCAATTCTTCATTTTACACTAGCTGTTGGAGAGAAGTTTATTTTCATCTACTTTCAATTTTTTGTGTGTAAATTGAGCGTCAATGAGAAATTTATTTAGAATACTATTTACATTAAATCTTCTGCAGCTGTATAGTATCAAGATCAATTTATATTATTGTTCTCTTCAGAAAACTTTCGCAAATAAAATATTATATATATATATATATATATATATATATATATGTATATATATATTAGGGGGACCGGAAAATAATGTCGTTTTGAATTAAAATACTGACATCGGAAATTTATCCTGGATAAAATTTAAGATATTCTTAGGTAACTTATAAGATGGTTATTTGTAAAGTACCATGTAAACACTGTTAAACAAAAATTTCCGATTTCATTTTATTAATTCAAAGCGACATTATTTTCCGGTCCCCCTAATATATTAATTTTCCTTCTTAGTATAAGCAGGGGAATCTTCGATTTTCGTGATAATTTTCGATCTCAGTTTTTTATTTTTATTTTTACTATTTACTTTTTACTTATTCACACGTTGGAGATGTGAGAAATCCGAAAAATCACAAAATGAATATGGTGTCAATCTGAATGGTAGTCAATTTGTTAACTCATTCGTTTGTTAATTTATTATTTTGTTATTTTGTTAGCTATTTGGTTCGATAATTCGTTAGTTTGTTAGCCTCTGTATACACTGCCCGAAGAAGAAATGATTGTAAGAAGCTAGGACCAGTTTAAAAAAATTACTTATGATACTGATAAGAATCCTTTTTGTATTCAACATTTTAATGGGAAAACTTTGTAAACCTTTCTATTACCATAATATGGGAGAGAATAGTGAAATGTTTTGGGTAAACATGCATTATGAGTATTATTTTAATCGTAAAAAAAAAAAAAAAAAAAAAAAAAAAAAGGGACCAGATTTAAAACATTTTTTATGATACGTAAGTTATTAGAAATTTACGGTTTTTTAACATATGGTTAAATCACTTAAATTTTATTCTCAGCAATTGATGTAGTAAGTGTGACTGACGTATACACACACATATATATACACACACTATCTTTCCATAAATGACCGGACACTTTCGATTTCAGACTTTTTAAAAATATCTAAAAAAGTACTAAACAAATAACAAATCACCTTGAAACTTCAGGAGGGGAAATAAAAAAATCATGTTATACCTCATGTACTTCAGTTAAAGTTTTGCGCCACAATTAAAAGGGGGACCAGTAAAAAATAAAAAAAATCAAAGTATTTGGCATCGTGTTTTGAACAGTAATGCTTGAAATACGATCTGGCTGTAGCATATGATTATGGGGCTCTTTCTCATTTCCTGTATAAACTTTTAAGTCTCTACCGCAAGTAATCAGGGAGATATAAAGGTTTCTTTTTAAAATTGCCAAAAAAGTTTCACTTTTTTAGCTATAACACGCCAGGTATTAAACCCAGTGTTAAGCTATTTTCGGGAAACCCAACATACAACATTAGACAGAGTATACTGAAATCAGAATTTAAAAAATATTAAATATATAATTAAATGTGAGTATTTTTGCTAAATGATTTTTAACTGCGCATGCGTAGGATTTACCGAAATTTTATTTCCACAATTTAATAGCCAAATGCATTGAGCTACGTATATAAAAACCCCAAACAAGTAGCGTGTAAACTCCAAAAGTTCTACGCCATAGAATGAACTGCATTTAGTTTCTCTCGAAAAAAAGCTAAACTATAAGGAGTTTTACTCACATTTTTATTTCGATTCAATGAACGGTAATATAGTTTTCTGTTATTGTAAATAAATATTGAGAAAAAATCAATTTCTTATTTTTGGAAACATCTGAAATTTAGTTAATTCTATGGCGTAGAACTATTTGAGCTTATACGATACTTGTTTGAGTTTTTTATATATAAGTAGCTTGATATATCTGGCTTTTAAATTATGCTACAAATTAAATGAAGCGTCGCTAACTCTTACGCATGCGCAGTTAAAATTATTTAGTAAAAATGCTAACATTTCATTACATATTTAATATATTTTCATTTTGATTACAGTATGCTGTATCTAATGTTATACGTCGGATTTCCCGAAAATAGCTTTGTACTGGGTTTAATTCCTTGCATGTTATAGTTAAAAAAGTGAAAATGTTTTTTGCACTTTTTTAAAGAAACCTTTATATCTCCCTGATTATATGCGGTAGAGACATAAAAATTTAAACATATAATGTAAAAGAATCCCATAATCACATGCTACAGTCAGATCGCGTTTCAAGCATTACTTTTTACCGGATGATGCCAAACACTTTCATATATCTTTAATTTTTTGCTGGTACCCTATCATTTTCGGCGCGAAACTTTAACTAAAATGTATGAGGAATAACATGTTCTTTACACTCCTGAAGTTTCAAAATGATTTGTTTAGTGCGTTTTTAGATATTTTAAAAAAGTCTGAAATTGACAGTGTCCGGACATTTACACTGTAAAAAAAAAAAATTGTAAAATCACGTTATTTGACCGTATAATTTTAGGGGAAATGACCGTTTTGCTACCCAAACGGTCATAATCCGTAAATTAATGTTTTGGAAGCATATTTTAGGAAATAACCGTATAATTTTACGGGAAATGACCGTTTTGCTAGCTAAACGGTCGTAGCCCGTAAATTGATGTTTCGAAAGTATAATTTTTTGAATTCTTTCGAGAAAAAGCCGTTAATCTACGCAAATTGCAGTTATCTTTCACCAAACCATTTTCTTAAGAGAAAATCTCTATTCAGAGAGAATTCTATCATTTCAGTGACATCAAGAGAGAACTCCATTTTCTTAAATTTTCAAACTGAAACTATGATAGTTATTGATACTAATTGAATGTGTTTAATTATGCACGCAAGACGCATAGAAACATCCTTTGGTTTTAATAAGCTATAGTTTTCTTAATTTAATTAAAAAAAATTCCATCTGACTGAAACTGAGTAAATGATATTGATGAAATTGATTTTCTTTGCCTATTAACACGAAAACATTAAAAAAGAAAGCTAAAATGGTTTCTTGATTTGAAGCCAGATTTCTAAAACACAAACTGCAACCTAATAATTGTTTTATCGACTAAACGCATTGTTTTAATTTTTTTTTTATTTTTTATTTTAATTGTAGTTGCCCTTAACCCTTTAGTTAAGCCTTAGAAAACGGAAAATTTTAATGTTGTTTCCACAATGCATTTTTTACAATATGCTAAAATAAAGTTTATTTCAATATGAAATGAATATGTAACTAACCATTTGAAGGTAAGTCTTATGATTATTATGTATGATCTTCACTGTTAAAATACAAAGCTGTTTTATCTGAATATGACCATCAGATACGTACATTACATCATATATAGCAGGTTCTGCTCTCGAAATACTTCAGTCCTTTCTTCATTCAATGGATTTGGATTTTGGGAATAAGGCCGATTGACTGCTATATGCCCTAGGCCAGAGGGGGAGTGCCCTCCGTGGGGGTCTTTCTAAAGGGTCCTAGCCCGTATTTACTCAAGTTTCGAAGAAAACCACGGAAAACTCCGAACGGCTAGGCCGACGAGCGCGACCTGGGATCGAACGGGCTCTCTTCAATGGAATACAGCTTAAAGAAAAAAAAAAAAACTCTTCTGCTATTCTAAAAAGCGCCAATACGCCTAACATTTCATAAACACAGTTTGAAATCGGTCTTATAATGAAAAGCTGTTTGGATGAATAAGAATTAGTCTCTAGTTATTTCTTCTTTGCACCCACTATTAAAGCCATAAAGATCGAAAACCATGAAAAAATCGTATAAATTGGAGATACAAATTCTCTGTATTTATGTAAAAGATTTATTATTATTATTCAAAGTTTATTCTGCGTCTCGGGTAATTTTCAGAGATCTCACTTAGTTTTCAAAAGTTTCATTTTGTTTTTGAAAAGGGGTGAGAATTTCTCATCCATTATATACCGCTAATGAGAACCTCGAAATAAGACTACCTCTTTAGTGCTAGTGTTTACGAATAAAAAAGGCCCGCCAGCGGCCGAGCGGTTCTGCGCTCAAAGCTGGTAGATGTGAGGTGCCGGGCTCGATCACAGGACGCGCTCGTCGGCCTAGCCGTTGGGAGTTTTCCGTGGTTTCCTCCGAAACTTGTGTAAATACGGACTATGACCCCTCAGAAAGACCTCTCGGAGGGCACTCCCCTTCAGGCCTAGGGCCTACAGCAGTCAATCGGCCTCGGCCTTATTCCCAAATTCAATCCATTCCGTTTACAAATAAAAATGATTTCGAAAAATAGTTAGATTTTCTTTCACAAAATTCAGTATCGTAGTCTTTATGGGGAAAAAAAAAATTGTTTTTTCTATATGAAAATTGACTGACTTCTTAATTTTGTCAAAAATAGCAAATTTAGATTTTAAAATAGTCTTAAATTAAATTATTTTTATGCATAGTTTGAACGTTAACAATTTACTCACTGTAAAAAATTTCTGTAAAAATAAAGCACTTTTTTTTAACATAAATGCAGCATAGGTTACTGTAAATTTGTATAGCTAGTTCTGTAAAAATAATTGAAGATTTGTTACTTCACATTGTGCTGTAAATCGGTTGAAAAAATTTTCCAGAAGTCTTTTGGTGCGTATGACAAGATTTATCAACTAGTCAGTTCTGATGTTGACCTTATCTGTTTTTGTAAAGAAGATCTGTCTGTGATCTCAATGGCGCGGTTGGCAAAGCGCTGGCCTCTGACACAGGCGATTGTGATTTTGAATCCCGGGCTGCCCAAGGTGGTTTGCTTCACATGAAAACTAATAAATTTATTTTTGCGTGTAAAAAAATAAATAAATTTTTTAGTGTTGTGGATTTCTCCTGCACGCATGTGTAATAATTGCAAGAAACTTTTTTAAAGCATTCTAGAAACTCACACTTTTAACTTTTAATTTTACGATAAATGCTACTTTTTTTGCAGTTTGGTTGTATGTTTCATCACAACGTAAAATTACTGGTGATACATCATTCATCGTCTAAATGTATTTTTACGGGCTTTGACTGGAATCTCTGCTGCCGGAGTTTTCCCGTAATTTTACTGCAGCATTTTTTACAGTGTATGGAAAGATAGTGTGTATATAAGTATATATATATACCGATAGTACATCAGAGTGGAACACGAATACTCGAAATCCTATTTCAAATAATACACTATTTTAGAGGAACGCTTAAAGGCATAGCTCGTTTTTGTTATTATTATTACTATTAAACGAGTAAACTTGTGACTGGTCAAGAATGTTTTAAAAAATCAGATTTTGGTACAATTATTTATTAAAAAAATCAGAAATATGAAGATAAAACTAGTTATACTTTAATACATGTAAAATAAAAATGTCTGCACATAATATCTTTAAAAGATTTAAATAAAATTACAGATTTTCACTGTTATTGTAGCAGCACCCTCAGATGTAAGTTGATAAACAGTCAACAAATATATATGCTAAAATCTTGGTATGGTTAAAGAGTGCAATCGTTATTAATTATAAAATAATAAATGCATTTTATTATTTAACTCTAAATTGCCACCAAAAATATAATCCTCGAAAAATACAAAATTTCGTTATTTAAAGAAATGGTTATAAACATGTATAGAATGTTATATGAAAGTAAAAACTGCTTGAATGCACATAAAACAAAAATGTTATTAATATATATATATATATATTAGACATATTAGGACACACAAAGGTTTTCAGTGCTACTTTAACAGTATTATGAGATTTGTTTATGTTTATTGATAACATATACATCAGATTTGTATGCTTGACTTGTAGTCCTCTTGTAAATCTTCGTCAGATAATTACAGATAGCACATGACAGAATTACAATACGAAGAAATGGTAAAACACCCAGGGCCAGCGTGGGAATCGAACCCGCTCTCCTACGCTCGAAGGCGATTGGCAGTGTAGTGATATAACCACTATCCACGGAGGGCCCAGGATTATGAGATGTAGTTGTAAACTGCTAAACAATCAACAGATATATGGAGATAAAGTTGCAATTATAAAGAAGAATTCAAAAAGTCAGCATGCAAATGGAACGATATAACTCCCCAATTTTTAAGATGCTTGCTGAAACTAAAAGATGAAACTGAGACCTTGTAACTTGAGAATATCATGAAAAAAAAAAATACGTGTGGCACTCGAGGACTGCCGCGGTAAAGCTATTGCATAGCATTTTTTATCAACTTATGCAATTATAATTATTTATTTATTTTATTTATGCAGTATTTTTTTTCTTTGATATTAATTCAAGTTTTTTCTTTGATATTAATTCAAGTTACACTTTTTGAGCGTGGTGACCGATAAGAAAACAAATTTTTTTCTTTTATTGAATAAATGAGAATATATCCGCAATGAGAATATATCAAAAATATCCGCAATCGATTTGTAGGTATCGAAAACCTCGATGTACCAAATTTGAATGATCTAACTCTATTTTTTGAGAAAAGGTATTTTAATAGGTTTTTAAAGGCCTGCAAGTCGAATGGGGATATTCAAGTTTTTTCTTTGATATAATTTCAAGCTACACTTTTTGAGCGTGGTGACCGATAAGAAAACAAATTTTAATAGAAAAAAGGTATTTAATAGGTTTTAAAGGCCTGTAAGTCGAATGGGGATATTCAAGTTTTTTCTTTGATATTAATTCAAGTTACACTTTTTGAGCGTGTTGACCGATAAGAAAACAAATTTTAATAGAGAAAAGGTATTTAATAGGTTTTAAAGGCCTGCAAGTCGAATGGGGATATTCAAGTTTTTTCTTTGATATTAATGAATAAGATAACAATAATGATAAGAAAACAAATTTTAATAGAGAAAAGGTATTTTAATAGGTTTTAAAGGCCTGCAAGTCGAATGGGGATATTCAAGTTTTTCTTTGATATTAATTCAAGTTACACTTTTTGAGCGTGGTGACCGATAAGAAAACAAATTTTAATAGAGAAAAGGTATTTAATAGGTTTTAAAGGCCTGCAAGTCGAATGGGGATATTCAAGTTTTTTCTTTGATATTAATTCAAGTTACACTTTTTGAGCGGGGTGACCGATAAGAAAACAAATTTTAATAGAGAAAAGGTATTTAATAGGTTTTAAAGGCCTGCAAGTCGAATGGGGATATTCAAGTTTTTTCTTTGATATTAATGAATAAGATAACAATAATGATAAGAAAACAAATTTTAATAGAGAAAAGGTAGTTAATAGGTTTTAAAGGCCCGCAAGTCGAATGGGGATATTCAAGTTTTTTTCTTTGATATTAATTCAAGTTACACTTTTTGAGCGTGGTGACCGATAAGAAAACAAATTTTAATAGAGAAAAGGTATTTAATAGATTTAAAGGCCTGCAAGTCGAATGGGGATATTCAAGTTTTTTCTTTGATATTAATTCAAGTTACATTTTTTGAGCGTGGTGACCGATAAGAAAACAAATTTTAATAGAGAAAAGGTATTTAATAGGTTTTAAAGGCCTGCAAGTCGAATGGGGATATTCAAGTTTTTTCTTTGATATTAATGAATAAGATAACAATAATGATAAGAAAACAAATTTTAATAGAGAAAAGGTATTTTAATAGGTTTTAAAGGCCTGCAAGTCGAATGGGGATATTCAAGTTTTTTCTTTGATATTAATGAATAAGATAACAATAATGATAAGAAAACAAATTTTAATAGAGAAAAGGTATTTTAATAGGTTTTAAAGGCCTGCAAGTCGAATGGGGATATTCAAGTTTTTTCTTTGATATTAATGAATAAGATAACAATAATGATAAGAAAACAAAATTTAATAGAGAAAAGGTATTTTAATAGGTTTTAAAGGCCTGCAAGTCGAATGGGGATATTCAAGTTTTTTTTTATTTTAATTCAAGTTACACTTTTTGAGCGTGGTGACCGATAAGAAAATAAATTTTAATACAGAAAAGGTATTTCAATAGGTTTTAATGGCCTGCACGTCGAATGGGGATATTCAAGTTTTTTCTTTGATATTAATTCAAGTTACCTTTTTTGAGCGTGGTGACCGATAAGAAAACAAATTTTAATAGAGAAAAGATATTTTAATAGGTTTTAAAGGCCTGCAAGTCGAATAGGGATATTCAAGTTTTTTCTTTGATATTAATTCAAGTTACACTTTTTGAGCGTGGTGACCGATAAGAAAAAAAAAATTTAATAGAGAAAAGGTATTTAATAGGTTTTAAAGGCCTGTAAGTCGAATGGGGATATTCAAGTTTTATCTGATCTACTTTATACACAATTTTTACGCGTACAGCTTTCACTGTTGTACATAGATGATAGATACCTATACACCTATATACTTTCTCACAAACCGCTGCTTACGTATTCGTCCGATTTCGGAGCAGCTCGTCTCGATCCGTGCGAGCTTCGTACAGCCGAAGTCTACCGAAGTCTGCCGAACTGTGTTATGTTTTTTTTTTTCGTTACGGAATTTTTTGATTCGGTCGCCGCGCTCAAACCCCGCGATAAAAGCTATACAATAGCTTAAAAATTACATCATTTCAGGGAGTGAGTGAGTGAGCTTTACATTGCTCTATAACTACACAATGAGCAGTAGGCGACGGCCTAGAACTCACCTTGGGGGTGATCCGGAGACATAACATCATAGTTTTGATTCTCCGTGAAGGGGAACATAGTTTCAGGAGTTAGGAGTGAGCTTAGTAAATCTAAAGAAACATTTAAAGAGGTAGAAAAAATACTTTAAGCTTCGTAATCATTATATAACTTCAGAAACAGGAAGTTATCAAATACAAAAAAGCGAGAAATTCTTTAACATGGAAAACAGAACAAAAATTTTTTATAAAACATAGTATAAAACGAGAATTTTTATTGTTATGAATTTTCAATTCTGAGTAAAAACGACGCATATCGATAAATTATTTATTATCTACACACAAAATGTGTAATATCTCTTTTGTGTATAACCTTTATACCTAGAGCTTAAAACAAAAAATTTAAAATGTATAAATAAATAAAATAATAAAATATTGTTACATAAAATAGTGAAATAGTTTTTCAATTAAAGTTTTTTTCGTATAAAGCATATATATCTATAATACATTTTTGGCGTAAGTTGCTTTAATTAATGTCATGAAATAAATATTTAAAGAAAGCAATGCATATCAGAATTTTTTATTTGTTCTCAAGCATGTCTTTTTTATTTATTTAAAAAGAATATATATATATATATATATTGTAATGAATTAATAAGTTCTTACGCAGTTATAAACTTCAAGTGTTATTCTTACTTTAATTACTTAAAAAAAAAAAAAAAAAAAAAAAAAAAAAAAAAAAAAAGCATATCTGTAGGGCATTTCAAAAAAAGTTTTTAATGCATTTAATTCTACAAAACAAGATAACTTGCACATTCAAATTTTTCTAATATTTTCTTCAAGTACATGTTTTCAAAGAAAAGAAAGATTATTTAATTAAATAAATATATATTAAATAAAATCATTCTAAAAAAATAAAAATAGTAATTGAAAATTTTCAAATTATTTTATATGACAGATATTTATGATGTTTAAAATATAATAGTAAAATTAGCATTAACCCTTACACCTGAACATCGGTCTCAGAGACCGCTAAAGGTTAGGCTTCCTAGAATAGGGTGTCGGCACGTATGGCGATAAATGTCTAAGACGCCAAGGGTGTCTAACTGAAGCACTAGTGCGACGTAAAATGAACTCAACCTGTAGAGGATCGCATGTCTCAGAACAATCCTTTGGGGTGAGTCCCGAACCGTCGCCAATTGTTCTCAGCGTAGAATTAGTGCAACGTAAAACCCGCTCAAAGGACAGCTACCCTTGGGGGTTGGCAGTGAGCAAGGGGCGGAGCCCTTACTGTTGAAAAGAAACCTGCAAGTAAAGTGTTATTAGAATATTAGGAATCTCAATTTTTGAGCGCTAACAGACACATTACGTAGAAATGTCAGTAATTGAGCATTCTTAATTGTAACCATAAGATAATATATATGTATTCTTCATATTATAAAACAGAAATATTTACTTCTTTTTAAACTGATGCAATTTAGCATAAGAGTCCAAAGTACCGAAACACAGTGCATGCAAACATTTTTCTTTTCTTTTTGACAAATAAGCTTATGTTGTAATTAAAACAAGGAAGGGATATACACTTCTTCTCATATTTATAAGGACACTTTATTTTTTGAAATAACTAATGTAAAAATAATTGTGAACAAGATTTTACTAAGTGTACTTAATATATCTAGTATTCTAAACACCAAAACTGCTATATATATATATATATATTTTTAATATGAAACAAAATTAATAAAAAATAATGCAAAATGTTTTTTTCTCCACGTTTTTAGATATTCATAATTATAGGGACAATCAAGATTTTTTTCGTTTTATTTAACTTACTAGCGGATAAATTACAGCTGACATGCGAATTTGTTAACTGCTGGGCTAGATTAGTTCATATATAAGCCTTCAATTTTTCTTGGACGGACATTACTAATAATTCCCCGAAAAAAAAAGAACGTTCATGTAGTGAAGTATGATAAATGTGTTTTTTAAGTTGAAGCATAATTTCAATCCGCCAAATTTCTAATGAAATTCGAAGATATAAAATTGCTGAAGGAAATGTGATCAAACGTTGAACTGCTGATTCGATAGGAGAGAGATCTGATGCAAAATAAGAGTTGTTTTACAGAGATTGAAGACTCATAATTCCTCTTACTGTTCTACTCATAATGACTGCTGTTGAATTTGCTCGTAATTTTTAACGAAAGGTTGGGGTCCACATTTATGCATGTTTAAAATAATTAATAATATGTGAAAATGAATAAAAACCTGTAATAATCAATAAGCATTTAATTAAGGAAAGAACGTCTGTGTTAAAGTTGAATAAAGACAGTATTAAATGATAAAATGTTGCATTTTCGGATGAAAAATATTTTATTCTTGATTAACCAAATGGTTTTAACAGTTTCTGGCATGATCTGAAGATAGCGAAAGACAGAGCAGATGTTTTAAAGGCAGATATTAATCGGGCATTTTAAAGGTGGATCTATGGTGCTCTTGGGAGCGGTTTCTACTGAAGGCAGAATGAATTCAGTAATGTTTTCTATTATTATGAACATCAAGAGAATTTCCGCAAATTTTAAACATAGAATTCTCGGATTTTTGTTAGATTTTGGGGGATAATAATATTGTTTTCAACAAGACTTACATTTTTGTTCTACTTCTAGAGCAATAGGAAATCGTTTGAAGAAAGAAACTTCTGTATTTTTGCCTTTCCCGTGGCCTAAAAGTTTAAAAAAAACCTTAACTTATCATATTAGAAAAGTACATGCGAGTGGAAAGCAATTTCAAATAAGTTAAATGTATTCAGAATATCATCTATGCTGTATGAAATGGTATTGAAACTGAATATTAAAAAAAAAAAATGTATATATATATATATATATACCAGAGAGAATGTCTGACAGTTGCACATAAATAGGGACCCCATAAAATAATTTAAAAATTACTACGATTCGAGGTGTCCTTATAATTGTGAACACCTGCAAAATCATCTTTTTGACTGTATTTACAGTTTTTTAAGATAGAAAAACGATAAAACATTTTAAATATCGTCTATTATTGAAATTCAAATTAATAAAAAATATACTTGCTTAAATAATAGTGTTCAGTGTTTAATTAATATAGAAAAACGGGGTGTTCTTATACTTATGAGAACCAGTGTATTTCACAAATAGAAAACTGAGCACATTCATGATGCCACATAATAATCATAATATTTTTAATTTTATTACGAAATTAAATGGCTTTTTGGTCGAAGTCAACTCGGACACAGAAGCAGGATTAAACAGAAAATGTAGTATTATGTACTATGTGTTTCGATTTGAGAAACAATATGGGAATTTCTATAATATTGTTCTGCCTCTATCATGTATTTTGCACTTTTAATAAAACTGTTAGCGAAAGATAAAGCTGTGATCAAAGGGATGCAATCCCTGCAATGTTTGGTGAGCGGAGCACCCAGTACATACTAATAAATGTGGAATTAAAATTAATGATTTAAATACGATTTTATCCTTAGCTACTTGGAAGGTAATACACCCAGAAACCTTAATTTTGCTTAGCCAAACGTTAAAGACCTTTTGTACTTTAAAATATTCACCATGTCACACAATTAATTTATTTGCGGATTGTTAATGAGAGTCGTATTAAAAGCTTTATTTCTGAGCTGATTTCTAAATATTTTTCCTGTGTTATTAATAACTAACGTTGTTTCGCCCGTCTATCGTGTGGCTTCCCTTTAGAACATCAAAAAGAAGATTAGATAATATTGTTCTGCCTCTATCATGTATTTTGCTCTTTTAATACCACTGTTAGCGAAAGGTAAAGCTGTGATCAAAGGGAGGCGATTCCTGCAATGATTGGCGAGCGGAGTCTCCACTATATACTAATAAATGTGAAATTAAAACTAATGGTTTTGAATACGATTTTTTCCCTTAGTACTTAGAAGGTAATACTCTCAGAAACCTTACTTTTGCTTAGCCAAATGTTAAAGACCTTTTGTACTTTAAAATATTCACCGTGTCACACAATTAATTTATTTGCAGATTTTTAATGACAGTCGTATTAAAAGCTTTATTTCTGAGCTGATTTCTAAATATTTTTCCTGTGTTATTAATAACTAGCGTTGTTTCGCCCGTCTATCGTGTGGCCTCTCTTTAGAACATCAAAAAGAAGATTAGAATCGGATGCTTTCGATAGCAATTTTAAAAGTGACGACAAAGAAGTTTCTAAAGTAAACACAATTCATTTTGGGGGTTTCTTGGGTGTACAACTCTAATTCTCTTTTCAAGGAAATTTAGAGTGTCTGGTGCACGTAAAATTCATCGTGGCTATAACGTCCTCCCCGTTCTTATCCTAAATAACACCGCTGTGAGTCACCAAAGCGGATGGCAAAATTATGATGGCATGTCAAAATTATGATGGCAAAATTATGGTCTGGATCACTCTTAGGTGTGTGACCCAGACCGTCGTTTTTGTCCATAGCATAGCAGTAATGTGATGTAAAACCCACTCAACTTCAAGCTAAATCACTTTTTAAGGGGAAAAAAGAAAAAAAAATTGAATGCAAAATTGACGAAAGAAAATCTTCCTAGGCTTTTTTTTTTTTTTTTTTTTTTTAAATCCTCTGTGGAAAATCAAAATTATGATGACATGTCTCTGGCCACTCTTAGGTTTGTGTCCCAGACTGTCGTCATTTGCCCATAGCGTAGTAGTAGTGCGACATAAAACCCACTCAACTTAAACCTAAACCTCTTTTCAAAGGAAAAAAAGAAAGAATCGAATGCAAAATTTAAGAAATAAAGTTATTTTCTTTAAGACAAATTTATCTTAAACTTGGCTGGTTGGTTGGATAGTTTTTACATCGTAGTAGTGCTCCGCAGTAGGCAATATCTTGCGGTTAGCAGCAAAATTATTGAAGCACACTTCCACAATTTCCATGTATTTTTTTAGCTTGATCACTAATATTTATTAGCAACTTACTTTTTTTAGAAACCGTATAAGACTAAGATCATGACTCGACAAACATTTACTTAACAATATAGTAATAAATAGGCACCCATCTTTTAAGTAGGCATTATTGCTAGTGCTTCAATAATTTTGCTGCAGACTGTAAGTTTTAATCGCAGTTCCTTGGGTTAAATCGTATTTGTCTAAGTGCACCTCAGTGGCCTAAGTGTTTAAGTGCCTCAATGGCCTAATGGTCTAATTTTTCTAAGTGCACCCACTGCGTACAGTCGGTAACAAAAGTCTCCGAACACTAGCAAAAATTCCTGTATAGAAAAGGTGCACTTAATACAGTTTTGTTAAATAAATCCTTGTCAAATCCTGTTCTTAGTCAGTCTAAGAACATGATTCGTCAAGGATTTATTTAACAAAACTGTATTAAGTTTACTATTTTTATATAGGAATTTTTGCTAGTGTTCGGAGACTTCTGTTACCGACTGTAGCTCCACTACGACGTTAAATCTAATGAACATCAGTATCGACCTACTACGTCGCTGAGGCGCGACAATAGCCACTAAACCTCATTCTTACTGCACCTTTCCCACAGCTGCAATGAAATCATCTTACGTCAATTCCCAAAGCGGGTACAATTTAAGCGTCACAATAAAATAGGTTGGTTTGTTGGGTTTTACGTCGCACTAGTGCAGCGCAGATGGGCAATTGGCGACGGTCTGGGACACACCCCTAGAGGTGGTCCGGAGACATGCCATCACAATTTTGATCCTCCGCGGAAGGGATGGCTCTCCCGCTTCGGTGACCCCCAGAGGTATAATTTTTGATGGGAACATGGAGGACTTTGCGGCCACGACAGATTTTACGTGCACCAGCCACCATTAGTGTACACGACGGTCTTTGGCCGGCTCGAGTACCGAACCCGCAATCTTCCAATTACGAGGCCGGCGCTCTACCGACTGGGCTACCGCGGCCCCACAATAAAATAGGAGAATTAGCCGACAGCAATAAACAAAACACAGTTTATGGTTGCGGAAAAAGCATTGACTAGTGCTTGGCGCATGATTGGCACAGAAAAAAAAAAATGTTTTATATGAATTAGAAACAGAAATGTGTTTGGAATGTTATGTACAAATTCTAATTTTTTACTTTATTATTATTTTTTTTTTATTTAAGTAACATTTTTAATTTTTTATTGTAATGTGCCATAAAATTGCAGCATAATAAATTTATAGAAATTCAATAAAGAAGACATTGCAAAATGTTACGCATGTAGGTGAAAAATTTACATTGAAGTTTGCACCATGATCATTATAATAATACGATAAATGGTGTGACTATAAGAATTTCTTTATTATTATTATTATTATTATTATTATTTTTTAAGGATTTTATCTGTAATTAATGAAAGTACAATATATAAAAATATGAGTGAAATCCAAAAAAGGTTATTTTTATACTGCAAAATAAAAATATTACAGGTCTACATCGAAAATTTTGATTTGTTTTTTTTAGCCGATCTTTATGTTTTTTGGTGAGTTGAAACCGAAAATGAAGCCAATTTTTTCTATCACGTATAGATTTTTGCCAATACAGGGTGCCTACCTATACAATTTCTTTCATTACTCTTCCACCAATATAAGTAATGGTAAGTTTTATAGTATGTTTCCATGATTAATTATTCATGGATACCTATTGTTGTGATTGCGCAGCACTAGTGTGACGCATAACCATACCAACCAACCAACCAGCCTATAAGGAAAGGGCACGTGACGTTACTAGCAGTCAAATTATGGGTAAAGTGGCAAAACATTGGTATTTCCACCAATAGAGGTTGATCTTTTGCCACTCGAGAGTGGCAAAGATTGATTGACGGAGCGTTTGTTTGTAAACATGCCCTTTCCTTATTGTTATGATGGTATATGTAAGAAATTGTGTCGGTAAACACCATGTATTGACAAAAAACTATACGTGATAGAAAAAACCTGGCTGCATTTTCGGTTTCAGCACGTCAAAAAACATAAAGATCAGCTAAAATCATCATATCAAATTTTTTCAGCATCATTTTTGTAGACCTGTAATTTGCTTCTGTGTTCATATCACAATTTGTAATGTGTACCTTAAGTTAAATTTTATTTGTAATTTAAATCCTAATTAGAGTAATGAAACCCCTAATAAATTTAATCCTATTTTAATCATTTTACTTATCTATTTTACTAATCTAATGTTATGTAATACATTTCATATGAGAATACAGGATACTAATGACATTATATCAGTTTAATAGATGTTACTTAAATAAACATTTATATTAAAAAAATAATAATACAGTCGATAACAAAAGTGTCCGAACCCTAGCAAAAATTCCTATATAAAAAAAGTACACTTAATACTGTTTTGTTAAATAAATCCTTGTCGAATCCTGTTCTTAGTCAGTCTAAGAACAGGATTCGACAAGAATTTATTTAGCAAAACTGTATTAAGCGTACTTTTTTACATAGGCATTTTTGCTAGTGTTCGGACACTTTTGTTACCGACTGTACGCATTTAAATTTGATCTAGCTGACTTCCAGACAAATATGCAAATCTGATATATAAGGTAAAAATAAAACAAACAACTTGATCTATTGCCAAGATATTTTTTGCTTTTACATGAGTATTATTTTTTGCTTCTTTATGAATGAAAGAACTTTTGCTGAGCTGCTGATGAATTTTTTTAAAAAATGCTGGCGTATAAATCAGAGATTCATATTCTTGTGTATGTAAACAAACAAAAATTAATATTCATAAAAAAAGAAATACATCTTGGCAAGATAAATAAATGCGCTATATTGCCAACTCTTGAGATCCGAAAAAAATCAAAAAACCAAAGCGCACATTAAGATGTAGGCGTACCGCGCAGGTCAGGCGACATTGCTCCAGAAAAACTACAGTCAGCAGCAAAATTATTCGAGCGCTAGAAAAAATTCCTCTGTAAAAAAAGTACATTAAACACAGTTTTCTTAAATAAATCCTTGTCGAATTTTGTTCTTGGTCTAAGAACATGATTCGACAAGGATTTATTTAACAAAACAGTATTAAGTGTACTTTTTTTTACATAGGAATTTTTGCTAGCGCTCGAATAATTTTGCTGCCGACTGTACGTGAAGCAAGCATAGATCACAGATTATTATACAGATAGTACACTCCCGTATATTCTTCGGTAACCGGAATTTGACTGCAACGGCCCTATTGTCAACGGCTGTAAGTTTCTCGATCTCTCCAGCTTACGCAATCGCTCGTCTTATTTTTATTGTATCTATGTTCATATCGTAATATTAGTGCAACGTTAAACCCAACATCCAACCGACTAACCATTTATTGATGTTTACGTTTGGACTTTGTTATTGTTTACGAATTTGCTTGTCGAAAGCAATTTATTTTAAGAAGCATGTACTAAATATCAAGCAAATAAATTTCGAAAATATACATAAACCAGAAATATTTTTTTTCATTTTAAAGCATTTTGTATTATTTACACCAAGCAATGTTAAATATTTAAGATTTTATTCCATACTGCTATTTCAGCATTACAGTTTGTTATGTTAATTTGTACACTTGAACACGAATGTGTTTGGCAAAATTTATTTTCAAACATAATGAAAATCCTTTTTATTTCTTAGAAAATAGCTGTAATGTTATGATTTTGTGAATTTAAAAGTAGTAGAAATAGTGAAGCAAAGAAAACTGCACATATGTTTTCATTTGGCAACTTTATTATTGTTTACAAACTTGATTGTTAAAAGCAATTTATTTTAAGAAGCAAGTGCTAAATATTAAAAAAAATAAACTTTGAATATACATAAAATAAAAACATTTTTTCATTTTAAAGCATTTTGTATTATTTAAAACAAGCAACGTTAAATATTTAATGATTTCATACTGCTATTTCAGAATTACAGTTTGTAATTTTAATTTGTACTTGAATATGGATATGTTTGACAAAGCATATTTTTAAACATTATAAAAATTAATTTTTATTTCTTAGACGAATACCATACTGCTATTTCAGCATTACAGTTTGTTATATTAATTTGTACTCTTAAAGACGAATGTGTTTGGAAAAATTTATTTTTAAACATAATAAAAATTAGTTTTATTTCTTAGAAAATAGCTGTGAATGTTATGATTTTCTAAATTTAAAAGTAGTAGAAAAAGTGAAGGAAAGAAAACTGCACATACGTTTTCTTTGGCAATTTTATTATTGTTTACAAACTTGATTGTCAAAAGCAATTTATTTTAAGAAGCAAGTGCTAAATATTAAGAAAATAAACTTTGAAAATATATATAGAATAAAAACTTTTTTTTTTTTCATTTGAAGGCATTTTGTATTATTTAAACCAAGCAACGTTAAATATTTAATGATTTCATACTGCTATTTCAGAATTACAGTTTGTAATTTTAATTTGTATATGAATATGAATATGTTTCACAAAGCATATTTTTAAACATTATAAAAAATAATTTTTATTTCTTAGAAGAATAGCTGTGAATGTTTTGAGGACAATTTTGTGAATTAAAAAACAATAGAAAGTGAAGAAAAAGAAAACTTCCCATACTAACCTGCTACTAACTACTCGCGAAAGAAAAAAACAATTTTCGATCAAAGATGCTATTCATGTAGACTTAACACATGTAGTTCCCCTCTGTTGACACTAGTGGTGCTACTATATTTCCGGTTCGCATTTTAGATTCACTGTCCTATCTGTATGATAATCTGTGGCATAGATATAGTCATCCAGGGAGAAAAAGTGATTCCTTTATACTCGGAGAAAGACAGCCATTCTTACCGGTTATTGGTCGTCTTTTTTCGAGTGAATAAACACGGATAATTTATCAAATAAAATGTATGGACAATTTATGTACTAAAGGTGAATGAAAAACTGCAGATACTCATTTCGTTTTTGTTTTTGTTTTTGTTTTTCTTCTTTTTTTATCTTTCTTTATTTTATTTTATTTTATTTTTTGAATAAATAACAACATTTACAGGATTTAATCGTTTGAGTCTAGCATTTCTGTCTGGTAAAATTTAATTGCATATCGACTTTGTTTATAACATTTACCAACAAAGTTGAAAAGTGTTTCTGACTTCGGTCTGTCTGTCCGTGCTCTAACTCCCGTAAATTTTCATGGAATCCCTTAAAACTGATATATGTTTGGGATATTTCTTATTGAAGATTGCGCAAATACCGCTGTTGTTTTGTGTATAGGGACGCACACAAATCCAAATAACTTTAAAAAATATTAAAATATTTAAAAGTATATTAAAATTGAAAAAAAAAAAAATAAATCATTAACTATCATGGCAGCATTTACATCATAATAATGACGAAGCAATTGATTATAAAAGCTATATTTTTCACAAATTAGTCAAATATAACTTACTTATGAAAATTTATTACATTTCTTTTCTTACATTTATTTGTACAATTGAAATCCACGCAACACATCGGCATTTAAAAAAAATCATCAACAGTTTATTCTATTGCAATTCTATATTGATATTCTATTCAATGGTTTCAAGTTTCAATACCGGTTAATAGATGGTGCCAAAAAACATTTTCGGCATCAAAAATCTTTGCACAATAAAATGGGGATGATAGATCTATATAAATTACTATATCTATGGGAGCAGGGTGACCGCATATTTCCGTGCAGTATTTCATCACGTTTTACGTTTGTTGACATTCGGAAAGAACGTTCCATGTTCCGTACGGACTGAGAATATAGATTTAAGTTCTGAATCAGATTCTGATACAGAAATAGATGCGTACTTATTTTATTTTGGATCGAAAAAAAAAAAACATATTCTAGAAAATAAATTATGTGAAAGATGAAGAAAAACTTCCATACTGTTTTAATTTGCAAGAAGCCGCGTGATGCTTGAAACTGCGTTCCGAACACAAGTGACCCAACAAACACAGAGGTAATGGCCCACTTGTGGCGACGTTACCTTTGGCCATAAGCAACTTGTAGCGGCCCGCTATCGGTGGCCGTAACGGCAACGTAAAAAAAGTGTCACGCCGGCCTCAATACGGCCAAATTAAGTTTAGCCGTAAGTACAGTAAGCCGCCCGCCATCATGCCACTAATGGCTAATATAAATGAAAATTAGCCAAAACATGCCCATTATTATGCCATTAATGCTTAACATAAAGCATTACCAAAAATCTAACCAGGACTTGTCCACCATCATGTTATTAATGGTCACGATAACTGAAAATTAGCCGAAAGATGCCCACCAACAAGCCACTAATGGTTGACAAATATAAAAATTGGCCAAAAGTTCCCACCATTATGCCATTAACAATTAATTTTTAAGCCACCAACCAGCCATTAGTGGTTGATAAATATGAAAAATGGCCGTAAGTTACCCGTTATCAAGCCACTAATGGTTGACAAATATTAAAATTGGCCGCATGTTACCCATTATCAAGCCACTAATGGTTGACACACATGAAAATTGGCCGAAAGTTACCCATTATCAAGCCACTAATGGTTGACAATTATGAAAATTGGCCACAAGTTACCCGTTACCAAGCCTCTAATGGTTGACAAATATGAAAATTGGCCACAAGTTACCCGTTATCAAGCCACTAATGGTTGTCAATTATGAAAATTGGCCGAAAGGTACCCATTATCAAGCCACTAATGGTTGTCAATTTTGAAAATTGGCCGAAAGTTACCCATTATCAAGCCACTAATGGTTGTCAATTATGAAAATTGGCCGAAAGTTACCTGTTATCAAGCCACTAATGGTTGACAATTATGAAAATTGGCCACAAGTTACCCGTTACCAAGCCTCTAATGGCTGACAAATATGAAAATTGGCCACACGTTGCCCGTTATCAAGCCACTAATGGTTGACAAATATGAAAATTGGCCGAAAATTACCCATTATCAAGCCACTAATGGTTGACAATTATGAAAATTGGCCACAAGTTACCCGTTACCAAGCCTCTAATGGCTGAAAAACATGAAAATTGGCCACAAGTTGCCCGTTATCAAGCCACTAATGGTTGACAGATATGAAAATTGTCCGCAAGTTACCCGTTATGAAGCCACTAATAGCTGACAAATAAGAAAATTGGCCAAAAGTTGCCCTCCATCATGCCATGAACAGTTAACATTAATGAAAATTAGCTGAAAGTGGCCCGCCATCATATCATTAACAGCCATTATACATAAAATCTAACCGAAAGTTGCCCACCATCAAGCCACAAATGGTTAATATTAATAAAAATTGGCCAAAAGTTTCCCACAGTGTTACTAGCAATGGCCAAAGCTCAAATTATTCCACTGGAAAATTTGTTACCAGAAATATTCATCACTTAATTTTTTTGAAATTCCATTTTCACATTCAGAAAATTCACATCCATTAAATTAGTACTCATTTTCTGAAAATTTGTTAAATTTTTCATATTTTGTGTTTAAAAATGTGAAAATTTATCTGTTTGTTTTAGCTGTGAAATAAAATATTAAAAAAATGAACTTACTAAACAGAGTACTAATTGTATGGATGTGAATTTTCTGAATAGGAAAACAGAATTCAATGAAATGCATTATGTGAAGTCATTGTGATAACAAATTGTCCTATAAAATAACTTTGTTTTTCTCTGCCAGTGAACATAAGTATTGTATGATCTTAAAGTTATATATGGATTTGTTACAGTAATAAAATTGTTTTCAGAAGAGCAAAGTCTGCATTTCTGACCAATTTACAATCAGGAGAACTATTAGTGCCGTATCTGTAAAAAATATGCTCAGAAAATGAGAGAAGCACTTCTGTACCATATAGAAAATTTCAATGTTTCACTCAACTACTGAGTATGTTTTCAGAAAGCAAAAATTTAATACATATATACGGTGGTGACAGACCAAATTTTTTCTCCCTATTCTTGGGAAAGATCAGGGAAAAAAGGCAGATCTGTCGCTACCCTGATATATATACATATATAATTTATTGTTTATATATTATACAAAACTAATTTTTGTATTATTCTTCATATATATTAATGTATTAAAGGAAATTTCTGATATATATATATTTTAATATAAAGTATATTTTTACCAGCAATGGTCATATACAGGGTATTTCAAGAATTCCGCCAAACTTTATCATGCATACTGAAACAAATAATTTTTACATAGAAACCACGGAAGAAGATTGTATAGGAATTAAAACAAGATAGGGCAGTGAGCGCGGGAACCGCAGCTTTCTTTTCCGCGTTAATTCAGCCGAGTGTAGGAAAGCGATTTGATCACCGCCTAGTGTAGTATCTTTGAAACTTATCGGGAGAAAGCGAAACCCCGCCTTCGGCTTCATTCATCATCTGATTTCCGAGAACGACCTGCAAACGAACAGCCAGAAATGTAAAAAGACGCGCTGATTGGTGGATTTTTTAGATCTGGTCGCCCTCTATCTGTAAGATGAAAATTACTACTTTTTGCAACATTCGTAATACATCCTATACTTTTTCAATCCGTGATAGAAACATACGCGAAACACCATATATGCTCACTAGAAGAAGACATTTGGCTGAAAGTGAATTGAGTAACACAAGCCCTGGCACTGTAGATTGACAGGGGCTGATCCACTGTCTGGCTACCACGATTTCCCAATTTGTCCCCCTCATCAATATCTTCCTATGGGATTCATAAAAGACCTTGTGAACGACTCTGCTTAAGACTTTGTAGCAGAAGTTGTTGAAGTAGTACATATCTATGACAGACCTGGACTGTTTGAAAGCGTTCGCCAATTCATGATATGCTGTTGCGTTGTTGCAGATGAAAAGTATTTTGAGCACTTTTTGTAACATGCACACAGTGTTTCAATAAACTTGTTTTTACTTTCTCTTACCCATAAGGTAGAGAAATTATTGTTTTTTGGGTCAAATTTCCGAACGCGAGATTTTGCTATATTTGCACGTTTTGAGGTCCCCTGAATACGAAAATCATGTTTTTAGTAAATGGTCTGTGTGTATGTCTGTGTGCCTGTGTGTGTGTGTGTCTGTCTGTTATCAGCATATCTCAAAAACAAATTATGGCAGAAAGTTCAAACTTGGTATTCTAAATGTGTATCATATAGGGATGCTACAGTAAGCTTTTCGTTAAGATCAAGCAAATGGTTTGTGTACAGGGACAATCAAGAGAATTCTAATACATTACGTCTGTGGGGGAAATTGCAGGTAAGTAGAGTTTAACGTCTATAGACTGAACAGGGGAGCAGCGCCCGCTTACCTCTCGAAGAGCGGTGTTGAGCGCTTCTAGAACCGAAGTTCACGTGGGCTGTCCCGAGAAGAACCCCCTGCAACCTTCCTGGCGTTTATTTTAAAAGCAAGAAGGTTTTACATAGGCATCGCCAGGCATGAAGCCTTACCGCGACAAGGGGCGATGGAAAACAACATAGAAAGAGTACATGGTCATCGCCTGGCTGAAAGCTACCTCGCGACATTGGGCGATGATAATTTTAGATGGATTGTGCCAGGCCCTTAAGGCCTCTCGCGACAGACGGCACTAGATGAGTTGTCACAGCTCTTGATGTGTACTAGAGAGTTCAAGTTTGACTAGAATAGTCCAGGTGGTACAATTGGATGACAACATGGATGATAGTATTGCAGAACAACTGTGCAGAAAACTGATTTTGCAGGGTAATTTGGGTAACAGAGGAGAGAATGAGAGAGTTAGGATTGTTGCTAATTTAAACTATAGAGTTTACTTAGTTTTTAAGAGAGGTTTTGAGTAAGAGGCTTCCTTGCAAACAGATTTTTGTTTTGGTGACGGGTATTTTGAAAAAGGGTGGGAGGATAAGTAGCTTCATTTTGGAAGAAGATTAGCTGCCAGTGGGAATAGTTATTAATCAATGAGATTGGTTAAGTCCATTAAGAGGGAGTAAATATTGTTTAGTTTTTTAATTAACAGTTTTCTGGTTAAGATATTTTCAAGCCAATTATTTGGTCTTGGAGAGGGATTTCTGAAATGGAACTGTTGGGTTAGGGGGCAAGAGAAATAATAATGTTCGGGAATTCCCTCCTCATCGCAGGGACATAGGGAAGAGTGTCGGCGATGAAACTTGAAGAGGTAGGATTAAAAGGGGCCATGGCCTGTTAAGAAAACCGTTATGGGAGGAGTTAGAGTCCACGAATTTGTTGAAACCTGTGGGATTAGGGAGAAGGCATATCTACCCTTCTCGGAATTTCGCCACAGGTCTTGCCATTTTAAAATGAAGATTTGTTTCAGTTTTAGATTTACGTAGGAGGGAGGGGCAAGAGGAGATGGTTCTTTTACTGAGAATTCTGTGGCTTCTTTGGCCAGGGAATCAGCAAGTTCATTACCGACTACTCCCCTGTGGGCAGAAACGTGTGCCAGGGTACAGTTAAGGTTGGGGTTCATTAGAGTTTCTTTTATTTCCAGGACTTGTGGGTGCCTGTTCCGATGGCGAGCAATGGCGAGCAGGCTCGAAAAACTATCACTATAAACACTTAGTTGTTGTTGTTGATTATGATTTACGACCGCCCAGTCTAGGGCTTTTTTAATTGTGTAGAGTTCTGCTTGGAATACTGAGTTGTAGTCCTCGAGCCTACCCGCCCACTGATAGACTTCGCTGTCGCCTTCAAGAACACAGAAAGCTGAGGCAACTCCAGCCTCGGTCTTAGAGCCATCCGTGTAGACCGCCAACGGGACAGAAGGTGAGAAGCTATTTTTTGAACAGTTTGTTATTAGAGGAGCTACATCCAAACCTGGGTGAATTGCCCAACTGCAGGTCAGGGGCTGGATGGGAGTTTGGGGAAGGACTATGTTAGTGAGCTCTTGGTCGTTTAGTTGTAGGATCTTAGTTTTAGTATAGGTTTGGGCGACCTGCAAGTGGGCATGGGGAATCCCAGTGATAACGGTGAGGGCGTCAGTGGAGATGGTTTTATACCCTCACCTCTTCGGAGAATTTCTGGGAAATAATTTAGTTTGAGGCATTGATTGGTCCATAGTAGGAATATTTGTGGGATAGTGCTATGGATCTTTCGTAAGATTTTAAAATCAATGTTATCTGGACCTGGTGCTTCATTAATGTTGAAGCTGTAAAGAGTGGATTTAATCTCGGACTCCGTGAAGGGAACATCCGAGGGAGCCGAGAAGGAAGGTTCTTGAAATAGTGGGTATTATGTTTTAGGGAATAGAGTGCTAGTTAGGAATTCCAGGTTGTTGCACTTGGAGGAAAGAGCTGGAGGTCTTACTAGTTTCAACTCTGTGGGGGTGAAAAACTTGCTACTATAGAATTTTTGAGCGGTGCCGAATATTTGTGTTTGAATGGAGCAAAATTTTTTCCATGCGTTGTGTTTAGTGTTATTGATTTGATTTTTGAAGTTGGCCGAATGCTGTTTAATTTTTAGTTTATGTTGTGGTATAAGTGTGGGGTCTAGGTATTTTAACTGTCTTTTCATTGCTGTCAATTTGTTACGCATGGTGTGGAGCTGGGGAGTCCAGAAGGTATAGGTGAAGCGACGTCCCGACTTTTTCAGCCTGAAAGCCGAAGTGGCAGCAGATTGAATGGCGGATATGAAATTTAATGTGGAGTTTTCTAGTTGGTTAGTGTCCTTTATTGAGCTTAAGTTTTCCAATAGGGGGGGGGAGCGAGGTTTAACATTAATTTATTGAATTTATTAAAGTTTCCGCGTTTGGTTGCGAAACGTTTTGTTTGGGTTATGGAGGGTTTACAGTTAAGGGAGAAGGTGATATAGTTGTGATCGGAGTTATTAAAGATGTCCAGGACTCTCCAGTCATTCACCCTGGCATAGGTCTTGGGGTTACACAATGTGATGTCCGGCCAGCCCTAGGCATCGCTCTTTCGGAAGATTGGTGCTGAATTCTCTATGTTAGCTATGCAGATGTTGTTGGACGCGATGAATTCAATGAGGCTGCGACCTCTGATGTCCTCAGTGGGTGAGCACCATAGGGGGGAGTTGGCATTGAGGTCGCAGCCGCAGACAAAAAGTGTACGTTGAGAGATTAAGTGCTGCCACTCCAAAAGACAAGCCTCAAAGTCCGCAGATGGGGCGGCGTAGGCACTTCCAAGGGTCAGAGCACCCTCCCTCGTGGTTAGTGTAATGAAAACACAATGTTCCCCAGTTAAAATGTGTGTGAAGTTTAGATTGCTATTTGTGATTATGATGCGTGCTGTATTGTTTTTTGAGCTGAAACTAACCCAGGAAGAAGGGAAGCCATACAGATCACTCCCAACGGTACAGTAGGCATCCTGAAACAACCCGATATCTATGGAGTTTTTCTCCATGAAATCCCGGGCCGTCGAGTTAGCCTCCTTGCACCCGTTGAGGTTGATCTGCATGAATTTTAAACTGTTGAAATTGTCTGGGGATGACGAATCAGGAGAGGATGTAGACTCTTGGGAAGGGGAGGAGAGAACTTTGGGTTTTTTCTTTCTTGATTTTGCCATTTAAGAGAGAGAGGAGAGAGAAAGAAAAAAAAAGGGGGGGCAAAGAGGGAAACGAAATGATTTACCCTTGTACTCCTTGAGCTTCTTGAGTGTGACCGAAAGGACCCGATGGCATAAGGTACCGCTGGTTGCCTTCATAGTAACAGTTTGGTGCTAGATTGGGGCTTCCTCCTCTGAAGATGTTAGAGGATTATCCCTGTTGGAAGGCATTCTGGTGTGGCATGAAGTGTGAGAAGGGGTTGATGAGCCAGGGGAAGGGATTTGGAGGAGCTTGGAGACTTGTTGACTGCCTGCTACGTTGCGGTATGGAGTTTGAGTAGAAGTTAGATTGTCTAGTTGTGCTTGCATTTGCTGACTGTTGCATGCGGGGTGGTGGTTGGGTGTTTTTGGAGTCTGTATCATTGAACTTTTTATCCAGTGCTTCCCTGCACCTCCAATATACCTCCTCGTGAACCGGGTAGGAAGGAGAGTATGCAGGATGGTTCAAGTTGAGGGGGCGAATGCCCTTGTTTGCGTTCTTTAGGTTTACCCTGGCACAGTTTATACAGCTGAGCTGTTCCTGGCAAATGTTGTTACGATGCTTTTGGGCACAGTGTGAGCAGTAAAGTTCCTGATCACAGTGTGGTGGGGTGTGCTCAAAACTTTGGCATGTGGAACAGAGGGAAATCTGTGTATGTGGCTTTATCATACACCGCATTAGGCCTAGTTGTAGAAATATGAATTTTATTATGGCCTCACCGATGGGGAGTGGTGCTTGGAAGATGCAGTTGTTAAGTCCCTGCACCTTTGAAGGAGACTGGCTGATGAGCTTTAGTGCGGAAGTAGTGGATTGTGTAATGTAGCTCAGATCTTGTAGCTCTAAATTGATTGTATCTTCGGACAGCTCCTCTGGGACTCCCAGGACGATGAACCTTAGTTGTGGGCTTGGCTTCGTCTTGAAGGTTAGATTTTCTGTGAGGGCTTGGTTGCTTGAATAATCCTGGATCAGGGTTTGCGCTTCTTCCTTGGTATTGCAGATGATATCCAAGAAGCGCCTGTAGGTGTTTTATTTTATTATTTTAGCTGCCGTTGCAACTCTTGTGTTTCGCATGAGCTTTATGACTTCAAATCCACTTAGTGTAGAGTCCTTGGATGTGATGTATACGGTGCTTTGTGTTTTGTTATAAACGTTGAGGGCTTTGGAATTGTTGCTGTACGACGTTAATTGGGGAGGGCGGCTGGTTGGAGTGGTGTGATGGTGTACTGAATGGTGAGCTTCTTCCAGAGATGGGAAGGTGGGGTCTGAGACTGAGATGGGCTGTTCGTTGAGTGCCGACTGTGCTGGGATGACGTTTTCATTAACTGGTTGTTGCTGTATGGAAGAGGTTGAGGGAGAGTCGTTGGCTTGTGGGTGAATGTGTTTTGTGATTTTTCTAAGTATCTTGTCTTGCTGGGCTGAGATGGGGTCGAGTTTCTCATGGACTTGTTGGTGGTGGTTCTTTAAGATGTCCTGTAAGTTTAGCGTGTGTTGTGGTTGGGAATCTGGATCTTGGGGATTAGTTGATGTGCTGTTTTCTGCTTGCGATTGAATGCTAGTGGTTGGTGCTTCTTCTGTAGATGGTGGCTCCATGTTCGTGTAGGTTTTGAGTCTGGCCTTCTTGTGGATCGATCTTATTCGCAAGAATGCTCTGTTGAGTAAGGCCAGGGGTGCTCTACTACCCTTGGCTTGGACTGTGGCTATAATTTCCATTGCTGCCTTTGTGACAGCGACTATGGATTTGTATTCTTTAAAGTCTTCGCGCGGGTTAAATGAGTCCGTTGATGGGGTGCTGTTGTTTTTCAGGAATTGTTGAGAAGTCATCTGTGAGATCTTCGATTTTTTCTTGCGATTCTTACGTGTTTGTGACCTTGTTGAACACCCTGATTTGAAGGAGTGGGTAGAGTTGTCAGATGAGGTCAAGGAGTCGGAGGCATCATCCTGATCCTCGTTGTTATCAAACACTGTATTAAGTTCTTCAGAATCCGTCATCTTGCAATCTTACGGAGCAGAATGGCAGGTTTGAAGATAGCCTTGAAAAAGGCTTTTTGAGTTTTAGATTCTGGTATCTAAGGAATGAAGTGGGTGGAAAAGATTCTGATTTGAACAATTGAAGTGAATTAACGGAGGGGGCTCGCCGGGGCCCTCGCACCATACCATATTTGTGAGAGAGATTTAAAAAAAAAAAAAAAAAGGCAAGCAAAAACCTGGAGCCTAGACTCCCGAGAATAACTAAGAGAAAATGTTATAAGATTTGAGAAAGTTTAGATTTGATACCATCCGACTAGGGCTTTAGAGAAAAAAAATATTTTTCAGAGGGGGGAGACCCAAGTGAATAAAAAACAAACTCGACAAAACACTACAAGCAACAAAACAACAAACAAACAAACAAAAAACAAAAAAAGAGGGGGAGGGGAGGGGAGCAGCGGGGGGGGGGAGAAGGCGAACACCAACAGCTACTAGGACAGTAAACTTCGAAAGGTAGTAAATGGATGGGAGCCGAGGGGGTGGAGAACTATTGTGGTGGGGCAGGGGGGAGAAAAGACTTCTGAAGCCCCATAAACCGAAGAGGGGGTGCCTTGCGCGCCGAGGAGAAGGTTGAAAAATTTGAGTCACTGGTGGTGAGCCTAGGGGTGGTGCAGCCAGGGTGTTTATCCAAAGCACTATTGTATTGTATGAGGTTGATTGGAGTTGAAGGTATAGAACCAAAAACGAAGTTTGGAAGAGGACAAGGTGCAAGTAAGCCCAGGGGGGTGGGGCAGAGGAAGTTATCCTCGAGGGTGGGGCAGGAAGGTTCTGTAAGTCCAAATTAGGAAATGGAAGGAGCTACGGTCACCCGGTGAGTTCTTAAAGTAAAAAGGAAAAGGGGAAGTGAACGGGATGGGAAGCTTAAGGGGTGAGGAAGTGGAGAGTACTAACTTGATGTTTAAAAAGTTGATTTGCGGGCTCAAATTATTTAATTTACTGTTGACAGAACAGGAAAAAAAAACTTTAATATTTTTTCTAAGTCCAGTAATATTTAAATTAAAAGTAAATATTACGTTAAATATTCTCTTAATGAGATAGACTATTAATTTAATGTTGTATATAGCAATTAACAGTAAATTGAAAGGCTCGGACCTAAATCCCGCAATGGAGGGGTTCGCTACTCTGCAAAAGCACTTTCAACATCCCTTAAAGCAAACGAACAGGAAGAACTCGCCGAATAACCATAAGGGTGCTAGAAGTCTAAGGAGCAGGATTGAAAACTTCCATCTTATATGTAGAGAGCACTGTTGCTGAGCGATATCAGCAAAAAGGCTCTCAGAACACTGAAACCCACCCCCAGAGCATCCTGCCAAGAGGGGGCAGGTCCCAGCAGAGGGGGCAAGGGGGGCCGCCCCCCCGCCCCCCAGAATCCCGAAATTGAATTTAGGCTCTGGTGAAGGGAAAATTGAAGTTACAAATGAATGCCAGAGGAATCCTCCTCCAGGGATTAAGATTGGAAATAAATTGAAGTCTCTGTGCACACAGGAACGTTGGGACTTAGGATGAATTATGGAGATTTGGCAAGAGATTTGTCAGAGTTTCTGCAGACTGTGTGCAGAAACGAAAGAAAAACAGCAAAGTTTTTGGAAATGATTTGAAGTTTCTGTGTACACAGGAATGCAGGGACTTTGAGAAATTTGGAAAAAGGTATGGCTCTTAGACTGGCAAGGCTTCTGGAGATAAAGAGCAGAACTGGGGAAATGCAGCTAAGTCTTTGGAAAAATTTGGAAGTTACTGTGGCTGAGAGACTAAGTACCCCAGCACGCAGGAACGTTTGGACTTTGATAATTTTAAGGAGGTCCGGCTAGAAAAATTTCTAAGTTTGGACTTTTGAAGATTTTGAAGTTTGACTTGACAAAATCTAAGTGGGCTAGAAGTTTTCTGTGGCTGAGAGACAAAGTCCCTCAGCACACAGGAACGTTTGGACAGACAAAAATTTGGGAGGAGAGGCCTGGAAGACGGCGAAGATCTGGCTGACAGAATTGGGAAAATTGAAACTCTGTCAAAGACTTTGGAATCAAAATGAGGTTTCCGTGTCTGAGAAACAAAGTTCTCAGAACACGGAAACGAATGGACTTAAAAGAAGTTATGAACAAAGCTAAGAGTCCGACGACCGGACCTGCCACCGGCAGGTCAAGGGTCGGAACTCTGCGAGCGCACAGCGCACCTCGGCGAGGGGAACCGGACCGGTTAAAATCTCCGAGGGAACGATAGGGAGGAAGAGAGCTAGGTATAAGGAACGATCACTTTCATTTTATAAAAGGAGACCAATCACCTAAGAACAGATGCCATAACAGGCCTCAATTCTGCCCAACGACCATTCCTCTTACAAATTGCAAGAGGATATAAAACTATTTCCACTGATGCCCTCACCGTAATCACTGGGATTCCCCACGCCCACCTGCAGGTCTCCCAAACGTACATTAAAACTCAAATCTTGCAATTAAAAGACCCTGACCTAACTAATATTATCTTCCCACAAACCCCCATTCAAACTTTGACCTGCAGTTAGGATATTCACCCAGGCAAGGATGTTGCTCCAAAGTTAACCAACTGTCTTAAAAATAACTTTTCTCCCTCTGCTCCGGTGGCAATCTACACGGATGGTTCCAAGACAGATACCGGGGTTGCAGCCGCATTTTGCGTGCTGGAACAGGGTGTCTCAGGCCATCAGTGGGCTTGCAGGCTCGAGGACTTTAATACGGTATTTCAAGCAGAGATCCACGCGATCGCTGAGGCCATACAATGGGCCAGTGTTGCATACTCTAATCAAAGCGTCAATATCTACAGCGACAGTCTCTCGGGCCTTCAGGCAATAGCTCGACATCGAAGCAGACATCCGCAAATTCAGCGCATTAAAAAACTCCTAATGAATCTCGACTTAACTTGCACCCTGGCACACGTTTCTGCCCACAGGGGTGTCGTAGGCAATGAAATAGCTGATTCCCTAGCAAAAGAAGCCACTAACTTCCCCACAAAATGTTCTTCAATTCCCGCTCCTCCCTCCTATGTAAAAAGTAAAATTCAAAACTTAATGAATCTCAAATGGCAAGACCTGTGGGATAGTTCAGAGAAGGGGAGACATACCTTCTCGCTGATTCCACGGGCCCGCACTAACTCTTGGACTTTAACTCCCCCTATTACCGCATTCCTAACAGGCCATGGGCCCTTCCCTTCCTATCTATACAAGTTTCATTGCCGACTCTCACCCTTGTGTCCATGTGGAGAGGAGGGTACTCCACTACATTTTTATTTCCACTGCCCCCTAACAGAAAATTATCATTTAAGAAATCCCTCCCCTAGACCAATTAATTGGCTAGACGAAATTCTAACAAGAAAACCGCTAATAAATAAACTAAATAGCATCTTCTCCTACTTAATGAACATTTCAAACCTAACAGATTAATATCAAATTCTACTAATTATAATAATAATTCTCTAGTCAAAATTAAATAACCTTAAGTTTCTTCACCCTGTTATCTTCCTCTGTGGTCGTCCGAGTTGCTGCTGAAGATATCCTCATGTAATATCAGTTCTAGATTCCAAACGTCCTGAGGTTGCAGATTACTCAGAAACTTCACCAGTACCCCGCTAACCATCCTAACGTCACCAGCAATCAAGGACCGACTTGAGCCTCAACGTGAATCTATCTACTTACAGATTCTTCCCATGATGTTCAGCAATTAATGCTGATTAAATCCATGCATACGCATGAACTGTTTCTACTAAAGGAACTGCCATTCTCAACCTCAGAATCTGCGTCATCAATTATCAACTGGTTTCGACTCTACAATAACAACTATCGTCAGCATGCCATTTGTCGCGTGGGGCCGGCCGGGCCCGGCATGCCGACCAAATACTTTATGTACATAAATATCTGTAAATACTCATCGCCCTCTGTCGCTGGTTGGCTAAGCCAGGCGATGCATGATGTAATTTTTTTTTTCTCAATAAATGTCGGAGCAGCTCACGTGGATTATCCTAGAAGCGCTCAACACCGCTCCTCGAGCGGTGAGCGGGGGCTGCTCCCTGTTAAATTATTAAAAGGAGACTAATAGCGTGGAAGAACCGCAAAAGCTCCCTTAGGACACAGGAACACTCCCCAGGGCCCAGGGCCATGGGGGGAGGACCCCTGGAGGGGGCAGGCTCGGGGGGCACTGCCCCCTGGACGAAGCCAGGAGGAGCAGAGAGAGCAAAAGGAGTCTGAAAGAAAAGGCTGCGCCAAAGGGGGGGGGCTAAGCGAGCCAAAGCTGAGGCGGGCGGCCGCGGAGGGTAGGTAGAATCCCCGACTCAAGCCCCGCCCTCTTTCCTCAAGAAGGAGAAGTGGAAGAAAACTGAAAGTGATTACGACCTTAAGAACCATAAGAAGAGTGTTGATTACACTAATGGGATCTTATGGTTACACTAAAAGAGGGGTTCAAGGTCACTCGGACTGCAAGGGGGGCAGAAGCAGGGAGAGACCAGAGTTACAACAATTAAACAATATTTACATAATTAAATTAATAATAAAAAAAAATCCAAAAAGTATTATAGTCAAACAAAAATTGGGGCAAGACAAACATCAATGAAATTATAGAAATACAGTAGTTAGACCAAATTCTAACCACTATTATACAAAGTTGAGATTAATTCTGGAAATATTAAATTTTAATTGGAGTGATTGAGAAAAACTGTTCCAAACTATTAAGTGACTGGCTAAATAAAAGGAGGGCTCTACACCTAGAAACTTAGAGAAGGGGGCCAAAAAAAAAAAAAAAAAAAAGGCAGACTTAGCTTTGATGTAGAATAATAGTTGTTTTTATTAATCGTTTAATTAAAAGTGGCGACAAAATAAAGTTATTAAATGTTTATTTGGTTTTAAATTAAATTTGCGTAATAAAGCAAGTTTGAAAGGATTTGAAGTCTTCTAAAAACCCAGATGAATGACCAGCCCAAGAGAGGGTAATTAAGATTTAAGAATTAACAATTAGGATTAATTATTAACGTTGGAATGCTGGGATTAAATTTAGGTAGCAGTTAAAGGAACCAAGGAGAAAATAATAGGCCAGGGCTTAATTTGCATATTAGGCACTAGAGCATCCCCGAGAATGCCATCATGGCAGGAGCGGACACCCCTAAAAAACTGGGTGAGCATGCTCCATGACGACATCCGGGGATGGGCAAGTACCTGTACATGACAACTTGTAACTTAACAAAATGGCGCAAGGCACGTGTGGATTACAAATTTAAGAATAAGCTATCATTTATTGGGTATTATAATTAAATATTGGCAAAATACATATTTGAGGGTCAGCAATGGTCTTCAGGTCGTGATTGTGGACTGGAAAATATTCCGTTTTTAGGTTTTAGAGGGATTTTAAGTGCAAAAAGCATTCTAAAATAACGTTTTAAAATAGAGAAAAGCAATCGGCCATGTTGAAAACCATTGCTGAGGGAAGCATAAGTTATTAAATATTATTTATACATTTTATCAATGAACCACTTGGGCTAGAAATTAATTAATGGTATCAAAAGACAGATATTAACTTTAGGAAAAGAAAATGGTATGGTACATAACTCCGACTCACACCTTTCCTATTGTTTTAGCCGGCCATCAGGAGCGCAAAAACACACATCAGCGTCTATATCAACATCTATAGACTGCTCTAAACAAAATGAAACGAATATATCTGTACTTATAAGTGTAAAGGATTTAAATCCATATTCTTGATTTTTCAGGAGACGAAAAATAAGGTTAACTAATTAAAAACAAATCAGAAGAATCGATTAGGAAAAAGGGATTTCGTTGACTTATACCCTTTATACCATTCGGTGATTGTCAACCTTCATTTAATAACGGGAAAAAATTGAATTGAATATTTTATACCATATATGAATGGTAAATTTCTGACTTGACCCTTTTTACCAATGGATTTTCTCAAAGACTAAATGACATAGACTTAAATCCTTTATACCAATCGATAGAGAATCTTTTTCTGAGTCTGACTATGTACGTAACTCTAAATCGACATTTTTGGACTTAAATCCTTTATACTTATCAGTACAGATATATATTTTTGTAATAGAGATAGTCAACTGGGAAAAAAATTTTGTGTATGTAACGTCTATAGACTGCACTAAACCAAATGAATCGAATATATATTTTTGTAATAGAGATAGTTAACTAGGAATTTTTTTTTGTGTATATAGGAGCCTCGCCTCCCCCCCTGGGGTGGAAGACCCCTCGAGGGGAGTAAATTTTCTTGACGGGTATCTTTCAAAAGAGCTCGCCAATACCTTTAAAACGGGTGGTTGAACCATCGATCTGCGATAATTTAAAAGAAAGTTATCGATTTTTTTTTTATTTTTAACGAAAAAAAACTTAGAAAAAAAAATCGCTTTTTTTTTTTTTTTTTTTTTAAATATTGAGAATAAAATGAACTTTTTTTTTCAATATTTGGTGTTATACTACTTCTCTAATATGGAAATCGTCTGCCTTATCATAAAGGATAATTTTTTTAAATAATAATTTAAAAAAATTATTTTTTAAGAAGAGAATTATTTTTTAATAACCGAATTAAATTCTATATAAATGTAGGTGCATTAATGAAACGGGGGGTTCAGGGGGCGGTTCCCCCCTCACACAGAACTAATTATCATCTAAAACTCTTCAGAAGCCTAATATGAATTGTTTAACATAGGTTTACATAACAATACTCGTTATCTTATCTATTTATCTACAACCTGTATTTATAGTATTAAATTTCAAGGTACGAGAAAGTCGTGTGAGTGACATACCAGATTATTTCTTTTAAACCCATGTCTGCATTAATTTATATTGTATTGTTGTATAATTAGTGCAAATACATGACATATCTGCCAATATGTTTCTATGTAAAAATGATTTTTTTGACATGCCTGACCTACCCTTAAAGTTTCTTGGAACTCTTGAAACAACCTGCATACAAAAATTCCTCTTATCTGTTATTGATAAGCGGTAAACACAGTAACAAAATTTTTCTTCTCAAGCCATTATGTGATAAAACTGGATTCTGAATCTTGTTTTGTTGCTAAATTTTATTTACCATGAAGAAGGGTTTTGAAGGGAATAGTTGGCATAAATCCTTTTCATAACTTACTGGCAAAAAAAAAAAAAAAAAAAAAAAAAAAAAAAAAAAAAGCACACATTTTCTTTTAAAAAACACAATATTAAAATATATCAAAATTTTTCAGACTATTTTAATTTACTGAATATTTCAAAAATGCAATTTTTAATTGTTTTGTTTTTACATTATTATAGTTTATAATATATTCTAAACATACATGGATATTATTTTGTGGATCCATTGATAAGTTATTATTATTATTATTATTTTTTTTTTAATGCTGAAATTTAATGGAAAACTCTGGCATTCAAACAATTTTTTTTTCTAATTTAACTTATCAATGAATTCACAAAATACAAAAATATGTTTAGAATGTATTGTTGAACTAAAATAATCTGAGATCTACAAGAAAATATAAATAAATAAATAAATAAATAAAAACTAGTAAGCAAGTAACATTTTAAAAATTAAAAAACCTTGAGACAGCTTTTTTTTTTTTCTTCTTCTTTACTTTTCAAAATAAAAATATTTAATTTTGCTGCATTTCAATGCATATGTGTGCAAAATCAACATTTCAAACACAGTAATTTATAAAAACTGATTACAATATCTGCGATACCCACCCTTAAGGCTGTACATCAGTCAGATTCCCTCTCTCTTTCTTCTCATTTTATTCAATGGGATTTTTGTTGCTCCGTTTTATAAAAATATCTCATTCAAAAATGAAATTTTTCGAATTCTGTTTCTTGAATATTACTCTTTGAACATGTTGTATTTTAGCTTAGTGAGTAATTAAAAAAAAAAGAAAAAAAAAAGTTACTTAGAAATCCAAACTTACTCCTAAATTTATTTATTGAAATAAAATATTTAAATTGATTTTTTCGAAAAATTACTCACCAAACTAAATGGTGACCTGTTCAAAAAGTAATATTTATATATTAAAAAAAAAAAAAAAACAAAAAAAAAAAAACAGAATTCGAAAAACTTTAATTTTGAATGAGATATCCTTATGAAACGAAGCAACAAATATCCCATTGGATAAAATGGGAAGGGAGAAAGGGCTCTTTTAATAAATTAACAATGAAAAAAATATTTTCAAATGCAATATATAGCACTTGCATAAATCTCAGTTAAAATCCAGTGTTGATTGTAGCTCACAGTAGAGAATCTAAGTATCAAATCTTTATTATAAAAAAAAAAAAGAAGAAGCTTTACATGTTCTACTAAAATATAAAATTTGAACACTGCATTAAGAACTGAAATATTTACCACAATTTAATCATGTCACATCATATATATGCAAATACTTTTCTCATTTTTAATAAGCAAGAGTAAACTGAAATTAGGCTCGTAAATACTAAATCTAACTGAAATAAATGTAAGACTACAACATTTTTTATAAATAATGCAAAAAATCCAAGGAGCTATAGCCAGATTCTCATGTAAAATGTTTGTAAACCTTAAAAAAAAATCAACAAAGATTATATTTTATTAGTTTTTTAATATTTACATCACTTTTTTCTCTTTTAAATATTTTATTCTGATAGAACTATGCTTGAAAAATCATTTATTTTTTAACTTACTATTAATAATAACAAATTAAAGAGAAAGTTCTTAAGTCGAACAATTTAATACTTAAAAAGGATATTTTCATTCAAAGTTGCTGCACGATTCTCGAAAAGAGTTTTCATCAGTTCTTTCAAAAGTAAAATACATGAAATGTCATCATGCAACAGTAGAATCTAACACATTTATGAGTCAATTGGCAATAGGATATATTAATTTTATTAGCTTAGTGCAGTTAGAAAGAAACATATAATTAACTTTTTTTTTATTTTCATATTAAGCATTAACAAACAATTTAAAATTTTAAACTAAAAGACTTAATAACTTGAGACTTTAAATGATTTTAAAGTCTCCCAAAAAATTGCCTGAGTTTTTCCTGTTTTTACAATAAACTGCGAAACTAACTGAGCTTTCCAGGTTTTCATTAAAATTACAGGTTCTGTAGCAACCCTATCATTTTCTAAGTTAAAAAAAACTAACTTAAGCTTTTTGTGTGTGTGTGTGTAAACTTTGCTTTGTAACAAACAAAAACAAGTAACTTCAAAAAATTTCATTTATTTTTTTTCCACCTAGTTAATAAGAGGATTGACTTTTTCCAGATCTGATCCTCCTCACAGCAGCTAGAAAAAGAAAGAATAAAATAAATACTTATTTACATTAAAAAATCTTGACATGTGAAGCATACAATCTGTAATTAAAATACAATGCTTTTATGAGCTTTAAATGATAGCTCAGTTTGTTCCCCTAATCTATTTCTTTTTTACTCATATATTCTTCGCATAATCATTAAAAAAAAAAAGTTTGTCAATATAAAGAAAACTATGGGATTCAAGAAAATTATATATATATATATAAACATACCGTAAAATACTGCTCAAGCTCCCCCTCAAACTTTCTTTGGAAGTCAGGATATGTTCAGAGAGAGGACGGGTAAAGAAAAAAATTGGCAAAAGTATAGAAATTAACAAGTATTTTCCAGCTGAAATTAAATATGGTTAACCTACATTCAACAATCTGGAAAAGATAGCTAAACTTTCCTCACTTCCAATATATTGATTTTAAAAAATTGCCGCTATTTTAGGAAGCTTATTACAGTGAGTGGTAATGCATCCTTTGTGTGTATGATCGGTATAAGAATTCCATTTGGGGATTTGGGTAAACAGAATTTATTCTGTAAAATATGTAGAAGTATCTCTCTTGAAATGTAAGGCGATGGAGCGGGACAGGCAGTGAATAGGATATATGAGATTCTTTGTGTCTTTTTATAAAGTAAAGCATTCATTTTTCTAAAAATATTCTATTCTATCATTTTAATGCGTATTCTAAATGCTTAATCCATGAAGGGAGTGGTAAGCAGCTTTAATTCACAAAGAAATGAGTTGGAACTTGCCATGAAAAACAGCTGTGAAATGCAATCGATAACCGTATTTCATCCGGTCAGTGAAAGACTGAAATTCAAAAGCTTTCTTTTTCCCCTTTTCTCTTTTTCCTTTATCTGAGTGAAGCGAGAAGCAAGTTCTCGGAAAAAACACCTGACTGATCAGCTGGAGTTGAAGGTGGTTCCTCTTTTCACCCCGTTCTGTGACGTCAGTACTGGAATTACCATATGAGAGTCACGGGGGGCTGGTTACGAGCTGTACCTCGTGGTGTGGCTACGCACTCATTCGGCGTAGTGAGTTTGCTGACGTATCATGGGGGGAGGAAGGCGTGGCGACTGCTTTCCCTCCCGGTTTGGATAAAAAGTGGACTGGATATTTTTTTTTGGCCATACAGAGAAGAAGAGATCTTATCTTTTCGTTTGGGAAGTAGTGAGGAGAAGCTGATTGTTGCTCTCGGGTGGCTGGTCTGTTTTTCTCTCGATATCTGGTCGTGGGCTGATAAAAATGGATTGACGTCGTGAAGATAAGAGATTTCTTTCGAGACGAGTCGTAATGTTGATAGTGCAGCTAGTTGTAAAAAGCAAGAGGAAGCAAGTAGTGATGTTGGAATGTTTGTAAAAGTACGAGCTATGCCGGTTGATTATTGTTGAGAAAGTTACGTGGTGCTAGCTTCGCCTGGCGTTTGAAGGAAGGTTGATGATGAGTATGAAACACACGACTACCGTTTTCTGAGTGAAAGAAGTACGGAAGCTAAGGTTAATGGCGTAAACGCTCTATCTCCCCGGTTGATTGATGTGTTGGTGGGACGCCTTCCTCCATTCCTTCAGCAATCCCATCTCGACCCGACTGTACCAGCTAAAGAAAATAATCATGTAAGTTTTGAAATATCATTTTGCCTTTCACATTCATTTAATTGTATCTATTGTAGGCTTGATAAATATGTTAATTTTCTTTTACCCGAAAGACAACGTAGTAACTTACTTTAAGAACTGAGTTTGTACGAAGAACATAGATTGGTTGTCTTTATATAATAACTGTGGTCTTTGAGGTATAACAGCTCATTTGTACTAGTTTTTTTTTTGTAATTACTACTGATGTCGTTTTCCTTAAGTATAAATTAATGTTGATAGACTAAATAATTTGTATACCCCTGTTTAAATAATGTAGTAAAATACAGTTTTTAGCTCAATTAAAATTTGTGCATTGTAAAAAAAAAACAAATTTTAGTATCTGTGTTTTTATTTGTGAAGTGTACGTTTGGAAATTATTTTTCTAGAGAAACATGAGTTGTTGTACTCCTGTCTACGGGTATTGTTTTACCCATTTTTGAACTGAGTGGTTTCTCGCAAATTAAGTTTAATTAGTAAAATGAAAGTAAAAGTTTTCTGTGGTTAAATTTTAGAAGATATTTTTAAGAACACAACGCGAACTTATTTTTTTTTTTGTTTGTTTAAAATATACGATCCATTCCCTTTTTAGTAAACAAGTAAATTGAATTAGTAAATTTAATTGTTGTTATTAGTAGGGAGTAAATTCAATGTAATGTTATTTTTGTAAAATTGTTCAATGCCAGATAAAAAAGTCGGTATTTTATGTTTTAACTTGAAGAAAATTGACCATTAAACCTAATGAATATTATTTTAAAAGTTAAATAGATTTAAATTTAAATTTAAAAACTTAGCATAAGAAAACATTATGATAATTGGCGCCGTGCCCATTTGGTAGTCAGGAGTAATTATTTGTTTTTCTAGCGGTATAATTTTGGCGCCGCGCTTATGTCTTAAGGTGTATTAATAATTAAATGAATTACTTTAGTGTGTACTTTTGTGTATTGTGGCAAATCTACTCAGTATATATATTTTTTTCTTTTTCCTAACTCATGTATGTTGGAGACACCCATGGTTTTGATGACCAACATTCGTTGACCTGTATCTTATTAGTGGACTGTCGATTTTTAAGTATGATCTGCTAGTGCATATATCCGGTGGTGAGACCATTTTAGTTTTTCTGTTTATATCTATTTTAATCAAGTGTGGAAAATCTTTTTATATTTTTTTTAATTGAAAAAAAAATTATTTTTATGTATTGTGTGAAATGAAATTTTATAGTATACATTTTGCTGGAAGGAAGAATTTTGTCAAATGTGATCAATATTTGTGATAATAAAGAGCAAAAAAATAATTTATTTTGAGGGAAATTGTAATCAGTAAAAATTTTTTTTGAGAGGTTTAGGAATGTTGGTAAATTCAAAATTTTTTTAAAAGTCTATTTGAATAAAAAAATAAAAAAATAAGCTAAATGATCTGCAGAATTCTTCTTACAGCCTATGAATTGCAATTATTTTTTAGTGATACTCTATTTTTCTTGTGCAAAATCAAGTTTATATATCTTTAAATTTTCCTTTTGATATTCATATTTATACTTTAATATGCATTATTTTTAAGTTACTTGTGTAGTAAATTGAGTCATAACAAGAAGGATTTTTGTAGTTAAAATTTATTTATTCGGTGTAAGACAAAATTTGGAAGTTCGAGAGTTAGTAATTCATTGGTTTTGAAATTTTGTTTCTTTTAAGACAACTTATGGCCAAATTTACAGGCCAAACCTTTGAAAAAAATAGTTAACTTATAAAGTGTAAATAATTTAAAGTTTTTCTCTCAAAAAAAAAAAAAATAATAATAAATCCTTCTTATATGTTGGTATGCTTTATCATTACTGTATTGCTTATACATGCTTATACACATATTTACAAACCAAATACATTAGGGGTTAAATACATGTTGAAGTGGTATTTGTCAACGCATTGTTATTAATTAGATACAAGACTTTATTACAATAACAATTTGATATATGTTACAGACATAAATTTAGTACACATGTTTACTGTTTGTTATATGTAAATTTTATGACTCAATTTAAGTTAATTTTTTTTCTTCTCACTTTGCTTTCTATGGTGCTATATTTGTTATAACCTTGTTTTCTGCTCAGTATTTGTGTTGGCTAGGAAATTAAGTTGTTAAGAGGAAATTTTGGTTGTAAATTTTAGAAAAAGAAATTGAATGTTTGGCTGTGGCCTTGACGGTCAAGGGGTTAAAAACTTTAGTAGGTTAATTTAGTGCTAAAAATATCTCTAGTGTTAGGAATTCTTTTTTTGTGTTTTGTATTTGAATATAGCTGTCAATATGGGGGAAAAACCGGAAACAGGGGTAGAAAATAGCAGTGGTAAGGAAGCTACTCAGCCAAATGGCCCGACATTGGCCCTAAATATGGTCATTGCTCAGGATCCTGAAATTGCAAAAGGTCGGCGTAGGGAATTTTTAATTGACAACCTCTCACTAATCCCAGTATTTACTGGCAGGGATCCAAATTTTTCGGTAAATGACTTTTTCCACAAAATTACTGAGTTAGCCGAGTATGCAGGTTGGAAGGAAGAGGATTATTTGTTTGCTGTAAAGCCAAGGTTGGCTGGGGCTGCTCAACAGGTTTTTAGGGACTATGCCCATAATGTTAAAAATTATAAAGAATTAGAACATTTGTTAAGAGACAGGTTCACTGAAAAACCAGATCTTCATCAAGTCTTTAGTGATTTTTGGAATTTTTCTCAGAATGTAAATATGCCGGTGCAGGACTTTATTGTAAAAGCAAAACAGAAAGTAAAATTAGTCGTAAAAGCGCAGAAAATTCCCGAGAGCGCGTGGGCCCAAACGGAGGAGGAGTGGCTTTTGGCTTTGCTAGTTAAGAACATTCACCCCAATATTAGAAGAGGTGTTATAGCCCGCTCACCTACGTCTGTGTCAGAGTTAGAACAAATTGCTTTAGCCGAAGAAGGTGCATTTAAAGCGACGCAACCGGCTTTCGAAAACACGCAGCATAGTCACAGTCAGCTAGAAATGGCTTGCGCTGCACAAATTACTAAAAATCGTGCTGAAGTATCAAACTCCCAATTGTCAGGTCTCACAAATTTAATCGCGGATCTTACTGAACAAATTGCGAATCTAAGCTCAAAAGTGCAGGCGCTGGAGAGTAGAAACTTAAGTAGACCTCCGCCTCGTCCAAAAAAAGAGGTAGTTTGCTATGCTTGTGGGATTAAGGGGCACTATAAGAATGAATGTCGGAATACAAGAAATAGATTTGAGAGGCGACCTCGAGATGACAGGAATAGATATCAAAACAGAGCAAATGAACAATCTAGTAATGAGGAAAATTTAAACTAGTTAGGGTCTTGTCAGAGAGAGCGACTGCAGGGGACCCGGTGCGACAGTGTGAATCGCTCACCATACCGAAGGTTAGGTGTGAGGAGGGTGCTGGTAACCCTAATGTAAATAATAGGCATCATAAAAATGTGGAATTTACTGGCGGGAACGTGAAAACTGTAGGCTCCAAATTTCCAATTGTAGAAATTGAATTTAATAATAAAAAGTGGTTTGGCCTAATTGACTCAGGCTCGAGCTGTAATATTGTGTCAGATGTGGTATTAAGAAATGTAAATTTATGTAAAGTGCCATGTCATGTAAATTTAAAAACTCTTTTGGGCGGGGATGTAACAATTTAGGACAAGGTGGAAATGGAATTCAAAATGGGAAATAAGGGTTTTACTGACAATTTCAATATTGCTAGGGGTTGCATGTCACCAAATTTCCAACTAATTTTAGGAGTGCCTTGGCTGTTAAAATTTCAAATTCAAATTAATTTTAAAGATAAAATCCTTAGTGGGGAAGATTTTCAGTGTCCTATTTTTTCACAAAATTGCGAAAGTGTAAATTTTATTGATTCAAGTGTAAAATCCATTCCAGTTTATACTAAACAAAAACTTGTTTTACCCCCAAATTCTGAAACTATCATTAAGGTAAAAATTAGAGATTTAAATTGTGTAAATTCTGAAAATGTTTTAATATATCCACATAAGTTTATTGGGGAATCTGCTGTGATTAGCCACACCATCTGCCAAAATTCACCTAACAACTTAAAGGTCAAAATTTTAAACTTAAATGAATCTCCTGTCCACGTAAATAAAAATTCCCAGGTCGGTTTTATGGAAGAAATTTTTAGTGACCAGTCTGATGAATATGTAAATTGTGCTGAGGAGGAGGACATAGGGGAGGTAGAAAGCATTAACCTTGAATGGGATACAAATTTTAAATTAGACCACTTAAATCCAGATTTAAAAGTTAAAGTAGAAAAATTTCTAAAAAACAACTCTGATGTGTTTGCGGCTTCAGTTCTAGATCTCCCTGGCTGCGACACGGTTCTCCATAACATTAAGTTAGACGACAAAACTCCAGTTAGATGTACCCCATATAGAGTTCCATACAATCTGCGGAATGAACTGGATAGACAAATAAACACCCTACTAGAAGCAAAAATTTTAGTACCGTCAAATTCTCACTACGCGTCACCGGTGATTTTGGTCAAGAAGGCAGATGGGTCTTTTCGTCTTGCGTGTGATTTCTGAAAATTGAATAAAAAAATTGCTAATGACAGTTATCCAATCCCGTATATAGCAGAAACCATGGACTCGCTGGCTGGGGCCAAGTATTTTTCAACCATGGACCTCACCAGTGGTTTCTTTCAACAAAAAATTCCTCCCGAACAACAACATCTCACAGCAATTGTGACCCACGACAAGCTTTTACAATGGACAAGAAGTCCATTTGGTCTGAAGTTATCCCCCGCTGCATTTCAAAGGTTAATGAATGTCGTGTTAAGTGGGTTGTCAGATCTGAATATACTTATTTACATTGATGACATTTTCGTGTCATCTAAAGACATTGATTCGCATTTCCAAAAGCTAGAAATTGTTTTCAATAGGTTAAGGCAACACAATCTAAAACTAAAACCGTCCAAATGCCATTTTTTTAAATCAGAGATTACTTTTCTGGGTTTCCAAATTAGCGACGGAGAAATTTTTCCAGCCAAAAAGAATGTTGAGGTCATAGAGAAAATCAAACGTCCTTCAAATAGGAAGCAAGTTCGATCTTTTCTTGGGTCAGTGGGTTTCTACAGGCGGCACATTTGTGACTACTCTAAACGGTCAATTACACTCACTAATCTAACAAAGGAAAAAAATAAATTCGTTTGGTCACAAAAGGCTGAGGATGAGTTTCAGGACATAAAGCATGAACTAATGAGAATCCCATCTTTAAAATTACCAGACATGTCCAAAGATTTTATTATTTACACAGACAGCTCTGCTGTTGCTCTGGGAGCGGTTTTATGCCAACCAGATGAGGAAAATTTTCCGTACCCTGTAGCTTTCGCTAGTCGGAAACTGAAGGAGGTGGAATCGAGATATTCGGCGACCGAGCGGGAGTTACTAGCTTTGGTCTGGGCTGTGCAGTACTTTAAATGTTATGTCTTTAATAGAAAATTCACTATATACACTGACCATGCCCTTACGCATGCTTTGAAACTCAAAGACCCCACTTCTAGGATTGCGCGTTGGTTGTGTGCTCTTAGCGAGTTTGACTTTGTGTCTCGATACATCAAAGGGAAGTGCAATTCTGTGGCGGATTTTCTGTCTAGGTTTGTTGAGCATACTATAGAGGTTACTAATAATGAAAGTGTGGAAAACTGTTGTGTGACCGAGAGGAGATTCATGTTGATGATAAGTGCGAGTTGTTAAAAAATATCCAGTTTGCTCAAAGCAATGACCAATTTTGTAAATATGTAAATAATAGAATTTGTAAAGAATTACCAATCAATCCTAAAGGTTATAATTTTTTTGTAAAAAATGAGGTGTTGATGTGCAAAAGGGTGAGTCCAAAGTCCAGGAAGGAGGCAGGTGAAAAAATAGTGGTGCCGAAGGCTCTGGTTCGTACAATTTTTAGGGTAACGCATGAATCTAATGTTGCGTGTCATGCAGGTTTTTTTAAGACTTTCCATCGCATTAAGGAAAATTACTATTGGCGGGGTATGTTTGCGGATGTAAAAAGGCTTGTGGCCTCTTGCCAGTCTTGTCTGGAGTTCAGGGCTCATAAACCCAAGAGGTTGGCTGAACTTCAGAGGTTGGAGATCCCAGAGTCCCCTTTTTCGACAATTCATTCGGATATTTGTGGGCCTTATCCCACTACCGAAAAGGGGAATAAATTTATTATTGTCTTCATTGACAGTTTTACGAAGTGGTGTGAAGCCTTTGCAGTGCCCAACATAACATCGGATACGATAGCTGACGCATTGGCAGAATTTGTATGTAGGCATGGGACTCCGGAGAAAATAATTACTGACCGAGGAAAAAATTATATGAGTGAAGTAATCGAGCAGGTGTATGCACGGTTAGGAATCAGGCACGTACATACCACAAGTTTCCACCCTAGCTCAAATGCGAAAGTAGAACGTAACCACGCCACTGTGAATAGTGCCCTTGCACATCTAGTCAATAGTCACCATAATGATTGGGACGAGAAGTTAAAGTTTGGATTGTTGGCGCTCCGCTCCAGTGTGCACTCAACTATAAATGAGACTCCTTTTTTTGTTACTCATGGCAGGGACATGAAGTTACCTTGAGACTAGTGTACCTCTAAACTATAATGATTGCCCCTCCTATTGTGACCAATTAATTCCCTCGTTGCAACAGGTCTTTTCACAAACTAAACTGTTCTTAGAGCAAGCTGCTGACAAACAAGAAAAGCTTCGTAGTAAAATTGCCGTAGATAAAAAAATAAAGGTCGGTAGCCTGGTCATGCTGTTTACTCCTACCATAAAACCGGGTTTGTGCAAGAAATTTAATAAAGTCAATAGGGGTCCTTTCCGGGTGATTCGCAAGCTGAATGAGGTTAATTTTGAAATTCAGGAAGTGCGCAGCAATAAAAATGTCCAAATAGTGCATGTGGATAGGCTAACAAAAATTATTAATAAACCAGTCTTCCCTGAATTTATGAGAGATAACAATACAGAACAGGATAGTGGGGTAACTCCATCTATAGTAGAGAACTCCTGTGAGAAAGAGGGTTTTGTAGATCGTTATGAGTTGCGCAGACGGGAGAGGTTGGAGAAAAGAAAGAAATGGCTAGTGTTTCGCTCTAGTGCGGTTGAGGACAACTTGTTGGGGGTTAGCCTGGATAATCAACTACAGAATTGCACAACCCAGGTTGATGGCACAGTTACGGACAGGGCTGGCAGTTCTAGCGAGCATGTTGGCGCACAGGTGTCCCAGGCTAGTCTCTCTTCTCTTGGTGGTCCCAGGGCCTGGTCACCAACAGCGAGCGAGGCAGAAGAAAGTAGTTTTCAACAAGGGGGGGTAGGTGCTCATAACACAGTACCGGTAGCAATTCACTCTTATAACCTTCGTCCTAGAAATAGGCAAAATTTGTAAATATAAATTTTTTTTGTAAATAGTTGTATATTTGTTAGTATATTTTGCATATCATTTTTTTGTAGTATAACTAGTAGTCTTAATACTTTCGAATGGGTGCTATCAGTGGGAAATATTAGTGTAAAAGGTTATGGGAGGTAAGAAAATATTGGGCCCTAAAGCTGTTGAGCAGGCGGTCAAAAGTTTTTATTTTTTTTATTTTCTCCTTTGCCCTGTATATGAGTAAGGTTCGGCTGTTCTCGAGTAATGTTACAAAGAAAAAATTAGTGTAAAAATAGAAAAACCTAGAAACAAACAAACAAAAAAAAAATTGTACAATCGGGCCAGCAAGTGCACTTACTTAATAATCTATTGTGATATATTTGGTTTTAATGTATTTCTGGGCGCACAATTTTTATTTCATTGCATTTTTGACTTCAGTAGTACCTTTTGCCATTCAAATTGTTTGCATTATTAGAGATTATCTCGGGGCTAGTCACAACTTATAGGTAGCCATGCAAAGTGTTATCCGCGTAATGAGCAGAAGGCAAGGTTGATCAAAAAAATTGTAAAGTGGTGTATTTAGTGCTTGTTTATATCATATGCTTAAGACTGTGTGTACTCCAAGAGACTGTGTTCTAAAAGACTGTATTTATAATTCCACACACTTTGAACTGATATTACGTTAAATAGTATGAACAATTATGGTGAACTGTTAAGAAAAATTTTGTGTGAATATGTGTATAGTAAACAAAAGTTTATGAACTTTAACACAAAATTACAAAAACTTGCGCGTCCAGTAATGAACAATAGTATATCACATTACAGCAAATTTTTTTTTACCTGTGTAATATTTCCTTTGTTTTTCAAAACTGTGTGTTGAAAAATAAGTGCCGAAAGTATGTTATTAAAAGCAACTGTATATTTCTATATAAAAGGTTCAATCATGTAAAAAAAATTTTGTAGGAATATTTCATTTTTTTTTTTTGCTTTGCTTGTTATGTATCATGTAAATAGCTGTAACAGTTCGGTCGATGTGGAGGTTTTCCAAAAAAACAAGTTAAGCCAACCCAGTGTTCTCCCCTTTATTTTGATTTAACAATTTGAGGTGAAAGGAGTATTCCTGTTTTCAGTAAACTATATGTCTGGCAAAACAAAATTTAAATTTTCATCTACCCTTTCTGGCGTCATTTGTTGTGAGTCTTCAAATCCAGGTGTCGCTATAGGTGCTTGTGCTAGGTCCGAAAGGGATGTCAGGCGGATGTGTATTCAGTAAATGTTGATCTGTAGAGTCTTTAATATCTTAATAGTAACTTTTTTTAGTTGGTAATCTTTATACTGCAATAGTGTAGCTTGTGTGTGCACGCTGTCCTGGTAATGGTAGGGTGTGTGGTAAGAGCGATCGGCTTTCCACAGGCTCGGCAGGAACTGGTGATTAGAGGTTTACATGTCTCGGGTCGATGTTTCATCTGCGGTAATGGGAGTTCTGGTTGCGGGTTGCTGGCTGTTTCAAGGATGGTTTGTTGCAAGTGTGGTTTCTGGTATTTTCTTTTACAAAAATAAATAAATAAATAAATAAATAAATAAAAAGCGTAATTATTTAAAAACAACTAGTAGTTTAAAGCTCTCATTTAAAAATTTTGCCTCTCTTGCTGAATACTCGGACGCTGGTACAATGTGTGGTGTTCCTGGAGGTGTCTGATTTATTTATTTATTTATTTTTTTCTGTGACGGGAGGGTAGTTATCACAGCGTATATTCAGTCTCTGGTGCTTTGATTAACTTTTTCGTTTTTCAAGAAATTATCTTTCGCAATTAAATAAATAGTTTAACAGGTATAATTAATCTTTTGTGCTGTGATTAACTTTTTCCTTTTTAAGAATTTTTTCTTTTCCAATTAAACAAATAGTTTAACTGGTGGGGTGATAAAAATGTAGATGTTAAGGAATGCTAGGTGGAAAAATGCTTAGTAAAATAATAGTAGTTTTGTATATGGATAATCCTAGTGGGAATGCATCCTTTCTGTGTATGATCGGTATAAGAATTCCATTTGGGGATTTGGGTAAACAGAATTTATTCTGTAAAATATGTAGAAGTATCTCTCTTGAAATGTAAGGCGATGGAGCGGGACAGGCAGTGAATAGGATATATGAGATTCTTTGTGTCTTTTTATAAAGTAAAGCATTCATTTTTCTAAAAACATTCTATTCTATCATTTTAATGGGTATTCTAAATGCTTAATCCATGAAGGGAGTGGTAAGCAGCTTTAATTCACAAAGAAATGAGTTAGAACTTGCCATGAAAAACAGCTGTGAAATGCAATCGATAACCGTATTTCATCCGGTCAGTGAAAGACTGAAATTCAAAAGCTTTCTTTTCCCCTTTTCTCTTTTTCCTTTATCTGAGTGAAGCGAGAAGCAAGTTCTCGGAAAAAACACCTGACTGATCAGCTGGAGTTGAAGGTGGTTCCTCTTTTCACCCCGTTCTGTGACGTCAGTACTGGAATTACCATATGAGAGTCACGGGGGGGCTGGTTACGAGCTGTACCTCGTGGTGTGGCTACGCACTCATTCGGCGTAGTGGGTTTGCTGACGTATCATGGGGGGAGGAAGGCGTGGCGACTGCTTTCCCTCCCGGTTTGGATAAAAAGTGGACTGAATATTTTTTTTGGCCATACAGAGAAGAAGAGATCTTATCTTTTCGTTTGGGAAGTAGTGAGGAGAAGCTGATTGTTGCTCTCGGGTGGCTGGTCTGTTTTTCTCTCGATATCTGGTCGTGGGCTGATAAAAATGGATTGACGTCGTGAAGATAAGAGATTTCTTTCGAGACGAGTCGTAATGTTGATAGTGCAGCTAGTTGTAAAAAGCAAGAGGAAGCAAGTAGTGATATTGGAATGTTTGTAAAAGTACGAGCTATGCCGGTTGATTATTGTTGAGAAAGTTACGTGGTGCTAGCTTCGCCTGGCGTTTGAAGGAAGGTTGATGATGAGTATGAAACACACGACTACCGTTTTCTGAGTGAAAGAAGGACGGAAGCTAAGGTTGACTTGCTGCAGTTTGTGTAATGGCGTAAACGCTCTATCTCCCCGGTTGATTGATGTGTTGGTGGGACGCCTTCCTCCATTCCTTCAGCAATCCCATCTCGACCCGACTGTACCAGCTAAAGAAAATAATCATGTAAGTTTTGAAATATCATTTTGCCTTTCACATTCATTTAATTGTATCTATTGTAGGCTTGTTAAATATGTTAATTTTCTTTTACCCGAAAGACAACGTAGTAACTTACTTTAAGAACTGAGTTTGTAGGAAGAACATAGATTGGTTGTCTTTATATAATAACTGTGGTCTGTGAGGTATAACAGCTTATTTCTACTAGTTTTTTTTTTGTAATTACTACTGATGTCGTTTTCCTTAAGTATAAAATAATGTTGATAGACTAAATAATTTGTATACCCCTGTTTAAATAATGTAGTAAAATACAGTTTTTAGCTCAATTAAAATTTGTGCATTGTAAAAAAAACCAAATTTTAGTATCTGTGTTTTTATTTGTGAAGTGTACGTTTGGAAATTATTTTTCTAGAGAAACACGAGTTGTTGTACTCCTGTCTACGGGTATTGTTTTACCCATTTTTGAACTGAGGGGTTTCTCGCAAATTAAGTTTAATTAGTAAAATGAAAGTAAAAGTTTTCTGTGGTTAAATTTTAGAAGATATTTTTAAGAACACAACGCGAACTTATTTTTTTTTTTTTGTTGTTTGTTTAAAACTATACGATCCATTCCCTTTTTAGTAAACAAGTAAATTGAATTAGTGAATTTAATTGTTGTTATTAGTAGGGAGTAAATTCAATGTAATGTTATTTTTGTAAAATTGTTCAATGACAGATAAAAAAGTCGGTATTTTATGTTTTAACTTGAAGTAAATTGACCAATTTAAACCTAATGAATATTATTTTAAAAGTTAAATAGATTTAAATTTAAATTTAAAAACTTAGCATAAGAAAAATTATGATACTCCTCACAGCAGATAGAAAAAGAAAGAATAAAATAAATACTTATTTACATTAAAAAATCTTGACATGTGAAGCATACAATCTGTAATTAAAATACAATGCTTTTATGAGCTTTAAATGATAGCTCAGTTTGTTCCCCTAATCTATTTCTTTTTTACTCATATATTCTTCGCATAATCATTAAAAAAAAAAGTTTGTCAATGTAAAGAAAACTATGGGATTCAAGAAAATTATATATATATATATAAACATACCGTAAAATACTGCTCAAGCTCCCCCTCAAACTTTCTTTGGAAGTCAGGATATGTTCAGAGAGAGGACGGGTAAACAAAAAAATTGGTAAAAGTATAGAAATTAACAAGCATTTTCCAGCTGAAATTAAACATGGTTAACCTACATTCAACAATCTGGAAAAGATAGCTAAGCTTTCCTCACTTCCAATATATTGTTTTTAAAAAATTGCCGCTATTTTAGGAAGCTTATTACAGTGCTTCCCCTATGACAGAAAACGTAAGACATGAGACATATAATGCTGTTTTTTTTTTTTTTTTGTTTTTTTTTCAAAATAGTATTGTTTAAAAATTCCACGTCTCTTGATTTTTAATAGAAAGATTGCAATTTCCAATTTTTCTCCCTCCATAGCATAAATGTTCCTTTTAAACATGCTTTATTAAATTCTAGAATTTAAAGAGGGAGATGTAAAATATTTTAAACTTATGTAAATAGATTCCAGAACCTATAAAGAAGTAGAATTGTTCAATATCTCTCATTTATAATTTTGTAATCCCCCTCCCTCCTAAAAATCCGATTAAATGCTCTGCAGAAGCCTTATGATTTCCAATCTTTCTCCATATGCAGCATAAATATCAATAATTTTTGGAAGCTTGCTTTATTAAATTTTAAAACCTATAAAAAGTAAAGGCGTTCAATATCATCCATTCATGTAATTTTTTTTGTTTCTTTGAATATATACAAGATTTTGCATCCATTTCAACGTTTGATGATCTTGTCCCACTTTGGTTTGAGCACCAGTATTTTTGTAAATGTGGTTTCTTACTACAAACATTTAACTAGTCAAACAAAATTATGAACAAAAATTTTTATCTTGTGTGATACCAAGAATATTGTATAAAACTCTTTAGTTTACTTTATGTATTATTAAAATTTCATAATTACAATGCTTTGATCATATCTATCCCCCCCATAGCAGAATACTTTTGAATGTTCTGCAACAAGTTTTCCCGGTGGTCAAAAATTTTTGACAGGACAAATACACATTTTACAAATTTACTCTCAATATTACTGACACACACATATATATACATAACAGCATAAAAATTAATACTAAATTGTTATTTAAAAATAATTTTACTTAACTTGTAATAATAATAATAATAAAATCAGAGGGTTGTGACCACCACATTACTTTCTTCTATATAATTTTACACAAATTCA